>JAHKQU010000031.1:4258971-5678628 GCA_020383195.1 Neomicropteryx cornuta
CAAACGGCTAGTTAAATATAAAAATAATTTTCCTCATCAAAAATGCATTTAATAGTAACACAGATAACTGAACTATGAGAGGTTTAAGGCCGCCATTTGAGACACCCTGTATATACATAAAATATTTATTTTTTTTATATTGGCGATTTGCCATTATTAATAAAATATCAAATAGGATTAAGCGTTCAAATAGGAGTAGCGTTTGCCTTAAATGAAATTTAGAAGCGGTGTATATAAATAAGCATTTTTCCAGGCCTCGTTCAGTGTTCAGTCAAGATTTTCACAAGCGTCTGAATAACCGGGAGCCGAGAACCGAGAATCGCGGGCCGTCCGCCGCACAACGGGAGAACGTGGTCGCCATCCCGGCGGGCGGAGACATGGCCGTCGGCCAGGTCAATACGGGCATCGATGACGCGAAGAAGAGCAATGCGCTGTTCAAGAAGCACGAGGAAATCACCAAAGTGGCTCCGTCCCGCGCCAGTCCGGCGCGTGAAGTCGTGCCGGTTCCGGCCAAGAGCTCCGCGCCGTTCAAGAAGCACGAGGAAATCACCGAAGTGGCTCCGTCCCGCGCCAGTCCGGCGCGTGAAGTCGTGCCGGTTCCGGCCAAGAGCTCCGCGCCGTTCAAGAAGCATGAGGAAATCACCGAAGTGGCTCCGTCCCGCGCCAGTCCGGCGCGTGAAGTCGTGCCGGTTCCGGCTAAGAGCTCCGCTTTATCCATCATTAACACGAGACCGGAGAAGTAAGCTTCCTATATTATTTACGCACAGATACGTTTGTTTGATTTGTACTCAGATGTAACCTTATGTTTAAAACTGGCCACATTTAAAACTTCATCAATAGCGGCCCTTTAAAACGCGTAGAGTTACTTACGCATAATCGCGTTAGTCCACTAGTAAAAGCATGCTATTTCACGAGGCGGAGACTTGGAGACAAGCGTGATGAGATACACATATTGTAATCACGAAATCAAGAGGCTCAATAATTCTAATATTTAATGTTTTAATTTTTGTAATATTCATAAATGTACTCTTAATGCAACATTTTTCTAAAGATAACAACCGAAATAAAATACTTAACTCAAGAAATAACCATATACACAATTAATACAAATTCGCACTTGCGAGGACATCATTTAAAACTCTCAAGTACAGCCTTCAGTTCTAATCCGAGGAAGAATTTCATGTCAAATAGAGTGGTGAATGCATGGAATAAGCCACCAAGCGCAGTGATAAGTGCCGGAAAAGTGAACGAATTTAAGAACAGACTAGACAAGTTTATCAGAGACGATACAAGTGCAGATTTAGGCTTATCAGCATAAGCTGCACGCCTAAAACTAATAATAATAATAATAATATTTCGGATGGAAATGGTTTTTAACGCTCAATAAATTTGAAAGAGGTATTTTTTTTACTCTACATTAGAAAATAATGATTATTAGCATTCAATTTATACCTCAAACACGCTGAGAAGATAGCTTTTATGAGCTATGACCGTCGCGCCCTACTATTAACGTACTAACGCGTATATGCATAAGGCGTTATCATTCAACAATTTGAGAGATACTTAAAACTGTGCCACCAAACGCTCAGTGTTTAGAATCGACATAAAAATTCGTGTCTTTAAAATCCATAATACTAAACTTTCATATTTAATTTTTTTTTTATTTTTATTTTTCTTCTACACCTACAAATGAGTCTTTTGTATGGCGAAATGACCGGGTTGAGCAGTCTTTAGAACACGCAACCGTCTTAGCTAACCTTTAAGTGCAGTGCAGTAATTTGTCTTTTATCCTCCAGGCTGCAAGTGTTGGAACACGATGTTGGGTCTCCGTTTCTGCTTACGTTGGCGTCCTGCGACGAGAAGTCTGTCTACAGGGGATACGCACTCGTCAACCAGACTGTCTACGAAACACTGGTGGAGCCATTGGCCTTGGCTTGCGAGGCCGAGGAACTCGTTAAAAGGTATAGTTTGTCCTATAATAAGGGGTGTTTTAACAATGGCTGTCGGTCGTTTACGCCGTCTCAGACTTTGGCGATGTGAAAATTCGGCGAGCGCCGCAACAATACCCGATCATTCCGCATTGAAATCTTAAGTAGGTTCACCACATCACCTCAATCGTTAAAAACGCAAATTCCTTTTCTTTTCGCCAAAATTGAGGTTT
The DNA here is from genome assembly GCA_020383195.1 of Neomicropteryx cornuta. Lineage (NCBI taxonomy): Eukaryota > Metazoa > Arthropoda > Insecta > Lepidoptera > Micropterigidae > Neomicropteryx > Neomicropteryx cornuta. Next base: position 4,261,133 of record JAHKQU010000031.1, read on the forward strand.
AAAGGGCTTTGTCCCAAGGAGTGTACTCTCTTCTTTTTGTGGAATAAAAGCCTGTTCCCACACAAAAAGGCCACAGCACGGCGCACACGTCCACACAGTAGGACGGTTTTGAGAGAGGGTAGGTATTTACTACAGGCAAGTTACTTTGACAACTACGTCGAACTATGCCAGATATGAAAAAGCAATAATAAACCACGCAGACGCTTTTATAGAAATCTTCAAGAAAAAGAATATTTCTTATTATGGAAGAAAAGGCATCAAAATTTTATTTTGAAGTAGAAATACCGTAACTACTGAACCGTTTCTGAACAACGGTTCAGATGCATACATAAATATAAAGTACTACCTAATGCGTCTCTGGAAATATCAAAATGTTAAATTTAGCTTTGAACAAACATTAGTTGTTCGGCAGTCAGCTCTATAATTCAGTCAATCATTATACTCTTTTGTCAGTTTTCAATTTAGTTCTTATCCATAAGTATTCTTAACGGCCTGGTGGCGCAGTGGTATAAGCGACTGTTTCTAAATCCAGAGGTCCCGGTCAACCCCCAGTGGGTCAAATCCGGTCAGGTCATTTTTCACCGTTGAGAATAGTCAACGGTGTGGATGTTGCTATATTGTTTACCTGTAATGAACGGCCTCACATCATGAAAACAACAATAAGACAGTCAGAACTGCGCCCGATAGCGCTTCCCTGACAATACAAGCCATATGAATGAATGTATTTCGTTTTTAGCCCAGAGCCGGGCGCTTTCGTTTCTGTGTTCTGTGAAGACGGCTGGTACCGCGCTCTCTACGTTCCGCCGCATGGCTACGCTCTCGTCGACATGGGCCAGCTTGTTGCGGACGTCTCACAAGTGAGGAGCATGCCTGACAGTTTTAGAAACATTGGCGAGTTTTCTGTCGAAATGAAGGTCGTCGATAACGATTATAAGGTACGTTTTCATTTTTTGCTCGAAAATCGACCACTCAGGTCAAATTTATCAGTTGTCAAGACGGGACGACCCGATTCTTTCACACCCTACCCTAATTTCTCCATTAGTACAAGGACAAATGTACGGAAGGATTCTTTTTTTCACTTTAAGGATATATATATCAACATGGTTTATTTAAAATCGCTACTGGTCCTTTCAGGAGTTTAATCTTTTTTTTTTTAAATTACGAGAAATACAATCTAATCCAAATCTAAAAAATGTTTGGAACCGCAATGTCGCCCGTCTGTCTTAAACAGAAACGAACCATGACCTGGTCTACGTCAAGTTCAACATTTTGATCAATCGGTTATTTTATGTTCACTAATAAGAAGTTTATTGTATTTGTACATTTTTCAACAGACCGATTATCGATATACTATTTAAATTCGACTCACTATGATTGTGCAGAATTAAAAGAAATATTCTCAACCCGTGGGTACTGTATGAAGTTAGATCATAGGTAACAGAGTCGTGGAAGCATGGAATGGATTACCAGAAAGTGTCATAGGATCAAAGACAATAAACCAGTTTAAAAACCAATAAAATAATAATAATAACAAAATTCAATATCGAGGAATAACGTAACGCTGTCTAATACGTAAAAAAAATTTTTTGTAAAATGCACCCTTTACGATGTTTTCTTTCACAAATGTGTAGCGATTGCATTACATATAACAGCGACGACCGACAACGCCACTTGTTTGTCTCGAGACAGTTGCACGCGCAGGCAGATGCCAGCGTGCACCGTGATTCGCAGTGACTGCATCGGCGTGGACGAGCGAGGCATGTGCCTGGCTGGCCGACGCTATAGGCTTGCAAGACTAATTATACCTGACATATATACTACAGAACGTAGATAAATGGACGGACGAGTTTGACAAACATCGAAATTTAATGTGAATACAAAAAATAAGATTTTGAAACGGCTTTCGAGCGATATTCAGTTACTCGAAAAGGTACAACGGTGGTTTACAAAAATCCTGGACAATTGAAAAATCTTGAGTACGAAAAAAGACTCTCAATTTTAAAACTGCCAACGTTGCAAGAGAAATGTGAACCTGGTGACCTTATTGAGTCATTCAAAGTGACTTCAGGGCACTACAATTGCGATAATATGAAGGACATGTTTACTTCCAATCGTAATGCTTATCTCCGCGGACACAAATTAAAACTCTCGAAAACCCGTTTCTCTACAAACGCGAGAAAATATTTCTTAACTAACAGAATCGTTGACCTGTGGAATCAACTCCCACAATCAATCATCGAAGCCAGTAATACTAATTAATTTAAAAATTACTGGACAAACACACTGAATCCAGTCATCATCAATAAAGTTATCTTGATATGGGTATATCAGCTCTAGCTGCTCGCCCATTAACCAATAATAATAATAATGATATATTTCGTCCTTCGTTTTTGTTCTCGGACATTGGTGTTTTAAGCATCCCTTCATCAGGAGTTTGAACCCTCGGATTCCACAGGACCAACATCTAGACCGCATAAATGTAATAAGTTTTCATTCCCTGTTTCGAAATGAATCTATCTAGTATATACAGTTTTATGTAAAAAAAAATAATATTGTTCTGTTACCAGCTGGACGTTCCGATGTCATACAAGTGCATTGTGGAGAAAACGACTCTGACCATGGCCACTGTGTCTGTGTATCCGTACGTGGAGACAGAAGTGGACGGCGACGCGTCTGCCGTCCCGCTTTGTGCGGGCAAGTTGCGCCGGTGGTATCTTGCGCTGGAGTCCGATGAGCCCGTCGCGCCGACGTGTGCGCCCGCTCCGGTGATTGCCCCCATTTCGCTGCCTTCGCCCTCGCCCGCTCCCTCTTTGAAGAGGCCTGCCAGCGCCGATGACGCCCGTTCTGTCGTTGCCCGTAAGATACATATTTCGATTACAGATTAAAGATTTAGTACTCTTATAATTAATCCACTTGTTACCTACCCCAAACAAAATAAAACCCATTGGAAGAGCTGTCGACATATTCAACACAAAAAATATATAATTTTTCTTATTTTACATACTTAGTACAAGACCGCTTCGAACTTCCCCTGACGAAGGGATTTGTGACCATCGCCAAAGAGTTGTGAATAAAATTAAATAGTTTTCTACAATATTACACTCGAAATGATTATAATATTATTATTAAAGTGGCTCGCAACCTGATGAGCAGATTTCTAGCATAGCGCAGCCCCATTCTATCGACGATTCGAAGTTGATCCGCGCACGCAACGTAGTCTTAGACGTCTCGGCACAACGATTACAACCGCGAATGTAATTTTTTAAACAAGAAATGAAAAATGCCGACATATTTGATACGATTATTTAAGTTTTAAAATGGTAAATGTTGTTGCAGCGTCCAGCCCTAGCGTGTCGGTCCCATGGTTGAAGTTAGAGCAGGACGCCGAGGTGAATCTCCTGCATTGCTCTGATGACTTTGCGGTGTACCTGCGACTGGCCGACAAGAAGTCGATCTTGGAACACGATTCGAATGTACAGGAGGCAGCCCAATCGGCCATGAACGGTAATATTATAACCGTGAAGTATTTTTTAGTTTGTTTTCTGGGTTAAATACGGCGATTCTTTTAACTAAGTTACAAAGGTGAACTTGACGTGACCCACGTCAGATTTGCTATGTTTCGGATAGATCGTTGTACCCGTTTGATGGACTTTCAAACTTTGGTTAGACGTAACGTAATTAAAGACCTTTTTCAAATATTTTTTGCTGATTTTAAATACATTCTTTTTATGTCGGTGTAATGTTTAGCAATTGGAAAATCCAGAATTCGTTTCGTTCACATTGGATCGCGATTAATTGTTTTGGTGTTTGAGAGTAGGTTTGTACAATGAATGTGTTTTATGTTCCAGCGCAACCATTACCCGCTCCTCCCGCCGTGGGCGACATGGTCATCGGCATGTTCGTTAACGAGCCTTTCAGGGCCATGGTCCTCGAAGCAGACCCCAAAAACGACATATACAGAGTGGTCTACATTGACTACGGTGAGTGATCAGGCTCGGCCCATACTAGTTGTGTTTTGTAAATATTTTTGGCGCGCAAACCGCGTACGCACTTATTTATTTCTATAAATAAATATGAAAATGCGCCATTGTAAAGAAAAATCTGCTTTGATCGCCTGCGATGTCCAATTGCCACAAATGAAATTCTCTGTTAGGAAATATCTGTCTTTATAAACTTTATAAATATCTAACTTTTATTAACTATATTTGCCACTTTTAAATATTTGTTAGATGTATGAACTATACATTACTATGTATAACTTGTTCAAAAAAGGTACAGTTGTTGAAACTGAAAATGAAAAATTCCCCCGTGTTCCTAAATAATCGAATGGCATAAACAATGGAGCAATCGAAGCAATTTTCAAATGAATGACGGCGCCTTGACGTATATACACGTCGGCCAACGAATGAGCGCTATGAGAATTAATGAATTCAATGAAAATTAATTATGAATTACCATAAGGACCGTTTAATTAAAGTAAAAATTGACGGTGTTCTGAGCCAAGCGAAGGGGGTGGGGGGCGATACTGCGCAGGGGTCGAAAATCGCTCCAATTGAATACCTAACGTATGCGAACGGCTTAAACAAATACATGAAAAATTGTGAAACCCTCCAATTTGCAGACGATACTGATCTTATTGCATGCCTTCGTGATTTGAGTGTGGCGAGGCGGTCCCTTGAACGAGATTTATTAACGGTGACTCAGTGGTCGCACGACAGTGGCTTAGTGTTAAACAATGCCAAGACAAAATATTACATATCCATTCCAGTAGAAATAACAAAGAAGTACTCGTGCCAATTGTATCGCACACATATCCTTGCCTGCAAAGTAACCCAAATGGAGGTACACATGCTCAATGCGCATGTCCTGTATTGGAATCGGTTAGAAAGCATAAATATAAATTTAATTGGCAAGACCACATCGGTTTACTATGCAATCGTCTTAGAAGGTGTTTGATAAAATTTGTCCATCTAAAACCGTACTTAGATGAGTCAATTTTACGTAATATCTATATATCCTTAGTTTAATCTATTATTTTGTATGGTATTACAATTTGGGGTCTTACATATGAAACATATACGAGGTGTGTTCAAAAAATAAGGTGACTTTTCAAATTTCACGGACAACGTATTTTCGATTATCGATTTTTTTTTGTTTTGTTATGTTGGTACACTTTTCTCGAACATCTGTACCAAATTTCAAGTGAATGGCATTTTTTGTTTGGTTGTGAGAGGCGTAAAGGTTATAAGTGTTTTGCGTGCTCGGCGATTTTTTGCTATCGAAAAATATGGATTTGCATCAAATTTTGTGTAAAAACTAAAATTTAGTGCTCCGTAACACTTGAAATGTTGACAGTGGCATACGGTGAAACTGTTCTGAGTAAAAAAAATGTTTACAAGTGGTACAAACTCTTCCAAGATGGCCGGGAAGATGCCAATGACGAGCCTCGCTCTGGACGCCCAAGCACTTCAACAACTGATAAAAACGTTGAAGCAGTGAAGAAAATTGTTTTGGAAAATCGTCGAATCACTATCAGAGAAGTTGCTGAGGATGTCGATATATTGCTTGGCTCATGCCATGAAATTTTTTCTAACGTTTTGGGCATGAGACGTGTGTCAGTGAAGTTTGTTCCGAAATTGCTAAATTTTGACCAAAAGAACCGTCGCATGAGCATCGCTCAAGAGCTGTTAAATGATGTCAACGTCGACCCAGATTTACTCAAAAGGGTCATAACTCGTGACGAATCATGGGTATATGGTTATGATATCGAAATGAAAGCCCAATCGTCCCAATGGAAGCGGCCAGAAGAGCCAAGACCGAAAAAAAGCGCGCCAAGTTCGTTCAAATGTCAAAGTTTTGCGCACTGTTTTCTTCGATTACCATGGCGTGATGCATCAGGAGTTCTTACCATATGGTCGTATGGTCAATAAACAGTATTATCTGGAAGTTATGCGTTTTTTGCGAGAAGCAGTATGAAGAAAACGTCCAGAATTGTGGAAAAACAATTCATGGCTTCTGCATCACGATAATGCCCCTGCTCACTATCTTTGCTTGTGAGAGATTTTTTGGTCAAAAACAACACCACAATCATGCCTCAGCCACCATATTCACCGGATTTGGCCCCATGTGACTTTTTCTTGTTCCCAAAACTAAAGAGACCTATGAAAGGACGAAGATTTGCAAGGATTGAAGAGATAAAGACTGCATCGCTGGAAGAGCTCAAGGCTATACCGAAAAGTGCTTATGAGAAGTGCTTTGAGGATTGGAAAAACCATTGGCATAAGTGTATTGTATCTGAGGGGGATTACTTTGAAGGGGACAACATAAAAATTGATGAATAAATAAATATTTTTTCTTAACAATACAAAGTCACCTTACTTTTTGAACACCCCTCGTATACAGCGAATTTATATTTTACTAATACGTATCTTAAAAATAATTATTCCAATAAGTAAAATAATTCAATGCAAGGCGATTACTCTAAATTGTTCACCCATTTCAAAGTTCTTCCGGTATGTCAACTTTGCTATTATAGAATTGCAATCAACCACTTCTCAGATGAAACACGGAAAAATCTTGTCACTAATAAGTACTCTAGACAAATATCAAATGAAAAGTATATTGTCGAAAGATGTATAAATACGTGGATATCAACAATTAAAATATCTAATACCCCCCCGCCTATTTAATAATATACCTCTTGAAATTAGACAACTTAAACAGAAATCGGTAATAAAAATTAAATAATAATTATTATTATTATTTCGCAATAGGCAGGCAGCATAGCTGATAAGCCTATATCTTATTCCATCTCAAAATTGTTATTATTTTTTCTTTGTTTTTATTTTTCTTATATGTTCGTCTAGATTGTTTTTAAATTGTTTGACTGTCTTTGATTCTATGACACTTTCTGGTAATCCATTCCATGCTTCCAAGACTCTGTTACTGGTGAAGTTCTTCCTGGGGTTGCTTGAGAATTAAAAGAATTTATGGGAAAAAACATAGTAAAAATTATTTAGGTTTAGTTAAATTAAGTTAATTTTGTTTGTAAATCACATGAGTTACGTTAACGTAATTTTTAAGTATTTTATATTATATTTTATGCATGTTAAAATAAATTGTTTTAGTTAAGATTAAGAAACAGGCAGATAAGACAATGTCTTAGCTGAATCTATACATTGTAATTGATCATTTGAATAATAAAAGTTGCTGCGGGCAACATTGAAATTGAATTGAAATTGAGATGCCGGCCGGCTTGACGTAAAAAACCGTCGCTCAACCTTCACGGGTGGGTCAATTGCCCAACACTAGACTGGCACAATTTGCAAAAATAATAAAAAAAAACCGCCTATACCAATTAGATATGAAGACATTTTAATGGGAAAAATTTAGTTATTTTTCTTACTTTACTCTAGTAGTAACTTAACTAAACTAAAATAAGAACACCCTCGAGAAATCTGCCATCATGCAAAAACTAAGTATATCCAAAAATCTGGACGCAACCCGGCCTTTTCTCCATACAAACATCGCACTATTGTGACTCCTGATCATTTTATCTCATAATGTACTGAGATTTCTACTTTTTCTGAAAGTTAAAGAGCTTCGAAAATTATGTATTTTTTTTTACATTTTATCAAAACTTTAGACGTAAATATCTTATTAGCCGAATACAAGAATCGAGGAAAAAAAAACTATAGTTGATTTAAAAAATATTTAGATTAATCAATAACGGCACAGGGCGTTTCTGTTTTTGCAATCCGTTAGATGAGATAGAATGATCTAAGACCAAGCGCACGACAGAGAAGAAAACGCAACCATTAATAAATTAATGGTTGCGTTTTTTCTACATAACACTTTCAACTATGACTAATCGTAGAATGTAAACTTGTGATTATAGGCAACGAGGAATACGTCTCGCTGTCGGAGCTGAGGGTCCTCGAGGCGGACTTCCGGCTGGAGAATCGCCGCATTATGGTCTACCGCTGCTACCTCAGCGGACGCGGGGGCACTGCCCTCCCACGCCGGGCCCTCACCGCCACCAAGGTGTACATCAGCCAGATCAGCAACAACGCGGTCGTTCTCAAATGCGTGAGTTGTTTCATCATAAAATTACCGCATTAAAAGAGTGCACCGAGCTGATGCGAACGTGGCCGTATATGGTAGCCGCAGTCGCGAGGGTGAAATCATCTAGATTTGGGGAGTCGCGAACCATGGGAGCTACGCTATGATAAATTAATCATTATTAATCAAGCAATCATAGTTTTTGTTACATTATATATAGTTTTTCTAATAAAATTTTGACAGGCTTTCAAATATAATATGGGCCTGGTTCGTTCCCGAATCCATTCAGAAATTAAAAATCTTACTAATAGAAAATAATAAGTACATTTACTATTGCATTATTATAAACTTGATTTCTTTTTCTTTTATCGTCCATTACTATTTTTGACAGCTAAAATGAGTAAAATTATAAAATAAGTATATACGAACAGTAGGAATGTTATATGTGATCTTTATATGTTATATTGAATCGTTGTCATAAGTTCGGTCGCTAGCGAGGCTGCGCCGCGCCGGGTCATTGACCCGCCATTGGCCGAGCGCCCGCGGTCAAAAAACGAATTTACACAAGCACTTTGATGAAATTATTAAATTTGGGTGAGAATTTTTTACGTGTAATAGGGAACGTAAATGTCTTTAAGAATAGTTTTGGAACACTCTGTATTATATTGATGTATTCTGCTCAGACGGTCGGCGACGATGGCGAGGTGACGCTCAAGGACACCGACAACGGGGAGGTGCTGAACAAGGTGATCGCCAAGTGCCAGCAGCTCAACTGGAAGAAGTGGAAGGAGCAGGGCAAGGAAGTGCACTGTAAGTCACTTTTTATATTCAGTCTGTCTGTGTCTCAGTCGACAGTGCTGAGAAAAGCGCCGTTGAATATTTTCAGCGGCGAAAAATGACCTCGCCAGAGTTGAACCGCTGGGAATTCGAACTCGGGACCTCTGGATTTTAGAAGCAGGCGCATATACCACTGTACAACCGGACTGTTAAAGGAAATACAATAATTTAAGACCACGCACAAGACAGAGAAGAGTGCTTTCGGGAAGAATTCGGGAAGCCCCTTAATATCGATTGGTTACCTCCACACCAAAGATAGTGGAATAGTTATTATTACTTAACGGTGTATACACTGCTGCTGCAGGACGTAAAAAAAAAAATGACAGCGAGTATCTTTAGCCTTTAGTGTCAACACCATTACTAAAGAAAAATAACTGAAGAGGGCGATACGACTATGTTAAATTCCCGTAGCGTATGGTAAATTATGCTATAATTCCCGTCTGACTGGAAGTTTTCTATTGACATCAAAGGCAACTAGACTTAATTAGTTTGCAAATTCTTTCTCACTTGCTTTGTTTGGAAAAATGCTAAGTTGCATTTCGCACGTTGTGGAGTCAAATCCTGAGATGAGTTAAAATTCCTTTCTTACGGTTTAGTTTTCAAAATCGAAGAAGGAATTTTTAGTCTTCAGTCTTAACTCACCGCGTTCCCGGGCTTAGACACCTTCCTAGGTAGTCAAACTAACATACAAGTCTTTATTTTACCTATTACCTGTTATTTATTCATTTCTATTCGTATAAGTGTGTTAAACTTTGTGACTCTGATCTGAACTCTATCTCTATCCATCTATAGGGATATTCTTCTAGCGTTACGATATTATTACTGTACAGGTAGTATTTAAATGTACTGATGTCTTTGTAAGGGGGTTGATCCAAAAGAAAAATTCACATGAAAATAATTATATTTTTCTCATTCATGATACTGGCGACGAAGTGTCCGTAATGGAGAATGCAATCATTGGTTTTTTTTTAAATCTGAAGCTTTGCCGCCCGTGACCTCGTCATCGCTGGAACTGTACACAAAGCAACTACCCGTTGGCACGAAGCTCTGCGTAAAGAACACTCTGTACCTGGAGCACACGGGTTTGCTCGTTCTTGAGCCGCTGACAGTGACGCACGACGCAACGCTCCCCGCCCTGATAAAGGAGTACTGCGAGGACGCGTGGAGCGGGAATAAATACATCCCGCGCGAGAGGGATGTGTGCTTTGTCCATATTAACGGTAGGACGCTTCTAGCAACCTTATTTTATATACCTAGGTGTGTACGTTTAGAATGTGATCATCCGGATGGATGTGAACCGGATAATCAAGCCGTTCGGATTATAGTATACTGTAGTTTTTAGACGTCTGCTTGTTTGTTGTAAATTATGTTTAAATTGCGTTGGTTTCTGTAGCATTTTGCGAATCCGTGTAAGGGCTGTATAATTTTTTCTTATCTCTTTTTTATATCGCCTTTGGTCGGTTTTCCAACCAAAGGCGATAAGCTGGTGAATTCACGCTGTCCTTCTAACTAATGTTGAGAGCTTACGTGAAGCCATTCCTTTGATAAACAATTGCACAGCGTTGTGACCCAGTAAGCAAGTGATTCCACGCGGCGCCCTACCTACAAATGTATTGAACAACGGGTAGTTTATTAACGTGTTAAATATTTATTTATTTTTATTTATCTTTATTGGAGAAACCAACAATTTTACATAGTGCATACACAAAAAAAAAAAAATACATTTGATGGATCGATAAAAAAACTATGTAAAACTAAAAATAGGTTTCTACTAACAAAAAGTATTAAAGTTAATAACAAAACCATTTTATATCTATATATATATACATATCTACTACACGAATTCAGGACAGTTAATTTTTACACAAAAGATCATTGCTGAACACTTTAAATTGCGATTTATTCAGAGTCAATTTATCGAAGCAGTTAACAGTTTCATTAAAATAACTTTGCAACCGTGGTATCGGTGAATGTAGAGCGTTATTTGAGGAACATGAAGGCATTTTAAAAACATTGTAATGACGGGTACGATGTGATGATGGTACATTGATTGAAAATGATTTCAAAAGATCGGGGCAATTAATAGTGTCATTGAAAACGGCGTTTATGAACCGCAGATCGAGCAACGCTCGTCTGTCGTATAGGGAGGTAAAACTTTAATTCGTAAAACTTTATCGCGGGGGGGGGGGGATGTATTTTAGTTCAACTCCGCGAAAATATCGATAGGTCAAGAATAGGCGCTGGACTCTCTCGATTCTGAGTGTGTGACATATACCGGATTCCAAATGACAGAACCATATTCGAGTTTACTTCTAATTAATGAATTAAAAAGGACGATAGCCAGCCGCCTTAATGTTTGAGAAGGGTTTTGTCACCCGTAATATAAAACCTAATAGCTTTAGAGATTTTTCAATTATATAGTCTAGATGTAGATTGAAACTAAGCTTTGGGTCGAAAATTACTCCTAGGTCCTTAAACTGGTCTACCGTATAAACCTGACAACCGTTCAGGGTATAAGAAAATGACAATAGTTATTTTTTCCTTATAAGGGTCATCGTTTCGCACTTATTGGTATTTAGAAATAACTTGTTTAATTTACAATATTCGGTGAAGGTGTTTAAATCACTCTGGAGGGCTGTCTGGTCATAATGGGAAGTAATTTTTAAATATATTTTTAAGTCATCGGCGTATAACAAATAATAGGAAGACTTGAAACAATTGTTGATGTCGTTTAAAAATAGAATAAATAGAATCGGGCCTAAATGGCTTCCGTGCGGGACACCAGAGGTAACATTAATAAACCTGGAGGTGAAACCATTTACTTGTACGGCCTGAGATCTATTACATAAGTACGAATGAATCCATCTAAGAAGGCAGCCGTGTATACCTAAGGAATGTAATTTTTTAATAAGGGTAACCTTGTCAAGTCAGTGAAAACTACGTCGAATTGTGCACCAGAATCAAGCGCTCGGGCGATATAATCTGTATAGGGTATAAGATTAGTATTTGTAGATTTACCGAACATAAAGCCATGTTGTTCGGGAATAATGATGTTTTTGAAGACTGCAGTTAATTTTTTTGTTATTTTACCAAAAATACTCAATTTTGAAATTCCTCGATAATTGTGACGTCATTTTTATTGCCGTCTTTATATATAGGAGTTATATCTGCGGATTTCCAAGCGACCGGGAATATTCCGTTAGCTAAAGAAAGCCTGTATATAAATATTGTATTGTAGTTTGGATAGGTCAGGAACACAACAATACGAGCACCAAACGTTCAATAGAGTATTTATATTTTTATATGGAATTTTTGTTGGCTATATGAAAACTTGTTAAACAAATGTTTAGATTCATGCCCAGAATGACCTCTTAAAAGGATACTTACAAGTTCGTCGTCGATGAAATTTTCCAATATTCTTGTACTCGGACGGGTTAAATAATGGCTATAGTCTAGTACCAGAAGGTTAACCCCGTGGGCGTGGTTGGTTCCAGGTGATTGGGTGCGAGCCGTCTTCTTGGAGATGATCTTTGAAGGCGCCGACAAGGCGGGAGCGCGCATGTTGATCATCGACGGCTCCTACGGAGAGAGTGTCATCGTTGACTTCGAGGACATAAGGAGGGCAGTCGTTGAGTTTGTCGCTGATTGTCCGCTGCATATCATCGGCGTTTCTATAGACGGTACTTTCTTTTTCGTTGCTGTATAATCAAAATGACACAAGTGAAAATAATAAAGAACCAATTGTCACTTGTGCCGTAATATTTATTTTTGAATAATTATTATATGAGAACTTTAAAATTAATTGTTATTATCGTTATAAGTTATTCTTCTACTTTTTCTCTAAAATTATCTATAATTTTTAATATATATAAAAAATAAGGTACGTTACAAAAAAAATATATTTTTAAAAAGTTATTTTTTTGATATAAAGTGATTAATGTTTTACCTTTATATATTAAAATCGGAACGACGTTACAATTTATAATTTTACCAAATCAGCAATGTACGTTTTAGAATACGTATATCCCCGTGTCCTAAGACCATTCCCGATAAAAAATGGCTCTGCGATTTCAAACATGATTTGTATTGACGTCATACAAAAAAAATGATCATGGTGTCCGAGGAAAAATAATGTAAACCCTACGTAATAATAATAAGCCGTTTCTTGTGCTACTGCCAGCCGTGACGCAGTTGAATAAAATGAATGAATTTGAGAATTAATTAATTTGCTTTTTTTTTTTATATATTTTTTACTCGTAATAGGGAACATAAACATGGGTCGTGGGATATAATAGGTTTATGTGTGTAATTTTTTTAATAATCATCTAAAATGTTGCTAGATATTATATTTATACTAGTGAATATCTGGTAGACGATTCGACTCTTTCAGAACATGTAAATGCATACTTAAAATATATGAAATAAAGTTCACGAAAACGACATTGAATTTGAATTTACAGCAACCTGACAGGAGTGTACTTTATTGCAGGTCTCCCCACGGAGAAGTCGGCGATCGCGAAGGCCCAAGAATTCCTGGAGTCGCAGAAGATCATCGTCATCGAGGATGATGTGAAATGCAAAGCGGACGGCATGACCATCAAGCTCACTCCGCTGATGGACCACCTCAAAGAAGTCGGCGCTATTTAGGCCACTAATCGTTATTATTTGACAAATTAATTTTTAACTATGTTTAATGTTTAGCTAGGATAATATGATTTTTATAACATTCTGCAAAATTACTTTTTTCATATTGAAATCGCAACCTACTCTAGAGACGTTGCTGTTGGGTTCTTTAAGAAATGCACATGATAAACCAGTGATAGGTGCATGCTGTGTCATGCTGTTTATTCATTTAGTGCCCGTTGCCCAATGACCACGATGCGATGAAAAGAATATTTGGTATATAGGCCTTCCTCGCTACAACGATCACCTCTGCCTTCTTTAAAAGGATCTCCATCTAACAACGGGAGAAGTACACCCACCCTCTAATAAATGATACTCCTCAAATCCTCATAAAAATTTTGGCTTTCCATCGCCAGCCATTTTAACATATGGCAACATATACAACATTACGGCCGTACGGCATATTATTATTATATTATATAACACAGTATTTTCTGATAGTTTTAATAACATACAAAGTTATAATATGTCACTATTTATCATCAGTCACTTAGGTGACTCTAGTTATCATGTCACAAAAATTGGAATTATCTCACCAACAGCCTGGATCCTAGGGAGATTACGGCCTTTCGGCGATGCAAATACCTGTTCATCAACATTGTTTTTTTAAATACTCTTCCATTGTCTTCTGTAATTTAGATGTCATTAACCTTTCCATCATCGCATGAGTGGATTCTCCTTCACTATCTGACTTGGTGGGTCAGAAGTTGAACTTTCTTTTTGCGCAAATTTCGCTGCATTTTTTTTTTTCAAAACAGTAAACACTAATCTTTTAGTTCATCCCGCTTCTGACTATATAACACGGTATTTTCTGATAGAATTTTAATAACATACAAAGTTATAATATGAGCAGTAACACAGTTGATTACACATCTCACTATAGCAACAGTCATAATCCTAATAAATCAATTAGTATATCTTTGAGGTGCGACACGCAGCTGTCATGCGAGATAGACCCCCTCCAATTACACACTCACAAAGTTATAATGAAGTCCCTCTGGCAGAGGCAGTTAATATCAAGACAGTTTTTGAATTGATTGATGTTGTTTGCGCTAACGACCGAATCCTGCAGTTGATTGCGTATGGTTTTTTTTTTTCAACCGGTTAAAAAAAAAACGGTGCGACGTAAGTTTGACTCAATGAATGTTTGCTCATTTTGCCATAAATGCATACATTTTTTTTTTAGTGGTGGTATTTAAAAAAAAAAAGATATAAAGTCGGAAACGTGTTGGAAAATTTAACTTAAATTTCCTTCAACCTTACAGTGTGTGTGTGTGTGTGTGTGTATTTTTTCTGCGTAATTAAAAACCTCCAGTATCCTTCGATTCAATTGACAACGGCCTCGGTTCATCAAGAAGCACTATCGATTCTGACATAAGTCAACGAAATGTACGGTCATACGTGGATTTAGAAAGCAGGAACGGGAAGGTTCACAACTGAGAATAAACAGCAATTAACAGGATAAAAGACAAACCTTTGCTGTGCGATGATGGCCGTCCGCGGTTTGCCTACCTTTTACTGTTTTACACGTAGATGCTATATTTAAGTTATTGCCGTTAATTGGAGGGTCAATCTCTTCTTCGGCGGAATGTTTCGAGTTCTTCTCTAATTGTACTCATATTTAAATTACTATCGTTATTCGGAAGGTCAACCTTAACGGTGTGTTTTTGGTAAACCTTTCATGGAGACACAGGAACAGCTCAAATCCCTGTTGGCTTTGGTTATTATACTTTGATGGACGTTCATAGTATCCTTCAATTCAGGTTCATTATGAGGCGTCATTGATGATATTTCATCTCTTTCAGTGTCATCGATGTAAAAACATTTGACAATATTTTGCTTTCATACCATTTACACATAGGAAATGTATCTAACCTACGCTAAAAATGTTTTAACTATCACCACTCGATGTTCGTAATATGTGAAATATTTTAAAAAGAAATAATATCATGTGAAAAATATTGGTATCCTCTATTTCTGATATTGTACGCATGAATATTGAGTTTTCGTTTTTTTCCAAACCGTTCATTTTTTCTTGTGCAGAGATGTTTTAGAAGCGCTTTTTAGAAGATGTTTTAGAATGGTTGAGACTAGTTGCAATGGTTTCCTTACAAAAAAGGTGTTAAACTCTTTGCAAATTAGTATTGGATTTATAATATCTTTACCATTTCGGTACAGAGTTATATTTTTGTTTTTGTTTCTGATATGCCTTCCAGTTTCTTGATTTATTAGAGACGACGACGACACCCGGAATAACATCCTAACCAAAAACGCCAAAAAGTGTTCGTTGGGGGTGTCGATATGCACATTTTCATAGTTTGCAGTTTTTGATAGTTTGATACACCCGTAGATGGCATTCGTTTTTCAACGGGTCACAAAAAAAATATTTAAATAAACAAGACGGTGTTTTTCCTATTTATTTGTTTTTTATTAATAAATTAACACTTTTGATATGATATGATATGATATCATTTTTGCATTTTTGTAAAAATTACCTATAAAATTTTAAAATAAAACCATTAAAAATAAAATTTAAATTAAATTTTTCAGTCAATTTCCATGGTCGTGGAGGTGTCGTCCACGTCCATTGTTCATCGCCGATGAACAAGTGGCGAATAGGTCCTGAAAATTAAATAAAAGTTTCATTTTTATTAAACCTTTGGAAACATTCGAAATCATTGCAGTTTTGGAAAAGGTTAAATATGCACATTGGTTTTTATCACGACAGCCCAAACGGGCAAAGTGAGACAAATACAGGGTGTATTTAAGTTTAGGGCACTTCTTTTAGGATGTTGATCTATATCGGCAAACATTAATCATCAAAAAATATTGAACAAATTCTCAATTACGAGAAAACGATAATAAAAAAATTAATAGAAATTGTTTTAATGTTTGAGAGCGCAGTTAAATGCATGATGCGAGACCGGTCAATGACCCTTGAGCGAGTGGAAGTTGCCAGAAGCAACTTTTATTATTCAATATATACAAATACAATGTAAATGTATTACCTATAATCTGTTTTAAAATACCCGTATATTTTAGTTACCTTGTTTTTGAATTAATTCAAAGTACTATGATAAATGTCTAATTTCGAAAGATTACTATTATATTCATGGTATATTCGTTGCCTTTTTTAGCCTAGTTCGTGTTAGGTTTATTTAATAAAAATGATCTGCTGATCTAGTAGGTACTCTAAAGTGAATACTTTGTAGAAGCTCTGGACAGTCTATTAGATTATTGAGTAGTTTATTTAGGAAGACAACATCAAACACTTTCCTTTTGGTATCTAAACTGGGATTACAGAAGGAAAATGTTTGATGAACACCGGTGAAAATTTTAGCTGTCGATGTCGAATCCGTTGTTTTTCGGTGTCAGTTCCTCGGCTCTCATCGAAAATTGAATTTTGTGCGGTTTACCCTCGATGTAGTTCAGTATATCCTTGAGTTCCGCGTTGCCACCGCGCAGAATTCACAGAAATAATACCCCGGCTGCTCGCCCGCAGCGATGCCACGCAACGACAGAAACTTCAGCACATTTTCGTCCACAAGTCTTTCCTGGTGCTCGGATCCGTTCACGTGTGATAGATCAATCATCTCCTCGTCTTCATCGCAAATTCCACATTTAAAAGCATGATCGCCATTCTTGATGAGCATGTGTGTTTTCAAATACTTAACGAGTGCAGCTTCTCCAAATTGCCAATCCAGCTGTAGGGCGATTTAATCATAGTATTCCATATCAGAAGCGATTATAGTAGCACCACAATATAGAGGAATAGGATCTGAAAATTAAGTAAAAGTTTCATTTTCAACAAAAATATTTTAATATCTCGACTCTTTTCAAAGTGAAAATAAGAAAGTTTAAATGCAGCGAGAGTTACGGATACTCAACAAAAATATTTTAACAATATCTCTACTCTTTTCCAAGTGAAAATAAGAAAGTTTAAATGCAGCGAGAGTTACGGATACTCAACAAAAATATTTTAACAATATCTCTACTCTTTTCCAAGTGAAAATAAGAAAGTTTAAATGCAGCGAGAGTTACGGATACTCAACAAAAATATTTTAACAATATCTCTACTCTTTTCCAAGTGAAAATAAGAAAGTTTAAATGCAGCGAGAGTTACGGATACTCAACAAAAATATTTTAACAATATCTCTACTCTTTTCCAAGTGAAAATAAGAAAGTTTAAATGCAGCGAGAGTTACGGATACTCAACAAAAATATTTTAACAATATCTCTACTCTTTTCCAAGTGAAAATAAGAAAGTTTAAATGCAGCGAGTGTTACGGATGCTCAACAAAAATATTTTAATATCTCGACTCTTTTCCAAGTGAAAATAAGAAAGTTTAAATGCAGTGAGAGTTACGGATACTCAACAAAAATATTTTAACAATATCTCTACTCTTTTCCAAGTGAAAATAAGAAAGTTTAAATGCAGCGAGTGTTACGGATGCTCGACAAAAATATTTTAACAATATCTCTACTCTTTTCCAAGTGAAAATAAGAAAGTTTAAATGCAGCGAGAGTTACGGATACTCAACAAAAATATTTTAACAATATCTCTACTCTTTTCCAAGTGAAAATAAGAAAGTTTAAATGCAGCGAGTGTTACGGATGCTCAACAAAAATATTTTAATATCTCGACTCTTTTCCAAGTGAAAATAAGAAAGTTTAAATGCAGCGAGTGTTACGGATGCTCAACAAAAATATTTTAATATCTCGACTCTTTTCCAAGTGAAAATAAGAAAGTTTAAATGCAGCGAGAGTTACGGATACTCAACAAAAATATTTTAACAATATCTCTACTCTTTTCCAAGTGAAAATAAGAAAGTTTAAATGCAGCGAGTGTTACGGATGCTCAACAAAAATATTTTAATATCTCGACTCTTTTCCAAGTGAAAATAAGAAAGTTTAAATGCAGCGAGAGTTACGGATACTCAACAAAAATATTTTAACAATATCTCTACTCTTTTCCAAGTGAAAATAAGAAAGTTTAAATGCAGCGAGTGTTACGGATGCTCAACAAAAATATTTTAATATCTCGACTCTTTTCCAAGTGAAAATAAGAAAGTTTAAATGCAGCGAGAGTTACGGATACTCAACAAAAATATTTTAACAATATCTCGACTCTTTTCCAAGTGAAAATAAGAAAGTTTAAATGCAGCGAGTGTTACGGATGCTCAACAAAAATATTTTAATATCTCGACTCTTTTCCAAGTGAAAATAAGAAAGTTTAAATGCAGCGAGAGTTACGGATACTCAACAAAAATATTTTAACAATATCTCTACTCTTTTCCAAGAGAAAATAAGAAAGTTTAAATGCAGCGAGTGTTACGGATGCTCAACAAAAATATTTTAATATCTCGACTCTTTTCCAAGTGAAAATAAGAAAGTTTAAATGCAGCGAGAGTTACGGATACTCAACAAAAATATTTTAACAATATCTCTACTCTTTTCCAAGTGAAAATAAGAAAGTTTAAATGCAGCGAGTGTTACGGATGCTCAACAAAAATATTTTAACAATATCTCTACTCTTTTCCAAGTGAAAATAAGAAAGTTTTAATGCAGCGAGTGTTACGGATGCATTTGATACATTGTTCTTATTACTACGGTGACACTTTTCGCAACACATTAATTAAATTAAATTTAACACACTGTGCGCTGATACAATTTGTATCGTGGAATCCTATATTTTTTAGGTGATAGACGGTAGCCAATTCAAGAATCTAGTGTTATGTAGTTAACACCTGCGAATCATGTATTTAGTTGAGCAATGCTCAAAGAGTATGAGAAACAGGGTTTTCCATACAAAGCAAGTATTGCTTAATTCTAAGAAGTTGTTTTCCAGTCATATAATCTAAGAATTGTTTAATTCCACTTTTATTAAACATTTGGTGAATTCTGTAAACATGTCGACATGACCAATGTCGGCTAAGCGTATACGGAGACACTTAAAAGATTCATCGCAGGCGGTGTCCTGACGAATACCTGTGTCGTCATTTAGAACTTATATGAATAATATTGATGGTGTTATAAATTTTTCCTATTGCTAATAAAAAAAAATCACTACATCGGTAACAAAACTTGTTGCGTTTTGGCGCTTTCGCCGAATATGCGACTCTCTTGTTATAGCGTCCGGTTAGAGGCAATCTTCCCTAGCATTATTTTAAACGGCCGTTGGCACCGCTCTCCTAAATACCGGCGGGCGTGTTATCGAAGTCCGAATCATGTTGGGATCATGTCTGGCGACTTTCTCTTCCGACCCGACTATGATACTTATAAAAGCCTGCTTGTAACTCCCTTTAAAATTTTGACGTTTTTGTTGAATTCAGACAAATTCTTAAAATATATTTAAGATTAAGCGGTTATTGCAGACTGCTTCAACTCTGACTCCAGTATTTTCTATTATCAAAGTCTGTTTATGGTCGCTTCGATATTTATCTCGTTCCTAATGGTAAGAACCTTTCTCGCAAGTCCATATTTCAATTGGTGTTGGCATCTTTGTTTTTGAATCCTAATGGTTTGTGACTCAACGGTGAATATTTTAATAGAAACCATTTTTGAGGTCGCTCAATTAATTATTCCTACATATTCGGATCATTCCAATTTGAATCCGATTTCAGTACTCTTTGAGTATGACTATTTTTTTTAAATTTTTTTGATTTCAGTACTCTTTGGGTCGTCGCAATTTCAATCGTTTTCATATTGAAAACACATTTGTCTTCTGTTTTGAGGATACCGAACCACTATTCATATTGATGAAACGTTCACGTTAACACAGCGGTTCCCAAAGTTGACTGGGCTCCGAACCATCTAACAAACATTTCCAATCTTAGGACCCACCTCTTAGCAGTCTTAGAGAAAAGAGGGCGTAAATATTGGTAATGCTCAGATTCCCTAGTGGCGAGTCGTGAAACTAATTAATGCTGTCTTATTTGTTCTAATGTCTAATTGTAACGTTTTTACCTATTTTCAAATGAGTCGTGGGTAGTTTTTATACCTTGTAATAAGTTATGTTATGCTGTTGGCCGACTTAAATGTGGGCTGTCAATTTGACAGATATGAGGTATTTAATAAAAAAAAAATGTCTTCGTCTTGTATCAATACGAATTTAACCTCAATTTTAAAACTTGTTCTGAGAAATCAACTCGAGCATTTCGAATATTTATATATTGACAATCTCTCGCCCGCGTTTTGCTATTGTCTCGTCGGCGACTAATTTTTTATTTTATTGAGAAAGCATGTTAAAAAAAATGTATCCTTATCTTCTATTCGAGTTGCCGAATGATTTCTGAGATATTTCTGTAATTGTATGACCTAAGTCGGCAATTTTTAGTAGTGTTAATGCAAATAGCTTCTGCTTTTAATGAATGGATGTGAGAAAGGAAGTTATTTGAAAGCAATAAAAGAAATTTTGTCAGATTTATTTTAATTTAAAAAGGTTTAAAATACCGAACACGTAAAATAACGTGTCTAGGCCATATTGGGTCAGGTACCTTATTACTTTTCATTGTTGCCGTGTTTAAGGTCGTCGCTTTCAGCGCAACTATCTGATATTAGTAATATGGAATTTGGTGCGAATAGCAAATTTGCAAATTGCACGCATCGTCCCTATTATTGGACCTAAACTTTTTTAAATTATGAGTTGCGCGGTTCAATTTTGCAATAACTGTTCTCTTCGAAATAATGTCTCATAGAAATGCTAAGATAAAATAATAAATGGAAATGATGGAAAGATTACAAAACAGAGTTTCACTAAACAATGTTTTGCAGAGAGCTATTTTATTTTTTTTTTAATTATAATTCATGTTAAAATTATGTGATTTTATGTTAGTAATTATCATGTTACTGTTAGTTAATGTTAAGCAACATTGTAGAACTTAAGTCAATACTTGTATTTTCCACTTAAGACAGTATTTTTACGTAAAAGATAATAATTGTTATTTTCATGCGTAGACCTACTTATAGGAGGGTACTCTATAAAATAATATCGAATTATATTTAACTCGGCACAAATCTATGGACAGATTTCGCCTGAATGTTACATAAAAAAAACCTTGGTTATTATGAACATTAAGAATATAAATACAATTAATAAATAAATATTTTGTTTTTTTGTTCCTTTTTTTTCATTTTCTTTTTCAACTATTCCAGACTTCTAACTGAGCAACTTTTCCTCTACAAGATTTCTTAATTTCGACATTTTATTTAATACAAAATGAATGATATCCCAGAAAACGTTTTGCGTATCGTTTGCGCTCCTGTGTATATCTCAATGAGTGGTGCATTGAGCAGGTCAGGACCGCGCCGGCGACCCCAATCATGATGAGGCACATTTAAATGTTATTAGTATTATTTCTACTGCTCATTGAAAAACTTGTAGGACAAAAGTTGTCCAGCTTAAAGTGTATAACCCCATGAAAGTAAAAAAAAATATCCCTTTCGGTACGCCGGAAGGCGGAGGTAGATAATTGTACGAACTTAATCAAGCATTGCGCGACCCACTTCCCGTGCGGGAAGTAAACTGAATCTTTATACTGTGCTATAAGGGTTGCTCGTATCAAAAATTGTTTAAGACAAAAGTTGTAGAGAAATTATAGGGTCACAATTAACATTTTGAACTGATTTGATCATATGAATATTAAGGGAGGTTTTTTGAATTTTGAAAAACCACTGTTTTCCACCCGTAGGATTAGTGGTTGGTGCTATCAAAAAAGTTCACTTAGATTAGTTTCAGGCCCTAATCTAAAGAATAATATAAATTTAAATGAATTCAATATTTTATATACTAAAATATCCCCCTCCCATTCCCGCCCCCAAGTCTGATTTTGCTCATTAACGAACTTGAACGAGATTTTGTGCCATTATATTTTATGTATCAATTTGTAAGTGATTGGTGTAAAATTACGGCAGTTATCGTGTCCACAAGAAAGTGAGATAGATAGATAAATTTTAAACTGAGGGTGGTTTTGGGTTCTAGGGGATGGGAGAAGTGAAGATATGTCAAGATTTTCTGAGTCATGACGCAGTATCCATTGCAATAAGATAAGAAGATAAGATATTTTTATTTCCAAAAATACATTAGTGTAGATAAGAATGGCATATAATTTACAACTATTAGGTAACAAAAATACATGATGAAGATAGCAATTACACAATAAATTTTCTAAACGTAAATAAACGAATTTAGATAACCTACGCAGGAAATAACAAAAACAAGAATATAAAAGATACAAAAAACAAACGGTCAAACTAACATAACAAAAATACTAAAATTCTTTTACACTGTCTAAGAAAAGTTCTAATAAATATTCTTTAACCGTTTTTTTGAAATCCTTTAGAAACGTCAGGTTTCTTATGTGGATCGGTAATCTATTGTGGGTACTTTTCCTAAAGAAATCAACCTAACGGGATGTCTGCGTATTCTGCTGAGAGAGAATGAGAATCGATTGCTACTCTACAAAGGGATGACAAATTGCGTGGTAGGCAAAAGCACGTGCGAGCGATATCAAACGATTCGTTCGACAGAGCTCTCATTTTAATTTTCACTTACATAAACGATTACCTTTGAAAATCTTAAAATTCCTACCCTAAAAATAGGGCTAAAAAATCATCACGGTTACGGTTCTTTCTGCCTAGGGTCCTTTACTAAAACAATAACATAATATTTAATTAAATAATTACAATGATTTGTTGGTATAAATTGTAGCTTTTATATCACTAGACCACAATATTTAGGAGCTAGCTCTGGTGATATGTTTGAGTTTAGTAGGTGAGAAAAAAAAATAATATTAATGCTTAACAACTCGCAGCCCACGCTCAAAACCAGTCGTGGAACCAGGAAATGTGTCAAATACTTGTTTTCGCAAACCAGTAGCATACACTTTGAAATTGTTTACGGTGATATTTAAAAATTGTTTTTTATTTAAATCAGACCCTATCGATCTGCGGCTTCAAACTTCACAGCCAAGGACTGATACAGCTGAGTACTTATATATAGGGTGATGATTTTAGAGGCGTGGTTTTCAAGAAGAGATAAAACGCATATAATTTGATGTTATGGCTAAGAATTTAGTTTTATTATAAAGATAAGGGTTTGCCATTATGTTTTAAAAATGATTTCGGGTAAGTGGCCGCCGCGGCTGACTCGAACAAATTCCAGCCGAGAGGCCCAATTTTCAACCACTTTTTGCAGCAAGTTGGGCCGTATGTCAGCAATAACGCGCCGAATATTCTCTTCCAAGGCGTTAATCGTCTCCGGCTCATCTGCGTAGACAAGCGACTTCACATAACCCCACAAAAAATAGTCCAGCGGTGTTAAATCGCACGATCTTGGAGGCCACGCCACGTTGTTCAGGAGTAAGTCTATTCATTATGAAATGGCAAACCAAACTGAGCATAAATCAAGTGACAGCTGTCAAAAACACCAACTACGAAAAAAGTAGTGCCAGATTGAAAACCACGCCTCTAAAAAAAACACCCTCCTATAGTTAAACATTTCATATAAGTTCAGGGTTTCTTTTTAAATTAATATATTATTCTATTTTAAAGTAAAAAAAAACTAATTAATAAAATATGTCAAATATATATTTTTCATGTAATTTCTATAATTCAAACCTTTTTATTGGTATTGGATAAATCAGATATTTAGAAATTAGCAGTCATTTTTGAGTCATTGAAATTCAGTGTGATAATTTTATATCGGATAATATTAAGCTAAGCTCAAACGTTTGAGGTTAGATGAAAGCTGGGTGAAATAATTTTAATGTGATTTACTTTTGGATTAGTAGTTTTTATATTGCAACAACTCTGTAAAAGGGCGTAAATCTTAAGGTATGTAAAATTAAATGTTTTAAATTTTGAACATTTATTTTTAACTTTTTTAATGCTCATTCCAAATACTCACATTCTGAAACTTGAATCGTTTTTACAAGCTTTTATATAGCTTGCAATGTTGGTATGTCGCTTTAGATCGAATTAGAACCACTTCCTCTCTCTGCGGAGATGAAATTTGACATGTGTGTAGCACCGCGCTATACAAAGATCAGATTATATACTCCACTAAAATCCCAATAAAAAAAACAGCTAATAGGTCCACCGATTCCTAGTGTTATTTGTTAAGAAACTATATCAAAATTCATTATGGTATTCGAGAAAAAAAATGTTGAAGTTTCTATTCTAAATCGTGTAAAACAGATATTTTTCAATGGCTCCTCCCTCGGATAACTACCTCACTGGGTCACTAGGCCGCGGTCAGTCAAGATCGAGGTTAATGCCCTGCCGCGTTGTTCGAAACGGCCTATTAGGGCGGAGCTAAATGATCGCTGTCAGATGCCACTGGTCGAACAGAGGGGTAGCTCCTTACCCCTTCTCTGGGGTTGTAAGAGGGATTGCTATTGGTCGACAGATAATATTGATAAGATCGATTTACACCAATTTTATTACAAAAATAATATATCTTTCGGATTTTGTTACATAATTTCTTACTATTAATAGGGAACTTAAACACCCCTAAAGTTTGTGGGATTGGTCTTGGGACAGCCTGTGTAACGGACCAACCTGAGCTGGATTTTTTTATCGGGAACGGTCTTGGGACCCACTTTAGACAGGGTGGGAGGAATTATGAATTAAATAGACACTTTTAGGTTATATCATTTTATTTTTCGTATAACGTTGATAATTCTGTTAATTCTTTTTATACACAACAAATAGCAAAACTGCATGTATGACATTACAAGTCTTTACCACAATAATTATTATTAGAAGTTTACTCACAATTTTCACATCATGATAGTTAAATTTAACAATATATATTATATAGATAAAATAAGTTATAATAAGAAATTATTAATTATTATTATGGTTGTCATCTTCCATGTTTTATCAATTTTCAATAAAATCTAGACTCAATCATTCATGGATCTATTGATGTACAGTCGAAGAAATAAATTGGAATAATTTTTGAGACGACCAAGGAGGAAGCAGTAAAAAGGTGATATGGTGAAATAACAAATTGCTATAAAAAGCTACAAATTCACGTCGGAGTGAATTGTGCTAGATAATAATTATTTGCATACCTTCGGGGACGGTAAGGTTTTGTCGATAACACGATTATTAGGTCAACCATAGAGATGTTCAAATAAAAAAAAAACCATGAAACAATACAAATCATTCATTTGCAATGTGAAAAAACAATTTAGCATAGTTGAAATCTATACATATCTATGATCTTTCTGCTACTTTGGATAGGGAAATAAATATGTACAGAATTAGAAATGACACAAATGTATTATATAAAAAAATAATTAACTATGCATAAAAACAAAACGTAACATAATTAATATCACTTCCTTTATTTACGCTGAATTGTTTTGTTTCAGTTGTTTAGTGACTGGTCAATATAGTAAAAAAAAAACAGTAATTTTATAAACAAAAACATATTTAAAAACGGAAAATAAATTATCTTTTATAATAAAGAAATTAAAGAATTTGTCTAGATGCTACAGAGAATCAAAAACGTAATTTAAATTTGTTAACATAATTTTGTATGTTATTATATGACATTATTTCACCGTTTGTTAATATACCATTTTCTTCTAAAAAAAAATCGCCATTTCATATGACGAATTAACATACGAGATATGTCGAAAATATAGTTATCAAACGAACTGGATATTTTGGATTTTAAGATTTCGAGATTGAGACCAAAAGAGCGCTCATTTTTCTCATATAAAATTGGTCTGAGAAGATAATCTTTTTTTAGCTGCCGTAGAAATCACGGTCGACGTCGGCTCCGTCACCAAAAGTGTCGAGAGCGAGTAGTATAGGACCAGTGGTCCTCAAGAGTCTGTCGGGGGACACGGGTAAGCGTGAATCGTTTGACATACTGTATTTAAAGTATAATCACCGCATTCCCCGATTAGCAGTCACATACAAATTTGGCTTAATTCGCAGTACGGTCTTCCTAAATAAATTCAACGGGAAACTTAATTCAAATTAAGCGCAAATGCATTTTAGTCGCAGACGACGATTTTAACGGAGCCATAAATAAAATTCAATATCTTTTTAACTCATTTGTTTTGTTTGTTTTTAACGGTTTTGAAATTGTGAGGTAAAAATGACAACTATGCAATGAAATATTCAAATAAACGCCGGACAGTGCAAAACTGCGCGTTTTAAATTTTGAAAGTTTTAATTTGTGCAAATTAAAACTCTCAAAAACCCCTTTCTCTATATATATATTTTTTAACTATTAGGATCGTTGACTTGTGGACCAAAAATTACATATATCCGTTGGTTTAAAAAGACATTTATAAACAACACCAAATTCATTTTTACCTATGCACCCTGTCCCAAGACCATTCCTGGCAAAAAAAAAAAATCAGCTAATTGGCCCTGCGATTTAGAGTATTATTTGTGAAAACGATATATCAAAACCCATCAAGGTTTTGGAGAAAAATGATATACGATTATCGCAATAGGTACCAAAGGTGATAAACTGGATTGAACGTTAATTTACACCGGTGCTTTAATAAAAGTATTAAATTTGGGAATTAATTATTTTCATAGGGAACATAAACACCCCATTAAGTCTTCGGGAATCGTCTCGGAACACCCTGTATATTTTTAGTGGAGTATGAATGTTCAAATTCTGAATTTTGATTATCAGTTAATTGAACCTCTGATCTCATGTCTATCGCAGACAGCGCACTGGCCGTTGGCTGTAATATTCCGCGAAATACTTATTTGTAAATACTCCAATTTGAGGTCCCGGAAGCGGTCGTCGCAAAACGCGAAAATGGTACAGTAGCCCAACTTATTCCTCCGACTGTACGAATAATATAGTCTCTCGACCGCGAGTCGCTCTTAAACCAATGTTAATAGTATCTTAAAAAAAAGTATCACTTTCAAGTCAGAATGCGTAATTTGTAACATAATTTTAATACCTCATATTTCCAAGACAAGTAATTGTAAGTCGCTAAAAATAAAAATTATGATATCGTCTGTCCACGTACACGTAAGTATAAACAAAATTCATTTGTGTACTTTGTAAATAAAAATCTTAATCCTAGTCGTAAAACAGTATACAATCTAATTATTATGATCGAAATAAAAATAACATACCAAAGGCGGGTGGATTGACTCATTGTGGATAAAAAAAAAACAGTTGCTGATTTCGAGTAGAAGAGTCTTTTCGGTGTGACACAAGCATCTTAGAAGAGGGCTAAAATAAGCACACATTCATTGTATTATTTAACACGCTCAGCGCCGATGACGGGATATCCCGTCATTGCTGTATACGCTGATTTTTTTTTCATTTTAGTTCGGCTTTGACGTTTGATTGTTTAGGTGAAAAGTGCGCGAGTGAATTCTATTCGGTCAACGAACTTCGCCGATCGGGCGGTAACAAATACGAACGTTATGTTTGTTCCACACAAATCTCGCAGGAAAATGGAGAGCTGATTATTGTGGTCGCCCTGCATCGACAGATATTTAATACCTAGTGAATTTGATTGATTGTAACCCTGTGATACTTAAATTAATCTTTAAAGTGATTGTATACGAAATATGAATACAAAACATTTTTCTAATAATGATTACACTCATTAACTTTGTAGGAATTCGACCCTACATAAGATCGGAGGGTTGAATTACCATTAAATACCCCTAATTATCGGTCTCAATTTAGAATAATTTTCATCGTCATGTGAGATGAAAATTATTCTTTACACATAATATAATTGGTCAAAGCTCGACCAAAGAGTCCGGGCAACGATTCCTTTTTCACATTTTGTCAATTCACCCACCGCGATACGTCGTCGATTTTACATACATGACGAGAGTAACACCGCTCAAACATTATTTCATTAATAAACGTTACACAAATTCATAGGTGTGATGAATAGTTTATTAATGATTAAAAATGGAAAATATAAGACACGCGGCAATTTCTTAATTCTCCCAGTAGATAGATCGGTAGGGTAGGATTTTTTTTATTCAATCGAAAGAATGCCTAGTTGCAGTGCTCGCGGGTAGTTTATCCGAAAACATTTGAATGTTTAAAGCGTGCACTCACACCTCATATTTACAGGCCCACGATCAACGTAGAGGGAAATTTAGTTCTGATAGGTGCAAATTGCCAGGCGTCATTTTTGCTAATGGTAACATTGCGAGTCCTGTGGGCGGGTCAACACAGCAACCAACGCACCATCGACTCCCACATACAGGATGTTCCAAGACCATTCCCGAAGACGTGAGGGTGTTTTGTGTGACGAGTAAGAAATGATAATAAAAAAATGTGAAAAAAATCGTCCGTAAATTAATTTTATTTTTTAACAGATTGTCAATTCGGTCAGAGCGCTAATCGATAATAACTTTGACACCGTTACGGCGTACGACGACAGTACGACATTATTACATAATCTATAAATGGTCTTGGAATACGATGTATGAAAGTAAAACGAAAAAAAAAATTAATTTAAACACCGCAGAAGTACTTATAGGTAATAGTCTTGTGCGCTCAACTTTGTCATTGTGTGATTCTACAATTTTGATCCTTGGGAATTTTAGTACGTCACTTATATTTAAATGTTAAAATTATACAGGACGTTTTTTTATTCACTGCTGGCAAATATTGGAAAAATGCTTCACAATTAAGAAAAGCGCGGAATAACCAATGTTTACGCACGCGTCCCAAACGAAACAAACCGTGACCCGGATTATGTCACGGCTATTAACTCTACTTTTCGGACCTCGCTCGAGATTTAGTTTACCCGGACCGCTTAGACCGGTATAGAAAAAGGCATTAGTGATTTTAAAAACAGCCTGTATAACAGAAGGGACTTAAATTAATCATTCTAATTAGTTGTTGATTTTTTAAAAATTACACATTTTTCAAAATAAGAAATTTAAACAAACAACATAGGAAACTTAACCGGAAATTAAGACCAAGGCCTACCAAATTGAGCTAATTGAGTTTTGAGATTATTCAAAATATATAAGTTGTACGAATTTCAAAATGAACTTTTGATTAATATAAAATCGTGTGCGATTGAATTCACCGAACGGTCGTCGTACGAGCTGCCGTATCGTTAAGACGGTCGTCAATTCATCGCAGATAACATGAAATTATATTTTCATTTACAAAGTTAGCACCGAGCTAACGGTTAATCGTTCAGAGACACAAAAAAATAAATACAAATCGAAAAATTCATACAAAATAATCGCACAGCTTTAACAATAAGGGTAAATAAATTTATTTAGAATTCAAAAAAATTATCAACATAATGGTCCGTTTAGAACGGCTTAATTGCATTTGTGAAAAAAAATATAAGAGATCGTCTTATAATTTATTTACAAATGGCGATATTATATTGCGTGCATGTGGTACTATAGATTCGGAGTCATTTTAAGGGTCCACGCGACGTTGGTAAAAGATCGTCGTCTCCAAAGCATCATGCGTCCCGAATAAGAATTTCTGAATGGTCTACTATGGTATTCGTCAACCACGGAGCGGCCGTCTTTCGAACAATGGCGCAAATGCACTGCAACGACAGTTGCTCGCTCACCAAAATTTACCAAAGAAGTTAAAAAGGGAGTAGTCTCCATTTGCCTGGACCGCTGTTCACGATCCGTTGTATATTTATTAGGAAATCAATTTCTTTCATAATGACAAATATTTTATGCCAAATGTCAACAGCAACGTTGTAAATTGGGAACAGCGTTCGTATGAAGGCGCTCTCTGAAGCATTAGAACCTCATCGAAACGGCGATATGGAACTCAAATACTTCAATTACAGGAGCCATAACCTGGTGGATGGTCTCGATCGAAGACGTGGTCGTGAATATTTTGAAAAGAAATCAACTCCTGTTCAGTTTGATCAGAGGGTTCCCTGCTGACTTGGATTCTAACTTTTGACGAATAATTGTCAATATGCTGCGTGTATATTTGAATATTTGGGACGCACGTGCGCTGTCCGGCAGATTCTTTTTCATCCGGTGGTCAAACTACGAACTACGACGACGCTAGCGCCATCTTGCGGATCTACAATAATTCCGATGAAACCCCGAACGGCGCTGCCATATTATTAAATATATGCTTTTCTACTCAAAGGTTCCATTTTATTATTTTTACTACCGCAACGGGACATCAGCGTTACCATTAAAGCGATAAACGATTCAGAGGGTTGAATATTTTCTTTTTCCATACAAAATAAATAACCTATAACAAAACGTTTGTTTCGCTCTAGAATTTTTTCTACAGCTCAATTGACCTACTTTTTTGGCCACTCGTAGAACAAAAGTTGTCCAGTTTGATGTGTAGAACGAACCCAGAAAAGAATGCGTAAAAGAAAAAGCTTATCCTGTTATATTAATTAATATTTAAGTACAATAATTTTCATGGGTCGTATGGCGACACCGTTGACGGTTCAAAAGAATTTGCCGGAGCGTAGTGGAGGCAATAGTTTTTATATACTTACTAAATATACTACGAAACATAAAACGCTTATAACATTCAGAAATAAAGATTCAACCATTGGCGTATTTGATATTCACAATTTTTTGTACAAGAAAAATATGTAAAGTTTGCAAAACAGTAAGTCACCGTTTGCCGTTAATTAATACATATTAGATAAACATTTAAAATAAAAAATAGTCAAAATTAAATCACTATACGGAGTCGATTTCGAATATCACTGATAAGTATATGAGCCGGCACTTGGGAAAAGTCCACCGCGGCGTCGCGCTTACGGCGCATTTGTGGAATATCGAGATGCAAACGGCGAGCATTATCTCTCGCATGAGATGCAGGTAAGCTACCGCTCGTAGGTTCCGTCTAATGTCCAGTGATATCCGGAAAAACTCATTTTTGGATTGCAAAAATTATGTACACGTGCCAGACGCCGAATTAGCGTACGACGATTTGCGGCTATTCGTCGGACAAGTAGCCGCGTAGACAGTCAGAACGGACGTATTGTAGATGGTAGGATAGGGGGTGCCTGGTCCTAAGCGCTGCGATAGCAGTTAATATGATATTCCTTATCGTAAAGCGTTCCACGGGAACCTCTTAGTCAGTCAGCTACTTAAAATAGACGTTACTCGAAAATGGCACTACCGATCCATTGATAAAAAACAAAAGAACCAATAAACCTTAAACATTTTTAATACCTTTTTGGGTATATGCGGCCACAATTAAGTCAAAATGTTATCGACGACGAAATACATTGGAAAATCTCCGGAGAAGTATTATAAGATTTTAATTAAGGTATTTATTTAAGCTAAGAAAATAAAACGGATTCTTCTATAGCAACTTTGTTTTTCTCACGAATGAATAAGAATTAATTGGTTTACTGTATCAATTTGAAAACTGTTCATTTGCTTTTTTAGTACAATGCAAAAGAAATACTGTGAACTATTTCTATTCTTTTATATCGTCCTTAGTTTTTGTGAAGGGATAATCACCCTCGCTGACTGTACTTCGGCCGTCCTCTGAAATAGAATCCAAAGACAATAAGCTCTCCTGCGATGTCCTGATGCAGTGACCACTGTGCGACGGGGCATCCTCGGAGACCGACTCGAGCGAGCGAAGGCTCTCGACGCTCGTCAAACGGCCCGAGTGTTTGAATTCGGCGATGTCCTCCTCGCTCATGTTGAGCGCGTAAAGCGAATCCCGCGCCATTTTTCCCAGCGAACTGACCGTGTGCTTTTTGGACTTTTTGGCCTTCGGCAATGTATCGTTGAACGAGCGGCAGCAAGGATTCGATCGGGAAAATGTATCGGGCAAGCTTTTCGGGCTGCAGCTGGCGAATTTTCTCGACGGCGAGCGACCTTTTCGATTTCCGTGCTTCAGCAATTTCTTCGGTATGTCTTTGGGAAGGGACGGAGGCGGCGTGCCCTGCGCCTCGAACACGTTATCAGACTCGAACGAGTCTTCGCCGAATTTGACAGATTTATTCTGTGACGAATGATCCAAATCAACGGAGACCATCTCAATTATACCCTCAGTCGACGATGCTTTCTTCAAGAGTAATTTCTCAGTGTGGAATACCTTTGTTTCAGTTGTATATTCAACCGTTTCAACTGTCGTCGTCGTTATCATAACTGAATCGTCGTTACTCTTAGCAGAGATTTTCTCATCGTCAGTCAATAATATCAACGCATCATTACCTATATCAACACTTCCGTCATCACTAACTCCAGCTATCGAAACCATATCTACAGTTTCTGCATTAGCATCAGTCTTAAGAGGCAACACATAATTGGACGTCTCCCAAATTGTACCCGTGAACACTCTCTGGTTTTGTAGTTCATCCGCTAGCGCTTTCGTGTTTGTCATGCTGGAGGTCAGAGTGTTCTCGGGACTGACGTTCTCCTTGATGCCCTTGATGACCTTGCTCGGAAGGTTGGCAACGGACGGTCCTGTTTCAGGGCTCGACAATCGTTCACTACAATTCTCCGTCGATTGCTTGAGGACCGAAGCAAACGTGCGCGGTCTCTGCAGCTGGTTGGATATTGTTTCGATATCGTGTTCTTTTTCGTCGATTTGTTTGGTGGGCGAGGACTTAACTATAGGAGTATTGTTCAATTCTTTACTTATACTATTGAGCGTTAGACATACGTCGTCCTCCGCCATCACAGTGTTTATACAATCTAATAACCTATGTGCTGGACTGGTATCAAGTTCTGAGTAACGTTCGTCGCTTTTAACGCAGTCCTCGGTGGTTTTAGCTAAATTATTTAATTTGAGATCAACGGTTACCTTACTCGCTAGATTGAAAGGATTACTTAAGACGTCGGTGCCGCTAACGTAGACCGTGTGTTCCCTTAAATCTAAACTATACTCGTTTTGTACTGTGGACGATTTCTCTACATCATTATTGGTAACGCTTGGTGCTCTTAATAAACTATCACACACGTGCACTAATTCACACTCACTACTTTCAAGTTTATCACTTGTATTTGTACTTGGGTTAGTCCGTTTGTCGCAGTGCGCCTCGCTCTTTTCGGAGCATTGGGAGTCTTGATAGAGTCGAAGCCGTTCGTTGATAATGCTCTGCTTAGATGATTCAGCCGGAGTGGGGCGCAGGACGTTTTCCGGAGTTGCCGACCTAGAAGAAGATACGGATTCATCGCGACTGATTCTAGGCGATTGTTGTAAATGAGAACCAATGCCCCACGACCAAAATGAACCACTCCCACTCGAGGTTTGCGAATTTTGACTGTCTCGCCGCGACGGAGGTAAAGCGGTCGACGTTTCACCTTTTCGATCACTCTCTTCCGAAGCACTTGATCTTGAAAATATACTACTCGGATGTTGAAAGAGACTGAGTAGCTTCTCTAAACTAGAAGGACCTTTATTCTGAAATGGTTGAATGTCCACCTCAGGTTTATTTTGCGAAACAACCGGCACAATACTAAAGCTTGCAGACGGAGCGATCCACGATATTTTCCGAACACGGCCGCTACTCGCTGTTCTAGGGTTCATCGAAGGAACATCGAGCAAACTTGACGTCCTTTTCGGTGACACACTCTCAATTTTCAACGGTAAATCTGCAGGCACCGTGCTCGTCGTGACAGAATCCATTTGCAATTCATTCGAGGCGGAGCTAAATCCAGATTTGAGATCGGAGATCGGGGAGTTGTAAGTGAGAGTTCCTTCGTTCGAGGACGTTGACTCGTTGCTGATGGCCTCGGTGGGTTTCTCACTTGCATTTTCGGACCGTTCGAATCCTGAATCTGTTGATTCGAGCAGATTTTCATATAGCCCCACTTTAGCCGCGCTGCTTTTGTATGAATCCAACGAATTCATACTGACTTCGAGACTTGACAGAGAACCGTGAAGCTTGAAGTTTTTACCGAATATGTTGGGTGAGACGCTCTCATTCGATGAAATTGACGAATGAAGAACGTTGCAACTTGAGCCCTGGCTAGTTAGGAGACTTTCAGACTGTACCGAGATAGCTTTAGCGTCATCGACTTTGGCTGGTTCCATTGGGAAGACGTCTTCGTATTCGCTATCCTGCGTTTGGACTTCGGTCTCTTTGCTGAGCGACAGCCGCCCAATTTCAAATGTCAACCTCGGTTCATCAACGATAGATATTGATTCAATCTCATGCTGCTCGGGTTGTTTGACCGTGTGAAGTTCTACACTGTTTAACGACTCTATTGAACTGCCCGAAACGTCTAGACTGGAATTACTATCGTAGAACGCCTGCTTTTGCTTGTGCATATACCTGGAAACCTCCAAATCAGGGCTGTCGAGACTTGACTCACTTTTGTTCTTCTTCAGCGCAACCGACGGCTTAGACTCCAATGTCACAATACTCATCGGCACATTCATATCCTTATCATCTAAATTTGTACTCACAACTTCAGGTACTTTTTCAGTATGCGCCAAATCGCAATTTTTCCTTCCGAGCTTCGCCTTGCTCGACATGTCCTTGAGGTTTTGGACGACGTTGCCGAATTCTTCCGTTATCGAGACCATTTTATCCATGGGATTCGGTTGAATTTGGGGTTCGTTGAAGAGGTCCTTTTTGACATTTTCTATCGTTTTCATAGGTTTCCGATCGAAGGCGCTGTCCATGTTGCGCGTGACGCTGAATCGGCTGGGGGTGGTGACGACCGACGTCGCCTCCGTCGGCGGTTGAACCGAGATCATGGGTGGCGGTGGGCTGATCTCCGACACCTGGACGACTTTGAATCGCGATGCTCCAAAGAAGACCTGCCGTGCTGACTGTGTCGGTGTGGACGGGCTCGAACTGTCTGTTGATGACCTGTAGGGATAATAAAATTTAGTAATGTTGAACTCTTATCGGTAAGAATGAGTACCTCAATAATATACGAATACCTATACACAAGTAATACAATTTATCTATAATCTATAAATATAAAAATGAATGTATGTTTGTTTGTTCCATATGGTCTCCTATACCAGTGATGAGCAACACGCGGCCCGCGGGCCGCTTGTTGCCCGTTAAACATGTTTATGCAGCCTGCAAAGCATAAAATTGAATTTATTTTATTGACTTTCTCCCATCAATATATTGTTATAAAATTAATTATAATAAAATGGTAGTACATACTAAACCGAAACAATTTTTTGTGAAAAGTTCCTCGCTTGTCGGCGACTTGTTCAAACGAGCAATGTATTGTACGCGCCTCGTCTGTGCTTGTTTGTGTTCGCTTCTGTCACAAAATCAGTTCAGACTGGTAAGCTGTTTAGCTGGTAAGTTGGTAGCAATTTTAGCAAATCTTGTGTTTCTTGAAAGGCATTCATCTCCGGCCGTCCTGGTGAGTTTAAACTAAAGTTTACTTTTAAAATTATATTATAAATTAGGGTGTTACCTATCGCTGCCGAGTGGCGACTCGGCGTTCACTCTGGAGACGTGAAACCGGTTGGTCCGCGCTCGCGAGGGGCTCGGCACCGGGCTGGAGATGGGGCTGGGCACTGGGCTCGGCAAGGGCGAACGCAGGCGGCCCTTCTCCGTGCGCTTCGTCGGCTCCAGAACGCTCGACGTCGGCTTGCTACGGTCGGGATGAATTGTACGAAATTAGACTTAGCCTTCATGTCAATACTATGCGGTTAGGAATACATATGTAAATCTGTGAAACTATTCGGAATCTTCCCGAAAAGCTGTCGTCTGTGTTGGGTGTGGTCACTTCATCTAGTGGTCATTTAGTTTAGCTAAGTTTGATTTTGGATGAAAATTTAGCTAATTTTCTAAAAAATGGTTAAAATTTGGTTAGCGTACTGAATAAAAAAAGCTGCATCTAAATCGCTTCAGTGCATTTAGCGGACAAACAAAAACAAACACTCAGATAATCATTATTACTATATTATAACGAGCGATCAGCTAATTAGACTGTTTTTAAATTGTTTCACGCTAACAAGTCTGTTGGAAACTTAAATGACCATAAAAAATAAGAATACCAGATGTATTTAAATTTACTAATGATCTATATCAATTATCAAACAATAATACGCCAAAAATGTTCCTAAATTATGCAAAAAACGAATTTAAAATTAAATCAAAATCTAACTTAGGATTGGAAATCGCAAGCAAGGATCTGTCCCAAACATAAACAAACCATGACCTAGAATACGTTCCAGTTCAATTCAGCGCACTTCCGCTATGGAGCGATATTCGGCACTATATTCGGAATTAATTTTAAAATGTACTACCAATTTAGTGGCCAATATAGATCAACCCCCCTAAAAGAACAGTGTTATGTAATCGTTGGGTTGAACGCACCTGGTATTTTCGTCCTCTCTCGAGTACAGCGTCTGACAGGTTAGGCTGATCTTCCGCTCAGCTATGAGGGACCGTCGCCGACGGCGGTTGTCGTGGCTCAGGAGCGCGGCGCGTTGAGCTTCGTTGCGCCGGCACGCGTCGCGGACCTGCATGCACAGGCGGCACATCTCGGCCGCGTCCGCGTTTCCATCCTGCCCGCAATACAATCGCAATTGTGGGAAAAATTTACACAAAGCTTCAAGTGTATATTACAGTTTTATTATGAGTCATTATTGTATTTGCTCAATTACTGGACTAGTGATGGGGGGACGAAGAGGGGGGGTATATTTTCAATTCAAAAGAAATCGTGCTTCGAACTAGCCGACTGCTCAGTAAGCCAAAACCAGTCTCTTAGTACCTTAAAACTAGATCTTAGAATATTACTCCACTGTCTGGAATCCTTGTGAAAAATCTTCAAACCTGGGCGGGTGGAACGTCGTCGAGATCGATCTGCGAGGCGGTCACGTTG
The DNA here is from genome assembly GCA_020383195.1 of Neomicropteryx cornuta. Classification (NCBI taxonomy): domain Eukaryota; kingdom Metazoa; phylum Arthropoda; class Insecta; order Lepidoptera; family Micropterigidae; genus Neomicropteryx; species Neomicropteryx cornuta. Next base: position 4,298,477 of record JAHKQU010000031.1, read on the forward strand.
GCGTCCATGGCTGCGGCAAGCGCCTGCAGGCCGATCAGCTGGAGACGGTTGTCGCGGAGGTCTATTCTCTGCAAACGGGAAACATACTTTTAATCGTGTAAGTTTCATCAAAGAAACAAAACGCTTGTCAAAGAAACATTACGAACAATAAAGACCTACTTTACTTTAGTTTGCTTAAGCGAGGATAGTAGGGATGAAATGTAGCATACTCATATCTTGCCTGTATTACGTTGTTTTCCCTGAGGACGTCGGCGACGGCGACTGCGGCTGGCGCGCCGAGCCGCGCGGCCTGCAAGCCGAGGCAGAGCAGAGCCGGCGGCTGCCAGGGCGTCAGGGCGGTCTCGCGCGTCGTGTCCCTCGCGCTTGGCCGCAGCGCGTGCGACAGCGACCGGACCGCCTCGCTTCCGAGCGCGTTCTGGCCGACGTTTAGGACGCAGAGCGAGCGGGATCGCGTCTGCGCATGGAAAGAATACATTTAACATAATCTGACACTTAAATACAAGCAATTAAGTCAATTTAGATGAAAAATAATGCAAAAGTAGTCTTTTTAATTGAAAATGTAGTCAACCAAACTCAGGACTGAAAGCGGTATTAAAGCATGCTATTTTTCACGAGACAGGGACTCTCGCAAGCGTGTGAGAATGAGATAGAAACACGTTTATGAAGAAACAGTTTGAACAGGTCTACGAATCAGTGATAATCTGTCAAATTGACGGTCAAAGTGATATATCATAGTTTGAACAGGCCGTCAATCAGCAATAACCCGTAAAATTGACGGTTGTGACCACATGTCATTGTTTGAAAATGCCGTCAATTTGACGGGAGCTGCCAAGGATGAGATAACGGAAGAAAGTTTTGGATACTAATAACATACTGGAACGAACAACTTACGAGGGCTCTGCTCAGGTGGTTGGCACAGTTCCTGGTGAGGTTGTTGTTCCACACGACCAGCACGGCGAGGCCTTTCTCGTTCACAAAACCTAAAATGAGTTACTCCAGTTAGAATGACAGGTTTTATTGACACGCCCACAGTTTTTTAATTTCTTTTTTGTTGAGCCAACAATGAACGTTTACGTCTAGCGTATGGTGCAATGGTTAGCGCCCTTCCATGACAGACCTGAGAACCGAGGTTCTATTACTGTTTGAGCAAAATAGTGAAAATTTTGATTTCGGAGAGGTCATAGACCAAGTGTACTTGTGGTAAAGGTGTGATTGTACGACAAAGCAACACTATCAATTTTAATCATGTGATCGTTCAGAAATTTTTTGCATGAGTTTGTGAGTCAACATTCTGATAAAGAAATGCACGCGGGGAAGATTTACCAAAAAAATCATTCACCTGACAGCGGTGATAGGGGCGAGGCGTCACTGCCATCTGGAGACGATGGTGACGACGAGGACGACCCCGATATTCCGGCGTACACCGAGCCGGATAGGAGGACTCCTTGCTCGACCAGGCCGTCCGTTATGTGGCCGAGACCCACGTCCTGATGGAAAAAAAAATACAAATTAACTCAACCTCGGTAAAATAATTAAAAATTAGCACCTAATCGATTAAATGTATTTTTTACCCACAGAAAAGGCACCATCTTTGTGGGGAAATTTAAAGGTGCCTTTATGTAAGTATAAATGTTTTATTATTAATGATAATATAAAAATCTTTTGTTGTCATGCGCTTGCCGGCTGATCGCGTCGGGTGATTGAACCCTATCTGTAAAGGTCGAGTGAGAACGAGTGCCGCAATACGAAACATCGATCGCATTTTGGACGCTTAAAAAAAATTTACACCGGCGTTTTAATAAAATTAAAAAAATATGGGATGAATTATATTCACATTTTTTATATAATATCTCACTCGTAATGGGGAACATAAACACTCCCACAAATCTTGAGGAATGGTCTCATTCGACAGAACAAAGTTCGGAAAGTCTTATGGATGACATTTTAGAATTAAACCGCTAGAGTGCGCTAGTAATTTTATTTCTAGATACTGGATTGATACACTTAACATAGTTTGGAATGAAACCACCAGAGCGCACTAATAATTTTATTCCTAGGTATAATAATCAATTGAAACACTTATGATGTAGTTTGGACTCAAACCACTAAAAAGTGCGCTGATTTGCGTCAATCTATCTTTGTCCAAGTTTTCTATGAAAATTGCATTCACAGATGAACGCTGATGTTGGCACATCTTAATTTTTTTTAATGTTTCTGTAGAGCACACAGGCGAATATCGCCGCCATCGGCACCGAAAGTTTCAGATTCAAAACTCATCTCCGATTCGATTAAATCAAATTACCTGTATATCGTTGTTGCTAATGTCGAGCAGCTGCAGGGTGGTGTTGTGCGCTAGCAGAGAGCCGAGTTGCTCGGCGTCCTCCGCGCCCAGGCCGTTGTCGCACAGTTGCAGCTCGCGTATCGAAGTGTTCTGCTTCAGGGCCGACACTACACGGACACGTCAAGCCAACATAAATATGTATCATAAAAGAAAGACAATTAAAAATACTTCAATCTTACCAAGTAATTTAAATTAATTAATCAAGAATTTGACTTACGAAGACCGTCCCATATTTGAAGCTAACATGACTGCGAGGCGATCCCATAGAGAGTTTTGAGATTAGAAAGGGATTCTATAATTGCCCAGAGCTTAGAGACATTTTTACCCTCAACACTAATACCCATCTAAGTGGGCCTTGACCTAAAACTATTAAAAACTATATCTTTTTTAATTCCCGATAACTTAAAAGGTTATTTTTTCAAAAAATCTACTGCTATATATCAGAAGGTAACGATTCTTAGCACTTAAATTATACCTCAAATTGAAAGTAATCTGGAAACACTTATTTATGTTCCGAGTTACGCTGGTAAGACATTTAATATACGGGGCGATTTGGTAACGGAACATTGCACATTGTGGTTCTGAATATTAAAAAAAAACATGATAAAAAAGAAGCGTCTCCGACGGACGGGTTAAGCAGTTTCCGTAACAATTTCAATGGTCCACGTACAACTCACCCAAACAGAGCAGCGGCCGCGATGAGAGGTTGGCGCGCGGGAGCCTCAAAGCCCTCAGCCTGCAGTCGTTGGCTCTAAGCGCCCTGCCGAGGACGGCCGAGTGAGCCTCCCCCGGACAGACGCCCCGCGCCTCCAGCTCGCGGAGACGCTGCGACTGCAAACAGACAAACAAACTCTCTTTAATGTAATTTGTAAATGTTGCTGTGATTTTAGATGATTATTTTTTTTACCTACGCTTAAAAACGTCAAGGGCTAGGTCAAGGGTTATGAAGCACATTCCACTGGAGAATTGTCCTGGAATGAAAATAATTGAACCCAATGTTCCATTTTCTCAATAGGAATGCTTAGAAAATTGGGGGTTTAAATCAGACCAGGCAGGTTCATTCGTCAATCTTATATACAGTTAGTCTGAATCAAAATGCCTTCTAGTTAGTGGCTCCCAATTTTAAGAATTGAAACTAATTCATCATATTGACTAAAACTCCTAAAGATACGTCGGTTTGCTTTCCTCTGAACTGCACCTAGTTCACCTTTAAGTCGTTGGTTTGTAAAGATCCCATACCGACGGGTAGTGTTCGAGGGTAGGACAAAATGCTTGTGATTTAAAATCAGCACCTTGAAGGCTTCGCAAAACAAACCGTAATGGTCTGTGAGCCTTTTTCACTACATCACCAACACGAGTTCCCCAATGGTGATTAGATAGGGGATTTGAACAGTGATTTACTAGCTAGTTCGTATTTAAAATCATTACCGATGGAAACGAACTTGTCAAAGTGAACTTGTCCGAATTATTGCATAATTACTAATTTCAGAAATTCCTTGTGTCGAAAACGCATAGTTGGTGGTGAGACACTCGAGAAATACCTTTCCCACGATAAGTTTTCTTGAGCGAAATAGGTACCTGGCAACTCCGTGTCACGCTATTATTCTCATTATTTAATTACTAACATCTGGAGTTAAGGATACACCTACGTAGTTTCAGTAATCAATATAACTTAGCATAGGTGACTGACGTTTAATAAACATCATCTACAACGATCAATTCTTCATCATCATTCACCTACACCGATAACGGGGCAAACCACTTCCACCTCCCCGTTGATAAGGCTATGATATGTGATTTGCAAATGTTGAACGACAGCCATCGAGACCTACGGGACGTTACAAAAAGCTATTCACATAGCCGACAGGTCCAAGCAGGCTATTTCAAATCTGCAATATCGTACGGACGAGAAACGAGCTCCGCTCGGGGCACCAACCTTCTTGATCATGCGACTGCAGGCCTGCCAACCCCTGATGCCGAAGTCCGTGCTGCCGGAGATGTTGAACGTGACGGCGCTCTCGTAGTACTCGATCATGTCGAACAGCGAAACCTGCGCAGTGAATTCAAATTATCAACCGCAACATTCAGCGGCCTCTTAAATATTTAAATATTTAAATATAGTGTGGTCTTAAATATTTCTAGTTTCACGGCTTATATTTTAAAAAAACCCAAGTTAAATTTACATCTTTATGAAATCAACTAGGGCATATAAGTTTTAATAAAATTTAAGAAAAAATACAGACTTTTTGATGTTCTAAGTATTCAGAAAAAGTAGAAATTCATCTATTTTAATTCTATCTCTATCTAAATAATTGTGAGATAAACGATATACAGTATGGTTTCGCCGTTTTCTATAAAAATAAAATAGTTAAACATAATTAAATAATAACGGTGACATTATGAAGCTGAATTTCTTATACCTCTTACCATGTCTTTCTCAATACTCGTCCAATATGAAAATACCTACCTGCCTCACCACGGGTCGGCGAATGCCGACGAAATATGGACAGCAGGCAGTCACCTCAAACGTACGCGGAGAAAAGAGCTCATTTGCGAGTCCATCGATCTACTGCGAGCCTCCTATCGATAATACTGATAGCGGCCGCGCGAACGCGTCCGCCGCCGTGTGCACCCGGAATTGCCGTCGAGGGAAAAAAGGTGAGTCCCTTGGTCCAATATCATCCTTCCTTTGCCCTCGGCAACATTTTGTCACCGCTAAAGTAAATTATACTAGAATATAGGGAACAAAACTATTAAAATCTTTTACAGCAACCGGCGACCGCTATTCGCGTCACCACAGTATCATTTTTCTTCTACAACTTTTGTATGGAGAAATGACCGGGTTGTGACCTCTTGATCTAAAGACCTTATGTTTGTAGTTATAATATCCACCGGAAAACCAATGGACTTTACGATTGTCCGAGATGCTGTAACGAAAACTTCAATCTAAGAGGTCACGGGATGAATCTGTCCCATGCTCGGAACGACCATTTCAAAGACAAAACACTAACGATACTAGCTCATCAGCTGAAGTTGCTCGCTCACGAAGGGTTGGATGTACGGAGAGTTCTAAGACCGTTCCTGTATACTTAAGCAGGTGTTTATGTTCTCTATTTTGTGTACGAAATTGTATTAAAAAATAGCAAAAATAATTCATGCCCAAATTTATTAATTTTATCAAAGCAATCTTGATGTCTTAAGTGTCTTGATGTTATAAATAACTATATTAATTATATAATCGTCTAAGTAATGTAATGTAAGAATCTGTGCTTAGATTTATAAATTATTAACATTTTTTTCACTTCGTATGTTAATGTCAACTACTATGTAAAATAAATGAGTAGATTATTATACCCACAGCAGTGTCGTCGTCGATGGTGCAATGGTCGAAGTCGAGGCGGTCGAACTGAACCCGCTTCAGGACGGACTCCAGGGCGTCCGCCGCCGGCCGGCCGAGCGCGCACCCCGACACGCGCAGGCGCGGCAGCCGATGGATGGCGCTCTGTGGGCACGGCGCCGACAGGTGCGTCCCGTACGACTGCAAAAACAATTTCCTCGCGTAAGTACAACCAGTGTTGCGCTCTATCGGTCTCGTTTCGCCCGAACTTAAGAGCAATTTCATATTATCATTAAGTATCCATTTTTTTTATCTCGGAATACGACTCGTAAATAAGATCAATATTTATCAACGGTCAAATACACTAAACGATGGTCTCGACGATGGCGTCTTCCCGATGGCGGTCGTCTCTGTCTCGCGCGTGCTTTTAATACGTTCTGTCTCATCCAACGCATAAATACTCTGTACCGTTAACAGGTTGGTCAATAACTATTAACACAATAATAAATGAATTTTAAAGAAACTCGGTTGAATTTGCATCATATGAAATCTACTAGTTCGATGTTTTATTTTCTCGATTCTTCTATTCGGGTGATGAGATATTGTGACGACATGGCGTCAGAAGAATTATATTTGTGTTCATATATCGTCGGTTTGGAGCATAAAGTCATTAACTAACAAAAAGAAAATCTTACAGATATTAGTCAATTTTCGTGGGGCTAGAGACTACAATAAATGTAATAATTAAAAACTATTATTTAAACTATTCTATATACGAGGTGTGTTCAAAACGTACGTAATTTATTCAAAAAGTAACTTTTTATTTTTATCAAAAAATATCTATTCTTTCATCAATATTTATTTTATCCCCTTCAAAGTAACCCCCCTCAGATACAATACACTTGTGCCAACGCTTTTTCCAATCCAATTTTTGGTATAGCCTTCAGCTCATCCAGCGATGCGGTCTTCATGTCCAAAGCGCCGTCCTTCCATGGGTTCCTTCGGGAATAGGAAAAAGTCACAGGGGGCTAAATCCGGTGATTACGGTGTTGATCTTGGCCCAAAAATTACGAACAAGCAATGACGTGTGAGCTGGCAAACCTCAAGGTAATACTCCTTATTAACTGTACGACCTTGTGGTGATGCACTGCGCCATGATAATCAAAGAAATTTGAAAAGTCACCTTACCTTTTTAATCACACCTCGTATATCTAACCAGAAAGGAATTGGGTTACACGGAATACACCGAACTACAATTAGATTCACCGACCTTTAGTTGACAGGCGCACTGATGAGTCCTGATGCTGCAAACGCGGTATATGGGCCGAGAGCAGAGGGTTCACACAACCGCACCGTTCAATTGCTGAAAAGTCTCTGTTGGTTTGGTGCGGAAGAGCGAGACGGGGAATAGTTGTGGGTAGGAAAGAGACAGGTATATCCTAGCCACGAAAAGTAAATTACTCGGTTGAACGTATTTTAAAAATGGCTCAAACAAATGTCTTATTTTACAACAATATTAACGTCTAAAGTTTTGATAAAATGTATGAAAAAATATGAGATACCGTATTATTTTTCTTCTAATGATATAAATATATGAGTCCTCGTTACCTTGATCTGATCGACGATGCCATGAATGGGTTCGGTGCTGTGTTTGGCGCACGAGTCCAGGTAACATTTAACCAAGTCCTCGGCCGTCACGTCTCCGACTGTAACAAACCATAGACGAACATAACATTACAGTTATCCTTTTTACGCATTGCAATGTTGCCATGAACAACGTTTATTACCTACCCCGAAGACTTAATGGAGGTGTTGTGTAACCGATTATGAGTAAGAATGAAAAAAAATCGAAAAAAAACATACCGAATTTTAACAGATGGTGTAAATTCGGTCTGCGCACGAATTCCAATACCGCGCCGATCCATAATGGCCTTCACACCGTTACGGCGTACGGTGACAGCTGTGCGCTTACATGAAAGACAAATATTACATGAACCTATTACTATTTTTAAGTAAAGCTTTCCTCGGTAACTGTAATGAAGGTTTACATAGTTTTGTAACAAATAACACTAGAAATCAGTTTTTTCTTTTTAACGTTTATACAGAGTGTTTTTAAATTAAGGGCAGTCCTTTTAGGAGGTTGATCTACTTTGATCTATTTTAAGTGTTTGGCGAGCTGCGCGCTCGGGGGTCACTGACCGGTATCGCGGCATGCGTTCAGCCGCGCTCTCAAACATTAAAACGATTTCTATTCAATTTTGAATTAATTTTTCTCGTAATTGAGAAAAAAAACAATATATTTTGCTGATTAATTTTTAAAAACGCCCGTATACAAAATTCAGTCCCGATTGAACAAAAGTCGTTCAGCTTGTTGTGTAGAATAAACCCATAAAAGGATGATATTCCACGGTAGAGCATATTCCTAGGAAGGTTTGTGGATATTAACTAGCTGATTACATTTGAAGACACAGAGGGCGCCACGAAATCCGTCCGCGGTTCTAATTTATCAACAGGTACGCGTTTCTAACCCGCCTCGCCTATGAAACCTTAAGGCGCCACCAGTCCCTAAAACGTGTTTTGTAACGTATTTTGGTGCATTTTGTTGAAGTTATTCCCAACAAATGGCTAAAACTAAAAATACCACAATATTTTACATATGTTAATTTAGTCCTTTGTTTAAAAAAAAAACGAAATACACCTCATTATAGTAATGAAAATAAATAAATAAGAAAGTGTTGTTTTTTTCTTGCAACGATTTTCTTTTAAGTTGTGTAAGTGACGCGAACCTATTTTTTCTTTCTAAAGATAGACAATATAATAATCTAGGACATTACTTAAAAAAAAACACTTTTTTCAAATGATAATAATTATTTAAATACAAAAACATGTTTCATCGATTCCAAATGAGTCGGCGAGTATATCCGTCTCTTTTCTACACGTCAATGCTCGAATAAAGCCTACTCTTTCTAATCTCAAGGACAAATGCGTCCCGGGGCGCCTTAAAGAGTGCCCTCGACCCGAGTGCAGCAGCTCTGCGAGGTCGACGCGAATGACCTTCGTTTGAATTCATAGCCCAACTCGCGGTTGCTAGGCCGGACGTTGCTAAGGCACGAAACGGCGCCGTCCCCGTTCGAGACACAATGTAGTGCATGTGACAATGATTGACATATATAGCGTGTCCCGCGACGTTTTACGAATACTTAAAGGGCTGTTCTTGAACACTATTCTAAGTATGATTTCGAATAAAAAAATATACTAAAATAACTTTTTTTACGAAATGGTGTGAATTATCTGTGCGTTTATTTCCACGACGCGTTCCAAATAAACCGAGCGCCGGTGACATGATCGTTTCATTATAATCGCGCGAAGTTTACAAATTATTTTCACTGCAACCACGATGACGTTTGATAAACTATGCTCAAAACGCAACACTTTAGAGAATATATCAACAATATGAGTCATCTTTCGGAATTAGACCTTTTAAACTGTCATAAAAAAACGTCTCACACCAGTATTTTTTTTCTCGAATACCATAATGAATTTTGATATAGTTTCTTAACAAATAACACTAGGAATCGTAGGGCCTATTAGCTGTTTTTTTTAGATTGAATTTGTGACACCCTGTATACATAACCCCACGAAGGCTGGTGCCTTTTCCGCAGGTATCTTAACATACAAATTAAACGTCTCAACATAATGTCACATTATCTTATGACTAACACTATGATGTCACTTTTCGCGACACATTAATTAAATTAAAACACTGCGCGCTGACAGCAATCCAAAGTAATCCTTCCTCTATTCTAAATAATGCTTATACAAAAGTATATATATACTAAAGTTCAGTTGCACTACAATAGGGTATAACCATGTAATAATAACTGAATTAAAACATATACAAACACATACATAATAATCAATTGGGTTTTGAATAACTTATACAATATATTTAATATACTAAAGAAATCATATTTTTATAATTTTAAAAGTCCTAAAATTTATGTTTATCATAATAACTAACAAAATCCATATTTTCATCGGTGTAAATATTCAATAACTAACCTATTTTATTTAGGTTTCTCATCATTTTCTTTTTTATACAATTAATTCTAGGCAAACCTACCTTTCAACTCAATTGTCAATTAAACGGTATGTTTCCATAAAATATACTAAATAAATAATACACCGTCTTCAAAAATAATATTCGAAATTGCAACACCAATAAGGTGGATTTCTCTCAAGATTGTATTTAGCTTGCAATGTTGCCACTCATTTGCACTCGCGACAAAGTTATTGTGGAAAGTGTTGCAAGAGCAAAGATTGCAAAAAATCCCCAATTCTGTTGCGAGCGGGGAACATTTAAAAATATATATACAATAATTACAGCGTCCAAAGTGTCATGGTTTGTTATTTTTCATAAAATTCAGTTTTGTTTACTTATATATTAAAAGAATTATAAACAGCCAGATCGAAAAAGATTACAGTTAATATTGAACGAACAAAAGTTGTAGGGGGCCTATTAGGCGAGGTATGATTTTTTTGAATTTTGAAAAACCAATTATTCCCACCCCTAGGGCCAATGGTTGGTGCTATCAAAAATGTTTACTTAGATAAGTTTTAGACCCTTAGATGAGGAATAAAATAAAATTTAAATGAATTCGATATCTTATATACTAAGAAAGTTATAGCAATATTTTACTTTTTCGAAAAATCTCCCTTATTCCCGACCCCCGGGTCTGATTTTGCTCATTCGCGAATTTGACCGAGATTTCGTGCCCTTAAATTTTATGTATCAATTTGAAAGTGATTGGTGTGAAATGACGGCATTTATCGTGTTCATAAGAAAGTCATATAGATAGATTTATGGTGCCCATCGCAGTAGGTAGCTTTTCTAATGAATAAATTTAAATGAAAACCGTCTCGAGAAACAACCAAAAATAGTGCGGGTATTAAACCGCCGCCCACGGTAGCCGAACGCCGAGTGGATAGTAAAACTTGACGACTGCGAGGGTAGGGCATAAAATGGAAAATAAAACACGGAGGTTGCTAGGTCGGACGTTGCTAGGCGCGCGGCCGCCGGCGTCCGCGGCGCGCGCGGGCGTCGACGAGTCTGCGGCGGTCGCGCGTCGGAACGTTGCCAAAGCGCAAATAAATCGTTGACGTGTCGCGTCTATTTATACGTCCGTTGCGTCGTCACGCCGTACCTGAGAGGTCGAATTTAGCCGGCTCTCAAAGCAGGTGGATATTCACGATTCGGCCCGTAAATTTAACTAGGAAATCACTTTAAATTCATACACAAAATCTCGGTCAAGTTTTGCTATAACTTTCTTATTATATAAGATATCGAATTCATTTAAATTTTATATTATTCCTCGGATAAGGGTCTAAAACTTATCTAAGTAAACATTTTTGATAGCACCAACCATTAATCCCAGGGGTGGGCAAATTGGTTTTTTCAAAATTCAAAAAATCATAACTCGCTTAATATGCACGGGATGAAATCAGTTCAAAATGCTAATTCTAACCCTATAATTTCCCTACAACTTTTGTTTGAAACAATTTTTGATATGAGTTCGCCCGACTCCAACTTTAATCACGAAAGGATTTTTTTTCCACATCGCAACTTTGCCGTTAGAGGACCCGACCCGTCATTTCTCTATACAAACGCTGTATCGTTGAATTATTTGTATATCTAGGCTTTTGAGAAATTAATATGTTAGATTTGTATTCTGTCTAAAAGTTAAAAGCCTAAAAAAATCATAGTTTTTTTCATAAAGATGGCAATTTAGCCACATTTTTGCGACGAATTGATTCAGTTTTTCATAACTAACCAACAGCGGCACAGGGTGTTTATGCGTCAGATGAGATAGAATGGTTTAAAAGCATGTCAGCGCCACCGGAAAGGCATAAAACATTTCTTATTACGGAAGATGGTTGGTTGCATTCCGAATGAATATAAAAAAAACTTTTAAGCGAGTGCTTGAATGCGTTGAGGAGTTCCTTCGTCTGGAGCCAATCCTGGGTGTGGGGATCAGGTCATGCTCACCATAAAAACGCACTGTCATCGGAACTTAACCGACATATCAAATTTCAACCCCGTAGGATATGAGGAAGTGGTTCCAATTCATCTTACAATAATTTATATATTTATTTATTTGTTGACAGTAACTTAACATATAATGCAAAGTACTACTTAACTAGGCAATGCCCTTACTAAAGTAGACTTTACTAAAAGCATCGTTCTTATAAGCATAGCCGTCTCACTACGCAACATACAATTACAATAAGGGAATGAATTGTACGAAATAATATATAAATAAAACTAAAAATAATACTGAAATAATAATAATAATAGATATAATACTATATAATATATATATAAATAATAATACATATATACGGTTAATAACTAATACATAATTTTAATAATAATTTATATATTAAAAAAATATATATAATATGACGAAAAGGCGGTATTAATTGATAGCGATTTGAGCTCATAAAATTTCAACAAATATTTAAACAACATTAAAAACAAAAAACAATAACATGAAACATACTATGCTAAAAAATTATAATAATGCCTCCCGGCACACATTAACAAATAAATAACTCACGCTGATTGGGCGAACAGACCAAAATATCGATCTCCGCGGAAATGGAATTTAATAATTCGACTATACTTGACATGCTAACCGCCTGAATAACGTGTGCGTCCGCGCTCTAGTAAAACGGTCCGGAACAAAGAGACCAATACCACCGAGTATTACGGGATGGGGGTATCGACGCATAATTTTCTTAAAGTAAAGTTTTTCATAAGTTAAATGAATTCGATATCTCATATACTAAGAAAGTTATAGCAAAATTTTACTTTTTCGAAAACAATCCCCCTGGGTCCGATTTCGCCCATAAACGAACTTGACCACGATTTTGTGACCTTAAAGTACCCGGAAGTCATGACATGGTAACCTTGGGTAGCTTTCCTAATAAAATCTATAAAAAAAAAACGCCCTCATAACAAAAGGTTCTCGACCGCTCACGGCGGTCTTTTCTAGTTCGAAATCTGACGCTAGGCGGCTATGGCGGATATTTGAATAGTTCGAATTTCAAAAAAAGCCAATCTTTATATTGCGTTCCGATTTCAAAAAAAAGCCAATCTTTATATTGCGTTCCGATTTCAAAAAAAGCCAATCTTTATATTGCGTTCCGATTTCAAATCACCAACAAAGCCGTGACAGTTAACTGTCTCTTCAAGGCCGCGAACAGGCGACGAAATATAAACGCATATAATCTTCTTTATCGGCGCGGAAGTAGATAAACCCATTAAGTTATCGCGCGGCGGTAAAAATATTTACAAAACAATTTATTTAACGATGAATCACAATATTTCTTTGCTTTTTTTTTATTATAATTAAAAATATCGGCGGCCCCACGAATCGAGCGCTGCTGTGTGGAGTGGCGTAAAAAGCATGCGATTTCACGAGGCGGAGTCTCGCAACCGCCGCGGCGACCTTAATATTTATTTTTTTACGGATTAATGATAACAATATTACAGATACGTTTACGACTTTAATGAAGGGATTTTTTCGTAAAATCTATAGCTATAAATCATACCTCAAACACGCCGAAACTCGAAAGTAAACTAAAAAAAAAAATATTTTTTTTTAGATTATTCTTTAAAAAATAGAAAAAAAATATAAAGGAAACAGATTTATGTGCACACAAACGCGTTCTCGTACTCTCAATATAACTAATACTGAAATAATAATAATAACAATAGATATAATACTATATAATATTTATATATATAAATAATAATACATAAATGTATGGTTAATAACTAATACATAATTTTAATAATAATTTATATATTAAAAAATATATATATATAATATAATATAGTAATAATACACTTAAATCATAACCGTCGATACTGGCAGGTTAGTAGCATTTTCACATCGCCCGACTGTCACTGTCACGTCGTAGCGAAGAAGAAAAAATATAATTAATTTTAAAAATGGAAGACGACCGCTTCTACCTGACGCTTGCGAAGCGCGCGCGACCTTCGAACGGCTCACTCGATATTTAGATCCTTTGTTCTAAATTCAAAAGCGGCCAACCGCGCCCCGGAATGTCCTACCAGAGCTTCTCAAACTTCGGCCGCGCGGAGATCGTCACACCCCCCCCTCCCCCCCCAACGACCGAGAGCGCTCGCGCCGTCTTGCGAAAACGCAAAACGCATTATTGGCCGATCGTCAATAACAGAAAAAATATTCTCGTGTCCGTGAGATATTAAAATAAAAATCTACAATTAATATTAAAAAATATTATGCGAAAATTATTTTATATTATTTATTTATTTATATATTTTGAAAGTGCATAACATTAATAAATCGAACTTGAATAATGTGTACTGTGGGTGGAGTGTGGTGCCATTTGTGGCAGGGACATGTTTGCGCGCGTGTGTGTGTATAAACCTACATATTATTAGCGATATAATAAATAATTTAATGAATATAATATTTATTTATACATTTTACACTAAATATTATCATAACTTGCCTTACGAATTTCACGCATAAATAAACCCTTATAACCCTTATTGAATAATAATTATATTTTTATTCGATTTAAGCTTTTTATAGAATTATAATTTTTATATCTTACATAATTCACTTTATTTTTCACTAAATGACATTATATAATAAAAAAAATAAATAATAGAGCTTCTACTATTACTTTCTAAAAATACGTTTCTTGATCGGTAATGCGCCAACACTAATACAATATAGTACACGCGCTTCTGTCACTTAGTGCACCTACGATAATTGAAGGTATCTACCTTCAATTATCGTACTACTAGTATCGTATCGTAATTAATTACTTCAAACTATCATTGTAATATATATATTAATCGTGTAAAATTGTAACTGATTAATAAGTATAATAAAATGAACATATTTGTAAGGCATGTGCTCAGAAAAGAATAAATAAATATTATTATTATTATTATTTACGTCTGAAGTTTCGATAAAATGTATGGAAAAATACAGACCTTTCAAATAAATATTTATTTATTTATATAAGTACTTGTTATTGCAATTACATATAGAATTACATATTATATATTATATATTACGTTCATCATAAATTATTATTATACATACTAAAACTATACTTAATTTATTACTTTAACATATACATACAAATCACACACACTCACAAATTACACCCAACACATCAAAAAAATCTACTGTATACGTATAATATTCATAATCTATATACAGGATGTCCCAAGGTCCCACGCAATAAAAAAAAACAGCTAATAAGTCCTACGATTCCTAGTGTTATTTGTTAAGAAATTATATCAAAATGCATTATGGTATTCGAGAAAAAAAATGTTGAAGTTTCTATTCTAAATCATGTAAAACAGATATTTTTCAATGGCTCCTCCCTCCGATAACTACGCCACTGGGTCACTGGGCCGCGGTCAGTCAAGATCGAGGTTAATGACCTGCCGCGTTGTTCGATACGCCCTATTAGGGCGGAGCTAAATGATTGCTGTCAGATGCCACTAGTCGAACAGAGGTCGGTCTAAGAAGAACGGGTAACTCCTTTCCCCTTCTCTGGGTTTGCTATTGGTCGACAGATAATATTGATTTATCGATCGATAAGATCGATTTACACCAATTTTGTTACATAATTTCTTACTCTTAATAGGGAACTTAAACACCCCCTAAAGTTTGTGGGATTGACCTTGGGACACCCTATTAAGAACACTGTTCCAAATGTTAATGTTAATATTATGTAAAATGTCCGAAATCCATAATTGGTTATATATACCAGTAATAAGGTTTGTTTGTAATTATAAATATTAATAATGTTGGATTTTTCAATAAAGAATAATTAAATAAAAAAAAAATATGGCGAAGACGATTTTTTGTTGCGTTTGTAAAAACATCTATCTCGGCAGTTTTGTGACAAGCTGCCTGCATAATGGATACGCTAAAACGTTATCGCGAGTTATATCCAGCGTAATCAGTTCTATTGGGCGTTTTATAAATATTTGTTTTTTTTTTTTTAAATTAAGTTATGCTTTCGTGAAATATACAGCAAAAAAATAAATAATTGTTCTAATAATGTTGGGTCGCACTTTGAGAAGCGCTGGCCGCGTCGAACCGCCCCGGGCTAGACACATCGGCTCCGCGCGGTACAGTCGACCGAACATTAATTATTACCTCCTATAAACATAATATAATCACTGCGTATGTATTTATATAGATCCACGCGAGCAGGTTCCTAGTAATGCGTGGTACAGTCATGCGTATAAATGCCTACACCATAAACGACAATAAAAAAATTAATTTCATGGAAATAATTTTTCTTCCTTAAGGCGCCCCGGGACGCATTTGTCCTTGAGATTAAAAAGAGACGGATATACTCGCCGACTCATTTGGAAACGATGAAACATGTTTTTTGTATTTAAATAATTATTATCATTTGAAAAAAATGTTTTTTTTTAAGTAATGTCCTAGATTATTATATTGTCTATCTTTAGAAAGAAAAATTAGGTTCGCGTCACTTACACAACTTAAAAGAAAATCGTTGCAAGAAAAAAACAACACTTTCTTATTTATTTATTTTCATTACTATAATAAGGTGTATTTCGTTTTTTTTTAAGCAAAGTACTAAATTAATATATGTAGAATATTGTGGTATTTTTAGTTTTAGCCATTTGTCGGGAATAACTTCAACAAAATGCACCAAATTACGTTACAAAACACGTTTTAGGGACTGGTGGCGCCTAATTTGGTGCTGTCCAAAAAATTTATTGGGATAAGTTTTAGGGCCTTATCTGAGGAATAATATAAAATTTAAATGAATTCGATATCTTATATACTAAGAAAGTTATAGGAAAATATCACTTTTTCAAAACCCTGGTCTGCCCTTAATACTCTTGTAACTTAGATTTCTTTATGAAATCTACCCGAAAGCGACCTGGAGTGGGGATTTATTCAAATTTAAAAAAGTGCCAACCGTAGGTAAACGCGATCGTGCTTTGGCGACGGAATCTTCCAAGATTGTCTAAACACCCTGTAGAAGCGGCTGAGAGCCGAATCTGTTTCGTCTAGATGAGCGACCGCGCAACTGTCGACGGATTACTGTCCGCGACTGTACATTTCAATGTGTAGGCAATTTTTTTTTTTTTTTTGCGCGGACGGCAATTGCCTTGCTGCCACTTAATTAACATGTCGTTATATATCCAATATGTTTATAAAAAAAAATAGTTACGCGCGCAATTATCATTGTTAAATTCTCGCGTGCGCGCTATTAAGAAAAAAAAAGTGTTAGGTATTACAGGAACTATTGTTGGTACAATGGATTATAGTGATGTATAGATTGTTCAATCCCAATCCCACAAACTTTAGGGGGTGTTTAAGTTCCCTGTTAAGAGTAAGAAATTATCTAACAAAATTGGTGTAAAGCGATCTTATCAATCGATAAATCAATATTATCTGTCGACCAATAGCATCCCTCTTAAAACCGCAGAGAAGGAGTGAGGAGTTACCCCTTCTTCTTAGACCGACCTCTGTTCGACCAGTGGCATCTGACAGCGATCATTTAGCTCCGCCCTAATGGGGCGTTTCGAACAACGCGGCAGGTCATTAGCCTCGATCTTGACCGACCGCGGCCCAGTGACGTAGTTATCCGAGGAAGGAGCCATTGAAAAATATCTGTTTTACACAATTTCGAATAGAAACTTTAACGTTGTATTTCTTAGAAAGTATTATGAATTTTGATATAATTTCGCTGTTTTTTTTAACGGGAATGGTCTTGGGACACCTGTATACAATATCATATACAATTATTTTGGGCCCTACTCAACTAGGCCAAATGTGCCTATGCTAGAGGGGAGATGGTGGTAATGAAGCGTTAAAAATGGCATGACCATGTGCAGATTCGAACCAGCGATCTTTGGGCCGATAGTCCAACGCCTCAACCACTAGACTACCGCGAATTGACCTAGGTCATAGCAATTATTTAAAAATAAATATAAACAAAACTTGGTCAACTCAAGAGAATGCCTCTCTCGGTACGGATTCGTCTAGCTAGGAAGTAACAGTCACTCGTCGCTTTACTTAGGAAATTTAACAATACTTCTAAGTTACATAGTTGTTAATACGCAAAGAGAAACCTTTGTACCCCTTTTTAAGCATAGTGAGATTTGGCATAGTTAAAGTTTATATGGCGAAGAAGCGCAGAAAGCTAAAATTCATCTATAATATGCGTTAGAAATAAATCAAATTTAATAAATAAATACATAAAAAGTAGCCCGCGCCAGAGTCATAGTGTATCGGGGGGCAAGAACGAGGGGGGTAATGTTAGCAAAGCATAGATAGCGATTCTCAGGGTCAGAATGTTATCATCGAAATTATAGAAAAATTTCCAAGAAAGTCAAGATACATTCCGAGTAGCGCCCGACCGTACAATCAGATCACTTTATAGTTGAGCCGCCAATCTTATCAGCGAATTGAAAACTTGTTAGTATTAAAACCGACGCCGAGATAAGAATGAATCGACTGAGATTCGACGGATCTGTACGTGGACGATTAGGCACGCACGCTTTCCTCCCCGCTGAGGTGCGAGAGGCTCGTTTTCGGAGTACGGCCGTTCCATACAAACCGTCTTTTCATATCACCTTAAAGTTGTGGCTTGTACGAGCCAAATCTTCTAATGCAGGGTCTCCAAACTGTGACCCGCGGCCCGGCACCGGTCCCGAGCACCACCAATCCGACCCGCCATAGTTTATTTTGATTACTTTGTAAAAAGTAAATAATACATAATCATAATCATAAAGATGGCGTTGAATACTTCGATTAACTATGCATAAGACGTTTTGCATGATTCCGCCGCTACCCACAAGATGGCGTTGTACTCACTACATAACACAAACTCTCCATATCTCATTACTATTAATTTAGAATGGTCGAATTGAATGTGAATTAAACAATAAAAAATATTATTTAAATAAAAAATACTTGGAAATACAAAACTACAGCTTATAAAAGTTTGAAGATGCTGTTCCAATGCATAGCAACAGATTGAAGAAAGAGAGAACCCCTCTTAAGTGTTCAAACATCCAGAAGTTTCCGTTCACGTGTTAATTGTCAAATTAAAATAATTGACCTCAAATATAACAATTTAAAAGTAAATCTTGTAAACGTTCGTTTTTCGTCATTCAGTATTTCTTTTTGTTCGAACATTATCCATAGCCGATTCGATGAGAAGAAAAACTGGCTGTCAGCCGATCCGGCATGTGTCAATCACGACAGGGTAGCGTTGTGTCTACAGAGTAGAACGGGTCCTAGTTTTTTCGTCCCGACGTTCGGCAAGTTCCTATCTTTTATTTAGGCAACGGGATCACTGTTTGCGTTAGGTTCGCTTGTCGGAGAGCACTTGGGTTGCATAGAATGTATTAGCGGTCGGAGATAACCTTTGGGCCGAGGTGGGCCATCGCATGGTGCCGACGGTTTATTGTCCGTCCCGGAGTCATGTGAGTCAGTCGGTTACTGGATCGCGATGTCTTTTATCTTTATAGACTAGTTTTTTGCTTTATTTACAAAGTTGTCGAACAAAACCCGTACCTCACAAACAGGAAACCACAGAGATAACCTCGAATGTTGAAGAATGCGTTTAATGCAATGCACTTTAATTACTCGATCAATTTAGTTTCATACAATTTGTGCTGTCAACGGGATTACAATGACGGCATGTCCAATTATCCTTTGATCGCCGAGCGTCTTAATTGCCGTCAATTGATGAGTTTGCAGTACAACATATTATTTTAACGGTTATAACGGCGATTCACGAAGCGTTCAAATTTGTTCTAACGACTAATTTTTAGGGGGAAATCGAGGAATAGACACGATGGAGGTAATCTCAATTTTTTCAGCTTTCCACCCTGTACAGTGTCCCAAGATATTTTTAACCCTAACCTAACCCGCACAATGAAAACGCTTGGAAAATGAAGAAAGGCTATCCGTGTTAAAATTGACTGCATTACAGGAGAGATGCGATCGTGGTGATCTATTTGAGACTTACAAGGTGTTCACAGGAATTAAGGACACAGCCATATTTAACCAAAACACGCAACTTCGCAGCCATTCAATGAAGTTATCGAAATATCTTTGTTCCATTAATCCTAGGAAGAATTTTATATCCAATAGAGTTGTGGATAATTGAAATCGGCTACCACAGGAAGTGGTGGAAGCTATAAGTGTAAACCAGGTCAAGAACCGCCTTGATGAATTTCTTGAATCTAGGCAAATCGCTAGTAACTGAGAACGAGATATGGGATTCAGCTAAATACTTAGCTGCTTGCTCGGCGAATAAAAATAACATTACGATGAAACATCCAGCTAATCGGGTACTGGGGTTTCAGAAAAAAATAATTGTTAACTTTTCTGGACTATAATGAAAATATGATTGCGTAACTAGGTCAGTTTAGGAGCGAGTTCGCAAACTTCTATACATAGATCCATGTACGAGAAGCTACTATCGCCGTCCGTCCGTCCATCTGTTGCATTTTTGTGTATAGATTGATGTTCCTGATAAACAACCGTAGCCGTTTAGATCACACCGAAAGCTGGTCAAATAATAAAGATATTTAACATTAAAGTCAACAAATTTCCAGTACTAAAAGATGAAACTTGATATATGTACTCGTATATTATATTCAAATTTTAAAAATATGACAGCGCGGCTGTTGAAACGGTTCTTTATGTCCGGCCAGTTAAAATTAATACCAACTCATCTATGTGCACAAATACAAACATGTGAAAAGATGTTCAGTGCCACTTTATAATAAATATTATAAATTACAGTATAATGTCCGTGTTTATGTAATTATTTATTATTATATTTATTTATTTATTGTGGTTACCCAAAGGAAATTGTACGCAATACAGGTAATGACGTAAAGACAACATGAATTGAAGTACCGATACGTGCCCAACCGACTAAAGGTCAAAAAGAATAATAAAAATATATGAAACGAATTTAAATAAGTTAAAATAAATTTTAAAAAACCATTTTTATATCTAAACAAACAATAAAATAAAATGGTGTTAAAAATTATGATGAATTAAAAGAATGTCAAGTAATGTCAGGTACCGAAGGCGCGAGTAGTGAGTAGTCGGGGGGAAGATTAATGATGCCTGTAGGGCCTAGCTGTGAGACGTCAGGTTCTGGATAAATAATTTACTACTAAACGCTTCTATACATTATAGAAGCGTTTGATATTAAATAAAAGCAAGTCCT
The DNA here is from genome assembly GCA_020383195.1 of Neomicropteryx cornuta. Lineage (NCBI taxonomy): Eukaryota > Metazoa > Arthropoda > Insecta > Lepidoptera > Micropterigidae > Neomicropteryx > Neomicropteryx cornuta. Next base: position 4,319,476 of record JAHKQU010000031.1, read on the forward strand.
ACAAAGTTTTGTTTGAAAATATTGAATTACGCGTCAAGCTTAGCTAAACGGCTGCGAGATGAAAAAGAATGATTTAAGACCACACCCAAAATAGACTACAGCTCTTCGGGAAGAGACCCGTTTAGCAGTTGTCCAACTACCCCTTCGATCTGCTTCCAATAAAACATCGGAAATCTCAAGGCACAAATCGATGTGCTGTTAGATGATGGATTCGGTAATGACAATAGCAGTTAAACAAATAATAAACGACTGAATAAGTAAGATAATTTTTAAGTATGCAATTTGTGTTATTTGGGGGGGAGGGGGAGGTGAACACAAAAATATTTTTACATAGCTACTTATATAACGAACATAATATTTGATTATTCGTGGGTTTCATTATTCCTATTACATTAAAAATTTACTATTTTAAACGTTTAGATTAATTTAATTTTTAATATTTATCCGACTTAATGATTGAGGATTATTTAAAAAAAATAAGCATTGTACGCGTGTAGTTTTCGAAACATTTTTTGTACAATACACAAGTTTGAAAATTTTTTTTTCTTCTGAAAAACGGAAATTTCATAAAAAACGGTTCCCTTTTTTATATATATCATTTATGTAAAAAAATTATATCTAATGTTATTGCTAAATTATCAAAGTATGTTTGACCTAAATTTCAGAGCAATATACTAAGTAGTGACAATTCTCAAAAATAAGAATAACTCTTAAACCGTTGTATGACCGTGTAAAAATTGTAATGTAGGTCGATTGGATAGGTCAGGAACATAACAAACCTAACTATGTATTTATATGGATTTTTTTGTTAGCTATATAAAAATTTGTTGAACAAAAGTTGTCATATTCGTGCCCAGAATGACCCCTTAAAAGGATACTGCTGACTTTAAGTTCACCCTGTATAGTGTTCAGAGGCTCTGTAATGCACTAGGTTTCGGGTTAACCGCTGTCTCTGAGAAAAAAGGTTTTTTTTTAAATATTTTTGTTACTACTTACATATTTAAAAAAATGAATTAATTTGTGTAGATGCCATCGGCTTGTTTGTAAATATTTAAAATCTGTAGTTTTGTAAATCAATGAAATTAATAAATATATATTTTACACAAAGTGAGACTGAGTTTATATTTTTAAAAGACTATTTACGGTCCTTAAAAAGTGTCGTGCTAATCAATTGGGGATATTTTAACTGGACAACATATTTACAAAGTCTTCAAAGAATTCTTGAAGTGACCTGATCTTTAAGAGAGTTTATATTTTATCAAATTAACGTTCACCAAACGGAAATATTTTACAAATCAAAAAACTGGAAAAGGTGACAGGAATTAAAGAACATAGTGGGCGAAGTAAAGAAATTGAATGTAAATTTACGAGTGAAGTCACGTTAAACCAGTTCAACAGAAAGCCCGAAGAATGCAGCGAAACCTAAGTAAATTGATGAAAATGTAATATTTTTATAACCACCGATATTCGCTCATGAAAATATTAGGATCTTCTCACAGCTATTTAAAATGACTACTTCAAATCTTGTGGCCTGTAATCTATATAAAAATAAACTCTTTGTCCTACCATCTTGCCATGGATCCACGGGCTCCAAGTACCCCGTGACCAGCTGACCGTCGCTGTCGGGAAACGACACCCGCTTGCTGGAGCGCTCGCCCGTCTTCAAGGCGGACTTTCGCCCCGAGCATCCGCCGTGGGGGCAAACGGAACTATTGAGGTTTTCACAGCGCAAACTGTCGCACTTCTCACTCGCGGCGCCCGCAGCACCGCGTCGCGCGACATCGGACATCTCCGGCGCCAGTGTCACATATCACACGAGCATATACCGCCGAGCGGAGGGAATATCCTCGAACCTGCCTGGCGCCTTCCAAAGCATTCAGCGGCGGCCGAACTCGCTCGGGACGCGGCGATGCTCGGCGGCCGGACACGGGCGACTGCTCGCGCTCTCGCGAAAAAACTCTTATTTGTTTTGTTTCGCGCAGCGCGAAAAGTTATCATTTAAGCGCGGCAATCACAATCTCCAATTCGCCATTTTTAGTACAAAGGGCCGATACAAAGATAATTTTGACAAGACGGAACCGAACTGTTACTCCTTCGTCTATTGCCGGCGGTCTATTTTGAAGCCTTTTGGTCTATGGTCGGTAGGTCACATGATTGTTTTATTTTATATGTTTGTTTTTTTAAATATTTTAAGGTAAACATACGGCGATATATCTCAAAGTGGAAAGTAACAATATGACCACGTATAGTTTACTCATCTACTATTTATAAAGTACAGGAGTATGTATTTGTCAGTCTGTCTGAAACGCGTTTTGAAGCTCTTCTGTCGTAAATTTTCTCTGTCATCTTCTACCCTGTACATTATTTATTTGGATATGAGTCACGAAGCGACTCATCACGAGTGCCGTAGGTACGAGTCATGGCGCTCCGAAGGCACCTACAGAGTGCAGGGCTTAGATGCCAACCTGGAGCGAAGCCCTAGTATTTACTGTATTTTTTTAATTGTGAGGGTGTTTCTTGTAGTATTAGACAGGTTGAAAGACTTTGTGATGGGTTGTTACGAGTATATACACCATGTCATGATAAAAAAAACTAGCTTATTGGCCTTACGATTTCAAACATAATTTATTTCGACCTCATCATGGTATCAGAGTAAAAAAATTGTAAACTTTACGTCTTAATACGAAATCACTCTTGTCATTAGCGACTTCTGTCGTTAGCGAAGCCGCACCGTGCCTAGTCATTGACTGACCTTGGCCGAGCGCCTGCGAGCAAAAATGGAATTTACACAAGCACTTTGATAACAGTAATGAATTTTAGCATAAATTCTTTTCGCATTTTTTTTATACAATTTCTCACACGTAATATGGAATATAAACACCTTCTGTTACGTATTAAGAAATTAGCATCACATTCCTCCATTGCCTTGTTAAATAAAACTGACAGTAGTCTTTTTCCGCTTATGTCTTCGGAAATGGTCTTGACACCTTTTACCTACTATCACAATTCAATAAACTTTTCATAATTATAATATTTGTCCAATTTTTCTAAAAGTGAAAAAGAAATTTTTTCTTTTTTCTAAAAGATGCAATGGAAGTTTATCATTATTCATAACGAACATGTCAGTGGTAATCCCTTATTTGTACCACTAGAATTAAATATTTAGCGGAGTACACAAATACAAGTCACAAATATTTGAATCGGAAATAAACCTTGAACGTATTTTATAAAGTAAAAATATTTTTTACTTGTACTAAGGGCCCACCACTACCTTAAATCCACAGTTAGTACTAATACTCATAAAAAATATCACCAACTTACATACAAATATACATTATTCGTTTATAAATTAATTCAACCATAGGATTGCAAGGTTTCCTTTCCATCAATTTTAAGTCAAATAAAGAACTAGGCACAATTTTTATATTAATCATATTGGATTTTTTTTTCAACGGTTAAGATCACAGTTTAGAAAAATATCAGTAATACCAGACTCACTTTTTGTTTGAAATTATACTCAACCTCGGAATCATAAAATATTAGGTTATTGTATATTTTTAAATGGTAATAATTCAAAGTTAGGAAATTACTTATAAAAACAACATGTGCAACAACTGTAAATAAATAATTATTAGGCTCTTCGTGTTTTTATTTTTGCCTTATATACTGGTTTTTTACATGAGGAATAAATTCCTTTAACAGTTTGTTGGCCATCAATTAAATTGCATCGACAGTTCTCCACTATGTTTGACAAATAGAATGTCAATTTGACGCGTGCCGTGCGTAGCGCTTCTCTGTTATGTGCTTTTTAAATGTCAAATCTGACGTTTCCATAACAACCTATCGAAAAATTATTGTCCAATCTCCAACCTATCCCAACAAGAAGATAAATTCGTTTGGTTAGCTACGTTTCAGCCTGTAATATGCCGTGATTTTATGTTTGATTTTTATTCACGATCGTTCATGTCAGTATATAGTTTGAGAATTACTCCTATCGCAATACAGAAATGAATGAGAGCAATGAACACTGAACAGACGTATTTATTATAATTGATTTATTTCAAGTGATTTCGGTGTGATGCGCGCAAGTCTAACTGCCGTATTTTTTCTATTCATCGTGACCTATCGGTTACCGGGAGGGGGGGTTGGACCCAAGACCTCTGGGTTATAACAGACTTATGCAACTATAATATCAGGCCTCTCTGTTTCAATGATGCAAATTGCATAGATAGCTTTAGAAACTATATTTCCGATCTCAGTTTCTAAATTGTCATAAACATGTAGCAAGCCTTCTATGCCCAGGTACTACTTAATACAAGCCATTAAAATTGATTACTTAGAAAATGCACAATGACAAATCGTTAATACGTGGCTCCTCTTGCGTCCTCTCAAACTTTATTTTCATCACCGGGCTAATGTTATGAGACCGTAATATCGGTGTCATGTTTGCCTGTTTTGGCAGTGCCAGGAATATTATCTGAGGAAGGGCAGAACAAAAGCGGATGTCAGTATTCAAATTCAGTATTTTTAAAAAAACCGCACTCGCACTGCATAAGTGTCATTTTTTATGTTGTTTTCTTAATTATGTCAAAGATCTTCATAGGCATACATATTTTTTCACCTAGATATATTTAGTAACTTTAACCCTTTCAATACTGTAGGGACAAATTGTCCCAGAGAATTTCTAATAATTACTGAAATAATTTAAATGCTTACAAATGCATTGGGATCTGGGATTTTAGTACTGTACGGTCATACTGTCTGCTTTTTTTCTTTTCTATAAAATTTTGTCAGTCTAAATGTTGCTAGCAAACAGTAGACACGTGTCACACCACTCGGAATTGCCAAGTAAGCTATTTATAATTTTATTTTAATTATTTAGTGTGCAGCAATATTTTTTTATTACCAAAAATAAAAATGGGACTTATATGTCCCAATAGTGTTAATTATTAGGATATTATATCCCATCAGTATTGAATAACCTATATATTCAAAATATGCTCCACTATTTTACTATCATAAAATACCGTTGGGCACATACCACCAATTGGGACAATATGTCCCAATTATTATTTTGCAATAATCAATAAATATTTTGTGCTATAAATATTACATGAATTATTAAAATAAAAAAATCATATTAAAAGGGTTAACTTAGTAACGTTAAACTTGGCAAAGGCCGGCCGTGAACTATTATTAGATTGATTATTAGTCAATTATAAATTTCTGATTAAGAATTTTTGCTCGTATCATAACTCGGCCCATGGAAGTGGAGTTTTCAGATAACTCTAAGTAAAATAAGTGTCGGTGTTTATGGCATAATTTCAATGAATTCCATTTTTAGCTTCCATACATAGATTTATGTATAAAAAGCTACTATCCCCGTCCTTTGGCCGTCTATGGCCGTCCGTCTGTCCGTTGCATCTTTCAACTCGAAAAGTACAAATGTGAAAGAGTTGAACTTTTGTATGTAGATAGATTGATGCTCTCGAGAAACAACCATAGCCGTTTAGATTACATTGGAGGCTGGTCGGGTAATATAGATACATAACATTGAATTCAACAAATTTTTAGTACTAATATATGACACTGACCGTTTGTTAGAGCGCTCAATTACCATATTGCGGAGAAATTACACCTGTAGGACCTAGCTGTAAGACGTCGGGTTCTGGTTAAATAATTCACTACTACTAAGCGATGTATCGAAGCAGTTGATATTAAATACCACCACGCCAGGCCACGACAGGTGTCACAGTCATTCTTGTTTTTTATTATTTACCGTCTTCATGCATCCTAGGAAAATAAAAATATTTCAAATTAGTCGTACAATAAATATTCAAAACGGCGATTTCTTTTGTTTCCAAATAAACACTAAAACATTAGAATATAAAAAAATGTGTCATTGTCGTGTTGACATTGATTCAATAGGCACCTGTTCAATCATGTGCGAGATTTTTTTATCTATTCTATGGTTAGTTCCTTATTTAACCGGAAATACAATAATTATATATTACATATTAAATCAGTATCACGGCAGTTACAGCAATTAAAAGACTCCTTTAAACAAAAAAAAAAGAGGGGTAAATTTAATACTAAAAAACATTTATAATAAATAAAAGATAATGTTTAATAAATTTAAACAAAACTTCACATAAACACGACAAGAATATTAAACTAAAAACATAACTTACGAAATGAAAAAAAAAAGATAAAAGGCCCAAAAAAATTTCTTCTGAAAAGGGTTGTGAAAACTGATTTTTATCAGTTGGTGAACCAGTTTTTAATTATTTTTTTCTTAAACGTTAATTGGTTGGATATTTGAAAATATTTCCAAATGTTTAACCAAAATTGATTGAAAACCATGTTTCATTTATAAAATGCTATGAATGTCCCGAGACGTCGGACTGACGCACTTGCATATTCACAAAAAAAATTAATTACACTTAACCTAAAACTCATATAAATAGTGTCAATAATTTAAGTTTTCAAAGACAATTTGTTTTTTTTTCAAACTCGATTCTGATGGCATCCGTATTTCTTCCAATGCACCCAACACTCATGGCAGAGCTGACGCTTGATCGGGCCCCAGGCGTGCCACGACGCCGTCGTCGACGCCGAACACGAGTAGCACTCGCTGCCGGCCGCGGCGACAAATGTGCCGCCGGGTTCTTCGACCACCTTGCACGGCATGTGCACGTCTTGCAGTTTCAAATCTTCATCGAGTTTAAGACGCTTCAACTGTAAACTACGATCGGTTGTTTTCCACATATAGTAATATTCAACTATGTTCTTTATGCTCTTCCAAGGTAAAACCTCTGCTCTGATTAACGTGAAGTTCTTGCCGTATATATCCAAGGCGCCTTGGAAAAGATTCGCCTCGGCCACCGACCACGTTTCCATCTCGTCGCGGTACATCATCAGTCCGGAACGCTGCACGAGCGCTCGCAGTACGGCGTCTGTGTTATAATTGTTCCTGTGGATCAGCTCCATTGCGTTGAGGATCGTTACGTCGCGGCTCGCGGCCGCGGCCGACTGCTGCAGTAGCGGCGCTTTCAGATCGGTCGAGCAGTCGACGGCGCGCGCGAGGATGCCGACCGAACGCGATACGATCATTATCGTGTCGATTTGTTCGTTGGTCATCTCGTGGTTGGGCGTCCACAGGAGCGTTTCCAGATCGGACGAAATTCGACCGTCGCACTCGCCATCTTTCAGCAGCTCCGGAACTTCGGTCTGGTAACGGGTGCCGACTTGTATCTCTTTCTTGTCCGTCGACAGGCTGTTGTTCATATTGTTAAAAGAGAAGAAATAATAGAAGAAATTGTCCTTGGATACGTAATTTACGGGGATTTCCGTGTCGCTTAGCAATGTTATGTTACACTTTCCGCGGAATTGCAAAACGGACGTCATCTCCGTCTGCGTGGTCAGATAGAGCTCTCTGTGCTTGGCTTGGTAGAGATTGTTGGATTTGGGGTCGTTGTCCGTGTCGTCGGAAGCCATTTCGTCGACCATTTGCATCGTGCGGCTCGGCAGGTTGCACCTGCGATAGTAGCAGAGTATCTTCGCCATTATGTTGCCGGTCGGCGTGCGTTTGAACATTTCGATGCGGCCGATCCAGTACGGTGAGCATTCCGATTTCTCGTAGAAAACATGGTCGCCCACCATGAACTGAATCATATTTTCTGTATTCATTTTATTTCCTATTAGGGTCACCGGCGGAATAAAAAAATCATCACTCTGTCGGTTTAACCTGAAAAAGCAAAAAAAAATAGTATCAGAATTATTTCAAATTCACTTGACATCCAAAATAAAAAGGTCCTGAAAGATATATAATTTTTCCATACCTCTAATTATAACATCTATTAAATCCCGATATTAAATTACTACTGGCCTTTTCATAGCGACAGTTAAAAGTTGAAATCCAAATCCAAAGGTTTGTTTGAAAAAAGGATTTTTAAAAGAATGTTTATTTATTAATATAATGAGTCCAACAAATTGATAATTCTGAATTTATTTGATTGATAAAATCTAAACTGGATCTTTGTAAATTAGACTCTAATATGAGTCTGCCTTCTTCACTAGAGTATGTCTGTACTAAGGAATAATCAAATTTTGGTAGTCCAGTGGTTAAGGCGTTTGACTATTGTCGTAGCGGTCGTGGGTTCGAAGTCGTACCATTTTAACGCTTCATTACCACTGACTCTAGTAACAGTGTATTTATCTTAGTTAAGTAGGGCCAAAAATAATTCTTTATGACTTAAGTCATAGTAATTCCTTTCAAGAGAAAAAGAAAATAAATATAAAATAATCTAAACAAAGAATTAAATTAGAAGACTACGTTAAAGTTAATAATAGACACACTAAACACACTAAAATAATAACTATGTGAAAAAACAATATAAATCAAAATTACACAAGTTAAACAAAATTAAATAGTCGTTTTAATAAAATAATTTATTTTTTTCTATTTATTATCTACAGTAATGTAGTTTTGATCATATAAAGGGAATGGACTGTAACATGCATCGCTTGAAATGCTTTTGCATTGCACCAAATTGTATCACACAATCGATACTACTACATATTTAAAAAAATAATATATAACAACGCCAACCGATCACGAAACACGCGCTCAGGTGAATCATGCTGATTTACTCCAATTACGCTGCTCGCTTACCAAATGACAGACAGCGCAACGTTGAGTCTTAACAACATTTCGGAGTGACATAATGTCTTCTCGTGTTGTTGAATTGTGCAAAAATATTGACGGAATCATTAGTTCAATTTCATTTCAGTTTGAAAATATTTTTCTGTCGCAACCGTTTACTGATTACGATACACCGAAGTGGTGACGTCTAGTTGGCTGGTTAAGGAGAGATGCTCACCGCACCGCTGGCATAAAAGAAAGGGAGACAGAAATAGCGGTTAAACGGTCCCTCTTCTATGCAACTGGTGTCGAATTTTAACCGTTCACTGTAATACATCTACGGCTAAAAACTAAATTAATTCCTAAAATGCGTTACCCAGATAAGCGAGGAACAGAACAGTAAGACGGACGGATCGAAAAAGAGACGCATGCGCTAAAAACATGAAATTAAACAAAGTAATTGATTAAAAATACATTTAATCACCTAATTACGTTGATGCAGGCAAATTGAACATATGCTCACAGTTTATTAGGCAACAATAAAATGCTGAGTGTTTATTCTAAAGTACTTAAAATTAAAAGAAAAACGTCAATTTTTTCTATACAAAATTTAGGTTATTAGTGGCTGTTTCAAAAGTATAAAAAATTAGCAAAATACAATGTACTCAGCACTAACGCAAAACACCAATAAATAAAACTATGAAACTGACGTTTGCAGGCGAAGTCCGAAATTTACCGATCGAAGTGTCAAATGTCATTTCAGTGCGAGCTACTAAGCAGAACATTTCCTGATTTTTGGGAAATATTACTCAAATGAGGGGAAAAGTAGGGTAGTAAAAAATCGAGGTTTACAAAGGTTGAATTATATTTTTTTTTAAACGATTCTAAAAATTTTAGGTGAATTGTATTTACTTTTTATAGGACGCTGGAATCTACATTTATTTTAGAGATATTTTTAAAGTTAGGTGCCGTCCAACAGTTTATAGTACTTTGAAAGCCAGCTTTAAGTCGTATAAAATCTATTTTTATCTATCACCCGTCTTCTTTAGTATAAAATATTGTCGAATGTTAGTATACTAAGTAAAATACAATCTCTACAGTTTCGTATACTTGAAACAATTATACCCAACAAATAAAAAACGATGTACAAAAACGATGTTGGAGGGCTCTTTGAATTCTGCAAGGTGTTCACGGTTTCTCAAATGTTTAGTTTTAAAATATTTATGGGGTATTTCTCACGTAAAGAATTCAGAGTCTTTTTCGCATAAGTAGTCAACAAGCCAATTATCATCAGAGATACTTATGATACCGAAATTTAAAAATTTATATGTAGAAAGGCAAACGAAAGTTGTGCTAGTACGATTATAGTATAATAAGGAACCTATAGAAATTCAGAAATTTAAAAAAAAATGTGATGTAAAAAAAGAGCTAAAATTCTACTTGTATTCTTCACTTCATTCTTCTTGTGTAATGTAATGTTTTTAACAAAAGGTTAAGGTGTGTAATTAAAAAAAAATGTAAAATGTTGCTAGATATAATGTTTATACTAGCGAGTATCTGGTAGACGAGTCGATAGGCTCTTCCAATTTGATTTGAATGTGTACCTAATACGGCGAAATTTTATCAGAAAGGCGTTATATAAGAAGATTTGATTTTTAATGAAGCACCGCGCGCCTGACGTTATCTTTGTTTGTACGTAAAATGGTATTTAGCCTAGGTAAGTAACACTCTTTTAGCAATAGAAGCGGTATTTTTTTTTCTTTTTATGAAAAGTTGCGAAAAGACCAAGAAAATGTATTATTTTATTTTATTTTTAGCATTTAATAAAAAAACGAATTTTCTGGTATTTTTGGAGAAAGGGTAAAATAGAATGATAGCTAGATATTTGTTTGGTCAATGAAGTGCTGCCAGAATGATGCGTAAAAATATCGTTATATTATGTTACCAAACATTGTTACTGTTTTTTTTATTTAGCGCGAAGTCGTTACTTATTTTTACTTATAAATAATTCGTTACTTATTTTTTTCTATTTATATACTACCAAAATGAGCCTGTACTCCGTCAGGTTTATCATATTTATTACACAATAAATCATCACGCATCTTAGTGCGTGTAGAGCCTAAAATGACTTGATTGCACTTATTGATTGTAAAAATACCTAAAAGCGTCAGAAAAAATAGAAACCCGTATTTGTAATATTTTTTTCTGGGAATATGGACTCATATATTTAACAAATAAACTCACAGAAGACTACAAACCTTGCCGCTCCACGTGAATGTATTTTTGTTTTTTTTGTCCAACATTAAAAATGAAGCGACCAGAGTGTGTCAACACTAAAAAATGACTTTTGAGAGCCGACTGCCCATGACTACTATAAAAGCGTGCGAAATCACAATCGCCCTTTCAAATACCGCCATAATAAAATTTATAAAGCATAAACAGCGTGCGTCTGAAGTGTTAAATGGAGACTAGTAGCATTGATTTTAAAGTGTTTCAATGCTACGCGAAATTCATAAATAACAGATGGCGCTTAATTTATTAATTACGCACAATTAATTAATCTGTCATAACAAAAACATTACATTTTTATGTTAGGTTTCATCAGATAAAAATCACCTTCCACAAAGCGGTTTCAGCGCAATATTCCGTTTTCGACATTGCCCGAGAGCTTTTGGAAATCGATGAACAGTAATTTTATTGGTCCTCTCTTAGCAATGATGCGACGAAATTCGCAACCTGGGAGTTTTGTTTGACTCGCGTCTAACATCTCATTTGCACATGCGAAACTATGTGTGCCAATAAAATTTGGGATTCGTACTTCGAACCAGCCGATCTCGTTCTTATATTGCACGTTCGTGAGGAATAGTTACATTGTCTGGATTCCGCATGAAATTAATTACTGTTATATTCAGAGGAGGTTCCTAAGACACCTTTATCTCCGTAGGTATGGATATTATCCTGAAATTTTTCACAATCCATCAGCATTTGCGTTAGGGATGTTAGGCTTTAACATACTCGAGTTTAGGCGGCAAGTTCATAAGTTATTTGCGGATTCATCGAGGGTCCTATAGTACTCGGAGAGATTAATTTCTATGTTCTGGACCGTTTTGTCAGATCGTGAAGCATTCGCTATTTAGGTGATCAGCGTGTCATACTCACATACAAGTATCGTTCGATTGGGAGAGCAGTCGAATTATTAAATTTCATTTCTGGGGAGATTGATATATTCGTTTGTTCGCCTAATAGGAATAAAAATCTGATTTTTATTACACCTTTGTGAGACCAGCGTGAATTAGCGTGAAATGTTATTTATTCTTTTAGTATTATATGTTTTTTCTTGTATGTTATGAATTAAATGGGGAAACCTGTTAAATAAATATTTTCAATTTTTATTACGGGGAACAAATTTGTTTTATAATCAGAATAAAGCGGAAGTTACGCATAACACTAACGCAAGCGTAACTAATTAAGCGGTTAAAATTTAAAATAATAGCAAAAAACCTGATTTCCTTGTAAAAAACAAGCTTTTTAATTGTCTGCCGGTGACAAACAACCGCTGTCAGAAGTTTGACACTAGTGTAGGGTTGCCATACGTCCCGGTACACCGGGACATGTCACCGGTTTAGAGCCTCGGTCCCGGTTGTCCCACCAAATGTCCCGGTAAATGAATAATCATGGTTTTATATTATTGCTAAAAGTATGCGAATAATTCGTGCGACGACGTTAGATCACGTTGGCTGGTAGTGAAAGTGTGGGGTCAAGGGATGTAATATTTTCCATATTTACAGTACGGAATGAAAGACTGAAATACCTTTGTGAGGGAGCTGATGTAATTCATGGTAATTTACGGTCTCACTCAAAAACTAGGTGGTTAACCGTCTTTGTTGAACGTATTCTGAAAATTTGGGAACCATTGGAAGATTTCCTTTTTTCACAAACCATATTGCGGCGCTATGGGGAGCGGTAGCACACCCCCCCTCCTCCAATAACTCCCCTATATTTCCACCTATATTGATATCAGTCCCGGTCATAGCCAAACCATTTATGGCAACCCTACACTAGTGCCACCATTTTGAATTTTGTATATAACCTAAAACATTCAAAATAAAACAAATCTTATACACAAAAGTTTATTTTTAAAATACCAATAATAACTATTAAAACATCGATATCACAACCATCTAAATCTTAAAATACTTCATTTAACCTCTATGGATGTTGGAATATATATTATTATTGTATTCTATTTAATCGTAAATTAATAATTTTTCAGGAAGATCTTTGTATATTACAATACAGTGCGAATTATAGTATGCTGTTCAAAATATGTTAATTACCCTGAATATCATATTTATTTTAGGACAAGTAAAATTTATTCAAAATTAAAATCTACCGACCTATGTTAATAATCATATTTTATCTAAAATAAATCTAATATAAAAATTGAAAAAAAAAACACCTAACCAGAAACGCAAACACAACCGATCAATAATGAGGCTTAAATTATATCAGGTATCATCTAAAAAGCGCATTTTCAATTTCACTTCTAAATGAGGATTTTCTCACGTTCGGTCGGAGTTTAAAGGAAGGACGGAACAACGCTTGCAGTTTGTAGCCGAAAATACATTGTTCTAAAATCATAATAAACTTTCAAGAAAATAAAAATAATCAAAACTAAATTACCCGCTTAGTAATAATACAAATTAAAAAAAAACATTCGGATTATAATCACGGCGTCAAGTTTCGTGCAGATAGTTCAAAACGGTGTACGAGATAGGGGCAGAATTCACCTCCGAGGACATTTAACAAAACGTAATTTTCTCAAAGACCCATTATTTTTTTTGTAATGTATAAATATAAGTATAGGGTGATGTTTTTAGAGGCGTGGTTTTCTTGAAGAGATAAATCGCATATAATTTGATGTTATGGCTAAGAATTTAGTTTTATTATAAAGATAAGGGTTTGCCATTATGTTTTAAAAATGATTTCGGGTAAGAGGCCCAATTTTCAACCACTTTTTGCAGCAAGTTGGGCCGTATGTCAGCAATAACGCGCCGAATATTCTCTTCCAAGGCGTTAATCGTGTCCGGCTTATCTGCGTAGACAAGCGACTTCACATAACCCCACAAAAAATAGTCCAGCGGTGTTAAATCGCACGATCTTGGAGGCCACGCCACGTTGTTCAGGAGTAAGTCTATTCATTATGAAATGGCAAACCAAACTGAGCATAAATCAAGTGACAGCTGTCAAAAACACCAACTACGAAAAAAGTAGTGCCAGATTGAAAACCACGCCTCTAAAAAAAACACCCTATATTTTATTAACAGATTATGTTTCTAACAAATTATAAAAAAAAATTGAAAATACATATTAGGTAGCCGTTGTTTTGTGTGCTATTTCTTAAGAGGCCTCTTCCCGAAGAGCTTTAGTCCGTGTTGGGCATTGTCCTAAATCATTCTTTATTATTTATTTATTGTGACACGAAATGTAGTGGAGCAAATCACAGTTATAAATGAATATTACAAATGCACTGGGAGCGATTAGCACTGCTACATTTTGAGACCTGCCTTCTTTACTAGACTATGTCTGTACTAAGGAAGGCAGTGTTTTATTGTATAACTGTTTAGTTAAATCAGTGTATTTTAAAAAAAAAAATGATATCAATTATAAGTTCGAGGCGCTTAACCTCAAAATAAAGTAGCAATGTATATTTTCATTCTAAATAAATAAGAGATGAAACAATATCGTGTAACATTTTCTTCAACGCTAGTATGGACAAATGACTAAATGGAGAAACCTCTTAAAAACAAATCTATTCAATTGTCTATTTGACATTTTACCTACAAATATTTTATAATAAAATACTTAATTTTCTCACAAAATTACCATGATAGCAATTAAATTTCGAGTAAGAACTTCTGAGGAATATTTTTTAGCCTCAATATCTTCCCTGGCTATATCGAAAATTTTACAATAAAGTAGTGCTTGTGTTGCGCTCTATTGAATGGTAGATAAATGACTATTAAGACATCACAAACGATTCCGCAGTTAAGCCAATAGATAGATTCGAGGCGTGCCCGCCACTATATTGGTGCCTGTACAGATAGGGTTTAATAATTTAATCTAGGATAACTCCGAAGCGATATAATACTTTTATAGTACTATTAAACTAGAAGTAATCGCCAAAAAAAAAATTTACAGTAACGTATTAGTCTTAAATGTCCCATAAATTAGGTCAATTTTTTCCGTGCAAACGCTGCAAAATTATGTCATCCGGCGAAAGTGTCTTGAAGTCGAACGGCTCTATGTTGTGGGCAGTCCTAGTGAATGCAAAAAAGTTTGATGCGGGCGCATCGTTAGAACGCAACCGTCCGCAGGCGACCTTACCGAACGGCGAGTGCCGTCTCGCGACAAGTTCACACTTATGATTTTTCATTTTGGACAGATCTATATTGCAATTGAGCCTGTCGTCCACAATCATGGTGCCGTTGAGATCCATGTCGCAGTCAACGAAATGATCTTCGAACGATATATCTTCGACGTCTTCAACGCGCTTGCTCTCGTTCGATCTCTTGCGAGTCCCGGGTAGGTGCAAGGCGGTCGTTAAGTCAACGGCGTACGTGTTGACGCTGGCATCGCGCATTTTTACACTGTTTATAGTGAGGTTGCTCAAATTGCTGATCAACTTATCAGTGTTATTGTCTTTGGTATTATTCGTAGACTCTGCTTTGCCCTTCCTTATGTTCAATAAGAAACTGGAGTGCGCATCGTCCAATTGGTCGCGCAGTTTTGGAATTGCGAACTTGGGTGTTTTCTCGACGCCCGCGCTTCCATTGCAATTCGTGTCGGTAGAGCGGTTGGTCTTCAAATTCGCGAGGAAGTTCTGTAGCGACGCGTCGCCGGTACTTTCTGGGCGCGACCTCAGCTTGGGAATGGTGAATTTCTTCACAGGAACGTCGCAATCCTGCGTTTCCATTGTTGCAATGGGATTTTGTTGCTGATCGATCGGATCGTGTCGCGATAGACGCACGCTCATTATACGTCTTCACGCATCGGTTGGCGAACCTGTTATAATATAAATATTAAAAAAGACGGAGAGGTAAATGTCGCTCGTCATCCTATGAAAGGTTTGGCTAACGGAGGATATTTAAAATTACAGGCAGCTGATTCCTCACTGACTTAATATTACCAAGCAACATGTGTACATCTACATACTATACTAAATTACGTATAAATGCATAGCTTAAGACCTTTAAGGATGCCGGAAAAATATTTTCATTCTTCAAAAAAAATCATTTGCGCACACCATTACTTATTTTTTTTCATATACTCAGTCAAAGAATCAGGCGTATTTATTTGTCAGTAACCTTTATGAACAAAATCTATAATTATTTAATTAAAACATTGTATAAAAAAATAGTAAAAAAATTATAATGCTACGAAAGAGTTTGCAGCATCGCGGCTTGAGATCGCAGGATGTCATTTTAAACTCTTTTGTGTACAATATTGTCAAATTTAACGTATCTATCTCATAAGATTAATTTCAATTAAATGTGTTCACTCCATTGATTGATTCATACTGCTTGTATCTCGCCAAAATAATTTACTGCCAAAATGTCATATAAATGTTAAAGTATAACGTATCCTCGACATCGTTTTGGGATTAGTCCAAACTTGGGCAATTTTCCAGGTCAAAAAAAATATTTTTTATACGCATACTTACGCAAATGAAAAGTGAATTTGACGAGCAAGGTTATAAAAGATTTGAGTGTGGCCAAGTTATTTGCTAATATTAAATTATATTAATGCACAAGGTGTGTTGCAACCAAGTAGTTTTTTTTTTCAACAGAAATTACTGATTATAAACGAACATTGATCGAAGTTTACTCACAATCACAAAAATAAACAACAAATACGCGACTAACAGCGATGTGGCTTGTTGACATTAGACTATTAATGACATGCCACTTGCTTCACAAGGGCTGCCACTAACGACAAACTCCAATTTTCACGCATAGTTTTTCCCTAAAACCCCCCTCTAAATAGTTTTATGTTGTTGATACATATATGTAAATAACAATAACAGTGTTTTACATATGAAATTATAATACAATATTCAATTAGTTCTATGGTTACAGCAACGCAGATACACTAACGTGGGCCCGTTCAATGCCCGGTATACAATTATTATTGTAATTATGTAAATTAATATTTTAATAATGTATGTATATGTATGATTTTAATTGTGTGCGCCTTTCTTTACGTTATATGTTTAATTACTTACCTATATTTATGTTTTATGTATTTTTGCTCTTCTTCCCATACAGATTAGGGAAATCCCCACAAACGCTTAAAAAATAATATCAAAACGTGTAGCTTTATTTTTCTTATAATTTATGGTATTACAAAATAAATAGTGAATCATTTTTTAACAGTTTCCTAGTTGTGACTTTTTAAAAAAGCACATACCAGCATAAAATAATCACGATCTATAATAATATAATTTACTGACGTTTGGCATGTTTCAGTGTAATATTTTTTGTTTTGATTTTGAACAGTGGCAGTTTTAACAGACAAGCCTAACATTGTTTAGAAGCTATATATTTCTACGAAGGTGCTGATAAGACCCGTCATACCACAAGTACTATTTATTTATTTATCTTTATTGGAATAACCAACATTTTTACACAGGACATACAACAAAAAAATACATTTGATTGATTGATAAAAAAAACTATGTAAAACTAAAAATAGGTTTCTACCAATAAAAAGTATTAAAGTTAATAACAAGAATAACAAAACCATTTTATATCTATATATATATATATCTCTACTTACACGAATTTAGAACAGCTAATTTGCCTTATTATTTTTACACAATAGATCATTGCTATATAATATGGAAGAAGAAAAATGAACAACTGTCAAAAGTGTCAATAATCAGCTGCGTTAACTGTCAAGTTTGTTTCCCATGCGGCGTGTGGGATTGCCGTTTGAAATATTAAATTTGAAAACATTTTAGAATAAATATGTGCGGTTGAATTTATTTTTGAAATATGGGTCCTCGTATTTTCATTATCGCCCGTCGCGACAACATCTGCAGAGTGTGCGCGCAGCAGGATGTGGCCGGCGTCATCGACATATTCAGCGAGGAGGGAGTTTTGAACCAGATCGCCGGGAACATCTTCGCCCTTTCGGGGGTCGACATCAAAGCGACGGACGCCCTGCCGAAGACCATCTGCGAGTGCTGCAGGCAGAAGCTCTTCGCGGCCGTCCGCTTTAAGGATATGTGCCGGCAGTCCGACAGCGATATGAAAGAGGCGCGATTTGTATATTTAAAAGTGCATACAGGTGTTTTTTTCTCTTCGCTTTCGGAGTATAACGTCAATAGTCAGTGCTGTCTGTCAAAATGACGACTGCGATTCGGTGGCAATTTATGTGTTAAGTTATGGTGTTATATTATCTATTTTTACTATTGTTTTATACAATTATTACTAGATAATGTGATGATAACAGCATTTGCGATTATTTTAAGGACGGGTCGTCATTCGTTTATTGTTAATATAGTGCAATATTCAACGATTTGGGTTCTCTCTATCGGGTGATAAAGATATTAATTTCTAAATTACTTTACGATTGTGGTGAATTATTCATGCAGATTACAAGCACGATGGATTTAGAGTCTAAAAAAAAATAATTGTGGGTTCGTGCCCTCATTGGTACCTAGAATTGGTTCAGTCGAACGAGACTTGGGCGGCTTCTAAAAGCCTCACTGAATGATGGTTAGATGGCTAGTGTCTACTCGATCTGCTAAAGTTCTTATAAGTAAAAAACTAATAGATATTTGTATTTTTTTTTTCACATTTACTTCAAATAATTTTGAACACTGTAATCTAGCCGATACCTTATTTTTAGTGACTGACCGAAGGTTCGGTTTCGGATTCGGCCCAAAGTTTTAGTTTCAGCCAAATGAGGGCCGAAAGTTCGGCTACCGCCGAAGCTGAGTTTGTTTGTCCGTTACGCTGTCTTCGTTGACACTTAAGTCACGGGCGACCGCAGAAGCAATTCATTAGGCGAGAATGCCGGAATACTTTTGTTTTGGCTTATAATTTAAAGCTATTTAATTTTGATTACTAACCTAAACACTCCATTAGGTCTTAGGTAAAATACACATATTTGATAAAATATATATAAAACTTATTTTCTAATAAATTGATTAAAATAAATACTAATTTGTTAATCTTTTAATTATCGCATCAAGGAATTTAGCTTAATCATTTCTCCCTTTTTGCAGACCTGAAAATACATTTTTTTTCAAATTTTTAATTTAATTTGGCAGTAAATCTTATAAAATTATTAGGTTGTACTTTCGTCTCGAACAGATGGCAACGGAACGAGTCCGAGTTCCCAGAGCAACATCGGTGCGGGAAGAGCAAAGCACACCGGCGTTAAGAGAACGAGCAACGCGGGAAAACTGCGCAGGCAACAAGAGAATATTACAAACGACCGTGTACCAGAACCGGTGGACCCTCTGGCGGAAGAGATCCCGGTAAAAACGGATCATCGGGCGTCGTATGTGTGGGTATTACATTTTGATTTAAAATGTTTAAAATTATTTTTGCTGTAATAAAAATCTACTTGCCTTAATAGTCCTAGAAGACCGTTTCATACATTATTTTACTTTTAAACTTATTCGCCGATTCATCGACAATTCCCATAGTACCCTGTGAGATTTGTTTCTGTGTTCCGGACCGTTTTACCATATCGTGGAAGTACGAGCTATTCCGGCATTTAGCGTGTCATACCGACGTGTATAAGCATAGTTCGATTGGGAGGGTCGTCGAATTATTAAATTCCGTTTTAGCGGAGATCGATACATTCGTCTCTTCACCGCATTGAGAATCTGCCTTCCATTGCACGTTTGTGAGATCAGCGTGAATTCGTTGTTATTTTTCGCCTAAGAGAGTAATTTTAATTTTAGTTAGTTGCCACATATTTTTCATACTTGATTGTAGTTTTTTTATTATACTTATTACCCCTTTATAATATTTACCATTTTTTTTTGCTTATTTTATTATATTTATTTAACCTGTAAAATAAAATAATAGGTATGTGGTTTTAAATGAATTTCTGAAATAGTTTGACATTAGTGGCACAGTGGTGTAAGTGCCTGCTTCTAAATCCAGACGTCCCGGGTTCGAACCCCCATTGGGTCAAAATCGGCCAGGTCATTTTTCGCCATTGAGAATTTTCAAACTAGGTTAGGTTACAAATCAAACGATATAAATCATACACGTGTTTGTGTTGATGTTTTTCACGATGGCAACACTAAATACTCGGACAGGCAGTTATTATTTCCTTGATTTCAGTTTGAGTGATGCCGAAGAGAATGATCCAATCCGTCCGCACGTCCCCAAGAAAATAATACCTGGCAGGAGATTTGGGAAAGAACAAAAGCAGACACCTTCAAGCCTTTGCCACATATGCTCAAAAGAATTCACCTATCCTATGCAGGTATATTAACACACTCGGCGCCGATGACGGGATATCCCGTCATTGCTGTATACGCCAGATGCCGTGCGACGTTTCAAAATATTTTCATACTTTATTTTAACCTAAAAAACGGGCGGAGGCTTTTCGTGCGATATTTCGCGTACAGTGAACGACTTTCAGAGCGGAATGTGTTATAAATCATAGAAAATTTTCAGCAACAACACGACGCTTTGTATCGTAGTATTTTTTACGCAATAAACGCAATTTTATGTTGAATGCTGAACTAATAAAAAGTAACGGGAGACCAAACATCGATAAGCGCATCATTTTTATGACAGATGGCATTATATTCTTGTTTATATTGAAAATTATTTACAAAACAGAGCGCCATCTGTAAATCGGCATGAATAAGCTTTTCTTTTCGACATTTATGATTCTGTGCGGTTTGCGTCTGGGCTATTTGACAATGAAGTATTAATTTTGAAGCGCTTATTGTATGTGGTTGAGGTAACCAAAATCAATGGGGTTACAGTATTCCTTTCTATTTAATGTAATTAGATACCATATTGATAATGGGTAGATTGAAAAATTCAAAGGGAAGTGAACCTCGGATCCCGTGTCTATCGCGGACAGTCTGCTAAGCCATTACACCGTACGCTGGCTGTATTATTTTGTGAAGAAACCGTATTTAATCATTTCTTCAGTGCTCGTTTCAATATGGTACTAATTTGTTCAGAGTCTCGCTGGCCTAACCTAACCCAACTTAATAAGTGATACGACAATATTGTGTGCGAAGTTGTTACCAATGGTATTCTATAGTTAACGTGACTAGCTTCCGAGCCACTATTCAAAAATGGGGTTGTCCATATATTGTGTCATTTTGAATTAGGGGGGGAGGGGTGTGTACAGATATATTTTAGTTGTTTTTTTATTGTAAGATACTTTTCCTGACATTTTTTAAATTTAGCTGTAAATGTACAGTCTTAGAAAAAAGTTGATATAGTTTTAAGGAATTTGAAAACCCCATAGAAGGATGCGCATGCGTAAAAGTTCATCCTGTATTCGACTCTTTGCCCGATAGGGTTCAGAATTTGCCTTCAGTTTGTTTGAGCGGCAATTAAATTATAGTTACTTGTCGCATATTTTTTTTTTTAAATATTCACTATTTATTTTCTTGTTCGTAGCTCAACAGGCACATTGCGTTGCACGCACGGAAAAAAATAAATTTGACATCCACGAAGGGGTCGTTTGCGTGTTCCCATTGCAACAAGAAATACGTCAGCGACTGGGGACTCCGCATACACTTGCGAACGCACAGTAAACAGCACAAGTGCGACAAGTGCCGCAAGGTGAGTCTGTCGATAAAATCTAGAAGGAACGTTGCATTTCTTTATTTATTAGGATAAACGTCAACGTGACAGATGACCAAAAATCCGTGACAGCCGGGCGCACACCGACTTGTCACATTAGATTCATTTACTGCCTAGGTACGCGAGTTTGTAAAAACTTCTAGAAAATACATAACTTAAAGTTTCCTTATTTAATTGTCCAATTTTTTTAAGAAAATGTCTATAGCCCAACCCGGATTATTATTTTGTAGATCAGGAAGATGGATTATTGTACGATTATCGAAACCCTCGAGGGTAATTCGACACCACAATGAAAAAATCAAAACGCTGTCAGGATTTCGACATATATAACCTCAAACCGAGCACAACCGGGGCAATCACAAAAATATGTGTCACGAGCATGCATTGAACGGCCTCTTCCCGAAGAGCTGTGGTCTTAAATCATTCTATTCCATCCGGCCGTTTAATTCAGCCAAGCTCAATACAAAAATAGTGTATCACAAAATCCATTTATTTAAAAAATCTTACTTGTAATATCATTTTTATGAAATCCTTACGTCACTGCAGTTTTATATTCGCGATTCTTTTATTCAGTTATTAAGATATTAACTTTTAGTAAGTTGAAATGTAACTTTTTAATTATAAATTTTCCCAGATATTTATGATAAAACGATATCCAATATAATTTTTCTTCTATATCTAAAAAATATAAAAAAAAACACTACATCTTTTGTGTGGATAAATGACTGAGTTATATCTTTTTTTTTAAATCATTATACAATTATTTTAGGCCCTACTCAACTAGGCCAAATATGCCTGTCCTAGAGTCAGGGGATATGGTGGTAACCACTAGACTACCACAATCTCAATCTTGTTTTAGGTTTTATTTTTTAATACAGTCCCTTTATATTTGACCATATCTCATCATTTTTTTTTATTTAGGAAAGAAAGTAAATATAAAGGTGCAGGTTGAATTACACTTAGCCGGTTAATTAAAATTGTCTATAAATGAAGCGAGTCGTAATTGTGTGTTTGACAGGTGTACAATCGGGAACACGACCTGCGCGAGCACGCGCTGCGCGTGCACGAGAAAAGCGCGCGATTCGCGTGCCAACACTGCGGAGACGTCAAGTACACGCGGCGGCAGCTCCGCCTGCACTTCCGGATGCATTTCACTCCGAAGGCAAAAACTGCGAAGAAAATACCCGACAAATAATTATATTTCGTTAAGTTCACTGATGATGGTTTTGCACCGATTTTACTCCATCTTCACGTCTTGCGGTTGGATCGTTCCCGCCACCAACAAGATCCACTCTTTCTGCGTCCTCAGAAAGCTGATCCCGCCGTTGTGCGTTACGAAGCTATCTAGAAAATGTCTCAGGAATCGGCACGAGTATTTCTCCGCTATGATCAAGATCCTCATGGCGTTCTCCTTGCACACTCTGTGAGAAATGGACACTTCGCACAAGTACTTGAGTCCGTTCACTTCGTACATGTCCGCCACTCGGAGGAGTTCTTCGTCCACCTTCGCTATGTTGGGACATTTGTTTGTGTACATATACAATAAAAGTTCACTAATCACTGATACGCTAAATAGTTTCATGTCCACCTCGTTCCTTTTCGATTCGATCGTGTTGTGGTTAAACATAGCCTTGAAGACAGTGCTGCGCGCTGCGAGGATACATTTGTGCGCGTTTACTTTTTTCCCGTCGCCCGTGATTAGCTTCACGTCCGTTAGACAGTTGGACGTCAGCATGTTGCTCAAGTCCTCCACGATGCATCCGGGCCGGTTGTTCGAGTGAGTGGTGCACTCCATACAGGTGTACTCCTCGCTCGTGTATTGCGTTATACTGTTGTTGATTTTGAGCACGAGCGTGATCGACAGCAGAGCACCGTAGTTGGTGGAGTGAGGCGCCAACGAACACCACTCGTTGGCCGAGAATAGGGTCGTGCCGTAGTCGAGTTCCTTTTCTTTGTTAATGGTCAGCGTATAGCTCGCGTACAGTTTCCTCGACAGCATCGCGTAGTAGTCGTCGTCATCGTTCGACGATGGCCTTTTCTCGATGCGCAATAGTATCTTTAAATCATTATTATTTTTAATCGGTACAAAGAATGTTTCGGTAGACTGCCCATAGTAGTCCTTTATGAGCCATTCAAATGTGTATGACTTTACTTCCGTTGACTTCGCCATGATCTGGAAAACAATTGATTTTTTAGCCACGGCTATGGTTGAGACATGATATGGTAGAATGTGATATTGGTAACTGGGTAAAAATAATTCTCTATCATTTTATTATGTACAGTTTGGAATTATCTATCTTTGAGGCTTTGTCCATCTAACCATGATGAACATTAGGCTGTTATAAGACTTACAGACATGAAAGCAGTTCACCTGCAATGAGCGGTGAAACTAAATGGGCAAGGTACGGGTCTGATGAAGCCTCTACTTTCCCCACCAGCATCCCATGTTCGCTTTTTGCGAACGTAATTCCAAATTCAAGTTCCAACAGCACTTTTCCACCGTTCCAGAAACAATTTTATTTTTGAAAACCTTATTAAATAGATCTAGCAGTTTTTATTATAGAACATTATGCGCAGACACTATTACATTGTAGAGAAAACGGAACGTTGGGTTCTATTCTTTTCTTTCCAGAATAATTAGCCAGTGGAATGCTCTCAAAAGGTCGGCGTTTGACCCTTTTCCTGGTTCCAAGGCTGTTTTTGAGCGTAGGCTGTGAGTTAAGCATTTATTTTTTGGTCACCTAAGTACTAAACTCAAAAGTATCACCGGATAAAAAATATTGATGATTTAGCAGTCTATGATAGTAGAGTATGGGGTCTGTTATCGTGATAATAATTTGACTCTGTAATAATTTAAGAGTTTCAATTGTTTTTAAACAATGAGTGATGAAACGTCGGCAAGAAAAAATGAAATACAACACAACACAAATATTACCTAGAAAAAATAAAATAATAACCTCCGCTTAGCACGATAACAAACTTAAATGCACAAATGGTCATTCATGACAAAACCGGATAGCATTTAGCACACTTAACATGATTGGTTGAGTGACCCCTATTATCTCCAATGTATGGAATTAGATTATAGAACAAAATATCTCCCTTAAAGTTACCGTGGACTTAAAGGGCCATTTTAGCTGAGTGTAAGCTTTTTGTTAACATTTGCTATTTTTAGAAAATTCTACTATACATCAGAAGTAGGTTTCATGAAAATCCTAAGGTCTTGTAGCAATTATTGAACCTATTGATTTTGCGTATGCAATGTTTCTATCTTATCTATACACACTTGTCGCACGCATTTAGGCCACTCGGATTCCAGGGCGCTCTTAAGTAGTCACCAAATTAAAAATCAAGCACATACTTATACAGTCTCCAGTAATTAGCATACTTTAATTACAACAAAGCCCAATATAGAAAAGAGAACAAATAGCGGGCAGTCTCTGGAGTCGCACGACTGCGCTGGATGCTGGATCTAACCCTCGCTCTAACATCTGGCGATGGACTTCCAAGCAACGAGCAATTGAAGTGAACGTGCTCCGTATGTAGATCGATTCACCATTCGACCAAAGATTCAGTAATAAAATTTAATAAAAGTTTTGCTTTTTACGCACGGTAGATGCAAACTGTCGATAACCATACGTGAGATGCTTTTTTGTTCTCCCTCTTGGGTATTTTTACGAAGTAAGTTGTAGGTACTTGTAAGTCTTCAAATTCGCAGAACGAGAGTGATTGAATTTTAACATAGAGCATCTTTGTTCTCGGATAAATACCGAAAAGTAAAAAAAAAAACCTCTATATAACACGAGAAACTTCGAAATCAGCTCGATTAGGAAATGGCGGTCCAACAAAAAGATTTAATCTTTTTAACATAATTTAACATAATTCAGAAAGAAAATACCTCTTGACTTTCGGGCGCTATTTATATGTTTTTCTTCAAAAACACAAATACACTGATGAATGTTTATGTGTTACAACTAGGGGAAAAAATAATTTCTGTGGATATATTTAGGATGAAACGACTCCTTTGTTTATCCTGATTTACGACATTATCTGCACTCAGAAAATGAAAAAAACAATCAGGTTCTATCAATTAAATCGTCAATCAATACGCTCGGTTCGCTCCAATCGATAAGATAAGATAAAGATAAGATAAATTTTATTTTCCAAAAACAAACATAAATTGTATAGGAATGACATTTGCAATTTAAAACAGTAAATACATAAAACAGCGGTTAAAACATAAGAAAAAGCATTTACGCACCTTTATCCTATAAAGGTGCATATATAAACCAGTAACATACATATATATTTTTAAACAGACAAATATGATGACATCCATTGATGAAGTTCATAGTCTTTTGATAAAAAAAAATAATACTGAATAAAATTAACAGATAGTAGAAGAAACTAAGTGATGGACGAATTGCTTACGGAACTAGAATCCATGTTCTAGTCTACGTGTGTGTTTTTACTTTTTCTACTATGTTTACCTGTTATATTAATTTGATTTACTTAATATCTATATAATGATAACTATAATATAATGATTTTTTTTTTTTTTTATGGTATAAAGATTACAAAAATATGTAATCACTTGTTTCTGCAAAATAAGGTCTATAGGTTATAAATAAGGTCTCTTAAATTTATTTTTACAATTTTTTAATCAATTTGTTTGTAAGATTTTCTAACCAAAAAAAAAATATTTTATACTCTCGTATCTGTGTAATCTGTAATCTGTGTAAGGAACTTCTAAAAAGTACGTTGGTACAAAATTAACATAAAATCAACAGCAAAACCTCCCTTCCACCAAACAATAATTTTATTACGATACAATACAAATGTCACTTGTCAGAGTGAAGAGGTTGTTTGTTAACAGAGTAGAGATGGGCCAACTAGGCATGGTGTTGAGTAGCTGGCCAATTAAATAAAATTTGTCAGAAAAAATAAAATATTTATTTACTTGGAAAATAACAGTAATACGGTTTCCGTAAGCGAAAAACAAAATCGAAATTTTCGAGCATTAATAAGGCATTGAATAATAGAAAACATGTCATCGTAATACTGGTAATTTCAGTGAAGCACTTGATTCGTTAGATCACTCCAAACTGATTAGGGTGGTAGAAGGTCTATTTAAAAACACTGGCAGTATTGCGATACAAGAAAATTTAAATACCGCAGTGAAAAATGCAATTTAAGATTTCCTTCAGTTAAAGTGTTGGGCCTATGGCAATGGTTTAGTAATAAATGCACTTAAAACTAAAATTTTACACACACTTCACCTCGAAATAAACATGGAAAGCTGCATATAAACAGTTGCTTGCATTCACCGGTGAGTAGTTGCGAATGTTGGTGCCAAACAAGTAGTCGATAGCTATGAATACCTGGGTTTAACAGTAGATAAAAGTCTAGGCTGAAAACGATGTCCCATAATTATTCAAAAATAATATTTTAAGTATTTTAATCGAGTATAAAAACCGCTATCAAATGGAAAGAGGGTAGTTTAATTAAGTACACGAAGACCATGTATACTGTGTTCCAACACTATTCCCGAAGGCTTAAGGGGGTGTGTATGTTCTCTATTAGATGCAAGTAATTGTATAAAAAAAAATGCGAAAATAATTCATGTCCAAATTTATTAATTTTATCAAAACGCTCGTGTAAATTAATTCCTTTTTTGTTCGCAGGCGCCTGGCCAATACCGACAAAAGCGATTTCATATTATCATGAACAATTACAATTACAATACACAATTACAATTTACAATTTTTTTACTCTGAAACCACGATGAATTTTGATATGAGCCAAAACAAATCATGATTAAATCGCAGGGCCAATTAGCCGTTTTTTATCGGCAATGGTCTTGGCACACGTTTACACAACCTGTATTATTTCTTATGGTTATACATAATGTTAATTTTCTAGTCTATGGCTTTATACTTGAGCTCGATAGAAAGCAAACAGAAACTTTAATTAATTGCACATATCAAAAAACTTCTTATTTGCGTAGGTACTCATAGAATATACCACGTGTACTTATGTATAAATTTTATTAATACTCAGATTCTAATATTAAGTATTTTATTTCATATGTAATAATTTGTTACGATGCGGCCGATACGAGCAGTGAGAGCAGAGCGGACCAGAGAGAGAGAGAGAGAGAGACCGCCAACACAGTCAAAAGAATGGACCACAGTTGGAAGGGGCTGAGCTAGAGAGAGAGAGAGAGAGAGAGAGACGGTGCATTGTTGTGTGCCGGGCGTTAGCCGAGTAGGATTATTGTTGTTTGGTTGCGGTCTGAGGTGGTTCCCGCTCTAGACGTGATAGTGTATTGGAAAAAGAAAAATAAAGACTGTGTGAAAGTAAAATCGTCTTTTAATAAATTGATTTATACGTTTATAATATAAATAAGTCATATGAAATCTATAACAATAATCTATTTATGAGTATGAGTGTACGTATATATATTATTGCTATATTATATTATATTTTTGTTGAATCAAAAACAATATTTATTTATTTTATTTGTTTTTTTTTTCGGTACTCTAACAAAATATTGAATATATAACTTGTTTACACTTACATAAGAAAAACCTTATCAATATTTAAATAAAAAGAGTACATAACATGCACATAAAAGATAAAACACACACTATACTAAATATAAATAAATATAAATATAATCTATGAACATAAATATGTAATATGTATATAATTGTTTTTTCTTCTACCTGAAACATTTAATAACCTACAACAAATAAAGCCTACCTTAGTAAGGGCGCTGCCTAGTTAGGTAGAGTTTTTTATAAAATATATTTTTGTGTAGTATAAAAACCAATAAATAAATTAATATTATTATTCAAATTTTCAATGTTGATATTTTTGCAATGTATACAGTACATAACTAGCTATTAAGTAACGCAGATTTTTCTATGTATCAGATACCTATATACTTTACAAAAATGCATCTTAGGCCGGGTTAACATCAAATCAACGTAGTTCGTCCACCAGTATGCTTACTTGTACTATACCAATATAGTGCGACCGCTAACTGAAGAACCCTTCTATTATTTTTAGGTGTGAGGTTCTTTTGAGAACGATACTGAACTTACAAGAAAAATGCATTTACGGATTAATTTTAAGATTTCTAAGAATGTTACTTAAAACGAAAATAGTAAAAACATTAGTATTATCCCAGCAATTTACAAAAAGTCAATAATAATGCGTTTTATAATAAATACGCATAACCTTTTTGCATATTATCGTGCACCGTTCGCCGTTTCAACAGCCAGACGTGACTTTAGGAGAGTTCTCGGGTTAGCGGTCGATCTATAGCGCCTAGACCCCTAAATTAGGCCCAGACGCCTAAACTTCTAGCATGTTCACTTCACAGAAAGAAAAATCTTGCATTAGAGCCTTATTATTTAAGTAATATTGACTTTATCACAAGAAACTGGTATTTTTAGATATTTTTATAAAGTACCTATCAAAGATGCACGTCTTCTGACTTTTCTGTGTACATTTAGAACTTAGATTTACACTCGCGTGTACATCTAATTACGTCTGTAATGGGGTTTAGTAGAATACAAATAATTTTTCCCGCCGCCTTAAAATCCTTTCTTTTCTTTTTTTAGCATGAAAACCAGCAATGTGAATGTCTAACATAACTTTAGTAAAACACGCATATCTACACTCGCGGCATTTAAATCGTTTTATTTTGCGATGACCCCTATTGATGTGTACTTTTAAACTAGATTTAAAGTAAGTCGTGTAATCACACCGGCAGCATTTGAATCTTTTTATTTGGCGATGAACATTATTGATGTGTACTTTTAGGTTAAATTTAACGCGACACGTGTAATCACACTCGCTGCATTTGAAACTGTCGATTTTATGGTGAGCGATGTCGATGTGAGTACTTAATAAATGTCTGTTTGAAAACGACTTATGGCATTCGTTACAGATAAGGTTTCTTCTTTTATTTTGTGTACTTTTTTTCGGTGCGTTTAAGCATTGCAGACACAAAAAAGTAAAGAATTTTCTGCAACCATTGTCATAAAGATGAAACGGGCTCCTCTGATCAAGCTGACACCCGCATTTCGCACAAGAAAAATCTATTAAATCTAGATTTATCTTCAGATACTTCTTATTGTCTTTTTCTTCTTTACATATCGTAACATTTGCCAAATTCAATGAATCCAACTCACATTTGGTAAATTTTACATTTTCTATGTGAATTTCATTTTGTGGAATACAATTTATTTCCTCACATTCACTATACTCAACTTTCACATTTTCCGATTTAATGAATTGAAGCGATTCTGTATTTCGATTTTTCATCTTAATCTGATCAACGTTTATAATGCTTTTTATAATGCTTTCTTTGCAATACTCAGTAGTTACTTTATCAAAAAGTAGTAATGTTTATGATAATTTTTCATAATCACTTGAGTAACAAAATAAATAAAATGCATTTAATATATAACAAATTTTCATTGCAATTACTAGCTTTTTTTCGCAGTTAAATGTCCTAAAAGTGCAATGAGCAAATATTTCATTTTTATTAAATTAAAATGCGGCACACCTAACCTATCAACGACTGTTTGACGTTTCCACTGACAGGCGAGCTTGCCAGTCGCCAGTCGCCGTGTTCTTTGAATCACTTACTCGAGTCAGTTACTATTACTAAATGTGTGGAGATATTATTATAGAAAAACTGATAGATACAGCGCTTCATAAGAAATATTGAAATTCATTATCATAATACATTTAAAATAAGATATTATCGTTTTGTAACAGGTCGTGTCGCGTCGGGCAAATCGGGTTCCTCTGGACACTTCCCGGTTTTCTGGAATCTTAATTTTTTCTTCTTAATACTTTACACAATTTAGTAGGTAAATTAGTACTGTCGTTTGAAGTTCTTTATAAAATTATTTTTTTTTAACACAAAATGGTTTATTACAAAAATATTAATACAAACTCATAATAAATAATAAAAAAAGCGTTATCATATTGAAGTTTAGGTTACATTTCAGGTGGTTCAGGTGGTGGAAATCTTTAAATGGTTCCCAGATTTTCAGAATATGTTCAATGGCCGGCAACAAAGACGGTTAACCACCCAGTTTTTGAGTGAGATCGTAAATTACCATGAATTACAACAATATTTGTAAAATGTCAGTACATCCCTCGACCCCACACTTTCACCGCCAGCCAACGTGATCTAACGTCGTCGCACGAATTATTCGCATAATTTTAGCAATAATATAAAAGCACGATTATTCGTTTACCGGGACATCTGGTGGGTCAAACGGGACAACCGGGACCGAGGCTCTAAACCGGTGACATGTCCCGGTCTACCGGGACGTATGGCAACCCTATACTAGTGGCGCGCGATTATGATTAATTGTTTACTGACACCGTCGTTTACAATTACAACGGTCGGCATCTCTTTTTCTTTTTTCTTTTTGGACAGCAAGCAGAATCCATACAGCCTCCGCTGTGTTGCTGACTTTGGCAGGTCCCTGAATATTTTCTAATTCCTTAATTAGACGTTAGTGTCATGGTCGTTAGTTCAGCTGCGTTGATTAGTAGGCAAATGAAAATAATATTTTGGTTTGGAAAAAAATGCAATTTTTATTCACTAAAAAACACAGAACCCGATCTTGAGGTCGTAAATCAGTTTATTAAAGATCAGTTTATACGCAGAACAATGTTATTTGAATTTAATAGTCTTACAAATAAAAAAATATCACAATGAGTCTTAGTAGGCTAGGCCTGAGTTCAGTAACAATTATGAAGTTTTACACAGTGCAAAGCTTACCCAAAATAATACACTTCACTGACTTTATACTATTTACCGTACAGTACGCTTGACTTTAGGTAAAAACTCTTGCAAAATATTTACTGTAATTACGCTGATGACAGATCTAGCGTAATACTAAAGTTTATACCAGATAAACTTACTTGGTTTCTAACGAATAACCTAACCTAACCTAACCAGAAAGAAACACTGGTTGCGAGTGAGCCGTCAAGGGGCGGTGACCAAATTGTAATGGCTTCATATCTGTTGAGGTGATTTGTTTCACTGGAGATGGCATTGAGCCTTCAAATTATGTCTGATCAGTAGAGGTCGTTTGGTAGCAATAGGTTTATATCAGTATCAATTTAGTCTTAAAATAATCAATAAATAATTATTTTAAACCATTACATATGGTTACAGTATTACCTATTTTACAATTGATAGTTTTATGAATTTATACACAAAAGGAAATTTCGCGAAGCATTTCAATCATTATGGCCTCTTCGCCGTAAAAAGTATTCGATTAAAAAATATTATCTACATTTTTAGCACCAATCACTAATAATCGAGATATATTTTGGAACAAGATTCGGAGCAAGCCTTCGTTAACCAGCGTGAAAACAAATCAAAGCATTCTATAAAAATAATCTATGGTAGGTATATGACGTTAATATCGTAACTTTTTCAAACTCATTCCATCGTAAGCACCACATAATAATTTGCTGATTTATTATTATGCCTATTAAACTAGGCATTCACGATAACTTAAGATATAATATGAAGAATATTGTAGGTTAGGTTAGGTTCGATCATGCAAAAGGTCCTCATTTAGGCCCGCTTTTAATTAATCTTATTGCTACATTCACGAATGATGTGTCTCCTCACA
Source organism: Neomicropteryx cornuta (assembly GCA_020383195.1). Taxonomy (NCBI): domain Eukaryota; kingdom Metazoa; phylum Arthropoda; class Insecta; order Lepidoptera; family Micropterigidae; genus Neomicropteryx; species Neomicropteryx cornuta. The sequence continues at coordinate 4,351,665 of JAHKQU010000031.1, forward strand.
TTGGCGATGACCTACAAGTGTATTCGTGAATGCACTTTTAGCCACCATATTATCATGCAGATTAAACACCCCCGTCAGGACCGGCTCTAGACTTTTTGGCGTCCTGGGCAAATACATTTAAGCGCCCCTTCCCTTTCTTCGACATATTGGTTTCTTTAATAGCTTATAAAATAATGCTTAGCTTAAGGTTAGGTTAGCAGTAAGGACTCGAAATTCACGAAGAAATGGCCCATGCTTCTTTTCAAGCGCATTAAAAGCTGGGGGAAATACCATTGAATAGTGAAATTAAAGTAAATAACTTATTTAATATTAAAAAAAAAAACGCTTTTGGAATCTTAGCGCCCCCTAAATGTCAGCGCCCCCCATTAAATTATTTTGTTAGGGAATGCTTAGAAAAAATCTTAAATATTAAAAAAAAAATCTACCGCAGAGCTTACCTTTGAAGAGGATTATTAGGAGAATGACAGACTTTTTTGTACGAATGCCTAGATAAATATATTATATATTTTAAAGGTAATAATAATAATGATCCCGTAACTAATAAGCGATGTATTAGATATTATAATTTTATATAACATATATTATAATAGCACGAAGAACATTTTATATTATGTTTTAAGACATGTATGAACTAAAAGCAATTATTTCTGAATATTTGGTTTTGTATTTAACCGTTTACTCAAAAAAAAAAAACAACACATAATTCAAACTAATTGGTATTTATCCGATGTTTCGTGCGCTAAGTGAATCTCTAGTGAATGTGAAAATATTTTTGTGTTTATTATAAGTCATTGAATTGTTACTCTTAATGCAAATGCACTCTTTTAATGTGTGTCTTAAAGTTACTTCGTAAAGCAAAAGATTTGTTACACTCGCTGCAGATGAAGTTTTTAATATTGTTGTGAACCGAATCGATGTGTATCTTTAAATTATTTTGTCGAGAGAAGGATTTGTTACACTCGCTGCACGTGTACTTTTTATTATGTTTGTGAATAGTATCGATATGTATCTTCAAGTTCTTTTCTTGAGTAAACGAGTCGTTACACTCACTGCATACAAAGCTTTTATTTCTGTGAACAGACTCAACGTGTGTTGCCAAGTACCATTTTCGAGCAAACGACTTATTACATTCCTTACACATGAACTTGATATTTCTGTGAACAATATCAATGTGTGTATTCAATGTACGTTTCGCAGTATAAGAATGATTACACTCATTGCACGTGAAGTTCTTAATTTTTTTGTGAACAGTATTAATGTGTCTTACTAAGTGAAATTTTCGAGTAAAGGACTTGTCACATTCGCTGCATATATTTTTTTTTATATTTCTGTGAACAGCATTATTGTGTGCATTCAAGGTTCGTTGATCACAATAAGACTGGTTACACTCACTGCAAATGAACTTTCTAATATTTCTGTGAACAGTATCAATGTGTATATTCAATCTACCTATTTTAGAATAAGAATTATGGCACTCGCTGCACGTGTAGTTCTTAAAATTTCTGTGAACAGCATCAAAATGCCTCTTAAAGTTACTTCGTCGAGCGAAGGGTTTGTTACACTCGTTGCATATGAACTTTTTAATACTACTGTGAACAGTTTCGATGTGTTTTTGAATGTTACCCCTTTTAGTAAACGACTTGTTACACTCGCTACACACAAACTTTATAATACTTCTGTGAACAGATAGAATACTACTTCTGTCACCTTGATAGAATATTTTCTCTATTTTACACGGTTCTATAGACTTATTCGTCTCTGGTTTGACAAATGTTGCCTCTTTCACATTAGTCTCATCCTTAATTACTATTTTACGATCATAGTCGAGTTCGTAATTATTCATTACAACATTGATTGGATCGATTAGTGTATCTCCTAAGAAGTATAGTTTACTATTTAAATGTGCATTTTCTCCGATTAACTTTACACCGTGAGAACTGATGGCAGGAGATTCTTGTGGTCCATCATTCGTTGGCGTTGTTGCTCCCTCATAAATTGATTCTTCTTTGATCTTATATTGAAACTCCATATTTTTAACGGTACCTTTAAGTACCTAGTTATAAAAGCCGGCAAAAAATATATTGTTTGTTAAAAAAAACATGTTCTATCCACGAGAAATATGAAACATTAGTACAAAATGTCAAGTGATAATTAGCGATGAAGATGTGACAGCTAGCATAGGGTTGCCATAAATGGTTTGGCTCCGACCGGGATTGATATCAATATAGGTGGAAATATAGGGGAGTTATAGGAGGAGGGGGGCTACCGCCCCCCATAGCGCCGCAATCTGGTTTGTGAAAAAAGGAAATCTTTCAATGGTTCCCAAATTTTCAGAATACGTTCAACAAAGACGGTTAACCACCTAGTTTTTGAGTGAGACCGTAAATTACCATGAATTACATCAGCTCCCTCACAAAGGTATTTCAGTCTTTCATTCCGTACTGTAAATATGGAAAATATTACATCCCTTGACCCCACACTTTCACTACCAGCCAACGTGATCTAACGTCGTCGCACGAATTATTCGCATACTGTTAGCAATAATATAAAACCATGATTATTCGTTTACCGGGATATATGGTGGGTCAAACGGGATAAACCGGGACATGTCCCGGTGTACCTGGACGTATGGCAACCCTAAGCTAGCATGACACCGATAAAGACGGTCATGACCAATAATTGGCAACTAGCGTTAAGCAGCGTTACACATTCTAAAATTAACAGCGATTTTTTTTTGTAGTTTTGTTTTGTTATTGTTTATGTTGAAAATAAATTGAAAATTACGATTTAATCGCTTTATTTGCACACATCTTCGTAATTTTATTGCTTTCCCAAAAGCCATTTTTTTTTATTTTTAGGTTGATAATCATTCAGTACCTACTTACCTACTCACAAAGCGCTTGATGTATTCTTTAAGTTAAATGATATCAAAATGAATGTTATAATGCCCTCATTGTACATATATTTATTTGAAATACTTTTTACTTACTTTATTTGGTAAAATACAGCATTTAAGGATCCATAATGATCAAAGATTTTTTTACACACAGATAGGGAAAATTAAAATAAATGGTTTAATGGTTTTTCCAAACCATCACTGTCTCAAATTTCTGAAACCTGAAAATTTTATTTTCAACACCTACCTACCTCAATCCAGCATGGCGGAGTGTAGCGGCACGCGAAACGGTGGGGGGAATCTGCCGATGTCGGATTTTTACAAGGACGATTTATATGACATGTAGTATCTATATGTTTTAAAAGATCGTTGATTGTGCCCATAGGTTAATGGAATGGGTTAATAAGCACAAAAGAGACAGTTTCCTTTGTATTTTGACCATAGTTTAATGGAATGTACAAGAATGGATCGATATAATGGATATCTGCAGAACTTATTTCTTATCTATACGAGTACACCTGCAAAATGAATACTGAATATGAAGGAATATTTACGTAGAACACGTCGAAATATTTAAAGATTGTTTTGACAGCTCTTTTTTCTCTTTTCGGTGAATTACCTACCTTAGTGTACCTAAAAGAATTCAGTAAACTATTGACATCTCCCAAACTAGTTACGGTTCATTTAGTCTCAATCAGCGCCAGCCCGAGCAAATTTGGCTCTCTAGATGACAGACGGAACGGCGCCCTTAAACACTGATGTACAGTAGACGAAAACTGAATTGGCAAAAGTGTCGTTAAAAAGCAATAAAGCTTAGCCCGAGGGATATAGACTTAACGATCACAAATATAGTTAGAAAGTGCCATTAATGACATTTCAATGTTATCATCCGCCGATATAAGCGGTGGCCGATTGAAATCACAGCGTTCTTCAAACTATCCAGAGCGCATTTGAAGCATGTTTAAGCTAAAGTCAATAGTAAACCAGACGGTTAGAACATGTTGAGAATCGTTGATTATTTTATTGCTTCATAACGACACAATTGTCAGTTCAGTTTTCGTCTATTATAAGCAGTTTAATTGACTACTCGTGCGCGATACCGCCCCCAAATACGAGCGCCTTACGCCATCGCATAAACGGGCCGGCCCTGGTCTCAGTATAACTGCCAATGATAAACACAAAGCTATCTGTCAGACAAATCTGACACAATTCAAGCATTTTATTATTATGCATTTTATTGACGTTCGTGGTGACATTCAGACCGACTGCTTTTGTTATGCGCGTAACTTAAGATGTATGAATAATTCTATAATCTTTATTACATTACATTATTTAACTATTATTACTTTTAATACTTAATAAACTTAGATAACACCATAAGTAGTAATAAGGTAATACTAATAAAAAATCACATAAATCAGCTCATCTAAGTTCGCATTTAGTGGCATGTCGGAATCTTCACCGTGTCATCTAACTAGGTGCTGAACACCTGTCCTAAGATGGACTGTCAGCTATCTGTTACCATTAAAAATGTGTCTGAATACGGAGAGAAAGGGCAGAATTTTAGGGTTCCTAAGAAAACTAATAGATTTTATTTTAATTCACACAACATAGACCTACGTATATATATTTCGTAAATAAATAAATAAGATTAAGAAAAGAACAGAAAAAACAAAAAATATAAAAGGAGATAAGTTTATACTAATAAAAATAACAGAGTAATATAGTGTAGTATGGTGGAATTTAAAGTGAAATGTATAGTGGACGTTTAATTGAGTTATACGACTTTTATTGAATTATTGTATGCTAACACATGATTATAATAATAGTAATAAGTACTACTGTACTAGTAAGAAGTAGATTTTATGCTATTTATTTAAACGTCCGTTTTTTATTAATCTAGACACAAAACTACGTTTAAACAAAATCATAATTTTATATAAATATATATCATATCATATAAGATATTGTAATAGCACGGTGGACATTTTATAGTAGGTTTTAAAACATGCATGTGGTAACAGCAATTATCTAAACAATCTAAATATTTAGTTTGGTTCTTTTAACACCATTTTCTCTAAAATAACTACAATAAATACAAATTAATAGATATTTATTCAAGGTTTCGTACGCTTGCTTTTACAAAATTGCTAACTACAACATAAAAAGAAACACATATAAATTAATTACCAGGTTATAAAACTAACATGGATTTCTACAAGTACCTATATGATATATATATATATATATACCATAAAAAGTTAATTTAAAATAATAATAAATAAATAAATGCTGCAAATCGAGTATCAATGTGTGTCCTGAAGTTACAATGTCGAGCGAAGGAGTTGTTGAACTCGCTGCACAACATTCTCTATCATTTCTTTGAACATCAACGAAAGTGTTGCCTCTTTAAGAAAAAAAAATATTTTTTCCTCTCATGTTGCCTCTTACAAAATATTTTTGTTTACAGTATTGATGTATAAACGAGAAACTTTTGTTGTCACTACTGATCACAGATATCAGTACTGTGTACAGTACTGATATGTGTCTTAAAGTTACTCCGTAAAGCAAAGGATTTGTTGCACTCGCTACAGATAAAGTTTTTAATATTGTTGTGAACAGAATCGACGTGTATCTTTAAGTTACTTAGTCTAGCGAAGGATTTGTTACACTCACTGCACGTGTACTTTTTATTATTTTTGTGAATAGTATCGATGTGTATCTTCAAACTTCTTTCTTGAGTAAACGACTTATTGCATTCTCTGCAGACGAAGTTTTTGATATTTCTGTGAATAGAATTAACGTGCATTGCTAAATAGCATTTTCGAGTAAACAACTTGTTACATTCTCTGCAGATAAAGTTTTTGATGTTTCTGTGAACGGTATCAATGTGTATATTTAATGTACGTTTTGCAGTATAAGAATTATTACACTCCTTGCACGTGAACTTCTTAATCTTTTTGTGAACAGTATCAATATGGCTTACCAAGTAGAATTTTCGAGCAAACAACTTGTCACATTCGCTGCAGATGAATTTTTTTATATTTCTATGAACAGTATCAATGTGTGTATTCAACGTACGCCTTTCAGAATAATAATTATTACACTCACTGCACATGAACTTTTTAATATTTCTGTGAACGGTATCAATGTGCGTGTTCAAGGTGCGTCTTTCTGTATAAGAATTATTGCACTCGCTGCACGTGTAGTTCTTAAAATGCCTGTGAACTGTATCAATGTGTCTCTTAAAGTTACTTCGTCGAGCAAAGAGTTTGTTACACTCGTTGCACATGAACTTTTTTATATTTCTGTGAACAGTTTCGATGTGTTTTATTACGTTACTTTTTTTAGCAAACGACTTGTTACACTCGCTACACATAAACTTTTTAATATTTTTGTGAACAGTTTCAATGTGTGTCATTAAACTACTTTTTTGGGTAAATGAGTTATTACATTCGCAACAAATGAACTTTTTAATGTTCCTGTGAACCGTATCAATGTGTGTATTTAAGCTAGGTCTTTTATAATAAGAATTGTTACACTCGCTGCACATAAACTTTTTCATACGCTTGTAAAAAGAACCAGCCTGTCTTATTTTATTGTTTAACTGGTCACCCCGAAAAAAAATTGTCGCTATGTTGCAAGATTCTATGGAATTGTTTGTATTTGACTCAGTTTTGGCGAATGTCGGCTCTTCTTCGTTAGTGTCATCTTTAATTACCTTTTTACGAGCATAGTGGAGTTCGTAATAATTATTTGTTACAACATTGATTGGATTTATTAACGTACCACTAAAGAGGTCCAATTTATGATTTAACTGTATATCTTCCTTAGGTAACTTTACGCCGTAAGAATTGATAGTAGGAGATTCGTCTGACCCATCATTCATTGATGTTGTTGGTTCATCAATTGATTCTTCTTTGATCTTATCTTGAAAGTGCATCTTTTCAAATGTGCAAGTCCAGGGTATTTTATGTTGTACAGTCAATAAATGGGGTAAGAAATAATACACATATACGATTTACGGAGAAATTAAGACCACTAGCAGGTCAGAAAAGAAATACATAAAAAAGTTCAAGTTATAATTTGTTGCGATAAAGGGTGACAGATCATTCGCTTATTTTAAAGTGGCGCCGACTAGCGTTGGGCGGCGAAGCGCAATCTGTACTTACTGGTTCGCGTCTATAAACACAAGCCTAAAATGCATTTTTTTTAAATAAGGTATTTTAAATAACCTATATATAAAACGCTGTTTATTTAAATTTAAATATTTAGTTTTATAAAACCGAATATTATTCTCAGTGGTTTTTAAACTTATAGCAATTTAAACCGATACCTATTAATTTTCAGTCACCACGTACGTGCTTTAATAAAATTAGGTATGTGCATGGCAGTTGGCACATACCAGTGAATCGAGTAATAAATCTTCTAACAAATTCACGAGTTATTACCATTATCCCACGGGCCCACGCAGTTTGGGTCCGTTACAGTATAATCATATTTAATTTTGCATTATTTCCTTACTATAAATAGCATAATATGTTTTTTATTTATTTAAGTTTAGTTTTATAAAGTCTACTTTAGTACGGGCACGGTTAGGCCTTGTATTTTTTATTGTAATAAGTTTTGTATATGTATGCATAAATAAATAAGTAAATTCTACTTCTATATCTGAATCGCTAAATGCTTCTAGAAGTTAAATATTAAGTTCATTTTTTAACAAAAATGTTTTTGACATGTTCTTACTTTTTGTATACAGCCGCGAATTTATATCACCGAATAAATAGTTCTGCAGTTATCGACAATAAAAAGTGTGAAAAGTGTACATACAGCATTTTATGTCACTGGACAATGTCGAGTGTCTTATAATATCAGCTCGGTACGCAGTTCGCCCGAATCATTTTTTCTTAAATTTTAAATGTTTCTGGTGCCAATAATAATAAAATAATGAAATTACGATTACAATACCATTTTATTTTACAATATATATATTTTTTAAATTATTAAAAATTATATCGAGACACTGTTAGATGTATCATGACCAATGCCCCCGTATAAAATAAACTTTTTTTTTTTGTACATTAGTTTCTGACAAATATTATAAATGTATAGTATATAAAGGTGTATTTCTTTTATCAAAAATAATAACATAGATTTTTTTCGTATTATTTTTCCTTTATTTACAGAGATATTAAGTTTTTATTGTTTCCTGTCGTCTTTTTATTGTCTTTGTCCCATCACTACTAGCTAGATATTTTTGCTGTCTATGGATATTGACGGCTAATCCAGCGGTGGGTCTTTTGAACTGTTTTGTGTGAAAAATCGTTGGTTCTTTCAATACCTATTTGTAATATTTCAAAAACCTTAAAACGAGTGTATAATTTTATTATTTATGAAAGATATTTGTGTTTCTTAGTTGGGACTCGAAGAAAGTCAGTGTAAGTAATTGAATTGTGGTACTTCTCAACAGTTCGAATGCAAAAGTAATTGATATTAATATAATGATAGCTAAACTTCCTCTGTTGAAATTATGCGTAATAGGTTTTTCTTCTGTGCTCCGAATTTGATATGAATGTTATCGTATTTTGACGATCAACTTTTGACTTGTTCAACCGCCAACGTGTTTGCTTGACAATATTCGCGAATGCATATTGCATATTGCACAACTTTTTGCCATCTTGTTTTTTTCGTATATAAAAATTCCGTTTTATTATTTCCGTTCAGATACTCTCTACACATCCTGTTATTGAAAACATTACTAAAAAAAAAAAAATATAGAAAACTTCAGATTGTATTTTAAGTTTTTTTATTTATCGCGTGGATTGTGTTGTCGGGGAAGCGCTGTTGAGTACAGTTCAACGATGTTTTAAAACATAGATACGGCATGTCATACAAATCGTCCCTGTGAAAATCCGACATCGATGATTCCCCCCGCCGTTCCGCGCGCCGCAACACTCTATTATACACTTTATTAAGTGTATAATTGGAAGACAGATATGTTTTCAACCGCAGAAGTGAGCTTAAACACTCGTCACACAGCTGTTTACCTATTCCCTTTTCATTTTATAATGATTTCCCCGGGGATTGATTTTCTCCGGGATTTAAGAGCACCTTGGGGCAGTTGATACTCGCTCTACAGAGTCTGCCTTACATATAACATAAAATTATTATTGGTTAATGGGCGAGCAGCTAGAGCTGATATGCCCATATCAAGATCACAACTTCATTGATGATGACTGGATTCAATGTGTTTTGACTATTGATTGGTATTTCTGGCTTCGATGATTGATTGCGGGAGTTGATTCCACAGGTCAACGATTTTGTTAGTTAAGATATATTTGCTTAGCAAGAGTAAAAATCAAGGCATTGAGCGATTCTCTCTATTGGGAATTTTTCTGACTTCTCCAAAGATTTACATATTTTAATCAAATATCAATATATGAGCACAAATAGGTATGTCGTCGCAATATACTATGATGTTTTTTTGTTATATATCAACAGGTGCTGTAGTCCCAACAACCTTGGCCTGTATGAAATATAATCAATTCTCGAGTGAATAACTTCAATGGACAATGTTCCAATATAATGACGGACCTCCGAAACCGGCCTTTGGTCAGACCACATCGGGATCCGGTGAGTGCCCAGCTTAACTGCACACTTTAACTTTTAGTGGTAGTTTAGCACTTTGTAGAGCAGGTTAAAGATGAGATAAAATTAGATGCTTTATTGTATAACTAATTCATAATAAGCCAGAGGTCATAGACGTGTCGGAAGGCCTAAATTGCGATGGTTTGATAGTGTATTCAAGGACCTATAGACTAGGAGTCAACAATTGGTGTGATAAGTGGAAGTACTGGCCAAAACACTGGGCAGTAGCGATGATGGTTCACCGTTAAGGAAATATTAAGTTTGTCAACGAGTTAAGTCGTCAAGTCAAGTCGTCAATGAAATCACTGTCCAAGGTCGAGACCATCATGCAGGCTGGATGGAAAATTGTATTATTGTATAAAGAAAGGGATTTTTTTTTTTTTTATTTATGTGGAAAGGGATGTAATTTAAGCTGTTCTGACAAAATTTTGGCAGCGCTTTCTTGATGTTAACGACAAAAAGGTGTTTTTTTAACATGTAATCTAAACATGGACATTTTTATCACACATCCCACTACTTAAGATAAGGTAATCCTTAATTTGTCTGGTCAATCGGCTCAAATATGTTTGCCGTTTAACTATATTTTTCTCTGATCAGGTTTTGGGCCTCCGACGGCCGATGCATTGACGCTCGGTACAGCAACGGGGTTTGGCAAGCCGGCATCGGCAGCGGGCGTCAGCAGAGGCTTCGGCGGCGGAGGCTTCGGCGGTGGAGGCTTCGGCGGTGGAGGCTTCGGCGGCGGAGGCTTCGGCGGCGGAACGAGTACGGCCGACGGCGCCGGAGGACTCTTTGGCAGCGCTCGAAACCAGACCGCGTCGGTCCCGAGCCTCTTTGGGTCTACCCCGACCATTAATCAGACCGGATTTGGAGGTAAATTTTTTTTATATTTATATTTTTTTGTTTCAGCAAGGTTAGGTTAGGTTAGGTTTTTATCACACATCCCATTACTTAAGATAAAGTAATCCTTAAATTGTCCGGTCAATCGGCTCAAATATGCTTGCCGTTTAACTATATTTTTCTCTGATCAGGTTTTGGGCCTCCGATGGCCGATGCATTGCCGTTCGGTAGAGCAACGGCGTCGGCAGCGGGCGTCAGTGGAGCCTTCGGCGGCGGAACGAGTACGACCGGCGGCGCCAGAGGAGTCTTTAGCAGCGCTCCGAACCAGACCGCGTCGTTCTCGGGCTTCTACAGGTCTCCAGCGACCGCTAATCAGACCGGATTTATAAGTAATTTTTTTTTATATTTATATTTTTTTGTTTCAGTAAGGTTAAAGGTTAAACTGAGTAATGAATCATCTAGAAAAATGATGTACTTTTAATAATATATGTTTAATCCTAACGAATATCGCAAGTGGACAATTAGACAAAAAAAATATTGATTGTTAAATAAAACCAGATCGATTTCTCTCTAACTAAAATATGGAAAGAAAATTAAATCAAGATCTAAAAAATATTGTTTATTTTAAACAAAGTCATGCTTAACTTTATTTATGTTGCTCTTAGAATGGGGTCAACAAGGACTTGGAGTAACTCTAGTATTTATTGGTTATTCTCAGAGCGTACCTCGGGTGCGACAGGCTAATCTGAGTCTCAGTGAAATTGTAAGGTAATTGCAAGAATTATGCCATGGTGCTCATGGAATTATCCTTTGCAAGAGCGTGAGATCTGAGGGCAAGAAATTTAGATTACCGTCAACAGCGTTCAGCTGTGAATTATGATGGATGCCCGGTGAACAGCTATTTTCATTTTTCTCATTGCGTGCTTAAAATGTTTCACCAAAAAGCAATGTTTTGATTATCTATGTTTTAGTTAAATCTTTCTTTTCAGATATGGCAAATTCTACAATACAACCCCCTAAACCCCCATTCAGATATGAATGGCTAGTTGAGAATTATTATGGGCAGAGAAAGAATATAATTTGTAGACAAATTGAAAATAATAATTCTGACCTGAATATCATGTTAAAGATTGCTAAAAGCCAATCACCAAAAGACAATGACACATGCTGGTTGATGTTTTCAAGGAAACTATATGTTAGTGGTTCTTTTACTATCAACAACCTAGCATATAATTATGACACAAAACTTTTCTTATCAAATGAATGGTGCGATATGCAATGTCATTCCTCTAATTATGGCACTTTCACTGTCACTTTCTCATTCATAATCGATGAGTCAGTAACAGAATATACAACAAAAGATAATACTTGCATGGATTGCGTAAGTCACGCGACGACCAACCCTGGATGTATGATGGATGACCTAACTCGTTTGCTGAAATCAATGATATTATCAGATGTGAAACTTCTCGCGGGCGATGGGAAGAAAGTTAAGGCACACAAAAACATCCTCGCGTCGCGCAGTCCCGTCTTCGAAGCAATGTTCACTCGCGACCTGCGGGAATCCAAATCGAATGAAGTCGACATGAAGCAGTTCGATGTTGATGTCGTCGATGAATTTCTGTCGTATGCATACACTAACAAATGTCCCAACATCGCGACCCTCGATTTCGAACTCCTACGTTTAGCGGACATGTACCAAGTTAATGCGCTCAAGTATTTATGCAGCGTCTCCTTAACTGGTAAAGTATCCAAAGAAAATTGTATGAGTCTCCTCGTTCTAGCCGAGAAATATGAATGCGAGTTCCTCAAGGAGTTTATTAAAAGCTTCATAGCGCAAAACGGAGGAATAGACCTCCTTGCAGACCAAGCAGAATGGAAGGTATTCATCGCAGGAACACTCCGAAATAACCTAAAGCCTGAAAAAGAGGAGTAAAGCTATTTGTATGATTATGATGGGAGGTAGATGGCACTGTAATTCTCGCAACTAAATTATATTTTTTCCTTTAAGTTTTTCACCTTGAGTCAGGAAGCTAACCTTGTAATTACTTATCAGTTTGTAATTTGTAACACTATAATCCGCAATTTCATTAAATGACTATGCTAAAAATGTGTTTTTTTTTTTATTAAGATCTGGCCATTATTCTATGCTAAGATTCAAAATTATAACCCTTATAGGCATTAGTTTCCCGCCAAAAATTTTGGCGCCAAAATCCTTAAGGCCGAATTAATGACCTTGAAAAATCACTCATCTACTATAAAATCCATAGTGCAGGCATGAGTCGTTTAATATTTACAATCTGGTATCATCTGATTCACCATCAAATTCTCTATTAAATTAAAAAATGCCATATCAAATTTTATTTATAACTATATATTACAATTTAAAAGTCTTCCAAAATATGTACAGTTTTGGAAAAAAAAAATAATGTTAAAAAAAAATATATATATATTGGGACGGAAGTGCGTCAGTGTATTTTCAATACAAATTTATAAATAGTATTAGACACTGCATTGAATTGAAAAAAAAAATAAAACAAAATTGTTTCGTTGTGATTTCCAATGGTGAAAACGTCAAGTTAATAATTAATACCAAAAATAATAAAAATCAAGCGGGCAATGCGGACGAATATGTCCGTCCTTCTGCCTTTGGCGACCTGGGCTGTCCGGGGCGGCTGGACGAATATGTCCGTCCTTATGCCTTTGGCGACCTTCGCTGGCCGGGGCGGCCGGACGAATATGTCCGTCCTTATACCTTTGGCGACCTGGGCTGTCCGGGGCGGCTGGACGAATATGTCCGTCCTTATGCCTTTGGCGACCTTCGCTGGCCGGGGCAGCTGGACGAATATGTCCGTCCTTATGCCTTTGGCGACCTTCGCTGGCCGGGGCAGCTGGACGAATATGTCCGTCCTTATGCCTTTGGCGACCTTCGCTGGCCGGGGCAGCTGGACGAATATGTCCGTCCTTATGCCTTTGGCGACCTTCGCTGGCCGGGGCAGCTGGACGAATATGTCCGTCCTTATGCCTTTGGCGACCTTCGCTGGCCGGGGCAGCTGGACGAATATGTCCGTCCTTATGCCTTTGGCGACCTTCGCTGGCCGGGGCGGCTGGACGAATATGTCCGTCCTTCTGCCTTTGGCGACCTGGGCTGTCCGGGGCGGCTGGACGAATATGTCCGTCCTTATGCCTTTGGCGACCTTCGCTGGCCGGGGCGGCTGGACGAATATGTCCGTCCTTATGCCTATAGGGGATTATAAGATAGTCAATGAATTTACTTCAAATATTATTCATAACAATAGGTAATGTCATGAGAAGAATGGATTTTGGGTCAGTGCATAGACTACCATAGACGCGCTCTATGGCCAACTTGTCACTCATGCTTTATGTCATTAAACCCACGACATTATAAGGCTTAATGTCGCTTTTCTGGAGATTATTTTTAAATTGTCTCCGTCTGACATGAAACTCATAACAAAAACATAGGAAATTAACAAATAAAAACGCATTTCTTTATAATTTTTATAAATATAATATAATTGATAAAAATATTATTAAAAAACACATTTAAATTTGTGCAAATCGATGAAATATTAAAATTTATAAAGTTTCGATGATCAAACAAAGGCATTTACTTTAGTTTAAAAATAGATTTGGTATATAAAACACGATAAAAATAAAAAAAAAGACAAAATATTTGTGCGCTGATCACAGAAATCGCATAGTTTCCAAATAAGATGAAATGTGAATATTCGGGATGCCGTCAAATCTCGAAGATGTGTTTGTTCTCAATGCAGGAGATTGTCTTCGATCATCTTGTTCTTGGCGTCGTCGTAGGATATTTGTTTCTGCGGAAATGAGAAATAATTGTCAGAAATAAAAAAAAATGTTTTTATTTAAGTTTGAAAAAATGGCCGTGTTGTAAAAACAGTTTTTAGGCCATTCATTCATTTTATCATTATTGCTATTTGACAAAATTGTAATATTACTGTACGTAGATCGAAAAAAAATATAGACGCATAATTACATTCAATTTATATAGTATCTATACACATTTATGTTATTATTTTTAACTGGATTGATAGAGGGCTTATCAAATGACAAAGTCAATAATCTCCCTAGTCCAGCAGTTTACGATGCAGTGTGATCGTGACGGAGTAAATGACGGTATCAAAAATCCACATTAGCACTAGGATTCTATTTATTGTATATATAGAATAAATTTAACTCTGATGTTTGTTGACTTTAGGCCGCCATTTCGACCCTTCAGCTATCAAAAACATTGTTTTAGTACAAATGACGTCGCTGTCTAACGCTACCCATTAAAAACCGTAGATTTTAAAATCAAACCACTACGCACACAGACACAAATACACCCATAATATGAAAAGGTTGAAAGATCCGTCTGTCTCACCTGCCACATATCCCTGTCCCAATCCTCGAAGAGTTGCTTGAAGGCATAGGGCTCCCGGCCTCGTTTGATCATGAAGACCACTGCGCTCACGGGCGTCCGGTCCAGGGGATCGGTCTTCAGGTACTCCTGGAGGAAACAGAGATACTTGATCAATATAAAACTGAAAAGCGCCAACAGAAATTACGTATAATTTACCAGGACTTGAGTTTAAAAATTATTCACATTAAAAATAAATAAAAATTGTAACAAAAAGACACGTTTGCGTTTCATGCGGCTCCAAGGCTACATTTTGCTGGTTTGAATTGTCAACGTTACCTGCAGTATATTGTTGGTGGCCTTCTTTTCCCTGTCGGGGGCCTGCAGACCGACCCAGATGTAGATCTCGTCTCCGGAATCCAGCAGGAACACATCGTCATCCGTCAGATCCTAGAAATCGGGATTTCTTACAAATGTGAACTAACAAGGATTATTTTAACTGATTTCTAACTTGTACGATCTTCGTAGGTTTTGAATACAGTTCACTTGGTAATCGTACCCTGGAACATGAGATAATAAAATTCCTCACTTCCATATTTTAATTTGTATCATACAAAGTATACTATATATTTTAGAGGTTGCGTAAATTTATTTTTTTTATTTTTATATAATTTTAAGTTTGTGAAGTTCAGGATGTCTACAATTATTGGCATTTTATATGGTCTTCAGTTTGCAGCCATGAAGAACTTTAGTATTCACGCTCCTTACAGATGGTTGCCTTAAATGCAGGCCGAGATAATCCAAGCGATGACAATTCTTCTCCAATTTTGTCGTAACTGGTAACGTCACATTTATCCGGATTCTTTGAAAGAGTGCCAACCGTGACGAATTTTAGCCCGATTTCTTATGAATTTTATTCTTTTTTTCATAAAAATCTAATGAATACGTCTTAAAAGGTGTAAAAAGCTGAATTAAAGGAAATTTGAATAAAATAATAGTATTCTCGTAAGAAACTGACCAAGTGCAGTAACCGGAACCTCAACAGATACCAAGTTCTGTTAGGAATAACGTTAGGACACGTTCTGTCAATGTTTCTTTTCCTGAACATCGTTCAACATTAGGCGAGCGGTTTTCGTTAGCGCCTGCCCTTAGATCTTCAATTTAAATGTAGATAATATTGAAAGTACCTCCTGCTCGAAGTTGCCGACTTCGTCGAAGCTGATCCGGGCGTTGGAGTCGACGTTCACGTTGAACAGTCTCGGATCGTAGCCGGTCCTCTTGCGGAGATTCTTCCTCCAGCCGCTCCTCTCCTCGTCCGAATCATCCGGCTTTCCACCTTAGTTAAACAGAGAAAGGAAATTAGCACACACATATGCTAAGGAATTCTTCAAGTGAACAACGCCGTCCTAAGTAGGGTTGCCATACGACCTATTTTGTATGGATGGTTTGTATTTTAGAAGCCGTGTCCTTACCGAGGAAAAGAGAGAGAATTAATTCAGATATTAATATATTAATTCAGCCTAATTCACGATAATTTTAACATTAATAAAGATAAATATTGTTTGCATGCAAGTTACTCGTATTGTAAAAATTCTTATATTTTTAAAATACAGTTTCGTGCTAAATCTCTCAAGTTTTACAATTTATTTAACCTAAAACATATCCCGGACCCTATGGTATGTTTGGAGTCCGTATTTTACCTTGAGAGTCTATGGCAACCCTACAGCATTCGATTCCAAACCCTCCAACTCGAATTGCAGAAACAAAGCACTTTAATTTTATCTCTATAAGTCAAAATGTTGACAATTGTTGACAATTGACATCCTTGGCGACGGACAGGGTAGTTTGGATCCAGCGAGAGCCACGCTGGCGCAATCGACCCTAAGCATTGCCCCCATACGTACCTAAGAAGGTCCAGAAATCGGTGGGTTCGTCGCCTTGCTCTACGTCGATCCGCCTCTTGCCGGTGCCGAACAGGACGTCCGCAAACTCATTGGCCACGTCTCGCTCGGCCTCGCTGGAGTCCTGAAAAAAAAACCAATGTTTTTGCTAGGTGCGATACCGCTTTTGGATACTAATGACTTTGTTTACTAGGACAATTTATATGTAAACTCACTTTAGAAGACTTTCCAAATTAGCATCAGGTGTACAGACCACGCGCTATATCGTTGAAATTAATAAAGCTAGGTACGTAATTTGTCACTTCTCCCGTCTTCCTCGCACTTAAACCTCTCTCTTTCTCTTCCTCAGCCTATCATCATTCACTCCTAATGTGGGCCTCTTCTATTTTCTGTTTGGAGCCAGCTGTTCGGGATGTCATCCATCCATCTCAGCTGTGGTCTTCCAACTTTCCGCTTGGTTGTCCTTGTTCTTCACTGGACGATTTTCTTCGGCCACCTTGTGTCGGTCTGTGTTACCACGTAACCCCGCCCATCCACCCCAAACCGCCATTTCTAGCTGATGATTCGTCACAAGATGCCCGTGACTCGAATTGTCCCTGAGACTGATCCCTAACACTGACGTTTCAATGGTTCTCTGACAAATCCTTATCCGATTGGCACTTAAACCTAAAGACTACAAATCCAAAGTCTTCACTTACTATATCAGGGTCTGTTATACTCTAACAACACATACACACAAGCGCACAGTTTTGTTAGTTAACTGTTAGTGCGCGGCACAAAAAAGCCACTTCTCTGGTTATAGTATGACGATGAGGTTGTGCCATAGCTTACCCTGCCCCACCAAATGTAGACTTTGGCTGGCGTCTCGAGCATATAGACGTCGTCGTCGTGGAGATTCGACGCGGATTCGGGAACCTGCTGCGCTCTCATATCGACGTTCTTGTAGTTGCCGTAAACCTGAAAGCATTCACGATTCGAACTAGGCTAGGTCACATTTATAGTAAACATTATTAAACTATATTTATAGATAAAAGTAGATATCACCAAACGTCCTAAGAACACCTGTCCTAAGATGGACTATCATTAAAAAAATGTGTCTGAATGAAAGGGAAGAATTGTAGGGTTTTAAATTCGCAAAACATAATATTAAATAAATTAATAATTAAGGTTAAGAAAAGAACATAAAAGTAGATAAGATTATAGAGTAATATAGTGCAGTATAGTGGAATGAGAGATTTATGCAATATCAATGCCAAATATGGAGGACGTACTCCATTAAGGTCAAAGGTCGCACGGCGATATGCTGAGTCGTTCCTCAAGTGAACGCAGGTCTAGTCCTAACCGGAGGAGACTATATACAGACCCTGGGTTTGTTTTAGACGCCTTCAAAGACTCTATATGAACAATTTATGAGTCAACATTTTTAAGATGTCTTAAGAAAACGGTGACTTCAAGGAAATTAAATCCTTAGTACAAAAATCCTCCCTAAGGTCAGTGAGAAAGAATTTAATTGAAACATTAAACGTAATCATAAAAAGCTCTACGTCAGATTTATTTGCAAATATAAAAAAAATGTTAGTCAACGCATTTTTTTGTATTAGATTTTTGATGAAAGTGTTGTTATAAGGAAGGCTACGTACTCTGTATAGTCGGATGCCGTCATCATCGTACGAATCTTTCTCGTTGGTGTTTTTGAATCCGGACGCCTTTCCCCCGAGATGGGTTATGAATTTTCCTGAAATTTTAAGTTTAGGTTATTATACGAACTGGAAGATGAATATTTAGCACGGCATCGGGAGTAATTGTGAGCGGGGATGAGAAATCCCATCTGGTTGAGGACTACAGACACAACAAAATACACACACATGACACCTCGAGGCATAAAAAAAATAATCTCTGTTTATTGTCCCGACATTGCCTTAAAACGCTTGATAGAAGAGTCGTTCCATTCAACTGATACCTAAACGGAAGCCGTCAAAATATGTTTTTTGATCACAGAGCAAACTAACTCCCGTCGGGCAAAGACAAGGTTAATCCAAAAATAATAAACAATTGCAGTAGATATGTTAGTTTATACATGCAATTACATTGAAAGGTAGCCCATATAATTATGGTACTGTTACTATGGTGATGCATAATAAATAGGTATGTTTCTTTGCAAAAGGATAATCACCGCGACGACAAGACGAATCTCCCATTTTAACGAAGCATCACAAATCTCATCTCGTAATACGGCAGACGAGAGTTGGTGTTAGAGGCGCGGCGAACTCAGGCGAAAGGCGCGCTGACGACTGTACTCCGGTCTTATAGCCTGCCAAGTGTGACGGCGGGGAGACCCTCCGCCTCAGTCAGTCGAGTTACTTTCGGTCGACGCACTTTGAACCGGGCGTCTGATGATGTCGTCAGTGGAACCCAGGTGAACGTGTCATGTGTACTTGTGACACATTACTAATAGCCTTAATTGTCCATAAAGCCTTATTGCTCTTAATAGTCCTAAAAGCATCAAAAGTCGATAGTCAAAAATCTGACTTAACATAGAAAAAAAATATTAAGTTACCTTGGAATATTTTAAGGAAATGCGAAGGTTCCTCGCCTTGCGGTACTCTGATCTGTATGGCGGCGCCACCGATCTAAGAGAAATCACACTTTATAAGTTTTGCACATTAAGTTTAATTTCAGCCATAAGTTTGAGCAGATTCTGGATAAAACCGCGTGACATGGTTTTGTTTCAGGCGTCGAAAATCCGCCGATGATTTAGGAAAATGCAAATATTACTGTAAAAATTTTCAGAATTTTGAAAGTAAGATTCGAAAATTCTATTAGGTTCTAGTAAACTAAAATTTAAAAAAATATCCGGTAAAGGCGATATAGGTAAATAGGGTATCCATTCAATTATTTGCAGACGGTTCCTTAAAAAATCATTTGTACGAGATCACGAGCTCTGATGAATTATGCAATAATATCGTTACCGCGGTATCGAATTTCGCATATGTGAAATTTACAGGTAAAATTCTAAAAACCCGTATAAATTTTGTAAAATAATTTGAAATGTCACAACTTTTTTAATCAGTATTAACCTTCAAAACTTAGAGATTTAACGTGAAACTGTATTTCAAAATTCCATCCACAATTGATTTTAAAAGCTGCTTTTGCGAACACTTTCGAGGCGACTGGGGGTGTGCAGTGTCACTCTCACAGCTTACTAAGCGTAAGTGACTTACACGGTACACTGTTCTCGCACCCAAGACTGTACGTTTTACGATTTATATATTCTCTCTGTTTCCTTCGTACAGTACGGATGTATGGCAATCCTAACTTTAAAACCTCCTAACCCAGTGACCTCGTGACAGGGTGAAAAAGGTTTTGGTATAAACCAGATGGTAGCCCACTCTTAAGGCAAGGTTTTTAATAACATTAAAACGCCAATTGAATGAAGTGAAGTTACCTCCTCGTCGAATTTGACCACGTGTAGGGCGGCCGCCGTGATTTCATCGATGGTGCTATCCTTACCCTAAAAAAAATTTGAAATTATTATCAAAAAATTAAATAAATAGCTGTATTGAAACATATTGCTATCATTCAGATGTCCGTCACCAGCTGATTGCCCCCTATATGACTGTTCATCGGTCATATGGCTTGTGTTGTCGAGGAGGCACTATTGCGCACAGTTCCGACGGCCTAATTGTTGTTTTCATGATGCGAGACCGTTCATAACAGGTTCAAAACTGAATGTGGTTTTTTTTTGTGGCGTCGTATATTTCTAACAGCGAAAAATGACCCGCCCGGATTTGACCCACTGGGGATTCGAACCCGGGGCCTCTGGATTTAGAAGCAGGCGCTTATACCACTGCGCCACCAGGCATATGGCTGTAACGAACCAGAAGTGGGGTGTAATGTATTTGCCTTTAAAATAGTTTCAATTGTTAACCCAAAAATATATCGACCTGTATGGTTTAACAAAATATATTTGAAACTTCAATTTATTTCGGTATCACAGTTTATTTTCTTTATATAGGTTCATTCAATGATTATAGTTTCAATTTGGCATTTCGATTTAAATAAATATGTTTATTTATTAATCATTATACCTAATTAGTGATTCTACCTCGTTATATTTGCATAATTTTTTATAAAAATGCATAATATTGGTAATGGAGTGATAATCGTTTAATCATTTCGGACGACATTCGGTAGGTGTGTATAGTGTTTAAATTTATCATTACGATATTATTTTATAGCGATAAATGATGAAAATTAAACAAAAAAATTAGACAAATTCCATTCTGATTTTATTGTATAAAAGGATCAACAGTATTCGGTGTTACCATACAAATAAACGAAAATATAAATTATTAGTCGACCGCTGGCTGCACGATATAAATATTCAAATATAATAATAGAAAGTAATGTTAATATTGTTTATTGCGAGTAAACCTTCTTAAGCGGGACCTGCCTTTGCCTTTTTTCGTTTGGTTCACTATACTGTTGGTTAAATAATGATGGTATGAAACGGTAGCTTATTGAGTATTGAATTTAATCATTAATAAATATCATACAAGTTCGGCTAATTACTACTGTACTGGGTTCATCAAATTCGGGCGGTTTGCCATGGAACGGTTTAAGTTGGAGTCAAATCCCTCACCAGCCAGTAATAGATGATATGTCTTCTGCCCCTGCCCTCGCGGTGGTAGTCGTACTTGATGATGTAGGAGTCGCCCTGATAGAACTGGCCGTGTGTCGCGACCTCGCCTTCCACCAGCACCGGCTCCAGATCTTCGATTCTACAATCGATAAATTAACCGTCAACTTATCGCAGCCGGGAAAAAATGTAAGTTTTTAAAAATATTCTTATCGAATAGAATTCAGATTGAAAAGCAAACGGGAAAAAGAAATATTTATTTAATTATTAAATATATCAAAATATGTTTTTTTTTCATGCTTGTGTTGTCGGGGAGGCGCTATTGGGTGCAGTTTTCATGATGCGACTCTGAATGTGTTTTTTTTTGTATGTCTTGTTACTTAATACAGTCGACAGTGTTGAGAAAAGCCCTGTTAATATTCCTAACGGCAAAAAATGACCTGGCTGGATTTGTCCGACTGGGGATTCGAACCCGGGACCTCTGGATATAGAAGCAGACGCTTATACCACTGCGCCACCAGGCTGTTAACATAAGGTGTATTGAGTTTTACACGCTTATCCTAACCAGTATCTACCTCAGTAGAAATACAAATAGAAATAATAAATAACGGGTAACAGCTTCGACTCGATACAAGGTAGAGTCTTGTATGTTAGTTGACCACCTAAGGAGGTGTATAGTCGGAGAGCGCGGTGAGTTAAGACTGAAGACTGAAAGTTCCTTCTCCGTTATGAAAACTAAACCGTGAGAAAGGAATTTATAGCTCGTCTCAAGACGGTCTCTGATTGACATGCTATTAACATTCTAAGTTGTTTAGAGTTAGAGATGAGATTGTGGTAGTCGAGTGGTTAAAGCATTTGACTATTTGTTTTAAGTTCATATGTTAAATTATTCGATATTTTAATATTTTGTAATATATAGCTGTTTCTTTTTTGTTACTCATAACCAATATTATCCCAGCGATCGCAAGCTCGAATCCACACATAACAGTCATACCACGCTTCACGCCTCGCTCTAGCACAAGAAAATTTCGCTCAGTTAAAAAGGGCCAAAATAATTGTACTAACCTAGGTCAAAAAAAAGTTTAATTCTCGGTTAGAATAAAAACACTTGAAATAACCTGTAGATGGTGACCTCCCCGCTCTGCCCGTCGTCGGGTATGAAACCCCGGGCGGCGCCTGATTTGCCGACGTGACGCTCCCTCGCGCTCGACAATTCCAGGTCAGAGTTGTATAAGTCAGCGTCTAGGAAACATAGATTGATGCGTTAAGTATCTGCGCATAATGAAGACGAACGAAGAATGGAGAAATGCTCACCGCTCGGCGACCTGATGAGCCTGGAGTGCGCCATGCCGTGGTCCCTCCAGGTCTGGAAGTACTGCTTGAAGGCGGCGGTCTCCGCTCCGGCCGGGACGCGGGTCACGTGCACCTGAAATACCAAACAGCTTTTAACTACAAAGTATTGAGACCTGTGGGTTAAGTTAGGTGTTCTTCCTTCCCTCCCGGGAGTATTTTGATAGTTAATTACTGTTAATATTTATATTTTTTGTGTTTCGTTGCGTTGCAAATAACGAATAAATGACGGCCTACCCTTGTTTCGGGCACACATAGCGATACTAATCGTTAAAACTGCCCGCAACAGTGGCTGGTTTAAGTGGCTAGTGTGGAGTATTGGAAAAAAAACTCACCCACGACGGATAGTTCTTCGTCCTGATGAATTCGTTTGCTTTGTTCATCGCCTCGGAGCGTTCCTGTTTGAAAAAATGTACAAGTGGGGAATAAATAAACCTCGGAAGGTAATTTTTAGAAAGTCCTAATTGAAAAACGGCCAGCTTATAGTTATTCGACTATACTTGTTCATTTAATGACATTCAATATCAGCTAATACTATGTCAGATATGTCAATTCAGACTCGGACACTTCCACATATTAATTATAAGACCTAGACGAGTCACTTTGGAATAATCAAAAACAAATAATGTGGACTTAGTCACTTGCTCTTGTACGCCGTGTCCCAGGAACTTTACGACAACTTTAAGGGGTGTTTCTATCACTATTTTGAAGTAAAAAAATAATAAAATAATGTATGGCCAAATTTGATTATAGCAGTTGGCTCAAACCGGGTGGCCAGCGAACAATAATTTCATTGTATAATATTATCGAAACCACGATAACGCTTGATATACCGTCTTCTCAAATAATATTTCAAATCGGAAGAGCAATACCCTATTTTTTTTTATCATAAAACATCGCTGGATACATTTCATACCCGCTCGCTATGTGAAAATTTTAGGTGCAATGGAAAAATAATACATTTTAAATAAAATTGTTCGTAGTACAGGGTGCCAAGAAAAACTTGCCGGACAGTATTTCCCTTTTATTGTCGAACTTGACTGTGAATTTTATTATTAATTTGAATAAACTCACCCTAGAATTGCAGTCTTTTCCAACCCAAACGTACAGGCCGCCGGCGACAGAGTCCAGGATGTAGCATTCCTTAAAACGGATAAAAAATATTTAACCTTATTGGTATACTTAAAGGGTATATTCTGGTCTCCCTTTAGGAGGTTGATCTATTTCAAAATTTAATAGAAATCATTTTAATGCTCGAGAACACGGTTGAAAGCATGTAATGAGGTCGAGCAGCGCTCGGCTCGCGTAGTACTTTGAAGAAAAACAAAGTTTATTTATAATATAATTATTTTACTACGAAATATTTTTTTTTCACTAGACCGATTTTGCGCCGATATAGATCAACCCCCCCCTAAAAGGAAATCAGTGCATTTAAATACAACCGGTATAGTGATTTTTTACACAGCTCAGTCATACAAATTGCAGACACCCAAAAAGTGAAGTCGACATCCAGGTGGCATTTTTTTTTTATTTTTTTATGGTCACATTTCTCTATAGAAAATTATTATCGCGACTTCTTGCCAAGTCATAGATGGCGCTAGCGTTTGCCTCGTCGAATACTTTATTTATGAACGATTTTCAACTTAAACTAAGATAATATATCGAACTGTACTTTAACCTGTCCAGCGTTACCATAGTGTATTTATTTAATTAATTGTTAATACTGGCGGTTTAGGGATTTTCAGACTTCTAATGCCATCAAAATCACCCGATGAGAAGAAGAAAAATTGTATGAAGTTTTCTATTAACACATTTTCAGTTCTTATTTAATTTTTACTCATTGGCGGTTGGCATCCATTGATGCACAAGGGAAAAATTTAACTCTATAAAAGTTTTCAAATATATACAAACTATTATGATGTTATTACTATTATTACATGTTCTTTTTTTTATTTTTTTTTTTAATATAATTGTTTTTTACCTCTAATTATCATTATTAGTCATTTGGGCTATCCTCGTTAAAGTATTGTATACTTCAATTTATATTTTCTTTACGTCATTATCAGTATTGTGTACAATTTCTGTTGGGTAACCAGAATAAATAAATAAATAAGGAGAAAACGTAACTACCCCGCTTTCGAGGAACTCTTGCTTCAGCGGTTTCTGCGACACCGTTGTGATCTTCAAGGAGCCGGTCTGGTCGGAGATCTTGTACAGGGTGACCCCTTGCTCGTCCGATCTTTCGAACGCCTGGAATTCAATAAAAAAAAATGTGGATTCGTATATTCTACGGAGAATAATCCGAAGGTTAAAATCGTTTGGAAGATGGATGTTGAAAATCAACACCAGGACTACAGAAATGAGACATAACGAGTAACTAAGAAAAGCGTAGCAGGTGCAGGCGCCCTACACTCGACGTTGGAGCGAGTTCGTGGAGTTGCCGTCTGCGTTGGGCGCGGCCACAAATCATGCCATTTCATCCAATAGCTGTATGGCTCACGAGCGATAAATTACTGCTCGTATGGAAAACTACAATCTTTTAAAGGCAAGTCTTTTAATTTTTAGACAAAGTGGAAATTAAACTTTTTATTTCTATACGTAATACTGTAAAATGTAAAACTCCATACATGAAATTATTTATTATTAATGGGGGTACAAACCACAGTTTTAATTAATAATTGATGAAAATAAATGTTTTTAGAATTGGCAATATTTGCAAATGACAATCGAAGAATGTTGTGCATCGTTACTATATATTTTAGGCGAGAAATATATATTTTGGGGTTTATTACACATAAAATTTGTCTTCGCATATTATTTCCCATTTTGACAGCCAAAGTACATGCATCTGTGGCGTTGACCGTTGAAGAGTTCCTTCGTCTGGAGCCAATCCTAGCTGTGGAATCAGGTCATGCTCACCATAAAAACGCACTGTCATCGGAACTGAACCGACATGTCGAATTTCAACCCCGTAGGATACGAGGAAGTGGTTCTAATTGAACTTGCAAGATTTTACTTGACCGACCGAGCTAAATGAAAGCGTGTAAAAAATTAAGAAAAGCAAGCCTTGAAAGTAAGAATATAACCTACCCCAGATTCTGGAAGCTGCGTTTGGAACAAATGTAGAAATTGACATAAGTATATTAGAGAATAAATAAATAAAAAAAAAATAGTGCTAATAATTATACACACTATATGTACGAGACATGGTACAATGTTTTGTATCTTGCAAAAGTTTTCCAAATGTTTGACAATTGCCGCGATTTTGACGTCACGTGTGACGGTGCCTTAAATAAGGAACTCGATCGCGAGACTATCTACCGTTTCAAAGTCAGACTTAGAAACCGAACGACGCACAGTGGATCTACTCGTATAAGAGGTTAGATCTAACTCTACAAAATAAAAGAATTTAAAAAAAAGTTTTATATTCTAAACAAATTCTCTATCACATATTTTCTTGTACCGGTTGAATTTAAAATTTTTGTTTTCCTAATATTAAAAACCGTATCTTTTATTCGATATAAAAGCCAATTCTTTTTTTATATTCTTTAATTTTTAATTTTACAATTCTTAAACAAGTCTTGTGTGGAGTCGATCCACGGTGCGACGGAACGGGACGTGTGATCATCTTCGAAACATCGATAATAAATAGTCTGTGCTTAAATTATAATTTAACATTTTAAGTAAGAAATATAAAATATATTATTGATCAACACCTTTTTTGTGGCCGTATTTAAATTTAGCAATTCGTGTAGGTGTGAAAGATGGTTAGCTTATAGTTTTTCGACTATACCACAGTATGTTAGTGTGTTGGACCAGCCCCATAAAAATGTGCATATTCCACTTTGTGCACATAAAAAATTGGTACGTGCTGGTGGATATATTTTATGACACACAAAGAAAAGTATATTAAATGTAAATTTCTTTTTTTTTATACCAATAGCGTTCGGTAATATACCCACCGATAAAAAGTTATTCTAGGCATATTTTGTAAAAAAAAACACCTAATATTAAAAGGTACCGATTGAATGTTTTCGACGTGTAAACATCTATAGGGGAGGCGGCTGTCCAAGGTAGACTAAGCTGGTTACCGGATGTCTCGTTTCACACCATTCTCTAACGGAAATATCGTACGGCCGTTATACGAGCCCGCTTTTCGACCCCTCTAAATTCAAGGTTGAAAATTACGATACGGTTGCTACACGGCCTGCGTTAAAACTAGCAGTATTAGCCATCTATCGGTGAAAGTTTTATCCGAATATAACTCGGACAAACACACAAACATACCGCACACAAATTTTAGAACATGCGTTTAGTTAAATTGGTATATTCATTGCAATGCATTGAACGCGAGGGATTTGCGTAGTATTACCAAGGAGTGTATATATTTTTATAGTTGCAACGATATGTGTACCTGGTCATCACCACCAGCACTCTCCTCAGGAACGGCAGATCTCGACCCAGAACCGAGGGCGTTGAAGAAGTGATCCGTCTCCGATTCGGCGGAGAATTCGTCTGCAATTAATTAATTTTTGATAAATAACTAATTCATCAGGACACTACTGATATTTATATTTGTTTGATACTAGGAGAAAACTTGTACCCCTTTTTAAGCACAGTTCAAGTTTATACGCAGAAGGAGTGCAGAAAGCTAAAATGTATCTATAAAATGTGTTACAAATAAATTAAAATAAATAAAATGTTCATACTACTGACAGTTGACAGAACGAGTTTCGAGCTGTGAATTTTGTATGATTTCAAACGTTCCCTTTTCAATATGCTGTCAATGTCAAGCAAAAATAATTATTAATGCCATTTTTACATGAAAAAATTAAAACTGTCAATGAATTGAATCAAATAATAAATACAACTATTACTAACATTAAAATTGAAATTTCATAGGTATTGCAGGGAATTAAGGCAAATAACACACGCTAATGACGCATTTGTACACGCTCGCAGCTGACGTGATACAAAAAAAAATAAAAATTAATATATGCAATGATTATAGAGCTATAAGAACGTCAAACTTAAAGGTTTAATGAATTTCGGTCAAATTTCGATCACTGGGCGACCACTCGCCGCACATAAAAATATTTTTTTTCCGATGAACTGCATTGATGTGATTCTGTAAATTTGCCTGAGGTGACCATACTTTAGAATATTTTTAGGACTCTTCCTTTTGCCATTTTAGCCGAGTTTTTTTGCATTATTTACAAAAGTTGTGGGAATTTCATGTCCAGAAAGGATACTGCTAACTTTGTCCTGTATATCTTGACCGACTGTTACATTCATACAACGTGTTATTTCCTGCCTCCCTAACTAGACGGATCCGTACCTATGATTTGGACCTTTCCCCTGCCGCCGTGATCTTGGTCCCTGATCTGGTTCGCCACAGATATGGCCTTCAGTCTCTCGACGCGCCTGGCCCTCTCGCCGACGTAAACGAAGATGTCTTGATCCTTATCCAGTATGAAGCAGTCGCCTTTGTTCATCGCCGCAATGGACGGCTCGACCTGAAACGGATATTAAAATCTGCATTAAAAAATCACCGCGGGTGTGGCCGGGAAGCGAAACTACTTTAGGCAAAAGCTGCATTTGCACGTGGGAAACCGGTTAGGTTTGTGAGGTAGTTCTCAACGGGCGAGGCACACATGATTAACTGTACGGAGAAATGCAAGGGATTTCCAACAGGGAAAATATTTTTAAACATAACTTTTTTATTATTTATAATTTTAGCATTCCGGCTCCGTCATACCCTGGATTTTTTCTTGTAAATTCGATTAAAACCTTAAAATTCGAAAATCGGTGGTGAAATCATTGAGATCCGACATCACAAACATTTCACTATTGGAGTCGACCCATTGGAGCCAGTACTCCGCTCTCTAACTATATCAGAAAGTGCTAAAACTTAGCGGACAGACGGATAGATAGACTGGCATAGCATAATATAGGATAGGACCTGCTTAACGCGGACGTTCCGGTTGCCCTTGATCTGGAAGAGTCGCTTTTCGGCACCGGCGTTGATCTGCACATGCTGGAAGCCTGACGCGTGACCTCCGTCCAAGTATCTGATAGCTGCGGAGAAATTAAACATAAGCGTGAGAACATATTGACGGTTTTTGTTGTTACCACTAACGCGATAATACGTTATACGCAATTTCAAAATAGCCTAATACTTAAACGGCTAAAAAATAACTGTGTGATTTGCTTAAGCAGGAACTGCAGTCCAGCCGGACAGGGTATAAAATAATAGGGCGACTGTCGGTGTCCATCTGTGTAACTTGTGGAATGTGTAAGCCAGGCAATGTTGAACGCGACTCTAAGCCATGTATGCGAATGAAGGTGATTCCGTCACCGTTATGAGCCAATTTTAGTAACGTGGTTATTCGTTGCGCTAGAATAACAGGGTGATTTTAAGGGTCGTAGAATAATAATTCCTTGTCACATTTTCACCCCACCCGTTGCATCCCTTGCAAGTTCATTTTTATATCTTCACAGGGTTTTGCTGGTCTCTTGTATGCTCGCTGTAACACTTCATATATAACCTTCCTTAGAACAGGTAACTCTTACCTAGTTAGGAAGGTTATAAACTTGTACTCATCGGCCAACTTGATTCCTCAATAAAAAAAAAAATAAATATGCCAAATCATCAGGTGTTCAGAACTGGATAGTAGCTTCATTAAACCGTTGGTCCCGGACACGATTTCTCTAATGATGATGGTGAACGGACATCGAAGATAATATGCTGCGACCTCTGCAGACGGGGCCGCCTGTCATTCCCGAGACATTGGTGATACTACAATGTGAGGACTTGGCCCAGATAAATAAATGTCGAAAGCTCACCTGGCTTGAAGTAGCCGAGGAATTGTGGCGACTCGTAGCCCTGCACCTCCCGGTGCTCGACGGGCCCTCCTCCAAGCTTGTCGTCGAGGGCTACAGTGAGGATGGCCGCCGCACCAGACTCGTCCTGGGAGGTCTTCGAGCCCAGCCAGTAGTGGATGTCCCATGAGAGACGGTTGCGATTGTCTTCTTTGGTCTGGAAGGTGAAAAAATATGTCTAGTATTCGACATATTGTCGGGGAAGGCGCTATTGGACGCAGTTCCGACTGCCTTATTGTTTGTTTTCACGATGCCAGGGTGTTCGTTAGCTGGATGAGTTAAGAAGGCCCACTGTGGTTTCGAACCCGGGATAACTGGATTTAGAAGCAGGCGCTTATACCGCTGCGCCATCAGGCCATATTCGAATGAAAGCTAAATCTTGCTAATATTTGGGGGCGATCGCCCCCCCCTAAGAACTCTAAATAATCCAAACATTTCATATCGCACTCCCAGGAAGAGCTTAGTCAAGTTACGAATATGGCTCACTGCTTTGAGCGTTCCCGTTCCCGAGGGACAGATCCCAGTGCAATTAACCATGCTTCCAGCGGCCCTGGAAAATCACCCCCCCCCCCCCCCTAGGAATTAAATCCGGATCCGCCTCTGGTCTCACGATGATCTCCGATCAAAAAACCTGCTATTTCAATTATTATTTGCAAAAACGGAATATCAAAAATCACGCAAACTTTATGTGATAATATTAAACGGTTCTTGTAGGACGGCTGATGCTGCGCGTCGGTGGGAAGGCAGGCTTTGTCCAGCTCGTTAAGGTCACACTATACTTCGTGAAAAAATGATTCTTTCTCTGTGATAATAATTTCGTGGACTTCACTGATAGCCCTTATGGCAATATTGGATACTTACGTTCAACACGATATATGAGTCCCCCGCGTAGAACTTGCCAATTTCACGCGTCGGCACAGGCACGGGTTCAAATTCCTGGAAGCAAAGACCAGAAATTAACAGGACACATTCGGGTTATCTACTGGTAGGCTGAACTAAACCGCTTTTAAGGCGAATCCAAAGGATATTTGGCTGGAATTTGGTAGACATTGGATATTTAATTATAGAAAAAATATGTTTGATACCTTAATCTTAGGCCTTCAACATAGTAAAGGCAGATTTTTAAAATTTAATCCCACTTCTGAGAAATTTAATAAATGATAAACTGCTAATATTTCGTTTTTAGTTGAATTCCTCTCTTATTAAGGATATTAGAGGCTTGGAAAAAATAGTAATTGAAAGGTAAATGAAGGGTCTAAGAATAGTAAAGTTAGTTTTTTTTTAATTTCTATATAATGAAGCTATAATTAAATAAAAATCAACGATTGCTTTCTGAACGCGCTGAAACGCTTTGCCTTAACTATGTTCTGTGCCTTAGATTAAATGTTTCATCGAAATGGAGTTCATTTTTAGGTTATATTGACAGGTTTAGACGCTGTTTAAACTTCGCTTTTCTGTGGGCGAAAATAAATAAAAAAAAAAAAAAAAATTGTAGTTATTTATAAGGAAACGTGTACCTATTATTTGTACCCTAATTTGTATCCTACGAGCTCTTTTTTTTTTGACAATTTTGCACGTATAAAACGCGGCATTAAAAAGGTACAGCTAGCAAATTAAAAAAAAAAAAACAAAACAAAAAGGAAAACAGCTCCCTAATTATTTCCGGGTACAGTCGCCCGCATAAACGACGCGCTTCATAAATGCCATATTATTCTCTCCGCCCGCGCGACAGAGCGAGCCGGCATGATATAACGCCTTCTCGCTCGGCGTGTGGTCTGGTCGCGAGGCTTTGAGCCTTTGACAAGAAATATAAAAAATATTTGCGTTTTTTTTTGTTTTCATATCGCCTTGACCTGTTAATAAATGAAAATAACCCTGAACGAGCATTTGTTAATCAAATAATATAATAAATGAATAGTTATAATGAACAAGTGCTTTAATTTAATATAAAAAAAATTCGGGTTTCGCATTCCTGGGTGTCGAATCAGATCATGCATACCATAAAATTCATTATTAAGTAAAATCTTGTGAAAAAAACGGTTTTCCTCAACCGTGTATTTAATAGTGAAACTGATAGCTGGACTATGCACATTTGAGACCGCTCACCCCCCTCCAAGGGTGGCCAAAATATAATATAATTATCGCGTGCGTTCATTTTTTATCAGATGTTTCGGAATCTTATCAAAAAAAAAAAAAAAATGTAAACATCACAATTACTTATATAAACATTGGAGATAAATTTCGTCACTGTTAGTGATAATAATTTCAATTAGCTGAGCCGTGATTAGATAATAGGTTTAAAAATAACAGATTCCGTAATAGCTATTATTCGGATTGCTGTAGGGCTAAGTGCAAAATAGCCACCCAATATAACTGAGTTATTTTTAGAGGCGTGGTTTTCAATCTGGCACTACTTTTTTCGTAGTTGGTGTTTTTGACAGCTGTCACTTGATTTATGCTCAGTTTGGTTTGCCATTTCATAATGAATAGACCTACTCCTGAACAACGTGGCGTGGCCTCCAAGATCGTGCGATTTAACACCGCTGGACTATTTTTTGTGGGGTTATGTGAAGTCGCTTGTCTACGCAAATAAGCCGGACACGATTAACGCCTTGGAAGAGAATATTCGGCGCGTTATTGCTGACATACGGCCCAACTTGCTGCAAAAAGTGGTTGAAAATTGGGCCTCTTACCCGAAATCATTTTTAAAACATAATGGCAAACCCTTATCTTTATAATAAAACTAAATTCTTAGCCATAACATCAAATTATATGCGTTTTACCTCTTCTTGAACACCACGCCTCTAAAAAAAACATCCTATATATTAAAATTAATTTATCTATACGCAACATATACGATATTCATACATACATGCACACATGCACCTCCTAAAATAGCGTTAAGCTCAACAAAGTTTTAAATATTTTTGTACACAGGCGTAATAAGCTTTAATCGTCCTTATTATTAACCTTTTGAGAAATTTATATACTATTATTACGCTATATGCTTACCTGTTAGTAAATAAATAAATGTGCTTAAGGATAAATAAATAAATATCGCGGTAAATATCTCTCGGCAGTCCGCGAATATTCAGCGGATATTTTGCGGCCGATTGTACCTCGCAATTGCGTGTCATTTTATTAAAACTTTACTCGTAAATTGTCTGAATAAAAACAACAGACGCATATTTTACATACAAATCGATTGTGCCATTCATAATCAACCAACGGCGATGAGACACGTCGACAGTGCCGCAGTTCTCACCTCGATCCTCCATATCTCGAGTCCCTTCCTCTGGCCGGCGCTGGCGAACGCCGGGTGGTCCATTCCGCGAGTCTTCGCGTCCTAAAATAAAAAAAAAAACATTATCTCTTGTTTCGGGGGGGGGGGGGGGAGGGCATCGGAATTCGCGCGCCGACCGAGTTGACACCATCTAATACATTTTTTTTTTTCCTTACCACAATAGGTTACACAAAACCCCCCTTAAGTTGTCGGAAAAAAATCGATTAAGGCGAATATTAAGGTCGATTAAGGTGATTGGAGTTCTCATATTTTGTCCCAGGACACACAGGGGGGAGGGGGGGGGGGGTGTATGGAGTTTCCCCCGCCGCACCTTAGGGCGCCTACACACATTTTACAGGTTTTCAAATGCGTCAGTAGAGATATCCAAAAGATGATATAAGAAGAGTCCATTATGCGAGGACCGTCCCCCGCTCTTGCAGCCTGCCAGGCGCGACGGCGTCACTTTCGACGCACTTTGAACCGGGCCAGCGGAACCCAAGCGAACGTGTCGTGACCCTCACAAAGAATATTTATTAATCTAGGGAATTACCCGAGGAAATTTCTTTAGACACTATAAGAAAAATATATAAAAAAAAACACAAAACCCCATGTTTGTAAAAATTTTGTAACAAAATGCGAAAAATTTCCACCACCAAATTTATTATTTTTGTAATAAAATTGGTGTAAATCGATCTTATCAATCGATAAATCAATATTATATATCGACCAATAGCATCCCTCTTACAACCCCTTCTTCATAGACCGACCTCTGTCCGACTAGTGGCATCTGACAGCGATCATTTAGCATCGCCCTAATGGGGAGTTTCGAACAACGCGGCAGGTCATTAGCCTCGGTCTTGACTGACCGCGGCCCAGTGACCCAGTGACGTACTTATCCAAGGGAGGAGCCATTGAAAATATCTGTTTTACACGATTTAGAATAGAAACTTCAACATTTTTTTTCTCGAACACCATAATGAATTTTGATGTAGTTTTTTAACAACTAATACTAGGAATCGTAGGACCTATTAGCTGTTTTTTTATTGGGATTGACCTTGTGACACCCTGTATAAAAATAAAAATATAGGTTCACGATGGGAATAAAGTGAGGAGGGATTTACTTGAGCGATTTGAGATAAAATAACGTTTTTTTTTAGTTTTTAAATATGAAAATTATAATTTACGCTAAAGGTTTATAAATCTTCAGAAAATATACGTTTTTGTGTTATTATTTTTAAAAAAAATGTATTTAAAAATCATATTTCTTGCTTTTTTCAAAAACACCTAAATTTTATCAATATTTCATACAAAATGGTGGACCGCGATTTGTGTTATAAGCGCCGTTATGCCCGTTATAGAGTTCACACCTTTCCGTTCATCGCGCAAGGCTTCTTTTCGCACGCAACGATTTGTAGGTCTGATTAGATTAAAATAAAAAAAAAAAAATAGGGTGTGCCTCGGACCAGAGGGTGGAAGTTACACTTCTTTAGCCGTTCGCACACACCCACTCACATGGGGATATATTAATGAAATATAAGACATTTTTCTCTGTTATTCAATATATTTCTCTTCAATATATTAACTCGTCTCCCCTAGCGTGGGAGTCGAGTGCGTTAACCACTGACCCACCGAGACTCCTGGGGTATCTATGGTAGAGAAGGTATAAAAAGGCGCAAAGTATAACTTTAAAAATGAGCTCTAAAACATAGTATAGGGCTACTTTTTACAACTTCTTATGCACGAATGTGTGTATAGAAGCTAATATGGACACCAAACTACCCTCTTAAATATTTTTTTTGCGATGAAATATAAAATGGCATTTTTAATCATAATTATAAACGTAAATTTATAGTTGTTTTTGCTTTAGAAGATGCAAATTAGGTTAATTCGTAATAATTATGCATTAACTAACTAGTTATAACAAAGTTATATCTAACCCCGCGGTCGTCTAAACGCGGCTTTTCGGGAACGATATTGAATTTATGGGAAGAATCCGTCTGCGCGGTCGTGAATCATTCCGTCTCATCCGATGGCCCGTTAATCTGTTTGTAGATCCTCGAGGCTGGATTTTATTTGCTGTTTTTGGCGCGAGTCGACTTTTAAAATTAGTTATCTAAGCGAAAATTCGGCATATAAAAGCGGGTAGGTCGTTAAAAAGACTTGAAAGCGGTTAATTTTGCATCAGGCCAACATCGCATATCACAGCATGACAAGATATGCTCGGATTCCGAGAATAGCGGTGGGCGTTAACGCGATAATCCTACAACAGACGTTACGTTATACGCGATTTCAAAATAGCCCATTACTCAAACGGCTACGAAATAACGTCGCGATTTGTAGCCGAACTCGTCGCCGCGTCACTGACGGGATGGAAGATAATAGGGCGACTGTCAAAATAGTTACGGCTATTAATAACAGGGTGATTTAAACGAATTTTAAAATTCGAATTAATAAAAAAAGTACGATTTATTCGAAGTTCGCCTTTCTCCGCTCCGATACGCTGCCAGCAGGTTCCGCCTTTGCGACTGCGGCTACCCAGCATGATATTTATTGTTGGGTGTGCGGCCTCAAATCATCGTATTTCATCTGAGGCCGTTTAGCTTTAGCATAACTCGACGAGACACGCGATATTTTCATACAAAAACGGCCACAAACAGATAATATATGTATTTTTTAAAAATATTGCTTCATCTTTGCGCCATGAGGTCGATAAAATATTTAACTTTTAGAGAAAGTATAAGGAGGAGGAGAGGGTTAAGGAAGGGGAGGGGTTAAGGCGATTACGGAGGGGTTAAGGAAGTTAAGGAGAAGTTAAAGAGGTTAAGGAGGGGTTAAAGGAGGGATTAAGGAGGTTAAGGAGGGGTTTAAGGAGGGGGAGGGGTTAAGGATGGGGTTTTTTGTAACCCATTATGAGTATCACAAAAAACACACGATTATGGGATCCTTTTACTATTTTTTTCTCTATGACTATGATATTTTTTTGTGTAGCGTCTATACAAATATTAGAAATCACGACGGGGGGGGGGGGGGGGAATAATGCGAGAGTCGCAATCAGTGGTGGTACTTTCATAGAAGCCGAAGGCTTCGCCAGTTTTTTAAAAGATCTATTATTTTATTGTTTAAATTATAAATAATATAACTTATTATATATTTTATATTTATTAACAAAGGCCGACCTCACCCCGCACTAGGGTTACCTACTGTCAACACTGTACGGCACTGGTCACAATACTACAGCTTTTATGGGGGAAATTAATATTTAAGTATAGGAAACAATGAAAAATATATAAACTACCTCCGTACTCGTGACTGCGGTTAAACTAGGATTTGACGTGACGGTTAATCCGCGGCTCGAACGCAAGATCGGTGGAGCCGCCAGACGCGACCGGCTCCGGGAAGGGCGCCGGAAAACTAAACACCGAACGGGTCGTTTGGCCGACGGTTGGCATCACCGCCGACGGCTCTAGCGATGTGAAAATTCAACAATCGTACGTACGATTTTAATTTCATTCGAGCGAGTTG
The DNA here is from genome assembly GCA_020383195.1 of Neomicropteryx cornuta. Classification (NCBI taxonomy): domain Eukaryota; kingdom Metazoa; phylum Arthropoda; class Insecta; order Lepidoptera; family Micropterigidae; genus Neomicropteryx; species Neomicropteryx cornuta. The sequence goes on from JAHKQU010000031.1 coordinate 4,388,010, forward strand.
TTTATCGCTATTTTCGGTTGCTATGAATACAAATTGTCCGTTTCAAACTTAAGGTGAGGTAAAATTTAAACAGCCTTTAAGATTAGTATTCCTGATAAATTCAACCCATTCCCTAAGACCCCTTCCCAGCTAAGAAAAAGGATAAAAAACTTGGCTTTAAATGCTCCTTCGAGCGCTCAATATGCTTAAAAAGAGTTCCAAACTTTTCCATTCGCGTATTAATATATAAATTTAATTTTACGTATGCCATTTTATTTTTGTTAAGTTTAAGAAACCGTCAGAAAAGACGGTCTTAGCTGGATCTATCTAAATTGTATTTTTATAGTGGTTATGGAATTGGACTGTTGGCCCAAAGGTTGCGGGTTCTAATCCGCACATGGTCACACAATTTTTAACGCTTCATTTCCACTATCTTCTGTGACTCTAGGACGGGCACATTTGGCCTATTTGACCTATTTATATGACCTAGGAAAGTTGCTTACTACATTATAGCCACTAAATTATAAAGACACAGTAAAGAAAAATATCTGAAAAACGTATATAAAAAAGTGTATATGTGCTCCCTCTCTATTTGCTTGAGATGGAAAGAGAGTAGGCTAGTGAAGTAAGTATAGGAAAGATGTACGAAAAACACACATATATATATAAATATAAAAATATAGTGTTTGTTTACTTTTTTCTTTAAATTTGCTTTTGATAGGTTTTTATTTTTTTTTTGTTGTTATCTATTTATTGCTTTTGCATTTTATTATATTGTTTTTTTGGTTTTTGTTTTTTCTTATTGATGTAACCCTTTTGAAACTTTTGTACTGTAATATAGAATGTTTTTTTTTTTCACCCACAGAAAAGGGGAAAGGCACCGTCTTTGTGGGGAAATGTAAAGGCGTTTTGTAAAAAATAATAATAAAGATTTTTTAAAAAAAATAGCAATTATAGTATTATTTAAGCAACATACATACATCGTACCATTTACATCAATTTTAATCGTATAATTGTTACAATTTTAATCGTACGACACGCGCACTTCAAATCGAACAAGTCACACCACTATCTGCGGAAAAACAGACACGCGACTATGTTATGCACGACGAGATCCTGATCTTATCCTCCGCGGCATTGCGGACTATACGACTATACGACTATTACACGCGAAGGACTATTACACATATAACCTGTTTCCCCATTGGCGGAACGAACACTCAGGACCGTTTTGACATGATTCCTACATTAGGAAAGTCGCCCCGCATACTCCAGGGTTGGCATAGAGTTTTCTAAGGGGTGGCGCACTTGAAATGTCTTCAAAACTTTACTAAATAATAAAATTAATCGTACGCACACTAATGGCGCATTTATACAGAGTGCTCCAAGACCATTGCCGAAGACCTAAGGGGTGTTTGTGTTCCCCGTTACTTGTAAGAATTAATTTTATCAAAGCGCGGCCTCGCTCGCAACCGATCTTAATCACGTTGGGATTCGCAGGGCCATTAAGCTGGATTTTTATCGGTACTGGTCTTGGAACAGCTGTATTCCTTTTTGATATATATTATTAAATCAATATTTCTAAAATGCCAAAATCCTCTATCCCTATAGACGCAGTTCAGTATTTTTTTCTTCCGTTTTAAAGCGTCACTGCCAAAATCAGCAGCTCCATAATAAAGTTGAGGAGTGACTTTCCAAAAGCCAATTTTACTATTACAAAAAAGCATGTTAAAAATCCTTTACGGAACAAAAGTTAAAAGTTTCATTTGAAATTAAATGACATTGTTAAACAATTAACACACCATTTTCCAAAACCGATATTTTCAATTAATATTTTCATATAAAATACAAATTTGTATCAAAAGACAAAATTGCTATTTGTTTTGTAAATTTCATAACATATCAATGTCGTATGCTAGAAATCATATAATCATCTCATGCTTAAAGCAATCATATAATCATATCACGCTTAAAGAAATCATATAATCTCATTCTTACAGAAAATATATAATCTTTTCATGCTTAAAGTAATCATATAATCATATCATGTTTAAAGAAACATATAATCATCTCATGCTTACAGAAACCATAATCATCTCAGGCTTAAAGAAATCATATAATCTCTTGCTTACAGAAAACATAATCTTTTCATGCTTAAAGTAATCTTATAATCATCTTATCATGCAATGCATAAAAAAATCATATAGGTACTACACATCAATGTCTTCAATTAATTAGATACAAAACAACTAACTGGTTTTGGTAACTGGCCAAAATATCTGTAATTTTCTGGATTATAATCGAATATTTACAAACTTTCAATGCTAATAAGGCAAAAAATATACGGAAACAATAAATCAAGAGATAAGGTTGTGCTAAAATAATAATCATTACATACCTACAATAAAAAATACATTTTTCTGAGTTTCGTGTAAAATAGTTTATTATGCAAATATTGGTTTTCGAAAAGGTCTCCTCAATTGCTACAGACCTTAGGATTTGGTGTGATGAGGTATTTACTACCTCAATCACCAATAAATACAATTTGATGTTAATTCGAAAGGTAACTTTACTCCTTTTCTCTCCTCTTTAAAATTATTTCAATAAAACGCAGGCATTAAAAATACAACTCTTATTTATTTATTCTATCTCAGGAAATAACAAAACAATCGGTACATAAAACCAAAGATAATTTCCTCCAAATTTAGTCAAATGGAAAAATACATTCAGGAACGCGGTCGGGATTGGAAATAGGAAGGGTTGGGGAATATGCATAGTTACTAGAATATGAAATTTTTACAAAAACAAATGGATTATTCAACACTTTTAAGTGGACAACTTATTCAAATAATGTCATTTTATCCATTAAGGCGAAGTCAAAGGATAAATATTAATTTCGATTAATTTAGACCGTTTCCCCTAAGGCAGGCATTCAATAATCATTCGATATTTAATCATAAAAAAAATATGTTAGATACCTTAATCTTAGGTCTTCAACATAGTAAAGGCAGTTTTGCAAAATTCAATTCTATTTCTGAGAAATTTAATAAATGATAAACTGCTAATATTTCGTTTTTAGTTCAATTGCTCTCTTATAAAGGACATTACAGCCTTAGGAAAAATAGAGATTGAAAGGCAAATGAATGGTCTAAAACATAGTAAAGTTAGTTTTTTTAATTTCTTTATTATGTAGCTGTATTTATATAAAACTATTTATTCAATTATTTGCTTAATAATAAACCTGACGCGCTATAAACTTAAAGCACCCAATTTCCCGGCCCGTAAAAGGGTGTGAACGTAACTGGCGACTAGTTCTAGGCGAACATTGAACGATTTTCCTACGATGCCGGAGACATGATCGAATATCCGCCGTCCACCGGCAGCAGGACTCCGGTGATGTTGGAAGCCAGGTCGCTGGCGAGGAACGCGATCGCCCTCGCCACGTCGAGGGTTTCTCCGAGCTGGCCCAGCGCGTGCATCCTCCTCGTGCGCTCCAGGGCCGCGTCGCTGACCTGGCCGTCCACGGAGAGCACGCTCAGCAGCATATCGGTCACGACGGCCCCGGGGTTGACGGAGTTCACTCGGACGCGCTTGGGTCCGACCTCGAGCGCGAGACACTTGGTGAACTGATCCAGGGCGGATTTGGACATCCTGTACGCGACCCCGTTGGGGCTCGGTCGCATGGAGACCGCGCTGGATATGTTCACCACGTTCCCTCTGCCCTCGATCAGGTAGGGCAGGGCCAATTTCGTCAGCTGGACGATGGCGCGCACGTTCGTGGTCAGGATGTTATCGTACACGTCGAGACTCAAACCCTCGACGTTGGAGTAATTAGTGATGGCCGCGTTGTTGACCAGAACGTCGAGTCTTCCGTAGCGCTCGATGGTCTCGTTCAGAAGACGGTGCACATCACTAGCCTTGCTCAGATCGGCGATCACGACGAGAGGTCCCTCGGGACTGCAGGCGTTTTGACACTTGTCGGCGACGCTTCTGAGCCGCTCGCCATTCCTCCCGCTCAAAGAGAGACTAGCCCCTAGGCTGGCGAAGTGCACAGCTGTCTCCGCGCCTATTCCCGCGCTCGCTCCAGTTATCAGCACCACCTTTCCCTTAAAATCCATCTTAAATCACGATCAAAAGTAATAACGAACGGATGACACAATGTCTACTTCCCGAATGATGATCTAATCTTATCAAACGTAGATATTCGAATGATTTTTTTTTGTTGTCATTAAAGCGAATGACAGATCATATCATTGTGGCCTTGTGCGTATACAGGCTGTTGAATTGCGTGCGTATTTGATTCTTCTTTAAGGCGACTACACACCCGAATGCGACAAAGTTGCGAATTTTACAGTTTTTCAATGGCTGTTAAAGTCGCCGTCGCCTTTAGAGGCCGCGCTTTAATCGGGAGCGTCTCCGCAGAGCGTTCCCTTCCACCCGAACGGACGTTGTCCGATGCGGGACCGCTGCAGTTAGACTGCAGGGTGCTCCTCCACTGCGAGCTCGGTGGCTTGCTCACCACTTCTCCTCCTCGAGCCTCGCCCTGACGGCTTGCGTACAAGCCCGTCTTTTGCTGGTCCGTTTCGATTAGCGTCCGAAGAGCACTAAGAAACTAGCAGCAGAGAATTCCAGCCGTTCCGATCAATCGACCACAATGAAACACAAAATCAAAGGAAAAAGCATTTATTGCGAGATGTCACAGACAACAAGCCCCCGTACCGGGTTCGAATTCCAAATTATACATTGCTTTGGTCTGTGGACCCTACTTTGCGTGAAGCGCATTTGACAGTGTAATTGGAAGTAATCCTAACCTAAAACCTAACCTAACCTAACCTAACCTTGCTGAAACAAAAAAATATAAATTACTTATACTTATAAAAATATGAATACGGCCGGCGGTGCCGAAGGGCTCTTTGGCAGCGCTCCGAATCAAACCACGCTGTCGTCGGGCCTCTTCGGGTCTCCCGCGAGCTCTAATCTGACCGGATTTGGAAGTAATCCTAACCTAACCTAACCTAACCTAACCTAACCTAACCTAACCTTGCTGAAACAAAAAAATATAAAATACTTCCAAATCCGGTCAGATTAGAGCTCGCGGGAGACCCGAAGAGGCCCGACGACAGCGTGGTTTGATTCGGAGCGCTGCCAAGAGCCCTTCGGCACCGCCGGCCGTATTCATATTTTTATATGCTTTGGTCTGTGGACCCTACTTTGCGTGAAGCGCATTTGACAGTGTAATTGGAAGTAATCCTAACCTAAAACCTAACCTAACCTAACCTAACCTTGCTGAAACAAAAAAATATAAATTACTTATACTTATAAAAATATGAATACGGCCGGCGGTGCCGAAGGGCTCTTTGGCAGCGCTCCGAATCAAACCACGCTGTCGTCGGGCCTCTTCGGGTCTCCCGCGAGCTCTAATCTGACCGGATTTGGAAGTAATCCTAACCTAACCTAACCTAACCTAACCTAACCTAACCTAACCTTGCTGAAACAAAAAAATATAAAATACTTCCAAATCCGGTCAGATTAGAGCTCGCGGGAGACCCGAAGAGGCCCGACGACAGCGTGGTTTGATTCGGAGCGCTGCCAAGAGCCCTTCGGCACCGCCGGCCGTATTCATATTTTTATATGCTTTGGTCTGTGGACCCTACTTTGCGTGAAGCGCATTTGACAGTGGTACATTATTTCGTACACGTAGCGCCATCTGTTGGCAAAAGTAACAATTGCGTGCGCGAAGCTTAACGCACGGCCAAACGCCATTTTAACAACACAATAATGGCGTGCATTTAATCAACTGGCAACAATTCTCTTACAAATATTATTACCTTACATTTTAGATATTACAGATAGCTTACATAGCTTGAATATTAACACATAATATTAATACTTTGACAAACATAATTATAAAATTAACTTAGCTTAAAAATACAATTATTCAATACATAAATCATAATACTGGCTTCTCACGACTGAACAATGGCGTTAGAGGAGATATGAGTAATCTAGTTAATATATAGGGTGATGATTTTAGAGGCGTGATTTTCAAGAAGAGATAAAACGCATATAATTTGATGTTATGGCTAAGAATTTAGTTTTATTATAAAGATAAGGGTTTGCCATTATGTTTTAAAAATGATTTCGGGTAAGAGGCCCAATTTTCAACCACTTTTTGCAGCAAGTTGGGCCGTATGTCAGCAATAACGCGCCGAATATTCTCTTCCAAGGCGTTAATCGTGTCCGACTTATCTGCGTAGACAAGCGACTTCACATAACCCCACAAAAAATAGTCCAGCTGTGTTAAATCGCACGATCTTGGAGGCCACGCCACGTTGTTCAGGAGCAAGTCTATTCATTATGAAATGGCAAACCAAACTGAGCGTAAATCAAGTGACAGCTGTCAAAAACACCAACTACGAAAAAAGTAGTGCCAGATTGAAAACCACGCCTCTAAAAAAAACACCCTATTAAAGATCATTTATTATTCTAGGGAATTACCTAAGGAAATTTCTTTGAATACTATGCAAAGTATATATATAAAAAAAACATGTATAGAAATAGCATTTTTTCAAGTTGCCCGCTTCTGAAACCAAAAATATCTCAAAAATGAATTTAAAAAACAATAAAATGCTAGGTCGCGATTTGTGTTATAAACGCCGCTATGCCCGTCGTAGGGTTTACACCCTTCCGTTCGTCGCACAAGGCTTATTTTTGCGGAAAACCATTTGTAGGTCGGAATCGTTCAAGGGGTATTCTTCGTCGCGCTTCTAGAGGTCCTGCGGGTACTTTTAAATCGTTCTGTTTTAATTAACGCATAAACACCCTGTACCGTTGTTGGTTAATTGTGAAAAACAGAATCAATTTATGTATTAAAACTTACTCGAAATTACATCCTCAGAAAATTTACTATGTTTCTATAGTTTTATTTTCACGATTCTTGTATTCAGACAATAAGATATTAACGTCTAAAGTTTTAATAAAATCTATGGAAAAATACAGACTTTTAGACAAAATAAACCTTTTAATTCCATAGAACCCTAGATATTTAGGAGATAAAACGATACCTAGTTTTATTTTTCGTCTATATCTACAAATTAGAGAATTTACTGCGTTTGTATGGAGAAATAATCGGGTTGAGTCCCCTTAAGTTTGTTTCCTTCGGGATTGATGGGCTGCTAATCGTATTACAACGTTTTCTATATATTTTGTTTTTTTTTTAAATATTTTTCGAGATTAATGTTTGATTGCTGAAATAATTTAACCGGCTGATAGGACATTAGCAATTTTAAATACAACCTGTATATAACATATATATATATATACCTAGATAAATAACCCATTTTATGGTGCGTGATATTATGTTACCTTGAGATTAATTATGATGCGGATGCTTTGGGTCGCAAATTCAGACCTAGAACACACGGAGCGGTTTTGAGACCGCAATTCGCACGCGCGGCGCACACGTCCCGAGGCGATAAGGCGATTCGTGCTGCGGCACTCGGGATGGGTCGCCCGCTACATTGGTCTGCACGAAATTCCCTTTTATTTTAATAGGGTCAATTTGTTAAATATTGTATTTAACAAGTTGACCCGGCAAATCGCATAATATTTGACAATATTTTGCACTAAAGAGGACAGGTGAGAGTCAAAAATGCATTTTTATAAAACCCAGCGCTGGGTTTAAATCGACATCCTGGGCTCTCAAGTACAGGACCTCTTTATAAATAGTATGCTATCCAGCACTTTATCAAATAATTAAAAAAAAAACAATATTGCCAAAGATTGTGTCATTTATCTTTTCAGGCGATTTGCCGTTATTAAAAAACAATCATCAAATATATATATATATATACATATTTAATTATTGCGTTAATGTTTTATTACTAGTAGATTCTTAGAAATTATAAAAGTTTTGAATAACATACTAATACATACTATTACACGATATATTTATTTTCATAATGTATACATATTAAAAAATACATATAATATAATATAAATATACACACAATATAATACGTCCAGATTTATGTGTTCAGGTCAAAATTGATGTAAGTGGATTTTGTGTTTTATGCCTTTAAGCAGCCAATATGACTCCATTTGCTTATATTTATAATCAGTATAATCAGTATAATCAGTTCACTCGCTTTTGACTGGATTGGTCAATTTCAGCAAAGAATATATTGTGGGGAATAATTCTGGGCGCTAGAAACATGAAATGCCTCTGCCCTATGTGGTGTGGTCCGCATTGCATATCCTTTGTGATGAATATATATTATTATATATGTTGGTTTGGATTAATAAATGCCGGTTGCTTAGTAATCGGCACAACCAGACGCATCGGCTCGCATCGCGAAGTGTTCCATTCGCGACCGGCGGTCGGCGAATAAACGTTTTCGCACAAAAAACAAATATTATATTTACCACAGCGTAACAATCTCAATGTAACGCGTTTCCTGTGCAACCGGTTCCAGCTGCCGGATGAAAATAACCGGTGCGATAAAGTTAGGGTTTGCTGAGCAAACAAAAAAAAACAGTTATCCGGTTTTCCGTTTTTTCGATGAGTTTTATTGGGCGCCTGGCCTTGACCAGGGTATAGTTGTGTCCCATAAACCTAATACGGTGTAGAGTAGCAATGGGCGTTAACGCGATAATCATATAACCGAGGTTACGTTAAACGCGATTTCAAAATAGCCTAATACTTAACGGTTACAAAATAACTGCGTGATTCATTGTCGCTGCTAGAATAATAGCGTGATTTAAAAGGTGTTGCCTTCAAGTAATTAAGTAACCAAAGCGATTATATTCAATTAACTAATTATTTTAATTGGTTATTACAATGCGTGAAAGTTACAGGATATGATGGCCACATTTTAACTTCTATACAAATGTTTACTGCTAATTAATGAAATTAATTAATTAATGAAATTAGTTAATTAATGAAATTAGTGAATATTGAATATGTTTTGTATATATAAATTTTATTAAATAAGTTAAATTAGGAACGAATGAGTTCACATAAAAACCCGCAAGGGTTTTGTGAACAAACAAATTAAATATGTATTTTGTTTATAAATAAAGAACTTATAAAAAAAAAAAAAAAATAATTAATGAAATTAATTAATTAATGAAATTAATGAATGAAATAAATTAATGAATGAAATTAATTAATTAATGACAGTTCGATAGAGCGCATGTTCGAATTTCAAAAACAGCACGGCAAACTTTTGAAATGTATTATTTAAAATTAAAATGAATAGAAACGTGTTAAAAAAATGTTCAATACCGCGTTATAATTATAATAAATTAAAATATTATGTCCGTGTAGTTTTATTACTAGCCGTGGGTGAAAATTTATAAAAAAAAACCCCAAATGGTGTCAATTCGGTCGGCGTGCGAATTTCGATGCCGCGCCGATCGACAATGGCCTTGATATCGAGAAAAAAAATTGTAAACTTAACGCGTAAATAGTAAATGAACCATTTAATAATGTCTGCGTTGTGAGCGCTCGGCTGTCGCCGTAAACCGTAACGGTGTAATTCGCGCGCCGACCGAGTCGACACCATCGATTACAAAATATAATACATTTACTGGGAGCGTTATTTTCGGTAGATTTCATTAGAAAACCATATCATGACCGGAAAATTTCAACATATCACTTTCTATGAACACGATAATAGCCGTCATTTCACACCAATCACTTCTAAATTGATACATAATAATTTAATGTCACGAAATCTCGGTCAAGTTCGCTAATTAGGACATAATCAAACCAGGTGGGCCGGATTGGGGGGATTTTTCGAAAAAATGAAATTTTGCTATAACTTTCTTAGTATATGAGATATCAAATTAATTTAAATTTTATTTTATTCCTCAAATAAGGGCCTAAAATTTATCTAAATAAACTTTTTTGATAGCACCAACCATTAATCCTAGGGGTAGGAAAAAGTGGTTTTTAAAATTCAAAAAATCATACCTCTCTTAATAAGCACCGGATCATATCCGTTCAAAGTGTTTATTGTAACCCTATAATTTCCCTACAATGTTTGTTTGAAACATTTTTTGATACGAGCAACCCTCACGGCACAGTATGAAGAGGGATTATTTTAAGTGTAGATAGTTATGTATTTTGCTCGATTAGTAGGGGTGTTATTTATAATTTTTTATTACCACTGCTTTCAAGCAATTTCGTTGCGCGCGACTCAAAGGATACTTTAACTGCGCCTGGGATGGAAATAGCGGCGCAGTTAACCACTGCGCCAATTCGCTCCCGGGAATCGCGGGTTCGATTCCATCCGGAGAGGTGGACGAACTCGCGGGGAAGTCGGAAGGCGACAATTGTCCGCCTCGAAGACGACACGATTTGTCGGGTCCAACTTCAAGTTGCCAACTCGACGTTGCCAGACACATTTTTTATTACTCAAATATATACAAATACAATATAAATAGATACACTGTCTTTTTTGTCGGTTTCTTAATCTTAATTAAAATACAATTTATTTATGCATAATTTAAGTTTATTAAAGATTTTCTTTTAAGCCGTCTAACTTCTACAGGGTATTATATATTTTAATTTCCGATACCGCCCCATAAAAACCAGCAGCTTAGCTAGCTAAATGGCCCGGGCTATGGGCTAAATGGGCGCCGCATCAAAATTAGTTGGGGGCTCTTTTAATAAATTAATAATATTAGTCAATTGTCAATTGTGTATTTGTAATATTGTATCTGTATTGAGTACAATTTCTGTTGGATAACCAGAATAAGTGAGTAGGGATAAATGAAAAATATAAATATACATAATATATGTAACATATAAATACTTGTAAATGCAATTACATATAGAATATACATACATATTACATTTATATTACCTTCGTCATAAATTATTTTTATACATACTAAAACCATACTTAATTTATTACTTTATTTTAACATATACATACAAATCACACACACTCACAAATTACTCAACACATTAAAAAAATCTACTGTATACGTACTTATATAATATTCATAATCTATATATATTTTAAGAACACTTCCAAGTTTTTTATGCTAATGTTAATTTGTAAAATGTCCGCAATCCATAATTGGTTTTATATATACTAGTAATTAAGTTTGTTTGTACAAATAAAAATTAATACTGTTGGATTTTTCAATAAAGAAAAAAAAAATGAACCTAGGATAGGTATTAGTATTTATTTATTTAACAGGTTTCCCCATGAACATTATAATTAAAGTAAACACAACTTAAATTTCCAAAAGAAAAACAAAAAGCATTAAGAACAAATAACATGAAACATACTAAGCTAAAAAATTAAAAAAAATTAAGTATTATGATTCTATGAACGGTATTGATATCCACCAACGTTCTCATCCCATCAAAGTATCGAGATAATTTTGTAAGTTTAAAGATTTAATTCGGTTGTTGCATTTGTAACCGGAAAGATCAAAAATATATTTTTTTTATCTTTGTAATCGTCATCACTTCTGAGAGAATCTTTATCTAAAATACAAAAAAAAAAAAACTTACTACCGTATTCGCCCATCGACCAACAGTTTTAATAATAAATTATATAACCCTAAATAAATAATGTAATATTTAAATATGCAATACTACGTCCAATAATTAAATTAATGGAAATAAGTAAACTTAGATATTTTAAGTTATATTAAGTTGGCACTACATTTCATCGAGCGACTTAATATCGAACTAAAAATACTCTCCCGTTGAAATATGAATTTCAAGGGATTATTAAAATCCTGCGTACTGGCCGCCATCCAGGAAGGGGCAACTCGACGCCGCGGCGAAGAAGAAAAAAAAACGAAATTCAAATAAAGAACGCGTTCGACCATTCAAAAATTGCGTTCTATTTTCCAACGGATTTATGGCGACCGTGAACTGAGCGACAGCGTTGCCAGTTGGAAATAAAACTGTCGCGTTGCCAGCGTTTTTAAATATAATAGTCTGACTGACCCATTCCAACTGACTGTTTTTTTATTTTTAAGTTTAATAAATCAATATATATACACACATGGATTTTTTTAAATTATTTATTTATTAATTTAAATATCCGCTATAAATTAATATTATTAAATGGGTAATACTTTGTGGAATTTCATTGATTTTCTAGAGAAAAAAGTACAGATTGTGTGGATTAGTAACACCTCACTAGGCAAATGCCTGTGTCGAGGTGTTGCCTATTTGAAATATGTAATAAGAGCGTGGGGTCTTTATTAGACATCTGACATATGTTTTTTTTTACGAATAGATAAATACATTTAATATATACACAAACACAAATATATACAGGGGGTCCCAAGACCATTCCCGTTAAAAAAAACCACATTGGTCCTTCGATTTCTAGTGTTAATTGTTAAGAAACTATATCAAAATTCATAATACTTTCAAAGAAATACAACGTTAAAGTTTCTATTCTAAATCGTGTAAAACAGATATTTTTCAATGGATCCTCCCTCGGATAACTACGTCACTGGGTCACTGGGCCGCGGTCAGTCAAGATCGAGGTTAATGACCTGCCGCGTTTGCTGTCAGATGCCACTGGTCGAACAGAGGTCGGGGTAACTCCTTTCCCCTTCCTCTGGGGTTATAAGAGGGATGCTATTGGTCGACAGATAATATGGATTTATCGATTGATAAGATCGATTTACACCAATTTTTTTAATAGGGAACTTAAATACCCCCTAAAGTTTGTGGGATTGGTCTTGGGACATTGGTTCGGACTTATATAATATAAATTAATATAATAAACGGAAATAATAATATAAATTAATTAAAACACTTGTTCGGGTGTTAAACGGTTTTATTATTTGAGCACTCCACCGATGTAGATTAAAAACCTTTCAGTATCGTGAGATCGTGGTAGTCTAGTGGTTAAGGCGTTCGACTATTGGCCCAAAGGTCGCGGGTTCGTTTCCGCACATGGTCATACCATTTTTAACGCTTCATTACCACCATCTTCCCTAACTCTAGTACATAGTTCATAGGAACTATTTAAAAAATATATATATATCTGGCAACATCATACGAAAATACGCGTATTTTGTCTCTGCTAGTTCAAAGACAAGAAACACATTGCGAGCTGTCAAACCCAAAATTAGATCCAACGACATTTTTTAATTTAGCGTCGTCTTCTGTTGCGCTAACGTTTTTAAAATAGGCATTAGAGATTGCTCACGGGCGAAGAAAAATCGCCGGTAGCGTCCCCCATAGCAGCACGTTTGCGTTCGGAGCTCATAAACGTCCATCGAAATAGCGGCCTAAGCTGTCAGTAATTTATAAGCCAAGATATATTATGGCAAAATTGTATTAACTTCGATTCCAATCTGAACAGCTTCCCCCATATACGACCAGAAGCTGTTCGTTCGGTGGAAGCTGGGAGACCGTCGTCGAGTCTCGTAGTCGATTTGTGCTGATGTTGGTCTGATGTCAGTTTTTATGGGGCAAATGAACTTCTCGAATGTTCGTTTTTGTGTGAATTTGACGTTTCTCTGATGTAGGTTAGGTTAGGTTAGATTAGGTTAGGTTAGGTTAGGTTAGGTTAGATTAGGTTAGGTTAGATTAGGTTAGGTTAGGTTAGATTAGGTTAGGTTAGGTTAGGTTAGGTTAGGTTAGGTCAGGTTAGGTTAGATTAGGTTAGGTTAGGTCAGGTTAGGTTAGATTAGGTTAGGTTAGATTAGGTTAGGTTAGGTTAGATTAGGTTAGGCTAGATTAGGTTAGGTTAGGTTAGATTAGGTTTAGGTCAGGTTAGGTTAGATTAGGTTAGGTTAGGTTAGATTAGGTTAGGTTAGATTAGGTTAGGTTAGGTTAGATTAGGTTAGGTTAGGTTAGATTAGGTTAGGTTAGGTTAGGTTAGGTCAGGTTAGGTTAGATTAGGTTAGGTTAGGTTAGATTAGGTTAGGTTAGATTAGGTTAGGTTAGGTTAGATTAGGTTTAGGTCAGGTTAGGTTAGGTTAAGTTAGGTTAGATTAGGTTAGGTTAGGTTAGATTAGGTTAGGCTAGATTAGGTTAGGTTAGGTTAGATTAGGTTTAAGTTAGGTTAGGTTAGGTTAGATTAGGTTAGGTTAGGTTAGGTTAGGTTAGGTTAGGTTAGATTAGGTTAGGTTAGATTAGATTAGGTTTAAGTCAGGTTAGGTTAGGTTAGGTTAGATTAGATTAGGTTAGGTTAGGTTAGGTTAGGTTAGATTAGGTTAGGTTAGATTAGGTTAGGTTAGGTTAGATTAGGTTAGGCTAGATTAGGTTAGGTTAGGTTAGATTAGGTTTAGGTCAGGTTAGGTTAGATTAGGTTAGGCTAGATTAGGTTAGGTTAGATTAGATTAGGTTTAAGTCAGGTTAGGTTAGGTTAGGTTAGATTAGATTAGGTTAGGTTAGGTTAGATTAGGTTAGGCTAGATTAGGTTAGGTTAGGTTAGATTAGGTTTAAGTTAGGTTAGGTTAGGTTAGATTAGGTTAGGTTAGGTTAGATTAGGTTAGGTTAGGTTAGATTAGGTTAGGTTAGGTTAGATTAGGTTAGGCTAGATTAGGTTAGGTTAGGTTAGATTAGGTTTAGGTCAGGTTAGGTTAGGTTAAGTTAGGTTAGATTAGGTTAGGTTAGGTTAGATTAGGTTAGGCTAGATTAGGTTAGGTTAGGTTAGATTAGGTTTAAGTTAGGTTAGGTTAGGTTAGATTAGGTTAGGTTAGGTTAGGTTAGGTTAGGTTAGGTTAGATTAGGTTAGGTTAGATTAGATTAGGTTTAAGTCAGGTTAGGTTAGGTTAGGTTAGATTAGATTAGGTTAGGTTAGGTTATATTTATAATAAATAAAACTATGTCATAAATAGACTCATTTTGTTATAAGACCGCGGAATGTTATATAATATCAGCTGTTGGGGGCACATTTCCTTGCAAAGTAGTCATAAATTAATATTTTAACATTAAAAAAAAATCCTAGGCATATATTGAGATCGTGGTAGTCTAGTGGTTAGGGAGTTGGACTATTGACCCAAAGGTCGCAGGTTCGAATGCGCACAACTGCATTAATAGATTATAATTGAAAGTATTCGACTTTTTTTAATAAATCGCATTTGATATGTTCGGTACGGTTCGACGATTGGTTATCGAAAATCACCCGTTACCCCCCCCCCCCCCACGGCCTGGTGGCGCAGTGGTATAAGTGCCTGCTTCTAAATCCAGAGGTCCCGTGTTCGAATCTCCAGCGGGTCCAGGTCATTTTTCGCAGGTTGTGGTTCAGGTTCTCAACACTGGGTTAAGTAACAAGGCATACGCAAAAAAAAGTTACAGGCTTGCGAGATGTTGTATGCCTGTATTGAACGGCCTCGCATCATGAAAACAACATTAAGGCCGTCGGAACTGCGCCCAGTAGCGCCTCCCCGACAACACAAGCCGAACGCATTCTTCATTCGGCATACTAATGAAGAATGAAGACCCTATTATTAAAAGTATTATTTTATTATATGAATTAAACCCGGTCGAATGTTAGTTTCAGTAATTATTTTTTTTAAAATCCAGATATCCGCACCTATCTTCCATCATGCCTCCACGTAGAACTGACTGAGACACAAAGAAGAAGGCATATTCAGGTGATAGTCGATATGATAATAGGACAAATGCAAATTACATAGATATTGCAGGGAATTAAGCCAAACAACACACGCTAATGACGTATTTGTACACGCTCCCACCTGGCGTAATAAAACAAAATTAAAAAAACGTAAACGTAAATGTGATTCTGTAAATTTTCCTTGGGTGACCATACTTTAAAATGTTTTTAGGACTCTTCCTTTAGCCATTTTAACCTAGTTTGTACCCTGTATAACTAAAAAGTTTAATTTTTCGACCACTAGTATGAGTAAATATATAATAATGACGTTTGCTACAGGAAAAAATAATATTTTTCGCGAAGTCGCTATGAAATTATTTTTAATGAACCATTTTAAGAGCTATAATCGCCTCGTAGTCATTTTATCTATCAGCGAAATCTTATCGTCAACATTCTCCATTTTAAAACAGAAAAAATGAACAATCATCATTTTTTTTATCGTCCAATGATTCATTTTGGAGCCATTGCGGAACGAATAGGGATGTACCACCGCCTGTACGTACTATTAAAAGATACGGGTTTTTTTCATATACGATATTTAAAATACGCACACATGCAGGTCTACGATAGACCTTATCGTGAAAATAATCAATTTTTTATATCAATTTCAATATTTTATCTATGAGCGAAATCTTATCGTCAATACTTCTGACATAAACGTCATTTTTTTTTTAGTCGAATGATTATTTGTGATGTGTCATTAATTATACCAAATATTATAGACACAGGGGTTTTTTTTTATCAAAAACAACCTTTCATCAGGGTTACTAACTTAAAAACAACCCGTGAAAAAGAAAAAACTCTACGTTATGGAATGAAAACATATACGATGCAAAGTTTGAATATAATTTTGCGCTGGTTTGACCTAAAGTTGCCTCAAACATTCCTTAGCAAATAAAATGAATACCATCTAATCAATGAACACAAATTATATTTCATTATTTGTTTAAGTAACATTATTTAATTGACTAATTTAATTAATTAATTATATAATTTACATTCGAGTGTGCTCGATTTTTCTGCATCTCGTATACAAAGAGGTCACTGAACGCTAAAAAATCATCATTAAATTGATTGCGTATACAAAATTTCGTGATTGTACCGTTGACCGTTGAGGAGTTCCTTCGTTTGAAGCCACTCCTGGGCGTGGAAGCAGGTCATGCTCACCATAAAAATGCATTGTCATCGAAACTGAACGAACACATCGAATTTCAACTCCGTACGATGAGGGTAAGTGGTTCTAATTCAGCGTGAAGATTTGAATAGGGTGTTAATTAAAATGCTCATTAAATTTCCTCCTCCGAAATTCGCCCGACCCGTGCCTATAGAAGTTTGCATTTCAACGGAACCCCAGTCGTGCGACTTTAGAGATAGGTATACGATTTATTCCGTAAACATACGATATAACGGTCAAAACGACGAACCACATCCCTATAGGTCACGCACTGACGCCCCGCTGACTCAGTGAGTCGTTTCCTTATCGAATTATCGCACTAGGTACGATAAAATACGCAATACGGTTTGTTTGTTCAGTATCAGCCCACTAATTAAATGATTGCACTGTCAAATGATTAATTTCGGACTAATTAACTATTTTGACAATTCGAAAGTTACCGAGTTTCGAATTTGACAGTCGCCTTGTGTTGTAAATACAACCGACACCGTACAGCGTAAAGACGTGTACTTAAAAAAAAAAAAACAATACAACGCTATGTTGTGTCATGAATATATAACCTATTTTTCTCCCTTTCCGAAAGATACTTTAAAAAAAAACATATCTATTTGAATCTTTACGAAAACAACATTTCACTGATATTTACGCGTAAAGTTTTGAAAAAATGTATGGAAACAGCCATTCGAGGCATTTAAACGAATCCTGAAGAGTGGAATGACCCCATAAAACTGGTCCAACAGCATTAACCCCACAAAGCACTCGTCGAATGCTGACCTAAATATCTAAAAGGCTTTGTTTCGTAAGAAATAAGGCCTGCTGCATAACTGCGAACCGCGGTTTTTATTATATTACATTATCTTTAATAAAAAATAATAAGTAATCAAATAAAAAATAAGAAAATATTGCATTTGAACGTGTCTTCGTGCGTTCCGTCTGAATTAAAATTAGGAGCCACTAACTAGAAGGCATTTTGAAACCAGATTAACAAACTGTGACGAATGAACCTACCTGGTATAGTTTATACTCTGTAAGCCGACTTATATTGTAAGTAATTAAAAATAATTTTAAATACAAATAGCGTCGTGTTTTTTATTTTTTTTGTCACTCAACGATTACTAACTTCGCGTCAACCAAACGTAAAACAGCTGCTTTGACACTACACTATTACTACTATGGAGAATTAAATAAATTGTTCATTGTTGATGGGTGTAATCAAGGATTTTACCTAGATTTTAGAGGGTAGAAGCCATTATAAGTATAACTTTTCCATATTGTATTTATTGCGCGCCGGTAAAAATGTCTATGAATTATCGCCGTATGTGTTTTGACGCTAATTAATGTATCTAGTCGATGGTTTCCGTTTTAATTTTACCGTCATTAGTAAAAAGGCCTTGGATATTAAACACTGTCAGTTACCTGCTAATTAATATGAAAGAAAAAATGAAAAAATCGACGGTCGCGCTAAAAGAGGCCTTCTACGATGAACGGAAGGGTGTGAACTCCAAGGCGGGCTGAACGGCGCTTATAACACAAAAAGTTGTTATAGTATTCACTCATTTCTCATAAAAATATTATATCTGTTTTATATAGGAATATCCAAAAAAACATGTTTTTTACGGACATTATGACATTTAGAAATCTATTCAATGTTTTCTTTGAGACAGTTACGACAAATTATACTTCGAAGTTTGTGCGTAACCGGCAAATGGCCGCCCCAAAATAGTTTGAAAATATTTACGCGCTTCTAAAAGTTTATCGGGAAAATATCAGAGAAAATAAACTTTTCTAAAAATGTCGATTATCCGAAAAGTTTATCAAAATCATAAATGTGCTCTAATTTCCGATGACAGGGAGGTTAGAATCAAAATGTCAAAATCCAAAATGGCGTACGTCTGACGCTTTACTGTTTATATATTTTAAATACATAAAACGTAATTTAAACATATTTTGTTCACTGATACTCGAATAATGCTCTTCGCGATTCTATTCTTCGAATTTCCCTTTTGTACAATTGTACGAAATTACTGATTTAAATTAATAGAAAGCTGGTATAAAATACGAATGCAGTACGGAGGCTATAGTATAATTTAAGCAAATTTATGGAACACTATGCGTGAAGTACAGGTCACTCTAAGCACTTTTTTTCTAGGGATTAATAATATAATTTATATTTAGACCAATCAAATTGTTGAAGTTAATAACACACTTACTTATTTAATATAATATTGAAGGAAATAATATTTAATCCCATAATATTACATTATTTAAGTTTAAAATCAATATTGTATTTTTTAAACTTTCTCAATGGCGCCTTGTCATTAATCATAATAATGGGACATTAGTTACTAATTTCAAGAAGACAATTAGTCACGGAAACAACCATTTATGTATAAAACACAATACGAAAATGAGTTAATTACGACTAGAAATGGCATGATTACAAACGGACGAAGTCAAACGCCTCAAAAGAAAGAATGAAAATGATTTTCAAATAAAGAACGCAGCGTCAAACCTTTGCGACGAGAGGCCCGATGACGTCACTCTGCGGCAC
Organism: Neomicropteryx cornuta; assembly: GCA_020383195.1. Lineage (NCBI taxonomy): Eukaryota > Metazoa > Arthropoda > Insecta > Lepidoptera > Micropterigidae > Neomicropteryx > Neomicropteryx cornuta. The sequence goes on from JAHKQU010000031.1 coordinate 4,407,331, forward strand.
CGGTCGCGCGTGCGCCCGTCCGGCCGTCGCAGCCTCGACTGAGCCGCGGCTCAATGCCAGAGCGAGAAGGCAGCATTGCAGGAGCCGCGCCATCTTGGCGACCGTTGCGACCGTTGCTAGGCGACGTTTGACAGCGCCTGTCAAATGGAAACATGCGTTAAACGTTGCCAGTCGCACCTATATATCTTTATTATTCATTTTGTAGAAGCATATTATTAATACATACATTTAAAAATAAAAAAACACCAGATTGACATCATAAAAAGTTATGTTAATTCGTGTAGGTATTAATTATTTTGTAGTGGCACCTATAAACATAGAATATAATAAAAAAAACAAAACATCGATAAATATTTTATCGACATAAACAATAATATCCCTGTGAGATCGTGCTAGTCTAGTGGTTAAGACATTGGACTATTGACCCAAAGGTCGCAGATTCGAATCCGCACATGGTCATACCATTTTTAACGCTTCATTACCACCATCTCCCCTGACTGACATTTTGCCTAGTTAAATAGGGCCCAAAATAATTGTATGCGACCTAGGTCATAGCAATTATTTATAAAAAAAAAACACAAAATTGACAGTTCACAAAAGTATAATCTAAATATATACTATTCAAATTTTATACAATAAAGCTTGCAAAAAATAATATATAAAAGATGTCGTATTTATTATTGTTATAATACACTACTTACCAAATATACCACTTTTCTCCTACCAGATACGGATATTACTCGATTGAGCAATTTATCAAATGTCAGTTTCAGCAAACTGCAGTTACATACAAGCAAATCTATATAATAAGCGAAATCGCCTATCCGAAAACTTAAAAAGGTTCATTATATGCCTCAATAAAAATGTACCTAAACCTGTCTCTCATAGTTAGAGCGAAGCTCTCATAAGGCGACTCCAATTAGAACTTTGTCACGGGCTAACTTGGTCATTCCTTGACCGATTTGAAAAATTTTTGATTTTGAGAGAATCTACATGAAAAAGTGAAGGTCGTGACGGAGCTTGATTTTAAATATTGTCAAAAATAAAATTTTTGGGGTCAAAAGAAAATTGTCTATCAACAGTTTCATTCCGCAGAGGAACAAATTCTTTCACGTGAAAGCAATTCCCCCTTCAACTTGCATATGCAATCAGCATCCATCGTTCCCAAGGTTTGACTTTGGACGAAGCAGTTGTCGATATTGGAAACATAGAATTTGCACTAGGGTTATCTTATGTTGACTTCTCAAGGGTTAGGAGTCTTGAAGGATTATTTATTTCTCCATCGTTCCCCCTTGAAAGACTACTCAAAATCAATGATAAGAAAGGATTACCTTCCAAACGTCGAGAACTGCAACGCTTGATTTCATTGTCTTAACTTTAAACATTTCTTTAAAATAAATTCATTTGTCTTATATTTAAATAATTGTTAAATGAATTTCTCTTTTTGTAAATAAAAGATTTCAAGAACCTCATTTTGGAAAATTATCCATTCGTTGAAAAGTTATGTTTTCAATTTCCCGATGAAATTCTCTTGTACATTAGTATTGAAGATATTTTAAGTACCTCATTTTAGAAAATTATCAAAATCTATCCCGTCGTTAAAAAGTTATGCTGTTGATTTCCGGATGAATTTTTTTTGTGCATTTGTATCAAAGAGATTTCAAATACCTCATTATAGAAAATTATCAAAATCTATCCCGTCGTTAAAAAGTTATTGTCACAGAATAAATTTTATTTAGAAAATTTTAGTAAATCGCTTCGCTCTAATATGTGCTGCAGCGAAGCAAAATGCGAGCGACTGCGGCGACCTAGTATCTAAATACCATATCTATTATTATAAGATTCAAAAATGCATCTAAGAAGTGGTTATTTTATAAAGCATTATATATTATTAAAAATATAATAGATTAAAAGCAGAAATTTTCAAACAATTTTATTGAATGTAAAAGCATCTTATATATTTATTTATAAAACATGTTTCCCCATGTACACAACTAAAATGCAATACAAGTGAAAAAACATAATAAAAGAAAAAATAAAAAAGAAAGAATAAAAATAGAGAAAAGATAAATAATTCACGCTAATTCATTCATTCTTGTTAAATCATTTCCGTTACCGTTGTTGTTATTATTCTACTTACATATCATATTCATATTGTTTTTTATATTTATTAAATAAATACATTATTGCTACGCCATCACAATCTGATTTTCGTATATATTTTAGGTTATAATATTTCATATTTGGGATTTAAGTGAAACAATTCAATTGCAAAGTCTGGCAACGCTACGGTAAAATGCCTTCACTGCGTACAGTTGGCGACAACGCGGGTCCAGCGTTGCCAACCCCATTCCTAACGCTATCTGCCGTGTCGTTTATAAACTCGGTACAGTAATAACAAGAGTAACAATCACTGATCGTTTGTTTATAACAAAGACAATAGATCAACCGTATTTTTTTTTTAATTCACAATAAAATTAAATTAAGAGATGTCTGCGAATAAAAATAAAAGACATTATCTTTAATTCGAATGTAATTGAAAATATATTTTTTTAAATGGTTGCTTTATCGTAATCTTTATTTTTTTTTCGTTGTACGAATTCTTTTCTTCGTACGTTCTCCGTACACATTATGTATCATATTTTTATTATTTAGTATATTAAGATGCTCATAATTAATTCATAGAAGGCACTGATCTTTTTTTTTGGTACAATAGATCTAATGTCATCTCAACCATAGTCAGAAGACGAGTTTTTGAAGACGCAATCACCGATGAATTAATGAGTTTATACGGGATTGAATTTATGAAAAGTTGACTAATAATCAGCAACTAAGTTTGTCGAAATAAAAGCACTTTTTATTTTGTTTACTTTATAGTTTGGTACCCAAAACTCGATTTCGTAAAAAACTGACTTAGTGAGATGTGCAGGGACCCACAATACAAACCTCTGACTGTTTGTTCGTATAAATGCACTTACTTCGCCATTTTGTATTTCTTGAGAGAAAATAATAGAAGAAGAGATATTAAAAAAAAATACGAAAACCTTTATTAGTTGATTGCTAGTTTTGTTGTAACTAATTATAAAAAAAAAAACGTCCTTAGTTTAATATTTTTTTTCCCACAAATATGTGTGAAAAATGCCACAAAAAGAATGTCTATGACATCCTGTAGCTATCATATAATATCAACTGATTCTATACATTACTTAGTATTTGTAAATGATTTACCCAGAAAGCTCCCGCACCCAGCTCCCCGTCTGACGTCTCCCAGCTAGGCCCCACATTTATTTATTTTTTTTTTATTTGACGAGCGGCCCGTAATGATTGAGTTTTCATTTGCACACATGGATGAGTTTGTATCAATTTCAACTGGCCAGTAATAAATAATACGTTCCAACAGCCGTGATGTGATATTCGGGCTGGCTATCGAACTGTCAAACTTTACAAAAAAAATGTTGACTGGACGGACAGACGGACGGACGGACAGACACGCCCAAAGGACGGGGATATTAGCTTGGTCTTATACATGGATGTACAGAAGCTAAAATATGAAGACGACAGTAAATCTCGTGTTTTTCCAGGCTGCTGAATTCTATTCTTGGTAAGCGTTGACAACTTCGAGTGATTGACAGCAGCTGTCAAATGGAATCATGTCTTCCACTCGCGTCTGAAGTTTTCCCGTTTATTTATGCAGATTTCGAACGGGTGAGTGCAAACACAATGCCTAGAGGATTTTTAATACATATAAAACCGTAGAAAAAAGATATACTGGATATAGTTTCACCTCATAATTTATCCGAATTAATGTAGCTTTTTCTAAACGTTTTATCAAAACTTACAGGTAAATATCATATTGACTGAATAAAACTGATCATAGTTGAATAATTTTTGGTTAGATTTACCATATTTCTTGCTATTTAAAGTTAAAAAATATTTTATGTTTACAAAACAATATGGCGTCGCGGGCGAATTAAACGACGCGTAGGGTTGGCAACACCGATCCAAATATTTTGCCGTGACTCAAATCAAAATGGCGGCGTCGCGAAGTTTGCGGTTGGCTGTCGGTTATTATAGCGACAGCTGATATTATGCTAAAGGCAACCAAAATTATGGATATTGAGAAATATGTTAGACAATTATTACATGTCTATATCAAAGTACTGATTACGGAATAGTGTATAAATGTTAATATTAAAATGGCTGATACACAACAATTTGTCCTTAGACACGTTGCCGCCATTTTCGACGCCTGTTTTTAGGTTAAAAATTGGGTCTGCGTCGGACCAACGGTGGAAGTTATACTTCTTTGGCCGTTCGCACACACCCACTCACACACAGGATATATAAATGAAATATAAGACATTTTTCTCTGTTATTCAATATATTATTATAAGTCCATTATATTACGATACACCTATAGATTATCATTATTAAGTTCGTATATTCGTATAATTTATGAAAAAAAACGCAGACAACTAGCTTCAAATTTCGGAAGGGACTCTACATCGCGACAAACATATTTCGTAAAAAAGCGATTGGGCTCTACAACTCAACAAACGTAAAAATTACTCCTCACGCGTGACGCGGTTTCCCGACCAACATCCCATCCCGATACAACGGGCCCAAAGAAGTTTAACTTCAATAACTATGAAAATGTTTTTTTTATATTTAATATTTAATGACAGATCTTTCGAAAATACTTTCAATTCATTAGCGCACTTCTCCCATAAACAATCAAATGTCAAAACTGAACTAACTTGAAAAAATATCGACGATTAGTCTATGCCTTTCGTGAATATTAATAAAAATGCAATAAGCCAATGACAGTGTATTAAACAAAATTATTGTCAGGTGCATAATGGATGCTGTATTATTTTATCAATTAATTTTTATTATTAATCTCTTCGCTGTCGCTGTGTGTGAATTGATTGTATTTGGATTATTTGCTCGCAATCGCACAGCGATTTGTTTCCCTGAATATCCGAGCCGTCTAATCGCCGTGACGTCATTGCCTATCTCGTGACATTTAACCCTGATCTAAGAGGCAGTCAAATGCGTTAATTTATCTGTTTTTCGTGGACCCGAATGTGCTTCCACTGGCCATTGGACTGTACAGGGTGCCTCGACCATCCCTGAACGCCCGAGGGGGTGTTTATGTTCCCTATTTAAATACGGTTCGATATATAAAGTATTCGGATTTCCAAAATTTGACAGCGCGGCTGTTGGAACGTGCTAATACTGGCCAGTTAATATTAACGCGAGCTCATCTATGTGCGCAAATAGAAACACCTACAAGAATGTTCAGTGCTAAATTATAAATATTACAAATTGATATTATCTCCCCTCAACAAAATTTATAAAAAAAACCACACAAATAATTTACTACTACTAAACAAATGTATGTGTGTTTATTATATGATAGCTAATGGTGCCATATGATTCTTGTTTATTGAAGCGCTGGTGTAAATTTCCTTTACTTGCCGACTCGCGATCAATGAAGCGTGTGACATGTTCACATTTTTTCTCAAAAACCACTGATCGTATTAAAGACTGTGCAACCGGACACATTCATAATTAAAGCGGGGATAAGTTAGACGTCGGAAGAAACATCGTGAGGTCAGATTTAGTCCTAAACTATTTTAATTTTATGCGTATAAATAATGTATTGTTGGCAATACTAACTAGCAGAATTCTTGCATTTTTCAATACTCGTTCCGGAAAAAATAACTGCTGCTAGTTACTCTGAAGGTTAAACGTGTGTCAATATCAAACCGAATAATTAACTTACGCAGTTTTAATAATAAGATATCTGAGAGCAATGTAATTATAAAAGAATGCATAATCATTTATATAAAATACATAACTTTATGGCGTTATTATGTAGGATTTAACAAAAATTCAAAATCACAAAAAAAAATACTCTGACGTCCGATGGTCGAAGTAATTGCGACCGCCATTTTGAAACGTTTTGCCACTAATGCTAAACTGTCAACGGAATCTAACGTTCGTCTGTTTAAATGCCCAATATTTGACGCTATCTTTGGGCAAATATCAAACAAACAAAATGTGTTTTTTTTTTAATTTCGACGCGTTGCAAAACCGCATAGTTTGGCACATTTTTTTTGTCTCTTAGAAAATGGCGCCGTGTCTTTCTCGCCGATGACGGAGAGCGTTGTAAACGGTAGCGTGTTTTACAACTCCGAACACACAATTTTTTTTTAAACCACTTAAAAATTCACAGTTCAATATTGAGAAACTATTTTTAAATATACGATTTTTCCAAGATCCTTTTAGAATGATACATAAAGTGGTTTTATTTAACATTATTAGGTTTTTTGACATTATTTATGTTGCGGAATACTCTTGAAAGATTGCACCGAAACAGCTGTGCATTAGTAAAGGCGCCCCGGGACGCATTTGTCCTTGAGATTAGAAAGAGTAGGCTTTATTCGAACATTGACGTGTAGAAAAGAGACGGATATACTCGCCGACTCATTTGGAATCGATGAAACATGTTTTTTGTATTTAAATAATTATTATCATTTGAAAAAAATGTTTTTTTTTAAGTAACGTCCTAGATTATTATATTGTCTATCTTTAGAGAGAAAAATTAGGTTCGCGTCACTTACACAACTTAAAAGAAAATCGTTGCAAGAAAAAAACAACACTTTCTTATTTATTTATTTTCATTACTATAATAAGGTGTATTTCGTTTTTTTTTTTAAGCAAAGTACTAAATTAATGTAGAATATTGTGGTATTTTTAGTTTTAGCCATTTGTTGGGAATAACTTCAACAAAATGCACCAAAATACGTTACAAAACACGTTTTAGGGACTGGTGGCGCCTTAAAGCATCCTTTTGAGAAACACTCGTTCTAACTATGATCGCAGGGATTTTTTTTTTCTAAAGGCTTTTAGAAATAAAACGCAGTGGACCCAAGAATGTATTGTGTAATCAAATTAGGTTTAAAATCCCAATAATCTTTGTAATGAATTTAAAATATTGATAGGTAGGCTAATATTAAATTCACTTACTATAAATTACATACCCGTCTTACGAATCGTGGCTAATTTAGCATTTAAACAGCGTGAAATTTGTGTTAAGCGCTCTCAGTACGAATAAGTTACGTGTAAAATTTATAAAGGCGTCAAAATATCACTGCATTGCATACAAAACACTTGAATAAAATTTACAACAAAAGAAAATAATGAAAAAAAACTGGCACTCACACCAAGGGTACTAATCAATCGTGACACTATTGCAACCATACTCAACCTGCGGCCCTTCTAGCTTTTTTGTGCGGCCCTCAGCACATTTATCATCAGGGATATGATTTGCAAAATCTGGCATTCTATATTTTTTTGTTTTATTCATTTATTTAAACATTGCATATTATATAAAATCCAACCAAGCCCAAGGCATCAGTTGGAAATCATTGAGAGAAGCATGTTTAGTAGGTTCCATGATTGAGCAGGTCTGTACAGAGCATGCTTAAACTTCACATTGTATTATTCACGTTGTTTTACTTATATCTAAAACATTATTTGAGACTAGCAAATTAGTATATTACCATAATAAATAATATAATAATATATTACCATAGAGATATTTTTACATTAAGTTTTTAAGGATTTTGGACAATTCAAACTATATTTTAATAATAGTAAGTAGAGATAAATATCTTACGTAACTAAATTTTTGCGCTTATTTATCAAGTGATTCGTATATCTTGAGATTTATTTTGACTTAGACGTGCAAATAGTGAGACCCGAAAAGGATTGTCGTGGTCGTGTCTACACCAGATCTGGTATAAGAGTGTTGCTATTGCACGCGCTAGATTTATTCCCAAAAAACAAACATTTAGCAGACAAGTGTGCGCGCAAATAATGTTGCTTGTACACATAAATGTTTGACAGCTCCAAAGTTGATTGCGTGACGGCGATTTGGCTTTATTTCAAGTAAATATTGCGCGGAGTCTTTTAAAGTATTGTTTTGTTATAATTATTTTACCCATAATGGCGGGAGTGGGGGTGGGGGTTTTATTTTTTTTTTCGTCATACCAGTATAGGGTAGCTTTACATATATATGTATGTGGCCCGAAGACAAAAAACGTTGAGAATATTGGCACCGGTGCATAACCTATAAGTTTTGACAGCTCGACCGATGCCAGACGCGCGGGTCGGTCTGTTCGGCTCGCGACTCGCTCGCTGTCACTTTGACGTGCGTTCAAAACGTCAAACTTCTTCAATTTTGGGTTATTCCTTTGACGTTAGGGATACTTATCAGCCCTAAGTGAGGCTTGGTGAAGATGGCTGTGTAGCTCCACTTTTCGAGAATGACCGAGGCAATCGGCCTATCCTGCGCGCCTGTCATTAAAACATCGCAGACGCAACCCTGAAAGTCTAAACGACTTTAATTTGCATTAGTATAGAATTTAAAACAAACAATCTTTTGCCAAACGGAACTAACCCAGAAAAAAACGCCAGTTTTCCTCAAGTTTAGTATTCAAGCGAGCAAAGTAAAGCGAGCTGTTAGCATTGTTTGTATTTCACGAGGAAATTATACGAATGTCACCCTCACAAGATACCTTAGCTCACATTTAGCGCATTTTTATAGGGTATTCCGATTGGGAGAGCAGTCGAATTGTTAAATTTCATTTCTGCGGAGATTGGATACGCTTTTGTTATATTTAGCTGCTAGAATAAATTTTTTATTTTAATTTTTACTATTGTTATTTTTTCTTTGTTATGTAAAAAAATTAAAAAATGTGGTCATTATTTTTAAAAAATGTGGTCAGTAAATTTTAAAATTCATCACTTCAAACTAATGCGGCATTTTGAAAAAAATACATAAGAATAAAAAAAAAAAAACGGGTTTAAAAGTGAAACTGATCGTGAAAATCGCGCCGTTGCGCTAGAGTGGAGCGCTGAGAATACATACCCCGCACCAACGGGCCAGTTTGGCTACTTTGTGTATTTAATAAATATTAATATCTCTTTTCCTGATTTCAAATCCTTATAAAACTCCTATATAATGTGTAAAATTTTTATTATTATTATTTTTAACATTTTCGCATCGGCTAAAATACACGCATTCGCTTTCTAAAAACACTAAAACGCGTGTTGTTTACCCGGAAAAAAAAAACAAAAACACCCGAAACGGGAAACATAATTTCCTCTGGATCGGTGGGGCCTAGTCTAAAACCGACTCGCCGCTCGCTCGCTGTCACGTTGGCGTTTGCTAAGATCTCGGAATATAAGTTCTGCACACAAAAGGACTACAAAAATGTTAACCTCACTAAACGAATAGGTTTGTCGTCGATATCTTAAGGTCGACCTTTTCCACTAACACAATAATATTTGTTAATTTAAAATAAATACTACGAATAAGGAACTTAATTGCAATTTTATGTGTCCGTTTACCACTCGACATTTTATAAATAATAAATTATTGCTATTTACACGGCGTGTCCTAATTTAAAAAGAAAATTGTATAAAATAAACGCAAGTGTATGTTCGTGTCAATCTTTAAAAAAAAGAAAGAAGATATTAGGAACCTTAGATTACTGCCCTTTCTGAAAAGCATTCTTCGCATGGATAGAGATAGTCCATCTTAGGACAGGTGTTCAGCACCAAGTTAGATGGACACGGTGAAGATTCTGACGAATTTAGATGAGATGAGATGTATAGGGTGATGATTTTAGAGGCGTGGTTTTCAAGAAGAGATAAAACGCATATAATTTGATGTTATGGCTAAGAATTTAGTTTTATTATAAAGATAAGGGTTTGCCATTATGTTTTAAAAATGATTTCGGGTAAGTGGCCGCCGCGGCTGACTCGAACAAATTCCAGCCGAGAGGCCCAATTTTCAACCACTTTTTGCAGCAAGTTGGGCCGTATGTCAGCAATAACGCGCCGAATATTCTCTTCCAAGGCGTTAATCGTGTCCGGCTTATCTGCGTAGACAAGCGACTTCACATAACCCCACAAAAAATAGTCCAGCGGTGTTAAATCGCACGATCTTGGAGGCCACGCCACGTTGTTCAGGAGTAAGTCTATTCATTATGAAATGGCAAACCAAACTGAGCATAAATCAAGTGACAGCTGTCAAAAACACCAACTACGAAAAAAGTAGTGCCAGATTGAAAACGACGCCTCTAAAAACAACAACCTATATTAATAGTTTGAATTATAATAACATCCATGTAACATTATATATTTTCTCTTTGTATGTTTATAGATTTTTTTTGTAAGTAATAATTGTATGTCTAGCTGTAAATTTTACTATATGATATAGCAATATAGCAACATAATATAGCAATTTCGTCACATACCTTAGGAAATACACTTTTACAGCGGTTTTATTCCGCCCTGCGCGCGCGCTGACTTACAACTGAGTCAAGCGATTCTCAGCCGCCAAGGCCAACGCGTCGCGCTGTACTGCGATCTGTCGTTCTCGCGAGAGCGACCTATAGTCGGCACGAGTTGCTAAAAGCAGTAGCTGCTAAGAAGCGTCAAATCGGAAAAACTATTTAGCAACACGCGTGTAAGTAATAATTCGACATAAGATTCATTGACATTGATTTCTTAAAAATTTAAATTTCTGGTATTATTTGAAATTTTCTGACTATGCTTAATGCGCCGAATTCTACGGACTCCATAGTCTTGAGCTTAGAAGGTCGCGAGCTGATGTGTTACTTTTATATGAAATTGTCTATGCTCACATCGACTGCTCTGATCTTCTGGGGCCCATAGATTTGAGGGTTCCATCTAGACATTCCATCTCTCACGGTTGAGTACGAATTATGCACAGAATTCATATACAGGTCAATCCCACAAACTTTAGGGGGTGTTTAAGTTCCCTATTAAGAGTAAGAAATTATGTAACAAAATGCAACAAATTTATTGTTTTTGTAATAAAATTGGTGTAAATCGATCTTATCAATCGATAAATCAATATTATCTGGCAACCACAGAGAAGGGGAAAGGAGTTATCCCTTCTTCTTAGACCGACCTCTGTCCGACCAGTGGCATCTGACAGCGATCATTTAGCTCCGCCCTAATAGGGTGTTTCGAACAACGCGGCAGGTCATTAGCCTCGATCTTGACTGACCGCGGCCTAGTGACCCAGTGACGTAGTTATCCGAGGGAAGAGCCATTGAAAAATATCTGTTTTACACAATTTAGAATAGAAACTTCAACATTTTTTTTCTCGAATACCATAATGAATTTTGATATAGTTTCTTAACAAATAACACTAGGAATCGTAGGATTTATTAGCTGTTTAGTGACATAGATCTATTTAACACTACTTTCCCGGCATTCAAGAGTGTCTACTTTAGCCCTTGAATAGTATATTTATATTCACATATATATGTAGAATTTATATTATATTGTGTTTTATATTATATTCTGGTGATTGTCCCCAAACCCCAACCCCTCCTACTTCCTGTTCCCGGCCTCGCTCCCGAATGGGTTTTCTATTTTTTTAAGTTTGGAGGAAACTGTCATTGGCTTTGTGTTTTTTTTTTGTTTATCGTAATTACTGTGTAAGCTGTTGTTTCCTGAAATAAATAAGCATAATTGTTTTTGGTCTTTATGCATTTTTAAAAGGTGTAGGTATTAATATATATATATTTTAAACCACTTAATAATAAAAGCGACGCTGCTCACATTGTGCACTCGTAAAGAGTGACCCAGAACCATTTAACAAAATTGAAAGGAGTGAAATGACGACTTCAAATGAGCATAGTTTTATATAAATCGTGTCCGAAGACCGTTCCCGAAAAAATAGCTAATTTGTATTGCGATTTGTAGTGTTAAATGTTAAGAAACTGTATCACAATTCATCATGGTTAGTGAGAAGAACTCACATCTAATATCGACCTAATTGACACCGTCTGTTAAAAGATACAATAAATTTGGGGATGATTTTTTTCCTATTTTTTTGTAACATTTCTTACTCATAATAGGTTACACAACACCCCCATAAGCCTTCGCGAATGGTCTTGGGACACCCTGTATGCAAAATTTGTATTTATTCTACATATAAGCATGTTAGACACGTGTTGTCTATAATTATTGTATCTATAAAAAACCTCTATGAATTAATCTGAATGTTCTCTTGATAAATCTTCAGTTGCACATTTTATTATTTTATTTTTAATTATGGATATTTTATTCTTTTTAGTTTATAAATATTCAGTTGAAGATCCATATTTATAACAGATTACATTACCTTACAACAGCAGTACGCGCTATCAAGGTGATGTAATCTATTTTTCCTGTAAAAAATATAAATAAATAAATAAACAGTCGCTTGTCGCTTTAAAAAAGATATTTTTAATACTTATATATAAAAAAAACTTACTAGCGTAGTCAGCGCAGTTACTGGCTTTAGTAATGCGTTGAATATATAGCGACGACCCGCAGGTCGGGCCACTGATAAGTTGTATTTGTCGACCTCTTGATAAATTGCAGAACTGTAAAATGCGCTGTATAACTCTTATTGAATTTGTATAGAGTTAAAGTTAAAAATTAACTTCACGTTGCAACTATACTGGGTCGAAAAGCCAATTTGAACCACAGAACGATTCGGGAACTCAAGAAAGTCGCGGCGCCGCGCGTCTACAACGGCCCGAGTGCATCGCGACAGTCGCACCCAGTCCCTTCCTTCCCGATACCAATGTCAATAAAACGATCTCTTCCTGCCCGCTCATTTAAAACAGACTTAACAAATGGGGGTATTCCTCACCGACTTCAAAAAGAGGAAGTGGTTAGAACCACCTCCAAGAATTAGAATTCACATTGCAAGATTTGTCTTAAACCGATACACAAATATTGCAAGCCAAATAAAAGCTATTAAAAAGAAAAGCAGAACTTGGCAGAACTTGGCGAGCAACTTGACGCCTTCCCCCGTTCTTTCGAAGGTTGATCTCCTGCGAGGACCGAAGAAGTGAGTTTTCGGGGTACACATGAGGCCCGGAGAGCCGCTTATTGGAGCAGAAGGCGCCCAACGCCGCCCGCCGGATTAGGTTACCAAAACGGGGTAATTTTTTAGAGGCGTGGTTTTCAATCTGGCACTACTTTTTTCGTAGTTGGTGTTTTTGACAGCTGTCACTTGATTTATGCTCAGTTTGGTTTGCCATTTCATAATGAATAGACTTACTCCTGAACAACGTGGCGTGGCCTCCAAGATCGTGCGATTTAACACCGCTGGACTATTTTTTGTGGGGTTATGTGAAGTCGCTTGTCTACGCAGATAAGCCGGACACGATTAACGCCTTGGAAGAGAATATTCGGCGCGTTATTGCTGACATACGGCCCAACTTGCTGCAAAAAGTGGTTGAAAATTGGGCCTCTTATCCGAAATCATTTTTAAAACATAATGGCAAACCCTTAACTTTATAATAAAACTAAATTCTTAGCCATAACATTCTAACCCTTAATCTGTTGTTAAAATTCGTTTAATTTCAATTAATTAATTTGTTATTTTTTATAAAAACAATACATTTAATCTTACGTCACCTTAATAGCGTGTATGTGATGTAATTAGTAACTTATTTATAACTTATTTTTAATTTACTTTACTATATAGCCTTTTTTGATTTTTTGACACTTCTTTTTTGATTTTTAGTCAACTCGATGCGCTTACTGTCGATATTATTTCATTCGATTTAAGTGTATCGATTTTACTAATATAATATTTATTATGTGTGCCGAAGATGTTTGTTTGACCCAGCTATGGCAACGTTGAAAATTACCCTAAACAAAAAGGTATCTGTCAGCGGAAGTGTCAATTTATCAAAATATGTAGTGGGAAATACCATTATTTTCAAACCAATGAGAGTGCGTTTAATATGACGACTTGTAAGCCAAGATTAACCAAAAAGAAGGCAAATACGCTGATCTTTACCTGCTGACAAACCCTAAGAATTGAAATCCCGCTGACAATGGAGGATTACAAACATGAAACTAATATTAAAATGGAGAGAATCGATGATTATATTACTTTTAAATCTGAACCGGAGAGCGATTGCATTCCGGGATGCAGCTTTCTCGACCAATCACATATTAAAAAAGATGATGAAGATGATGATTTTGCCATATTCGAATCGAATAGACCTGTAAAATCGGAAATCTACGACAAATTATCATTCGACGCCCACGAGGAAAGGATCATATGTAATAAATTGGAGACCAATGCATTCAATTCGCAACCATACTCGTTTCTAAAGCCAAAATCATTAGTGAATTGCGTTAAATTAATAAGTGAGCATAAATACGACTACAATAGTTCGTCCAAAATCGATTTACAATATCACAACGACGTTGTTCATAGTAAAGTACGCAAATTTAAATGCAGCGATTGTGATTACGCCAGTTTGACCAAATCTGACCTGCGGCGTCACGTCGACGCGGTGCACCTCAAGATAAAGAAGTTCAAATGCGCTGAGTGCGTTTACACCGGTTCGACTAGAACCGATCTGCGCAAGCACACGGACTGCGTTCACCGCAAAGTTAAAATGTTCAAATGCAACGAGTGCGATTTCATGAGCTCGAGGAGCACCAATTTGCGCAGTCACGTCGCCGCCATTCACCTGAGGATAAGGGAGTTCAAATGCAGCGAGTGTGATTACGCCAGTTCGACGAAAACCGTTTTGCGGCGTCACTTCGACGCGATTCATCTGAAAATACGAAAGTATAAATGCAGCGAGTGCGATTACTCCAGTTTGGCAAAGGCCGATTTGCAGATACACATTAACGCCGTTCATCTGAAAATAAGACAATTCCAATGCACCGACTGCGACTACACCAGTTCGAATAAAGGCGGTCTGCGCGAACACATCGACGCCGTTCATCTAAAAATAAGATCATTCAAATGCAACGAATGTCACAGATTGTTCTCAAAGAAGTCCCAGTTGATGTTTCACGTGGACGCGGTCCATTTGAAAATAAGATCGTTGAAGTGCAGCGAATGCACTAAAATGTTTTCCAAGAATTCTCAGATGAATATCCACGTGGAAGCGGTTCATCGGAAGATAAGAAAATTTAAATGCAACGAGTGTAACAAGTTTTTCGCGCAAAAGTGCGGTATTGTCGCTCATATAGTCGCCGTTCATACAAAAGTAAGATCATTTGAAGTGTTGCCTGCGTAATGACTATTTTTACATTCGAATTTCCCAATTCCACCTACATTAAAACCTTAAAGAAAGTTGCACATTAGGTTCGTCTTAGATTTATAAGTCAAAAATTACAACTATGCACTCGGATTAGGTTTGCATTTATAAGAGCTATTTTATTCTAATTTTTCGAAAGATAACTATTATTTATTTGTATGCATAATTAGTCTAATATTTCTGTTGTTTCAATACATCTTACCTTTTGGTAAGATAAACGTTTGTATTTATAAATAAGACAAAGAATAATATAATATATATATATATATATACGGGACGATGTCTCGCTTGTGTGACAGCTTTATTTAATTCTAGTAATTTGAAAATCAAATAAAACATACGAATTTATCTTTAGTGGTTTTGGTGTAAATTCATTTGGTTTCTTATATTATATTTAATTTGAAGTGATTTTTGTGACCTTTAAATATTTTAGGGTCTCTGCGAGTATTATCCAAATTTACTTTTGAGAATTGACGATTGTAGCCATGGTATAATTATGGTTTTTATTTTTCAATCAAGCGATTTAACGAAAAAGTTAAGCACGATTGATTTTATTTATTTGAATCTTAACTAAAAAAATTATTTCTTTATTAGATGGTTACATAATATTTGACAATATTTTACACCAAAGAGTTAAAAATGCATTTTTATAAAACTCAGCGCTGGGTTTAAACCGACATCCTGCGCTCTCAAGTACAGGACCTCTTTAGAACCTTTATAAATATTATGCTATCCAGCACTTTATCAAAAAATTAAAAACTTATTCAAAACTTATCAAGATTGTGTCATCAATCTTTTACTGCTATTAAAAAACAATCACATATAAGTCAAATATCTTTACAACTCTTTTTACTTAACTATGTATATTTTTTTTTAGGTCGAAATAACAAATTAATAAATAGTCACATTTGAACATTTGTATAATACTTTTTACACGCCTAATTTCTGCACACGCATAAAGTACATTGTAATCATTATGTAACATTATTCAATTTTTATTTTTTTTTTAATACATTTCACCCTAAAAAATACGCTAATTTTCGCGAAAAAGTGACCGTAATAAAATAACATTGCTTTTTTTTTCACTTTGACTTTTATTAATTCAGTGACATGACTGTCACTGAATAAACAAAATGCTTCGACCGCTCAACTCTTCAGTATTGTGACTCTTTTATTTCTAGATAAAGAAGAAAAATAATACTTACTACCGTTTTATCTCTCAAAAATCTAGGCTTCTATGGAATTAATGAGTTACATTTTTATTTTGTCTTAAAGTTGAGAGTCTCAAAAGGTCTGTATTTTTCTATATATTTTATCAAAAGTTTAGACGTAAATATCTTATTGTTCGAATATAAAACTCGAGAAAATAACACCACGGAAGCATAGTTTATTTTATAAAGATGCAAATTCAAGTAAGTTTTTAGACATAAATTGATTCTGTTTTTTCTAATTATTTTTTATAATAAAGCACGCGCAAGGCAGAAAAGAGATCACCGGAAAAGGTCCCTTATTATCACACCGATAAGTACTATCGACCGAGAGGTACGTAATTATTGAAAAAATTGACTTTAAGGGTTCTAGAAAAACTCCTAGAATAAGGGATGTAAGAGTGATGCTGCTACAAAAATGGGATAAAGTGATGATAGTAGCATAGATAGTAGTAGTATTATAACTCTCGAACCAAAAATTGATTGTATATCAAAATACCAAAAAACCAATAATATTAGCCAATCAAAACAAGTTGCTTTTTCGTGCGATTGAATCCAGAATTGGTTATCTCTGAATCCCAGTGGAAAAATTATATTATCCGTGCAGAAAAAAATCCTTTAAACTCTGTATTGGTGATAAAATATGGCTCAAATAACACACAGCCGTCAAATTCTGCCAAATAAAAAACTACATACAATCCAAAACATATTACTAACAAATGGAGTACGTCAGCTTGCTAATTAGGAAAAGGTTTATTAAAAATCGGGTAGCCTACATGTGACGTTTTTGTGAGAAAACTAAAGAAAAAATATTTTTTTTTTTGTTTCAGATAATGACACGCAAATAATAAGAGATGCAATGTCCAAATATAACTAAATTTAATTGGTGTAGTTGCATTTTTTTTTACCCTTTGCATAATAGAATTCGACCTGGCAATGAAACAAGTGTTTTTGTTGCCATAGTCGCGCTTGCCACAAAGAAAAAACCCGTTAACTAAATATTAACTCTGCACAAAGCTACTACATGAATTCAATTAATAATTTGAATATTGGTATATGTGTATTATAAACATTTCTTTCAATAATTAAACGTTCCATATATCTAATTTGCCTAATAAATACAATTACTTATTGCTGCATGGATGTGACAGGAATAAATTACCGCGATTACATATCTAGTTTTTTTTTTTTTACATTAGAACGAAAACATTTTCATATTTTTTTTGAAACCAGTTAATTGAACGTAAAGCCTTGTTTATTATAAGCATTTCTTACAATTTGTAAACAAAAATGCTCCGTTGACAGTTGCAGCTCTCGCGATAGCAGCGCCATCTGTTTGTTCGACATCAGCGATTGTCGTGCGGGACAGTGAAGTGCACGAAACGTTGTCGTTCGATCTGACGCATGAGGAATGTAGCGTAAAAAAATATACAATAATATTTGTTGATGTGTTTTGTATCCAGATTGAATCCATATTTCTTGTTGCGATGTAATTTATTACTTACCACACTAGTGGTTTATCTAATAGGTACTTCAATGTATCAGAAAATAGATTAACTAAATTGGAGGTTAACTAACCGGAGCATGTAGTCATGTCATAATATAACAAGGTGTTTTTAGATGTGATTTTGCATTGCATAACGCGGAAGGAAGCAAAAGTGAGACTGCCCTGTAATGTCTACTTTTTACATTTTAAATAATCACATGAATCGATTAAATTTCAATGAGAAACACTACTTTGAATGCGACGAAGAAGTACGCAAGTAATCTAAATAAAAATCTTTAATCGCAGAATAACATGTTAAAATAAAAATGGAGACAAATATTCACAGTGCAGCACAATTTATTACTATAGATCACTTTAACGCCACAGATGATCAAACAAATAATTTAGTATGCAACGAATGCCATTATATCGGTTCGACTGAATCGCGATTAATAAAACATATTCAAGCTGTTCATTCAAAAATAATAAACTATAAATGCAGCTTATGTGATTATTGTAGTCCTAGAAAGCCCGATTTACAACGACACATCGACGAAGTTCATTTGAAAATAAGAAAATACACATGCAGCGTGTGCAATTACGCTTGCTCTACTAAAACTTTGTTGAAACGACACGTTGATGCTGTCCATCTGAAGATAAGAAAGTTTAAATGCAGCGAGTGCAATTTCACTAGTTTGGCAAAATCGGCTCTAAGTCATCACGTCGATGCGATTCATCGGAAAATAAAGAAAAATAAATGCAGCGAGTGTGCACATTCCAGTTCGAGCAAAAGTAATTTGCGAAGACATTTTAATACCGTTCATCTGAAAACACAGATGCCTTCAACTAACGTGAATAATGTAACTTTTAAAGAATCAGATACGTCAATTATAAAATTAGAAATTGATGATAAACACTATTTTGACAGCCACGACGATATAAGTCATCGCAATGATCAATGTAATATAATTCCAGAAAAACATGTGAAAATTGAGACAAATATTTCTGATGCAGGACAACATAACCTAGTATTATATCCCACAAAGGTAGGAAATATCGTAACAGACGGTAAAATAATAAGTCATTTAACATGCGACGAATGTCATTATGTCAGTCCCATCAAAACACGATTACAAAGACATATTGAAGCTGTTCATTTAAAAATAAAAAACTTTAAATGCAGTGAGTGTCATTTTTGCAGTTCGGCCAAACGCGATTTACAGTGTCACATTGAAGCCATTCATCATAAAATAAAAAAGTTTAAATGTAGCGAGTGCATTTACGCGTGCTCTACTAAAACTTTGTTGAAGCGACACGTTGACGCTGTCCACCTGAAAATAAGAGAGTTTAAATGTAGCGAGTGCAGTTTCACAAGTTTAGCGAAATTAGTTTTACGCGATCACGTCGATGCCATTCATCGAAAAATAAGATTTTTTAAATGCAGCGAGTGCGATTATGTGAGTTCGAGGATAGGTAATCTGCGAAGACATTTTACCGTTCATCTAAAAACATGGATAGCGTCATCAAATAATATAACCTTTCAAGAGCCAGTTACATCAATTTTAAAGATAGAAACTGGCGATAAACACAATGCTGATAGTAACAATGATACAAGTTACCGCAAAAAACAATTTAATATAACCCCAGAAAAACATGTGCAAATGATAATGGAGTCAAATATTCCTAACACAGCACAGTATATTAATCTAGAATCGCATCCCATGGATCACATAAAGGTAGAAAACAGCATGGAAGACAATAAAATAACAAGTATTTTAACATGCAACGAATGTCATTATATTACTTCCACTAAAACCCGATTACGGGACCACATTAAAGGCGTGCATCTAAAAATAGAAAAGTTTAAATGTAGCGAGTGTGACTATTGTAGTCTGATAAAACCTGATTTACAGAGACATATCGTCGAAGTTCATATGAAAATAAGAAAATGCACATGCAGCGTGTGCAATTACGCTTGTTCCACTAAAACTTTGTTGAAGCGACATATTGATGCTGTCCACCTTAAAATAAGAAAGTTTAAATGCAGCGAGTGTAATTTTACTAGTTTAGCGAAATCGGCTTTACGTCATCACATCGATGCTATTCATCTAAAATTAAAAAAATTTAAATGCAGCGAATGTGACCACATGACTTCGAGAAAAACTAATTTGCGGAAACATTTTAATACTGTTCATCTGACAACACAGATATCACCATCTAACATAAAAAATGAAACTTTAAATGAATTAGATAAATCAATTATAAAATTAGAAATTGATGATACAGACTACTTTGACAGCTACGATAATATAAGTTATAGAAATCAACAGTGCAATGTTATCTCTGTAACAGACAGTAAAATAACAAGTATTTTAACATGCAGCGAATGTGCTTATACTACTTCTACTAAAACCCGATTACAGGACCATGTTAAAAGTGTACATCTAAAAATGGAAAAGTTTCAGTGTAGCGAGTGTGATTATTGCAGTCCGAGAAAACCCGATTTACAACGACACATCGTCGATGTTCATCTGAAAATAAGAAAGTACACATGCAGCGTATGCAATTACGCTTGCTCTACTAAAACTTTGTTGAAACGACATGTTGATGCTGTCCATCTGAAGATAAGAAAGTTTAAATGCAGCGAGTGCGATTTCACTAGCTTGGCGAAATCGGCTCTACGTTATCACATGGAAGGCGTTCATCGGAAAATAATAAAATTTAAATGTAGCGAGTGTGAACATATAAGTTTCAACAAAACTAATTTGCGAAAACATTTTATTACTGTTCATCTAAAAACACGCGTACCATCTAATGAAAATAATGTAACGCTTAATGAGTTAGATACTTCAATTATAAATCCCAAACAAGAATGTAATATAATCCCTGAAAAACATGTGCAAATAAAAATGGAGACAAATCTAGACTCATACCCCACACATCCCGTGACAGACGTTAAAATTATAAGTATTCTAACATGCAACGAATGTCATTATATTACTTTCACTAAAACACGATTACAGAAACATATTCAAGCCGTTCATTTGAAAATAAAAAACTACAAATGCAGCGCGTGTGATTATTGCTGTTCGAGAAAACCCGATTTACAGTGTCATGTCGATGCCATTCATCGTAAAATAAAAAAGTTTAATTGCAGCGAGTGTGACTACGCTGGGTCTACTAAACCTTCGCTGAAGCGTCACGTTGACGCCGTCCACCTGAAAATGAGGAAATTTAAATGCGGCGAGTGCAACTTCACAAGCTTGGCGAAGTCGGCCTTACGTCATCACGTCGACGCTATTCATCGGAAAATAAGAAAGTTTAAATGCAGCGAGTGTGAACATACGAGTTCGAGCACCACTAATTTGCGGAGACATTTTAATGCTGTTCATCTAAAAATGCATACCAATTAATAGCACGTTGGTAACGCGTGAAATACGCGGATTCTGAACGAAAAAGCGGAATTTCGCGATTGAATGTTTCACTAGGCTTATTAATTTTTGATTCTGGGTTCCAAATCAGCAAGATACATGTTCGATTAGTTAACTAGGAATTGTAATCCTTCCTACAAAACAAAATCTTACAGCAAATCAATCCAAGTCGGTGCACAGATTGTGAATTTAACCACATTACTGTTAAAATAATAAAAATGTTTGAGTGTAATTATAAAAAATCTTGAATATTTCGAGCAGAATTTCGAAAAAAGCGGGGAGTATCCTGTCAACACTGACTCAGACATTGAGCACTGGGAGTGCGTAACAGAGAAAATGCTATATTGCGACGTTACGCGGAACGGGGGAATCATTTTGACTGGCGCCCATGTGCGCTCGGAGTTCATAATATATTTACTGTGTCAGTGCTATTTTATCTTTTTTATTCTTGTAAATAATTAGGTATTATTGTTTAAACAAATCGCTTGATAACCAAGACTTAACGTTTAGAATTGGTGTTTAGCCTAGACCAGTTTTTTTTTTGTTTTATTATTATTTAGTTTTGTTTGTTTTATAGTGGTGTTTGGTTTTAAGGATAGATAGTAGGTTAGAGAATTGTTTTATGTTAACTCCGCTGTTTAAAAGCAGCTAGCTCCGATGATATTACTACTGGTATTAACAGGTGGTGGTGTTTTCGTTTTAGCTAATGATCTTAATATTGTAGATCCTAAGGCCTCTGACGCGGAATTATAAACATTTAATTTTGCGGATTTCTACATATCGCGTGTGTAAGGCCTTTTAATCGCCAGGGCTCGACATATCCTTCCGTTACGAACCACGGAAACATCTTACACACGGTATGTAAAATCCGTAAAATTAGACTTTCGTGAGAGTTTGTAATCAGTCAGTTTTACATATAATTATAGCCGTCATATTGTATGAATGTAGGTATTATTAATAAGTTAAAAAATAAATAATAATACCTTTGTTATAATACGACATAGGTATCCGGTTGGTTTCCGAAGAGGTTTTTTTATCCGTACTTATAAGCTATCTGTAGGTAATTTATATTAACTTTTGTTATAATTATTTTATTGTTATAATTAATCGTGTGAATAACATAACATAATAAATACCTATGTAAAATCTGCTGTATAGGACGGTTTAAATAAAAATAAATTTAATTTAAAGTAAGAAATAGTGTAGTGTATTTATAACCTAAAGCTTGCACTAGGAAATAATGTGAGTATTAATAATTCTTGAATATTATTAGCGTTAATAAATCAAAGTATAATGAATAAACGAAATAAATACCTAAATGTTTTGGACTTTATTAATTATTTATTGCCCACTACACTGTGGTATACCACTGTACCACTGTGGTGGTGTGGTTTTTAGGTTAGATTTGAAGACACATTTGGAAAGTTTTAACTCACGCCCGCGTAAGTGTGTAATTAGCTTTAAAAGTAAAAATATAGCTCTGGACAATTATAGAACCCTTTTATAATATAAGTCTCTATGTTTTTTATTTTTAATTTGTTTTTATTGATGGCAATTGGCGGACCTGTCGGCGAGGCTGTCAAATAGGGTTAGGTTAGGTTAGGTTAGGTTATTAGGAAGGGTGCCAAGCCTTCATAATATTTTGCACGAATTATTGGAAATCAGTACAAAAGATTTTCTGTTTTCTGTCGTCTTTTTTTTTTAATTTGATGTGATTTTAATAAAATTCTTCTTTATCAGAAAATACACATCTACTCTAGGATCAAACTTCATACAAGGCGATAATTTAAGACACTACATATTGAGAGTACAGGGCCAAGAAGATTTTACATAGTACCTCAACGAGAACCCGTTTTCATGAAAAACATGGAGGAATGTAATGAGACTGCTATCAAAATCGAACAAATAGACAATAATATTACAACGAATTCTGAGCCGGTGAGAGATTACAAACAGAGTTACAAAGAATCGGATAAATCGATTAAGTTAGAAATCGATGACTCACAATACATTCGCAAGGAAATTGGTAATCGAAATCAACAATGTTATAATATATACCACGATGATAAGAAAACTAATTTGAAAACTAATTTTTTTAACGTGGCACAATATAAAGTGGACTTAACTTGTAACGAATGCCTTTATCTGAGTTCAAACAAAATCGGATTGCGGGAACATATTCAATCCGCTCATCGAAACCTAAGAAAGTTTAAATGTAATGAGTGCGATTATGCTGCTATACTTAAAACCCCGTTAAGAAAACATATCGAAGCGGTTCATTTGAAGATACGAAAGTTTAAATGCACCGAGTGCTATTACACCAGTTCATCTAAACCCGATTTGAAGTGTCACGTCGACGCGGTTCATCGTAAAATAAGAAGATTTAAATGCAGCGAGTGTAATTACGCCAGTTCCACAAAAACTTTGCTCAGACGCCACGCCGATGCAGTTCATCTGAAAATAAGGAAGTTTAAATGCAACGAGTGCGACTATATGAGTTCAACCAAGGCTGATTTACAGAAACACGTCGATGGGATTCATCGGAAAATGCGAACTTTCAAATGCAGCGAGTGTGACTATACGAGTTCAAAGAAAACCAACCTACGCGGCCATATTGACTCCGTTCATCTGAAAATGAAAAAGTTTCAATGCAGTGAGTGCGATTACACGTGTTTTTGGGGTTATAAATTGCGGATTCATATGCGCGGCGTTCATCTGAAAATAAAGCAGTTTCAATGCAGCGAGTGCGAGTATGCCAACTCGACTAAAAATGAACTACGGAAGCACATTAGCGCCGTGCATCTCAATATGCGAACGTTTAAGTGCGACGCTTGTAAAAAGATGTTTTTGAACAAAACTCAGTTGACGCGTCACGCAGATGCGGTTCATATGAAAATAAGAAAGTTTAAATGCAACGAATGTGACAAGGCGTTTTCGAAAAAAAATCAGTTGACAGTTCACGTGGACGCGGTCCATAAGAAAATACGAAAATTTAAATGCATCGAGTGCTATAAGTCGTTTGCGCAAAAGTGTAGCGCCATTGCTCATATGGCATCCGTTCATAGAAAACTGAACCAAATATAGGTGCCGCGAAGGTAATAACGCTTATGTCATTTAAAGAGTGTTTTTTTTAGAGGCGTGGTTTTTAATCTGGCACTACTTTTTTCGTAGTTGCTGTTTTTGACAGCTGTCACTTGATTTATGCTCAGTTTGGTTTGCCATTTCATAATGAATAGACTTACTCCTGAACAACGTGGCGTGGCCTCCAAGATCGTGCGATTTAACACCGCTGGACTATTTTTTGTGGGGTTATGTGAAGTCGCTTGTCTACGCAGATAAGCCGGACACGATTAACGCCTTGGAAGAGAATATTCGGCGCGTTATTGCTGACATACGGCCCAACTTGCTGCAAAAAGTGGTTGAAAATTGGGCCTCTCGGCTGGAATTTGTTCGAGTCAGCCGCGGCGGCCACTTACCCGAAATCATTTTTAAAACATAATGGCAAACCCTTATCTTTATAATAAAACTAAATTCTTAGCCATAACATCAAATTATATGCGTTTTATCTCTTCTTGAAAACCACGTCTCTAAAAAAAACAACCTTTACAAGCGCTCTTTTACAAAAAGAAAAGAAAAAGTTGGTTTTTTTATTATACTCTGGTTTGAGCTATTTTCAATATTTTTATATAAATTTTTCTCTAGTTGCGTCTTGAGTAAGCTAGGAAACTAAATAAAAACTGTTGAGTTTCCCTTTGAAAATGCTTTCATGAGGAATTGGTTTAGGCGGAGAATACTAAAGAAAAATATTACAATAAACTTGTTACTCTTAAAATAAACAATTTAAACCGACTTCAAAATAAAACTACAGCAAAAAAATTAAGAAGTAATACAAATGTATTGTTATTGTTGGTAAACAATTAAAAAAAAACCCGTCCACCAAAACGCTGAAGTCAGATTTGTTTTTTTATCTAAGGTACTTTTGCTAGTTAACCATTCTCAGGAGAATTTTTTTAAGGTTTAATTTTTTAAGTAGTTTCAAAAATACAGTGACCACGAACATAGATTTGAAAGCTAAACAAGGCTGGTATTTTTTTATTTATTAATGTAACCTTAAGTTTACCGATGAGTGTAAATAAATAAATAAATAAATAATTCGTTTAGTTATAATGTTTTAGCATAAGTGGATAGTCCCTACTATTGGACTTATGTTTATACACTGTGACTTTGACAGTTTGTATAACATATAGATACGGCAACTGAGGGTGAAAAAGGCACCACGCCCAAGTACGCCACCCTGCGTCGAGTACACTCCTCGCATGCCGTATCTATGTTTTAAAAGATCTTTGTTTTTAGTACGTACAGATATTGAATTAAGTAGTTTCATATTATGAGGATGCAACCTGGTCATCTCTTCATACGAACGTAGTATTTTTTTAAAAAAAAATTGCTGTGTCCTAGAGTTATCTTGGGCCCTATTCAACCACGCCGAATGTGCCTGTCCCAGAGCCAGGGGAGATGGTGGTAATGAAGCGTTAAAAGTGGTATGACCATGTGCCTATTGGAACCCGCGACCTTTGGAGTCCAACGCCTTAACCACAGCGATCTCTTTGTGTAAGAGGAAAGGGGAAAAATCGTTCATATAAATAAATACTGCACAACTATACCCGCAGATAGTTCTTTATCGTTACTAGGAAATATTTAATTAAAACGGGAAAAATAAAAACATTTCCGAGTAGCGAGATAAAGCGCATTAAATTCCTTACAATTCCTTCGTTGAAACATTATCAGAGGGCGCCATTGATACCTAACCTTTGTGACATTAAAAGATTATTATAATTGAGATGGTTAAAACTGCCGTAGCTACAGGTTGCTTAGGAAATTGATAGCCACTCCTATTTAGTCTTTAATTAGGATATGAATCTTACATTTTAGGTTAGTTTTCAATTTGAACAATCGTCCTTTCTGCATACTTTATTGTCTATAGACTCAAATTAAAAAAAAAAAACAAAATTCAAATATTTATTTATTTCCGAAACGTATGTAGGAATGACAATACAAAATTAAAAAGTTATGACAAGCAAAACAAACAAATCATCAACAATAAACATCATAAGAAAATAAACCATAGAGCAAGCGATAATTTAAAATACAATCAAAACAGACAATGAAACATTAAGATAATTATTTGAAATCATTCAAAATATTTATTTATTTCAGGAAACAACAGCTTACATAGTAATTACAATAAACAAAAAAAAAAACAATTAAAAACACAAAGCCAATAATACTTTCCTCCAAACTTAATAAAATAGAAAACCCATTCGGGAGCGAGGCCGGGAACAGGAATAGGAGGGGTTGGGGGTTGGGGACAATCACCAGAATATAATATAAAACACAATATAATATAAAATATAATAAATTCTACACGCTCGATGCATATATGAATTCTGAGCATAATTCGTACTCAACCGTGACAGATGGAATTTCTCACCCTGGCGAGTGGGTCTAGATTAGGGGTGCCATACGGGACATGTCCTCGGTCCCGGTTGTCCCGTTTGACCCACCATGTGTCCCGGTAAGCGAATAATCATGGTTTTATATTATTGACATTTTACAAATATTGTCCCATATTTACAGTACGGAATGAAAGACTGAAATACCTTTGTGTGGGACTCAAAAATTTACGATCTCACTCACTTTGTTCCCGGCCATTGAACGTATTCTAAAAATGTGGGAACCATTGAAAGATTTCCTTTTTTTTTACAAACCAGATTGAGTCCCACGGGGGACGGTGCCGCCTATAACTCCCCTATATTTCCTCCTATATTGATATCAGTCCCGGTCGGAGCCAAACCATTTATGGCAACCCTAGTCTAGATGGAACCCTCAAATCTATGAGCCCAGAAGATCAGAGCAGTCGATGACAATATAAATAGTGTGTTCAATAATATACCTTTTTAGATCCCCTTTGAATTGGTTTGGAACTTAGATGTATGGGTGGTGCTGACTGAACATATTGTTCCTTATAATGGGTATTATGCCCATCTATTTAGCTGACTCAACACAGCCTCCGCAATAAAAAAAACCATAGACATAGAGCTGAGCCGTGTATCCAAAATTCGACAGCGCAATGGTGTTGGTGAGAATACGTGTTGACGTTTAGCGAGGCCGGCACGGAATAACGCCTCACATCGCTTGACAAAATGGCTGCACAAAATGGCGGCCGCGTTGACTCCAACCATCGACTGGCGGATAAATGACACTTTTGTCATAGTCGCCGTAGCTCGCTTATGAACTTTTACGGTAATATTAGATGTATGCGGGGGTGTGGTTTAATGTCAGTAGGCCGATTGTTTTTTTTTTTTAAATTTAGGGTGTAAAATTAAATTTATATACAACTTATATCCCAAGACCAATCCCACAAACTTTAGGGGGTGTTTAAGTTCCCTATTAAGAGTAAGAAATTATGTAACAAAATTGGTGTAAATCGATCTTATCGATCGATAAACCAATATTATCTGTCGACCAATAGCATCCCTCTTACAACCCCACAGAAGGGGTAAGGAGCTACCCCTCTATTCGACCAGCGACATCTGACAGCGATCATTTAGCTTCGCCCTAATAGGGCGTTTCGAACAACGCGGCGGGTCATTATCCTCGATCATGACCGACCGCGGCCTAGTGACCCAGTGACGTAGTTATCCGAGGGAGGAGCCATTGAAAAATATCTGTTTTACGCGATTTAGAATAACATTTTTTTTCTCGAATACCATAATAAATTTTGATATAGTTTCCTAACAAATAACACTAGGAATCGTAGGACCTATTAGCTGATTTTTTTTATTGGGATTGACCTTGGAACACCCTGTATACCATATTATTTACATTTTTAGAGTTATATATACCATAGAATTTTTTTTAATTGAAATTTAATGAGCTTTATGCAATCATGACAATGAATTCATTAAACAAAAAGGAAATTCGAGGAATTAGAGTTTTACAGGCGACTCTCCCGCCACCAGCTCGCTGTCAGTTTAATATTTCATACAAACGTTAATCTGACAGCGGGCGATCCGCGAGTCAGCTTCAGACTAGAAAAAATAATTAAACAAAAAAATAACACAACTACGAACCTTCGGTGTAAACCATGTGCGACTTTAATGTGTTTCTGCATCGGTCGTTTTGTTACTAACTAGACTGTTTTGCTTGTGCTAGAGTCAGAGGAGATGGTGGTAATGAAGCGTTAAAAATGTTACGACGGCGACGTTTATTCATCGAAAATAATTTTTTTTTTTTTTTTTTATAAGTTCTTTATTTATAAACAGAATACATATTTAATTTGTTTGTTCACAAAACCCTTGCGGGTTTTTATGTGAACTCATTCGTTCCTAATTTAACTTATTTAATAACATTTATATCTACAAAACATATTCAATATTCACTTAAAACACTTTTATCAATGACGAGCTACTCATGACGGTATCTCTCCAGACTGTCTTTAATTGTTTATTTATAAAAAAAACGGTCACTTCCAGTCGCGTCGGTGTAATTATAATGAAATCGGTACGAGTACATCTCACACCGGTCGCTTCGAGTACATTCATCAACAAAAATACTATTTACAATATATTTTTTTTAATTCTTCCATTCTTCCATTCCATTCTTTTTTTTGCAACTTTCATTCTTCATTCGTATGGCCTGTATTGTCGGGGAGGCGCTTTTGGGCGCAGGTTCGACGGCTTTAATGTTGTTGTCATCATGCGAGGCACACATCTCGCAGGCTGTAACTTTTTATTGTGTATGTCTCGTTGCTGTGAAAAATGACCTGGCCGGATTCGACCCACCGGAGATTCGAACCCGTGACCTTTGGATTTAGAAGCAGGCACTTATACCACTGCGTCACGGATGATTTTCGATAACCAATCGTCAAACCGTTCCGAACATGTCCAAATGCGATTTATCGAAAAAAGTCGAATACTGACAACTTTCATTGGTATCACCGCCAGTACGTTAAACCAGCGCAGGTAATTTTCCACCGCTGACGGTGCTTTTCATCAACGCAAACACCCGTTCAATTACATGCGAGCAGTTGTCTGCATTGAACAGCCTCACATCGCGAGGGCACCAAAGTTGGCAGAACGTTGAAGAATTATATAGGCAAAAAAAAATAAATACTCATTTTTGTATGTCATCGTATTTCTTTATTTTTTCAGCTTTCGATACAATATTAATTAGGAGATTATCTTAATCATACAAATCATTTAGTATTTGTGCGCCTTCATTAGCTTTTTAAAGAACTCCGACATGTTAAGTAGGGATAAACTCGGATGAAAGGTCTCGACAAACCTCTCCAGCTGATTCCCAGTGCCAGGGTCGTAATATTATGGTAACACTGAATATAAAATACCCAGTCAGAACACAGCTTAAAACCGAACGCATTAAATGTTAAGCTTTACTAATTACTAAAACGCCGCTAGATGGCGTTGTACGGCTAAATTGGAAATTTTATCTCTTTAGTTATCGGAAAAAAAAAAAACAATATTTACATCTAGCCCGTTTTAAAAAGTATATTACTGGTATTACAGTATAAAATACGCGGAGAAATATCTCGTGATTCATAATTTAGTTTAACAACGCCATCTAGCGGCCGTCCTTTCCGATGAGCCACATAATTGCCAACGCGGAATATTTAACGTAACTCTGACACGCCCGCGTGCCGCTAAGATGATTGAGATTTATCACCCGAAGATGGCGCTAACAGATCGGTAGAAAAGCTCGATGATACCAGGTTGTTTGGAAATGTCACCGCCAAATTATTAGGGCCGATTCGATGCTTCATATTTAGCCAGTGTCAGTTTTTAGTTCATATATTTGTTATTCCATAGATTTGTAACATTTGCTAAATCGGACTTCTATGCGGTTTGCGTCCGGCCTATCTGCCGATAAAATTTCGACGTATTAATTTTTCGTTGGCAAAAAATTGCGCCATCTACATCTAAGCATCATTTTCCTGGCCCGGTTGCTAATTTTAGGAGGTTGAGCTATCTAAAAACGCAGTGAACATATTTTGACATATTTTTTTTCGTACAAAATAAATAATTGATCAGATTGAAGTACAGAAATTTTGTATTATTATCAAAAGATATCTTCGATCTAGAAACAAATATTAAACGACTTACTCGTTGCAAGTCTTAGCTAAGGATAGATCGTTTCGGGAAAATAAAAATCATTAGTTATGTATAGAAGATGGCAATAATCGCAATAATGGCTTGAGTTTAACGTCGAAAAAAATTTAGGGCGCTGGCAAGAAAAAACAAAATGGCGGACCGTTTACAAAGACATTCTCTTCTAAGTTCAAATATTTGTTCCATTTTTAAATATGGCACCATCTTTTCTGGCCTCGAACGTCGTCCCACTCGACGCTCATCGCCAGCGCATTTAATTACAATTTATAAATATTTTAAATTGGTTCAATATTCTACGACATACATTAACATTATGAATATATTATTATTTAAATATATTTAATTAGACATATTTCCACTTATAAGCATGTCATTTAGGTTTAAATTATGTAAAAAAATTATTAGGAAATAAATTAAAATATTTTTTTATTTTTAAACACTAAAAACTTAAACTTAGGTATATCGGATTTGCATAAAAAAAGACGTTACTCTTACGCTAAACTACAGAGCTACAAAAATTTCAACATTTTTTAGGCGACATAATATCGGGTGGTTAACAATATCATGGGAGTGCAAAAAAGACAAATGTATTCAATTATTTTGACGCGTAAATGACGGATTACGCTGTCGGGCATTTTAATCTATTTTATACCACAATTGAAATTATTTTCACAATCTTAAGGGTTAGTTTTACGTATAATATTCACTAGTGTTTGTCATTTGTAGAAATAATATTTAGATTTGGATATTTTTTTAACTCAAGAGTAAGATTTTTTTTTATAATACACAAAAAATTAAAACATTTGACTTTTTTGCAAGAAATCTATATTTACGAACAACGGCATTACAACATCAATGAATATTTCTTTAAAAACTACCCTAATCTACAAACGGACTAACAGACGCTGAAATTTCATACATGCAACACATTTGAAGTGTAGAAACACCACTGTTACCTACAACGTGGAATATTAAAAACCGATGACCTACAATGCATCCCTGTGCAACTCCTATTTTTTTATATTGGTCTAGTGATTAGAGAACATAACCACTGACTCGGATGTTCGAATCAATTGCAGTAAAATTAATACATAATAAATCACAGATGTTATGGAATCTTTATACTCAAATTAAAAGTTTTGAATAAAAAACAATAATTATTAATAAACGGCGATTCATATAAAATGGATTCATATAAATTGGTGTCATTTTTTTTCTTTTTTAAAAAATAATTGCAATGACGTAGGTCATATACAATTATTTTGGGCCCTACTCGACTAGGCCAAATGTGCCTGTCCTAGAGTCAGAGGAGATGGTGGTAATGAAGTGTTAAAAATGGTATGACCATGTGCGGAGCCGCACCCGCGACCTTTGGATCAATAGTCCAACGCCTTAACCACTAGACTACCACGATCACGATCAGCATACTCATGGACGATAAAGGATGAATTTAGTACCGACCACCTTATGCAGTTTTTTTTATCGCAGGAAATACACTTTCACTAAAATGTTTAAAACTGAATTATCGTCTTCTGAAAAAGAATATAGATAATTATAGGTTATAAAAGCTGCATACAATCACAAAATATGCAATGAAATGTTTAGAAACTCTATCTGTATATTTTTTTCTATTTTTTGAGGTTAAATAAGTGACAGATGGGCGGATTTCCACTTTTACAAAATTTGATTCCGATGCCTGAATGACATACAACCAATCGCTCTAATATTATATTAAAAGTATTCGACCGATCATCAAAGATAAATAACCGCAAATAAAACTAATGCTTAAACGGTTTTTTTAATGTCGATAATAAAAGTAGTCGTAAATGTAATGAGCTTTCTTATTTAAATTGCACACAACTTAAAACACACAATTTTGTGCGAACAAAGGTAAGGTTTAACCGTAATCTATGTAATCTTGTAATTTATGTCCGTATTTAATGATAAATATTACACATTCACAGGATGTATTCAAAATCACTATTGCGGTTGATCTACATAGAAATTAAACCAATCTCACGAAAAAATTTATTTAACTTAGAAAAAAAAACAATTCCGCGAATAGTTTAAGCATTCGAAGTACATTGTAGTGTTCATTAAATTAAAAAAAAAAATCATACACAAAATTTAGGAGTTTTATTACCAATAGTTATTAAAAAATACATCCTGTATATGATTAATATAGTTCAAAAATTTATCGGAGATGTTACGAGGCTATTCGCTTTTATCCCGATTGAAATGACAAGATTTTACGTATCCTAATACTAAAACTAATTCCAATATAAAAATAAAATAATAAATATTAAAATAATAAAAATTATATTTCACGTGGAAAACTAAATCGAGGAATTTGAAATGTGTTTCGGGTTCACCGAGGCTTTCATTCCTATGATTAACGTCTTCGTGAAGTATGGCAATTTACGGTTTATATTAACGTGATAGATGTACGGCAGCCGCGTACGATTTAGCACCACAATGCAGATTTCAACGCAGGTGCATTATACGTCACCTCCGATATAAACTTTGCTGTTTCAAATGAAACTATGCGAGATAGCGCCCTCTAGCGAAATTGAATATAAAGCGCAGAGCGCCATCTAGTGCTGCGTTTCTGTAATAGCGGTTGGTTTGCGTCTTCGCTATTAATAGAAATTCTTATACAAGAAAATAAAATAGGTTAAAAATATTAGTGGTGAATTTATGTAGTAAAAGCGTTTTTAAATTTAGTATACTCCTTTTAAGAGGTTGATCTATATCGAAAAAAATCGGATAGTCGATATAGATCAACATTCTAAAAGTACTACCCTAAATTTAAAAATACCTACATTGCTTTGGTACAAGACAATTTTATGAGATTTTCCGAAACATCGAGACGCGCCTCACGGTAAGATCTTGAAATATACGATCAATAATGTTTATCAACCGTGAAAAACGAAGTAACACTCCGTACGCACTGTACTTTTTTTTATATATATAAAACAGTCGATAAAATCATGCGATTTAGCAACATTAAATTATTATTATTAATAATAATAGCCAAGATTATATATCTTTCGAACAAATCAGAAATTTCATTCATCTTTCATACGGTCGCCTAAAAACCAATTTCTGATTTGTTATGAATGATTTTTAAAACATAATTTTTTTTTAAAATAGGCCAAAAAGAAAAATTTAACAATTCTAAATTATGCTCATTTTTGGTAGCTGTTTTAAGTTGTTAAATTGTTCTGTAACACCGTGTATAGCCAAACGGCAGCGGTCAGCGTACCGTTAAAACTTGCATCATATTTTATTTTCTTTTAAATGACTGCATTTAATAAAACCAGCTCTGCCACAGTGTGGTTTCGGCTTAAATTATAAATAAACACGACGCGACTACGATAACGATCTCCCGCCGCCTTAATCGGGAAGCAGGTCGAAGTCCTCCGATACGAGCACGATGGGCACGTGGTTGTTGTCGATGGTCGGCGCGGTCTTGCTGTCGCACAGCCCCAGCTCCTTGAGCCGCCACTCCCAGTTCATGGTCTGCACGGCGTGCAGCGACTCGGCCTCGTTGTGGTGACGCCGCACCATGCCCTCCTGAAACATACGTGCCACATTTGAGACCGCTGTGGGGAATAAACTGCAGTAGAGCACTGTTAGTTTTTACAAACATAAGTTTCTAAAATATTAATCGTGTCAAACAAATGAATTTATTTTTTTACATATTTCTTAGAATAATGAATTACAAAACCATATCTAACTAGGCTTCGTCCGTCAATTTTAATAATTATTCAATTAATTAATCAAATGTAACTGCGCCGAACATTTTTTTTTAAAAAAAAAATGAATAAATTGCTACGAAGTAAAATATATCGAACCATCCAATACTCGCATCGCGACCGTCCATAAAAATAATAACTGACCATAAAAAAATAAAAAAAAACCATCTACCCATAACCGGGTTCCCTTATTCCTTTATGATTTAAATATGAATTCCTTGCATGTGTGATTGAATATGAGAGAAAATAACACAAAGTATTGTACCGGGGCACAACATCGATTAAAAAAAAATTACTAATTATGGTATAGTATGCATTTTGCTAGTATGCAAGGTTGACCTTTTTTACTCTAGTATAACTAGCCTAATCATAGAAATAGTTAATGGCATAGAAGCGTTGAAAGCGAGCTACAGTGGATATGACAAAATCATGACGTTGCCGTCAGTCGAAAACTAAGCTCCGCCCCTTTGTTAGGATTGGATCGGTGTATCATCAATACCGTTCCAATATCCGAAAATGGATACACTACGCAGTACGCCGCGTCTACCTAATTCAATGTTCTGTGGGCCCAATCAGATCGTATGTTAGCTATCACAGTAGAATTAGGTGTCTAGGACGGAATCATGTAGTCACAAAGTGTTTTTACAGTTAAACCCACATTGCTTAAGGCGGCTGTGGTCTTAAATCATGCTATTTCATCTAACGGCCATTTAGTTTGGCTAGGCTCGACGAGACATCCGATATTTTCACAAAACAGTCACAAAATGATAAATCAACTGCTCTTTTAGAACCATTTTTAACTAACAGAATCAATGTATTTTAAAAAACTCGCATCTTTATAAAATAAACTACTCCTCTGTAGTTTTATTATTTCGATTCCCATTTTCAGTCAGTGAAATATTTACGACTAAAGGTTTGATAAAATTTACGGAAAATATAGTCTTTTCGAGGATCTTAACTTTTGGACAAAGTAAAAATTAACCTTTTTTTATTACGGTTACGTTATACGCGATTTTTAAAATAAACTATTACTTAAACTGCGTGATTTGTAGTTAAACTCGTCACCGTGCTCATTGCCATGGTGTCTAGCCGGACAGAGTGAAAAATAATAGGGCTACCGTTAAAATAGTTACAGCCGGCGATGTACCTGAATGCACCTGAATGTACGGTGTCCATCTGTGTAACTTGTGGAACGTGCAAGTCAGATAATGGGTAATAATAGACGAGCGAAGCGACTTCGTTTCGTTGCGAACGCGATTTCATCACCGCTATGAGTCAGCTTCAGTAACGCGGCTATTCGTGCTAGAATAATAGTGTTTAAACGGTGTCGCCTCAAAAATTGACGATGGACAGCGATCTGTTTATCGACCTGCGGCAAATGAGAAGTTTCTTACGGTCTCAAGTGGTCTTGCTCGTTCATCTAATTCAAATGGTCTGCGTTAGCTATACGTGAGATGAGATGCGCTCAAAGCTGTTTTTATTTAAAAATAGCAAATACATAATTATGATAAATTTACCTTATTCCATGAACACAACAGTCACGGCAAATCTGTCATTGAATATACTCGTAAATATATGTAATAACCTTGATCTTCTCCCATTTGTCGTCGACCTCCTGGAGCCACGAGAGGAAGAGGCGGCCGTTGTAGCGGGGCCTCTGCGCGTTCCGCTCCTTCTCCTCCTGCTCGGGGCTCAGCATGTTGTACACCTCGCGGCCGCGCAGGAACGTGCACGCCGAGAACGGCAACGTCTGCAAAAGAAAATCGCAATCGGCGGTTATGTCTATGCTCTCGCTTGACCAATGGCAATGCAGAGCTTAACCACAGCACATTAAAAATATTCAAGACGGCTTCTTTCTAGAACTTTCATTATATTTTTTATAAAATATATTATTTTTCATACCGTGCTTAAAAGACTATTTAGTACTACTATCATGTCTGAGACAGTGAGTACGTA
This sequence comes from Neomicropteryx cornuta, assembly GCA_020383195.1. NCBI lineage: Eukaryota > Metazoa > Arthropoda > Insecta > Lepidoptera > Micropterigidae > Neomicropteryx > Neomicropteryx cornuta. The sequence continues at coordinate 4,443,534 of JAHKQU010000031.1, forward strand.
TTGCCGTGATTTTAAAGTCATGTGTGACGGCGTTCAAAATACGGTCGGTCGTGAGAATACCCGCCGTTACGAAACGGAGCATGAGTTCCCGTCAGTTGTGTTCCCTTGAGGTCGGGATTAAATATTCTTATAATACATGATAACCGTAAAAGTGTTAAATCAGTAAATATAAAAAAAAAATAGGACTGATTTTTATTATATTAATACTTATTTTTCATTTTTAAATTATTTTGCCATATACCAACAAAAAATTGTTATTTATTTATTTGAATGTTGTTAAGTTAGTACTATCATTATCATTATAGTAGTTTTTAGATTGCTAAACTGCTGAGAAGAATTGGATAGATGTCGCACAAAGTCGCAAACATCCATAAAACATTGTAACTTATTGGCAAACGCAGCTTCATAATTGTAATGACAGATGGCAATATATTTTTTAAGTTTAAACTGCAAATTATTTACAAAACCATCTAACTAACTGTGAATTGGCAAAATTAGCGTTATCAAACTGTAAACATTTATGCTTCTATGCAATTTGCGTCCGGGTTATATGAAATATTAATAAGAAAATTTGATTAATATTTTGTTGCATAAAAATAGCGCCATCATCATTTCTTGGGTACCTACTAATCGTATGAGGTTGATTAGTATCATTTTCAAACCAATTAAGGAAGAAGTAGATCCTCCAGTCTCTCACAAACGTAATAAGCGATCACAAAGGATAATGCATATAATTTTTACCTGATTGACGAGCGCGCGAGCGGCGCGGCCGTGCACTCTTAGGATCTCCTGCTCGACGGCCAGCACCAGCTTCTCTTTCTCCACCTGGTGCTGCACTCTCAAATTGTGCCTGCAGAAAAAGAAGAAATTGTTAAGCGGTTAAAAAAAAACAGCAGCCAATTTGTGGCATTATTTGCAATTGTTGCAATTTAACGTGGCATGCAGTAGAGAAATTGTGTGACCTCTTTCGTTTCTTAAATGCGTACGCCGCGGTACGCATCGTAAGACGAAGGTTTGAGATACCTAAACCCTAAACTATTTTTGAGTTTGGTGATGACACCAAACTTTAAGAATATTTTCGAGATCTAAAAAATATTATATTATCAACATTGCAATAAAAGCATAATCACATTTTTGGTTTGGAGTTTGGAAAAAATAAACATTAAGACTGAGGATTCAGTCATCGCATGCCACGTGTTTGGATCCAAATACCTGTCTTTCTCCTGCAGGGCGAACTCCTCCCTCATGAGGGCGGGCAACGACTGCGGGTAGTCCAAGGTTGGGTCCATCTTGACGTTCTTCTGCAGGACGTACGAGCAGCGGTTCATCAGGTAGTCCTTGAAGCCTTTCGGCGGCTTCGGTTGAACGGGGAAGACGCCCTTCTGCCGGCGTTCAATCTAAAAACATTTTTTTTCCCATTAAAACCCCTAAACTGTGCAGCAAAAAATATTCCCCTAATTAGAAGAAAAAATAATTTAAAATTCAACCATTATGGACTAAATGTTTGAGATGCGTTGTGGCGATGTCTTTTTACGTTAAAAAATACAGCAAGTACATAGGCGAGCCAAATATTTCCTGAATGATTTATGAACGTGTCCCTACGTGTCCGTGTGGGGCACTAGCCTCGGGTTGGACAACACAGCATCACTATCTTGGGCCTCAAGAATAAGAAATGAAATGGTTCATTAACACTTGGGTTGGAAGTTAACCTAACCACCCGCAAATATCCGACTAACTAAACTATCCATCAATAACCTAGGCTAACCACGTTCCGGAGGACGGAGGTGGGGCAGAGGGACTGCGTTTCTTGACGACTTCAAATTATCATTCAATTACGATACATTTTTTTTCCCACGAAACCGGTTTCGTCATCGATACAAATAGGTGAACCCCTCTGAAACGATATATGGGTCAAACCTCGTTCACATTAAAAGTATAGTATGCTTTGGATAAAAATAAAAACTATAATTTAATATTAGATGATGCTTTAACCTCAAAACAATGAAACCAAAAACAAGTTTTGAATGTGCATTCTTTAAGTTATTATATTTATGTTTTTTTTCAAATTATTTATAACCTAGGTCATAAACAATTATTTTGGGCCCTACTCAATCAGATCAAATGGCCTGTGCTGGGAAGATTGTGGTATGTTAAAAATGGTATGACCATGTGCGGATTGGAACCCGATACCTTTGGGTTAATAGTCTAACGCCTTAACAACTAGACTACCACGATTTGTCCACTAAAGCAATGGCGGTAATCCATACCTGTTTCCTTATATTGAAGTACATCTGGAAGGAGTTTGTCTGACCGGTGTGCGGGTTCGCAGCGTCGGCGTTGGCGGCGGTCTTCATGGTGTCGTGGTGTTCCTTGGGAGTTTTGACCTTCCGCTTCCTCGGCGGAAGCTTGACGGGCGGCGCGGGGTTGGACGCCGGCGTGGCGGGCGGCGACGCCGAGGACGACGCTCCGGCCGCGGGCTTTTCGTGCGCTTGAACGAGCGCCGGTGCAACGGGCTGATGCGCAGTCGGGCTGTCGGACGATTGAGTGACTGGTTCTGTTTCCTAAAGACAAAAAAAATGCGGCGTTGACGTAATGAAACGTGCCGTACCGGATTCAACGCAAATACGAGGAAGCATTTCTCTTTTACCAGAGCCTTTGTCTATACGCATGGAATCATGGTCATTATTCTTAACGCATCAGCGAAATCCTTGTTTTGAGGTTAAGGCTTTTTCAATATTTTGAAGCATAATTGATGGAAAATCTTCATAAACTGTGATTAATTGACAAAACTATTTCTCTTAAAAAAATATGAACACAACTATTATTTTATTCTGAAATATCACTAACGTTTAAATTTCTAAGCGAAACTTTTGCTTATTTATGTATTAAACATAAATAATATAAATACCGTCATCTAGATCCTTAAAAAAACCAATTCTTGAGGCAAAATAACTCATTTACAAAACTCACATACGCAGGTCGCGCTTTTGGATTAGCAGTGGGCGTTAACGCGATACTCATGTAACTCGGTTACGTTATACACAATTTCAAAATAGCCTAATACTTTAACGGCTACAAAATAACTGCGTTATTTGTAGCTAAACTCATCACCGTACTTCATTGTCACGGTGTCGCTTGCAACGAGAGTTCCGTGTCACTGGCTGGAGTCTGGCCGGACAGGTTGAAAAATAATAGAGCTACTGTCAAAATAGTTACGGCCGGCGATGTACCTGAATGCACCGTACGGTGTCCATCTGTGTAACTTGTGGAATCGGCAATGAACGCCACTATGACTGTGTACGAGCACCACCGTGAGCCAGCTACGGTAACGCGGCTATTCGTTGTGCTAGAATAATAGGGTGATTTAAACGATGTCGCCTTATAACGCGCACGTTTATTTTGGATGCAAATATGTTAATTTTGATATTAAATTGTTAAAATACCCTCCTAATTCCACCCTAAAGACTTTAGTATGAATGAGAAAAAAAGTGAAGAACACGTAATTAGTTTGGGGTAATTTTTAAAGGTCATTGTGGGCCTGATCTCAGTCGATGATTTCCTTGGTTTCCAATAATCAGAGCTTGATAAGACATTGCCTGGCCCCCTCGAATGAACTTCCCATCTGTCAGTATTCTATTTCCGGAGAATCTGCCAAAGATCAAAATTAGACACACATGTACCAGCCAATAATGCCACATGGAATAAAATGAACAGCCGTTGCATCTTTTGGGACACACATACCAGTATTGTAATAAATGAAATGTCCCAGACCTGAACGACAAGAGGCGGCGGAGACTTCGCGGGCAATGGAATGAACTGCGGGTTGGGACTGAGAGAGGTATTAGACAGGGGCGAGTTGCGGTCCTTGAGCTTTTCCCTGTCGGAGCCGTCGGACGAGCGATGCGAGCGGAGAATGCGCGGGCCGCCCGCGCCCGGCGGATTCTCCTCCGACGGCCTCTTGTCCTGGAAAGGAAAATATAGCAATGATGACGATGACTACGCGGTCGTCGCTCGGGATTAAGGACACATTACTCAAAACGACCCTCAATCGTCTGGGCTGGCCCTCGGACGGCCTGTTTTAACGAGCGCTTTAAAAACAGTACATCCGACCGAGCGGCCCTTGCTTCAAACAATAGATTATTGAATCTCTATTGCCCAACAGCCTATATTTTGATCAGCGTTGGTATGAAGATAGAATAATTCTTTCTGATACGGATGGCAGAAAGAATCGGTTCTCTTTCGGCCGAATCCCGATAACAGACTAGCTGATAAGGGAAGGTTTTTGCCGACAGAAGAACAGGTTTGAAGTAATATAGATTCCACCCATTGGCCAAAAACTACCTTTGTTGAACTGTCGTAAAATTTCAACAGCAAACGAATCCGGGAGAATATTGTCTGATTTTGTTCAATAGATGGTGCCAATACGCCGGTAGAACCGGGGCTGGTTTGGCTTTATGATGAACAAACAATTTGGCGAAAGTTTAAAAGTTAAAGAAGTAGGAACGCAGACTGTGGCAGAGAAAGATCGACGGAAGGAGTTTTTGGGGATAGAGTTTGACCTTAAGTTACCATCGGCTTTGAATTCATTGGTAAAACCCACTTTTCAAATCCTATGTTAGGAATAATTCACTAATTATCAGGGACATTGACTTGAGGACAGTTGCAGAAGTTTCCGCAGTAAAGAATCCAGCATTATCTAATCCGACACAGACATTGTGTTCTAGTGACTTTCGAATTTCTCCTTATTACTAGTAAGTCAAGTATCTTAAGTATATTTTATGGTTAGTTAAGGCATTGAGAATACTAAGATTTCAATACAGGATGACTCGAACCCTTCCCGAAGACTTAACGGGGTGTTTGTGTTCCTTATTATGGGTAAAAAATGATATAAAAATATTACATTCCTAAATTTATAATTTTTTTAAGGAAATGCGTGTAAATCATTCTAATATTTCTGTAAGCTTGCCGTTCTTACACCCCTTACCCTTTGTTCCTAAACCGAAGTCCGTTAGACCTGTAACGTTATCGGCGTACATACATACACGCTCCTTAAGGACGGAGCGAGGCATGGTGGGCTCCAAGCGTCCTTGTTTCACAAAACACAAATAGCAGATAGCGTCACACTGACCTACTAGCCTGGTCATTTAGGGAGAAGCGAGCGTAGTACAGCAGGATTCACACAAGCAAATTGGCTATTAGTATAGAAACTTTAACATCATTTTTTCATTGTGTTGTAATTTGAAAATGATTAAATATATCACACGAAAATAATATTTAAAAATCTGCATTACCCATTGAGGCGACGGATAATGCCGCACACGGCGCCTTCTATCATGGGACGGCGTTCGAAGCTCATTTCAGCGTGCAGTCTACTATTAAATCGAACACTGATTCTAAGCTTATCACATAGATTATTCGAAGAGGGTGCGGGGAGTTTCCTCGAATTTACCTTCTCCAGAACGGTCTCGACGATACTCGGAGCAGCTTCCAACGGTATGGAAATGCTGCACTTCTTGTGCGGCAGCGACGAGCGACCGCCTTTCCCCTTGCGATTGCCGAGCGCGTCGTCCGACTGGCCGCCCGACGAGCTCGCCGCTCCAAGGCCGCCCGGGATTACAATCTTCAGCGGTGGCACCTGGCGTAAGTTATATATAATCAGATGAATAAATTAAAAAGTACTCGCCGTAAATATGTGTACAATGTTACAAGAGGATTAAAAATTTGGAAATTAAACAGAATGAGATTTTCTTAGAAATAAAATTACCAGCGCTCTCTAGTGGTTTAATTTCAGATTACATGTTAAGTGGATCAATCAATTATTAAGAAAATACTATTAATAATAAAATTATTAGCCTAATGTACTCTGATGGGTGCTTATTTTTTAAATAATTGCTAATACACAATTATTTTTGGCTCTACTCAACTATGCCAAATGTGCCTGTCAGGGGAGATGGTGGTTATGAAGCGTTAATAATGGTATGACCATGTGCGGATTCCAACCCGCGACCTTTGGGCTAATAGTCTAATGCCTTAACCACTAGACTACCACAATATAGTGCAGCCATTATAAAATAAGGGAGGGCTAGAACTGACATATTTTTGGGGAACACATAGTGTATAAAAAATACATTAATCACTAATACAAATTGTTTAAGATAAATTTGAAAAGTTTTAGTAGAGAGTTCGGTCCTGGTGCCGGGACCGTACATCGGCTATTATTAATCTGTGAAAACCTTTGGTCCGGAAGATTCTGCGTCGTTCCTCGCCTCTTCCTCGGCCTGCTTGTAAGACGGCTTTGGCGAGCCGACTTTGTTCTCGGCCAGCAAAGCGCCGCACTTTTTGTCCGCAGCGGAGGTTTGGCTCAAGCGTCTCGACGTGATGTTGCCCGTTTTGTCGACCTTCTTGGACGCTTTGGCGGTGGCGCCATCGCCGGCAGCGGATGCCTTCGCTGGCGCGACCGTGTCGACTTTCGAAGCGGGGTGAAGCAATTTGGAATTGGCGGTGGGCGGCCTGATAAAATAATTATACATTAAGTGGGTTTGTTAACTATTACGCTTAATAATTATTGGTTTCATTAAGTGTTTATTTTGCATAGGAATCTCTTTGATTAGAACGATCTAAATAATGTGTCTACCTTCCGACGCGTGATTTCACATTCGCTTTCTTGGCCGCCGCCGCCTCCTTCGGTTTGCTTTCCTTGCGTTTCTTCCGCTTCGATGCCTCGTCTTCCGCCGGAATGTCCACGTCCGGTATTTCTACCACCTGAAAAATATTTTACGCATTAGAGTTAGCGCAGTTTTGTCGTTACTTTAGCTGCAGTTGCCAAATAAACACCCTTCCTTTCGCTTAAAGGGACATCTCCTCTCCTGTACGGATTCTATGGAAAATCATATGAAGAGAGACAATACCCACTCTTAAGAAACAACGTGAATGTGGAGAACTCATTGAGATCTCTAAGATGCTTAACAGACTTTATGACTCTGCGGGATGTAATTGGAATCGACTACCACATGAAGTGGTGGAAGCTATAAGTGTAAACTAGTTCAAGAGCCGCCTTGATAAATTTCTTGAATCTAGGCCAATGGCTAGTAACTGAGAATGAGATATAGAGAGAATGAGTAGAAAGAATGACCCTACAATTGTTCGCCAGCCTCACTTTAAACGGTTGTGAACAGGATGAGGGGGTAAATATGGTAAAAAAACGTACGGTACCTCGGTGAACATTGTAGATTGATTCCCGACAGCCAAATCATCGACATTCGCCGACGACCCTTGTCCGACCGCTTTATCTGAATGGGATAACAAACAGTTAAAATTTAATTGCAGTTTCATAACGGCAACCTAACCTAACCTACAATACTGAATTCAGCGCCACTGCATTACGCCCCAATAACCCACTGTACGCCAAAGCCCATATATATATATATATATATAGCCCATCAAACTGCCTAGACGGCGTGGAGACCAGATGCCTGGTGAATTTTGCTCATTTCGTATAAAAATAATTTTCTACGAAACTTATTTGCTAATGAATTCAGTCGCATATCAAATTCGTTACAATACGGTAAAATATTTGTAAAAAAATATGAAACTCGATGAACGACTCGATGCCGTTACTTTTTTTATAGATTACAACCGAAATAAGCCTGACTCACCGGAAGTAGATTTCACCAGATCAAAGTGGTGAATCATTTTGGTCATCACTTACCATAAGGGTTGCTCATATCAAAAAATGTTTCTAACAAAAGTGTAGAAAAACCCCCCCATTTCCCCCCTGGTCTGATTTTGACCATTAACGGACTTGAACGAGATTTCGTGCCCTTAAATTTTATGTATCAATTTCAAAGTAATAGGTTATATGCTACGGTACGCCCTACCTAGGTAGGTAGGGTGTATCGTGTATGTACGACAACCCTGCATCACACACACTTGCAGTCTCTCAGAGTCGATCGTAAGTAGTCTAAAAATATTGAGGTAGATCGCCAGCAGTTCAAGTTTGTGCACCCCTGGTGTAAAATTATGATAGTTTTCGTGTCCACAAGAAAGTGATACGGGTAGATGTGAAACGCAGATATGTCGATATGTCATGACATGGTACCCATTGCAATGTCGGCAATGGGTACCGTACCCATTGCAATGTCGGCAATGGGTACCATACCCATTGCAATGTCGGCTGTATCAACGGGTTTTTCGTTTCCAGTGGAATATGTTAAATTCTAACAACGTAATACTCACTTAGTTTTAGGTTTAACGTTTAAGTCCATCATTTGAAGTTTGTCAGAGACAGACTTGCTCGTCAGTTTATGTTCAATACAATTTAAAATTTCTTCAGGCATGCGGCTAAAAATAAACCAGAAAGATAAAAAGTTATTCATTCAAGAAACGCTTCTATGGAGCTGTCGTGTTTTTTATTCTGCTGTTTTAAATGCTTTTTTTATTTTCATAACGTTTCTGCCTCAAAATTGAATTGACCTTTGCCGTCGGCGTTCAACGCGGATCCCTTGTCCTTCGGGGGATTGACGGTGTCGCACATGACGACGTCGGAATCGCTGGATATGTTCAGCGGGTCGACCGGGATGGCGTTGCCGTCCGAGGAGTCGGGTTCCTCCATGGGGGACGCCTTCTTTCCGACGTCCTGATGCGATGTCCTGTGCACCAGCGACATATCTGGAATTTTTAATTTATTGTATCTATACAGGATTGGTACAAATGCTTCACTTCGGAGATAAATTTTGTTTAAAAAAAAAGTCGTTTAGTTATCCATTCATATTTAATTTGTTTGACGAGATATTTGAAACACTCCAATTTTGTTTGAAAGCTAATAAAATTACTAAAAGTTTGGTGCTTGAAATAATATAATATCTCCAAAGATATATATTGTATTTAAGTATGGTATCTCGTTTGGATGTACACACAAATGTCTCTATAACTAGCAGTAAAATTCCATTTTAAAAACACGGTACCAGAACCGGACGTGATATATGCAGCAGTCCGTTACGGCAATAGTTTCACAGGAGCCGCAATGATATAAATCGTACTCAATTTTTTAATTTAAATTCTTATAAGCGTGGCGACAAGACGTGCCATCTCGCCGCTTTTGGACGAGCAGCCTGAAGGTGAAACCGGCCGATGAAAGAGTCATTCTCAATACTGACGGAGACGGAGCTGAAGAGGAGCCCGATTTGCACTAGCAAGGGTCTTCCTCGAGACCAACCGACGGCAGCCTGGGCTGTATCCCGGAGCCAATCCTGGCTGAGAAGCAGACCGAAGAGGAATGTGGGACTGGAGGAAGGGGCTCATTTATTTGTACACAAATGAGAGGCACAGCCTTCAGCTATATTTGTCTCTCCTTACACAATCCGTCGGTAGGCGTTAGGATAAGACACTAGCTGCTCGGACCCGACCGGCTCTTGCGGCGCTGACTGGCAGTCGCACCCACTTTAGAGTTGTTCAACGACGACGAGCAGACGGCACAATTATTGATTCATTATCAATATCGTATTCACATAAACACACTCAGTGCCGATAACGGTATATCCCGCAATCGCCGTATACGACAGGTGCCGTTTCCGGTTAAAACCGTTACCGTCTTAATGCATTTCTATCAATATTTAAAAGCGCACCATCTTGTGTATACCTGCATTTATGAAAGATATAGACTAATCAACGTTTTTTCTGATTTTAGTTTCATTTTGGCGTTTGGTTGTACGAGGTGTGATCAAAAAGTAAGGTGACTTCAAATTTCGCGGGCTACGTCCGTTCGATCCTCGATTTTTTTTTTGTTATGTTGGTACACTTGTTTTTAACAACTGTGAAAAGTTTCAAGAGTATAGCATTTTTTGTTTGTTTGTGAGAGGCATTAAGGTATGGTGCTCGGCGATTGTCTACTGTCGAAAAACATGGATCAAAGAGTTTGCCTTAAATTTTGTGTAAAAAATGGAATCAAGTGCTTGAAATGTTGACAGTGGCATACGGTGAGTCTAATTTAAGTAAAAAAAATGTTTACAAGTGGTATAAACTCTTCCGAGAAGGCCGAGAAGACACCAATGGCGAACCTTTTTCCCGTTCCCGAAACTCAAGAAACCTCATGAAAGGACGGCGTCTTGCAACGATTAAGGACATAAAGACCGCATCGCTGGATGAGCTGAAGGCTATACCAAAAAGTGCTCATGAGAAGTGCTTTGAAGATTGGAAAAAGCGTTGGCACAAGTGTATTGTATCTGAGGGGGGGGGGGGGGGTTACTTTGAAGGGGACAAAATAAATATTGATGAAAGAATAAATATTTTTTGATAAAAATAAAAAGTTACCTTACTTTTTGATCACACCTCGTATAATTATGTGAAAAGTGCACTAGTGAATTAAAAAAATTTTTTGACGGATTTGTCGGTAAATAGTTCAAGTTTTATTTACAAAACTATGTCAATATAATATTAAATGTAAAAAACATTTTCATAGTTTTGTACATATTATTTGCCAATTATAAGAAATTATAATTTAAACAAAAAACGGGTCACGTACGGATATGAATGTGGTAAATAAAAAATCCTAAGTTTTTAGTGTAATTAAGTTAGTTTCGGTATCTTAACAAGACAGCGTATTGAAAATACTTGTACGATTATTGTCCACGATCTGAATTATTGCCACACCATAAATACTACACAATAGATTCGATACTAGACAAAGGACGGAAAGATATTGCCGTCCTTTACTGGTCCGAGTACTCGCTGACCTAATAATCATTTTCTGAGAAACGTATGACTCACCGAACATTAATTGCAATAAGCAAACGAGTCGTTAAATTTTATCTGTTAACAATGCCTGTTACGGCTACAGCGTCAATAATTGGACACAAAGGCCGATTATGTGACAGTATTTGCAGTGGTAGCACAGAAGATCGAAGTAAAAGTACCATCTCGCCAAACGAGAGATCCTCGTACATTCGAAATATCCAAATTTAAGACCAATTACGCTAAGAATTGCTATTTACGCAGATCAATGAGCACGCATAATATTAATTTTAAAGACGTCGATATATTTTACTTAACAGACAAATCATTTATAAATTGAATTCGGGACACCATTTCCTCCCATAAAAATAACACTTAGTTATAAAAATAATATAATAAATAAAAATAACTCTCACACAAACTTACACAGGCATAAACACATTATTACGCACACTACATTCACACAAAGCACAGTAACGATTTACTTTCTCTTGTATTTTAGTCCATTATGTTATTTTCCATTTCTTTCTATTTTTTCCATTTTGTCTTTACATTTCATTTTGTTTATTGTTAGATTTAAATGTGTAACACATAATCGGCATTATAATTGTTAATATTTTATTTTTTATTAATGTAATGCTGTGAGTTTACCGATGAATATAAATAAATAAATAAATAGCCTGTTGTAGCGAGACTTTTTTTCTTAATTTTGTTCCTCTGGCATCGCGAAGTGAGGTATATTACTACAATATTATATGCTGTAAACGAGCGAGTGACACGGAAAAACAAAAAAAAAACGGTTGAAGCGAGCGTCGCGTGGGCAAAACGATTCAGATTCTCTCGCCCGAGTCATGCTCGGGCAAAGCGCTTAAAACATACCTTAAACGATTAGCCAATAAAGTGCTGGGTCCTCTCGAAGTCACCTGCAAACGAGAATCGTATTATAAAATATGTATTTTCATTTATTTCTTTGGTTAAATTATTGAACACACGTAGATATTTATTTTTGTATTTCTTTTCGGCAATTGCACGGCGTCGGCGACCCTCCAACCCTGAGCCAAGGAGTTTGTCACTTATACAGGTCGTCCCAGAATGACTGATCATCCTTGAAGAGGGTGAAACGGCGACTCCAAACGAGCATACCTAGTCTATTTATTTGTTCTACTAATGCGTGCAAAGTTGAAAAGGATTTTTGATTTTTATATTTAATTAACCTTCAATACAGTGTCCGACCGAAACTGTCGGCCGAACCCGAAACCGAGAAGGATATTGAGAAATATTTTTTTTTATTAATTGTTGTGAATTGGGTCATATACATTATTTCGGGCCCTACACAACTAGGTCAAATGTGCCTGTGCTAGGGTCAGGGGAGATGGTGGTAATGAAGCGTTTAAATGTTATGATTATGTGCGGATTCGAACCTGCGACTAGACTACCATGATCTCATAATTCTCATAGCTTTTCAAATCTCAAGTTTCTAATAAAATCAAGTTGACAACATGAAGACTTTGTGTGAAATATCTCTTTTTTTTTCAAATCTTTAAATACTAGCAACAAAAAATAGTACTCAATACATCCGTGATGCATAGATTTTGACTCAAGTCTATCGGCTAATATATTTGTGTTTATTTTCCGGCTTGTAAGAGGGAAATTACCTCACATGGCGCCTTATAAATACACAAAATAAAATAAGTAAAGTTTCACTCTTGTAATATAGATATTTTCATTACAAAATCAACTGACAGTTCAACACGTTATAAATGCAAATTTTGAAAAAATAATACGGGCATTATAAAGCAACAAACGCATTATTTTACTATATTCAGCCATGATAGCGCCCTAATTATTATTTTTTAAATATATTAAATAAAATCTTAGCAGTAAGACAGTCCATTTTTACAGCTATTCAAAATTTGCTTTGCGTGTTTTGTGTCTAGTATATTTCTTAATATTCTTACACTGGTATTTCAGACCGTAATAAAAAAAAAATTTTTTGAAAATTAGTCCAAGACTGAGATCGGAACCGCATCCATCCTGACATGACCTTTAGAGGCTGTGAGCTTAAATTGGAAGTACTCTTTGCCTGGCAACTAGCGGGCTTGCACCTAGTCTGCCTAGTACTGTTAACTTTAGTGTACCTAGCACTAAATGAAGTTAGATTACTTAAATTTATCATGGTAAAATATATGTATATGTAAAATTGTGAACTGATTTATTGGGTATAATGAATTGTAAAATATTGTAAGGCATGTAATCAGCAAAGCATAAATAATAATTATTATTATTTTTATTATATACAACAGAAAAAAATACCTCAAGGCGTTCGTAGTTTTTGAAACATTTAGTCACCGTGGTGTGTAGACGCGTAGCCGACGTTAACCCGAAAAGCTAGGTCTTTGTCAAAAAGTAACTAATAAATCTTTAAAATAACGTTGCAAATTCAAACGTCGATACAGTCAAAATGCAATTTGATGAGCTGCACATGCGTTCACAGCTGTTACTAAACTGTAAGTGGGATGAGAAAAATCAATACATCCCGTAGTGCGTTTATGCAACGATATATTCTCGAAATACTAAGAGCCTACATTAGCGATTATTATCGAATTATTTTTATACGCATTACTATAAAAAATAATGGAGAAAAAACGGGGTAAAATACCTTCTCTTGTTCATCTGAACATGTCTTTTCGAGACAATGGTCCAGAAGTTGAGATTCACAAAACGACGCACCGGCTCAGAATATATAATACTGCATAGCCCTGGAACCGATATTTAATGGGCACGTAAAAAAATAATACGAATACACGATTTTGATACAAAAGTTTACAATAAATAACACACGACAGCTTTCTCGCTAGACGCCGCCCGCTTAGGAAATGTATCTGTCAGATTGACGGCTAGACGTTGGGACTTTTGGTCGAGAACAGAGTAGGAACCCATTACATAGGTATATAATTTATAGCTACGAACTACTTCATAAAAATCAATAATGCATCCTTCACAGGCATTTTGCATAGCTGCTGTACCTACAATATACATTGCAAACATCAGCCAAGAGAATAATTCGCATTTGGTATAACGTTATTAACGAGGAAATATATTATTTTTGATGGCATAAAAAATCTTCCAAATCAATATTTATTTTCAAGATTATTTTTTAAGAATAATTAAAGTGTTGCCAGACAAGAAACGAAAATACGGCAGACGCGACTAAAATAAAAATGAACCTTATCGAAAATGGGGTAAAAAGTTAATGTGAACTTTGGACAAAATATTTTTTATTAGCATAGGTTCTCATAAATCTATTTAGGCGCAAATGTCACTTTGGAGGGCTGTATCAATCGTACGGTGGTTCCGTTTCGGATGAAGCAGAATACGCTAAAATGAAAATCACTTGGCCCATCTTTTACAACTCTTAAGTTTCAAAAAAACTAGGTCGGTTGAACTCGATTGTGGCTGGAAACTACGAGATATGTCTTTAATAACAACCAAGGATATTTGCAGTAGGATTGTCATCAGTTCAAAGCGAAGATTCGGTTTGTCATTTAGCCTAAAATTCAATGTGTCCAGGACTCCAAACGTTTATTATTTTTAAATGAAACCATCAATGAAATGGTCATATCGACTAACCTTTTAACACTTAATTGGTTAGTCTGGTTTGGTCACCAGCTATGTCACTTATCGTAAAAAGACGCCCACCTTCGATGGTTGCGTAATAAGTATGTTCATATAACAGGTTGAGCATCGTCGATCTCTTCCAACGAGAATCTATCCACGTTCAGAGAAAAAAAAAATACAGCAGTTGTATGATTCTCTGATCAATTCCGTCAATTTTTTCTAAAGGACATCCTGAAGTGACAATATCTGCTTTTATTGTGAAATCATGAAAAAATATGAATAATGAGCAATAGCAAAACATATGGAATAGCGTTTTACGGGTAAATAATAAGTTACATTTCATTAATAATTGAAACTTGAATAATATTGGACCGTTCAATGATTCGGATCCGTTTGTGAACGACGAGAAAAAATACCAAACCGTTGCTTGACGGTAATTAATCTGTGTGATTTAAATTGACTTTTAAAAGCTAACTTTTCTAGCATTCAGAAGTGTACCAGAATATTAGCATCAATAAAGGGGGGCGAAACAGCCGTTCGAAATAACCATATATTAACAATCCGCGAGCAAACCTTAGTACATTTTATATAGCTGCCTATTTTAATAATTAATAATAGTGGTCTGTTAGTGATCGATTGATTGGGTCTTTGCGACCCGATCTATCGGCATGTTGATACGGGTCGTCAAACGAATTCGGACATGGCTACATTATTTATTTATTTATTAGGTAGTTCATTACATACAAAAAGCGCCCCCATTAAAAAAATACTTCGGCGCCCTCGCTAACGAAATGTTCAATACGGTATACTTCCACGCGCGTTTCTATACCCTATTATTACTGTGAGTCCAACATATATCACCCATTACAGAGTAACTGCAAATTCCGCCATGGATATTGTAGAAAAATGAAATATTATTACATTCCAAATTGCCACACTTAAATAACGGGTTGTATTAGGATTGGAAACATTGTATAAGCTGTATCTAAATATGGTCAGAGATTAAAATAAAGAAAAGCTTCTAGATACACAATGACAATCTATAATTTCACTTTTAAAAAACACTCCTTACTCTTCCTCCTCCTTATCCTTATTTACTTAACTACATAAGCACACTAAATGATATAACTGTACCTATAACATATTGATATAATTTATATATATTGCTTCAGTAGATCATTTTAACAGCACAAACAAACTTACAAATAATATTTATTATGTCTGCACATATTTATTTCTTTTTATTTTATTTAATCTAAGGGAATCGTGGTAATTATATAATTTATTGTACAAGTGGGAGAAGGATTTAGAGAGAAAAAAAAATGATGAAATTCTAATCATACAATTTATTTTGCATACCTAAAATTCACGATTGAAATATTTATGAATATTTTTTTTTTAGTTTTCCAGCCAACTTCTATATTACTTATATAGAACTTAATTTAAACCCATGAATTAGTTATTTTTTATTCTCTAAACTAAAATATAAGGTAATTGTAAATGAAGGAATCTAAATATTCTATCTAAATATTTTTTGTTGAAGTCGTATACTAGCGCTCGTTGCATTTAAACTTATTTTTCGATGGACACCGTCGATATGTCGCTTTAATGTAGTTTTCGTTGAAGTCATATAATCGCACTCGCAGCATTTGAACTTTCTTATTTTCCGATGAACAGCGTCAATATGTCGCTGTAAAGCATTTTTCGTTGAAGCCATGTAATCGCACTCGCCACATTTAAAATCTCTTATCTTCCGATGAACACCGTCAATATGCCTCTGTAGATGTTCGTTTCTTAAACTTAAATAATCACACTCGCTACATTTAAACATTCCTTTTTTGAAATGAACGCCGTCAATATGCAGTTGTAACCTGTATTTCGCAAAACTCATATAATCGCACTCCCTACATTTAAAATTCTTTATTTTTTTATGTACAGAATCAACATGCCTTTGTAGTTTAGTGTTCGTTAAACTCATATAATCGCATTCGCTACATTTGAACTTTCGTATTTTTCGATGAACGCTGTCAATGTGCATTTGCAATGTCCCTTTCGCAAAACTCATATAATTGCACTCGTTGCATTTAAACTTTTTTATTTTCCGATGGACGCCGTCAATGTGTATCTGCAAGGCAGTTTTGGTCGAAGTCATATAGTCGCACTCGCAGCACTTGAACTTCTTAAAGCCTTTAAACTTTTTAATTTTCCGATGAACGCTGTTAATATGGATTTGTAAATTCCCTTTCGTTAAACTCATGTAGTCGCACTCGTTGCATATAAACTTTTTTATATTCCTATGAACACCGTCGATGTGCCTTTGCAAATATCCCTTCGTAAAACTCTTGTAGTCGCACTCGTGGCAATTAAACTTTTTTATTTTCAGATGAACACTCGTGATGTGCACTCGTAAAGACACCTTCATTAAACTCGTGTAGTTACAGTCGTCACATTTGAACTTTCGTATTTTTCGATGGAAACCGTCAATGTGATTGTTAATAGCACCTTTGTTGGAGTTTACGTACTCGCACTCGCCACACTTCCATACTATTGTTTTCTGATGGACGCTGTTAAGATGTATTTTTAAATGTTTTATTTGTGAACTCATATAATCGCATTCGCAGCATTTAAACTTCCTTGTTTTCTGATCAACGCCGTCAATATGCATTTGTAAAGCAGCTTTCGTTGAAGATCTATAATCTTGTTTGCTACATATAACATAGTGCGGATCTTTTGGAGCTAAGGTTTCCAATTTGATACATCTTAAACGTTCTTCCTTAATATGCTTTATTTTGCAATCTCCTTGGAAGCTTTTGTCTTCAATTTCTATTTTAACAGATGTACCCGGAACACTTTGAACAAAATCTATTTGAGACTGATTCATTCGAAAATCTTCCATTTGATAAATGTCCTGATAGTTATCAGTAGGTTCTATTTTTATATAAGTTTTAAATTCATTTTCTTCCATTATTGAACAGGGAATGAACTTATTATAAAATAACTACCTACACAATTTTTATAACCTCAAAAAGAATTCGATTCCTTAGAAAGGTAAACAAAAACAAAATATCGCTCATTTGACTGTTCTCAATGAGATGTCAAATCTAATGTCATGTTGGTTTGTGTCACTTCAGTGTTGCTATACGTAATATATATTTTGCTTTTGTGTCATTTCTGATGTCCGGAGTAATAAATAGGTATTTTTAATTTTGAGAATAAAACCTACTTTAAGTAAATATGACTGCTAGTAGGTATAAATTATTAAAATACACATTTTTAAGTATGCATGAAGCCTATACTTTGAATCCAAACGTATAATCTCTAGGAAAGTGTGTTTATGGCTACAAACGATTTTCCATTGATATTATCACACATTCGTGCATAATTGCATATAAACGTTGTTAAATATATATTAAAATTCAGTATTTGATTTTAAAAAGTTGTATAGGGCGGATATTTACTTTAAAAACGATTGGAAATAGATTCGATCCCAACAATAATTTGGAGTTTATTCGTTGACATAACTGTCAACTGTCAACAAAACTGTCAGTTCAAAATATCAAAATTTATTTTTCGTTACTGTCAGATTGGAAATTTGGATATTTCTTATTTCTAATAACATTTTCGGAATAAATATATACATTTTTACAAACTTTTATTTAGCTTGCAACGTTTAAGTCAATTCTTGCAAGTCGTATTAGAACCACTTCCACTCACCCTACGGAGTTAAAATTTGACATGTTAGTTCAGTATTGATGAGAATGCATTTTTATGGTAAGCATGACCTGATTCCACGCCCAGGAATGGCTCCATACGAAGGAACTCGACGGTCAACAGCACAGACGCGAAATTTTGTATATGCATTCCAGCCAACGATCTTTTAAAAGTTATAGATTACGGCATGTCATATAAATCGTTCTTGTAAAAACCCGACACCGGTACCTAGATTCCCCGCGCCGTGTGTGGAATTAAACCACTAGAGAACGCTTGTAACTTTCAATTACAGCAATCTATTACATCTCCAGCTATTTCCAATACTAATCGTGAAGAAAGTATATCAAAATTCATTATGGTTTCATAGAATGTTATTCGTAAACTGTACGTAATTATATTGAAATGATCGTGATGAACCTTTCAAGTGCACTCAAAAATCAATACTTTGTTTTGGAATGACGAAGCTAAAATAATAAACGTGGTCGCGCGTGCGTGCTTACATCTCGTAATTTATCTTTTCTGTGGTTTTATTTATTTATTTAATGTCATTTACATGCACTCTTATAATATATAATAGTATAATATATAATTGTACCTACATTATTAATAATTATTATTAATTTGCAATGGATTAGTTTTGTGCATCACCTTAATAGCACAAAGTGCTGTTCCAATGTGCTGTTAAGGCGCCCCGGGACGCATTTGTCCTTGAGATTAGAAAGAGTAAGCTTTATTCGAACATTGACGCGTAGAAAAGAGACGGATATACTCGCCGACCGCGAATTCGTTACATTTGGAATCGATGAAACATGTTTTTTGTATTTAAATAATTATTATCATTTAAAAAAAATGTTTTTTTTTAAGTAATGTCCTAGATTATTATATTGTCTATTTTTAGAAAGAAAAATTAGGTTCGCGTCACTTACACAACTTAAAAGAAAATCGTTGCAAGAAAAAAAAAACACTTTTCTATTTATTTATTTTCATTACTATAATAAGGTGAATTTCGTTTTTTTTTTAAGCAAAGTACTAAATTAATATATGTAGAATATTGTGGTATTTTTAGTTTTAGCCATTTGTTGGGAATAACTTCAACAAAATGCACCAAAATACGTTACTAAACACGTTTTAGGGACTGGTGGCGCCTTAAGGATTTTGACGCGAGCTAAGGGACTTCTTAACGCTTACTTCTTACTTGACAACAACTTCAGCCCTAAAATATTATGGAAGACTGTAAAAGATATCGCTCATATTTATAATGAAAAATCTTCAGAAATAAATAAAATAAAAATCATCGAAACTAGTGCGAATGTTAAAGATAATTCAGAGCAAGTTGCGAATCGTTTTAATTCTTTATTTACGAGGATCGGAGAACAATTATCGGAAAATATACTGAATAATTAAAAATAACTGAAGAAACTTGGCTGATAATATAAACTAGTGGTCGCCCACTAGTCGAAATTCGACCGTTTTATTTTGTTATTTTTACTTCAGCTGCGAGCGTGTACAAATACGCCATTAGCATGTATTGTTTGCCTTAACTGTGTTATTTTTTTATTTTTAATTTAAAAGTTACTCCCTTTTTACAGCCCTTCACCTAAAGTGACTTGTTTCGCATTGTAAAACCTGCATTGCGAATCCATTAATCCACCATCAAAAGTATTCAAATTTCTTAGAATGACATTCAGTGCACATTTAAATTAATCCCCCAAAATAATTTCATCATTTTGTAATATTATTTACACTATTTAAATTTGCATTTGTCCATTATCACTTCGACTTTCAGGCGAATATATAGGATGATGATTTTAGAGGCGTGGTTTTCAAGAAGACATAAAACGCATATAATTTGATGTTATGGCTAAGAATTTAGTTTTATTATAAAGATAAGGGTTTGCCATTATGTTTTAAAAATGATTTCGGGTAAGTGGCCGCCGCGGCTGACTCGAACAAATTCCAGCCGAGAGGCCCAATTTTCAACCACTTTTTGCAGCAAGTTGGGCCGTATGTCAGCAATAACGCGCCGAATATTCTCTTCCAAGGCGTTAATCGTGTCCGGCTTATCTGCGTAGACAAGCCACTTCACATAACCCCACAAAAAATAGTCCAGCGGTGTTAAATCGCACGATCTTGGAGGCCATGCCCCGTTGTTCAGGAGTAAGTCTATTCATTACGAAATGGCAAACCAAACTGAGCATAAATCAAGTGACAGCTGTCAAAAACACCAACTACGAAAAAAGTAGTGCCAGATTGAAAACCACGCCTCTAAAAAAATACCCTATTCTTCCTTTTTTGTGATTCACGTCAGTTCTATAGATAGGTGCGAATATCCGAATGTTAAGAAAAAAATACTGTAAATGTAACATGCAAAATAAAATTACTAAAACTAATATTAGACAGGGTTTAATTTATATAATAAATTATACTCACCTTTTTAACGTAATAATTTTGCTTTGTTGACATTGACAGATAATTGAAAAAGGAACGTTTGAAATCGCACAAAATTTGACAGCTCGAAACTCAATCTGTCAGTTATTATGAAGGTTTTATTTTATTGAATTTAATGTATTTATAACACATATTACAGATAATTTTAAATTTTAAAATTCTTCTCCATATAAACTTTAACCGTGCCAAACCTCACAATCCTTCGTTCCCTCAACATGCTTAAAAAGGAATCCAAAGTCTTCCCTTCACGTGCCGTAGACCACATATATATGCCGTGTACCATGATATGATGTTTTCTTTATCCAGCGTTACGTCTGATTGATAATATAATATAAAGTGTAAAAATATAAAGAGTCAAATCTGTCTAACTGTAGCACAACTAATTAATTTAAGTTTTTCGTGTGGAGTTTTCCCTGACATCTGAAAAAAAGGTCTAATACTTCCTATATTTAAAACAGGTGACAAACAGGAGTTAAGTAATGATGTGCCTATTTCACTACTCAATACTCTTTTTAAACTATTCGAAAAAGCTTAGAAAACGCATTTAATTACTTATCTCGAGAATAATAATAACAATACGGCTTTCGAATAGGTTAGGTCAGGTTACTGATTTCATAACTCAGCAATTCGCCAAGCGCATATCTGTGTATCTTGATCTGGCGAAAGCATTTGATATTGTATCCCATAGAACTTAAGGAATATAGGTATTGAAGGTGACATTCTTAAATGGTTTAAATGCTGCCTAACTAATAGAAAACAAATGGTCCGGTTGAACGACTTCGCGAGCGATGAACTCGAGATAAGCTGCGGCGTACCGCAGGGAAGCGTTTTAGGACCTTTGTTGTTACAAATTTATATAAATTGTGGCGGTTTCGTTTTAACTTTTGCTGATGACACAATTATCCTCTTTAAGGACACCTGGTTGGATACTTACGAAACAAAATACATGCCTCATAGCATTACTTCTAGTGGACATTTACCCTGAAATTATTATCCAGAAAGTGGCACATCGTACTCTTTCAGATGACACAGGCTTTATTATTGAGCGACTTGTATCGATTAAATACTTAGGTATTGTTATTGATACTAACTTAAATTGGAAATTGCACTCGCAGGAATTATCTTATAAAATTAGAATACTTTGGTATATATTTAAGTCTATAAAAACCATCTTAAAACAATACTTATTAAAAAATATTTATTTTGCGCTTGTGCAATCACTTATTTTGAGTTGGGGTGGCACCTCAGCGAGTAATTTAAATTCTATTGGAATTTAAATTACAAATAATAAATTAAACAAAGAGTAATTTAACAAAATTTTACAATTTAATATTCAAGGAAATTAATCATCCTAAAAATATAAAAATTGGGATTTGTTATTCAAACAGGCGTAAATTATGTTAGAGGCGTTGATGTATGAAATAGTTTAGGTTTATATTGTATTTAAATAATAAATATATGTAATATACTTTTAAATATAGTAAAATTGTGTAATGTATTGCTTAAATACCGTATTTAGATGATTCCTTACGTTTTAATAGACAAACTCTGTTAGCTATAAAAGTCTGACAGTATTGACATTTGGAAAATTCGAATATTTTCTTTTTAATATTATTACAGATTGAAAATTTTCAAACAAATTATTTAGCCAGAATGTTCAAAGAAAATTAACGCACGCTGGTGTGCCTGACCTATCATTCTCCGAAACCACCTGTCAGCCATTGCCGTCAATGCATTTGTGGGCACGGTTCCGCTTGGAGTCAGTCGATTACAACCACACTTTAAAATGTCTTTAGGATTGTTTCGGCGTTTCATAAGGCGACACTGTTTAAATCACCCTATTAATCCTCGTTACAAGTAACACCATGACATCGTAGCGTAGTGACGGGTTAAGCTTCAAATCACGCAATTATTTTGTAGTAGGGTAAGGTGCGGTACAGTGTCCCACAAAAAAAGGTTTGAATTTTGAATAACACATTCATTTATTTATTTATATCACATCCGATATATTCTACCACCACCATATTATAATAAAGATTTGTGTTAGAGTTTTCATTTATCATAGTATAAAAACATATTAATCCTTAAATTAATCATGGTCTAAAATATTAAATTTAAATTTTTAATTAATAATAACGTTTTGTTAGACTGTACCATTACGCCATTGAATATCTTCCGAGGTACAGTAAAGCGAAGCCAAAGGTAAACATTAATTTCGACTCATTTAGATCCTTTTTTGTCTGGCATTTGGTAACCACTGGATATTTAATAATAAAAAAAAATATGTTAGATACCTTAATCTTAGGTCTTCGACATAGTAAAGGCAGATTTTTAAAATTTAATTCTATTTCTGAGAAATTGAATAAATGATAAACTGCTAATATTTATTTTTTAGTTGAATCGTTCTCTGATAAAAGAAGTTAGAGTCTTGGGAAAAATAGTAATTGAAAGGCAAATGATGGTTCTAAAACATAGTAAAGTTAGTTTTTTTAATTTCTATATAATAAAGCTGTAATTAAATAAAAACCAACAATTGCTTACTGACTGCGCGGAGAGTAAAGGCAAGGCTGTGCAAGGTCGACTGTCGCGTATACAATTAAATAGGTATTAAAGTATGATAGGAAACAAGGTTAGTAAAGTTGAAAGAAACATACACAGTTTAAGCTTACGGAACCTTATGAAGGAGAAAGAAATAACAAAATATGGAAGTAATATGTTGGATTAACAGTGTTATTAACACTGTTAATGTGTGCCCTCTACTGTTTTTTCCACAGCACAATTTTAAATGTCATCGCCACCAAAAAAAAAAGTGACTTAAAAAAATTAAGGTTAGTTTACAATTAATGCAACTTAATAGCTTACACTAAAAATATATTTCATTTATGTAATTCTTGAGAGACTAAATTAAAAATCTATTACTTCCTTGCCAAAATTTTAGTAGTTACTTGAACATACAAATTGTGTTTTTATTTAGGTTAGGTTAGGGGCAACGATCTTTTAAAACTGAGGGTGAGTAAGCGCCTCGCGTATCATACGTCTCACATGCATGACATGTGACCATGGGATGGTCACATGTCACATGTATGTATGTCACATGCATGTATGTGACATACATGGCATCGTGTGCAAATCTACGTGTAGGGTTTGGACAACGATGATTCGTATGATATGCCGTATCTATATGTTTATATCGTATCTACAATTACTAAGTATGCGATAGCCATAGTGTTTGTCCAAGGCGAAAAAGGAAAAAAAAACAATGTGGTACACTTTTGGAATGTGTTGGTTAAGATGGCGGTGGATTGTTAATTGACCTTTTGTTAAGTGAGAAGCAGATAGTATAATGACATTTATGCTATTCGTGATTTTTCTCTATTTATTAAGTAGTCCTTTTACGTTTACATAAACATTTTCCTAATTTATTATTTATAGTTTAAAATTGTAAAATAGAAGTAAAGTTAAATTATATAAGTATATTATAGCATTATATTAGATTAAATTAACCATTCTCCGCTGTATATCTGTTTCTATATGGTATTCTAAACAGCTTCGTTCAAGCACATTGAAACGCCTATACTGGGGAACCTGTCATTGAACCTAAGAGGTTTAACACATTAAATGCAACATAACTTGATATAAGAATAAAAAAAAATACTCACTTTTCTTCATTTCATTTATTTTATTTCGCTGCATGTAAACCTTTTTAATTATTTCTGTGAATCCTAACAATATGAGACTTTACGGTAGACTTTTGAGCAAAAAAAATATTACATTCATCGCACGAAAATTGTTTATTTTTTCTATGAATGTCATTAATGTGGGAATTCAAGTGACATCTCTGCGCGAAAGATTTACTACATTCGCTGCATTTAAACTTTTTTATTTTTCTGTGAATAGTATCAAAGTGTGCCTTTAAGTATGGTCTGGCGCTATAGAATTTCCCGCACTCGCTGCAGGAAAACTTTTTAATATGTCTGTGAACTCCATCAATGTGAGTCTTCAAGCTAGTTTTAAAGGAAAACCATTTATCACATTCACTGCACATAAACTGTTTAATTTTTCTGTGAACGCTATTAATATGTGAATTCATATCGCGTCTTTGAGCACATGAGTATGTGCACTCACTGCATGTAAAGGGTTTAATTTTTCTGTGAACACAGTCAATGTGAATCTTTAGGAAACGATTTTGCGTAAAAGACAAATTGCATTCGCTGCACGGAAACGGTTTAATATTTCTATGAATGCTATCAATGTGCATTTTCAATTGCACTTTGAGCCTAAAAGCTTTACTACAATCGCAGCACATAAACTGTTTCATTTGTCTGTGAACGCCGTCAATGTGCACTTTTAAAGTGCGTCTTTCAGCACTAGAGTATGCACACTCGCTACATGCAAAAGATTTAATTTTTCTATGAACGGCGTCAATGTGTATCTTCATACAACGTCTTTTAGCACTAGAGTACGCACACTCGCTGCACGCAAACGGTTTAATTTTTCTATGAACGCTATTAATGTGGGATTTCAACTGATCTTTTCGCGTAAATGAACGACTACAATCGCTGCATATAACCTGTTTAATTTTTCTGTGAACGCTGTCAATGTGTCTCTTTAAGCCACTTCTTGTGCTATAGGATTCACTGCACTCGATGCACGTAAACTTTTTAATATTACTATGAATCCCATCCATGTGACTGATTAGGCTAGATTTTTGAGTAAAACATTTATTACATTCACTGCACTCAAACGGTTTAATTTTTCTGTGAATGTCATTGATGTGTGTATTCAAGTTACTTGTGTGCCCGAAAGATTTATTACATTCGCTGCATTTGAACTTTTTGATTTTTCTGTGAATGGCGTCAATGTGTGTCTTCAGATAACATCCTGTGCTATAAGATTTACTGCACTCGATGCACGTGAACTTTTTTAATTTCTTGTGAACGGTCAAATTACGCTGCGAACGAAGTGAGTGATTGCGTTTCGCTGTGTAAGAATGACGAGCATTTGTTTCGAAAGAACGAGATTTGTCGGAAATATTTTTTTTGTAACATTGCAAACACAATAATGAATGTGTAGTTTTGTACGCACAAGTTTTAAGAAACATAGTTTTATTTTGATTCAATAACTTGTTACAGTTATTACAAGAGAAATCATTAATGCCGTTAATCGTTACTTTAGCACACTTATATTGGCATATCGATGTAAGACCCCTCAATTGGTTAATTTCATTGAAGATGGTTTGAGCACTAAATAGTTTCATATTATCTAATGTACGGGTCTCACTTTTTAGATATCTGGTATTTCCAATTTCAATTTTGGCATGCATATGATTTTTAAAATCCATTTTTATTTATATAATTTTTCAATCAAACTTATGGCAAATGGCTCCATTCACAATCCCGAATCACATGCTTGCATATTGAACTCTATAGTGAATTGCTGTTTTGACATATTGATAGTTAAGCACACACACACTAGCGTTACAAAAAAAAACCACTGTTTATTGTAAAGTGGTTGCACACAATATAGAGGAAGACATTTATTAGTAGTATCAGTGCACACTAGCTTTATATACAAAAATGAAATAAAAACATAATTTACCGATCCACAATAACAGTGTTGATTAAAATCTTTGCTAAGGTATAAAATTATGTTTATACTATCATGTAAAAAAAATATAAATATAAAACAATAAACATTGCTTTATTTCTGTTTAATAATAAAAAAGATAAGATAAAAATATTTATTTTCCATGAATACATAATATAATAGGAATTACATTAAAATAAGATAAACAAAAATTAACTCACTATTTAAGTACACAATACAACTCTACGTAGTATAGACAAACAGTAAAAGCATAAAGATATAAAGAAAAAATAAAATTAAAGTAAACATGTCAAATCCTGCAAACGTAGGAGAAAAAAAATAAACATAAAACTAGAAAAATAAATAAATAAATAAACAAAAACCTAAAGACATACGAAAATGTACATAGGATAGGCATATGTTGTTATTTATAACATATAATAATCTGACGGAAAAAAATACATAGGTAGTGAAGCTATTTAATTAAATCACACAGGAAAAACTATTCTATTTACTATTACTATTTTAAAAAATCGCCTATTTCACTAAACCAAATAACATATCAAACCTAAAAACTATACATTAGGCTACAAACCTGGTAAATTTCAACATGACTTACATCAATTAGTATTGAACATTACGGTTTATAAAAAAAAATAGTTGACAGTGATGATACTTTTAAGTTTTTTATAGTCATCACTTTATTCTGTATTTTAAGGAAAGTTATAAAAGTAGTAATACATCGAAAGCCAAATCGTCAAATAGTTTCTAAATGACCTCTTCTCACACTTTCTACCGCACTACCAAACATCCTGTATATACTATATAATACATATATATTAAAAAATCTAAGGTTTATCTTACACCAAAATTTATTAAAGACCATCGATTTTATGCTATGGTATATCGGGATGGGGAAATTGTCTGAAAACAAACAGCACGAAAAGCTGTTATAAAACAGTTGTTTATCAAAAATATCTCGATATTCACACATAAACACCTAAACATACATACTAGAGTCGAGCATCTTCAGAGCACTGGGGCAAATTATAGTGATCAACTTGTAGTTCCTAAAATATATATATATATATATCTGTATTTAGAGTGCTAATTATTTAGGGTGTAATTTAATTTTAATCTTTACATGTATCTCTGTACTTTAGCGAAAACCTATCATCAGTCAATTTTACACACAATTGTATGTACCATTCTTTTTTTATATAATTGTACTGTTGATTTTCCGAATAAACGATAAATAAATAAAAAATAGTCAAAGTTGGATGAAAAAAAAAATAATTCTTTACACAAACTTTTATTCACTTTTCTGTAAACAATCTGCTATCTTCAACGATCTTTTAAAACATCACCGAGGTTTTCCCAAACGAAATTTTAGTTGACTAGTCAAGTACTCGATTCTTTTGGAGAGTCGACCTCCGCCGCCCAGGCCTAAGTTTGTTTCACTTCTACCGCGTAATCCCCTTTTTGACTTGACGTTTTGAGACTTTCTTGTCGTTAGCTTTAATTTTTTTGCAGTTTTCCGATTATTTGTAAGTATTTTGTCTTTCATTCTAATATAGGTATAAACTATAATAACTATAATGTGTTGAAATTGGTTGAAATAGCACAGGATTGACCCGAAAGCCGATAAGTACCTTTACTTAGGCTAATGTTTTGTTTATTTTTAACTAGCCGCTCAAAGGTCCTGCAGGCGGTTTTGACGACGCCTTCGGCGCGCGACAACTCGTGCATGCGGCACCCTAAGCCCTTCCTAGCCTATACGAATTGACAATGGCCCAATTGTACAAAATATAAATTGACAATATACGTATATTATATTTATTTTTATTTGAAAAAGTCTAAATGTGCATTTTACCCGCAGTTAATGCTAACAACCGAAGTTTGTAGTCTTCGTTACCTACTGATCATAGCTTGTGGAATACGGTTTTCCCGAATTTTCCGGGCAATTTTTCTTTACCGCAAAGTTTTTATATTGGTAAGTATTTTGTATCAATAGGAAAAAGAAATAAGAGATAGAATTTGGCTATGAGGGTTTGAGGTATCAGTTCATTTTGGAAAAGTGGTCTCTTGCCTTAAATAGTTTGGGAATCCCTGGTGTAGACTATTCCACGTCGCTCACGAATGATGAAAATCGGAGCAAATGGTAGCAATGATGACGAGTGATTATGTTTCCCCGAGATGAGTCATGACTACAAAAGCGTTTGAAGTACGTTGATCTGAGGTATTATTCAGATTCGATAAAAAAAAATCTACAAACATGGAAGCGTTTGTTCTAAATTACTACTAGACGGGGGCTTATCAGCAATATGCTGCTGATCATCAAACAAATAATAAATAATCATATTCTTTAGGTGTACATTGACAGTTATTTCGATAAGTGCGCCGTCTGTGTATTGGCAAGAAAAGTATTTCTAAACTGTATAAACATTTACGCTTTATGCGGTTTGCGTCTGGGCTATGTACCAACAAAATCGTACAGTCATTTTAAAATACAAACATGATAAATTAGGCGACAAGCGACTTATACTGTACTGTTTGCTAGATGACAAATCATTTGAACGAAGCCGATCGTTTGTTTTGTTTTAAGTTCCAGCATTCGTTGAGGACGAGCCATCGATGAAATGAGTCTCCCGCAAGGTAATGCGGACAACGCCGTGTTAGCGATGGACCAATCGAGGTCGAACACACCCACGGCTGCCGCAATCGTTCAGATGAATAAACCATCAGATCAGAGCTTACTCACGACGGCAGGAGGCACAACGGTTGGCTATAAAACGGAGGAAATCAAATTCATGACCAAATATTACATTTACATCAATAAAATATCGCGAGCAACGAACGCTTTCTACTGCGACCTGTGCGGTGTGGATGTTGAGAATTCCGCCCGAGGAATCGTGGATCACACACTGGGCGCGGAGCACATGTCCAAGTTCGACCCGGCGGGCTATTTGATCGCGCAGGGCGGGGGGTTCCATTTCCTCCCCACCTTGCCGTACGTGTGTTATTGCAGCTTTTGCTACGTGTCTTTCGACGAGTTGAGTTCAATCAATCACATTCAAACATATCAGCACGCCTTTCAAATATCCTCATATATCATATCTGCTGTCTTTTTAAGAAAGTACGATGACTTGATCCCACCGAGATGTAGCACGTCTAATAATGAAGGGACTCCGAATAGTACGTCGGTCGACGAATCGTCCGAAAGAGAAACTGTTCTGACGGCAATCGGTGCTAAGTACTATGAAGTTAGCAGTATTACGGTCGTGGGCCCTCTTCTGTATTGTAACATTTGTAAATTTCTATTACCGAAGGGATTGAAATGCATCGTTGAACATGTGAACGCACAGAAACACACCGAACTGTGCACAGAGGAGGCATATTATGCCGCACAGAGCGTTTCCCGCTCCACGTCGGAGCGTTTCTTCTGCGCGTTGTGCGTTTTGCATTTTTCCAGCGATCGTTTCAAGCATACGCATTCAGAGTGCCATCAACTCAACCTGGTCGAAATTTTCGAGAGAAATGCCACATTCGATTCAACTTATACGGCTGTCGATATAAAAAACGATGATATTGTTACCGACGAGCTGCACATTGAGGCGGCCACGGAGTTTGTTGAAGATTTTATGAGCGTAAATGAAATCTTTGAATTCCAGACACACTATCACTGCAGTATTTGTAACAAAACTTTCTTCAAGAATATTGAAAATGTCGTCAACCACATTAATGACCGAGCACACAGTTATATGTTTGCTCTTGGCAATCCTGACTACCACAAGTACCTCTCCGTTCACAAAGTAGTTCCGACCGAGGATCGTTTCACATGCCATTTTTGCAACGAAGACGTGAGTAATATAACAAACGCTATTGAACACATTGTGAATTCGGCGACGCACGTAAAACGCGTCGTCGAAAGCTTCAGCGCGGTTTTCGATCCCGAAGATCCAGCATCCGAAAACGATTCGAGCGAAGAACAGCCGCCTATCGGGGAGCGCGAAATTCACACAGAGATTTCCGTTCCGTCACCTTCTGCGAAGGACAATGCAACGGGCTTCAGCAATTATGCTTTTTACATTCTCGAAGAATTGTTAATTCATTCTAGCTTGTATGTTCTTGTCTATGACACAAGTAATTATGAATGCTCAAATTGTAAACGGTTATTTTCACGTGACGTACTGATCGAACATCATTTGTATGAATTCCGTTTTATCTATTTATTGTTGGCAATATTTTTTTTATATCAAATACTTTTATTATAAAGATCATATAAGATAAACATTAATATGCGTGCCATCTTTTAGGAATTCAGACGGTCTCCGTCAATCAATAACCACGGTCACGATAACTGTGGGGCTAGTCTGAAGCTGAATCGCCGATCGCTCGCTGTCAGCTTCAGACTAGCCCCACAGTTATCACACTTAATTAAGTTAAGGTTAGTTAGTTGAGTTAAAGTTAATTAATTAAGCGATTTTGATTTGCGATTTGAACGACAGCATTCTCGAGAATTTTCTTTGAATTGATTCAATTAAAAAAAAAATAATTCATTTGCTTTTGTGCAAATAAAATCTGCACTCGCTAACATAATGACTCTTAAAAAATATATACTTTTTAGGTTAATACATTAACTGTCAAAAATAAATCTCGATAATTAACATTGAACATAACTTTACAGAAAACACAATATTAATGCATTTCCTAAGCGTAATGGATATCTCGCATATTTTGTAAGAACTATGTTTAAACCGGGTTGTAGATATTTTAAGCATTCGATATATCTCTGTAAATTTAACATTTTCACGGCCCAAAATCTGGCGGACATTTTTCAGTTATTTTTTCTAATTTGGACAATTTTCCACAAAATACGTATTCCGGTCGTAGTAAAAAATTAACGTAACCTAAAAGTTTTCAAGAAATATTTCAGGTTAAATTTTAGAAATCTTTAATCTCAGTACGCCGACCTCAGTATCCGTGAAATCCGAGTTTCGGTGCCCGGTCAGGTGGTGTTTTTTTTCTGTTTTCAATTTATCGCTTGTACAATCTGGAGTTTCATTTTAATTGAATAATTATATTATTTTGTAACAGGCAGGTAGCATAGCTGATAAGCCTATATCTTATTCCATATCAAAATTGTTATTATTTTTCTTTGTTTTTATTTTTCTTATATATGCAATTTATGATAAAAAATGGAGTTAATCTCAGTTGAAGAAATTTAACGTCCGATTAAGAGGTTGTTGCGAGTTGTATTCAGAGTAACTTCAATTTTTAAAGAAGGTTGATGACATCAGGAATCAAACATTAATCAGAAAAAATATTGTAATAATATTTACGAGTAAAACGAATTCAAAATTTAATCTAAACCGTTTTAACGTTTGAGAACGCGGTTAGACGCAAGGTACTTCGAAAAAATAAAAGTATTTTTTAATATTACATATTTTTTTTTTCATTTAGTTGTCGATATAGATCAACCTTCTGAAAGAACATTGTTTTGTT
The DNA here is from genome assembly GCA_020383195.1 of Neomicropteryx cornuta. Lineage (NCBI taxonomy): Eukaryota > Metazoa > Arthropoda > Insecta > Lepidoptera > Micropterigidae > Neomicropteryx > Neomicropteryx cornuta. The sequence goes on from JAHKQU010000031.1 coordinate 4,475,130, forward strand.
AAATACACCCTGTATATTTAAATTGTATTGACGTTATTAGAATAAGAAATACTGATTAAGTTGTAATAATATATGGATCGCCCTTTGGAATTCTGTCATATGTTGTGTTTGAAGGGGTTTAGCGTTAATTGAATGGGGTGTAATGATGGCTGCAGACGCATAGATACGCCAACCGATCGCTGAACACGCTCTCTACTCATCAAATGACATACAGGAATCGGATCCATTCCGTTCGCCGGCACAGAAGTGACGGAGATCTGTCAGCGGTCTCTATATTTTTTTTTGTATCGCTAACGGCGGCACTAGACATGCTATTAGATCGTTGCTTTAACTAATAAAAACGTCGCAGGGCTAACTTCATTCTATACCCGTTTCATTTTCTCTATGCAGGTAGCTTAATGAATCTGCTAAACAACCATAGTTTCAACCACACAGCACTTCGGAACGGCAAATGAGATGGATAACGTTGCCAATCCATCCAGTCGACAATTGCAACATAAATATGTTGCGCGTAGAATGATTTAAATGTTTCGGCCTTATGCATAGTTGCGTTAGTATGCTGCTAAGCTTGAAAGTGACCACTGACCATAAGAGCGTACTTTAAAAGCGAACTATCATGGAACTTTAAATTGTTGTTAACCGATAAAAAAAAGCATTTAAAATCCTCGTATCGCGTCCGTCAATTGTCCTAAATAGTTTTGTTTTACTCGTACAACAACATAATATCTAAACGAAAGGTTTGACAATATGGCAGGTTCCTCGTAATTATCTTTAAAAATTGATCAATGAAAACTGATTATTGTTAATAACTTTTGAAATACATATTTGATATGAAAATATAACACTTGTTTTATTATAATTATTAAAATTAATTTGTCGACCCGGACAAGTTTACTGAACGGACAGTGTAACGCTCGGCGCCTTAAAACTGGCCGTCAATTTCGACGGACCCATTGAATAAGTGTTTTTTTCCATTTTTAATGCTACGCCATTATATGCGAAATTTGTCATTCGCTAAAATGGGTGGAATCTTTCATCAGGTGCGACGTGCTAAATTAGGTAAAAATTTGTCATCACCTGTGACTGCTATATTAGGTAAAATTAACCTTTAGATGCCTGCCTGCCATGTTAGATGAAATTTTTCAATCATTTGATGGTCGTTTGACGGTCAATTTTTTACAGATATTTATTGGTTTATAATTAAACAACTAAACGACAAATGTTTATAATAGCCTAACTAAAATCTTCGTGCTTTTATAAAGGCAAGTTCAAGTTCAATGCCGTCAACAACGGCGTTTATTTCGTCATAGTTTTTATTACAATAAAAGTCAGAGACTGTCGACAGGTCCTTTTGTTAAGTTTTTTAAATAATAATATTTCATACATAATTAAAAGGTATAAGTACATGAATTTTTGAACAAGGTAGATTTTGGCATAACAAAAACAGAACAGTAGAAATATATAAAACCTAACATGACACATAGCGCAGATGTTATTTTCAAATTTTTTATATAAGTGGTACATATTATATCATAATAATTATTTTACATGTGTTTCTAAGAGGTATTTTTTTAGATTATTTTTAAATAGTGATAACGTAGCACTCTCTTTAATATCGCCAGGCAATTTATTGTCCAAAGTGGGGACCGCCACGCATGATTGCCGCTTGCCATATAAGTTCTTAAATTTAGGGACAGAAAGCATTTTTTTGCTTACTTGTCTTGTTTTATGCTCGTGTTTTACCGGGATTTTAAGGGCACTATCAGCATGTTAATAAAGGGGAATTTTGTGTTTCCACAATGGGGAAACAGACTGCAGGTTAGAGCGTCTAAAGATACTTTTATAGTTTTCCCGGATGCGATTTTTTGTTTCCCAGTTTAAGGACAATTTTATAATACGTATTTGTAGGTTTTCAATCTCCTGGATGTATGTATGAAATGAGTTCCCCCAAATGTGTAGTTCATATATAATTATGGGTTCAGCTAAGGACCGATAAAGGTCCTTTAAAATTGATGAGGGGAGACTGCTTCTTACCAAAGTTAATTTGGCCAGTAATATTAGTTTTTTTACATACTTCCAGGATTTGATATTTCCAATTAAAACGACAATCAACGATCAAACCGAGATATTTATGCTGGTCAACTTGTTCGATTTCGGGACAATCACACTGGCGTTTAATATCGTAACTTCATGAAATAAAGATTTATATCAATTTGGTTTTTGAAACGTTTAAGTTCAGTCAGTGGTCATGTGACCATTTGAGCAAGTTGTCAACATCCTCTTGTAATAATGTAGACGCTGCATTAATGTCATCATGCGTCACGATTAACGCAGTGTCATCAGCAAACTATTTTTGAATTTTTCACTATAAGCGGCAAAGAATTAACATATATGATGTATTCTTGAGGACCGATTACACTACCTTGAGAAACGCCCGTTTTTTGAGATTTACATTCGCTCAGAGTTTTGTTTATTTTCACCCGAGATGTACGGTTTTCTAGATAATTTTTAAGAATGTCTTGTAAGGGTCCTCTGATACCAACTGAGTCCAGCGAGCTTATTATGTTTTTAAAATTGAGCGTATCAAATGCTTTCGCATAATCAAAAAAAACCACCATCAAAATCAAAATAAAACTGCGAATCACCTTACAATCAATATTTAATTACTGCGAAAGTATTCATATTCAACCATCAATCACCGTCAAACGATTCTACATAGATTTATATAAAAAAAATAAAATTGGTTACTGTGGGGGTGCTAACAAATATCTTTTTTACAGATATTTTTTTATTAGTTTATAATTAAACGGCTTACCGTCAGACATTTATAATAGCCCGTCATCGACCGTTAAACGATTGCGAAAGAAATAAATTGAACCGGTTATAGGCTAACTATGTGGAGGTGGATGTCAGCCATCCACTCGCTCATTCAAGTTGACAACTTGCCAGCAAGTCAAATAGACAAGATAGTTTACGGAATGACCAATCTAGGGGTTGTTGCCAATATTAGGCGACAAAATTCGAAAATATTGACTAAAATCAATAATTACAAACTTGGTGAACTTTGTCATCAGACCTTTAATCATCAGACTGGTAAAACCTCCGATCTGAACAGTATTTCTTAAGGAAATATCTAAATTTTTATATGAAACGCTCACATTTAATTCTAGACTTCATTTTGGGTAATATTTGATTAATTTTACTAGTGAAAACTACTTAGTAATGATTACCTGATGAAACACCTTGTCTTAAAATTTCCCTATGACTCCCATACAACGGCAATAAGCGGAAAGCGCCGTTCCGGTGTACCGTTTTAAATGTCGAGCAAGTAATCTATTATTTGGAAGTCCCAAAACATTTTTCTTGCGAAAAAATCAATTCAATTTTAAAATATGTACACATTATTAGACCGTTTTTTTAAGCGTCATTACATATGTTAGAAATTAAAAGTCGTATTTTACGATAATATTATATAAACTTTAAAAATTCAAAAACGCATGACCGACAACGCCACTTCTCCACTACCGACACCCCTTTCACATCGCTCCAATATTTCATTACACTGCGTTGCCGTAAAGACAGCCTCAGACGATCGTAAGAACCCATCTTCCCGTAGGACCGCAACTCCAGGAACCAGGAGGGGCCAGGAACTGGCTGGTCTTATTATAACTATATTATGAAGGTTTTATAAAATATGTGCGCAGCACTTAGCTAATAATGTTTCATTATCCAATCTCCGAATTACTTCAGGTGCTCAAACATGGGGGCTCACATTTTTTCGTACGTATAAAATGTTACGTACTCATCACGAGCCGTTGACATTATTCATAATTCGTGCCATCGAGAGACGTTGCCTTCGCTTTCTTTTTCCGTTTCTTTGGAGATTTTTCGCTTTTCGTCGAATTATTAGATTCGGAAACTGAATCGTTTTGGCTAGATTCTCCGACGCTGTCAGTACTTATGTTATTCTGCGACTTCTTCGATTTCCTCCTAACTTTTGCGTGGATTGTGGTCTTGTGTTCGGCGGTTGTGTCGGACGGATCGCCGTTCCGATGAGGTTTGTGGCTTTTTGACTTACTTCGCTCGTGTTTCCGTTTTTTCGCAGTGCTGTCGGTCTCGTCCATGAAGTAGGACGTGTCGTCGCAGCTGGAATGTGAAGAATTAATTATGAGTGGGTATTTGAGTTGTATCGAAAATACTAATACAAAAGTTGTATATCCCGGCGTTCCACGGAGCTCAGCTACCAAATTAATGAATACGATGGGAGAAAAAATACAAAGAAGCGTGCGTCACTTATTACGGCCTCAAGCGCCTGTCCCCTACTCCCGATAGATCGTACCGCATTCAATTTCAGTATCTTATTTATTTATATATTTTTATTTATTTAACTTCGTTTTAGTTCGAGCTAAGTCCTGGGCTTATCTGCTGGATACCGTGTGTTTAAGATGCATTACACATGTGTTTGATCACTTTTCACATTTATATTTATACGTTTCCGTAAAATAAGTGTTTAAACAAAAATGACAGATACTAGCCTGACTTTCATTCCCCGGCAGTGGGTGTTGGATTTTTTTTTTTTTTTATGGAAATTCTCGGGTTTACGGAAAGACACAGAAAAGATAACTTTTATAACAAAAAAAAAAATATTAGCGAACAAATATTTCAATTTTATAATATTTTTTTTATAACATTATTTAGTCCAATTTCAAAACACTTTTTTTTTGTGTTCCTATTAAATTTAGGGTTTTTTAATTCCAACAAGATATTATTAAAAACTTTGGTTTCCTTGGAAGTGTTTTGCGAGCTCTGGGGTCACTAACCGGTCTCGCGCCATGCATTCATCCGCGCTCTAAAACATTAAAACGATTTCTATTCAATTCTGAAGTCATTTTTCTCATAATTGTCGTAAAACGAGTGCCCTGAATTTAAGAACACCTGTATATATGTAACACTGCACTAATTTTTAATGTAAAATACTGTCGGATTAGGTACCTGTCTTCGATGTTTCCCCGAATGTACGGCAGGGCACAGTGCAAGTCGAGAAACTCGACGCTGAACTCGGTCTCCTGTCCCAGCTTGAGCCTGTCCCCTATCCAGCTGGTGTCCGACCACGCCAGCGTGGACTGGTTGACGGGCCGCGGTATCACCACATTGAACACCTGCCGTCAGAATGGCAAATAAACAATTATACACTTTGAGTGCGCGAACGATTGGACATCCTCGAAAGAAATGAAATTATGCATGAGTGACTAAAATTAAATATCGTGTCAAGTGTACGATTGAAAACATCGGACCTAACCCTGGACGTATCCATTGATAATTAATTAAATATTTAAAAAATACCTTTATATTCATATAACATATTGGGGAAGGGGAGAGAAAGGGACGCACAATATGGCCCATTCCTCGCTTGATTCCTGTGGCGGCTGCGTCGAGGTTAAAACCCCTACTGGACTTTACTAGAACCTGTCTCTGAAGTGAACCTTGAAGGTTCAATCCTAATATCCGATCGATGTACTTTCACTTCTCTTTGCGTGAACAGTAAATTTATAAATGGTTCTATAATTATATGTCGAGCCGCATCCTCATAGCGCTCATTCGTTGGCCGACGGTATCCTATAGTTTATTTACGCGTGTAACTTTTTCAAAAGTTTTCCCTTTCAGTTAATACCGAAATAATGTCAGTCAACAAAATCGACGGTCACTGCCTTCTTTGGTACAGACGGCGTCTAGTTAAGAAGGCAGGGAGCATCAGCGCAGTAGGTGCCGGTCGCTTGTGGGATACATTAATTAGCATTGAACGGTTACTACTGCTCTGTACATGTCTGTATTTTGGTTTATAAGAATAAATAAATAAATAAAAAAATACTCCATGGAAATTATTTAGTGACACGGCGGCGTAATCAAAATTTAGAAAAAGTTTTTTTTCTAAACCATTTTTGAGCAAGTTATGCATCGTAATGTATAGTTTATACATCTAACAAATATTTAAAAGTGACAAATAGTTAATAAAAGTTATCAAAAATGGTGAAAAATTGGGTATCTAACGTGAAAAAGTCGATAAAAGCAGCTTTTTTTTTTAAAAAAAAGTTCAAGACAGTGCCCAGAGTAATATTTTCTAGTATAGTTGTGGTAAACCAGATGACACCAAATTTGTGGCGATTGGACGTCGCAGGTTACCGAAGGTTATTTTTCTTCACTCCAAAAATTTTTGGCGGGAATCATTTCGTAACGGGTTAAGGACCTCGAAGTTTGTATTTTTCCATAAATTTTATCAAAACTTTACACATACTAAGTTTTTAAAGATTCTGTTTTCAATATTATTATCTCTGGTGGTAGGTATAGCTGGTTGGCAGATGGTATAATGAGGTAATTTCTTCAAGTAGATATTTCAAGATTTCCTAATGAAAAGTGGTTGAGTTATTATTTTGTGACCGTTTATGTTTGAAAACATTGGGTCCCTTGTCATGCTTAGCTAAACGAAACACCCGTTTGATGAAAATAGCACGATTTATGACCACGCCCAACACGCTCTTCGGAAAAAGGCCCGTATTCGTTACGCATTGGGAACTTTTACATACCTTATGAACGATCAGACTGAGGTGCGTGTCGCATTTGCGATCGACGACGCCGCGCAGCGTCGCCTTGATGTACGGCTGGAACACGAAAAAGTCGGCCTTGACGTCGTAGCGCACGTTCGGACAGTCGTTTCGAATCATTCCCACGCTGCACACCCTGACGTTTGCGTAGCCGAGGATCACGCCTTCCAATCTGGAAGGTAGTAAAGAATCGTTTCATCGAGGCTTTCAGAAAATACGACCCAATCGAATGTTTAGACCACTGTGCAATAGTGGAAACCATTCTGTAAACAGAGTGAACTTAAAGTCGGCAGTATCCTATAAAGGGTTGATTTTGAACAATTTTTCTTCAATATCTCTTCATATAGCTAACAAAAAAATCCATATAAAAATATAAATACTTTGAACGTTCGAAATTAATATTTTAAAATGACGGCATGTCGCGTATCCTGAATTCATGAAAGGCATAGACTAGAAAGGCATATCAGTTTTATTTTATCTCAGTTCGGTTTTGACGGCCATTGGGATTGTTTGAAAAGTGTGCGAGTGAACTGAAAGTGCTTTTGGTGGATTTGGCGGTAAATAATTCGAATTTTACTTACAAAAAGTATGTCAATATAATATAAAATATAAAAAAAAACAAACATTTCCATAGTCTTGTACCTACCTATTATTTTCCAATAATGAGGAATTATTACTTATGAAACTAAAGAATGGATGGTTGCATGCGTCGTTTGCAATTTCGTAGGATATTCCGTTGGCCAAAAGACACCGTTCGCAGAACATCGGCTGTGTCCACGAGTTATCTGCTCTGAGTGGGATTAAGAAAAACAAAAAGACGAGTTTTCGACTTATTTTTTACGATTTTGACATAAAAATGACATAAATCCGCAAATGCTTGTCGCGAGTCTCCGCCTCATGTTTTTATGCTGCTCCGAATTAGGAGTTTGCATGTGCGACAGTAGCGCTCACCGCGTCTTTGCCACAATCTCTCCTGACTCCTGAAAATAATTGTTTATGACCTAGGTCATGAAAATTCTTTTTTTTATTAAAGAAAAAAAATTCTGGCCAGCTATAGATTTTTGAAAGAGTGATGCATATTTAACGTTGACTTGATATTTGACGTTGATGCCTGAGTGACAAAGCGAGTGAGTGTTTGATAATACTACATGGTATTCAACGCAACGGCCGAGCTCATGGCCCGAGAAGGCCTCGGGGAACCGTAGACTTAAATGCGTAACGCACGGGGAATCCCCGCTTTCTTATTTGAATTTTTACGTGGTTGAATTATCATAAAAAAAATAATAAATTAATAGTAACACCCCAAACTGGGTAATTGCATTAGAAGTGACATACACCCAAGTTATCAATCACTGACCATCGACAAAACACGCAGATTCAAAAACAGTACACTAATAATCCAATTTTCTTGCGCATTTCTTGTAATATCACTGTGAAATTAGGGCCAATACAGAATTATATATGATAAAATATAAAGTCATGCAAATATTAGCTGGGTAAGCAAAATAAAAGTATTATTGCCCCAAGGGCACGGAAAAACAAATTTGTAAGAAACCTTTTATCAAATTTTCCGATATAATTGGATAGATTTTCTTTAATAGATCTCTCTATGTTGATGAGGCAGGAAGGATGTAAACTCATTATTTGTTTGAGCGTTTTCTTTAAGACGCACGTGCTCGCGTCCTCCACTAAGTCACTCAATTCTTTAAATGAAAACTTGAGCATTTTATCGATAATACATTTAACTATATCTAAGGTATAACCGTTATTCCACTCAGGCTAAACAATTAGGTATGGATAATTATAAAAAAACATCAATCGGTAGGTACGAGAGAAATTGACAGTTACCGTTGACACATGGGCGGATGGGTGGATTCTTCTTCTTAATAATGTGTATACTTTACTGGTAATTAGGCCAGTTACGTAGAGTAGGTACGTATCAAAAGTAATAGGAGAATCATTTCTGTCTGCGTATTGCAATACACGACGGAGATGTCGTCAATTAACAGAGAAATTTAAGAATATAATATACAATATTCATTTGTTTTTAACGTTGAAATTCTAAAAAAAAATTTTTTTCTAGTTACTGTTTAATTTAATTTAGGATTCACATGTTTCCCTAGATAAGTATTTAAACTAATATTGAATATCGATGAATGGCTAATATAATATACTATAGTATATTATATTTATACTGTACTATATTTATTTTCACTTCTTATTTGAAGGCCTAGAATGAAGAAAGTACTTAAAGCGCTTTGAGTAAGAAGTATTTGAATTTATCAAAAACTGTCTTAGAGGGAAAACGCCACAGCTGTCGACATTAAGAACAGTAATTTAACAACTACATGGCTTGTGTTTAAATCAGAACAAAAAACTACTGATTACAATGATCTAATTAATTTTGAGATGGCTAAAAATGTCAATAAAACCTAACCCAATTCTATGTTGACGAGCTCTTGTTTGGGATGATAGATTTATTTACCAAGATAAGATAGATAAGATAAGATAAGATAGATTATAAGATAGATTAGAGATAGATGCTACCTGCGTCGACACAATAGCAGCTACCTACATCCATCAGACTAGTGTGAAGCCTGGTGTCGCAGAAGATGCCGCCGCTCGTTTAAAGCACAATAAATACCAAGAAATTAAAAAAAGGTGAATTTTTGACATTCTTTGTGGAAACCTTAGGCTGTTAGAGTGAAGAGGCTATAAAATGTATAAATGTTATTGGTTCAAAATTAAAGTGTATTTATGGTGATCCTCGTTCTAGAAGGTTCCTCAAGCAACGCCGATTCAATGAGGAAATCCGCATGCGTTTTAAGTACATTTCGAGACATAAACACTTCCTAAAATAATTTAAACGAAATTTATTATTTAATTTCATAGTTTTTAAGATTTTAAACTTTTTTGTTGTTTCCATATTAAAATTAAATATATTAAAAAATGAAATTATTGTGAAATCGCCTCATATCATGCTGTCAAAGCGAGCGATGGCCGAGCAGGAGATAAAATCGCTCGAGGTCTAAAAATAATAACTAAAAATGACAGTTCCGATTTGACAGTTCTTTTTTGTTGTACCTAAGTTCTAAAATGTCATGTCAGTCATAAAACAATCAATCAGCTGATCAAAACTGATTTTATGTCGTTCGGAGAGTAGTTGTAAAAAATATGAGTATTTATCCAGATACCGTCACCACCTGTTCGGCCTGCCTGAGCATCACAAACTCTTCTGTCGAAATGTTCGATTCATACACAATGAACGCGTATCGTGAAGTCACTGGATTTGAGGTTATATTTTTGGTAGTTGTATGTTGTTTTGCTTTTCCGTTCCACTAATAAATGGACATCGTCTATTCCTATCTGTACCTCTCATATTATGTACGACTGCAAAGATCTTTTGGAACTGGCGTTTAGGCTGATTTATCATGTCATGCTGTTCGCTACTCAAACGACAAACAGGTGCCATCGCGTTAGTATACTTTTGCGCATCGTTGATCGAGTCTAGGGATCTTGAACACAGCATAAAAGATGGAAATATTTAGGTCACATCACAAATCTTCGCATTAAGCCTGGGCGTTTAACTGTCTAAGAAACAACGCACGTTGAGGTTGACGTTAATTACAATTAATTGGTTATTTAAACGGTTAAATTTAACACGTCAATATTTATTGTTACAATTAAATTTCAGTAGAGGTTTTGTACGGTCACAGGATGTTAGATGTTCTTTTAAATTTGATATAGTCGATTTGTATGATAATTTTCGTTTGCAAACATTGCAAATGGCAGTTTTATCAGTACCAGTTCCTTGTCAAAAGTACTTTGGTTGCTTATAAACTCCTTGTTCCGATTGCCACCCAATGATATATTAATAATAAAAATACAACAAAGCTTAATAATAATAACAATTATTTAGGTCATCGAACATTAAAATACTATTCAGTCCGAAAAAAAAGAACTGTCTTTATAATACACTATAGCAAACAAATAACACACGGTCTATTAAAGGATTCGTATTATCGTAAAGTTGATAACGCACACAAGCTAAACTCTAACAAACAAGACGTTTAATTAAACGATATTTGACAGTGGGCAGCCTGCGCGCTTTCCGTTAAACAGCTACATCACACGATTTAACCGCATCGATGCCTGGGCCAGCCGGCTGCTAAATTAAATGGTCTAAAAAAAAATGAAACCCTCTCATTTAATGAACCGAGTTACAACGTTAAACGAGTAGATATATACGTGCTCAAAAACGTATGCTACCTCAAAAAGTTACCGGAGTTATGTATAAATATTTCAGTGGGGGAACGGCACTATAAAAAAACCTAAAAACTGCAAATATTGTTTCTCCACCTTCAAAAATGGGTTAGATAGAAAGATTTGAAGTGTGTGTTCCACGCAAAGTGGTATAAGCCACACTTTGCCGATGACTCCTACAACACCGTCACTCTTCGCAGAAGATTCCCTCAACACGGAAAATGTCATGAAACAGGTTGATGTTTAATCGGAATTTGGGAAAACTAGCTTGAAAACAATTTACAGGAAGGTTGCATGCTTGCTACTCGTCACTGCTAGACACGAGTGACCTCCAAAGCGACATGCACCTTATCCGACTGACGTCAATTACACTTCTTTGGAAATTTGCGTCATTTGGACCCTTGTGGCGGTTATCACAGTAATTTTTAGATAACTGGAATAGAAGATTGATTTTAAGTGTCTTTTAAGTGTTTTGTAGATGGGATTGGAAACTTCAGAATGGGCCAGACTTAATCCTCCTGTCATATTGCCATCCCGGCTTGACCATTTCAGATCAATTGGGATATGTAGTTGGTAGACAAAGTTATTGAAATGAAGATCCTCTGAAGAACTTTTGAATATCTAATAGAGGACCCCAACTCCCTGTAGCTAGCTACCAGCGCTGGCGTTTCAGGATGCGGGGCTCGGATTTAACAATATTCACCTTTTCGAGTAAGAAAGACGAAGGCCTTCCGTCAAAGTAGATTACCAGCTTTCGCAAATACTCGCAGCTGCGAAATGAATACGTGTTGATTGTTAAGTTTTTTCCGTCGTTTCAGGCGCTCTCCGAGCATTCCCTTTGCTATATATGCCGAGCCCTCGTGCACAAGTTCTTCAAATTCAGAAGAAAATGTCGCCAGTCTTACGGAGAGCTTTCCCGTTTGCAGGATTATAAGTATTTTAAGGTTAGTTGGTTCCTTAATTAATCAATTATGAATTAATATATTACACAGTAGTATTTTTTTAACACATTTTTGAATAAAAGAAATATGGCAATAAGATGGCGTCATCGCCGCAGACAAATACATTAATCGTGTAAAACGTTAAATAACGCGGATTATTTAGGAATATTTATTTCAGAAGTGTCAGTTCTACTAAAATATTATCCATAATTGGTGGTTCAGAGGAGAGCTTCTTATTGAGCGTCTTGCAATTCTGGGTCGCCAACTTTAAAGAATAGGCGTAATAGGGGTGATCTTATTAAGACCTTCAAGATCCTGAGTGACCATCGCAACCGAGAGCATCTTTCCACTGCATCGTGAAGTGTTATGAGTCGAATCCGAAGAAAACTTTGTTCAGGGTGGTCAATGCTTGGAATAGTTACCAGATGAAGTGATTGATGTGAAAAATGTAAACGCTTTCAAAACAAACAAAATATTTTTTTCTCACACTAATATATTTAATAATTTAAGAGATCGTGGTAGTCTAGTGGTTAAGGCGTTGGACTACTGACCCGAAGGCTCGGGTTTGAATCCGCAAATGGTCATACCATTTTTAATGTTTCATTACCACCATCTCCCCTAACTCTAGCACAGGCACATTTGGCCTAGTTGAGTAGGGCCCAAAATAATTGTGTATGACCTAGGTCATAGCAATTAACACTTTTGGAGCAATCAGCTTTGTTTAGAGCTCGTTATTTGTATGTTACAATATTATTTTTTTTAGGAAATTCGAAACGAATTTGAATCTCACACGGGACTGTTATCAAATTCGACATTACAGACTTTAAGCACCGATGAAATTGACGAGGAAGCGCCGGTTCTGGATTCCTCGAGGTTCCTCGAGAAGACCACCGGAATCTGGTGCAAAAATGTGCTCAGAATTAAAGAGGAGATCAAGGACTGTATCGAAACGGAAGATATTAAAATGGAACAATTCGACAACGTAAATGACGATTTCGTATGTGACGAAATGAAAATTGACGCTGATTTTAATGGTAACACTTATGTTCTTTCTCCGCAGTCAATTCGCCATACGAATGTTTCAGGGTTGCCACTCAAATATCGGTTCACCTATTAATTATATAGATTAATTTACAACTAGAAATGTAATTAGTGTAAATGTCTGTATATCTAATGGAATAAAAGAAATTCGGCAGTAATTTCATAAATATTCAAATTTACAAACTTTTTTAATGAATATTGTAGTATTCATTTTCTTTGTAATATATCTGTATTTGTTTTTTAGCATTTTTCAACAATTTTTGCTCAAAAATATCGCCGATCTCTGTCTTAGCTGTGCTTAACTAGCTGTTAAATGAAATAGATTGATTTCCGACCACACCACACCACACCCGTGAGTGCATTTGGTTCACCGAACAAGCACCGTTAAAGTTTACAAAATATTTGGCTAAATGCTAGGGAAATATTTTCATAAATCTACCCCACGAAAGTGGATTATGCGCTGTCACCGAGTGATACGTTGTCATCTTATAGAAATGTAAACTTAACTATTTTTTTTAAATAATTTGATTCGGTTTTTCAAGAGAATAGTTTTTGTTTGAAAATATCCCGTGTCTCATTAAGCATAGCTAAACTAAACGGCCGTTGGATGAAATAGAATTATTTAAGACCACGCTCAATACAAACAAAGGCTCCTTAGGAAGAGCCCTCTTAAGGAGAGTTTTGTAGATTTAAATAAATATTGTAGTATTGGTCTTACGTATGATTTATAGATCTTTAAGAATTTGTCCACTGTCAAATTATGGAAAGCCTTTCTTATTAAGAATAATAAGGAGTTTGCCTTTTTAGCGATTGAGGTTATGTGCTACTCCCACTTAAGATCTGAAGAGATAAACAATGAAACATAGGTTTCAATATTAATTTAGGTTTATAATTTAATTAGATTACAGTCCAATGTGCGTAATACCCGATCTCATAAATCCAACGAAGGCAAAGTCAAAATCAAAGAAACGCACGAAACGCAAAAAGCTCAACGGCCGCCGTGAACGCGACGCAAAGCGGCGCGGCCGAGGCGACGCCGACGAAGACGGCACTCTCGACGAGCTGAACATGCGTCTGGTGACGCTGAGCCACGACGAGCAACTCGCCGAGATCGAAGACAAGAAGACGAGCGAGGCATACTCGGCTTCGGAGTTCAAGTGCGAGAAATGCGGCTCGTTCTTCACTTACGAGGGCAGCTTCGACTCGCACACGATAAGGCACGACGAGGTATTTTATGAGTAATTTTCGTTTCCTGATGCGTTTCTTTTTATCTAAGAGCCGACGCAATGACGAATCGTCATAGAATTTATCCTAAATTTGGCTTCACTTGCGAGGTGTATTACCTTAGCAGTTAATTGTGTAGAGAATCTGTACCTTAGGAGAATCCGTAAAGTCCCGTAAAAATTCTTTATTATGACCAGCATTAACAGACTCAGCGCCGATGACGGAATATCCCGTCATTGCTGTATACGCCAGATGCCGTGTGACACTCAACAATCGTCCGTCATCGGTTCATTGCATTTCTCTTAATATTTAAAAGCGCAGCATGTATCGTATAATTCTAATCGTCGTTTTTTTTTCATTTTAGTGCGGTTATGACATTTGATCGTTTATGTGAAAAGTGAATTGAATAAAATATAATAATAATTGTAAAAACAAATATGTTCATAGTTTTGTACATAGAAATTATAACTTAAATTAAAAAAACGGGTGGCAGCCCCCGCGTGGGACATTCCGTTCGGTCGACGAACATAGCCGATAGGACGGCAACGCGTGGCCCGCGCATTTTACGCACGGAGCGGAATGTATAGTTCTGATAGTCTCGTCTAGAACTCGTCAGGATAGCCAAGATGCAACCCATATAGAGGCATAAATGTTTACAGTTTAAAAAACTTATCTAGCGGGTTCGCAGATGGCTGATTTTCAATAATAATTTTCAGAAAAATATAAAGAATATATTGCCATCTGTCATTAAAATTAAGAAGTTGTTTTACTTCCAATAAATTATGATATTTTAGATTTGTTTAGTTACTATAGAGTGTTTTCCGAGTCCGTCTTAGCAGTTGAGAAATTTAAAATCACAATATAATCGATGCTTAAATATATTTCGAATGCCGCTCTGGCAGTATCGTAAACAGTAACGGAACACCAGATAGCAGCGTTGTCATGGAGAATTCTTCAAATCTTCATCATCAGGTTGTTAATCCTCAACCTGTGCTCCGGTCTCCCCTGTTTCATCACCTAGTTAGGACATAAATATCTCATTGACTGAATACAAAACCCGAGAAAATAAAACTACGTGACAGTTGATTTTATAAAGATGAAAATTCATTGATTCTGTTTTTCAAGATTATGAGATCGAGTTATCATTTTTCAAGAGCGCTTTCGGGAAGAGTCCCCTAAAGGCTGTACAGTACTTCAAAGGGTACTTTTGTCTGCTCAAAAATTGGACAAATATATTTTTCATATATTTTCATTTTCTTTGGCATGAAGTTTTTTTTATTAACTTTACCCTCGCAAAAAGTGTTAAATATATGTTTTCCACAAAGGAAAAACAACAAAACAAAATCATTATATTTTAACAAAAGTGTGCTAGGATTTTCTTTTAAATTTTCCAATTTTAACAAAACCAATTTTAGCAAACATATATTTTTTTTAAACGTTCAATGTTTTATGGTTTTGCAAAAAACACAATTACGCTAAAATATAAAAGTACTCCAGAATTGAATCTAGCATAAGTACTACTTGTTTTAAATTTGTCACCGGCAGGCATACGGCGCGCACGAATGTCCGGTGTGCCTCGTTCGCTTCCCGTCGGTTCGCACTCTATGGTCGCACCGCTCGAACCACAGGCGGCGCTTCGAGTGCACGGCCTGCGGCCGGCGCATAGCGCAGCGTCGCGACTGCGCTCTGCATCGCGCGGTGTGCCAGAAGCAACCGCCGCCAACCGCGGTCGCGGAGAAGCTGACCTGCGACGTGTGCGGAAAGCAGTCGAGGTCGGCCATTATTTTATTTATTCACTATACGGAGTGTATTTAAAATCAGTTCTGTCCTTTCAAGTTGTTGATCGCCGAAGCCGGTCAACGAACCGGCGCGGCGCGGCCTCGCTAGTGACCGAACAAGACAAGAGCGATTTCATATTATCACGTAATGTTTACAAATTTTTCCCTCGGACACATTGATATGAGGTCGAAACGAATCATGTTTGAAATCGCGGAGCCAATAAGCGGGAATTTCTATCGGGACACCGGGTATAGTCTTCTAATTGCGAAAAAAACGAATTTCAAATTTAGTAAAGCTTTTCGAACGTTTGAGTACATTATATAATTAAGTGCCCGGTCGGGCAGAGAAAAGGAAGAGGTAACGAGTACCGACTGGTTGTTCCCGACCTCGGCCACACCTTGGCGAAGTATTTTTGTATATTTTTTCCGTGATTCCTGTTTAGTTAATATAGATAAACCCACTAGTGATTTTAAATACGCCCTGTATACCGGCCTACCCTAAGAACTATGGTAAAAGTGATTCCAATGGGAATGAGTTAAAACTTTCCAAAAGTGTCTTCAAATCCAACCCAACAAAGAACTTAATTTGTGGGATGAATCGCCTACTAGCGTTTTCACCTCCAGTAAGCCTATATCTTATTTATTATTATTATTATTATTATTTCGTAATAGGCAGGCAGCATATTATTATTATTATAGCAGGCAAATTGTTATTATTTTTCTCAAATGTTCGTCTAGATTGTTTTTAAATTGGTTGACTGTCTTTGATTGTATGACACTTTCTGGTAGTCCATTCCATGCTTCCACGACTCTGCTACTGATGAAGTTCTTCCTGGGGTTGCTTGAAAAGGACGTCCCGTCTAACTTCATACAGTGCCCACGCAGTTGGGAATATTTCTCTCAATTCTGCGCAGTCATAGTGAGGCCTTAATATTTTGTATATCTCAATGAGGTCCCCTCTATCTCGCCTCTCCTTTAATGTCTGTAGATTGAGAATTTAGTATCAAAAGTTATTATTAATTTCCTTAAGTGTTCATCTAGACCAGGGGTGCTCAAACGGTCGATCGCGATCGGACATGAAATCGGACACATAATATATATATATGCTACGGTACGCCCTACCTAGGTAGGTAGGGTGTATCGTGTATGTACGACAACCCTGCATCACACACACTTGCAGTCTCTCAGAGTCGATCGTAAGTAGTCTAAAAATATTAAGGTAGATCGCCAGCAGTTCAAGTTTGAGCACCCCTGATCTAGACGGTGGAAGATTTAGGTTTATCAGCTGTAAAGATGCACACATATTAAATCATAAGGTACTGTCAACAACTCATGTTGTATAGATATAAAAAACAGTATTTTCTCGATTTTGTTTGCCATATTGGACGGTTTGATTATTGAGTTTCGTTTTCATCTTGAAATTACAGCAGTGAATACGCCCTGAAACGGCACAGGAGCCGATCTCATTTCGGCGAGAAGAAGCACCAGTGTCATCTCTGCCAGAAGGCGTTCTTCAACATCCAGGCTCTGAGGGACCATATCGTGTGAGCAACCGACTAATCCTTTAGAAAATAACTTAATAATAATAGAATGGAATAAATTAATGTTAAATTACACCCGTCGGTTCAGACGCTGACATGTTGAACTGTCTTGACGGCCATATCGGTCAAAATTTTAGGTGTGGTAGGAGCATTGCCACCATAGAAATCGTTGGGAACACATGAAGAGCGCGGACGCGTGAACTAAGTGTGGCTATTTCACGAGCCGTAGCCTTGCGACAAGCGTGTGCAGATGACAAAGAAACATTCTAAGCATGAAATCTTCCGCAGAGATCTTAACATTTAGTAGTAGAGAAATAGTAGAAAAATGGCTTAAATTACTTAATAATTGGAAAGTTTCTATGAGATCTCCACGTTTGCAAAGTTTTTTTAAGTGTTAACTTCATTCCCTCTCGTTGTTTGATTTCTAATAGAATCCTACGGGATGTTTCGAAGCTGCAATGATCGAAAGTTGTTGATTTTACCGTAGAGTTCACAGCGGCGCAAGGCCGTACGTCTGCGAGAACTGCGGCAGTGGCTTCCCGACGAGGAGCCGTCTGCAGCAGCACCTGGTCACGCACATCGCCTCGAAGCATTTCTACTGCGCCGCGTGCGACATGACCTTCCCCACGGAACGCCGCCTCAGCACGCACCTTAAAGTCGGCGCCAAGCACATCAAACCCGAAATGCTCAGGTTCGCAACATTAATAGTATCGACGTGAACCGCTTACGTTTCATCGTGCTCATAAGATTATTATTATTATTATAAAATATAAAACAATTTTTTAGTTTTTATAGGTTTAATTAAGGATAAAAAAAAAAATATTATTATTATTATTAAAATAAATTGAAAATAACTGCTTCGATTAGTTAACGAGACGTGTGTCTGTGGAATGTAGCTATATGATTAGACCTTCTCCCGCCTGTAATAACTCTAAACGTAGATTTGCTCGCTTGCAGGCACGCGTGCGACACGTGCTCGCGCCGCTTCTTCACCGCGCGCGCGCTGCAGCTGCACGTGGACCGCGTTCACCTGAAGGTCCAGCGCTACGTGTGCTCCGAGTGCGACCGCTGCTACGCGGCGCCCAACGCCCTGATATTGCACCTGCGGAAGGAGCATCCGGAGAGCGCGCCCGCCAGGAAAAGGCCCTTGTTGCCGGATCGCAGGCGATACGTCTGCGATTTCTGCGGGGACTCTTTCGCAGTGAGATTTTTTGTTGTTTACCCGTACAAGTTAGGTTATGTTAGCTTTTTATAGCCTAGTTCTCGGGCTGTCGCGCAGATCTTAACTATTTATTATTAAATATAGCATATAACACCGTTTCAATGTTTCTTTTAAAAACGTCATCGGCACAAAATATTTTCAACCTTGAGTCATCAAAATTACTGTTTGAAGGATTTTTTCCCATAACCTCAAGGATTGTTTTTTTAATCCGTATTAATACGCTTTATATAAATGGAGGGTCGCTCCTTCAATCAGTCGAACACATTGTGAACGAATGCCCACATAGACGTCTCGCTGGGGGGCTGAAAAACTGCACCGTTAACCCCTGATGCTCAAAAATGGCTGCACCACCTTCATTTAACCTACAAAATGCCTCAATTATATAGGTTGTTTTTTTTAGAGGCGTGGTTTTTAATCTGGCACTACTTTTTTCGTAGTTGGTGTTTTTGACAGCTGTCACTTGATTTATGCTCAGTTTGGTTTGCCATTTCATAATGAATAGACTTACTCCTGAACAACGTGGCGTGGCCTCCAAGATCGTGCGATTTAACACCGCTGGACTATTTTTTGTGGGGTTATGTGAAGTCGCTTGTCTACGCAGATAAGCCGGACACGATTAACGCCTTGGAAGAGAATATTCGGCGCGTTATTGCTGACATACGGCCCAACTTGCTGCAAAAAGTGGTTGAAAATTGGGCCTCTCGGCTGGAATTTGTTCGAGTCAGCCGCGGCGGCCACTTACCCGAAATCATTTTGAAAACATAATGGCAAACCCTTATCTTTATAATAAAACTAAATTCTTAGCCATAACCACAAATTATATGCGTTTTATCTCGTCTTGAAAACCACGCCTCTAAAATCATCACCCTATATATACGAGGTGTGATCAAAAAGTAAGGTGACTTTTCAAATTTCGCGGGCTACGTCCGTTCGGTCTTTGATTTTTTTTTTTGTTATGTTGATACACTTGTTTTTAACATCTGTGAAAAGTTTCAAAAGTATAGCATTTTTTGTTTGTTTGTGAGAGGCGTTAAGGTTAGAAGTGTTTTGCGTGCTCGGCGATTTTCTACTGTCGAAAAACATGGATCAATGAGTTTGCATTAAATTTTATATAAAAAATGTTCACATTGGCATACATACGGTGAGTCTACTTTAAGTAAAAAAAATATTTACAAGTGGTAAAAACTTTTGCAAGAAGGCCGAGAAGACACCAATGACGAACCTCGCTCTGGACGCCCAAGTTCGGTCAAATGTCAAGGTGTTGCTCACTGTTTTCTTTGATTACCATGGAGTAGTGCATCAGGAGTTCTTACCACAAGGTCGTACAGTTAATAAGGAGTATTACTTTGAGGTTATGCGCCGTTTGCGTGAAGCGATACGAAAAAAGCGCCCGGGATTGTGGAAAAATCAGTCATGGTTATTGCACCACGATAATGCGCCAGCTCACACGTCATTGCTTGTTCGTATTTTTGGCCAACAACAACACCGTAATCATGACCGCACACCACCGCACTCACCGGATTTAGCCCTCTGTGACTTTTTCCTGTTTCCGAAACGTTTTGCAACGATTGAGGACATAAAGACCGCACTGCTGGATGAGCTGAAGGCTATACCAAAAAGTGCTCACCAGAAGTGCTTTGAGGATTGGAAGAAGTGTATTGTATCCGAGGGGGGTTACTTTGAAGGGGACAAAATAAATATTGACGAATGAATAAATATTTTTTGATAAAAATAAAAAGTCACCTTACTTTTTGATCACACCTCGCATATATTTTTATACGCTATATTATATATTTGACCACAAAATCTATAAATCTATGCGGATAATTTTTAGTAAATTTTATATTTCTGTCTATTTTAAATTTGATTTTATTATTATAATTATTGAACGATCAAGCAACGGTTCAGCTGATAAGCTCGTGTCAGATTGGTTAATGTTTCACTTTTTTTTTGTTTATAAAACCTTATCAAGTTTGTTCGAGTATTTTAGAAATGAGTATATAAGCCACGTATCCTCCTATTGTATTTATTTATATCTTTCAGAGCAGGACGATTCTGACGTGTCACATGAGGCGCCACACGGGCGAACGTCCCCTCGAGTGCCCGCACTGTGAGGCCCGATTCGCGTATCCGTCCGCGCGGTACACGCACATCCGGCTCGTGCACCTGAAGCTCAAGAGAAATAAGACACGCAAGAATCCTACGGCGACGACGAGGAGCGACGACGCGCCGTAAAAGGATTGCAACGTCGCTTTTGAAGGATTGCCTGTATAACCGACTCTTTTAGCAATATAAATATGTAACAATAGATTCCTTCCTATAGTACTGAAGAGTTTGACTTACGAAGAACATCTGACACTGATCAATGGAAAAACCAAAAGAGCGAGACGATCTTTTAAGATTATAAAACGATTCTATGATTGTTCAGAACTTAGAGACATTTTTACATTTAAATATTGGCAATATTAACAAGAAAATCTGTTTTTCGGCATTTATATCATATTAAAGAATTTTATATTTTTTAACTTTTTTTCCTCACTAACTATCCTATTTTGTGTCACACTCGTTTAACGCGCTGGCTATATTATTTGACGTACTTTCAGCGCTCGTCAATAGATGCCACATAAAAAAAAGGCCCACGAAACAATATGAGTTTCTCTACTACAGTTTATTTACTCTGTACTGCTATAGCAAAGGCTCACATCGGCTTTTTTTTCTGATTCTAGATGGCTGTAGGTAGGATTTTTATTTATAAGTGTTGGGCAAAAGTGAACTATATATTGATAAATTCACACTTGGTAAAATGCGTATACGGAATGTCGTAATATATGTCACTTTCATTTTTCCGGCTACTTTAAAAAATATGAGAAAAAAAAAACAAATCTAAAATACTTTTTAAAAAAAGGAAAAACTGAAAATGGTTAATACTCCGCATAGAATGCGTACAGTTTAATGTTTTTTTTAACTAATCTTCATTTTAAACCTAAAGAATATGTTGCCATCTGTCATCAAAATTATGAAACTGTATGCGATTTATGGGCATTTCTGACTCGGAGCGCCATCTCACTGTGTTTTATTTACTAAAGAGTGGTATCTTATCAGAGATTTACTCACAGGCTCATTCTGCCATGGCTCAGGTGATAACAGGGCTGCCAATAGGAGCATAACGATAATAAAAATTGTGTAATTTATTAATATTTATTTTATTATACATTTTTACAATTATTAATCTACGAATCATGGAATTTATATAAATAATCTAAGTTTTCTACGCATTAGACGGCGCTACGTTATTCCTTTTAATTAAATGTAAATACCATATTAATAATCAGTGAATTTAAGAATCGAAATTACGCTGGAGTTGTACTGCGATATTTATTTTTCAATTGACCAATTATGTCAATACATACAAATAATCTACAAATGGTGTAATAAAATATTATACGATCACATCGATGTACCAACAAATACAGGGTAAACCTAAAGTCGGCGGTATCCTTTCAAGGCATGATCGTGGACATGAACATTTGTTCGATAACTTTGTAAAGCAAAAAAAGTCCTAAAAATATTTTATAGTATGGTCGCGACGTCGCGAGAAACCGATAGAGGCACGGTACCTTCAAATGTTTTGACGAAAATGAACCACGGGTAGGTTTCCACGTGCTAATATTGTAATATAGGTCAGGAACCAAACGTTCATATTTATATTTATATATAGGTTAGCTATATGAAAATGTGTCAAACAAAAATTGTTCAGATTTAGGCCCAGAATAACCCTTAAAAGATATTGTTGACTTAAAGTTCACCCTGTAGCTGTTTATATGCTAATGTAGTCTAGTACGTAACATATAGGATCATATGCATAATCATACATTAGCAATACATTATATGCGTTCACGAACTGTTCTAGAATAGTATTTAGAATAGTAATAGTATTTAGAAAGTATTTTTTAAGATTAAAATACGTATTTTATTTACACTGTTCTGTTCTATGAACATTATATAAAGCAACTATTATAAAAGAGGTAAAACTTAAAAAAAAAATCGAATTAAGCAACACGGAGTGCCACAGGGCAGTATTTTACATCCCATTCTTTAAGTTATACTTGTCGCCGGCACAGTTCGATGCAGCCGTCGCCGTATATGGTTCGAAGATAGTCCTTGTCTCCTGATCGGAAACTTCTGTGATGATTGAACGGCGTTGCGGAGCGACCGTCGTCGATTTTTAAGCATCGTGATTCCTTTTCTACGCTCGCCTTTTTGTATCATTATTGTACAACGAAATCCTTGAGGAGTTCATGTGAAATATCCTAATGAGATCACCACTCCATCGCCTTTCCTAAAGAATGAGTAATTTGAGTCGCCAAAGTCTTAACTTGCGCTCGCTTTGAAACTAGTTTTCCAATAAAATAGTTGATCCTTAAGGACATTATTAAAGTGAATATCATTTAGATACATTTAAATTAAAAAATACTGGCCATAGGAAGTTGGAGTTCGAACAGAATTACACTAAATTATCGTTGGTCAGAGATCGTGAGGTAAGAGATTGCGGTAGTGGTTAAGGCGTTTGACTATTGACCCAAAGGTCGCTGGTTTGAATCCGCACATGGTCATACCATTTTTAACACTTGATTACCACCATCTCCCCTGACTCTAGCACAGGAACATTTTGACCTAGTTGAGTAGAGCCTAAAAATAATTGCAAATGACCTGTCATAGTAATTCTTTTTTTTTTTTTAATTGATACGCATACACTTTTCTACAATGACACAGATATAAATATAGATACTACACACAAATATAACTTATGAAGTAGCTTAGTCGTTCAGAGATCGACTTTAAGAGTGCGCTTATTTGGCTCGACCGTAAGAAACAGGCTTAGACATTCCGCGCCTCGCTCAAAACGTGGGCTCGTGCCAAACGATCCGGCCCTGATGGCAGCCGGACGCGAGCTGCATGTGATGCGGTCTGAAGCGCGTGCACACGACGTGATCGGCGTGCGACTCCGGCTCGGCGTTGACGATCTCCAGCTCCTTGAGGACGCTGCGCTCCGACGGCAGCGGTATGTCGTCCGCCGTGTACGGCAGGTCGATGCTCTCGCGGTCAAAGTGATACAGCCGGATTCCCTTTACGGAGGGAGCGGCGATTATTCGGCCGTCGTGCGACCACGAATTTTCCTGTGAAGATAAATTAACATATAACAATGAAAATATAAAGAAAGAAGCTACTGAAGCTGCTCAATTTTTAGAATTGACGTAGATATCATAGAGACTTCAGATCTCCGCTGTCCTATCAAAAATTACCTTATCTCTTCGATTCGAAGGCTAAATATACTTGGAGTGACAACATTAAAGCACAGGCGGGCGAGAGGCGATCTTATAGAGACCTGCAAGATATTAACTCACTATTACGATCTTCCAAATCTTGAAACCATATACGCAATTAATACAAATTCGCACTTGCGAGGACCTCATTTGAAACCCTCAAGTACAACCTTCAGTTCTAATCCGAGGAAGAATTTCATGTCAAACAGAGTGGTGAATGCATGGAATAAGTTACCAAGCGCAGTGATAAGTGCCGGAAATGTGAATAAATTTAAAAACAGACTGGGCATACAAGAGACGATACAAGTGCAGATTTAGGCTTATGAGCAAAGTAACTTTCCTGCACTAAATACCTACCCTCATCCTCTCTCTCTCGAAAACCGTCCTATTGTGTGGACGTGTGCCCGTGCTGTGTCTTTTAGGTGTGGGAACAGGTTTTTATTCCCCAAGAAGAGAGTGCACTCCTCGGGTCAAAGCCTTTAAGCCCATTCCGAGAGAAAAATAAAAGAAACGGCGCGTCTGGTGTCAGAAAAAACTTGCGGAGTTCGATGTTTGCAAGTTTAATTGAGTAATTTACAGCCCAATACTAAAAGACAGTTTTCGATTTATTTTATTTGCATTTTTTAATGTGATAATATTTTTTAACCGCACTTTTTTTGCCAACTGACTGTACATATTTTAGTAAGAATGAACGCCTGATTTACGAACTAGATTTATCACAAAATGTGTAAAATAATCCATAGAAAATGTGATATGTAAGTTGGGTAACTTACTTATCATTTAGCATATGGCTTGTATTGTCGGGAGGTGCTTTTGGATGCAGTTCCGACTGCCTAATTGTTGTTTTCATGATACGAGGCCGTTCATTACAGACAAACATCTCGCAAGTCACACCGATGTTGGGGAACGAGTTGCGCAACTTAAATGGCAATGGACGGGACACGTATGCCGTAGAGGACCTACACTGGAGGCCCCGTGCGGGAAGTAGAAGTGTTGGAAGACCACCAGCTAGATGGTCGGTCGATATCAAGAAGACGGTAGGGCCGACCTGGACCAGAACCGCCGCAAACAGACCAAAATGGAGAGCTAATCAAGAGGCATACGTCGAACAGTGGACAAATATATGCTGAGAAGAAGAAGATCTCGCAAGTTTAACCGAATGAGTCTTTTTTTTTTTGTGAACAGCGAAAAATGACCTGACCGGATTTGACCTGCTGGGGCTCGGACACAGGACCTCTGGATTTAGAACCACCAGGCCGTCAAGGTAACTTAAATATTACATCATAATTTAAAACGTTCTCAATAAATAGTAACGTTCTCAATAAACATCGATGAGACGACATACCCTCACGGTGGTGTTGTGAGCGGTTATCATTTTCTCCTTCCTGAAGTAGATGAGCCGTTTGTGGTTGTAGAGCTCGGGCGGAATTGGACCACAGGCCTTGTAAGTGTCCGCTTTCGTATCCGGTTCATCCAAAACGCTTCTGCAACATACAATAATATTTCATTACTTTTATTTTTAAGTTTCTGCAGTCACTAATAACCCTTACAGTATCTACTAAGCCCTATGGTTCCCTCATTTTAACAAGAGATGTTTTTAACACCCTTGGCGCTGACGACAGGATATCCCGTCATTGCTGTATACGCCAGGTTCCGTGTGACGCTTAAAAATGTCATTAGCCCATTGCATTTCTATTAATAATAAAGCGTGGCATGTCGCGTATACCTGAATTCACGAAAGGCATAGACTAATCATCGATTGTCTTTATTTAGTTCGGTTTTGACGTTTGAATGGTTATATGAAAAATGCGCTAGTGTTTTTATTTGACAGATTAGGCGGTAGATAATTCGAGTTTTATTTACAAAAGCTATGTCAATTAAAAAAACAAACATTTTTATAGTTTTGTACATATTATTTGCCAATTATAAAAAGTTATAACTTATACTAAAAAATGGGTGGCAGCCCCTGCGTGGGATATTCCGTCCGGTCAACGAACTACGCCGATCGGGCGACTACGCGTGGTCCGCGCGTTTTACGTACGTAGCGGAATGCGTTAAGTCACTAGGATCCATAGACCAAGTCAAATCTTCGCACGTATAAGCGTTTCCAATTTCTGACATCGGAACAGTATTGGTGATAATATACCGATACAACTAACACCGACGTAATCACTGCCCGACACCAGGTGGAGGGGCGGAGTTTAGTTTTAGACTGACGGCAATGTCATGATATTGTCATATCCGCTGTAGCTCGCTTACGGAGCTACTAGGCGATTAACTATTTCTATGCTAGGAACCCATCATCAATGTCATCATGTCAGTCCGTCCGTATGTCAAAGCCTTGAAGGGATGCTTTTAGTATCCTTGTGTGTTGGCAATGCGTGTAAATTTAATTATTATGTATTATTAAACTTTTATTCTTTAAGCGGCTTCATAGAGCAGATTCGCGAGCCGTCATTAGCAATAGATTTCGGTTCACTTGTGGGCACGTCCGTTCTATACAGGCGATATGAACAACCCTGCCTGTCACACCCGGCAGGTTAAACACTCGATACTAACACTGTGACGGGCCGATTCGGGAAGATGAGATTTTCGGGAGGTTCGATCCCGGAACTGTGGATGGTATACCTCCTGCGGTGAGCGCAATTTATCGCCCGGATGTCTCGGATATGCGTCAGCGACTGGAGGACGTCTAGCAGGACGGTCTGAAAGAAAACCAACATAGCATTCTTCGGAAAAGTATTGCACTTGTGGAGATATTTTCTATGTCTATCGATTTGACTTCGTCGCTAGTCGTCAACTTAAGCAAGTGAGGGAGTGATATGGGTAAGTTCCGTTCCTCTATCAGCTTTTTTGAAATGTGTGATATCCTCGTGCCGAGAGGTAATTAGTAATCAGAACCAAGAGTACAGATTTGCCCTAGAAGGTTTGTGCATCGCCTTATATAACCTCGTAATGGGTTAGGATGCGGCCACACTGCCTAACCCGCACTAAGGATGCGTACACACTATCACAAAATATAGTCTCTCATGTGGATCGGTAATCTATTACAGAAATAAAGACTCATGTAATTACTGGTATTTTGGAATTTAGAAGTTCTAGGTTGAGTAGAATGAATGGAAAAAAATTGTATCTTGTATTAAAAAAATCACAATATTAAACGTCTTTATGCCGAAATAAAAATAACTGCTGATATTTACAGGGTTATGTATTTTTTTTATATTATACCACATTGATAATCGGTCAATGAAAAAACTGAAAAATCGCACCAGGAATTGAACCTCGGATCTGGTATCTATCGCGGCACGGCGCTAGCCACTGCACCGTATACCGGCTGTAATATTCCACGAAGAATGTATATATAATTCAATTTTTCCGCATTTCCAGTCAATACGGTAGTTCGTGTTCTATAGCACGTATTGAAATATCACCGTAGATACATACTTTATTTACGCATGTTACGAGCTGTTAGCGTTAGCAATAGCAGTGGGCGTTAATGCGATAATTATATAACTGAGGTTACGTTATACGCTATTTCAAAATAGCCTACAAAATAACTGTGTGATTTGCGAAAGAACTCCTCACCGTGCTTCGTCGTCATGGTGTCGCTTGTAACGAGATTTTCATGTCAATATAGTTACGGCCGGCGATGTGCCTGAATGCACCGTACAGTGTCCACCTGTGTAACGTGCGGAATGTGCAAGTCAGGCATTGTTGAACGCAACTATGGCTGTGAATGAACACGACTGATCCAACTTCAGTAACGCGGCTATTCGTTGCGCTAGATTAATAGGGTGATTTAAAAAGTGTCGCCTAATAACGCTCACGTCTATTCTAGTTGGTGGCGGGACTCACCGGTTCCTCATCCTCGGATCCCCTCCTCCGCGTGTAGTCCCACTGTCCGTTCGGCCGGATGCTGTTCCGGTAGTTGGACCTCTTGATCTGTGAGAGATGAGACGCCTTCTTCGGATACCAGTAGCCGTTGCCCTGTACGTCGTGCACGCTCGTGTACTAAAACATACGTCGAATTTATATAACGGTTTCCCCGTGTACACATTTAAATCATAACAAAAGCAAAAAATTATAATACTAAAAAAATTATTAATCATGAAAAATACAAAGTAACGCTCCCAGGCGAAGATTTGTAAATAATAATTCACGCTGATCTTACAACGGTGTAATAGAAAGCAGATTTCTAACCCTGGGCGAACAGACAAAGATATTAATCTCCGCGGAAATGGAGTTTAATAATTCGACTGCTCTCCCAATTGGACGAAACTTGTATAAGTCGGTACGACACTCAGCGTGTGCTTCTGCGATCTGGTTAAACGGTACGGAACAGAAAACCACTCTCTCCGAGTACTATGGGATTCTCGATGAATCCGCGAATAACTTTGCCGCCTAAACTCGAGCGTAGTAAAGGCTGACATCCCTAATACAAACGCTGATGGATACCTACGGAGATAAAGGTATCTTAGGAACCTCCTCTGAGTAACCTCCAGGATATTACAGTAAGTAACCTCATGCGGATTCCAGATAATGGAACTATAAAACGTATAAAAGCTAGATGGACTTCGGCTTACTCAAAGATCGGACTTGTAGATCCTACGTAAAAATCTTCCTAACAAATCTTCTTCAACAAAACGCGAAATGAAAGTCATGCCACATAAAATCAGTAGGTGCCCAAGAAATGATACCGAGATATAGATGGCGCTGTTTTTATGCCAACGAAATTATAATCATATTTCGTACAAACCACATAAAGCATAAATGTTTACAGATTAGAAAAGCTTACCTTGCCAAATCACAGATGGTGCTATGTATTGTAAAAAAAAAACCAGTGGCGAGGCCAATAATGCTTAAAAGTCGCAGTGGTTTTCAAAAAAATGGCAAATAAATATTTTTAAACTCAACTATGATTAATTCTCAAGATGTTGACACTTACCTCTATCGAAGAAGCTAAATTGATATTTCTGCTCATGAGGAAATGGCCCTGCGGGTGAAACTGAAACAACAAAAGATGAAAATTCTTAATGGTCATTTCAAATTAACCCGTCACATGCCGGAACTCCGATCGGAGTCCAAATGTCGGGACTCAGATCGGAGTCCGCGTCAGACTTCGTATTAAAATATTATTTTTCCACGTCGGTAGCTCCGGAGTTTATGCTCGCGGTAGATAATTCGAGTTTTATTTACAAAAGCTATGTCAATAAATTATTACACGTAGGAAATGCGATAAATGAATCGCAGATCACTTACCTGATGGTCGAGCTCAGGTGCTGGAGTTTTGTTGATGGATTGTGGAATTCAGGTGCCTCTGCAACTGTCTTTACAGGTAGTGGAGGACGCTGATGCCTCGCACTAATCCACACGTTTTTTGCTAGCTTCTGCAAAATGTTGGTGCTACGACAGACCGTTTAACTCTGCTTGACAGTTACAGTAGAGGCGGAGGGGGGAATGAATTTATGGAAGGGCCATAGACCAAGGATATTTGAGGTAAAGGTGTGATTATACGACACATACAAACCTCAGCATATACTACATATTTTGGTAAATTTAAATGTTATTATTCTACATTCAACAGTAGATATTATATGCCAATAATAATAAACTAAAAACCGGGGTGGCGGCTCCGCGTGCAATATTTTGCGATCGGTGAACGACCTTCGCAGAATGGCGGCATCGTGCGGTACACGCGTTTTACGTACGGAGCGGAATGTGTTAAAATCACTTACAATAAAAATGAAACATGACCAAAATAGGTGAAGTTCGTATATGTCGTATAATTAGACCTTCACACCAAGTTTCTATGGTCTATGATCTGCCCAAAATCCTATTTACCCCTACCCTGTTGTAACTGTCAAGTTCAGCGTTGAACGGTCGGTCGTAGCACCGACAGCTCTCTCTTGTCACTTTTGTAAGGTGATCGAGAGACGGTTGGGACTCGTGAGAAGTATCAGCGTTCTCCGCAACCCGTAAAGACAGCCGCATAGGCGGCTGACTTCCACGATCCAGTTCACATCATCTCCAGAACCAAAAGCTCGACTGTTCGAGTTTCGCTTACGATTTTCAGCGCATATCCTACAAGAAACTTACAATATCTTAAGAATTATATAAAGTATCCTTTAAAACATTAAATTATTTATACATATTACATTAGTTCTAATAGCGTCATATATATATTACATATGTCTGAAAATAAATCGAAGAGATTAGATTGCTAACACCGCACTGATGGTGCATGCCTCTAACCAGACAACAATCTGTACTAAAGAAGGCAATCAGTCTTGTCTTTGAAAATTTGGAGCGTAACTCCCATAGATCGACTCCAATAGCGAAATATTTGCGATGTCAGATCTCAATGATTTCACCGCCGATTTTAGAATTTTAAAGTTTTAACCGAATCTACGTGAAAAATATTACCCCATGACGGAGCCGGAATTTTAAAATTGGAAATAATAAAAAAGTTACATTCAAAAAATTTTTCACCGTGGAAAATCCCATGTTAATTTTTTTTGCCGCATTTAGTAGAATTATTTATTTTACCTGCGCGCACGTGACGACTTGCGCATTGTTGAACGGGCCCCAATCGTCGATGAACTCGAGCCGATTGACTAGACGATCCTTCTCGAAGAGGTGATTGAACTTCATCATCAGGGGCATGGGCGTTTTGCTGTGGTGCATCGCCCTGTACAGCACGGGCTGAAAAAACACAAATTGCAAAACGTTATTCATTTGTTGCCTCGTTTTCCTCCTCGAAGACACTTAGCTATGCTGATTACCCAGGGTGCTGTGTAAAGAAAAACACGTAATCCGTATAGGTTGGGCGCCGTCGAGCCACCCGGCATCGCATAGCACTCATTCGATAATTTCCGCCTATTTGTCTATGCCATTCGATTCACAAATAACCAATCACTGGGTAAATACTCTATGGAAATTATTTAGTGACACGGCGGCGTAATCAATTTTTCATTCATTGGATTTTTTTTTAAAACTATACCTTTTTTGAACCAGTTATACATAGTAATGTATAGTTTATACATCTAACAAATATTTAAAACTGTAAAAGTGGCAAATAGTTAATAAAAGTTATCAGAAGTTGTGAATAGTTGGGTATCCAACGTGAATTTTGTAATAGAGAATTTCACGGTGAACCAGATGACATCAAATTTGTGGTAATTGGCCGTCCCAGGCCACCAAAGCTGATAGGGTGAAATGATTAGTGCATTGTTCGCAATAGATATGAGATCCGAGGTTTAGTTTCTAGTGTGTTGGTGTTTAATTCTGCATATAGGTATTTATCGGAAAACACACTGCGTTGGATTGAGGCCTTGCTGATAAGACAACGTAGGCGATATTAGCCTGCTTAATGACGGTAGCATACTCACGAGGAATCTGGCCATGAGCAGCGGAAGCGAGGCCAGGTTGAGGTTGTGCACGAGGAGGATGAATCCGCCGGTGGTGGTCAGGGCGAGCTTGTCGCCGTCGGGCGACAGCGCGGCCCTCACCAGGCCCGGCATGGACATCAGGTGCCGGTTATACGAAAGCATGTCTGGATACCTACCGAGAGCATTTTGTTTATCAAACTGTAGAGCAAAGGTTATTATTTTATTATAATGAGCTTATAACTTTAGTTTTTAGAATTTGTGTTGAATCCCGTACGGGTCAGTTTCATACCGTGATCACTTAGTCCATTCAAATCTTAAGTATATAAGATGTGTATTACGAATCAGTCGTGTACCAAAGGACTATTTCCGAATTTCATAATGATAGTGTTATGACGGGCACCGGCAAGCGACACGACGTGTGTACGACGTCGTCGCTTTTTAGTTCATAAAATAAGCTCCTCAAATTAAGGCTGAAGAAAATGTAAGAAATATCGTGTCTGCTTGCACGCCAGTTTAAGATCCTGGTCTAGCCGGTAAACAATGAAAACAACTCATGCGCGTGCATTTTTTACGGTTAATGGTCACTTTAGAGCATAGCAGTGTACCAACGCGACTATGCATAGTGCTGTTAATTTTCAGAGGTTGACATATAGTGCCATTGTATATGTGGTCATTTAACGCATAGCAGTGTCATAACGCAACTACAAAACGTGTTTAAAATCACTATTGGTCTTTTAAGGGGTCGATCTATATCGATCTCAAACTGTCGACAGATTTCTACATATTTTTTGGGGATTATTGCCAATTGTGCCAATGGTGAATAGAAACACCCTGTACACGCAAGGCCGCAAATGATTATTAATTCAGCACTCATTCACTTACAGACTTACGAGATATTGTTTGCCTGTAATGCCTCGCATCATGAAAACGACAATAAGGCAGTCGGAACTGCGTCCAATAGCGCCCGACAGCACAAGCCATACGAATGAATTGAGAATGCTTTCTAACCCTTCCAGATTCCACTCGATGAGGGAGCCGTCGAGGGAAGAGGAGATCACCGCGTTCTGGCTCTTGTAGTACTCGATGCTCTTCACCCATCCGTTGTGACTCGACAGACTGAGCACCGAGTGCCCCGGCTTCCGCACGTCCCAGATGTAGATGTACGAGTCGTCGCCGCACGTCATGAACGTATGATCGTTGATGAAACTGCAATAGCGAAATGCAGTTCGATTATTACCAGGACAACCAGTCGACGTTTCTACTGCCGGCATCGTTCTATATGTAGTCCCTATAAGAAATTGAGTTCAATGGCCCTGCGATTTCAAACATGATTTGTCTTGACCTCGTATCAATATTCATCATGGTTTCCGAGTAAAAATTTATGTGATAATATAAAATCGCTCTTATCATAAGTTTGGTCGCTAGCGAGGCCGCGCCGCGCCGGGTCATTGACCGGCCTTGGCCGAGCGCCTGCGACCAATTAGGGAATTTACACGAGCGCTTTGATAAAATTAATTAATTTATGCATGAAATATTTTCGCATTTTTTATACAATTTCTTACACGTAATAGGGAACATAACCACCCCGTTAGGCCTCCGGGAATGGTCTTGGACAATAATAAAATTAGGGGCTAAACTGAATGCATACAATTTTGGTCATAATAAAAGTATTAATATTAACACACCTTAATTTCAGGTTAATTTTAAACTTAAAACACTAAGGAAGTAAAATAAAAAAATTTGGCTAGAGTGGTACTCACCGCACCGCATTGACGGCGCTGTTATGCGCTTGGTATGTACAGGTGACAGATCTCTGCGACACGGGATCATATATGTTTACACGGCGGTTGGCCGTCACCGCCACCAGGATGCGTCTGACAAGTGAAAGGAAACATTCATTATTAGCAACCAACAATGTCACATATGTAGTAATTATTGCTAAAGCAATTCTAATATCAAAAATCTAGTGCAAAAAGACAAAAGAAAGAGTCCTAAAAACACTTTAAAGTACGGTCACCGGGGCACCGTACCTACAAACGTATTGACGGCAGTGACGACGGGTAGATTCCCGCGTGCAAATATAGAAATGTAGGTCAATTGGATAGATCAGGAACACAACAATACGTGTACCAAACGTTTAATAGAGCACTCTAAAATCGGAAAAATAATCATTTAAAATATTATAAAGTGAGATTGTGGTAGTCTAGTGGTTAAGGCGTTGGACTACTGACCCAAAGGTCTTGGGTTCGTATCCGCAGATGGTTATACCATTTTTAACGATTCCTTACCACCATCTCCCGACTCTAACACAGGCACGTTTGGCCTAGTTGAGTAGGGTCCAAAAATAATTGTATATGAAAATTTAGAAAATAATATCATACCCATCTGCCGAAAATTCCATGTTGTTGATGGCAGCGGTGGGCACACTGGGGGCATCGTTGAGTACATACCGTTTCTTGAAGTTCGAGTACAAGGTGAGTGCCAAACGGTCGGAGAGGCTGTGCCTCGACGGCAGGCCCATCTCACGGCCGGTCGTGTACTCCATAACGGTCGACATCGCGAGACCTTCCAAAAACATACCTAGCGGTAACAATTAATGGTTAAAAGTTAAGAGCGCTACCGTCTGATATTTTACGAGGCGGAGACTCGCGACAAGCGCGTGCGGTCGACGTTATAAGCACGAAATAAGAAACTCAATAATTGCTAGTGACCCTGGAATATCCTTTTTTTTTACTAAGAAACCGAAAATGTTTTATTTTCGCCTTGAAACCATATTTTCAAATCCACCGTTTCTGAAATATATAACTCCTGCAAAATAAATATAGCTCTATCGGCTAAGGTTCGCAATCCATGCCTCGCTGTGATCATCAGTGGTAGGTAAAATAATATATTTACTTACTATTGTTTACAATAAATGAAATAGTAAGCTAAAAAACATTTGAACCGAGAGAGGGGTTAATTGTTAACCGTTCCGGAGTAATAGTTATTTATTTAATTTTCTCAAATTAATACTTTCGCTGGTTAGGTAATAGCAAAAGCAGCACTGTTTTTTTTTGGTAACTATTGTGCTACAACTAGAAACTAGTAATAACTCGATTTAAAATTAGTTGATATTCTAAAATATGTTATAATAGCCTCATCTTTCCTTGTTTTTAGAGACTTTTGACGAAAGAAGTAATTCTTTAAAAAAAAAAAATGGCGTCCCAGTGCCTTAAAAAATTACTTGATTTATTTATTAGATTTGTAAATATTTAATGTTTATACAAGTTTTCCATGTTGCATAGATAAAATGGCGAGCTATGAATTATCATAAACCTCCAGTCGGGATTTGAAGTAATCCCATTCATTTTCACAAACATCTGTATGTATTAGTTTCTCAGTGAAAAAAGGGTGACATGACGACATGATACTAAGTCTTGAGGCTATGCGATGGCACTTCCGTCTCAATTCTATATAAAGTCTAAATACAAAGAATTGATAAATACTTTATTTAAAATTGGCCTTGCATAGGTACATCATAAAAAACTATGTAAGGCTATAACGCTATCCGAGGATGCCACGAAATGGGAGATATTATTCTGAAATTCATGTAGATTTACCATTTTCTTCATGGTAACTTAATAAGTACTAAAATATCGTGCACGACGTAATTCTACAAAGATATGGGTAATATGTTTCGTTCATTCATTTGACGTGTAAACCTTAGACCATTTCACATTAGTGCATTCACAAAAAAACAAATATTTAGTGTATTTTTTACCTGTGGACGGATCTTCTATGTCAATTTTAAAGTTTATTGGCAAGACGAATTGTTATTGGCATTTTGAGGTTATGTTTTTCATTGGAAATGAACTTTCATGAACCTTGTAAGAATTGTCTCCTCAATATGAATTCACAACTGGATTTATTTATCACTTTTATAACAATCGACACAACTCCGGGAAATATACCTCGACAATCCAAGGATCATTCCACGGGTATATAGGTAATAATCATTATTTATATCAACAGGACACTCGGATTCATATTTCAGATCGTGGTCCATCGCAGTTGAACGAAATGTCATTTTAATGATTTTTCATGTGTGCTCCCTCTAACTAATGTAATTATGTATCTGTTTAAAGCCTGTCGTTCCCCCATCACAAACAGTCTTGCGCTTGCGATGTTGACTGTAACTGCTATTTAATTATTTTTATGCGTTATTTTGTATATTGCAATTATGAACAAATTAGTTTTTGGATGACTAAACTATTCCTATGTTTTGTGCTAAACCACTGTCATTTTTCCTTATTTATAAATGTTGCATATAAAGTAAAACAAATAAACAAATCGTCATAAAAATGTATTAAATTTACATAATCAAATAAGCAAAAGACAGCATTCAAACCCAATATCACGCGGTTACAGAAAAAATATGATAATTACATAAAATATTAATTAGAGTGAAAGTTGAAATGAAAAATATATTTATTTATTTATTAGGTAAGGCAACAATGGAATGGTAAACGTCAAGCCTAAATAGGCTGCGCCCATATATTAGGTATAGTTACAATAGTTCAATTTAATTTTATTGACCAATCAACTATGGATTGGTCAATAAAATACACGGTTTTTAACGAAATCTCAAAATCCTGAATAAAATTTAAAAGTACTTTTATATTACATACTAAGGTGAATCGGGGTAAGATCGGCATATAAAATGAACATATTATTTACAACCATTTTATTTCTAACAAAAAGACCCAGAATACGATTAAACCTTATTAGAAACATATAGTTAGTTCATCATAAATTAACATTTTCTTTGCTATCGTAATCGCTTATCGTTGTAATATATTTAAAATAATTGGTTCGTGTCATATATTTAATTTGGAATAAAGTTCGCTTGTGGACGAATCATTGTGATATTTTTAAAAATAGATAGATAGACATTAGTGGTCAAAGCAACACTAAAAAATATAAACGAGCCATTTGTGATGTCCCAAATATTTGACGAAAATAAAAATAGGTATGTTCTTGAAGGTTGATTTTTGCGCTCGACTTGGTTTGCCAAGGGTCACATGTATAGATTTTGTAACGAGCCAATTTCTCCAAACCAGATAAACGCTAATTTAAACATTTCTATTTTCTTATCGACAACAAGATATTTATGTATTTACCTATAGACCGGAAAGCAATCATTCCTAATACGTTTATCAAGTGGCTATCTTACAATTAGTATATACTTTCTAGATATTTATTTATAAAAAAAATATTTACTATCCGGAAGTTGGTAAACCCTGTTTTCACTGTGGAGCAAATCCGGCACACTAAAAATAACGCATTTGCACCAAATTTGTTTAATTACATATAAAATGAGCTTCAATGAAAAGAAGTATTCATATTTTAGAAAATAAAAACTTGCAGTATTCAATATTGTATTGTATAACTAAGGGTACCTTAAGAACAATATTTTAAATAGACATTATTACCCCTGAAGTAGGGCAATTGCGTCTAAAATGCCATTTTACCTATAATCCATTTTATGGAGAATGACTTGTTTTTTTGTGTATTTGTGTTTTAATGTGTATCGGGTGTATGTGATTTCTAGTTTTTATCGGATAAAAACTAGAAATATTATTAAAAAAATCTTTTTCAACAATAACCTGAACCAGACGTTAAAATTCCCAAAAATATCCCGCAATAACCCCAATAACGCAATACAAAATTTTGGATATTTTTTTGATATAATAATCTTTTTCTTTTTCATCTTTTTCTCTCATAGTCCATAGTGAATACCGACCTTTTATTTATGTCATATTGAGTTTTTTTATGATTGCGGGAACATGGCGTGTGAAGTTACCAATAAAAACATTAATCTATAGATTATTTTTTGACAACTTGAGCTGTTGTGGTGACGTCTATGTCTACATATTATTTTTTTTCCGATAGTCAAAAAAATATTGGCTTTCTGCAATAATTAAATACAGCAGACATTAAATACACAATACAAAATTTTACTTTAAAAAAATAACAGGTTATTATATATTCATTTTTATAACTAATATATTCATATGTTTTTATATTCATAATATATATATTTTATTTTTGAAGCACATAATATCCACAAAAATTTGTTTTGAAAATCATTGTTTATCTAATACTGCCCTACATTGTTTCTTTTTTGTGCAATCAGCTTTGAAATTAATATTTACTCTACAATAATGTTATTGTAGTTTTTGGTACGACGCTCAGTCTAATATCGGGGGGTTTACCTAGGAATTATCCGTTATTTGACATATTTTATAGTGATGGGGGGTCGACTCCGCGGTGAGTCGATTCGCTTGTGTACAGAGCAACGTCCGCCAAAGTCGTTTTATTTCTCGGAGAATCCTTTATTTTTTTTTGACGTTGATTCGGTGATGCGCGTGCGGTGTACTCTGAATCAGCCCGCGTTATTCCATTCTACATTGAGTTCCTAGCGCCTGTCTAACCTTTAAATTGAAATGTCTTTCTAATAAAAACAGTGTCGTTAGGAAGCATTTTACTTTTAAAAATGCGGAGAATAACGTGGTAATGTGTTCGTTTTGTAAAAAGGCCTGTTCTCAAAATTAAGCGAGCTCACAAGCCGACAGAGTAACCAATTGAAACCTAAGCAATTTTATAAAACGCTTTTTTAAAATTTCAACATGGAAATTAAATTAAAAAATATTCTAAATAATAAGTTTTTATATAATATTCATAAGTTTATGATAGTCTATATTAATGTTTTTATTAAAAGTCGACTCCCAAAATCTTGGAGTCGAACATCACTAATATTTACATCTACCTACCTGTTTGTGCCTCGCCAGTCTAGGGATGTACTGCTATGCTGCCCGTGCATATCGGTTAAAAATATATAGAAGTCAATATCGATTTATTCGATTCCATGTAAATATTCATAAATATTCAAAACTGTTTAAACTTAAATGTAAAATGATGATAACCTCTAAATATTTTCTAATCTGTAAAAAACCGAGAGTAGAATTTTACTTTTATTGCTATGACTAGTATTTAAGAATACATAAAATTATGATTTGTCTTAGTAAATAATGTAATAATTTTAGTTTTTTTAAGTTTGATGCATAAAGCAAGTTAAAGAATTTGTGTACCCCATATACCTACAGTTTTTTCACAACTGACGTTCGGTTAATTACTAAATAGATACGGTAGATATATATTCTAAATTACAACAAATTCATTTTAGGGCTAAGTATATTAAATATAAATTGATACGCAAACGAAACCAACTGTATATAATTTATTTTTTTGGCGGTAATAGGTATATCTTTAATTAGCGCTGAGAATAGGTCAGTCTAAATATCGACATCTCGCAGCATACAAACGCACCAGTAATCTCAGATCGCATGACTCTCGTAGATAGCATGTTTCCTAAAAAAAAAAAAAAACAATCAATATTAAGTAACTCCACATATAAAAGTATTGTTGCATTTTGCTCGTGGTCGTCTCGAACTCAGGGCGCCATGGATTTAATCGATATGTCGATATATTGAATTCGTATTTGGTTTTTTTCGATGTAAATGTACATCACTACGGCAGTCCACCTCCGATCACTTAATGAAGTTAGATGTGTAATGGAGCAAGTAGGACGGGGATCCTGATTTCTTACATGTAGGTTGTTTGTAGCCCACAAAACTGATTGAACTTAAATGTAAAATGATTATAACCTCTAAATATTTTCTGATAAAACCTAATTGTATAAAACCGAGAGTAGAATTTTATTTGTATTGCTACGACTAGTATTTAAGTATACATAAAATTATGATTTGTCTTAGTAAATAATGTATTAACTTTAGTTTTTTTAAGTTTGATGCTTAAAGCAAGTTAACGAATTTGTGTACCCCATATACCTACAGTTTTTTCACAACCGACGTTCGGTTAATTACTAAATAGATACGGTAGATATATATTCTAAATTACAACAAATTCATTTTAGGGCTAAGTATATTAAATATAAATTGAAACGTAAACGAAACCAACAGTATATGATTTATTTTTTTGGCGGTAATAGGTATATCTTTAATTAGCGCTGAGAATAGGTCAGTCTAAATATCGACATCTCGCAGAATACAAACGCACCAGTAATCTCAGATCGCATGACTCTCGTAGATAGCATGTTTCCTAAAAAAAAAAAAAAAAACAATCAATATTAAGTAACTCCACATATAAAAGTATTGTTGCATTTTGCTCGTGGTCGTCTCGAACTCAGGGCGCCATGGATTTAATCGATATGTCGATATATTGAATTCGTATTTGGTTTTTTTCGATGTAAATGTACATCACTACGGCAGTCCACCTCCGATCACTTAATGAAGTTAGATGTGTAATGGAGCAAGTAGGACGGGGATCCTGATTTCTTACATGTAGGTTGTTTGTAGCCCACAAAACTGATTGAACAAGAATGTAAAATGATTATAACCTCTAAATATTTTCTGATAAAACCTAATTGTATAAAACCGAGAGTAGAATTTTATTTGTATTGCTACGACTAGTATTTAAGTATACATAAAATTATGATTTGTCTTAGTAAATAATGTATTAACCTTAGTTTTTTTAAGTTTGATGCTTAAAGCAAGTTCACGAATTTGTGTACCCCATATACCTACAGTTTTTTCACAACCGACGTTCGGTTAATTACTAAATAGATACGGTAGATATATATTCTAAATTACAACAAATTCATTTTAGGGCTAAGTATATTAAATATAAATTGAAACGTAAACGAAACCAACAGTATATAATTTTTTTTTTTGGCGGTAATGGGTATATCTTTAATTAGCGCTGAGAATAGGTCAGTCTAAATATCGACATCTCGCAGAATACAAACGCACCAGTAATCTCAGATCGCACGACTCTCGTAGATAGCATGTTTCCTAAAAAAAAAAAAAACAATCAATATTAAGTAACTCCACATATAAAAGTATTGTTGCATTTTGCTCGTGGTTGTCTCGAACTCAGGGCGCCATGGATTTAATCGATATGTCGATATATTGAATTCGTATTTGGTTTTTTTCGATGTAAATGTACATCACTACGGCAGTCCACCTCCGATCACTTAATGAAGTTAGATGTGTAATGGAGCAAGTAGGACGGGGATCCTGATTTCTTACATGTAGGTTGTTTGTAGCCCACAAAACTGATTGAACTTAAATGTAAAATGATTATAACCTCTAAATATTTTCTGATAAAACCTAATTGTATAAAACCGAGAGTAGAATTTTATTTGTATTGCTACGACTAGTATTTAAGTATACATAAAATTATGATTTGTCTTAGTAAATAATGTATTAACTTTAGTTTTTTTAAGTTTGATGCTTAAAACAAGTTAACGAATTTGTGTACCCCATATACCTACAGTTTTTTCACAACCGACGTTCGGTTAATTACTAAATAGATACGGTAGATATATATTCTAAATTACAACAAATTCATTTTAGGGCTAAGTATATTAAATATAAATTGAAACGTAAACGAAACCAACAGTATATGATTTATTTTTTTGGCGGTAATAGGTATATCTTTAATTAGCGCTGAGAATAGGTCAGTCTAAATATCGACATCTCGCAGAATACAAACGCACCAGTAATCTCAGATCGCATGACTCTCGTAGATAGCATGTTTCCTAAAAAAAAAAAAACAATCAATATTAAGTAACTCCACATATAAAAGTATTGTTGCATTTTGCTCGTGGTCGTCTCGAACTCAGGGCGCCATGGATTTAATCGATATGTCGATATATTGAATTCGTATTTGGTTTTTTTCGATGTAAATGTACATCACTACGGCAGTCCACCTCCGATCACTTAATGAAGTTAGATGTGTAATGGAGCAAGTAGGACGGGGATCCTGATTTCTTACATGTAGGTTGTTTGTAGCCCACAAAACTGATTGAACTTAAATGTAAAATGATTATAACCTCTAAATATTTTCTGATAAAACCTAATTGTATAAAACCGAGAGTAGAATTTTATTTGTATTGCTACGACTAGTATTTAAGTATACATAAAATTATGATTTGTCTTAGTAAATAATGTATTAACTTTAGTTTTTTTAAGTTTGATGCTTAAAGCAAGTTAACGAATTTGTGTACCCCATATACCTACAGTTTTTTCACAACCGACGTTCGGTTAATTACTAAATAGATACGGTAGATATATATTCTAAATTACAACAAATTCATTTTAGGGCTAAGTATATTAAATATAAATTGAAACGTAAACGAAACCAACAGTATATGATTTATTTTTTTGGCGGTAATAGGTATATCTTTAATTAGCGCTGAGAATAGGTCAGTCTAAATATCGACATCTCGCAGAATACAAACGCACCAGTAATCTCAGATCGCACGACTCTCGTAGATAGCATGTTTCCTAAAAAAAAAAAAACAATCAATATTAAGTAACTCCACATATAAAAGTATTGTTTTTATGGATTTAATCGATATGTCGATATATTGAATTCGTATTTGGTTTTTTCCGATGTAAATGTCCATCACTACGGCAGTCCACCTCCGCTCACTTAATGAAGTTAGATGTGTAATGGAGCAAGTAGGCATAATAAATATGCAGCTGTTGGACGGGGGATCCTGATTTCTTACATGTAGGTTGTTTGTAGCCCACAAAATTTGTAACAAAACCTATTACTTGAAACTTGCGTTGAAGATCGCTATTGGATTTTGGAAGAAAACTTTTGGGAAGTTAAAAATCGCTGGAGCTGGAACTATCTGTACGAAGTAGGTGTCTTTTTGTGATATTTTCGATTTTATTTATTCGCATAGTTTAAGTTTCAAGTTTTCACCAACCTGTACACGCTATACATACTCGTATTATGCTAAATTATAGATCTATGATATAACGCCGTCGATACTGTCTTACAAACTGGCACCGTTCAATTTTCACATATTTTCCTGCTGGTCAGTTTTGAAGTTACTTCTCGCCATTCCAAAGCTTAAACGGGCAATTTATTAATACAAAAATTACAACAATACCTGGGTTGACTGACTTTTTTTACACACTAAACCCACTCTTGGGTCTCCAAAAAAAGAACTCCATCCGTTAACTGTCAAAAATGTTGAAATTTATTGCAAAATGGCATGATTTCAAAATGCGAAAACTTACCATGGAAATCACTGACAAAGTTCAGGCCTATTCTAAAAGGATAATAAGGAACTGTATAGGAATAGCTTTAGGACTTATAGTCCTTGAGTTTAAGGGCTTGCAACCTGGTCATTTCTCCTTACAAACGTAGTGTCATAACTCTTGTCAACAGTTAAGAGCTTCGAAACGTCAATTTTTCCATACATTTTAGACGTAAATATCTTTTTAACTGAATACAAGAATCGAGAAAATAATATACAGAAGCATTGCTTATTTCATAAAGATGCAAATTAAACAAAATTTTTTTAAAATGCATTGATCATATATTTTGTTTTTTATTACTTTTGCAAATTGTACCGTGACGCCATGGAATTGATTCTATCGAAACCTTATAAGTCACCTATTGTAGTATCAATACGAGCAGTTTGTAGAAAATATTTTGCATCTTTAAAAAAAACAAATTCAAAATAAATTATTTAAAACTATAAACAGTGAGATAAACATTTTATTAGTAAACAAAAAAAAAATCGATCCAGCAAAATGTTGGAGTCAGCACAGAGACGTGATTTGCAAACTGAAGTTGCGGCATACATATTTCTGCACCAACTTTAACGTTTCGTCGGATCGGTTTTTACTATTGTTTACTTGTTATTAGGGGCTAATTGTATTATTTTATATTTTTTGTCGAAGGTTTGTTTTGAAGTTTGTTCAAGTTTTGCTTTGAAAGTTTATGGTTTTGAATATTTCTTGGCTCGAACTTGACGTGACATCGGTCGGGTTTGTTTTATGGTTTGGACAGATCGATGCACTCGCACAACGGATTTCAAAAGTTTGCTAAGCATTTAATTGAATTTTTAATTAGTTCGTCTCATATTTAAAAAACATTTTCAAAACTTGTCCAGTTTGAAGCGTAAAAAAATATTAATAGAGTTTGCATGGCAATGGAAGATGTATTAAATAAACCAGTATATGACATGAATTAAAAATAAATGTTGAGTTTGATTGTATTGAACGGATTAAAGGATCCTAGCTAGCGGATTAAAGGATTTTCTTTGCCCGCAGGTCCCTGGAAGTCATGGATATAATAAAGTCATTAGAAACATTCGGCGTTAAGAAGACGTTCGTACAAGATATGTACGACTGCGACATTTGTGATATAACTCTTGGCGACATCACAAAAGCATTGTACCACGTGTACAGTTCAGACCATAAGAATAAATTGATCAGTGCCGGTTATAAGACGATCAAACTGATGGCGACGCCGGCGGTCATCGTCAGGAACGGTCAGAAATACTGCTTCGTTTGCAACGCACGCTTGACATCGGAGAGCATCAAGGAACATCAGAGGACGCCAACGCATATAACGTACGCCCTCATCTACAAACTAT
This sequence comes from Neomicropteryx cornuta, assembly GCA_020383195.1. Taxonomy (NCBI): domain Eukaryota; kingdom Metazoa; phylum Arthropoda; class Insecta; order Lepidoptera; family Micropterigidae; genus Neomicropteryx; species Neomicropteryx cornuta. The sequence continues at coordinate 4,518,974 of JAHKQU010000031.1, forward strand.
TGATGACAGTCAAGCAGCACGTCGCAGAAGCCTACGATCTAAGGAAAGAAGTCTCGTGCTACAAATGCGTTAGGTATGAACGTTTCGTAAAATTTTAGAACTAAGAGGGTAGTAGTCGATATTTATGTTCTCACAAAAAGCACTGCGTCTGGACCGCTGTTCACGGTCTGTAGTCCTTCGCCATCCCCATGACCACCAATTGTATGCAAATTCGAATATCTGTCAACAGGTCTTGACAAAACTCCTGTAAACCGATTATAATATTCGTTTTAACCATCGTAGATTTCCCCGAGTTATGGGATTTATTACGCTTGGAAGTTTTGTGGGCATCTTCTGTCCGCCGTATTGAATTCTCTTTCATTTTGCTAGCCGAATATATTCTCCACCATTTTATATTCGCCGTCTAAGATCTTGATAAAAAGGTGGTGATTTGTAAAAATCTAATTATACAACCGGCGGACCACATAAACGTGTGAAATGGTTGTCCACTTTAGTCTCCTCGATTTAATAGGATGTCCCCGAGGACTTAGTCTCTCTCGAGGTCCCACTATTCCAGTATCCAGACGTGGGACGACGCCGCAGGAACGGCATTTTAAGTGCGTTCGAAGTTTAATCACATTATAAAAGGTCGCCCGTCTCGTCCACAGGTGCAACATATATTTGAGTGGCGTTTTTGAGGCGTTCGTTCACGTCGCGTTCGAAAACCACTCCGCGGACAAAGTCGAAATCGCTTGCAACAAGGAACTACTGTGGAACCGAATAAGCAACATTGGAGGATCTTTCGAATGCAACATTTGCAACAATTTTTGCGGGCAAACACTAGCAGAGGTAATTTTTGTATGAGAGCGCTTAAAATTCCCTCTTTCTAGGGAATATTGAGTGGAAGCACTGAGAAATCTCTTTGGGTGACACGTTTGGCGATGTGTACTTTATCAAGTACCTTCGATTCTTTCTTTAACGAATAAATAATCTTTAACGTTTTAACACCTCATACTAATTGGCTCCCATTCTAGTTTTGAAAATAATTCAATAGAAGTATTAAAAGGCCTAACTGCGAGTTGTCGAATTGCCTGGACTTTGTTCGGTTTTAAAACGCGCCCACACTTGTGTCATATTTAAGGTAAGAACCGTTGTCCGTATTGGGCGTGATCATAAATCATTCTATATAACTTAAAGGCTGTTTAGATTAACTAATATTGACGAGACACGCAATATTTTTGAACGAAAATGTTTTTTTTTCCATTAATTAGAAATATATGTATGAGATACTTAGAGATCCAACGATATCCGATATTATTTTTTTTCTATATCTACAAAAAGTCACAACACTACAACTTTTGTATGGAGAAATGTTTTTTTGGTTAGCTATATGAAACCTTGTTCTGGAAATGATCTTAAAAGGACGACTTTAAGTTCACTCTGTATAACCTAAGTCATAAAGATTGTCAAAATAAAAAAAATATTTTTATATTTTTTCCTTAAATTCCAGGTGCAATATCATTTGAAGTCTGTCGCGCACACGAACGAGTGCACCGCGTACTTGAGGAATCAGAACTGCACGCAGATTGATGGCAATAACTACAATTGTTCCGTCTGCAAGGAGACGTTGGGCCGATTGACGGCCCTCGCGCACGTCGCCAGCACTTCCCACTCGAGCAGGCTCGAAAAGCGCGCTGAGGGTATCCGCTCGCAGGCGGAGCGCCAACGCGCCCAGAGAGCGAGGGAGGCAATGGAGAAAGTCCAACAGCAAGTGAGAGCTAACGAAAGAGCTAGAGAGTTGGAGGCAGAATGGAGAAGACAGATGGAATTAGAACGTCAATTTGCCAACATGAGAGTGAGGGAGACGGCGGCAACCAACCAAAGCAATTGCTGCATTTTGTAAAAGTCATATTAATTCACATTTAAGTGCGCCTCATTACTGCATTTTTCACCTAGATGTAACAATTCAACTACGTAACTTTTTAAAGGGTAAGAAATTTTCTTGAAACCTTCGGGTCTAGTCTCTGGCGCACTCGCAGTGTGGTCGCCCGCCGTTCGACATAACAGTACGGGAGCTAGCGACTGAGTGCTACGTTATCACTATTTACAAAAGTAATGACTCCTTGCTTTTTTTTTATTATAATAAAAGCAATATAAAAAAAAAATCACCGTTGATGACGGCACTGAAACTGAACCGAAACTAAAGACTCATTCTTTATAGAGGTAACAAGCGTTAAAAGTGTTGCTAGCTCCCTTACATATTTTTTACTGTAACCCATTATGAGTAATATAAAAATAATTTATTATATTTTTTAACGGATGGTGTCCATTCGGTTAGCGCGCAAAGACATTATTACATGATCCTTTTACTATTTTCACGTAAAGTTTACATTTTTTTCTCGGCAATCATGATGTATTGATACAGTTTCTTAACAAAAAACATTAGAAATCGCAGGATTAGCATTTTTTTTAATTGATTTATTATTATAATTGAAAGTTATGTACGGCCGAGGGCAAATGAAGCTTTACCTCGAAAGGCCTGCAGTGTGTGTGGGTATGTATGTTCAATAAATGCTCGGGATCAGGTGGCGCTGATTTTTTCATAGAGTAATTTTCAGACGGGCACGACGCAAACCGCGTACAAGTTTAATTTTCTTTTCTTTTAACTTTTAATTACAACCATTGACTATGAACACAATTATATAAAGAAAATATTATTTTTTAAAATTATATTAGGCACATTTAAAAAAAAACAATCGTATTTAAAATATTTTGAGTGAGCGTTGAATGTTATAAATTTGATACGACCTGTATTTTTGATATCTTTTGACTTGTTGTATTGTAATCGAGGTGTTGTATTAAATATAAGTATTAATGGGATAAAATAAATATATAGGCGTTAAGGCGGACATTTTTATTTTTGGTTATTCAATAGTAACTCGGTAGTTCTGAATCTACAGTAAAAATATAACAAAACCCACAACATTCCCATCGAAAATAAGTAGAAAAAAACAGTGTTTCCGCTTTTAAGCGCATCGACGAGGTTATATATAGGATGGTGGTCCACTTTTTCGACTCTGACAAGTTCGAGACACTCGTTCAACGCACAGCAAATATGTTACCACAGTTTGCCTTAAAAAATAAATATATACTCTCTTTAACCGGTCTGACGCATTTGCTATGTTGACGAAGCTGTCCGTCTATCGTTAAAATATTTTTAAAAAAATGGCCTAATTATGGGCGCTTACTAAAATGCTTATATAGGGTGATGATTTTAGAGGCGTGATTTTCAAGAAGAGATAAAACGCATATAATTTGATGTTATGGCTAAGAATTTAGTTTTATTATAAAGATAAGGGTTTGCCATTATGTTTTAAAAATGATTTCGGGTAAGTGGCCGCCGCGGCTGACTCGAACAAATTCCAGCCGAGAGACCCAATTTTCAACCACTTTTTGCAGCAAGTTGGGCCGTATGTCAGCAATAACGCGCCGAATATTCTCTTCCAAGGCGTTAATCGTGTCCGGCTTATCTGCGTAGACAAGCGACTTCACATAACCCCACAAAAAATAGTCCAGCGGTGTTAAATCGCACAATCTTCTAAATTTGCACTATTTGCAAACGTTGTTCAGGAGTAAGTCTATTCATTATGAAATGGCAAACCAAACTGAGCATAAATCAAGTGACAGCTGTCAAAAACACCAACTACGAAAAAAGTAGTGCCAGATTAAAAACCACGCTTGTAAAAAAAACACCTATATTAAAAATACTATGTATTTACTGAAATTATGCAAAGTTTTCAAAATTTAACAAATAGCAGGGTAGAAAAAATATATATATATTTTTAAAATGTAATTTTTTGATGAAGTCTTTCAAAATGGAATATTTTTTGGACCAAACAGCCTTGGAACAGGGTAATGGGTCAAATGTTGACCTATGAATAGTATTCCACTGGCGAATTCTTCTGGAAAGAAATCATATCGACTAAAACGCCAAAAGGCATGCCGGCTTGCTTTTCTCTGGACTCCTAGTTCGTCTTCAAGACATTGGGTGTGAGGATCCCTTACTGATGAGCAGTATTCGAGGGTTGGATGAACCAAAGTTTTATAAGCCAATTTTTATATTTTAAATAACCGTCAACGACTGTTATATAAAATATACCTTTCAGCTTAGGCTTGGGGATTACAAAAAAAAAATGCTTAGATGGTTTTGGACAAACACTGTCCACTCCCAAACAAAACACACTTCCTAATGATACGATAGCGTAGAATAGTTTGATTTCATTCAAAGGCAGGCATGTCCACTTTTAACCATTTTTTAATGTGTTAATATATTTCAATCAAACCCGGACGTATCCAGTATAAAATACCAAGATGCTTAATACGTTTCAAATGGGCGATATTTATGGTGTTGGCAAAAGCTAAGACCGATGCTACCAACATTAAAGAAAAAACATTAAATAGGATGTATGTACACGGCACGGACTGGAGTGGGGTTAACATACTGTTAACATAGTGGGGTTAACATACCCTCCTGGGATTGTCCGGTTTGTTCCGCACCACCTCAAGTGTACGCGACAGTGGCGCTTCTAACGTGTGAAGATATCTCGACAGTGACGGTCAAAGGGTTAAAAAAGTTTGGCATCGCACTTTTCGCATTATAATTGATTTATGGTTGTAATACATTTCACATTATTGTCTATGAGAAATGAACCTAGTTCAATTCCTGCTTCGCATTTGAAAAATGTTTTAATAGAATCGGTACTTTCATTAGATCCCTTACAGCAAAGCGATTTCTCCGCTACCAAAGTATGTGCGAAGATCTTATCTCCGTTTAATGTATAGGAATATTAAAATTGATACATGCCGGCAATCGGTTAAAACGACCCGGTTATGCGGTTCGTACCATAAAAATGTAGTTTTGTCCCAAAGTCCATAATATCGGCACCACCAACGAATAACAACCTAAGTCATTTTTAGCAACTTTTCAGGAGAGCCAAAACAAGTTTTAAAAAAACCTCCATACTTCGTGTTTTTGGACAGTAACTTAAGTCAGTTAACATTTCCACGTAAAAATAGTCTTCTTTGATAATAATACTGTATTTAAGTAGAATTGGGATCTTTTTCCATTAAATATCACTTGGAAAGCTTACTTACGATATTCACATGCACACGATATCTTTGCACGTAGTAATGATAGAGATAAGGTAATATACACAAAAAATAGCCATTTTTTTTTCTGACCCGGAATAACATCCTAACCAAAAACGCGAAAAAGTGTGCGTTGGGGGTGTCGATATGCACATTTTCATAGTTTGCAGTTTTTGATAGTTTGATACACCCGTAGATGGCATTCGTTTTTCAACGGGTCACAAAAAAAATATTTAAATAAACAAGACGGTGTTTTTCCTATTTATTTATCTTAAAGATTTTCTACGTGGTTTGAAAATTAAGTATTAATATTGCTTAGGGTTCCTTAAAGCACCCACCGAGACATTCGGTTTGACTGTGTTTATATAATATAACTATAGATTTGAATAGGAAGAAACTAAAATGAAACGTTATACAGGATGTCCCAAGACCATTCCCGATAAAAATCCAGCTTACTAGCCCTGCGATTTCCAACATAATTCGCATTGAAGTTATATCAAAATTCATCATAGTTTCCGATATTGTAATGTAGAAACCGTATTTGTAATGCACCCGCAGATGATCGTTCGGGGTCGTTGACTGCACTTCGTCATAAAATTAATCATTTGGAGACAGATTATTTATACAATTTTATGAATATATAATTTCTTACTCGTAAAAGGGAACATAAGCACCCCTTTAAGTATTCGGGAATGGTCCCGGGACATTCTATATAATATATATACAGTTGTAACTAACCTTAGTGCATTCTTTTAATAAAGTGTGTAGCACTCGATATGTAGATAAATTTTTGTTTGCGTGGTTTGATTCGGAGCGCTGCCAAACAGCCCTCCGGCACCGCCGGCCGTATTCTCTCCAGCGCCGAAGGCCGTAATCGCTCTGGCGCCGCCGGCCGTACTCGCTCCGGCGCCGAAGGCCGTAATCGCTCTGGCGTCGCCGGCCGTACTCGCTCCAGCGCCGCCGGCCGTACTCCTCCGGCGCCGAAGGCGGTTCCGCCGCCGAAGGCTCCGCTGATGCGCCCTGCTGGCGCCGGCTAGCCTAACCCCGTTGCTGTACCGAAGGCCAATGCGTCGGCTGTTGGAGGCCCAGAATCTGATCAGAGAAAAATACAGTTAAACGGCAAGCATATTTGAGCCGATTGACCGGACAATTTAAGGATTACCTTATCTTAAGTAATGGGATGTGCGATAAAAATGCCCATGTTTAGATTACATGTTAAAAAACACCTTTTTGTCGTTAACATCAAGAAAGCGCTGGCAAAATTTTGTCAGAACAGCTTAAATTACCTCCCTTTCCACATAAATAAAAAAAAATAATCCCTTTCTTTATACAATAATACAATTTTCCATCCACCCTGCATGATGGTCTCGACCTTGGACAGTGATTTCATTAACGACTTCTTCATTTTTATTAACGTTAATTGAGTAAGACCCAATGCCCCCCATCTGTCCTTTCACAGTGGGCCTGATGTCGGACAGAGATTTCCATGGCAACTCGTTGACAAACTTAATATTTCTTAAACGGGTACCATCATCGCTACTGCCCAGTGTTTTGGCCAGTACTTCCACTTTTTACACCAATTGTTGACTCCTAGCGTCTATAGGTCCTTGAATACACCTAACCTAACCTAACCTAACCTAACCTGACTCAAGGTGAAAAACTTACAGGAAAAAATATAATTTAGTTGCGAGAATTACAGTGCCATCTACCTCCCATCATAATCATACAAATAGCTTTTAATTTAATTTTTTAATTTATCTTTATTAGGGAAATAAACAGTTACACGAGAAAAATTATAAACAGACAGTACATGTACAATCATAACAAAAAAAAAACAAATAAATAAAAAGAATAAATACAATAGTATCAAATTCAAGTATAACATAAAACCAAATAAATATTTCCACCGAGTGAGTATACAATTAGTGCTTAACCTAAGAAACGCAAGATGAAGAGATTAGAAGGGGAGGGAGAGTAAAGGGAAAAGGGAAATTTCACATCAACATATCATATTTTATAAGCCTTTTGAACGCCACTAAATTAATATTGAATACATCAATGTCTGGGTACTTTGAATTTAAGGTTGAACACATTCTATAAATGGGTTCATTTTGCCCATAGTTGGTTCTACGACGTGGGATGTCTAACAAAACGTTTGATCTTGTCGCACGTGAAGGTTGAAGTATTAGCTCAAGCAGAGAGCTGCAGTTAATTGCACCAGATATTATTTTGTATGCATATACAGCATCAGCTTTAGACCTTCTTACAGCTAAGGATTCAACTTTATGAAATAGAGATGATTCGGATGAATTTGCAAAGTGCATGGAGGACTTACGATCCATGTGTTTGAGGAATCTGTGTTGAACCGCTTCGATTTTAGATACATGTGTCGCGTACTTAGGATTCCAAATTTGGGAGCCATATTCCAGGACACTACGCACATAAGAAAAGATCCAGGTCTTTAGAGCGATACCCGATTTAAACTCCCTGCAGATTCGTAAAATGAACCCTAAAAGTTTGAACGCCTTTGCAGTAACATACTCGACATGTTTATCGTACAGCATCTTACTATCCAACACAATTCCAAGATCCTTAATAAAATCGGTTGAAGATATCTGAGAATTGCCGAGCCTAAAAGTAAACTTGATTTTATTAAAGTTTCTCGTGAAGCAAATATGAGCACATTTGCCCGCATTTAAAAAGAGACGGTTTTCAAGGCAATAATCAGAAAATCTATTTAGGTCAACCTGTAATTTATTAGAGTCTGTGAGATTCTTAATTTTAGTGAATATTTTCAAATCATCAGCATAACCTAACACTAGTGCAAAATGAAAGCAAGAGAAAATGTCATTGATGTAGAAGAGGAACAACAGGGGCCCAAGTAGGCTACCCTGTGGAACACCTGAGGTAATAACAAGCCAATCCGACCGAAAACCACCAATTGTTACACACTGATTCCTGTTACTAATATAGGAAGAAAACCATCTAAGTAGATCACCATGAATGCCGATCTTCAGTAATTTATTTAATAGGATTCTATGATCAACTTTATCGAAGGCTTTACTAAAGTCGGTATAGATAGCATCCACTTGACATTTTTGGTCCATGGAGGTAGTAATGTAATTGGTGAATAAAGCTAAATTGCTGACAGTGGAGCGCCCTTTAAAGAAGCCATGCTGAGCGTTCGAAATGTAATGCTTCGTTACCTCAAACACTTGGAAATGGACTATTTTTTCAAATAACTTAGCGATTGTGTTTAATTTAGAAATAGGTCGATAGTTGTCAACTGCGTTACGGGACCCTGATTTATAAACTGGAGTAACATATGCCTTTTTCCATTCCACGGGGAAGTATCCTTCCTTAAGTGACCGATCAAACAGAAGAGTTAGTGGCAAGGCTATCTGTGCACTACAGTTCCTGATAAATGTCGCTGGAATTCCATCTGGACCTGCACTCTTATTTAAGTCTAATTGTCTTATTTCAGCTGAAACGATATCTATATCGACAGTCACCGAGTGCATATCTGCTGGACCTATATCAGGTCACAGAGTACCCACTGCCCCAAGGTGCTTAACTCTTAAATCCCGGAGAAAATCAATCCCGGGGGAAATCATTATAAGACGAAAAGGGAATAGGTAAACAGCTGCGTGACGAGTGCTTAAGCTCACTTCTGCGGTTGAAAACATATCTGTCTTCCAATTATACACTTTAATAAAGAAAGCGATGTTAATATTAGACATAAAAAAACTGATCAAAGGTTGAATTATAATAAAAGAAAAACCTTAACACACTCGGCGCCAAAAAAACGGGATATTTTGCCATCGTCAGGTGCCCTTTCCAGATAAATACGGTAGCGGCTTAAAATTTCTTTTAGTTCCGTTTTGACGTTTGATTTTTTATGTGAAATTTGATTTAAGTATGTGAAATTATTTATGTGCCAGTAAATTGAAAGTGTTTGTGGTGATAAATAATTCGAGTTTTATTTACAAAATCTATGTCAATATAATACTAAATATAATAAACAAACATTTTCGTAGTTTTATACTTATATTTGCCAATAATAAGAAATTAAAAAACAGGTGACGGCGAAAACATGATATTGGGCCTCTCGGCTGGAATTTGTTCGAGTCAGCCGCGGCGTCCACTTACCCGAAATCATTTTTAAAACATAATGGCAAACTTTATAATATCTTTATAATAAAACTAAATTCTTAGCCATAACATCAAATTATATGCGTTTTATCTCTTCTTGAAACCACGCTTCTAAAATCATCACCCTATATATTATTTTTTTAGTATTGTTTTTTAAGTTGAAAATGACGAACACACGCCGATTTTGATGATTTTTTTTTTTAGACACTAAATCCATTGTGCTTACTCAGAATCTGCACGAATATTTCACCGCAATCGTAAAATAACTTAGAATATTTTTTTTTATCTCCTGATACAGAGAATCATATTGCACAACGAACGAATGATAAACAACGCTTAAAATGACCACAAATGCTGTTATCATTACATTAACTTGTAATAATTGTACGTATTAATAGTAAAAATAGAAAATTTAACACCTTAAGATGATACATAAATTGCCACCGAATCGCGGTCGTTGTTTTGACTGGCAGCACGTCTATTGACGTGGGGGGGTGTGGGGGGGATTACGGGGAGGAAATTCAATGCCAATTAAACAATTATGACAGATTAATTGTATCACTGAGTCGTATGAGGATTGGACATTGCTCAACTCCATCTCACTTATTCCGTATTAATGTCGTTCCTTCCCCTCAATGTGTTTGTGGGTATGAAACTGGATGCCTAGATCATCTTTTCTTCAACTGCCCTAGCCACAATAATTACCCACAATTCAGATCTGACCTAATCAAAGTAAAGGTTCAATTGCCTGCTAATATAAACCATCCCCTCTGCTGTAAATCTATAAGCGTTTACAAAGTCTTGACTAAATTCATTACTCTTAACTTTCTCTCCATCTAGGGTTTATTTTCTTCCCCAGAACACCTAAATCTATTTCACTAGCTCTTTAATATCCCACATGTTTGTCTATGTATTTCTTCCCCATGTGATTGTCCTATTATAGATCTCAAGTAATCAGTTAAAAAAGTTAATCAAAGTGTACCTTGGCTAAAATCACTCAAACCTGGGTGGATAGCCAGAAAATTAATAAAAAAAGAAGAAGAAGAATTATGACAGATTAGACCGCTTTTACATTATGTTTTTATTTTGTGTACATTCAAAGTTGGCCAAAAATAAATAGCATATAAGAAACACACATAGCTTTATTAGTATATAAGAACCAGTTTTATTATGCTGTAAAGTTTTAAAGTTATATTTTAAAGATGCATCACGGAACCATTGAAAACAGAACAGGATTCTTATAAAAACACCATCGAGGAAAGGTCGAGGGGAAAAGAGGAAGAGAAGACCTGGACACCGATCAAACGAAGGAGTAAATAAATGTCATGTATTAGGAAAGCAGGTCTTTGGCAAAAAAAAAACAGTTATTCTGTCGACAAGAGCGTAGTCCTTAAATTATATAGATAGTCTGAGAAAGTTTTTACTTTAATTTGCATACCTTTACACCCTAAAATTATTAATAAAGGTGTAATTTTAATTAATTTATGTACACTTTAGTCTTTAAGAATAGTCTAAGTACGTATGAAATATCATGTCTCTTTAATGAAAAAAAATATGAATTGTAAATTAATGTAATAAAATTACTTTGAGATGATCCGGATTAAGGCTTTATGAGTTAAAATTAAACCTTAACAAAAACCATCTAATAATAGCTCAATACCTATATACCAGCAAGAAGAATTGTAATAAAAGCTTCAATATATATTTCACCTGTTGACGACACTTTTGTGATAATAGATTTTATGATTTATTTAAGAAAAAAACTCCAACTGTGAACGAAACGCATTGGGGGACAGATTAGAAACACTGCGATGACTACAAGATGGTAATATTAAAGATAATGAGTAATGAGTGCAGTCAAAACAAATATTCTCTCAGAAATTTGGACTTACATTCTTTAAATGGGTGATAATAAGATGGTTTACACCTAACACTATGCAGGTAAAATGCATATATAATTTCGATCCAAAATATCAAAAGCAAAACTTTTTTTTTATTGTATGTGAATTTAAACAACAAAACAAAATAAAAAATACATCAAAACAAACAACAACAATATATAAACTATATGAATACAACGAATTAAGTTATTTATTTCATCTTTTCTTTAAAGAAATTATCTTTTAATTTATTTTATTTAGTAGCAATGGTTAAAAATAACTTTCCATGAAAGGTAAAAATAAATTTTACCCAATTAGAAAAATAATCAAGTACCTAAGTATAGTTAAATAGGCAATGAGATTAGTTTAAAACATACCTACTCTAGCATATAGCAACAATTGAAAGCGTATGTCATATTAGAAGACGAGGGACCGAGGGAAATTACATTTTATCGATTTATATTTAAAGTTTTTTTTGCCTTATGTGATGGTTTATTGTGAAACCGATGTAATAACGCGCATATATATACTTAACAAGTAATATAAGTTACTCGTTAGCAACTGTGATTGTGTTGTAATTTTATTCTTGATAAATGCGATAAGTGATAATTTTACCAACCTTGGTAAAATTTGCGATTCTGTGATTGTAATCTACTTTTGTTTTATTTTAACTAAATAGATAAATAGTTAAAATAAATAGCTCCTAAATAGTTACTAAATAGTTAAAATAAAACAAAAGGGGTGCCGTATATTTATACGGCACCCCTAGAATTCTTATTGCCTTTATCTGTAGAAGAAAATCTAACTGGCAGAAGTCTGGTGGATTTTGATTTTTGTTGATCTCATCATTCATACTAAAAAAAGAAGAAAAGGATGACGCTATTGCTATATACGATTGTGACTGACGGTGTTTGTGAGATGGTTGCTTTTTCTTTGAATTTGTGTTTGTTTATTTCATAATGTAACTATAAAACGATACAAAACTAAGTCTCTAACAAAATTTAAAGTTTTCTTATTGTAAAAAGAAAGTAATCTAACAAGTGCTATACAAATTGTTTTGAAGTTAGCCAAAGCTGTCATTGGCTTATAGATAAGCATAATAATTTCTGCAGCGCGATGATTAAAGGTAATTAATTCTAATACATATTACTCTATTTATATCGAGTGTAATAAGTGACATGAGTGATTTGTGTGGTCAGTTTCGTTGGAACGTGGTCAGTTTCGTTGGAACGTGAATAAAAAAAAAACGTAATTTGAAGTGACTTGTGTCCAAGCTCACGCGCCTTTAAATGAAGCCTTTCATAACTTTGCTTGATATTTAATTTTTCAGGAGGAAAAAAAAATGGCAAATTGTAGGTAAATTAACAAGGTTTCAGAGAAACGAACCATTGAGAATTACACAGATTTCAATTTTGATTAAGTGTCCGTGCTATAGGAACTTACAAAGCCCTAAAAATAGGGTTGGCATAGGCTGTCAAGGTAAAAACATACTCCAAACGTACCAACGGGGTTTTTAAAACCTATCCTTTTAATGGTGCAATTTTAGGCATAAATTTAGCAAGATATTTTTTTGGTCACCGTGAGCCATAAGTCTGATCACCAATATAAAGTTGCATAGGCGGCGTGTCCATATTGGCTGGATGGGAGATGGCCGCGTTTGACAATTGCTTACCACATTTATAACAGATTTTTGAAACTAGCATTCGTAAATTACCGCACAATTTGCTAATATTTTACAGCATTTGGCGTAATTAACACCGTAATCGGTTGAAAACAGCTCAATTTACTATATAGCTTGCTCGCCTTAGAATTGATGATTTTTAGATAAGATTAGTTTGAGATTCAATGCTTTCTAATCAGATTTCGTATTAAAGTAGACAAACCCTTTGGAAAATAATTGAACATATTGCAGCATATTAAATCTTATGAACGGCCTGTACTGGAAAACTGACAAATTGTATGGAGTCCATACTTTGGCAAAAATATGTTAATTTTTTGGAGAAGGTACGACGGTGCCCCAATAAGCTTCCTCTGGGATTCAAGAATTTGACTTACGAAGAACGTCTAGAATTTTTTATTTTCTTTTAATTATTTGTCATTTCTGTTTTAGATATTTGGCAACCCCATTTGGAGCACGTACGACATTAAACAAATATAATCATGAAGAATTCGAGCGAGAGAAGGGGTTTGGTGGAATTCGCATCGGAGATAAATCCAACAGACTCAGAAGACGAACCGGCGGAGACGACAAATCCGCTGGGACAAGAATGTCAGCTTTGCAGTTTGTTTTTCGACACGCCCGAACAGCTCTTCAGTCATGAGCTGTCGAGCCATAAATTCTGCGCTCCAAAATACCCTTCGTCGAGGGGCAAGCTACGATACGAATATAAGTTTCGTTGCGACGACTGCGACACAAGTTTTCTCAAATGGTACGAGTACGAAGCGCACGCGAACGAAAGCAAGTGCGACGCAACATCTCTTACTTACATTTGTAGGTTATGTCTCAATGAACTGAATAGCAAAGAAGAGAGGAGGAGGCACAGGTGTGTATCGTGTTTCATGTGCGATTCGTGCAACCGCGCTTTCACGACAAAGCTGAAACTCATCAAGCACATTGATGTGGAACATCAGACAGTGCTTTCAAAACGGATAACATATGCGTGTGAGACTGAGAATCCTTTAGGACTCGACTGCGAGCATTGTACTCTGAAGTTTGACACACCCAAACAGCTCTTTAGACATAAGTTGTCAATCCATAAATCTATGAAACGGACCTGTATGCTATGCAAACGGGTTTTCTTCAGCCTGAAAAAACTTACCGAGCACTCAAAAATACACAGGACGAGCATAAAAAAAACATTCAAATGCTCCAGCTGCAAGCGGTTCTTTGGCACGAGGAGAATGCTCGCTGCGCACGAACGAACGCACGTCAACGAGACGACCGTACTTAAAAACGACGCTTCATCAAGGGGTAAACTACGATATGAATATAAATTTCGTTGCAACGACTGCAAGGCGGTGTACCTTAAACGATACGAGTACGAAGCGCATGCAGAAGGCAAGGAATGCGACGCTACGTCACTCACCTATATCTGTAAGTTATGTCTTAAAGAACTGAACAGCAACGAAGAGCGAAGAAGACATCGATGTGAATCGTCCTTCACATGCAAAACGTGCAATGGTATTTTTCCAACAGTGCTTAAGCTCAACAAGCACATTGCGACGGGACATCGTTCAGTGCGCTCGAAATATGTTACGTACGCTTGCGACACGACCAACCCTTTGGGACAGGATTGTGAGCTTTGCGCCACGACGTTTGAAACGCCCGAACAGCTCATAAATCATAAGTTATCCATCCACAAATCGGAGAAGAGGAGCTGCGCCTTATGCAAGCGGGTGTTCTTTGGTGCGCAACAGCTGGCCGAGCACTCAAAGAGCCATGAGACGAGCCGAAAGAATACACTGAAATGCTCCGACTGCAAGCGGTTCTTCTTCTCGAGAAAAATGCTCGCCGCGCACGAACGAACACACACTATTAATACAACCATATCTATAAAGCACCCTTCAGCGGGGATTAAAATACGATACGAATATAAATATCGTTGCAACGACTGCGAGACGACTTTCCTTAAACGATACGAGTACAATGCGCACGCAAAGAAATGCGACGCGACGTCACTGACGTACATCTGTAGGTTATGTCTCAATGAGCTGAACAGTAAGGAAGAAAGGAGAGGACATAGATGTGAATCATGTTTCATTTGTAATTCTTGCAATTGCGTTTTCACGACTAAGCTCCAACTGATCAAGCATATTACGGTGGTCCATCATTCAGCGCCCTCTATTCAAAAGAAAACTCGACCAGCATACTGGTGTATGCAATGTGACCTCCACTACACAAACGCCACCGATCTCAAAGAGCACAACGCGTCCACCACCCATGGCGTGCTGTCACTATACTCCTGCAAAGTCTGCCAGAGAACGTTTACCGATAAGGACAAGCTAAAGAAACACACAGAAGCGCACGCAATACAAATCGCCTCCTTCAAGCACCCTTGCAATTACTGTCCTATGAAGTTCAAACTGTTGAAGCAGTTGCTCGCGCACTACGCGAGCACGCATCGCGACATCAGACCATACGAATGCGCTGGCTGCGGCGAAAAGTTTAAACTGAGATCGCAGTTCGCGTGCCACATTCGATTCTACCACAAGGGCATGGGCAGGATGAAGCTGAACGACAATCTGATTGTTTTCACTCCCGATGATCCGAGCAAATGCGCCGCGCCGCCGCTGCCGGCACCAGTGGAAAAGTCTCCTCCTAAGCTCTTACTGGTCACTTCGAAAACTTCCGGTCGGCGGCTAACGACACGCCCGCCACCGCCACTGCCGATAACAAAAGAACCGCAAGAACCGCCGATAACAGTGAAACCTCCGGATGAAAGCAACGCCAGGGCAATGTATTTAAAGTTAAATATAAACAAAAATTTGGAGATAAGCAAAAAATCGATTATCAAAAGGATAAGTTCGGAAGAGGCGAGCCTCAAACGAAAGATGGATTTCAGCGGTGAGCCGATCGCTCGTCCCCAAAAGGCTACTAAAAGTAATTTCTCCTTTATGAACAGTTTCGAAAACTTTGTCGTCAAAAGCAACCTGGATAATGTTTTGGATGCAGAGTCGTTATTTGATAATATGGTGCACGACGATAATGCTCCATCGCACCATTCGGATGACTCATTACCCGCGACGGCGCCTTCAAATTCATTTGATGTTA
The DNA here is from genome assembly GCA_020383195.1 of Neomicropteryx cornuta. Lineage (NCBI taxonomy): Eukaryota > Metazoa > Arthropoda > Insecta > Lepidoptera > Micropterigidae > Neomicropteryx > Neomicropteryx cornuta. The sequence goes on from JAHKQU010000031.1 coordinate 4,534,904, forward strand.
AGAACACTGACGGTCAGACACTTCTGTTGGTCAACGTGAACCCTTTTAAGAATCTCGCAACCCTGCCGCTGCAAACGAAGAATAGCGGTTACAAAAAGAAGACGTTTGACTGTATGTCAATTATAGAGAAGGAGCTTAATAAGGTAGTCGCTCCCGAGACCAAAGCGGATTGCGGCGATAGCTCATTCGACGATTTACCCGATGCGCCCGCGAGTTCGTTCGACGTTACGACAGGCGACGGCAAAGTGCTCCATCTGATCAACGTCAACCCGTTCAAGGATCAAAGAATCAAACTTCCCAAACCGAGGAAGAGCGATTACAAACCAAAGACTTACGATTGTTTGGCAATCATAGAAAAGGGCCTTAAGTTTGAAAGTGTGTCAAAGAAAAAGGTCAAAACGAAGAAAACAAACAAAAAAGGGTCAAGTTTGAAACGTAACAGGAAATAATGAAAAAAAAATATATATATATTTAAGCATAGGGTAACCATAACTCTCAGTCAGTATGGAGATATTATATTTTAAAAATAAATTTATTCATGGCATTGAGCTATTTTTTTCTGTAATTTAATATTAATTTTATATTAATTAATATTTATATTTGCCCGTATGTTATTGTTAATTATGTAAAGTGCTAGCATTCCATTTCCTTGCATATTATTCTACCGACTCTCCGTGTGATGTGGTCCATGTATCAAAAGGTCGGTTAAGATGAGACTGATAAACAGTGCAGTTAATTTACCACATAAAAATTATAAAAAATAATGTATGGCGACGTTTGTGTTATATTTTTTGTAAGTAATCCTGTTATAGAATAAGACTGTAAGTTTATTAATTTTAAATAAAACGCATTATTTATGTGGTTATTTCAATGCAATTTGTTGCGTTCCCGAATCGAGTTAGACCGGGCCGATCGCTCTGTGCATGTATGGATTTTGGTTTATACAAATAAGATAAAATTAATTTAACAGCCCGATATTTCATGAGGCGAGACTCGTGACATGCACGCGAGGACGAGATAGAAACAATGTAAGCACAAAATCGGTGGCTCAATAATTGCTACAGAACCTTGCGATTTTCTCTTTTTTATTTCTCGTCTTCACAAAATTATTTCTAATGTAACAATTTTCTAAAAATAAAAAAATGGCTTTTTAATTATTATTATTAATTAATGTGTGCAGATTTACAGCTGATAAACCTATATCTTTGAATATTGTGCTCTTGTGAATAAGTATTCATCTGAACGATGTTTGAACTGATTAACTGAATTGGAAGTGAAAACGCTAGTAGGCAATTCATCACACAAATCTAGTTTTTTTTCTGGGTTAGATTTGAAGGCACCTTTGGAAAGTTTTAACTCAAGCCCACGTAGATGGGTATTAGTGTTGAAGGTAAAAATGTCTCTAAGCTCTGAACAATTATAGAATCACTTTGAAATTTTGAAGGTATTTTGACTGCGCCATCTCCTGTAATTCGCTTGAATCACTCGCCGTATGGAATGATCGACCACGTACTACCCTCTAATGAAAAAAAACAAATACGGGTCGTCACATTTTCGCACTAAACGCCGGCTTCAATTGTGATGTGATTGTGATTATGAAGATCGTGGTGGTCTAGTGGTTAAGGTATTATACTATTGGCCCAGGGGTCGCAGGTTCGAATTCGCATATGGTCATACCATTTTTAAGTCTTCATTACCACCGTCTCCCCTGACTCTAGGACAGGCACATTTGGCCTAGTAGCCTGGTGAAGGTATTGATTGTCCTGTCGACTGTCTATAAAATTACATTTTTCGGTTTCGTAAATGCTGATTGTAAATCTTCGTATGTCGGTTTAGGTCAAATCTTGAAAGCCGAATTAGAGACACTTTCCTTTGTCCTACGGAGTCGAAACTTGACACGTCGGTTCAGTCCCGATGGCAATGCATTTTTATGGTAAGCGTCACCTGATTCTACACCAAGGAATGGCTCCAAACGAAAGAACTCCTCAATGGTCAACGGCACGATACGAAATTTTGCATACGCATTCAAGCGCTTAATTAAAGTCTGTTTTTAAAAATGTATTTTTACTATTAATTAATTAAAGTTTTTGTTCATACCACTACTGACCGATACGGTAACGAGCGGTCATACATACCACGGCGTACGTACAAATTCACACATATTTTGCTCTATATTTTCATTTCGTAATGAAAGAGACAACGCGTTAATTTATATTGCGTCTCCCTCACCAGATGGCAGCCATTAGAGGTGAAAAATTGCCTATTTAAACTAATTGAGTTTATTTAACATTTTTGAATCTCTCTTACTCCTTTTACACTTTTTGTTTTTTTTTTATTATTTATTTTATTTAGGTAATTACAATATTTAGGAGCTAGCTCCGATGATTAGTTAGTAGGTGAGAAAAAAAATAATATTAATGCTTAACAACTCGCAGCCAACGCTTCGAACCAGGAAACTGATCAAATGCTGACCTATGAAGAGTATTCCACTGCCGAATTGTTCTGGAAAGAAACGAATTGAACACAATGATCCGTTTTCTCAAGATAGGTTTTATCTTGGAAGGATGGTCATCACGGCCAATATAAGGAGGCTTGGAGAGTTAAGACCAGGCAGGTTCACTCGTCACAGTCTTATATAAACTAGTTAATATGAATTCGAAACGCCTTCTACTTAGTGGCTCCCAATTAAGAGTAGAAAATAAATTAAGATGGACTATCATATCGACTAAAACGCCTAAAGGAATGTTTTCAATGGCATCATTTTTTTCAAAACCACTGAAACATCCTGAACACCGTTTAAATGAACCTCGTCTGCACCACAGCACATATGTCAAGCCGCTCTCGCGTAGAATTCGCTTTTATGCTGTTCCCAGTTTGGAGTTCGAGCGTCCGACTGCGGCACTCTTAATTTGTCCCGTAGGGAAGATTATCTATCACAATGTGCACACTAACAAGGTCATAACCATAGTAAATAAAATCACAAATTTTAATGAAACTATATATTTACATTAAGTCAAACAAAAAAAAAATATAACTTAACTTTAGTTCGAAGTGCACAATTTTACAGTGTTCGTACAACATTCTGCGCAATTGGCAACATAAAAAAAACAAAGTCTTAACATATTATTTTAAACGGGAACAATTTCAAGTCGAGAAAACATTCATTTATATATACAGTACAACAGTTTAGCATCGAGTTACCATCTTCGTACAATCGTTCGAGGATATATAACAAACAATACAGTTTTGTCCGTCATTACACGGTAAAAAAAATTCCCTCAGAGTCTGTCACCATGCAACGGCTACCTTAGTCTAGATGGTTAGGTTAATGGAAATAAATTAATTCATTTTATTACTACATGGGGGCGGTATTTTTGATGCTATCCTTGTATGGAATTTGGCCATGCATGTTTTTGCAATAGCATTTATAAGTTCCAACCAACTAAATAGATTTAAGTAGACAATTTGATTGCTATACATCATTGCGTCAACTAAAACACGGTTATTGGATGAATTTACGAAAAGGTCATGTCCCGGTACACCGGGACATGTCACCGGTTTAGAGCCTCGGTCCCGTTTGACCCACCATGTGTCCCGGTAAACGAATTATTATGGTTTTATATTATTGCTAAAATTATGCGAATAATTCGTGCGACGACGTTAGATCGCATTGGCTGGCGGTGAAAGTGCGGGGTCGAGGGATGTATTGACATTTTACAAACATTTTTCCATACGGAATGAAAAACTGAAATACCTTTGTGAGGAAGCTGATGTAATTCATGGTAATTTACGATCTCGCTCAAAAACTAGGTGGTTAACCGTCTTTGTGCGCTATGGGGGGGTGGTAGCCCCCCCCCCCCTCTCCTCCTGCTCCAATAACTCCCCTATATTTCCACCTAATTGATATCAGTCCCGGTCGGAGCCAAACCATTTATGGCAACCCTATGCTAGCGGTAACTTTAAACATCTTGGAGACTATTTTATAGTCAACGCTTCAAGCGGTGCAGATCTACATACTAACTGCAGAACTCGTAATGCCAGGAGTACGGACTGGAATAGTGTCACGTCTAGAAATATTCCATCTCCCTAAAAATTTTCATAGATTTATCCGTCGTTGCTATGCTGGACAGGTGCAAGAGATTTATATCGATAGCAAAATACTTTTATAAATAATATATTTTTTTATTTTCTTATCCCGCCCCCACCCCCTCCACCTACGTTTCTATAAGCCGTTATGACCATGCACAAGACAGAGAAGAGCCCTTCGGGTAAGTCACTTATAAATATTAGTCGATCGTGTAAAATTTGTCAGACCATTCACGAAGGCTTAAGGGGGTGTTTATGCTCCCTATTACGAGAAGGCCTAGTAAAATTACATAAAAAATACGAAATAATTCATCACCAAATTTAAACATTTTATCAAAGCGCTGGTATAAATTCCTTTTTGTATTAAGTTTACATTTTTGTTCTCAGAACTCATGATCAACTTTGATATGACGTCAATACAAATGGTAGAAATCGCAGGGTCAATTAATTAACTGGATTTTTTATCGGGTATTTTATAATTAAGTATATTTATTTTTTAAACATAATCTATAAAAATATTCCTTGAGATAATGTTATCTTCTCCAATGTTAAAAATGGCCTATTCATTCAATAATTTCGCATACTGAACAATACTTTCATATTTTTCTGACCGCATAATTTATAAAAGCTTGCTTGCTTGACAGACGCAAAGCACGAGCACTTTGTAGAGTTGAGTCGTTCGTGAACGACCCGTTCGTAAAGAATGGGTTGCCGCAGCAATTGAACGACCCGGGTCATTAAGTAATCACTGAACGGGTCGTTTACAGGTTTTTTTTTTTTCGGAATAGAGTCAATGTGGCTAACCAAGTGCGCTTTTAGTACAAACGACTTGCCAAATTCCCTGCACATGAATTATTCAATATTTTTGTAGATAGCGTCGATGTGTCTCTTCAAGTATTTTTTTTTTTTGAGAAAACTAGTTGTTGCACTCGCTACACACAAGTTTTTTTTTTCGTGAATAGAGTCAATGTGGCTAACCAAGTGCGCTTTTAGTACAAACGACTTGCCAAATTCCCTGCACATGAATTATTCAATATTTTTGTAGATAGCGTCGATGTGTGTCTTCAAGTATTTTTTTTTTTTTGAGAAAACTAGTTGTTGCACTCGCTACACACAAGTTTTTTTTTCGTGAATAGAGTCAATGTGGCTAACCAAGTGCGCTTTTAGTACAAACGACTTGCCAAATTCCCTGCACATGAATTATTCAATATTTTTGTAGATAGCGTCGATGTGTCTCTTCAAGTATTTTTTTTTTTTGAGAAAACTAGTTGTTGCACTCGCTACACACAAGTTTTTTTTTTCGTGAATAGAGTCAATGTGGCTAACCAAGTGCGCTTTTAGTACAAACGACTTGCCAAATTCCCTGCACATGAATTATTCAATATTTTTGTAGATAGCGTCGATGTGTGTCTTCAAGTATTTTTTTTTTTTTGAGAAAACTAGTTGTTGCACTCGCTACACACAAGTTTTTTTTTCGTGAATAGAGTCAATGTGGCTAACCAAGTGCGCTTTTAGTACAAACGACTTGCCAAATTCCCTGCACATGAATTATTCAATATTTTTGTAGATAGCGTCGATGTGTGTCTTCAAGTATTTTTTTTTAAAGAACTAGTTGTTGCACTCGCTACACACAAGTTTTTTTTTTCGTGAATAGAGTCAATGTGGCTAACCAAGTGCGATTTTAGTACAAACGACTTGCTAAATTCCCTGCACGTGAATTATTCAATATTTTTGTAGATAGCGTCGATGTGTGTCTTCAAGTATTTTTTTTTTAGAGAAAACTAGTTGTTGCACTCGCTACACACAAGTTTTTTTTCGTGAATAGAGTCAATGTGGCTAACCAAGTGCGATTTTAGTACAAACGACTTGCCAAATTCCCTGCACATGAATTATTCAATATTTTTTTAGATAGCGTCGATGCGTGTCTTCAACTATTTTTTTTTTTTTGAGTAAGCGACTTGTTGCACTTTTTTTCGGTGTATAGAGTCAATGTGTCTTACTAAGTTGAATTTCCGACCAAACGACTTGCTACATTCCTTGCAAATGAACTTTTTAATATTTCTGTGAACATAACCAATGTGTTTATTCAAGGTACGTCTTTCAAAAAAAACATAGTTACACTCGTTGCACGTGAACTTTCCAATATTTTTGTGAAAAGCATCGATGTGTGTTTTCAAGTATTTTTTTTGAGTGAACGGCTTATTGCAGTCGCTACACACGTATTTTATTTGTTTGTGAATAGAGTCATTGTGTCTAACTAAGTCAATTTTTTGAGCAAACGACTTGCTACATTCACTGCAGATGTACCTTTTAATATTTCTGTGAACAGAATTAATGTGTATCTTTAAGCTACCTTTTTGAGTAAAATAGTTGTTACACTCGTTACATGTGAATTTCTTAAAATTTCTGTGAACAGAATCAATGTGTGTATTCAAGTTACGTCTTTCAGAATAAGAATTATTGCACTCGTTGCACGTGAACTTTTTGATAGTTTTGTGAACGGAATCAACGTGTCTTACTAAGTCGCATTTTCGAGTAAACGACTTACAACATTCCCTGCAGATGAACTTTTTAATATTTCTGTGAACAGAATCAATGTGTCTATTCAGAATACGTCTTTCAGAATAAGAACTGTCACACTCGCTGCACGTGAAATTTCCAATTTTTTTGTGAATAGCATCGATGTGTGTCTTCAAGTAATTTTTTTGTGAAAACGACTTGTTGCACTCGCTACACGTGAAAGTTTTTTTTCTGTGAATAGAGTCGATGTGTCTTACCAAGTGGGATTTTAGAGTAAACGACTTGCCACATTCCTTGCAAATGAATGGTTTAATATATCTGTGAATAGTCTCTCCAATATTAATCTCTCCTGTAATTGCTATGTCGCCATCATGGCGGAGATCGTAATTATTCTTTGCGATATTGTCTGGATCGATTATTTTATCGCTAAAGAAGTCTATTTTATGATTTAAATCTACATATTCCCCAGGTAACTTTATACCGTCAAAACTGATAGGAAGAGATGTTTCTAGTCCTAAATACATTGACGTTGTTGATTCCTCATCAATTGATTCTTCTTTGATCTTATCTTGAACGTCCATCTTTATAAAGGAATTTTTATTATAAAAACAATACTTAAATCCGGTAAATATATATATTTTTTGTTGACAAGCAAATGTCATATATATCCACGAGAAATAAAAACTACAGAAAAGTTTTGTGGGAATAAATGATTACCTACTATAATGAATGATAAAGGATATGACAGCTATGTCACATGACTAACGAAACGTCTCTTTTCGCTACGCTACGTAAATGCCGTACCTACGTAGGTATATGCTATACCTACGTAGGTATATGCTATACCTACGTAGGTATATGCTATACCTACGTAGGTATATGCTATACCTACGATGCACGCAGGGTTGCCACGTCTCATCGGAGAAATAATATTATATTGTTAAGAGTAATTCGAAAAAAATAGAGCTGCATTCGGCATATTTTGGTACTGTTAGGTTAGGTTATAGAAATATGCGTAAGTATAGGTGTTTTTTTTAGAGGCGTGGTTTTCAATCTGGCACTACTTTTTTCGTAGTTGGTGTTTTTGACAGCTGTCACTTGATTTATGCTCAGTTTGGTTTGCCATTTCATAATGAATAGACTTACTCCTGAACAACGTGGCGTGGCCTCCAAGATCGTGCGATTTAACACCGCTGGACTATTTTTTGTGGGGTTATGTGAAGTCGCTTGTCTACGCAGATAAGCCGGACACGATTAACGCCTTGGAAGAGAATATTCGGCGCGTTATTGCTGACATACGGCCCAACTTGCTGCAAAAAGTGGTTGAAAATTGGGCCTCTCGGCTGGAATTTGTTCGAGTCAGCCGCGGCGGCCACTTACCCGAAATCATTTTTAAAACATAATGCCAAACCCTTATCTTTATAATAAAACTAAATTCTTAGCCATAACATCAAATTATATGCGTTTTATCTCTTCTTCAAAACCACGCCTCTAAAATCATCACCCTATATATTCTAAGGCACTGAGAGTATAGTACTCTCTTTACCCTTATAAAAAGATATATACTTGAACCTACATAAAATAATAACCAAACAATAAAAAACACGTTTTAATATAATATTTCACAAAAAATATATTTTAAATAAAGTAAATTTTCATTTTTTTGTTTTGTTTATTATTTGCTCGAAGTGCTTACATTAAAAACCTTTAAAATCATTCTAATTATAGATAATTCATATTATTTAAAACGCTAATTAGTTACTACCTAAACTATCAAGTAAATTTTAAATATATGTAAAATCATAAATTATCATAATGAATGAAGGGAGGGTGCAGTACTGTTCAGGGGTCGAAAATCGCACCAATTTAATACCTAATGTATGATTTTAGTAGGTACTAAATACTCTGAAGCGTTTAGTCAGTTTTTGTACCATTCGTATGTGTACATTTAATACTATAAAAAACCCTTTAGGCACGCCAGAAGGTGGATTTCACCGGATCAAAGTAGGGGATAGGCGAACTCCAATTGTACGAACTTCTATCAAGCATTGCGCGATTCACTCCCCGTGCGGCGCCGCACCTACCCTTGCGCAGCGAGAGTGCGTATACCGAATCTCTCTTTGTACTGCGCCGTAAGGGTTGCTCATATCAAAAATTGTTTCAAACAAATGGACCTATCAACAAAGTTAACTTATAAGTTTTAGACACTTATCGATATCTTATATAATAAGAAAGTTATACATTCCCCCCCCACTTGACCAGAAATATTGTGCCCTTAAATTTTATGTTTCAATTTGAAAGTGATTGGTGTAAAATTACATTAGTTATTGTGTCCACAAGAAAGTGATATATGTAGATAAATAAGAAAAATCGTTATATTTAATGCAATACTCCCGTTGTTCTATTTTTTACCCTAACATACCACCGCCGCCACGAGAAGGCATCTTTATAGTAAGTGATTCAACAACCAGGATTGTCTCCGGACGAAGGAACTCCTCACCAGTATTGGCATGTATCCTGGTATGCCATTGTGTCCTCATTACTTCAAAGGATCAAAGAAATCAAAGGATGAACGCTTGGATTTTTTAATTGATTAACATTTCGAAAGTACACAAGTGAATAATACAAAATCTCTTTCGGCACGCCGGAAGGCGGAGGTAAATTTCACCGGATACTGTGTCTTTAATCCCTCTTTATACTGTGCCGTAAGGGTTGCTCAAATCAAAAGTTGTAGAAAAACCAATTTTCCCCACTTCTAGAAAGCTTTGGTGCTATCAAAAAAATTTACTTTGATAAGTAAGGCTCTTTATCCGAGGAATAATTTAAAGTATAAAATATCTTATTTTTAATCAAAAAAGTTATATCTACTTTATCGAAAGCTTTCGACAAATCGATGAATTATATAAGTGCATTTTCATAAAATAATAGATGTCTCGTGTCGATTTTAACTGCTTCCTCGATGGTAGGCATGGCTAAAGCAAATTAATACCATTTTTAACGCTTCGTACCCACCATCTCCCGACTAGCACAAGCATATTTGGCTTAGCTTAAACTTATAAACTGAGGGTGGTTTTGGGTTCTAGGGGATGTGAAGATATGTTGAAATTTTTCGGAAGTCGTGACATGGTACTTACTCATTGCAATTGGCAGCTTTCCTAAAGAAATCTACCTAAAAGTTCAGTATAAGTCAGCTTTATCGCTTATGGTCATTGATATATAAAGGTCTTATCGTTCATTTTTGGTAATCGTAACATATTTGCGCGTTGTGCCAATAATTGGAGCAGCGGTGCTGTAGGAGTGCCAATAATACTCCAGTTTACCCTACAAAAGCTTGAATTACAATTTTTCTAGGTTCGTCGAATGTTCATATAAATTGTATGCGCCTAAAAATATTGGGGTTTCTGTTGAAAATTTACCAGTTTTGGACAGCTGATTGCGGGACCAGGACATCGACCTTGGAATTCGGACCTTGAATTTTTATATGGTGTCAGGTTTTACTGTCAGTAAGCAATTGTTGGTTTTTATTTAATTACAGCTTTATTATATAGAAATTAAAAAAACTAACTTTACTATGTTTTAGACCATTTATTTGCCTTTCAATGACTATTTTTTCTAAGGCCCTAAATGTCTTTTATAAGAGAGTAATTTAACTAAAAAAGATATGTTAGCAGTTTAGCATTTATTAAATTTCTCAGAAATAGAATTGAATTTTAAAAATCTCTCTCTACTATGTCGAAGACCTAAGATTAAGGTATCTAACCATATTTTTTTTATTAATTAATCGATATTAATATTTATCCTTTGGCTTCGAACAGCGATTTTGGTGTCAGTTGCCGCACGGTGGACCGAAATCAGCGCTTTATATGCATAAAATATTTTTTCAGTGGCAACTTTTATGCTTGAAAATCATTTGTTAGACCTAAATGTCTAAAAATATCAAGATTATGAAATAGCATCGCATACAGATTTTTTTCGTTAAATCTGTAAGTTCTAAAATCTATATAAAATTGGTAGATATTGCCTTTAATGCAATAAGTTCACCATATACGACTACAAAATCTGTATTATAGTGTAAATAAGGGTTTTAGCAAGGTTTTATTTTTGTTATGAACTGGTTCTTTTCGAAAATCCGGAACAGGGTCCGGTCACAATTAATCCAGATTATCGACGCTCTGCTGTAGTTTGAAGACCCTTGCATGAGCCGAGCTCTATCAGGTTGCAGCTCAGTGGATTAGTGCAGACTGCCCCGTCTCCTGCAATACAACCCTCTAACGCAGTAAAATACAAATTCTCTACGAGTCATCGCATCTTCGCGCTATACGGAGGCTGCGCCTTTGCAGGTCTTCTTGAAATGTGGCGGCCACCATTTTTGCTTCTTGGCAGTTCGGACTATTTCATCATACGATTGGATGTCTATGACTGAATAGTTTCCGTCGCAAACATCTAATGACAATAATCTTAAACAAATAATAACACATATGAAGTATCAAAGTAATATATTTGCACTAAACGTATCATCAACGGGTAGACACTTTAGTTCCATTCATTTGTGCTCATATTTTTATTTTTCACAGGGTTTTGCGTAGGTGTTTTATACTCACACAAGCACTTTTAACCTTCCTTAGAACAGGCAACTCTACCCTAGTTAGAAACACGACTGGTACCCGGGTACTCGATTTTGTATATTGTATTTTATTTTAATATTTAGTATTACTAAAACTGGACATTATGTTGCCGATAACTTATTTTGTTTAATAAAATCTTTGAATTTGAATTAACATCCTAATGATGACTGACTCACGGACAGTTACAACTCGCAGCGCTATAAAACGAGTAGTTTTCCAGGAATGTTTACGAGAGCTTCAAGGCCGAAACGGACAATAATGCGAGGCGGTTAGCGTACCTCTTTTTACGATCAACAGGTGGCTTTTAAAAAATATATAAACAAGATGGCTACTTTAGTTTGGTTTCACATATATGGAATTACAATCATATTGCATCGCATATAGTATGGTCATTACAATATGTTTAAAATACCAGCATGCTCCTCAAATAACGCTCTACATTCACCGATACCACTCTTGCAAAGTTATTTTAATGAAACTTTTAATTTTAATCATTTTAGTGTTCAGCAATGATCTATTGTGTACAAATAATAGGGCAAATTAGCTGTTTTAAATTTGTGTAAGTAGATATTATGTATATATATAGATATAAAATGGTTTTGTTATTAAATTTAATACTTTTTGTTAGTAGAAACCTATTTTTAATAGTTTTTTATCGATCAATCAAATGTATTTTTTTGTGGTATGTACTGTGTAAAATTGTTGGTTTTTCCAATAAAGATAAATAAATAAATATATGGAATTTTAACCTTTTTCCATTCACGCGTTCAATTTATTATGGCGAAGATTATCTATAGCGCGCGTATCTATTAGAGTGTTGTAATGATAATGCGAGGGTAGATAGTATCTTATTTATTATTACTTATACCTATTACTTACTGCCTCCGCGCGCGCCGCCGAACGTAGCCGAGCGCCCGCTCGTCGATCCTCGGCTCTCTTCGTGTTCGTTCGCGCTCCGCGTACTGCCCGCTCTCTCAACCCGATGTTCGTTGCGCTTGCCACTTGTATGTTTACTTATAATAATATGTATTAAACATAATATGTTTAATATTATAGTGTGACGAGGGACAACCCGTGACATTGCTTGGACAACGCGTGACGGGCTATCGAATTAAGGTATTAAATAAAACCACAACCATTAATCGAAGTGAAATTATATATTTGCATTAAGCCAAACAAAAAAAAAAATATAACTTAACATTAGTTTCAAGTGCACAATTTTACAGTGTTCGTACAACATTCTGCGCAATTGGCATCATAAAAAAACAAAGTCTTAACATATTATTTTAAAAGGAAACAATTTCAAGTGGAGAAAACATTCATTTATATATGCAATACAGCACAAACAAAAAAAATATATAACTTAACATTAGTTCGAAGTGCACAATTTTACAGTGTTCGTACAACATCCTGCGCAATTGGCAACATAAAAAAACAAAGTCTTAACATATTATTTTAAAAGGGAACAATTTCAAGTCGAGAAAACATTCATTTATATATGCAATACTGCACAGACAAAAAAAAATATAACTTAACATTAGTTCGAAGTGCACAATTTTACAGTGTTCGTACAACATTCTGCGCAATTGGCAACATAAAAAAACAAAGTCTTAACATATTATTTTAAAAGGGAACAATTTCAAGTCGAGAAAATATTCATTTATATATGCAATACAACAGTTTAACATCGAATTATAGCATCGAAAACACGGTTATTGGATGAATTTAGGAAAAGAAGTTGCTCCCGGTACCTATGATCTTACATCTTGGAGACTATTTTAGAGTAGACTACGCTGCTGCAAGAGATTTATACCGGTAACAACTTTAAACAAAATATTAACTGTGATTTTGATGGAGAGTTTAACACCATATTTCCGTAAAATATCAAATTTCTTTCTTTATAAATAGATTAAATATTTCACAGTTTAGACCCATTGTATTGCAAATTTTATAGGATACACGATTGACTAACAGTTATAAGGGCCTTTTAAGCAGCCTCTTCCAGAATAGCTCTTGTCTGTCTTGTGCGTGGTCACAAATCATTCATATCTTAATTCATGATGGTTTCTGAGTAAAGAAAATTTAAACTTAGTTTCTAGTATGTTTGTCTTTAAAATGATGTCTAGTGTGTTCTTGAATTGATTCACTGACATTGTACTAATCACATTCGATGGTGAACAGTTCCGAGCGTCAACCACTCTGTTGGAGAGGAAATGCTTATTTGTGTTGAATCCGGTTCGGGACAGATTAATCCCGTGACCTCTTAGATTGGGGTTTTTGAAGTTATACGATCCATTCTGAATCTTAAAAGTCTCACGTTAGAATGATTTGTGACCACGCACAAAACAGACAAGAGCTATTCTGGAAGATGCCCCTTAAAAGGCCCTTATAACTGTTAGTCAATCGTGTATCCTATAAAATTTGCAATACAATGGGTCTAAACTGTGAAATATTTAATCTATTTATAAAGAAAGAAATTTGATATTTTACGGAAATATGGTGTTAAACTCGCCATCAAAATCACAGTTAATATTTTGTTTAAAGTTGTTACCGGTATAAATCTCTTGCAGCAGCGTAGTCTACTCTAAAATAGTCTCCAAGATGTAAGATCATAGGTACCGGGAGCAACTTCTTTTCCTAAATTCATCCAATAACCGTGTTTTCGATGCTATAATTCGATGTTAAACTGTTGTATTGCATATATAAATGAATATTTTCTCGACTTGAAATTGTTCCCTTTTAAAATAATATGTTAAGACTTTGTTTTTTTATGTTGCCAATTGCGCAGAATGTTGTACGAACACTGTAAAATTGTGCACTTCGAACTAATGTTAAGTTATATTTTTTTTTTGTTTGTGCAGTATTGCATATATAAATGAATGTTTTCTCGACTTGAAATTGTTCCCTTTTAAAATAATATGTTAAGACTTTGTTTTTTTATGTTGCCAATTGCGCAGGATGTTGTACGAACACTGTAAAATTGTGCACTTCGAACTAATGTTAACTGTGACTGTGAATCTTAAAAGTAACTTTATCTTACAAACCGTTCAGGGTCTGTTTTTTATAAGAAACGAAGAAAAATTACTCCTAATGAACGTCGTGAACGTGAGACTTTTAAGATTCAGAATGGATCGTATAACTTCAAAAACCCCAATCTAAGAGGTCACGGGATTAATCTGTCCCAAACCGGATTCAACACAAATAAGCATTTCCTCTCCAACAGAGTGGTTGACGCTCGGAACTGTTCACCATCCGATGTGATTAGTACAATGTCAGTGAATCAATTCAAGAACACACTAGACATCATTTTAAAGACAAACATACTAGAAACTAAGTTTACATTTTTTTTACTCGGAAACCATCATGAATTAAGATATGAGGTTGAAACAAATCATGTTTGAAATCGCAGGTCCAATAAGCTGGATTTTTTATCGGGGATTGTTTTGGAACACGCTGTATAAGTGTGTATGCAAGCGAGAGATTATAATGAATAATACATAAATCCCTACTCAAATGAAATACGTTAGCATTGCTTAAGTAACGTCTCTTATGTCGTATCTTCTCGGGCGTAGGTGACGTTTCCCCTTCACTCCATGGAGAGAATTTCGGCCGCACTCTCGCCGGCGTCGTCTCCCAGGGCCTCCACGCACTGACAAACAAAAATTTAGGTTTCTATTAATGTGCGGTTATTTTATAATTACAGAAATGAAACATTAAAGTAATATCTATGTGATATTTATTATACGGCGATATTTATTATTTAATTGGGGTTAAATGCTTATACTAAATTAAATTAAATCATATTTTCTTATGATTATTAATATGATTTTTAATATCGCAAATTGTAATAAAATATACACAGTAGAGCGTCGATAATTCAGATTAAATGTGACCGGATCCTGTCCGGATTGTCAAAATGTCCAGATTTTCGAAAAGAAAAAAGGTCGTTTGAGTTCATAACAAAAAGAAAACTTGTTAAAACTTCCTCGCCACGGTAAGGAAATGTGTTGGTTTCGCTCCCCAACCCTAGTACAAGAAATTTAGCTTTCTACTCATCATAAATAATTATTGCGAAAATGCTATGCTGACCTTGGACAGAATGTTGTGGATGTAGTCCGCCGGCAGATCCAGCTTGGATATAAGCTGCACTAGGGCTTGAGCGGCCGGCACCGTGAGCGTCGTGTCTTCCATGGAGACCGCACGGTCGCCATTCATATGAACGTCGTCGGAGGAAGTCAGCGATAAGACCCGGTACGCCAAGTTGGACAGCCGCGATGACAACTCGCACCTGTTCAAAAAAGCAAGATGACTCTCATGTTAACGGTTTAAAGGTATTAAGTCGACAATATATTCTTTTTTAGTCTTGTTTTTGATATAATTTAAGAGTATTAGTTAAATGAGGCTCTAAAATGGCAATGCATAGAGGCATTTCATGAGGCGGAGACTCGTGACAAGTGTGTACGGATCAGATAGAAACATTGCAAGCACGAAAACAGGTAACCTGGAAACATCGTTTGTAATAGTCGAACTACGACACAAGTGCTCTTACCTATGTGTAACAAAAAATTTGAAGGTTTTTACAATTATAACCAATGCCGGCATTATCGCCGGAGCTAGCATCAAGATATTGTAATAAATATGAGATTTAAAAACAAAGTGTACCTGGCGACGATAGCGTTGAGACCGGCGCTCGGATGCGCTGGCAACACGGCGGCCAATGCCGACGCACGCCTCAGCATGGCTCTGAGCTCATCGGAGCTGACGTCGGCGCCGGATGCCGCCTCGTTGATCTGACGACAAGCAATTTTATCAACATTTCGAGTGTGGAACATTATGACCTGATTGGGTCAACTTCAAAGCATAAACCCTACGATACCTTTAAACTTGAGTTTACCGTTTTCTGAGATTGGGTAGTCTAGTGCTTAAAGTGTTGGACTATTGACCTAAAGATCGCGGGTTCAAATTCGCACATTGTCATACCATTTTTAACGCTTCATTACCACAAGGCAAAGGAAGAACTCTCCGGCTTATTGAGTGGCAAAAGAAGTTCAAGGATTCGCAAAATGCTGAAGAAACGAGACAATCCAATTATAGAAGATGCTCTTCATACATGGTTTATACAATAAAGAATCAGACATCTAAAAACAACTTGGATGTGCGTTGTTTCATATCCTTCCGGATTACCTTAATTCGGACTAATATATTTAAAATTTACGTATTGAATTTGAGGGGGTGACGAGGTAGACGGTAAAATAACCATGACCGGCCCAGTACCGCCGCTCTGCATTGGCGGTAATGTGTCAAATATTCCTTAATCTATTGCTGTGATTAAATCTATGTAACTCTTCATCAAACACAGTCAACGTTAGTTTTCCGGAATGACCGTCATTTCAGTGAACCTATAGCTCGTTGGCAACATTGCTTACCTCGGCGTAAAGCCTGATGTAGTTGTGGAGTGCCCGTCCGCCCGTCTCCCAGCCGAAGACCTCGTTCCTCTCGGCCGCGGACGACATCTGAACCAGAAGCGACTCCAGGGATTTCAAATCATCTGCCGATCAACACATATTTTATAATTATATTAGTGCCCAATAACAATTGTTATTTTAACAAATTAAAAAAATATATATATATTAATTTTGGTGTGTGAATTAACCTTTGACTGGGAAAGTTGAAGAGGTTCAACTAAGTCATACTTATATCTGTGTTTTTACCACGATTGGTTCTATCTCCCTCTGCTGCCGATGAACTATGTCGGTCAGTAAATATCTCTCGAAAACATTTTTCCAAAGCGAAGAGTACCAATCTATGCACAATACAATTCTATAATACGATAATACAATTTTTGACTTTTAATAAATATAATATTGAGAAACAGCTATAAACAAATATTACAAAACCTACTGACCAGCTAGAACGGCCTCCGGAATGATCCTCTCCAGTACTAATCGATGGGCTGCATTCCACTCTTCGGCCGCCACCAAATGCTCCGCTTCCAAGACCGGCTTGTTCTGTAAAACAGGTTTAATTCGGTTTGAGAACCACACTGAGTGCCGTTTCCGCCCTTTGACACGCTTTGAAGATGTATATAATCTGTCAAAACGTCATGTTGAACGCTTTTCTCATATTTTTATGAGAAAAGCGTTCAACGTTCTGATGCACGGAATATTTTTATTTTCTCATTGGTAGCTTATTACAATTTGTCTCACTCGTAACAGAATATCAAACAAAAAAAAAGGTGTACCTCGTATCGAGCCCTCTGCGCCTGCGCCAGTCGTAGCCAGGACTCCGGAACCTGAAGTTGGTCCCTCACAAACGCCAGCTGCTCCTTGGTGGGGTCGTCTTTGTCGCCGGAGCCGACGCAACGGAAAAGTACCTCGCGGACAAGCCGTGTGCGTCTGGTGAGCACATAAAAACGGTTTTTTAAAATGTTCATTATTCGCATTCAGGTGTTCCGAAATGTCGATGCTAAATATTATTTAAACAATTTTTATTTTATATGTCCAATTATGTACTTATACGATTTTTCATATTAAAACTAACAAACCTGCGTCTAATGCGGAATATAACAAATATCGATTGAATGTATCTAACAAGTGTAGGAAATATGCACCAAAGTACAAAATAATTTAAATACAACGCGTGTAACAGTTTCTCGATAAATGTAACGTATGCAATTTTTATCCGAAGAAATGGTACTCACGCTGGTTTGTTTAGATGAAAATAACTTATCTGTTCAGGCGTTACGTCAAAGTGACATGTTTTTAGAAGGATATCATATTTATTTATTTACATCAATTTTTTTTTATTAATCTGATGCACGCTAGGCCGGTGCCTGTCTTAAGACACTCAGCGCCGACAAGATACCTCGTCATTGCTGTATACACCAGCGTATGCCTGAATTCTTGAAAGGCATAGACTAATCGTCGATTTAAAAACGATGTAAAACATGCCCCATTAGCAGTCCCTCAACGTTGTCGAGCCCCAATCTTGCTGAGTCGTACCGAATAACTACACATGCCGACTGCGCTACTGAAAATTGCATATACTATTTGCAGTGCAATGTTTGTGATGCGTTTTACATTGGCGAGACAACCAACAAATTGAGTTTACGTATCAAGAAACATTGGTCGTCGGTGGAAAACTCAATTTCCGGCTTGCCCATCCCGAACACACGGAAACCCCTTTGACGAGTGTTTCCGGGTTAAGGTTATTTAATCTTTTCCTAAGACCACACCGGAAATAACAGTTAGGACTGCGGAGCTTGCTAATATATTTTTAATATTTTTTAAAGTAATTTAGTAGTTTATTTGATTGCCTGTTTAGCACTGTTATGTTCGGGTGATAGCTGGAAGGATCAGTGCCAAATCGCCACCGAAGAAGGCAGCATCTCGCGCCGAAACGTCTGGCATTCACTCCGTAAGCCCAGTCTATTTTTCTACCATCTGTACTAACAGTTAAAAAGTATATATATATATATATATATTTTCTTCATAATAACTTACTTCTAATCACACTGTTTAGGGTAAAAATAATAATTTTCAATTGTTTATGCATAAAACAACTTCAAAAGCGTTTATAACGAAAATAAGAATTTCGCAGATGCGTTAGCTATTAACACAAACTGAAAAATTAAATGATTTTGAATCCCGAATCCGGGTCTTCTAGAGCAGTAGTGTTATGCTTGGTAGTGTTATGCTTACCTATCCTCGTCGTCGATGAAAAGCAGCACGTAAAGCGCCCAGTGCCACATACCTCGCGACTCGAGCTGCGTCGCAAAGTCCACGGAGGTCCTCTCGGAGGGGGCACTGCGCGACACTCCAGCGCTCCATAGGAATATCTGTACCAGCCAACTGTTATCAGACAAATATTACATAATTAATAACCTTGATTATCATTTTATCTCTAATACTATTTTATCTGCGTTAAAATAAAATTAATAATGTAAAGGTTGTTTTTTTTAGAGGCGTGGTTTTCAAGAAGAGATAAAACGCATATAATTTGATGTTATGGCTAAGAATTTAGTTTTATTATAAAGATAAGGGTTTGCCATTATGTTTTAAAAATGATTTCGGGTAAGTGGCCGCCGCGGCTGACTCGAACAAATTCCAGCCGAGAGGCCCAATTTTCAACCACTTTTTGCAGCAAGTTGGGCCGTATGTCAGCAATAACGCGCCGAATATTCTCTTCCAAGGCGTTAATCGTGTCCGGCTTATCTGCGTAGACAAGCGACTTCACATAACCCCACAAAAAATAGTCCAGCGGTGTTAAATCGCACGATCTTGGAGGCCACGCCACGTTGTTCAGGAGTAAGTCTATTCATTATGAAATGGCAAACCAAACTGAGCATAAATCAAGTGACAGCTGTCAAAAACACCAACTACGAAAAAAGTAGTGCCAGATTGAAAACCACGCCTCTAAAAAAAACACCCGTTATATTTTATAGTCTGTTAAAAGCTAAAAGTTAAGAGCGGCGAAAAGCCTGTATTTTTCCATACATTTTATCAAACATAACTTCACTTCATCAGTCAGTCTCTATACACCCCTGGATGTAAGCCTCTTCCATTTCCTTCCATGTATTCTGTTGCTGCTTGGAGAGCCAGCTGTTTTCCCCTGCAACCCTACGAATATCATCCATCCACCTCAGCTACGATCTTCCGACTCTGCTTTGTTTCCTCGTTCTCCACTGGATGATCTTGCGGCGTGAGCGGCCAGCGCCATTTCTGGCTGGCGATTCGTCGCAAGATGTCCGTGACCTTAGTGCGACTTCGAATTTCCTCATTCCCTGATACTGATCCTCAACATTGCCCTTTCCACTGCTCTCCGACAAATCCTTAGCCAATTGGCGCACGTCTTTGTCGGTGCTGTCTCTAAGCCGTATGTAGCTTTGTCAAACAAAACTTTAGACATAAATATCTCATTGGCTGAATACAAGCATCGAACAACTACAGAAGCAAAGTTTATTTTATAACGCTACGTGTTTCTCTCTTTACAAACTGTTAGATGAGACAGAATGAGAGCCGACCACATGCAAGACAAATAAGAGCGCTTTCGGAAAGAGGCCCCTCAATGTTCATTGGACAGGGCTAATTCTAGAGATTGTGGAGCTACAAGAAGCTACCTAGTCGATTTCAGATAGCCCAACCTGATGCAACTAGTAGTCGACGCACAAGAAATGATGTAGACGGCGCTATTTTTTTTTGGCAATGAATTATTAATCATTATTATGCTCTTGTGAATAAGTACTCATCTAAGCGGTTTTTGAACTGATTAACTGAATTGGAAGTGAAAACGCTAGTAGGCAATTCATTCCACAAATCAAGTTCTTTTTTGGGTTAGATTTGAAGACAATTGGAAAGTTTTAACTCACGCCCATGTAAGTGGGAAGGTTGAAGGTTTAAAGTAAAATCGTTGGTTTAAAGTAAAGTTAAAGTAAAAGGTTTAAAATAAACGTTGATAGTAAAAATATCTCTAAGCTCTAATTATAGAATCCCTTTATAATCTTAAGGGTCTCTATGAGATCGCCTCGCTCTCTTCGTTTTTCCAGTGATGTTAGCTTCAAATGTTTCAGACGTTCATCATAAGACAAATTCTTGAATCCCATAGGAAGCTTGGTGACCCGCTGTTGTACCTTCTCCGACAATTTAACATCTTTTGCGAAGTATGAACTCCATATATATGTATATTTTGAGTGAGGTTAGGTCACCTGAGCGTGTAGTCGAGTGGGTCCATCGTATGCGACGCCGGCAGGGTGGCGTCTCCGACCGTTCCCAAACTGCGACCGGCCGCTATTTGAAGGAGCGCGTAGCGTAGATCCGTGATGCGCCTTCGCCTCTGCTCGCCCTGTTGAAAGATCGAATGTGTCATGGAAACTTTGAAGATCCTAAATGGACTTTATGAAGTCCAGGATGAACAAAAATACAAAGAAGCATTTGCTTACCGACAGAGTGGTTTACAGAGAGGTACGTATTTTGGACTGAGTAGGATATATATTAAAAAGAACTATAATTTGTTTAAATTACTAACATTTCTTATTTCGACGTAGAAATTTTCACCATAGGGCGGCGTGGGAAAGGCGTAACGCTCACTCGTCGTCTGCTGGTCGTAATCGTCGGGCGTTATCAACGTTATGTTCATGGTATCTAGGAAGTGAAAAAAAAAAAGTCAGGAGGAATGCTTGCAAATTTTTCGTAGGAAAATCAACCATGAAATGTCTGTAGGAATGGCATAAAATACTTTCACAGGGGCAAGTATAACCCCTCCCACTCCCTTCCTAACTTCCAGAACCTGCACATAATATGGGCATTCATCATTTCTAATAATTGAGGAACTATTCCCGCCCCATTGTGAAGGACGTCCAATCACCACAAAATTGGTGTCATCTGGTTCACCATTAAATTCTCTATTAGAAAATATCACTCTGGTCACTATCTATCTTTTTTTTTTTAAAGAAAAGCTACTTTATTGACTTTCCACGTTGGATACCTAACTTTTCACTATTTTTGATAATTCTTATAACCTATTTGCCACTTTTAAATATTTGTAAAATGTATAAACTATACATTACGGTGTATAACTTATTCAAAGAAGGTACAGTTGATAAAAAAAAAATTACAAATGAAAAATTGATTACGCCGCCACGTCACTAAATAATTTTCCGAGACGATTATGATTTTTTATCACTATTTATCCAGTGATTGGTTATTTGAGAATTAATGGCGTAGACAGTAGAGCAGTCTGATGAAAAGATAGTTAAGCGGAAATTTTAGAATGAATGACGGCACCTTGACGTGTATACAGTCGGGCGTCGGATGAGCGCTATGAGATGCTGGTCGGCTCGACGCGAAAAGACATCGCGCAACCTACAAGGGTTAAGGGACGCGCTAACCATGCCCCTTACATAATTAATTTTTACTTGTAATATCACTGCACCATTCCCGGTAAACGAAACGAACGAAATGAATAATGAAACATTTTTTGTACCGTTTCCTTCGGTATTTTCCATATTGCCGTTGACATCGGAGAGGAGCGACTTTTCGTAAGCGGCGACTGCTTCCGAGGCAGTACTGAGAGTGGGACAGACGTACCTGCAAATGCAAATATAATATGTGTTGACATAATTAGGTTATGCTAACCTTTAAAAGCTAAATTGCTAACTTACATCTATGTAAGTGTGTGTTTAACTTTATTTATACTTATACTTCTTATACATACATAATATCCCCGTCCTTTGGCCGTCTGTCTGTTCGTCCGTCCGTTGCAGCTTTCAACTTTAAAAGCACAAATGTGAAAGAGCTGTATTTTTGTTTGTGAAATCAACAAATTTTTAGTATTAATAGATGAAACTTTGACAGAAATTTCAGCACGGCTGATTTTTTTTGTTTTTATAATGATTATTTACTTATTTATTTGAAATATTATGAATATTTGAAATAATATTATAAAATTAAAATATTATGTCAGTGTTATTTCATTATTAGACAAAATTAAAAAAAAAATAATGATACAAATTGTATGTTTTGTTATTTTAATCCTCAGACCTAAAAAATAACCCATCGTTGCCTCTATGGCCATCCTAAACACACATCGAATTGGCTAGTGTCACAGGCACAAATGAAGCAACCTATACCAAGTGGGTACCACATGCGCGAGTGGATTGGGTGAGATTTCAGGTTGTAGTTAAATAATTTACTACTAATAAACAATATATAGAAGCAGTTGATTTTACATGATAGCTACAGGTGTCAGCCATTCTTGTTTGATTCTATATAGGCCATATGCAGTATTACTTTTCTTCATTATCTACAAAAAGAATGTCAGATCAAAGGTGTCTTCTTAAAGTTTGTATTGTAGTCTTAAAGTAAAAATAAAATTAAATAGTAATTAAAGTCTGTATAATATTATTATTATGTATAATATTGTACTATACCAGAAATGCACGGCGAACGCACGCAGCCAGTCGAGCAAGTGCGCGTATCGGGGCTGGAACTGGGGCCAGTGGATGGAGCCGGTGGCGAGCAGGAGTATGGCGCCGCGAGCCCTGCCCACCAGATCGGACGCGGAGCATTTGCACCACGCCGTCAGCTGATCCGCGAGCAGCGAGCGGAAGGCGGCGTCGCCTGCGGAAAAAATTGAACCAATCGAATTATTCCGCGCAAACTGATTCACAACGGATGCACGCAAATAAAACGCGAGTCGTACCTCCGATCTGCGATATTATGAGTGCCAGCATGTGGTCGTTGTGATTGGCGGCCACGCGGCACGACTCCAGGAGTCTCCGACCCGTCAGAAGTGTCAGAATTGATGCGCAGTGTGCTTCTGAAACTAGACCAAAGACAAAAGTTAACCGGCGCCAAAGTAGCAATTCTTTCTAAACTATTTATATTTAAAAATCTGTACTTTTTTTTAACAGCGTCAAAAATCAAAGATGGAAAAGTCGAAACACCAAATCTGTTTTAGGTTTTTTTTTTAACAAAAGTGTAGTCGGTCCAAAATTGCTAAATACGTTTAAGAAAAAAAATAAATAAAAAAATTACGCATTTCACCCGTAGCGATAGCATCCAAAATACTGCCTTATAGGGCGTCGTCCTGAAGGAACAATCTGTCTTGCGGGTGGTCTTAAATCTTCAATCATCTGAAGGCTCATAGAAAGAGAAAAACTGAAAGTTGTTTAAAAAACTTGTATGGAGAAATGTCCGGGTTGAGTTTCATTAGGAGTAGAAATTTATTAAAAATACAGGAGTGGCATCTGAAAATCCATGGTGGTTTTACATGGGTCAAGTCATGATATTCTGAAAGTTTAGGGCCAGGTCTATCACCAGGCTTATTTATTATTAACGGGACAACCTGTATTTTTTCTATATTGCACCCAATATCTAAGATATTTGGATGTTTCATTAATCCACCTTCGTTTCAAATGAACAACCTACCTTCGCCATCTTCCTCGAGCTTGAGCCCGCCTTTCTTGAGTTCGGCGTCGACGGTCGGCGCCACCGTCTCGGCCAGCCACCTGGAGAGCGCCTCGTGTCGGTTGCGCGCCTCCAGTGCCGCATTCTGGAGCCCCTCTGCAAACATACCATCGTCTCATATTTTTTGTTGTACAGGCAAATTGACTGATTATAATTTAGAAGTCTGTGCATACATTCACGAATATAAATAATAAATGAAGTCTACAGAAGTATTTTTAAAAATAGTTTGAATTACAATGGACTGAAAATATTCATTAAATTACCGGAAATTTAAAAAAATATTAATAAAACAAAACAATTTTATACTACATTAAAACACATATTATTAAATAAATGCCTTTTTCTCTAAAAAGAAAAAAAATCTATTTCTGCCATGCACAGGTACATACAAATTTATTAAATAAATGCCTTTTTCTCTAAAAAGAAAAAAAATCTATTTCTGCCATGCACAGGTACATACAAATTTATTAATCATAATATAAATTATTTTCTTAATATTCATAATAATTATATCTTGTAGCGAGTCGGCTACATTTAGCCGCGACCGCTGGCAACTCTATTTGTTGATCTCGGGACGGTTGCCGTGATTCGCTGGTGGCTCGGCGACGCGACGGTTGCCGAGTAAACCTGATCGACTGTGCCGGCGCCTCGGAGCGAACAAGCGAGTGCTTCTATCGGAAGTAAGCCTACGGCAAGCTAACCATCGCTTGAGCGGCTGATGTTTTACAATTTAGTACCTAATTAATATACAGGATGGCTGAGACCAAGTGTTACCAAATGAAAACGCTGTAATTTTGATTATTTTTTATTGAAATTTCGTGGAATATGTTATAAACATATTACATCTTACGAACATTTTACAACATGTTACTGCTCGATATGACCTCCTTTGGCTCTGATTATTTGATTCAATCTTCCATAGAAAGCATTGCATGCTGACCGAACGTGGGCTTGCGGAACTTTATTCCGTTCTCGAACAAGAGCTGACTTCAATGCATCAACACTTTCGTATTTTTTAGTGGACACCTTACTCTGCAAAATGGACCATATGGAGAAATCCATGGGATTCAAGTCCGGTGAATATGGTGGCCATTCTTCCGACGAAATCAGCCGCGGAACGCAATTTTGTAAAAATTGCTGTGTCGCTCGAGCTTTGTGTGACGGTGCCGAGTCCTGTTGGAATGTCCAAAGTGTTTACGTGCCCAAGGTAGCAAAGCATCTTTAGGATCTTTTGGTGGTACACCTCTTGGTTTACCTTGACTCCCTGTTCGATGAAAACCAGAGGAATGCGTCCATCCGCAGTCACTGCAGCCCAAACCATAACAGAAGCTGGTGATCGCTTGCGCATGGCAACTCTTGCGTCCAAATTATCGTTGGACTTGTGCTCTAACTAAACACGATCATTTTGTTTATTCACCTACTGTTGAATGGTGAAAATTTTCTCATCAGAAAAGACAAATTTTGGAGTCACGTTCGACCAAGGCCTTCATCAATGCACGTGTTCTTTCAAGCCTAACTATTTTTTGTGCCTCCGTAAGATCTTGAAATTTTTGTATCTTGTAGGGCTTCAAGTGTAGTTCATTTTTAATATGGTTTGAAAGCTGTATCGTGAAACATGCAGACGTGCTGCTAATTGATTGGCACTTTGACGAGGATTTCGTAGGAATCATTTCTTTTGATGTCGCTGTCTTTTTAGGTCCGCCTCTGTTGCGTTTAGCGATGCTACCAGTTTCGTTGTATCGAGTTATGGTTCGATACACAAACATTTTATTCACGTTCAAATGCTGGAACTGACGAACTATTGCTGTTTGTGAAATTTCAGCCAAATACAGTGCAATTACACTATTACGTTTAAATTCCATTACGATTTTTTTATGAAGATATTAATTTATCACAATTCTTTTTTGACCACATGTAGAAAACTAACCAAACTTCAATCTGTCAAAAAAAATGACGAGCGAAAATGACAACTACACAAATGACAGCAGAGCATGGTAACGTTTAGTCTCAGCCACCCTGTACTTCGATTTAACTGTTAATTACTTGTTACTAAGTTTTAATTGTTTTTTGTACGACGCAATTATTGAAGTGATTCCCTATTGGGATTCGTGTAAATAAAGGAATATCGTCGGCCTCTACCGGTTCAATGATCATCTCATTTCTACGTCATTTCTTATCATCGTGGATCCTAGACACCCGGCATATTTGGTGACCCCGACGCGCTAATATATGCATATTAACGACAGAATATTAGAATCTAAAGACTAGACTTATTTATCAAAAATTGACCCCACTTTTAAAGTTTTTTGTCGTTCAATTTACATGTAGTTTCGTGAGATCACTTTAGTTTCTCACGTAGTTTCGTGAGAAACTAGGACATACAATATTTAAGAAATACTTTTATAAATCTATTTTAGTATTAAAAATTGGCAATTTAATTATGTATGCTTATTTTGGTGTTGTAATTAGCTATTTGTAAAACTGTTTTAAATAAAAAATTGCTTTAATTTTTGCTTTGATCGAATTTCTTGAAATTTTCAGACATTTTAAAGTATTTTATGCCCGCAGCAGCCATTCTGCTTATGGTGGTTGGTTGCGTATGGTGCTTATGGTTCAAGCTGACAAACAGGAACTGAATAAAAAATCTTTAGTTACCCTCCGTTGGCTCCAAGTGCAGACCCCAAAGCGCGTTGCAAAGCGACCACACCTCACAGCTATACCGTGCGGTCAGGCAATTCTGTGAAATAAACCGTGCAACACTTAATACTGTATAGAATATACCTATAAGCCGATATTAATGACTATAAGCATTTTGTTTATAATTAGTATCAAATTAATACTGTATTAGGGAAATTCTAGGTCATATACAATTATTTTGGACCGAATCCAACTAGGTCAAATGTACCTGTCCTAGAGTCAGGGGAGATGGATAAAAATGAATGAATAATGAAGTGATAAAAATGGTATGACCATGTGCGGATTCGACCCGCGACCTTTGGGTCGATAGTCCAACACCTTAACAATCTCAATATCACTTATATTTATATTCAATGATAAACTCACAAGGTTACATATTTAAATAATAATTAAACAATATAAAACACTCGCTTCTATTGACATTATCAGACGGCTAAAGCCTACTGACATGACATTGATAGATGGGAAAAAGCCAGATGGAGTCACAGTACCATGAAGCCAAGGTAGAACTTTGACATGGGATGTTAAGTGTGGAGACACAGTCGCAGAAAGTCACGTCCACAACACCTCAAAACAGATCGGCGCCGCAGCGCGGATCGCTGCTTGCTCGAAGCGACGCAAGTACAAGGAACTTTTAACAAATGATAACATTGTTGCATTCGCAGGAAACACTAGGTCCATGGTCTCCCGATTCACTAGAGTTTGCTGATAAGCTTGGCAAACTCTCGAGAGAGAAGTGGCGGATTCGCACCCGGGTTCATTCTTAACTCAGTGAGTCTGTTTGGAAGTGGTGCGTGGTAATTCGGCCAGTATCCTCGGTACACTTACAGTGTCGGTGGTCTTGAAGAAATATTTTTAGTTTTTTTATATAATTACTTTGTATAATATTTTAATGTTTTAATGAATAATTGTTTCACTATATAAGAAAAATTATTATTATTATTTTATAATAGGCAGGAAGCTTAGCAGAAATGTTATTTTTATGTGAAAAAATGGTGTCCTAAATGCAATTTATAAATGATTTGTTAAGTAAAAACGAAACTAAAATGAAAAAAAAAAATCGACACTCGTCTATGCTTTTCATGAATTCAGGTATACACTACATGCCGTGCTTTTAAATATTAATAGAAATGTAGTATTTTAAAAGCGTCACACGGCATCTATTGTATACAGCAATGACGGGATAACTTGTCATCAGAGATCTGACAGTAGCATTTGTAACAACTTCAGCCCGTCTGCGAGAGTCGGCAGTATGATTGAAATCCTGCTTATACTCTAAATTACTTATCTAAAGTCCAAAAACAATATTAAATAAATACATACTTGATCATCGAAAGCCGCATTCTCCTTCTCCGCCAAGGTTCTGGCGATGAGGTTGTGTTCCTTTAGCAACGAGGCGGCCGTCTCTGGTAGTAAATCCGACGTGAATTGTGGACAGCGCTGTCGGCGTCTCGAACGAGGCACGGCGCTCGCGTTGGCGTCTTCCGCCTCCTCCGGAGAAAGCCGGACCGAGTGACGCAGGCACACCTCCAAGTGCGGCTCAATGCTCTCCTAAAATTAATTACCAAAAACATCAATAGTAATGAAAATATGCATACAAGCTATTATTTTAAGCGAGCATCTTGTTATTATTATTAGTTTTAGGCGGGTAGCTTATGCTGATAAGCCTAAATCTGCACTTGTATCGTCTCTGATAAACTTGTCCAGCCTGTTCTTAAATTCGATCACATTTTTGGCACTTATCACTGCACTTGGTAGCTTATTCCATGCATTCACCACTCTGACATGAAATTCTTCCGCGGATTAGAACTAAAGGTTGTACTTGAGAGTTTAATTGTGGAAGATTATAATAGTAGGTCTCTAAAAGATCGCCTCTCGCCCGCCTGTGCTTTAATGTTGTCAGTCCAAGTATAATTAGCCTTTCTTCATATTCCAGATTTTCAGTTAACTGCACCTTTTCTATGAGATCTAGTCTTTAGTGAAATAGGGATTCCATACTTGATAAGCATATTCAAGTATTGGTCTTATGTATGATTTATAGATCTTTAAGAAAACGTCCACCATCAAATTATGGAAAGCCTTTCTTATTAGGAATAGTAAGGAGTTTGCCTTTTTAGCGATTGAGGTGATTGTGCTGTTCCCACTTAAGATCTGACGAGATTGTTACACCGATTGTTGTTGATTTTAGATTTCCGACCAGGGAGTGCAGAGCCAATGATTTATGATTCACAGGCACTCGAACAAAAGATTAATGGCTTCGCAAAATGGCTACAAAAAATTGAATACATATTTACTCTAAATCGCTGGTTGGTCTGTGGTCCTCCGCCAGCGATTCTCAAGTGTACGATGACTGGATTGGTGTAGTCGTCGGAATCACGGCCGTCTGTCAAATCTGACAACGCATAGAGGGTAGACTCTGAAAGAAATCAACATTCGTACAGACGGGAGCAGATTATGTAGGATCCTCCCCGAAACATAAAAATTAACAAAGCGGTATATCCTGTAGTCGCCGTATACGACAGGTGCCGTTTCCGGTTTAAAACGTTACCGTCTTAATGCATTTCTATTAATATTAAAAAGCGGTGCATGTCAAGTATACCAGAATTTATGTTTTTTTGTCATTGATTATTTGACGGATTTGGTGAAATATGTTGACCAAAGGGGTTTTTTTTTTGTTATAATTTCTTAAAATTGGCAAACAATATTTACAAATCTATAAAACTGATTGTTTCTTATATTTAATATTATATTGACATAGCTTTTGTAAATAAAACTAATTATTCACAATTTGACTTGAACAATTAACTAGCATCAAATGTCAAAAGTGAACTAAAATGAAATAAAATCGTCGTTTAGTAATGGTATTTTTTTTTGTGTTTGTAACATATATTGCAACGCCGTTTGTAATTCAAATAAATAAATAATAAATACTATGTCGTTAGATAATATGTTTTATTGTGGTCGATTGCAGAACGGCTGGAATTCTCTGCTGTTGGCTCTTAGTGCGCTCTTCGGACGCCGGTCGAGCAACTCCGCTGAACGGACTTGTATTTGGGCGGACGGCGACATTGATAAATAATCCAAATGTTATCTGGAATTAGTCATTCTACGTACTTAATTCGTCTACCACAATAACAACACAAATAAGTGATAAAGGTATAAAGCAATTAATAGAAAGAATATTTCCGTTGATATTGTTATACCAGAAAAATTAAGTCAGGTACTTAGTGCGTCAGGAAAACAAATAATATCCAAGCTAAAAATACGATTTTAAAATTAATGTAGGTATGCAAGTTCACTATAAACCATATCTCTGCGCCGGTTTGGCGGCATTGTTGGCAACCCTGAAAAAAACAATTTGACAGCTGTCAGTTTAGGGTTAATAAAAAGTCCCAAAATTAACGCAAGATTTATATGAAATAAAAAACATACTTTTTAGTCTTTAGATTATTATTTTTTTATTGAATCATAAAGTACAAATTGCCTTTCATGAAACCAGGTATTCGCTATATGCTGCACTACAAAATATTAAAAGTTTACTCGCACATGGCGTCTGACAGGATAACCCGTCATCGGCGCTGAGTGTGTTGACAATACCTTTCAGTTGGTTAGTGGCCCACTGCGTCGTGGCCGGCAGGACGATCCTCCCGGCGGCGCTCTGACCGACTCTGAACTTGCGGCCGAGGCTCAGCGCCTCCTCCGGCGGGCAGGATGCGTTGATGCGAGCTGGAAAGATACCGAAGAGAAGGTTTCAACTTATAAAGAGCGACTTCTAGTTCTGCCAACCTTGAAGAATAGGTGTAATAGAGGTGCCGAGGAGGTCTGGGTGGTCATTACAACTGAGAGCAGCTTTTCACACTATGCCGGCTGATTTAATTCAGAACACAAAAATGTTACTCAATTACGAGAAAAACGAAAACGAAATTAAATAGAAATTGTTTTAATGTTTGAGAGCGCGGTTGAACGCATGGTGCGAGAACAGTCGGTTAAATCAGTTGCGCTCATCGCTAATCACCCTGAAATAATTTCAATTAAACTGTAATATTAGTAAATATACATTTATGATTCGTAGCGCGCAATTTACCCTCAGTTCTCTGCGATCCTACGGAGCACCGGAATGAGCAAGGCATTACGAATAAGGGAGTACGCATAGTGAAATGGAAAAACCTGCTATGCTCCTGTTGTAGGGGACGACGCCGCGTTGTCGCTTCAGCGTCACCACTTTGGGTTGGACCAACGGAGCAGCCATCGCATGAACTGAAAAGATAAACAAAATATGTCTGTATTATTGCTCGCTCGCACTGTAAGTGATAGTTAGAAAATGGACATAATTAAAATATGGAAACCGCTAGAAAATAATGAAATCCATATATCCATATATCTACTTTACTATATATAGTAAAATTGTAAAATGTATTTCTTAAATACCGTTATTTAGATGATTTTTATGTTAAAAAAGGTAAACACCGTTAGGTTACCTTAAATAAAATTTTGACAGTATTGACATATGGATAATTCGAATGCTTTTTAATATTTTAAGGATTGATTTTTTTTTAAATAAACTATATAGCCAGAATGTTCAAAGAAAAATTAATACGGAAAGCACAGATAGTTGCATCGCTTGAGGTAATGCACGCTGGTTTAAATACAGGCCTGTATTTTATGAAAGTCTTTCACTCTCACCTACCTATCTGTGCGTCAAGCAATACGGTCAAACTTTCATTAAAGTAGTGAATAAATGATTTAAAAATTAAACAATAATTATGAAAAAAAGTGAAAATGTAACGAATATGACGTATAATGAATGAGAAATGAATGGTATAATGGATATTTACAAGAATAACTTACGTTCAAAGTAGTTTATATGAAAATGAATCGTTATGGCTAAAAAGAAAAAGAAAAGTGTAAAATAAATGTACAAATCGTTAAGATATAGTAAAATTGTAAAATGTATTTCTTAAATACCGTTATTTAGATGATTTTTATGTTAAAATAGGTAAACACCGTTAGGTTACCTTATATAAAATTTTGACAGTATTGACATATGGATAATATATGTTACTTTACTATATGTAGTATAACACTATTTTTATACGGATGATTTATTTACCTATATATTTAATAAATGTTTATTAATTTATTTATTCATTTCATTTATTTGATATTTTTTGTAATTGTTTTTTCGGTTATCCATTTTATTTTATCATATATTAAGTGTCAACAAGTAGACACTTAAATTGTATTCATGTGTGTGTGTGTGGGCGTGTATATCAGTGTGTATATTTGTGCCTTAGTTAATTTTTATATTTTCACAGGGTTTTGCGCTGGTCTCTTGTATTCTTACTGTAACACTTCATATATAACCTGCCTTAGAACAGGTAACTCTTACCTTGTTAGGAAGGTTATAGAATTGTACTCATCGGCCAACATGTTTTCTCAAAAAAAAAAAAAATTAAGGTGGTGACATTAGCATTTTTGAGATATCAGGGAAATTTCCATAAATTTCATAGAGAATTGATAAATATAACCTTTTAATATAGCCTCAAAAATTAATAATCAAGTGTTTTTAGAAAATATTTTTACATAGAAACCAGGTGGTCTAGTCTCAAAAATAAAAGCCAAAATATACAATTTATTGACGTTTGGTTTGTCTTATCGAAATGGAACGGCCTGTATACATCCCGACATATCATTACTCGACATTTGTAAACTTGATATTAACATAATCTTAGTTGAAAAGGGATAGAAATGCACTTACGACCCATCAACGCCGGTTTCTCCGATGCGATTGCTACAGTTGACTCCGCAGGCGGGCTGGTCTGCGGCAAGGCCGTGGTCGTCTTCGGTCCTCTCAAATAGGCAATGTGCGGGGAGGCGGGCTGCGGCACGAGCTGGTCACCGGCAGCTAAGGAATATCTGTCTTCTTCCGCTATTGACACATCTGAGGAAGAAGTTGTACGTGTAATCGGCATAGAACCATTTGTAACCTAGGTGATACGATTCTATATCTGTCTACCCAGAAGAGTCTGTCGACCCAAATGATTGATTATTTATTTATTTATATTTTTTATAATATTAAAATTTAATTAATTAAAAATTTATTGTGCTAAATAATATAATTTATTTTTTAAATAAATTAAATATTTAAAAATATTCATAATTAACCGTCTACCAGATACTTAAGTATCTAATATCTTAAGTATGCAATATTTTATTTAATTTTTAAAATATACACACCTTAACCTATTATCATATACAGGTTGAACTTAAAATCGGCAATATCCTTTGAAGGGGTGATTCTGAACGCAATATCGAACAACTTTGGTTCAATAACTTTGTAAATAACAAACAAACTGGTCTAAAATGACAAAACAAAGAGTTCTAAAAACATTTTAAATTATGTTCGCCTAAAAAAATGTCAGGTCGCGCGGTGTCACAAGCCAATAACAACGGGTAGTTTTCCGCACGCAAATATTGCAATGTGGGTTGTTAATTGGATGGGTCCGGAACACAATACCATACGTTCAATAGAGTATGGATTTTTTTGTTAGCCATATGAAAACTCGTTGAACAAAAGTCGTTCAGGTTTATTCCCAGTATCACTCCATATTGCTGACTTTAAGTTCACCTTTGTGTACAAGAAGAATGAAAGGAAGAATATGAGTATGTATACAGATCTTTTTTTACATTACTATTGTTTTGTTCTTAATTGTTTAACATATTTAACGCATTTAACGCATTTGCGAATAAAAATCATTCGCAAATGCAGTCCTGGCAGACGAAGGACATCATGGTTTAAGAGTCTGCGGAAGTGGTTTAGCCAGACGACAGAATCTCATTTTAGAGCTGCCGCCAATAAGATTATTTTGGCCGACATGACCGCCCGACGTTCGCCGGGCGGATATAGCACCAGAAAAAGAAACGCTATGCATTGAGCCCCGTTCGGTTGTGTCAAATGTGCTTGCATTTGGGTCATCTCCTAAAAACGTCTAGTCTGTTCGTAAGTCATTGTAACTTATCGCTAAGACCTGAAATTGCAAAAATCCAATAGTAATATTATCTTCTTTTTTAATTGAAGTGGGAGAGGGGTTGGTCTAATTCATAAATTCAGATCTTGCACTAGTTTCA
Source organism: Neomicropteryx cornuta (assembly GCA_020383195.1). Lineage (NCBI taxonomy): Eukaryota > Metazoa > Arthropoda > Insecta > Lepidoptera > Micropterigidae > Neomicropteryx > Neomicropteryx cornuta. Next base: position 4,568,925 of record JAHKQU010000031.1, read on the forward strand.
AATACATTTTCAATTTAAAGAAATTTTTTTTTTGTCAAATCACTAAACTAAACATAGAGAAAATTTAATTCTCTACAACTTTGATTACAATGTTTTGTCTACGATCGGTATTTTTACAAACTTAAAGCATTGCATTTTGTTAGATATCAACTTTAGCGCACAAATATATATTATAGTATTTTCTACAATTTTGGTCTATACATTTTTCTCGTGGGATCAACATAGGTGGGGGTATATATTTTAGGTCGAAACCCTATGGCTAATACAATGGGCCTTCATCGACATGCGTACTCAAGACGATGGCGTCCCCGACAGCTGGGCTGACAAAAGGTCGCACTGACGGCATCACTTCGACTGAAGGCTCATAAATAAAACATTAAAAAATGATGTTCATAGTGATGCGTAATTAGGCCTACCAAGCGATGAATTCTTTCAAACCCTCTTTTCCTCAAGCGTAGGCTTAAGGACGAAAATATATAAATATAACCTAGAATAAAGAAGGTAAGGATCAAATTTGTAAAGGATCCCTACAAGTTTTAAGTTATTGGAAAGACCATCAGTTTTACATAGTAACATACAAAAAAATACATTTGATTGAACAAATTATGAACCAAAGTCGTAAAACCAATTATGGGTAAAATTAACCCATTTATAGAATGTCTTCAACCTTAAATATAAAATATCCAGAAATGGATGTATTTAATGTTAACCGAGTGGCGTTCAAAAAACTTTATGGTTGAAACAAATAAAGTTCAATTACCCTCGCTAGGCCTCCTGTTGTAAAGCGAAGCCTTCATCAGTTGCACGGTGTGGCTGCTCCTCCGGTCGAGTCTCTCCAGTTCGCTCGTCGGCGATATTATTATGGAACCTGCAATGGTACACGTTAAATTTGAATTATCGCTTACTCCGGCAAAATCTTTAATTAACATTAATATGCAGTTAACGTAAATTCCTTTAATGTTTCTTTTCAGTAAGGTCTCCCCTATTTGCGATATACCTTCAGGACAGTTGTCTTGAGGGCATTTTACCTCCCGTCGGCGCATCCGGCGTAGGGTTTGAGAACGGAATCATTTCTAAGGAAAATTTAAAACACTCACTCGTCTACAATAAAATCCATAGTGAATGCATGAGTCGTTTAACCTCTACAAATCTGATATCATCTGATTCACCATCAAATTCTCTATTATAAAATATCACATTGTTTTTTTTATCTCTTGCAATTTTTAAAAATAAAAAAAACCCTGTTTTTCCTGTTGGCCACACAATTTTGACACTTAGACGTTAAATATACAGGTTGTCCCAAGGTCAATCCCAATAAAAAAAACAGCTAACAGGTCTTACGATTCCTAGTGTTATTTGTTAAGAAACTATATCAAAATTCATTATGGTATTCGAGAAAAAAAATGTTGAAGTTTCTATTCTCAATCATGTAAAACAGATATTTTTCAATGGCTCCTCCCTCCGATAAGTACGTCACTGGGTCACTAGGCCGCGGTCAGTCAAGATCGAGGTTAATGACTTGCCGCGTTGTTCGAAACGCCCTATTAGGGCGGAGCTAAATGATTGCTGTCAGATGCCACTGGTCGAACAGAGGTCGGTCTTACTAGGGAACTTAACACCCCCTAAAGTTTGTGGGATTGGTCTTGGGACACCCTGTATACACTATACCTCACCATTTTAACTCTGCCAAAAAATGAAAAATTAAATAAAAAAAAAGCAGCTGATGGCTGGGACGAAGTGCATCAGTGTGTTTTCAATACAAATTTAAAATAGTATTATACACTGCAGACTTGCAAAAAATTTGAGGTAGTGATTGGCTCGTTGCGATTCCAATGGTGCAAACGTCAATTAATCATACTGTTATGTTGGCAGGAATGATCAAATGAAGTGGGGAATGCTTTCTCGCTCTGACGCATATATGCATCGTCATGCGCACGCGACTTTTGGGCCACCAGCGGGGTGTGCCATATGTCCCTGCTCATATTATTAGAAACACTGCCAATATTCCGAAAATTTAACGGTATGCGTCAATATGCCGGCAAGAGGTTACCGTCTTCGAGACTACAAAGGTTTTTCAATTAATTATTTTTTAATTCAGTTTTAAAGCTGTGATATCTTCCTATTTTTTTATATTATTGAATAGATCTACCCCCTTATAAACACGTACTCTGAAATTGGTAAGACACACCTTACCTTAATGTGACAGGCGAATGAGACCCCCTAATGTATCTGCGGGTATATTTTTTAATATTCTGTTCATGGTAAAAAAAATATATATTACGGTAGTATCACATTTCAAGAAATCGTTACCGTGGTACTTACTCTTATGGGTGTATTGGCCGTGAGAGAGCGTACGGTCGCCTTCAGGATAAAGGGTTGTCGATTCATTACTGTTCTCCTCCGAAGTGTCCATGGCAAGAGCTGGAAAATTATACATTTTTACATCTCTCCATTGGATTTTAGATAGATCGTCCTATAGAAGCGAGGTCGAGGTCCATACGGTGGACAGGGAGGTCGAGGTCCATACGGTGCTATTTTATTGGCTACACAGAACCATACATTAGTATTTCAGCGTCAGATAGGCAAGACGCAACCACGTACAACACATTCAACTAATACAAATGGTAATCTTGCGGAGTCATAGGAGCCGTTAGTGACCAACATATTATCTACGATTTGCAGTTTAAACTTATCATTAAATTAAAATGTTTTTCAGCAAAATTGCCATATTTGTGACTTCTGCATTGTAAAGATTGGTTGACAGTTTCATCTTAGGAGTATAGATAATATGTCATAAGTTCGGTCACTAGCGAGGTCGCGCCGCGCCGGATCATTGAATGCCCTTGGTCGAGCACTTGCGAGCAAAAAGGGAATTTACACGAGCACTTTGATAAAATGAATAAATTTGGCCGTGAATTATTTCGCCCTTTTCTTATACAATTTCTTACACGTAATAGCAAACATATACACTCCGTTAAGTCTTCGGGAACATCCTGTAGATAGTTTAGGAGAATATTTTGGGGACGTCCTGTTACTAATCATATACAGTGTCCCGAAACGATTGAGCATCCTCGAAGGGGGCGATTTGGCGGCCTCAAATGTAGTCCAGTTTTACAAATGAATGCACGGTTGAAAGGCACTATTTTTTTTTAAGAACTGATAGAAAACTTTATTCAGGGTTAATTTCATTCGACGATTAATTTTCATACAATTTGCGTTTTGTATACTCAAATGAGTGGAAGGCTCTCAGGATGAATAATTTCCTCGAATCGGAGATATTTTACACTTACTTTTGTAGGTTAGGTCTCGGGGTAGTCCTCTCGGCTGCGGCATCCCGTCCATGGCCATCTCCTGATCTTCCAAAAGTCCGCCGAGTCCTAACGACACATATACATTTATTCCAGAATTACAGATTTAAAGGAGAAACATAACAGTCAAAATGAAAAATTGAAAAATTTGACTGCCATATTTGACGGATTTACCGTCAATCTATTGAAAACCCGCGCTTTTCACGGATTTAGGAAACGCAATGGAACTCATCGCGAAAATGAATTGCAAATCACTGACCTGAGAAAATAAAAAACCGCTCATTATGGTCGTAGCATTTTTAACGTTACATCACCGCCATCTCACCTCACTCTAGCGCGAGCAAATTTAGCTCGGTTGAGTTATGAGCAGTTAATTTATATAACTATGAACCTACGCAGTGAGAGTTTCATTAAGGCGAATCATGTTGACAGTCAACGTTGAAATTCGGCGCTTTATTTTCATAGGGCGTCAGGTTTAGGGGTCAGTAAGCTATTCTTGGTTTTTATTTAATTACAGCTTCATAATATAAAAATTAAAAAAAAACAAACTTTACTATGTTTTAAACCTTTCATTTGCCTTTCAATTAATAATGCCTTTCAAGACCTAAGATTATTTATTTATTTATTTTTATTTATTTAAAACCGAACTATAAAGAAAACTAATCGAAGATAAACAAATTAAAAACTGAATTTACTCTCTGAGTGACGTAAACTTAACCGTAAAATTTATGAAATTTACTTACAATGGTAAAATTTTTCTAAAAATAGTGGTTGCTAATAAGTACCTACACTTAATCTTAAAACACGGCTTGTATGGACGCTCGATGACACAAGCTCTCTATTTTAAGATTACGAACTTTTAAATTTATAAATACTGGTTTAAAATTTATACAAACATAGTTCGGAAGCCCATATATATTATAATACAAATATTGTTACTTTTTTTTTCATTTATTAATTTTTAATCAAACACAAATATTTTACATAAAAATACTTAAAATACAAATACATAAAATATATATTTTTTTTGTTATTTAAAAAGTACAACAAAATAATAGAAAATTATTACTAAAAGTGTAAATTATTAATTGCACATTTTATTACAGTAATATTTTTATGATTAAAAGAATTATTTGCAGTATTTTTTTATTAATTTATACATACATTATATGCAAAGTTTCGCATCATCATAAAAAATACGTAGTCTAACTTATCTACTAAGGTAGAATTTATATATGTGTGGTTTAATTATGTCAAAAACTTCAGCCACGCGTTAAAAATATATTATTTAATAATTAATTAAAGATTATGATATAACAAAACAACACATTATTCATTTAAATTTGAACAATAAAATATATTTGTAAATTTAGCAATAAATTTAAGGTAAATCCCTAATTTTCCATAAAATTTATAAATTAAAATATTTATAAATTTAGCAATAAATTTAGTTTTAGGGAATAAAATGAATGCATATAATATCGATAAAAATAAAAATATAAATGTTAATACATTGATATTGCGGTATATATTTCAAAAACCACAGCATTTTTTTTTTTTTTTCAATTTTTGTTGCTTTTTAAACCCTGAGCATTAATGTACTGAAACTAGCAATTTGCATTTAGTAGGGGGAACAGTTTTTTAAAAGTTTATTTTGCCAGAGAATAGCGCACTGTTTTTTGATAATTTGCGGTTTGAAATAGAATGTATTGCCATCTGTGATTAAAATTATGAAACTGTGGTTCTTTTCCAATTATAGATGTTTGAGACTTCGTCTAAAGAGTGGTAATTTTTTACCAATTCTAAGGTAGATTACTCAAATTAGTATTGTAAAAGTATCTAGATATATTTGCGCGAATGTCCCTCGAACACACCTTGGAGTCCCTGCGAGACAGGGCCCCACTGCCTCGCCGCCATTCCGACCAGGGGAGGCTTCGGTAGGCCCGGCGGCTGCGGGGCACGCCCCGGCTGGACCTCGTCGTCTCCGTCGGAGTCCGACAGGCCGTATTTGCTGAAGTGGTCCACCTGTAGGCGGTAAGATGACGAATGCAACATTAATTACCGGTTACACAAGATAAAAAAACTAAGGTTTACCGTAGCAATGAAAAATGGACGTTCATAGGTGTAACGACAATAAAATCCAGTTAGGTCTCATTTTGAAGATATATTTAGACTAACATATGTTAAATTAATGTATCTAAAACATTGCAACAGTCGTCTCAGAAATACTGGCAATGTTCTTTAACAAAGTCCCTTGTACACAAAAACAAAATGAAAACCACCATGTTCTAAGAACATTCCCGATAAAAAAACCAGCTTATTGGCCCTGCGATTTTAAGCGTGATTTGTTTCGACCTCGTGTCAAAATTCATCGTGGTTTAGGGGAAAAAATTTATAAACTTTACGTGATGAGTATGAGTATGAAATCGCTCTTGTCATAAGTTCTGTCGCCGCGCTGCGCCGGGTCATCGACCGGGATTGACGAGCGCCTGCAAGCAAAATGGAAATTTACACGAGCGACCCACCGGGAATGGTCTTGGAACAACCTATATAATGATACTGTCATATCTATATGAATTGTTCTCAAAAATATAGGTAAAAGAATTAAAACTCATATCAACCGAGAACAAACTAGGTTAAGGTTGTTATGGAAATTGAAGTTATTCTGAAATGTATTCTAATCTGGCCCGTTCCGTATGGCTTGTGTTGTCGGGGAGGCTCTATTGAGTGCAGTTCCGACTGCCTCATTGTTGTTTTCATGATGCGAAGCCATTCATTACAGGCAAACATCTCGCAAATCTGTAACTGAATGTGTTTTTTTTTGTATGTCTTGTTACTTAACTCAATCGACAGTGTTGAGAAAAGCGCGGTTGAATATTCTCAACGGCGAAAAATGACCAGGCCGGATTTAACCCACTGGGGATTCAAATCCGGGACGGGATTTAGAAGCAGGTGCTTATACCACAAGGTCGTCTATCTAATTTAAGAAACCAGACACCATTGGACAATTACCACTAAACGTCCAAATGAATTAACATTGTATTTGGAGGATGACGAAGTGTTTTACCTTGAACACCCAACTGCCCGTTTGCGGTCTGTACTCTATGAACTTGGTGTTATGCTTGTCGCAGACGTTACGCAGTTTGCCCTCGTAATCCATGCTCTCCAATCTGAAAACAAATTATCTTTGCATTATGGTGGCAGCCAATGACGACATTTTATCATTCAAATATATGCCAAGACGCAAACCAAACTGAAACATTAATAAACATGAAATTTGATATAAATAAATGAACAAATTAATTTAATATAAATAAACGTCTATCAGACCCTCCAGCATAATATTTAGACATATACCGTGTTAATTGGCCTTGCAATATCAAATATGATTTATTTGATTTTACACCAAAATTAATCATGGTGTCCGAGATAATAAACCGTAACGTAACATGATAATATTAAATCGTTCTTGTCATAAATTCGTCCGTTTGCGAGGCCGCACTCATCCGAGCCGGGCATTGCGAGGCCGGGTCATTGACCGACCTTGGCCACGCGCGAGCGAGTATAAAACTAATAAATTGGATATAATTCCCTTGAATCCGACCATCGTTACAGCGGCTGAGATCGCACTCATTTTGTAGTCACTAGCAGATGATTGTATTGCTCGTGGGTTTGGGATATTTTAAAAGTTTATTTCAAGTCAGGAATCATAATGGTGTTGTATTTCCGATGGATATTGCACCAAAATTAAATGTGAAAATACCTTTTCTAATAAGTATAATTAATAAAATGTACTCAAATTAGATATCGGGTAAGTCCGTCAAATCCTTAATTCATATATGTGGGACTTACCCGAATGTATATGGTGGACTTCTAACATAGGAAATATGTGGAAACTTAAGCCCCCTGTCGATTTTGTAAGATATTGTCCTATCTTAAGCATTCATCATATAACAAACTTTCCACATATATCACAGACTATTAAGATGACATTTCGGTTAACAAAGAGATGACGCACTTGCGCTGAGCCGAGCTGAGATGAAATAAAATAAAATGGCCGCTGTGGATTGACGTTTCATTATTTGCAGTGCGCTCTGTCGCAGAGAGGTTAAATGTGTAGTTTAACTACCGAATATTAGATGGCAGACTAATACAAGTACAAATAAAGTTCATTTGCCGGGCTAGTCAATTTTACGTGGAGGCAGTCGGGTGCCAGTCATTCGAAACTTCACGCATTATGCAATGAAATAGTTGAAAAAGTAAACAAGTAAGTAGGCAAATAAACAGATGGAAACCTCTCGGGATCAGTGATGTGATGCCGCGCGGTCTTGTCCCTCGGCCAGACGCGGTCCAGCGTCACCTGCGCTCTTCGGTTCAATCCATGGCCGACGGTCGGCCGCTTATTGTCGTCCGGATAAACCTCCACTTCCTTGTTCAGAAAGTGCACGATGTCGTCGAGGTCCAAGCCGGCCACGTCCATTTCGCAGTTGTAGAAGACGTGGCCGTAGCCGCGACGCCCGACCGTGAACTGCGGAACGACGCACGAGCCGTCTGTTCGAATGTAACCTGTGAATATAACAATTATGATATAAGTACTAGACAAGTCATTTTTAGGACATCAACACGGGCCTATCTATGTATTGTTTTTCACTTCAAGTTGTTACGTTTCATACTTCTGACTTGTTGGACTAGTCCGAAGCTGACAGCTCCTCTCGCTCGCACTGTCAGCTTTTCTCGCTCAGAGGTACCCAGTTCTATAAATCATATTTCGCCGTTGAGAAGTCAAGTAACAAACATACGCACATCCATTTAATTACAGACTCGTGAGACGTAATCAATGGTCACGTGGCAGTCATCGCTGACGTGAACAGCACCTCCCCGATAAAATGAGCGATACGATTAATAAAAACCTTGTAGTACAATGTATTTGTCGATGAAATAGTCTAGTCTGTCCTCAAATTGATTCGCTGACACTGCACTTAACACATTGGATAGAAAACTGTACCAAGCGCCAACCACTCTGTCAATAAAGAAATGCTTCATATTTGTGTCATATCCGGTACTGGACAGTTTCATTCCGTGACCTCTAAGATTGGGGTATCTAGGTTAAGTCTTCATAAGATCTCCACAATCACGGCGTTCCTTAAAGAGTAGGCAGCTTTGGTAGGTGCAAAGGTCTCTCTTCATATGATTTTTTATAGAATTCTACAGGAACCTTCGTAGAATATCTACATCCTTAAAATAAGGTTTATTTTAGGTCGTTGAATTTGGCAAGACTGAATCTCTTCGCGAGTGTATCTTATCGATGGAGATATCTTGAGTCTTGACTAATCAAAGCGTATAAAATATATTACCAATTAATTCGTCCAGCGTGGGCACGGTGTAGTATCCGGGTCGTGTTAGTTTGATTCCCGTCGGATGAGGTTCGTAAGATGGCTCGTGTCCAGATGATCCCTCCGCAGCTGAAACAGAATAATAAACTCATACAATGGCATTCATTCAAACGATTAACGTTATTGATATAATATATTAACAATAAGTAATCTATATGTGAAGAGAAAACTTTGCACCCCTTTTTAAGCATATCGTACGCACGGAGGAGTATGAGATTTGGCACGGTTGAAGTTTATATGGAGAAAGCTAAAAAGTATCTATACTATGTCCACTGGGCTGGACTACTAGTAAAACTTTACAAATCTTCAAAACCTCCGAAGTAATTTTAGTTCTAAAAATCCAGTTTTCTTCGCTAGTTCTTATTCTGATCTAAATATAAAAAAAAATATATAAAATTGTAGGTCGTGCTAAATTCGGCAGCTCCCACGTAACTTAAACAGTTTTTTAAATATTCTAAACGGAATTTGAAGTTTGTAGTGGTTTTTCCGATGATTAAAGTAACTTTAAAACCAACCTAAGAACTAGGGAAAGAAGGATTCTTACGGGGATATCTGGATTTATCGGGATGCGGGGATCTGTAGGACATGATCGCACTCTGGCGCAACTGATCCCCACCTTCGACGGACGGGGCCTGTATCTCGGAGCCATCCTGGGCGCCGACTGTGAGACCGGATGAAAAAAAAAGAATCAATAATATAACAAAACACGACGGCCGCCATGCCCTAATAAGAAAAAATACAGAATAATAAACTCATACAATGGCATTCATTCAAACGATTAACGTTATTGATATAATATATTAACAATAAGTAATCTATATGTGAAGAGAAAACTTTGCACCCCTTTTTAAGCATATCGTACGCACGGAGGAGTATGAGATTTGGCACGGTTGAAGTTTATATGGAGAAAGCTAAAAAGTATCTATACTATGTATTACAAATACATTAAATGAAATAAAACAGTCATACTACTGACAGATTTGAGTGAATTTTGTGTGATTTCAAATATTACTTTTCAATAATCTGTCAATGTCAAGTAAATATAATTATTAATGCCATCTTATACTTCTATGAATGTCACATCTCATCAAAAAATAAACCTGACAATGAATTGTATCAAAAAATAAATACAAATACAAGCTGTAAGTATTTTTTTTTTTCAACTGTTACAACATTAAATTTTAAATTTCAAAGGCAAACAGACGATAATGACATGTTCGTACACGCTCGCAGATGACTTAATAGAACAAAATTTAATATATATATATATATATATATACAATGACTATGATATATATGCAATGAGGCATAAGAACCTCAATAATGCTCAAACTTAAAAGTTTATTGAATTACGGTCGAATTACGACCACTGGGCCGGACTACTAGTAAAACTTTACAAATGTTCAAAACCTCCGAAGTAATTTTAGTTCTAAAAATCCAGTTTTCTTCGCTAGTTCTTATTCTGATCTAAATATAAAAAAAAATATATAAAATTGTAGGTCGTGCTAAATTCGGCAGATCCCACGTAACTTAAACAGTTTTTTAAATATTCTAAACGGAATTTGAAGTTTGTAGTGGTTTTTCCGATGATTAAAGTAACTTTCAAACCAACCTAAGAACTAGGGAAAGAAGGAATCTTACGGGGATATCTGGATTTATCGGGATGCGGGGATCTGTAGGACATGAACGCACTCTGGCGCAACTGATCCGCACCTTCGACGGACGGGGCCTGTATCTCGGAGCCATCCTGGGCGCCGACTGAGAGAACCAGATGAAAAAAAAAAGAATAAAAAATATAACAAAACACAACGGCCGCCATGCCCTAATAAGAAAAAATACAGTACTGGGTGCCTTACAAACGTTCCATGCAAACGCTACGGGTACGGTTAAAAATCGTCGTCGAGTAATGAAATACGCTTAACCCATTCCATCACTAATAATATGAGATATTTTGTTAATTAAAAACACTATTTAATTATTACAACTTTTATTACGGCCATTTTGGAAACACTGTTGGTTGTCAAAATACAAGTTAAAAATAATACGTAAAAATTTAAGTAATTATATTTTTTTATCAAAATATAATTCGTAATTATTTTATCAACGATATTTACATGAATAAAGTTGTTGTCAATGATTTTTTTACGCATAAAATGATCACGCACAGACCGTCGTTTCACTGGCTTAGTGCTTTAATACTATAAAATAGTTGACCGGCGATTAGCCGGCTTCGTGTGTCAATGTATAACATGTAATTTTGAGGTTATCAGAAAATACTTCAAGACCAGCAAACAATTATAATATTACAACAACAATTATAATTTGTGATCTAGAATACTCAACCTTCGGCGGGTACGCAACATGTGGAATATTTTAACATTATATAAAATCAAAAGACATGCCCTTCAACATTGAGATTGTATTTATTTTTTAATTAGATTAATAAGAAAAAATCCTCATTCAGTTAGTGCGCATTTAAAAAACTATTTTTATTATTATTATTGGTTGATGGGCGAGCGAGCAGCTGGAGCTGATATGCCCATATCGATTCAGTGTTTGTTCGGTAGATTTTTAAATTGGTTGGTATTGCTGGATTCTGTAGAGTAACATTAGTTCTGTAGAGTAATGGGTTTTTGAGTTTTAATTTGTGCCCGCGGATATGAGGATTACGATTGAAAGTAAACATGTCCTTCATATTATCGCCCTGAAACCACTTTAAATGTCTCAATGAGGTTACCAGGTTCACGCCTCCCTTGCAATGTTGGCAGTTTTAAAATTGAGAGTCTTCGTACTCAGGATTTTTCAATTGTCCAGGAATTTTGTAAACCTCCGTTGTACCTTTTCAAGTAACTGAATATCTTTGACTCCACAGTTGGTGACCATATTCAAGAAGCGGTCGTATATACGATTTGTAAATCTTCAACATCAAGTCTGGGGTCATGTTGCGGAAAGACTTCCTTATTAAATAAATCAAGGAGTTTTTTTAACCATTGAAATTATATGTGGCTCCATGAGGCTAATGATTACAAGTAAATTTCATAAGATTACAAAAATCAATACGTCTTTGACATATTCTTTACGGTTTCTTCATAAAAACGAAAATCCTACGCTCTAAATGTAAAATTTTATTCTCTTTAAGAAATGTCTGCATTTGGAACTAATTTGTAACTCAAAACTGACAAAAATTGAAACGTTATCCTTTGAAGATATTCAAAACGAGACTACGCTACTACATATAAGCAATCTCATACCACACATCGTACTCTTATCGATTTTCCCCAAATTCCTCTTGCCTGTAAAGTGCACGCAACATTCGGGATTGTTTTCCCGCGGCTCCATTAACGCATCGGCCATTTCTATCACAGAGATGGGATAGTCGCTGCTGATTTCCCGATTAGCATCGATCGGTGTAAGCGTCGTATCGAAACGCAGGAGGCGGTTCCAGACGGACGCGAGGCGACTGTAGAAGGATCTTGACGGTTCTGGATGGGAAGGATACGGGATGTGACTGAGTAGGATGTTGATTTATCGGATAACAATTGCGGCCAGCAATGATGGTGTAACGGCCCAGTTTAGTTAGGGTTAGGGCCGTAAGTTAATAAAGTGATGCAGGTATGAAGAACTGGTTTATTATAGGTTCAGGATCACAATAACTTGATTACATACAGCGTGATCCAAGACCATACTTTAAGGGTTTTTATGTTTCTTATTATGTGTAAGAAATTTTATAAAAAAATGTGATATTAATTCATGCCCAAAATTATTAATTTTATTAATTACTCGTTTAAATTCCCTTTTTGCTTGCAGGCGCTCGGCAAATGCCGATCAATGACTCAGCACGGCGCGGCCTTGTTAGTGACCGAATATATGATGAGTGATTTAATATTATCACGTAAAGTGAAAGATACCATCAGCATGATGGTATGGTATGGCTTTTATGTGTGCGGAAATCACAACCACTCGGTGGTGGAACTTAAATAGTCTTACCTGCGGACGAATCAATATTTTCCTTGTCCTCCAGATCGAGTAATCCGGATCGGTTGAGGTGCGCTAGCGACGGGTACAAAGAAGGACTGGTAACTTCTGCCCTCGGCACGCACAGCTCGGCGATGGTGTCCTCCAGGCTGCCGGCGGCCTCGAGGGGGCTGGCTGCCGTATTCAGCGGCTTCGTCGTTAGCCAGGACGTTCGACGGGAAATGCTCGTGTCTGTAATGTTTAATCCAACAAACAATGAATTTATGACAAATGGTACAGAATTGTACAAATTAATCGAATTACAGTATTTTTTACGGTAAAATTGTATGCTTGTAAAATAATCGTTTGATAGAATCATAGTTATTACTGCACTCATAAATAAGAAATGGGATGGCTAGTTTCTGACAGATTTCAAAGATGCTATCATCCCGATCCATCATCACCCGATCCGTCCGTTCCGTTATGACCATTTAATTTTGTAGTACAGTCAATTTTCCATAGTCTAGCCATGCGAATGGGCTTCTATCGATTTGTAGCAGGAAGTGGAGTACCGTTGAAGATTTGCCCGAAGTTGGCACTTCGGGTTCTTTCGTTATACGGTGTTCCAACCTTCATGAATCTCGGTGATTCCATTAATATGCACAATACTGCATATAATGACATCATGTAGACAATAAGGCAGTTGGTACTGCCCTAACTAGGACTCAACCCAATCATTTCCTTAGAAGAAAAATAATGTAGATTTATTATTATTGGTTAATGGGCGAGCAGCTAGAGCTGATATGCCCATATCGAGATCACAACTTGATTGATGACGACTGGATTCAGTGTGTTTGTCTAGCAGATTTTTAAATTGTTTGGTATTCCTGGCTTCGATGATTGATTACGGGAGTTGTTTCCACAGGTTAACGATTCTGTTAGTTAAGAAATATTTTCTCGCGTTTGTAGAGAAATGGGTTTTTAGGAGTTTAATTTGTGTCCACGGAGATGAGGATTACGATTGAAAGTAAACATGTCCTTCATATTATCGCAATTGTAGTGCCCTGAAACCACTTTGAATGTCTCAATGAGGTCACCCGGTTCACGTCTCTCTTGCAATGTTGGCAATTTTAAAATTTAAGGGGCCTTCTTCGTACTTTCAATTGTCCAGGAATTTTTTGAAAACCTCCGTTGTACCTTTTTGAGTAACTGAATATCTCTGACAAAATAAGGACTCCACAATTGGTAACCATATTCAAGAAGCGGTCGTACATACGATTTGTAAATCTTCAACATCAAGTCTGGGGTCATGTTGCGAAAAGACTTCTTTATCAAATAAATCAAGGAGTTGTGGCTTTTTTACCATTGAACTATAGATTTAGAAGAAAAATAATCCTGGATATCGTTTTATCTCGTAACTATATGGGTTTATGTAAAATAAGGTTTTTTTCTTTGTATATAAGTTAAGAACCTACAAAACTTTGTATGTTTTTACAAACAGTCATAAATATACTCGTGTTAATAATAAAATCAATAATGGAGCAGAAGAAATTACAAATAAAAAAAAAATGTTAAATAAATAACTCAACCAAGATTAAAATTTAAAATATTTTGTACCTATTAGGGAATGTTGATCAAAATTGCGGGTGGCCAATGCAATAAAAGAATACTTACCTACGTAGATGCTGGAAGTGGAACTGGGCGTTGAGAAAGCCGCCCGTCTTCGCACATTCGCTCCGGCGGAAGGGCTCTCGGTGAGCGACTCGTTCGGTCGGCTCTGTTCCTCGGCGCTCAATGGCTGGCCAACGTCGGACAAACGATTGGAAAGCCTGTTGAACAAATTCGAGGTCAAAAATTATTATTTGAAAATTTTAGGGCGTGCAGTGACTCTCACCGAACAGAGTTGTCATTAAAAGATCCATTCTACCTTAAGCGAACAGGCCAGCGACAACCCAATATCAAAAGTGCCAATAGAAAATAAAAATAGTTGTATACGACCTAGGTCATAGCAATTCTTAAAAAAAAAAGCATTGTCCATTTCCATTGTTCGCAAAATTGTTCATCTCAAAGCCATCTCGATTTTGGAGGTCATTATTTAAGTAATAAAAAAAAATACTTAAATATTGAGATAAAATATTATCATCATCACGAATTCATATTCTATGATCCATTTGTTTTTTCGATAAACATATTTTTTTTAAAATAATATTTTCTTGGTTTAAAAAGTATGAAAATCTGATAAGATATTAAAAATTAAAAAAAACTGCCATTATCGCTTCAACTTTTTAATTTCAAAATGAAATTGAGCTTGAAAAAAAACATGTTTTGTTCCAACATATTTTTTACATGCAATGTATTCCAAGACCATTCCCGTTGGTTTTTTTTTTGTTATGTTGGTACACTTGGTTTTGACATCTGTGAAAAGTTTCAAGAGTATAGCATTTTTGGTTTGTTTCTGAGAGGCATTAAGGTTAGAAGTGTTTTGCGTGCTCGGCGACTTTCTACTGTCGTTGCAAAACGCCATTCTTTCATGGGTTTCTTGAGTTTCGGGAACAGGAAAAAGTCACAGAGGGCTAAATCCGGTAAGTGCGGTGGTATGCGATCATGATTACGGTGTTGTTCTTGGCCAAAAATGTGAACAAGCAATCACATGTGAGCTGGCGCATTAGCGTGGTGCAATAACGATGACTATTTTTCCACAATTCCGGGTGTTTTTTTCGTATCGCTTCACGCAAACGGCGCATAACCTCAAAGCAATACTCCTTATTAACTGTACGACCTTGTGGTAAGAACTCCTGATGCACTACGCCATGATAATCAAACAAACAGTGAGCAACACCTTGACATTTGACTGAACTTGGCGTGCTTTTTCGAGGTTCATCATTGGTGTCTTCTCGGCCTTCTTGGAAGAGTTTATACCACTTGTAAACATTTTTTTTACTTAAAATAGACTCACCGTATGCCACTGTCAACATTTCAAGAGTTGTAAAGCACTTGATTCCATTTTTTACACAAAATTTAATGCAAACTCTTTGATCTATGTTTTTCGACAGTAGAAAATCGCCGAGCACCTAACCTTAATGCCTCTCACAAACAAACAAAAAATGCTATACTCTTGAAACTTTTCACAGTTGTTAAAAACAAGTGTACCAACATAACAAAAAAAAAAATTGAGGATCGAACGGACGTAGCCCGCGAAATTTGAAAAGTCACCTTACTTTTTGAACACACCTCGTACTTTTCCTAGTCATAATTTTTGCAAATGTCCATACTGAATAAAATTTGCAAATCGGCGCTGGGCCAACGGAAGGCAAAATTATTTTAGTACTTTTGCGTAAATACCTATCTCCGTCCCTATTGTTTGTATCGGCGAGCGGAGACACGAGATTGGAGGCGGTCATGGCGTCCACGACCTGCACCGGTTTCATTTTTCTCAGGATGAGGCGCTTGCGGCTAGGCTTCAGGGTCAGTTTCTCCTCGAGTGACGGGTCGTTCTCCTCGAGACCGTCGAAGAGCGACTTCTGTAAAGGAAATTTAAGATAATTAGATTGCTCAACTAAGAAGAAATTGGAAACCACTCTTTAGTAGCTAAAACTCGATGCAGATGGTGCACCAAGTCTTAAACATCCATAAAACATCATAATTTATTGGAAAAAGCACAGTTTCATAATTTTAATGATAGGTGGATTTATATTGTTTAGGTTAAAACTGAAAATTATTTACAAAACTGTGCCGTGTCTAAACTGTTAAGATTTATGATTCTACACAGTTTGAGTCTAGGCTATCCTGCCAACTAAATATTAATAATAAAATAGGAATAATATTTAGTTGGCAAAAAAATTGTATAATGCTGAGCTATCTAAACCATTATTTAATATTATTATTTTTAGTTTTAGGCAGGTAGCCTATGCTGATAAGCCTAAATCGGCACTTGTGTCGTCTCTGATAAACTTGTCCAGTCTGTTCTTAAATTCATTTACATTTCTGGCACTTATCACTGCGCTTGGTAACTTATTCCGTGCATTCACCACTCTATTGACATGAAATTCTTCCTCGGATTAGAACTAATGGTTGAAGTTAATGCTTTAATGTTGTTAATCCAAGTATGTTTAGCCTAACTTCATGTTACAGATTCAATCAATCAATGGTCACTATTAAAGGACATTTTTTGTGAGTTGGTTTATCGACCATCTCTACTGAGATGGATACATTTTTCTGATATTTAAATCCAAACATCACCACTCTGGAAATGTATGAAAAATTCATTATAAATCGAGCAGTCAGCTGCCCTGATTCCTCCCTTGATGAGACGGAGCTGATTTTCAGCACATCCTGTTTTACCTGTCAAATGTCACAGCGACTTTGTTTGTCAGAGCACGCTTGTTGCCCGGCTTAGTAAAATGCTTATTTTAGAAAAAATATGTATGTAGTCTTGATAGCCTGCACTATTTTGGACAGGATAAAGTTTTCTAGAATACGGTTTTATTACTAAACTTAAAAAAATAAAACAAAATTTTAAATTTGATTATCGATAAAAGAAAAAATAAAGCGACGACAATCGTTTTTTATTTATTACTAAAGTTCCTTAAGGTCACACAGACTTAAATTAAATTACACGACCGGTCGGCACACAGCAGGCAAGCTATCTTCAATTTTTATTAATTAGTGAATCGTAGACACTCACCTTTGCAATGGAGTAGGACAGCGCCCTGGGCGGCGGGAGCGCTCTCAGAAGGCCATCGTTTACCGATCTAGAAGAAGATACTCTGTATAAGGAGTCGTCAAGGAGCGCCATCTGTGCGGCGGGATTTGTGGGCTTCAAGTCGTCAGCCATTGGTCCTGCGATCAAAGAAATTATTCGTTATATTCGAAAACGGCCAAAGTGAAACGATGTTTTGTTTTACCATAAAAGTATTGTAACTCGGTAGAAAATAAAAAAGATCTAATGCCGTTTGGATACTTACAACATACAGGACGTATTTATATTAACTTATGTCCATTTAAGGGGGTTGATCTATATTGATAACATAAAAAAAAAAACATACTAAAATAATTATATTATTAAGAAACTTTGATTTTCTTCGAAGTACTTCTCAAGCATTAAAACGATTTCTATTAAATTTCGAATTAGTAGTGTCAATATTTCGGACACCAAAAATCCGGATTTAATTAAAGTTGAAGTTGTCATTGTTAGTCGCGTTTTTTGACTACACACTGTACAAACACACTCAGTTCAAAAAGCAATAAGATTTTTTTAAGAGCTCTGACTGTATAAATATATATATTATTTCATTAAAATACACTATAAGTTAATTTAATCTAAAGTGAATTATTAATGGTTTTAGCATGTTTTCTTTTTGTTATGAACAGGGTCCGGTCACAATTAATCCGGATTATCGACACTACTGTACCGATCGATTCTATTTTTCACAATTAACCAACAAAAGTACAAAGTAAAGCATGCGCAAGACAGAAGACCAACGCCACCGGAAAGAGGTCCCTTAAATACATAAACCTCCCTCACCCGAAGACGGGACGAGACCCTTCAGCAGCGGGCAGTCTCCGTAGGGCTTCGCGGCGACCATGTTCAGTATCTGCTCGTGAATGTTGACGCCGGACGGAGCGTGGCTCTGTCTGCAAAAAGAAAGATACATCAAATTAACAACTACGCAGTTTACTTAGAATGGGCTTCGACCGTGGTAAGTTCACGGTGATAAATTTCGACTGCGAAATCCTAGCATCACACAGATTGATCATGTCTACGGCTCTATCTGGAAAGCCGCAATAACTATAGAGGTGAGAGAGTAACTTTCATCAAATCGCTGATCGAGGTCAGGTCAAATATAAAAAGTAATAGCGAAGTGCGAAAACTCCGACATGTAAGCGTGACAAAAGGATGCCTTTTTATAAGGTGGAGATTTTTTATAAGGACAACACTTTAAGCGTAATTTTCGTAAGCTCTCCACACTTTTATTTATAATTATGATTTTATTTCAATTTATTTTCTCCTTTTTAGTGTACATTTTATTGTCCGCAGTTTCAGTTTTAATGAGGTTTATTACATTTATTGCTCTGATGGTCTCCGGGAATGCCGCCTCCGATAGGAGCGTTTACTATCAAGACAATTGGTTCAATATTTATTTTACATACAAAAATAAGACAAATGTGAATTAAAGAAAATAAGGACTCACCCCATCATGGAATAATTGTTACCGGCCAAGCCAAGGCCCGTTCCCATCGATAGACCGGTGTTCGTGTTGCCGGCAAAGCCGCTGAACGTTGAGTTAAAGAGCGAAGGGTTATTCTGACCAAGCGTCCCTGAAATTTGTATATTATTGATTGAAGAAGAGGCGAAATATTAATCATATTTTATTATCAATATTGCGTCGGCAAATAGATAGAAATGCTGCGTTTTATAAATAATTTTCAGTGTAAACCTAAAAAATATATTGCCATCTGTCACTAAAATTATGAAACTGTGTGCTGTTTCCAATAAATTACGATTTTGAGATTTGGTGCGACGCCTGCACCATGTCTTGAGTTACTAAAAGTCTAAAACTTCTTTATTTAGCAGCTCCTGAAGTTAAACCACCGAAAATTATTCCATACTCACCGGTTCCAAAACCGCCCAATCCCGTCAGACCGCCTCCGGATGTTCCGAGACCAGTGTTCGTGCCCGACGAGAACGTCGGTCCACCCATTGTCAATCCGGTCGGTCCCGTTCCGAGACCGCCGGGCTTACCGCCGAAGAGGCCGGTCGTGTTTGAACCGAGACCGGTAAGACCCACTCCTAGAAAAGAGATCTTACTGTATTGAGAATATTTTTTAATTTTTATTTTAATTTAATTGACAATTGCGCAATTTAGAAAAGAATATTATGTATCTGCTAAAATTGGCTTTATTAAAATAAAAAGATTTAAAAAGTATTCCCATGATAAGGTTTATATTCTAAAAATAGACATTTTTCGTTGCTTATTAGTGCCTCAAAATTCACTTCGCGCGACCAAAGAACCAGTAGTCATAACTCCGCAACGTTGAGGAGAAAAATATCAAAGTTGTCGAGTGACAACTCGTGTTGAATGACAGTTTACAAAATTTCCTGGTTAATTTCTTTCCTCATAATTATGGCTGGTGGTCCACCAGACGTTTTCATGCAAAAAATATAACTATGCTAATAAAAAAACAGGGTTGTGACCATGTAAGAATACATCTCCGCCACTACTTGGGTAGCTGCGGAATCCCTTAGATTTTATTTTATTTAGGTTTTTTTTTTAAAAACAATACATTTTATTATATGTCAGCTCAAAGCCAGTTACACGTTTATCAGGCTGAAAACAACTCTTAATATAAAATTAGTATAGCTATTATACTATATTGGAAAAAATTAAGGTAACAAAAATATATAAAATGGAGGTAGAGGCTCACGTAATGCGTGGTGGTGACACGGTTTTAGGGGAACGGAACTATATGCCTTTTAGAAATCATTCCAATTGGAGTTGAAGTTTAGGAGTTATTGAATGAATTTGTATCAGACTTTTGAAGTGTCTTCCAGTACTAGAATCAACTTGTAGATGTCAAAAAGTAAGTGTTATACCAAGGCCTGTTGTGCCCGGCTGCTGCGCACCGAACCCTCCGAAGCCGGTCGTCGCCGTGATGGGCTTCGCGCCAAAAGCATTTGCACCGCCAAACAGTGAAGGCGTCGAGGTCGGAGCGCCAAAGGCGTTTGTGGCTGCCGTGCCGAAACCTGATAAAAATTACATTGTAAAATATATTTTTTTAACAGGTACAGATATATACGTATCCTATAACACATTTCACTTCGTACATAAAACACACGGACTAATCGTTGCCGCCCGATCGGTAAAGTTTGCTGATCGGGTGGCTACCCGAACGGGTTTTTCGTTCAGAGCGGAATGTGTTAAGAGGTAATAGTCCTTTTTTTTTCTCACCCGCACCCGTAATATACATCAAACTTGAACTACCCCCTCCCTTGTATTAATAGAAAACTAATAGAAATTAGACATGGTATTCGTTTAAATCACACTATTATTAACACACTGTAGTATAGTAAATCGAAAAATAAAGGTATACCCCCCAAAGCGCCCGTTCCGAATGGGCTGGCGTTGACGGGTTTGGTGCCGAATAGTCCGCCTGGCTGCTGTCCAAGGGTCGATGCGCCGAACGTGCCAAATCCGCCGGCCGTTGACGTCTGGGGCATTTCGAAGCCAGGCTTCGCTCCAAACAGACCAGTGTTCTGGAAAAAAACACACATATTACCATATTATCCCCCTCATCGCAATGACCGGTGCTCACAGGACTACGTCCACACTGGCCTTGCCTGTCATCGCTGGTGTTCTAACTGCGTACATTGAGGTGCTAGAGTCTGCCGAGCCCAAGTACGCAAAGGGCTGATAGTTGAGTACTTTTTCCTCTCTATCGACCCCAGCGAAGCTTCGTACCTGGAATGTTCCGCGAGCCTAAGGACTGAATCATTCCGCGTTTGACAGAAGCGTTGGGATTCGGATGGGACGTTCCTGACCTACTCGTACTTCCCTTCGGTACAGCAGAGGATGAAAAGCGCGCTTCTGGAGTTTGACCACACGACTACTCAGCTTATTGGGGTCACGGTAACCTCAAAGGTAAGATCGCTGAATTTGGGCCAGGACTCCCTCTAACTTCGCGGCTTTTAAGGTGTTCGTGGAGAGCTGGTTTACAAAATGGACGGTCCTTGTAGGGCCGGCCGGGTCCGCATAATAAAAATAAGTCTGCGTAGGTGTGGCTCCCTACTTCGCCCGGGAAAACAAAACATTGTTTGTTTCGTCCCTCATCCCTTTTAAGGGAAATACCTTCTTCGTAGTACTGGTACCCCTGCTCGCTGATAATCATCACACAAATTTTAGGATAAGGGAAAAATTGTTAAATTGTATATTAAGCTATTTATTTGTTTGTTTTAATTATAAGATATGTAATCCAATTTGACACTTCATTTCAAAATTTCACATCCTACTTAAGACTAAACTAAATTTTAAGTCAGACTTAACCGATAAACATTGTATTTTAAGTCACTTTTGTGCGTTAAATCGAACATAAAAGTCTGCCTTAGCTAAGAATCAAAACAACCACGACTTAAGCCTTAAGTCGGTGGTAAAATACGCTATCACCGACTTAAGCCTGAAGTCGGTGGTAAAATACTCTGCTAGGAGCGATTTCCCTACATTAACAGTGCTATAATCGCCGGGTATGAATATTAATTTATTTCACAAACGCTTGTAGAGTACATTGTTTTAAATAGAATATTAACCTGGGTCTGGTTCGTAGGCGCACCGAAGCCGAAAGCGCCCGCCGTCCCGGGCGCACCGAATGCGGACGCCTGCTGTGCGGGCTGCGTTCCGAAGAGCCCCGTTCCCACTCCAGGAACGCCGGGCGTAGCGGCCACGCCGAAGGGCTTCACCGACGATCCGAACAGCGACGGCGCCGCGCCCGCCGTGGACGTCGCACCGCCAAACGAGAAAGCACCTGCAAGTGTTTCAATGAAAATTTTACCCATTCGAAAGAGTTGTTTAGAGAGTTCTTCAGTCTACCACACATACGACATACATAAACCTTAATTTGATCACAGTTAATAGGAAAATTTAAAAATAATCAATGTAACAGGCAAATATTTTTGACAAAAATTTGTACTGTAATAGCGAAGACCATCAAAACTAAATGGAATGAAGCATAGAGGATCTTCGATTAACTTTCGACTCTCATCTTTTGACTCCGCCGTTTCCCTTTCCCATCACTAGAGGGAACTAGCGTGCTACGAAACCCATCGCCAGTAGCATTCTTTGGCATTAAAAAAAACCCAATAGATATTGTAATTTGTTCTCACCCGGTGTAGTTCCGAATCCTGACGTTGCCGGTTTACCAAAAAGTCCACCGGTGGCAGAGTTTGACGGCTGGCCGAATCCTACATGAAATGAATTGGTAAATTATTTATTATATTACAAATAAAAAAAAAAAAAATTTTAGCAGCATACAAGTGTAGGTATAGCCATCTCACTTTAATCTATGAGATACCCATTCAAACTGTTTATTTAACTGTGATTACACACAAGCCCTGATTTCAGATTACTTTCAGTTGACTAAGTTTCAGTGTGTTTAGGTTATAACTTGAGTGTTTAGAATCATCGTCAATGTATAGGAAGAGATTTTAGATATGTTTTAGAAAAAAGTCATACGTTAGAAGCGAATTTCATGAATATTACGAAAAAACAACACGTTTTCGACATATTCTTGATGCGATTTCATTCTGCACACGCTAGTCGCGAGTCTCGCCTCGTGAAATAGCAAGCTTATATGCCGTTTACATTTGAGGGTTCGCACCTCGTGACAGTGGCGCTTATAAGACACATTTATGCCAAATAAAACACTTAAAAAGCACATAATTCAAGTGCTTGAATTTCAAGATAAGACATTGCAAAAATTTTAAATCAGTAGTACTCGTATGTATATAAATTTTTGCTATGAAAATATATTTTTACTACATTCCGCTCCGTACGTAAAACGCGCGGGCCACACGTTGCCGCCCTATCGGCGAAGTTCGTTGACCGAACGGAATATCTCACACATGGGCTGCCACCCCATTTTTAGTTTAAGTTATAATTTCTTATAATTAGCAAATAATAAGCACAAAACTATAAAAATGTTTGTTTCTTATATTTAATATTATATTGCAATAGCTTTTGTAAATAAAACACTTTCAATTTTCACAATCAATTAAACGTCAAACCCGACTAAAATAAAAAAAAAAACGTCGTTTCGTCCATACCTTTCATGAATTCAGTTATACACGGCATGTCACACTTTTAAATATTAATAGAAATGAAGTAAGACGATGACGGGTTTGGTGTATACAGTAATGACGAGATATCATGTCATTGGCGCTGAGTGCGTTAAATGGCACTGTTTAATAGATATACGACACAAAAATGAATCAAACTTTATTTGATAAGCTTGCAGTAATATAGAGCAAAACGAATCTACACAGGAGTGCTAAGCTATGTTACAATTTATTTTTACGTTAGACCCTGTAAAAGCACAATCGTAACGAGCGCAACCAAAATTTATAATTATTACGAATTTTGAAATGCTTTCGAGATTGATAGTTAAAGTAGAAATTGGGAGAATTATTATTATATTAATAATAAGCTCATATCTGTATTTTATGGTGTGTTTGCCTTTTAAATAGTCGTCTAGTCTATTCTCGAATTGATTCACCGACGCTGCACTATTAATAATAGTTATTAAGCCTTTTATCCGACAGAATGACTTTTTGGCAGGGTAGAATGCATGAAACATGATGGACGGTCCTATTTTTTTTTTTTTGACGCGGGTAACTGGTTTTTTTCTCGGGCCTTTATAATTTCTTTTATATGTATATGTTATTTTTTCCTGCGTCAATCATTTTATGTTGATTTTTCATTAGTTGGTAATAGCTTTGGGTCATCACATTGGATGGTAAACTGTTTCAAACGTTGACCACTTCGTTGGAGAGGAAATGCTTCTTTGTATTTGTGTTCAATCCAGTACGAGACAGATTCATTCCGTGAACTCTTAGATTGGGGTTCTTGTTGAAGTTTTACATTTTACTGCAACCCGGAAAGTCGTTAAGTCCATTCGGAATCATAAAAGTTTCCTTAAAAGTTACATGGATTAGGGGGAGCGGACTGTATGCTTTGATGGATTGGAAGGTTCACAGCTGAGAGTAAATGGCAATCAACAAGAAAACAAAAGACCTGTTCGCCTACCTTAGCCTATTTTTCTCACTGCTTCCTTAATGTTTTGAGTTGTTTTCACGAGCTCGGTGAATGATGTGACGAGATGTCACGGATTGCAGGAATAGTTCGCAGCGAAAAAGGTGTTATTTTGCACGGATCACGGATTGCAAAGGGGTGGGTATACCCCTTGCATTTCTTTTTCAACTGACAGTTACCGACAGCTGTGATAATGTTAAGAGTTGCCAGTAACAAAAACTGGGGAAATTGGAGAATGGTGAATTTGCAATATATAATAAACATAAAATAATAATAAACATTTATAGAATAAATATTAAAATGATAGAATATTGAATTTAAATAACTCAATTTATAGGGTGAGGTCAGACCATAATCTCTTATTTTATTGGTTTATCTATCCGAGGCAAGGTCACATATAGAAAGATATATATACATTTTTTACCAACCTGTGGGTTGCCCAAAGAGTCCGGGTTTATTTTCATTGCCGAAAGCCGTTGTTCCACCGCTCGGGCTGCCAAAAGTGTTCGTCGCACCGAACAGCCCTGTCGTGGCCGTGGGGTTCTGAGGCCCGCGCCGTCCGGCCATGTAATCCTCCAGGCGTAACTCTTCCAACGATTTTGTCTCGTATTCCTGAAGGTAAATAAAGAGTGTATCAGTACTCATTTTTTTAATGTGCATAATTTAAATAGATTAGGAAAAATTAGGAAAACCTTTAAAATATGTACTTCTAAAAATGTTATAAATATTCATAAATAAAATCAAAAGTCAAAATTTACTTTAAACTTTAAAAAAAGTTCGTAATTCGACTTATATGTTTTTTTGTTCGTGTGTGTTCCACTAACACTCACGAATGGCTTGACGATTTTAAATCTTTTTGTTTTTTCATATGATACGGGATTTCTCTGGAATAGTCCCGTTTTTAGTTCAGTTAAATTAAATCTAGTGTAAGATAGGAAAAAAAATAAAAACACCTTTCAAAATATTATCAAATTGAATAAGTTTAAAGCAAAATTTCGATTATTATAAATTGCACCTGAATTCTTTGAGTGTATTAAAAAGCTCCACTTCAAAATTTGCCGATGACACCAAGATCTTCCCCACCACAATACATTCAGATCGTTACAAGACCTCGACCGGCTCACTGACTGGACTAAGAAGTGGCTACTTTCTTTTACTGCAGCCAAATGTACGGTTTTACATATAGGTTAGGTTAGGTTGAACCCGAACGGAGTTAACTTGTATAAAGTTAACAGACTGACCTGGGAATCATCATAACTCTATGGATCTGAAGTGGAATGATCATATATGTGAAATGGTGCGAAAGGCTATTTCTATGTTGTACGCAGTACGGAAAGCGTTCGCAAATATAAGCGAGGATTTATTTTTTAAAATTTATAAGGCTTACATTAGACCGATTTTGGAATATGGCTTTCAATTATGGAATCCATACTTCATTAAGGACTGTGGTTTATTGGGAAAAGTGCAAAGGCGACTAAAATTCCAGGACCTTTGAAAGGTTTGGAGTATGAAGAAAGGCTTAAACGACTCAAATTGCCTACTCTCAAAGGAATTCGAGAGTGTGGTGATCTCATTGAGACACATAAAATGTTGTCAAGAGCTTAAGAATATATTCACAGCTAATGAGGCCACCATTCGAAACTCAAATGAGGACCTCGTCAAACTGTTTTGGAATTCAACTATCTTAGTAACAGAATCGGAAACAGACCCATCAGCTATGCTGTCTGTTAATGTAATAATAATAACCATATCGAAGTTTCATTAAGTTACGTTAAAAATTCTGATCAATACGTATAAAAACGTTTCCTAAAAAATTAAAAAATAAAGAAAATGCTGAAATCAGCGCAGAAATAAATCGCATGCAACTTCACAATATAAACCATTTCTCCGCGCCGACTTCTACGACTGGTTTGGTATTTTTATTGTTTAATATTGTACATTTATTTTAAAGTCATTTTTTTTTTTATTTTTGAAACCGATGACGGGATATACCTTCATGCAGGTGATACAGTGGTGCTTGATATTAATGCTGGTGCTCTGTCCGTTCTTCAGCATCACATCTGTTCCCGGCACCGGATTGTACTTGATCACCGTTCCGGACTGCTGCATCTGCGGTGCGCCAAAACCTTCCACGAGAAACAGAAAACACCATATTTCAATTAATACTTGTTTTTTTAAAATTCTGCGAAGATATAATTCTAAAGGTTGCTTAACTCTAAAATACCTGTACAGGGTGTATTTAAAAACACTGATGAGCTATATCAACTGTCAAACATTAATCTGCAAAAATATATTACAAAAATGTTTGTTACGAGAATAACCAATTTAAAATTGAATCAAGTGTGGCGATTTATTTGTGTCGGGAGCGAGAGAGAATAAACCGACCACTAAATGAAATCAGGGATGCCACCTACGGGTTAATTTCTGGCAGCCGTAGGTCTGCTGATACAGATTATTTTAAATCCAGCCAGACACCGAGGTTCAGAAATCAAGGAGAATTATTTAATATTTATTATAAAACAAAAAAAAAAATAATTCAAGAGCTTATTGGTGTTCATGGAACAGAGTTACACTAGGCGTGGAAAATTATCAAGGCGGAAATCGCTTTCACGAAAAGTCAAAAATAACACTTCCCTGTAAATCTGGCGAGGCTCGACGTCTTGGGCATGGCCAGTACGCTAGGAGAAGTTCAAACTAATTTCAGAATATATCTAAAACTTTAGAAATATTTTTTTTCATGACATTGATTTAGTCGTAGATATAACGACTGTAGTGATTTTAAATGCAACCTGTATACAGAGTGTATTTATATTCACCAGTCTTTAAGGGGGTCAATGTTTCCCAAATTTATTTTCCCCGTGGACCCCTAACCTAGTATTTTTATCCTTCGTGGACCTCCTCCCTCAGGATTCCCACACTGTGATAGGTTTTTTTGTATAGTGGAATCATTTTTTTCTTCCTGTCAGGGACCCCCTGGCAGTCGTCATGGATCCCCGGGAGTCCGTGAGGACCACTTTGGGAAGCTCTTGGAAGACGTCTACTATCTTCGTCAAGTTGCTACTATCTTCGTCCTTTAGCCGTCTTTGGAAGACGGCCAAAGGACGAGGATAGTAGATTCTCATACATGAATGTATAGAAGCTAAAAACGCAACCTATGTTTCCTTAAAATTACTTTATTTAATGAGTCCATTATTAATAAATATTGCAATGCACCAAAATATGAATTTAACACAAAAAACAAATAATGATAAAATTAAGTAAAAAATGTATGTTGAAAAACCGTATGCCTATACAATAACAACAATATATCTATTTTTCTTTATTTTCAAAAATTTACTGTTTATTATTTCATTATTATCAATCTCTGTATGTTTACAATGGTTTTGCAGGTTTATTGTTTTAAATTCCACTCAACCAGTGATATAAATCGCTGTTATACTCACCGGTGGTCCCGCCGAAAAGTCCCCCAGTCGGAGCGGCGACGCCGGGCTGCCCGAAGAGCCCCGGGGCCGATTGGGGCGAGCCGAAAAGACCGCCGCCACCCGTTCCGGCCGCCGGATTGCCAAACCCACCGAAGCCTGCGGATAAAAACATTTCACTTTTTAAATAAAATTGCAAATTGTAATTAATTTGTATTTTTATTACTTTTTATTCACACAACAACAACAAATACAAAGGTACGTGGTATACAGTAAATTCAATCACCACGATCACAACCCTCCTGTTATGGGGACAATTTTAACATATGCAGCATTTCTACATTTATGGCTACAGTTTGTATTGTGTATCGCAACAGCAAGACTCCTTGTCCGTCGTGTATTGTGGGCGGTTAGTACAAGAAACGGATGATTAATTTTGAAAATAAATTATAAACATAGATTTTACCTGGCGGTTTGGCGCCGAAAGCGGACGTGTTGGCCGACGTTTGACCGAAGAGAGTAGAGCCGGCGTTGTTACTGAATAGGCCGCTCGTCGCCGGCTGCCCAAAATCTATAACACACAATTGCATATCTTAGGAACAGTGTCAAACACGGTCGAATACAGATCTGAACTCACCAACACAGCCAGAAATATCGCTCTACAATAAGGTGAGTTTACGACTATGATCGTTTTATATATTTTTTTTCAATTTGTTCTATTAGTCAGCGGCAAGAGCGTACAAGTCATTCATGTGTGTTGTTTGACTTAATTCCATGCAATATGAAATTCAAAATTTAATGTTAGTAACAGTTACAAAACTCAATTACAGCCCGTATTTGTATTTATTTTTTGATAATATTCATTGTAAGTTTTATTTTTTCACGTAAAAATGAGAATTGACATTTATAGAAGTATAAGATGCCATTAATAATTATTTTTGTTTGACATTAACTATATTGACAATGACAAGACAAGAAGAAGAAAAAGGAACATTTGAAATCTCACAAAATTCACAGCTCTGTCAGATCTACCGGAGAAACACGCCGAATCCAGTCGTCATCAATCAAGTTGTAATCTCAATATGGGCATATCTGCTCTAGCTGCTCACCCATTAACCAATAATAATAATAATAAAATCACAAAGCTTATGAAGAAAAACTTGTAACTCTGGGTATGCCAACTTTAAAGAATAGACGTGATAGAGGTGATCTTATTGAGGCCTTCAAGATCCTGAGTGGCCATCGCAACTTTGCACCCTGTTTTCATACTCTAACAAAAACTTCCATCTTCGGGGGCATCGTTTTAAACTGTATCGTGGAGTGTTTAAGTCGAATCGGAAGGAAAACTTCTTGCGCAACAGAGCGGTCAACACGTGGAATCGTCTACCCGATAAAGCGATTGGTGCGAAAAGTGTAAACGCTCAAAAATAAACTGGACTGCTTCTACTCGCAATAATATGTGTTTATACCGAGGACTTTTACATTACAATGGAAGGAATAATTGCCGTCACAATAATTCCACGATTACAAACTATAGAGGATATTTGGAAATATCACTGCCAAATTAATAGGTATGATTCCAAGAGCCACATAAAGTTAAGTGTGACTTTGTTTAAAATAAACAATATTTTTTAGATCTTGATTTAATTTTCTTTCCATATTTTAGTTAGAGAGAAATCGATCTGGTTTTATTTAACAATCAATATTTTTTTTGTCTAATTGTCCACTTGCGATATTCGTTAGGATTAAACATATATTATTAAAAGTACATCATTTTTCTAGATGATTCATTACTCAGTTTAACCTTGCTGAAACAAAAAAATAAAAATATAAAAAAAATTTACTTCCAAATCCGGTTTGATTAGCGGTTGCTGGAGATGCGAAGAGGCCCGACGAAGGCGCGGTCTGGTTTGGAGCGCTGCCAAAGAGCCCTCCGGCACCGCCGGCCGTATTCGCTCCAGCGCCGAAGGCCGTTCCGCCGCCAAAGGCTCCACTGACACCCGCTGCCGACCCCGGCTTGCCAAACGCCGATGGCGAACCGAACGGCAATGCACCGGCCGGCGGGGACCCAAAACCTGATCAGAGAAAAATACAGGTAAACGGCAAGCATATTTGAGCCGATTGACCGGCCAATTTAAGGAACACCTTATCTTAAGTAATGGGATGTGCGATAAAAATGCCCATGTTTAGATTACATGTTAAAAAACACCTTTTTGTCGTTAACATCAAGAAAGTGCTGCCAAAATTTTGTCACAACAGCATAAAATACATCCCTTGCCATATAAATAAAAAAAAAAAAATCATTTAAACTAAAATTAATTAAACTGAAATTAGTCTTTCACTATTCACACCAATTGTTGACTCCTAGCGTCTATAGGTCCTTGAATACACTATCAAACCATCGCAATTTAGGCCTTCCAACACGTCTACAGGGTGGCTGAGACCAAGTGTTACCAAATGAAAACGCTGTAAGTTTTTTAATTTTGATTATTTTTTATTGAAATTTCGTGGAATATGTTAAAAACATATTAGATTTTATGAAAAACATGTTACTGCTCGATATGACCTCCTTTGGGCTCTGATTATTTGATTCAATCTTCCATAGAAAGCATTGCATGCTGACCGAACATGGGCTTCCGGAATCTTATTCCATTCTCGAACAAGAGCTGACTTCAATGCATCAACACTTTTGTATTTTTTAGTGGACACCTTACTCTGCAAAATGGACCGTATGGAGAAATCCATGGGATTAAAGTCTGGTGAATATGGTGGACATTCTTCCGACGAAATCAGCCGCGGAACGCAATTTTGTAAAAATTGCTGTGTCGCTCGAGCTTTGTGACCGTGCCGAGTCATGTTGGACCAAAATGTTTACATGCCCAAGGTAGCAAAGCATCGTTTAGGATCTATTGGCGGTACACCTCTTGGTTTACCTTGACTCCCTGTTCGATGAAAACCAGAGGAGTGCGTCCATCCGCAGTCACTGCGGCCCAAACCATAACAGAAGCTGGTGATCGCCTGCGCATGGCAACTCTTGCGTCCAAATTATCGTTGGACTTGTGCTCTAACTAAACACGATCATTTTGTTTATTCACCTACTGTTGAATGGTGAAAATTTTCTCATCAGAAAAGACAAATTTTGGATCACGTCACGTTCGGCCAAGGCCTTCAATGCACGTGTTCTTTCAAGCCTAACTATTTTTTGTGCCTCCGTAAGATCTTGAACTTTTTGTATCTTGTAGGGCTTCAAGTGTAGTTCATTTTTAATATGGTTTGAAAGCTGTATCGTGAAACGTGCAGACGTGCTGCTAATTGATTGGCACTTTGACAAGGATTTCGTTGGATTCGTTGCTTCACCTTACGAATCATTTCTTTTGATGTTGCTGTCTTTTTAGGACCGCCTCTGTTGCGTTTAGCGATGCTATCAGTTTCGTTGTATCGAGTTATGGTTCAATACACAAACATTTTATTCACGTTCAAATGCTGGAGCTGACGAACTATTGCTGTTTGTGAAATTCCAGCCAAATACAGTGCAATTACACTATTACGTTTGAATTCCATTACGATTTTTTTTATGAAGATATTAATTTATCACAATTCTTTTTTGACCACATGTAGAAAACTAACCAAACTTCAATCTGTCAAAAAAATGACGAGCGAAAATGACAACTACACAAATGACAGCAGAGTGAAGTTGGTAACGTTTAGTCTCAGCCACCCTGTATGAACATCTGGCTTATTATGAATTAGTTATACAATAAAGCATCTAATTTTAGGCATAAGTCGGACATGCGCCGATTATGATGATTTTTTTTTTAGACACTAAATCCACCGTGCTTACTCATAATCTGCACGAATATTTCACCGCAACCGTAAAACAATTTGAAATAAAACAAAATCGCTGAGAAAGAAGGAGCTCTCAACGGAATGGAACTTCAAATGTGAAAAAAGTGGTGGGCAAATATTGCAGTAACTAGTATATTACTGGCGACTCCCTACAAAAAATACCTACTTAGTATTTTCCCTGTATGTCATTACGGGTACAAGTAATAAGTACAATGGTATGGAAGTAATCGAGTACCTACCAAATAATATGATGGGCCCTACGCTAAATATAATTTTGTTTGGTTGCTTAACTGTTTGGAATCCGTGACAGGGCAATTGAAATCGACCATTAGGCCGCTTTAACATTAATACTTATTTTTTAGATATCTTCCAAGTCCAAATTTCTGAGAGAATATTTGTTTTTACTGTACTCATTACTCATTATCTTTAATATTACCATCTTTTAGTCATCGCAGTGTATCTAATCTGTCCCCCCAATGCGTTTCGTTCACAGTTGGAGTTTTTTTTTTAAATAAATCATAAAATCTATTATCACAAAAGTGTCGTCAACAGGTGAAATATATATTGAAGCTTTTATTACAATTCTTCTTGCTGGTATATAGGTATTGAGCTATTATTAGATGGTTTTTGTTAAGGTTTAATTTTAACTCATAAAGCCTTAATCCGGATCATCTCAAAGTAATTTTATTACATTAATTTACAATTCATATTTTTTTTCATTAAAGAGACATGATATTTCATACGTACTTAGACTATTCTTAAAGACTAAAGTGTACATACATTAATTAAAATTACACCTTTATTAATAATTTTAGGGTGTAAAGGTATGCAAATTAAAGTAAAAACTTTCTCAAACTATCTATATAATTTAAGGACTACGCTCTTGTCGACAGAATAACTGTTTTTTTTTGCCAAAGACCTGCTTTCCTAATACATGACATTTATTTACTCCTTCGCTTGAGCGGCGTCCAGGTCTTCTCTTCCTCTTTTCCCCTCGACCTTTCCTCAATGGTGTTTTTATAAGAATCCTGTTCTGTTTTCAATGGTTCCGTGATGCATCTTTAAAACTTTAGAGCATAATAAAACTGGTTCTTATATAATAATAAAGCTATATGTGTTTGCTATTTATTTTTGGCCAACTTTGAATTTACACAAAATAAAACCATAATGTCAAAGCGGTCTAATCTGTCATAATTGTTTATGTGGCATTAATTTCCTCCCCGTAATCCCCTCTCCCCCACGTCAATAGACCGTGCTGTCTGTCAAAATAACGACGGCGATTCGGTGGCGATTTATGTATCATTTTACGGTGTTATATTTTCTATTTTTACTATTAATACGTACAATTATTACTAGTTAATGTAATCATAACAGCATTTGTGGTCATTTTAAGTGTGGTTTATCATTCGTTCGTTGTTAATATAGTGCAATATTCAACGTTTTGGATTCTCTGTATCGGGAGATAAAAATATTTTTTTCTAAGTTATTTTACGGTTGCGGTGAAATATTCGTGCAGATTATGAGTAAGCACTGTGGATTTAGTGTCAAAAAAAAAAAAATCATCAAAATCAGCGCATGTCCGACTTATGCCCTAATTTTATCTCATCTTTTACCTGCTCTACAAAGTGCTAAGCTACCACTAAAAGTTAAAATGGGTTAAGCTGGGCACTCACCGAACGTCGATGTGTTCTGCTGACCAAAGGCCGGTTTCGGAGGTCCAAACATTGTCGGTTGAAGTTATTCAATTTCCAAATTCACTCGAGAATTGATTATATTTCATACAGGCCAAGGTTGTTGGGACTACAGCACCTGTTGATATATAACAAAAAAACATCAAAAAAGATTATAGTATATTGCGACGACATACCTATTTGTGCTCATATATTGATATTTGATTAAAATATGTAAATCTTTGGAGAAGTCAGAAAAATTCCCAATAGAGAGAATCGCTCAATGCCTTGATTTTTACTCTTGCTAAGCAAATATATCTTAACTAACAAAATCGTTGACCTGTGGAATCAACTCCCGCAATCAATCATCGAAGCCAGAAATACCAATCAATAGTCAAAACACATTGAATCCAGTCATCATCAATGAAGTTGTGATATTGATATCGGCATATCAGCTCTAGCTGCTCGCCCATTAACCAATAATAATTTTATGTTATATGTAAGGCAGACTCTGTAGAGCGAGTATCAACTGCCCCAAGGTGCTCTTAAATCCCGGAGAAAATCAATCCCCGGGGAAATCATTATAAAATGAAAAGGGAATAGGTAAACAGCTGCGCGTATAATAATAGAGTGTTGCGGCGCGCGGAACTGGGGGGAAATCGTCGATGTCGGATTTTCACAGGGACGATTTGTATGACATGCCGTATCTACGTTTTAAAACATCGTTGAACTGTACTCAACAGCACTTCCCCGACAACACAATCCACGCGATAAAAAAACTTAAAATACAATCTGAAGTTTTCTATATTATTTTTCAGTAATGTTTTCAATAGCAGGATGTGTAGAGAGTATCTGAACGGAAATAATAAAACGGCATTTTTATATACGAAAAAAACAATATTGCAAGAAGTTGTGCAATATTTTGATGCATTCGAGAATGCTGTCAAGCAAACACGTTGGCGGTTGAACAAGTCAAAAGTTGCACGACAAAATACGATAACATTCATATCAAATTCGGAGCACAGAAGAAAAACCTATTATACATAATTTCAACAGAGGAAGTTTAGCTTTAATCATTAAGTATATTAATTTCAATTACTTTTGCATTCGAATTGTTGAGAAGTACCACCACTTATTTCAATTACTACTTACACTGACTTTCTTCGAGTCCCAACTAAGAAACACAAATATCTTTCACAAATAATAAAATTATACACTCGTTATTGATCTTTCTTTACTCAATTTACTTGAACAATTATCAAATAAAAACGTTGTTTTTGCTCGCTAGCGGAAACTTTGAGCGGGCCGCGCCGACGCAGACAGGCTTTTCTGGCCAGCGAGCCGCGTCGTCGTACCGCTTCACTCCGGCCGCGGAACGCGCAAGGATTTTGAAATATTACAAATAGGTATTGAAAGAAACCAACGATTTTCCACACAAAACAAAACACCCAGCGCTGAATCAGCCGCCATTATCCATAGACAGCAAAAACATCTAGCTAGTAGTGATGGGACAAAGACAATAGGAGACAATAAAAACTTAATATCTCTGTATATAATATAAAAATAAATATGAAAAAATTATATTTTATTATTTTTGACAAAAGAAATACACTAATATATACTATAGTTTATAATATTTGTCAGAAACTAATATACCAAAAAAATTAAAGTGTATTTTATACGTGCTCATTGTGCATCTAACAGTATCTCGATATAATTTTTAATAATTTAAAAATATATATATATTTTGTAAAATAAAATGGTAATTTAATCGTAATTTAATTATATTATTATTATTAGCATCAGAAACATTTAAAATTTAAGAAAAAAATATTCGGGCAAATAGCGTACCGAACTGATATTTATTATGATGATATTATGACACTTGACATTGTGCAGTGACATAAAATGCTGTAAGGTCACACTTTTTTTAAGATAACTGCAGAACTATTTATTCGGTGATATAATTACTTTTAACAGCGAATTCGCGGCTGTATACAAAAAGTAAGAATATGTCAAAAACATTTTTGTTATAAATGAACATAATATTTAACTTCTAGAAGCATTTAACGATTCAGATATTGAAGTAGAATTTACTTAATTTATTTATGCATACATATACAAAACTTATTAAAATAAAAAATACAAGGCCTAACCATGCCCGTACTAAAGTAGACTTTATAAAACTAAACTTAAATAAATAAAAAACACATTATGCTATTTATAGTAAGGAAATAATGCAAAATTAAATATGATTATACTGTAACGGACCCAAACTGCGTGGGCCCGTGGGATAATGGTAATAACTCGTGAGTTTGTTAGAAGATTTATTACTCGATTTACTGGTTACATAAATACTCCGATATACGATATAATTTTAAGACTCAATTATGTAAAGACGCGTTCCGGTATGGCGACGTCAGATGAGAGTAGGCATTAACGGCGCGCGAACTCAGGTGAAAAAGCCGTGCACTGGCGGTCGATATAGACTGCCAGATGTGTCGGAGGGGAAACCCTCTACCTCAGGCCTGGCGCATTCTCCCGGCGTTATCCTTGGTTGACGGACTTTGTACCTTGCATCTGATGCTGTCGTCAGCGGAAACCTGGTGTGGACGTCATGTGAACTCATGACCCCAAAATACAATGTTTACAAACCAGTCACGCTACGTAACGGTTGACAATCATCGTCTATTAAAATAAAGTAAAAATTAAATAAAGCATAAAGTAAAAATTGACACTTAAAAAAGATATTATTTAGACACCACAAAAATGTAGAAATAAAATTTCCGCATTATAGATGGAAACTCAATTTAACTCTTGTAATTATATAAAAATGCGGTATGAAAAAAATGTTTATGTCTACAATTACTGGCAACTGATTATAAAAGTTCCACATTCCCATCTACATAAAAAAAATGAATTAAACAAAGCTCTAAATATATTGTTTTCTAACAATATACTCTAATGTCACAACTTGATCTTTCTAATTTGTCGGTAGGTACGACCTTACTTGGTTTTGGGATTCGTCAAGAATGTCCCTCAAACTCGCTTATTTATAAAAATGAATAGTTATAAGTGATATGGACGCAGTAATATTTTGTCAGTGGCGTTTACCAGTAGCCATGCTAATAGAAGAGACGACCGTCTTTTTATCGAATAGTATTGTACCCTCTCATGTGCGTGTAAAGATCACCGGTGAGATAAATAATTATTAAAATGTGCCAACTGCCACGCACATACCTGATTTTATTAAAGCATGTACGTGGTGACTGAAAGCTAATAGGTATAAGTTTAAATAGCTACAAGTTTAAAAACCACTGAGAATAATAATCGGATTTATAAACCTAAAAGTTTAAAATTAAATAAACAGCATTATCTATATAGGTATTTTTAAAAAAATGCGTTTTAGCATTGATTATATATTGTTTAATAATCTATGGTTTTAGGCTTGTATGTAGAGACGGATTGTTTAATTGTTTAATAACGGCGGCCTTCCAGAGTCGTACCATAGAGTCGGAGTTTTGTACTTTGTGACCGTCAGTCAGTTCGATTTCTTTTGATGCTAAAAAATGCGATGTTGCTTGTGATGTGATTGCGTATTTATCAATTTTTGTCCGTGATTTGCTATTTTGGCATTGTTTATTATTATTATGTCGCGAGTTCCATTCAAGAACACATTGAAATTAGTTTGAAAATTCCCAAAAATGGAGCGATTTTACAACAACAAGAACTCCAAGCAATCGTACTATGAGATATTCAGCTCTTGCCGGCTATGTGGCTCCGGCGGCGGCTACAAAATGCCGATCCTCCAAAAGCTGGCCGCCGATGACTTCGTTGACATGGAGGTTGAATTACAGGTCAAAATTAGGGATTGTGTTTCGATTGAGGTTAGTTTCCGAGTTTGTTTTCAAACTGGTTTTGTTTTGCTTACCGCGCATCGAACGCCACTAATGTCCCGCTAATTTTCTAGCTGCCCCTATTATTAAGAAACTTGTCTGCCATCGCTTCACATTAAAAGATTAAAAGGATATTCAATGAATCGTTCTGGTTCTTTTTTTCTAACAGGATATTAATCTCGCCCATTATTCTCCATTTAGGCGAATCTTCAGTTTTTGTCCTGCTGTCATGTTTTGTATCCATATAAGAACGCAGTCGATACATAATCATAGAAATTACTTATTGTAATATTCTGAAGGTTGCAAAGCTGCTTTTATCTTCGTAGGAATATCTAAAGAATATGGGCGAAACTGTTTTTTACAAAAAATAATAAATGATAGACATTTTAATATGGAAAACACATTAAAAATAAAAAAAAGTGGCAAAATATAATCAAGAAGTTATAATATAAACAACATTGTAATTAGAGAATAACAAAACGATATGCCCGTCTATCAAATATGCCGCTGGGTATTATACTGAAACGTTTTCTAATATTAGTATCAACATTTGTTTTAGGGTTTTTCATCGATTATCCTACAAACCTATTACTTTTCGAATTATACCAGAAAGCAAAAAACACTGATCCTTCAATTAGCGTATTGTACCGGTATAAGTAGAGTCCGATTGGGAGGGCAGTCGTATTATTAAATTCCATTTCTCAGATTAGGAATCTGCTTTCCATTACACCTTTGTAATATAATTGTGAATTATTTGTTTGTTATTTTGCACTTAAGTGCATTACTGTTTTATTTACATGTTATGTTATATTATGTATGTTAGTGGATGTGGGGGTTTTTTCCCCCGTGTACCGCATCCTTTCCAGAACTATTGTACTTTTAAATCCACTTATAGCTCGCCCTCTAGTCCCGTACTGTAGATAAAGTTAAGTATCTTTTTGGGTGCGATGGTTCTAATGTCTTCTGGCTTGAGGAGATGGTTGCCTAGAAGCTGGTACCTTTTGTACATGAGGGGCCCACATTCTCCCAGTAGGTGTAACGGAGTTTCTGGGCCCACTTGGCAGAGCCTGCACCTGTCGTCGGTCGTTTTATTTACATATTTATTTGTATACACGTCGGCCAACGAACGAGCGCTATGAGATGCCGGCCAGCTCGACGTGTAAAAGCGTCGCGCAACCTATAAGGATTGAATTTCAACCTTTTTTATCTATCTTGATGATCAATAATCAGTATATTTCAGGTGAAACAACAGGATAAAATGCCCCCGTTGATATGCGAACTGTGCGTGGACAAGATCGACGATTTCTACGAATTCAGGGAGATGTGCAAAACCACCAACACTCGCATACGCTTGTTGCTCGGTCTGCCGCCGCAGAGCCTCTCGCAGGAAGCTGTAAGTATACGTTCGGCGCTTTTGCTATCGAGGTTTATCGAAAACACCATTACCCGTTCACTTTAAGAGGTCTCGACCCGGTGATTTCTCCATACAAACATTTCGGTGTCGTGACTCTTATTTCTAGATTGTATAAGAAAAATAATAATAAATATCGTAGTATCACCTAATTAAAAAG
Organism: Neomicropteryx cornuta; assembly: GCA_020383195.1. Lineage (NCBI taxonomy): Eukaryota > Metazoa > Arthropoda > Insecta > Lepidoptera > Micropterigidae > Neomicropteryx > Neomicropteryx cornuta. The sequence goes on from JAHKQU010000031.1 coordinate 4,607,780, forward strand.
TCTGTATTTTTACAAGCTTTTATTTAGCTTGGAACGTTTGTTTGTTGGTTTAGGTCAAATCTTGCAATTAGAACCACTTCCTATTAACCTACGGAGTTGAAAATTGACATGTCGGTTGATATATGGTTTTATAATGATTCAAGTTTTTTTAAATATCCTGTTTTTCAAAATTATCCTAAAAATCAATGAGTTTCTCTTTTTTCTAGCCTTTTTAGTTGAGATAGAATGATTACGCGCAAGACAGAGATGAGCTCTTTCGGAAAGAGCCCCCTTAAGAACTTGTTATACACGGCTGATTTCTGATCTTCTCATAGACTAAGTGTGATTAACGGTCGCGTTTTGAGGCCGCCGTGTGGGACATGAATTGACAATGCCTCGCTCAAAGTTTTACTAAATAAATATTTGTAAACAATTTTACAATAAATATAAATGATACCGGCGTCTCAATGATACCTTTGCACCTTTGCACCTTTGCAATATTTGTTGGATATTTTTCGCCTGATTGCATTATTATTAATTCTACCTATTTGTGTTTTTATTTTTGTCTTTTCTAAATATACAGGATGTTTAAAAATTTAGGGCACTCCTTTTACGAGGTTGATCTACATCGATAACTAAACCAGTCTCTGGAAAAAAAATGTACTAAAATAATCATTTTTTTAAAAAACTGACCACTGGCCGATCTCGGGCCATGCGTTCAACCCCGTTCTCAAACAATAAAACAACATAGCTTTTGGAAATAAAATTCGAATTATTTACCGCCAAATCCATTTAAAACACTTTGAAATCACTAACGCATTTTTCGCATAACCAAGCAAACGTAAAACCGAACTAAAATTGAATAAAACGACGATTAGTCTATGCCTTTCATGAATGCAGGTATACGTGACATGCCACGTATTTCAATATTAATAGAAATGCAGTAAGACGATGACGTGTTTACTCGCATACGGCACGTGGCGTAAACAGCGATGACGAGATATCTCGTCATCGGCACTGAGCGTGTTAAAGGTCTCAATAAGGTCACCTATCACTAACAGTTGGCAGGCGAAGAATTCTGTGTCTCTCAATATATTCCATATGCCTTAAATGTCGGGGGATTTTTGTACCTCTTCCAGTAAATATGCCCTACCGAGACTTTTAAATTTTTTTTTATGCCATTTTAGTCGGAGGACTGCATTCTGGGGATATCGGGTCCCGTTTTCAAGAGCAGCAAGGAGCCTGAATCACCGAGCGGCAAGTCCAAAGCGAAGGGGAAGTCTCTCGCCGACGTGGCGAAGAAGGACAGCTACAAGAAGGAAACCGATTCCGGCAAACGCCTCACCAGGGGAAAGGTACCTCCATGCTCTACTCTGAAACTTGTTTATATGATGATAACTTAATAAACTGAACTCACAAGTGTCCGCGACATGAAATCTGTATCGGAGCATGAGTGAAGTCACCAAAATATGCTAAAATCTATTTTAGCCATGAAACAAAGGAAAATACACTCAATTTTACAGATTTCGCATTATTAATCTGCAAAAATATTTTAAATTACTTTTTCTACGATAATTTGTGATTTTCCAGATAAAATTCACAAGCAAATAGTTAAATTTCAAAGCAAACCACCTAATAATCTGAAGCCTTGCAGAGTGTTCAGTTGGAAAACTTGGAGTTACTCGAAGAGCAATGTATTGAAAAATACTAGGCATCAAACTCAGCGGGCGGAAAAGAAATGAATGGACAAGAGAGAACAAACGAAGTTGCGTGATTCGGCGGCAACACTAAAATTGAAGGGCGACCACCAATGCGTTGGATTGACGACACAAAATGCTTTGCAGATGGAAAAGGCCCAAAACGGCGAAGATTAGAAAGTACTTGGGGAGGCCTATGCCCTGCGGTTAGGCACAGGCCCCGCTCGTAAAACTGTTGCGAGTGCCGACCGCCAAAGGGATTGAAATCAGGAGATCAGAGTACCAAAATTGAGACGAACAATACCTTAATACAGAACATGCCACGTTCTTGGTTGTTATATCTCATAGTATTTTCCTATTATTTTTTTATGTGATTTGGCCCAAACCATTTTCTATCACCATAATCGCAATGATGTAAGGTTCTAAATTATTTTCTCAGGAAAAAGAAGCGATGAGTCGAGAGCCCTCTCCTCCGACCGGTAGAACCACGCGACACGGCAAGGTAATTTAAAAATACTAAATTTCTAAAATTATACTAGCCAGTACCCATTTATGGTACCAGTACCTATTAAACGCTGTTTAATTCCGGGATTGTTTTTGCAGGGTTCGCCGCATACACCTGTCCCCGTCGCACAAGAGAGACACGGCCTGAAGAGGGAGAGAGAGGGGCTGCAGGAGAAACAACCCACGGACAGGAGTGGAAAGAAAGCCAGGTGGGCAAATGTCATTTCGGTCTTCCCATCTGCGGTCGTGGTCACAAACGATGCCGTTTCATCATCTCATCAATGTTTCTTAGAATTTACAAATCTTATATACGGCCTATACTGCCACCAGCGGGCCACCAAGCTTCCTATAGGATTCAAGAATTTGACTTATGATGGACGTCTGATACATTTGAAGCTAACATCACTAAAAAACGAAGAGAGCGAGGCGATCTCATAGAGACTTTTGAGATTATAAAGGGATTCTATAATTGTTCAGAGCTTAGAGACATTTTTACCTTCAACACTAATACCCATCTACGTGGGCTTGAGTTAAAATTTTCCAAAAGTGTCTTCAAATCTAACCCAAAAAGGAACTTGATTTGAGTGATGAATCGCCTACTAGCGTTTTCACTTCCAATTCAGTTAATCAGTTCAGATGAGTACTTATTCACAAGAGCACAATAATCAAGATACAGGTTTATCAGCTGAAAAGCTGCACACCTATTAATTAAAAATAAAATAAACCCTACCCTATATAATTACCCCTATAATATGTTTTAGTTTTGATAAAATGTGTGGAAAAATACAGACTTTTCGAGGCTTTCAACTTTTAGGCAAAGTTGAAATTTAACTTTTTCATTATACAGGTTGTCACGAGATTATTCCCGAAGACTTAAAGAGATGTTTGTGTTCCCTATTACGAGTAAGAAAATACGGAAATAATTCATCCCTAAATTTATTATTTTTATTAAATTGCTAGAGTGAATTGCCTTTAACCTAACCTTGAATGCGGTCAACCGGAGCGGGCCGCGGTGTCGCCAGCGAACGATCAGCCGACGACCGCATTACAACCAACGTTCGTTGTTATCACGTACAAGTTTACATTTTTTTTTCTCGGAAACCATTATGAATTTTGGTATGTGGTCTTTACAAATCATGTTTGCATTCGCAGGACCTATTAGCTGGATTTTTAATCTTCTAATAATTTTCCCCTTTAAATTACTGTAATTATGCAGAAAATAATGATTGAATTTGTAATATATGTGGGGTATTATGTCTTGTTAACAGATTCCCGCCCACTACTGTTCTGAGGCAGGCAGCGAAGCGTCGCTCAACCAGCAGTGAGTCACCATTGACCAAACGGTCGCCTACGGTCACGACCACACCCACGAGATCATTGAAGGACGTCGTCGGCAAATCTTCGCCTAAGGTACGTCGCATTAATACCAATGGCATTCCGACTAATGTTTTCCAGTCAGGTTAGATGGATTTCGTCGGGGAATATCTAACCCAACGTAACCATTCCACCATTTCTGGATTGTCTGATTACACTGTTCCCATATAACTGGTCTTTTATGTTATATTGATTAGAGGTTTACCAGTCATTTTTCTTTTTTTTTTAATATATTTTAAGCACAGGTACTTTATATATTAGCAAATTAATTAATTGTTGCCTGTTAATCATAACATTTAGACACTACATCACATCATAAGGTCTGTAAGTGAGAGCGAGATAGACGGATAAAAGTGATTTATGATCCCAAAGACTCGGATCGTAATGCGAGTACTCTTAGGCAAGTTGGGTTCCAATTGTGGATACACTTCACAGATTAAACAAAAATGCCATAATGCACTGCAACGATTTTCAGGCTCTGCCGGCGAAGGGTCCCGCGCTGAAGGTGACGCCCGTGAAGGCGTCTAAGGTCCCTCCGACCCGGCCGTCGAGGCTGCTTCCCACTAAGCCCGCCGAGAAGAAAAAGCCGCCGCTGCCGCCAGTCGAAGAGAGGCACCCCTGCGCAGTTTGCTCGACTATCTTGTCGAGCGCAAAGGCCCACTCGTAAGTTTTGTCACTTTAATTTGTGATTAAATTGAATCAACAATCCGTAATTTTGTTTTCCGAATTCTGAACATTGTAATATATTTTTTTACAAATTAAAATTTACAATAAAATAACGTTGACCATTATAGTATACAAAATTTTATATTGTCGTAGAAAGAACACGTATTATCACTTGGTAGTAACGTATAAGCGACATGCCACGCTTACCCGGAAACGGATATGCCGTTATTGGCGCTGAGTGTATTGAATGTATTCATCACAACGACAATATATTTACAAATATTTTGGTTGCTACAGGAGTCACCTGAAGACCGTGCACAGTCCCACGTACACCTTGGACCGTCTGACATGCAACGCGTGCCGCGAATGGTTCACGACCGCCGAGGAGCTGGCCACGCACCACAAGTGGCACCGGACCTCGGACACGTTCTATCACTGTCACGCCTGCGACGCCGACTTCAAATACCTCACCGGCTATCAGAAGTGAGTGCGAAGGAAGAATATTTGTTTTGATGTCATGAATCAATTGCAGGTTCCGTCTCCAGTGAGTGCAAACGGGCTAAGTAATTCGAGTTTTATTGAAGGAACTAAAGGAATTTTTTTATTCCTCATACAATTGTGGACTACTAAAAACTTTCTGCCTGTAACGCATCGTCAAGACAAAACAAGACAGTCAGAACTGCTAACAATGCCTCTGAAAAATATTAACAAACCTTAAATGGAGTTCGGTTCATTTAAGTAAACTTTAAAAACGGTGACGTTTTGATTGCAGACACGTTGACGCGCAGCAATGCGTGCCGGAAACGGAAGTGCCCGACCTGGAGTGCCCCGAATGTCTCGGCAAGTTCCCCACCAAGAACTGGATGGACAAGCACAAGTGTCCCGGAGTCGACGGCCGACCTGGAGGTAACTGCAAACATATACTGAGCGTTCCAAGACCATTCCCGAAGGTCAAAACGAATCGTGTTTGAAATCACAGGGCTTTTTTATCGAGAATGGTTTTGGAACTTGCGATTTCTATCAAAATATGTCAAACTACCTCCGGATTAGAGATATTTATGGAGATTCAACGAATCAGGCGTATTGCAACGTTTCGATACTGTTAAATCTAGTATATAATATTAAATTATTAATATCTCACAGAACAACCAATAATTTTACAGAAAACGTTTTTATAATTTTCAGGCAAATGCGAAAACTGTAATAGGAAATACGCCAAGTACAAGATGCTCATGAAGCACCGGGAAACTTGCCTGGCCAAATCCAAAATTGGAGGTAATATTTGCATATTTTTTTTTAATCCTCGCACGGTTTATTTACAGTTTTATTTTTCATAGACGCCGCCGCCTGAAGAATCACGGTCGGTGCCCCCGAATCGCCGTTTTCACATCATTTGGAAACATCGAGGATTACACGTCTCCAACTAACGCTAGATTATTGGATATAAAAATTCCTTTACATAGAATGTGTTGCTATAATATAACTAAAGAAAACCTAGAACCAGAACCTTCATTAAAACATGAAAATAAAAATTAATACTCGAGTTTAGTTTTTCGTGGATTTATTGAGAATCCCACAGTACTTGGAGAGATTGGTTTCTTTGCTCCGACTCGTCTTTCTGAGCAGTCGAAATATTAAATTCCATTTCCGCGGAGATTGATACATTTGTCGCCCAATAGGATTAAAAATCTGCTTTCTATTACATCTTTGTGAAATCAGCGTCAATTATTTATTTGGTATTGTTCGCCTGGGAGCGTTTTTTTTAATTATAGGTAGTTTAATTATAGTTATTTTATTCTTAAATAAATAACGTATATTTCTTTTATTGACTACTACTTTCCTCTTAAAGTAAAAGTTAGATTTATCATTTAAGATAAGTATCAACTCTCTATCGTACTGCAGTCGCCAAGGTGAGCCCGGTGCTGCTGAGGAAACTCCTGCCGATGCAGGTGCGTATGCAGAAGTGCGACAGCCTCCTGCAGAGGATCAAAATGGAGCCGCAGGACGAGATCGACGTGGAGGCGCACGACGCGTGCCACTACGACGTGTCCGCTGTCAAAAAGGTGAGCATTCGCTGGCAGAATTCTAGAATTGAGATTCCTATTATTAAGATTATTTTCAATTAATGGGTGTGCAGCTCTACTGTTGATAAACCTATATATCTATTAAAGTGGTTTAGGAAGAAATTGGAAACCACTCTTTAGTAACTAAAACACAACTGTTTAGGTTTAAAGTGGAAATTATTTACAAACAATGCGCCTTCTGTGAATTGGCAGTATAAACTTTTCTAAACTGTAAATATTTATGGTTCCATGTGGCTACCGTCTGGGTTATTTTCCAATGCAATATTTATATATTTTATTGGCAAAAAACAGCGCCATTTTTTGGGCATCTACAAATTGTATAAGGTTGATTTATCTAAAACTGCTATACTATCAATATTATAACCGACAACGACATACGAACATCTTATGCCGTTATATGTCGTCAGAGAGCGGAGAAATGTTTGCGTTAAAATTATAGCGAAACCTGCGAGGGTAAAGTCGTCACATTGTAGTGCGTTATTTTTTTTTTCAGGAGTACGGATTGGACATGAGCGCCGTTTACCCGTACATTTCGTCGGTGCGGTCCCTGTGGCAGGTACGTATCGTTTATCTTTCCAACTCGGTTCACAATCACCCTGAATTTGCATTCTTGCGAAATAGCTATGCGTGAATTTAAATAATTTTAAATACAACCTGTATGTATACTCTAACATAAATTTATTGTGGTTGTCGTTCCCCAGGATGAAGATGACTATGAGAGCGTTTACTCGGACGAGGAGAACCAAGATCCCGGCAGTAACCTGTACCCTGACAGGAGCACCACGGAGGTGAGATATATTTCCGCTATTAAAACATTGGGAATTTAAATTACCGTGACGACATCGGTAACATGGGGCTGCTTCCGTGAACATACTTTATTAGACTCACTTAAGCTATGTCAATATAATATTAAACATTAAAAGCAAACATTTTCCTACTTTAAAATTGTCACTCTCGAGTAATAGTTATAATACACATTTTGGTTTGCGGACACGGAAACCCGTGAATATCTTTTAATTATGCGTGTTTATTGGTATTTTTCAGGTGGAGAGTCTCAAGACGATAACGCTCCGTGCAATCTTCAACTCGAAGATGCTGCAGAGGCGCCGTAGACGCCCGAAACGAACCGTTACTAAACGGGTTGCCTTCGCCGAGGTTAGCTCACCATTTTCGTCGGTTTACCATTCCGACAGCATGGGGGTAGTTCTTGAAAGTAATCCAATAATTTAGCTTGCCTAATCGAGCGTTTTAGTCCCGTTTGATTACCCCGAATTTAAAAAAAGCAGACGAAATGTTACGCTCGGGCATTCGTTTGCTATTAAAAAAAAACTCATCACAACTCGCGCGAACGGACATCATACCGAAATAGCCCTGAACTGTTATTATTGACACATAGTCACACATTGACGCATGCTATCTCCAGATTTTATTATCCATTAGAAGATGAAGATATTGAGTCTTAGCACTAAGACCGTATATCACAAACACACCAAAACTTAATCAACTTGATAGTAATCTGTAAACACGACTTATTGGGCCGAGGTACAACACGAGCACTCCAAGTTTATTATTATAACTGTGGCAAAAATCCAATTATTTGGTTCAATATGTTTTTAGAAGAGGCATATTTGACCTAGTTGAGTAGGGCCCAAAATAATTGCTATGACCTAGGTCATAACAATTATTTAAAAAAAAAAATGGTCAATGGGTTATCTTCTGCTATTGACAGCGCCCTTGATAATACCATAACATAGGTTATGAAAAAGAATGTTTAACAAGACTACTCAATAATAAATAGATTTTATTTTTTAATTTAATTTCAGCCAAACCTCAAAACACTTCCCGGAGATGAAACTTTGCTCAATAAAATGGCCAGTGAAGACGACTTGGATAGTTCACAGGAAAATAGTGAAGTCACCGAACGAGATGAAGGCGACTCAGATACTGTTAAGGACGATACAGGTACTATCGCTATGCCGTCATTCACATTACTAGTTTAGGTTAAGTCGACATTTTTGCATGTACTTTACAGGAAACTCACGTTGCTGTGAGTGTCATAACTATTTTTATTTCAGGAGAAAGTTGCCTGAAGTTACGCGATGAATCTTATCAGCTTACCCATCTTGAATTCCGTTTGCGTGTTTAAAACCTCATACGATTGAATTTATTCCAAATCCGATGTTATGTTTTGAAATACGAGAAAAGGATGGTTGAGTGAGCTCTAAGTCAATGTGTTTCATTCATTTTTAAATTTGTTACAGGAATAATTGATGACGCAGCTACGGAAAATGAACAAAGCGAATTGACTGCCAAAGAAGATGATATTTCGGATAATAAGAACGATAATGTGGACGTTGATTCGTCGGCAATAGAAAATGAATTTGACGATTCGTCCCTTATAGATGAAGATATTTCAGCAATGATACTTGGTATGAACGATGATGACGACAGTGCAATGGTAACAGATAGTGTAAATGAGTCAGTACAAGATGGTGATAAAAATGTAGAAAGTAATGCGTCAGCAGGTAAAAATGAGACTATCGACGGAGAAAAGAATTTGGGGAGTGTTACGTCGGCGCAGAAAGATGCTGACACTACTGAAACAGATGGCGAAAGTGCAAACGTGAACGCGTCCGACAATATAGACGAGACTGCGAGTACAGAAGAAAAATCAGCAGATAATATTGAAAATGTCAAAAAGGCACAATCAGAAGATGCCGCTAGCCAGGAGTCCGGTTTCGATGAAGATCTGCCGTCGGCCGAAGCGGAAGGTGCGACGGGCGATAAAGAAGATACGGCCGCTGACGAGGAGAGCAAATTTGAAGCTAATTTATTGAGCGACACCGCATCCATATCTGATGATAAAGATGCTGAAATTGATGAAGAAAATTTACTTAAGGACAGCGACGATGATGTAAAAGATGCTAATAATGTTATAAATAAGAAAGACACGGATAATATAAATGTAAACGTAGTTGCAAATGTAGAGAAATCTGTCGATAAATCAAAAGCGGAGGTCAACAATGAATCTATCACCGATGAAATAAGTAAACAAGTAAGGATCGGAGATGATCAACAAAAGGATGTCGAAATCAATAAAAGGGTTGAAGAAGGAAAAACTCCAGACGTCGCAAACGGAAGCGAAATTCTTAACGAAGTCAAACCGAGTGAGGACATCGACAAACCTGTTGAGGTTTCCGAGGAACGGACCGCTAGCGACAAACCCGAGGAGTTGATAAACGGCGCGCGCGGCGAACAAATGGCCGACGTTCGCAAATCCGTCAAAGACACTTGCGACGATTTGGACAACATATCCGACGGTGAAATGTTCGACATGTGAAGTGGTGCGTGCGTTTCGTGGACAATTTTAAAACTTTCCTAATTATTACTTCCGCATTACTCTAGGTTTAGTCGAATGTCAAAACTAAATACATGCATAGTAACTCAAATACTTTATTTAGATTTAAGTTTAGTTTTAAGTGAGGTTGGTGCATTAAATCCTTCAAAGGCAGTTTAAATTGAAATGCTGTTTTGATAAGTATAAATGACATTGTATTCATATTTTATGAAACTGCCAGAGAGGTAGAGAAAACTGTTTTTTTTCCTCTTGGAAGTTCCGTCTTATAGTGCAAGTATCTTTGTCTTTGATTATTTCAAGAACCAGGGGGACATCGTGAGGCCATCGCAAGTCAGAACGGTGCGGCCGTATTTTTCACATCTACCAATATTTTCTTCGTCCACAACTACACTGCACCTCATGATTTCAGGTATAATATTAATAGACGGTAACGATTATACATCGTTATCGGCGCTGAGCGTGTTAATAGTAGTGAAATCATTTTTAGACGAATGCAAATTTTACAAAGGGTCGGTAATATTTGAATTAAAAAAAAAAATATATGAACGACTTCCCGAGATTATAGAAACCACAAAATTTGTTAATTTCATACAACTTTTTCGAATTGCGATTAATTTTAAAGGTTAGAGGTTTTGTCTCCAAGATTTTTTTTTTACTTTCCCACATTTATTTTGCATCAACGGTAGCTTCGTGTAAAAATCTCCTCTATGTTCGCACGTGACGCGTGTAAGGTTACTTTCGTAGGTCAAAATAAGTACAGAATCTTTGATTGTATATTTGATACACATAAATAAGTTTAATTTACGTGCCACACGCACACAATTTATTTCGGTACGACCTCTTATATGGATCTAGGAATGGAAAATAGAATCGCAATATAATTAAGAGCAAACATCTCATTAGGGCCAACTCGGAGCGGCATGCTTTTGCATTAGGGCCGCAGTGATCCCTCGAAAGTGATAATGACAGCATTTTTGATACCATCTGTAATATTTGAATGACATTTTTAAGATTTTTTTTTTTAATTAAAGTGAAATTTGCAGAACGTTAAAAGTTAAGCGAAAAAAATTAGCAAAACTATTTTCGAGCGGTAACTACGCCCCGAGAAAGCTGGCCACCCGTGGCATCCGAGAAACATGTAACATATTGAAACTTTATTAAAAGATTATATTAAATGTATGTTTTTTTTTATTCACTAACGTATACGGAAGCATTAATTATACAGGATGAACTTAAATTGAGCAGTATCATATATCAACTTTTGTTCAGCAAACTTTCATATGGCTAACAAAAAAAATCCGTATTAAAATATAAATACTCTATTGGACGTTTGGTCCTCGTATTGTCGTCTTCCTGATCTTTTATTGTCGTCAATATGGGTAACGTTGGGACAACACAATTTGCTCAGTTTCAAGTCCAGAATGACCCCTTAAAAGGATACTACTGACTTTAAGTTAACCCTGTACAGTGGTTTTAGATAGCTTAACCTCATATGATTAGTAAGTAGGCGCCGAAGAAATGCTGAGATGTAGACGGCGCTATTTTTTTTTTTTGCCAACGAAATAGTAATCATAATATGAACATTTCATCATTGGCAAACAGGCCAGACGCAAACCGAATGGAAGTAAGGTTTTACAAGTTTGCATTTTAGAAACGATAGTAATGCCCATTCATAGGTGGCGCTTATCTACTTCGTTGATTTGCAGTTTAAGCTTATGGAATATTTTGCCATCTGTAATTAAAGTATGAAACTGTATGCTTTTCCCAGCATGGCAGAGTTGAGCAATCTAATTACGTAACATAATGTTTGGATATTGCATGCAAGTGTTGAAATTAAAAAAAAAACAAACGTTTACATGTAAAAACCGTCATTTGTTAATATGATTTTAGCGGTAACGTTAAATGTGTCAAACATCACACCGGTCTTTTTGGATTTATCCATCTCATTCAATTTATCCCAGGCCGGTACGGACAGATGACGTGTCGAGAGCGCAGTTGCCGCGATAAACCAATGACCTACATCATCGTGAGTGGAAAGCGGGGATTTGCGATTAGGGAGATGTAAAACGGTCCGGTTTAGATTGTCAAATATTGTCAAATATTATGTAACCATCTAATTAGATGAAATAAAGAAAGGATGATATTTTAACAAAAAATATAAAAATAATGGAGATGTGATTAAGATGAAGGATGATGGTGAGATGAAATGATTTTATGAGTGATTTATGTATGAAGTTGATAAAAATAAAAATAATGGATATGTAAAAGTGTAAAATTAAAGCACATGATTTGTGTGCGTATTATTTATATAATTGTATAATTGAGGTGTTAAGTAATTTGACTTATATTTGATGATTGTGTTTTAATAGCGGCAAATCGCCTGAAAAGATAAATCACAATGGACTGTCATATATTCATGATGTAAAATCTATAGTGCATTAATTAAAATACGCCTCATTGCGGAGATAGTTTTTCATCCAGTAAGTATACTAAAATTATGTACCATTACAATTTATTAATTAGGGTGAACTTAAAGTCAGCAGTATCCTTTTAAGGGCTGATTTTGAATATCAAACTGAATAATTCAACTAGTTTTCATATAGCTAACAAAAAAAATCCATATAAAAATATAATTACTCTATTCAACGTAACCTAACCTATTTAATTATCCAATTATGGATGTCGTGCGAACGAGATACAACTTTAATAGTGATTTTTTGCATTTCTCTGCAACTACCCTATAATGATTATAGATTTGTATAGATTAAATTAAACATACGGATTCATTACTCGTCATTACGATTATATTTAAAAATGAAAAGAATACTCTAATATTTTGGCAGCCCTAGAATTTTGCCTTCCGAAATACTGCCATATCAACTTTAGGCAGTTTACCACCCCTTCGATATGCTTCTACGAGTAATAAAACTGAAAATTATAAATCATCGTTCTTCGTAAATTCCTTAACGATGCAGCTAGATTGTGGAACGGACTCGCCGATGGCATTAGAGAGAACTTGCTATCCTCGCTTGGTCTTAGAGGGTGCTCCAGGACCATTCCCGAAGGCTTAAAGGGGCGTTTATGTTCCCGATTACGCGTAAGAAATTATATAAAAAAATGCCAAAATAATTCATGCCCTAATTTATTAATATTATCAAAGCGCTCGTGTAAATTCCCTCATTGATCGCAGGCGCTCGGCCAGGCAGGCCAATGACACAGCGCGGCGCGGCCTAGCTAGCGACCGAACTCATGACAAGAGCGAATTCATATTATCGGGCAAAGTTTACAATTTTTTTTACTCTGAAACCACGATGCTGTTTTTTTTTCAATCTGGAATGGCCTTGAAACACTGCTTAAACTGGCTTGGACATTTTGTTTCAAGTATTTAATTTTTATTTAGGATTCGCCGATGCGGTTTCCTGGTGGTAGGGATTGACTCGCGGCAATAAGCTCGCCCTTTTGTTGCGTGTCCACACGTGTCGGATAAAGTACGTATTGTTATTATTTTAATTCTAAATATTTAGCAATCCGGTAAGTACGAACTTTCACCTGAGCGACGCGTATGCGTTGGTGTATAAATCAAAGTGTCATTTGCGAAGTTACCGGCCGCGCAGTTTAATGCGCTTTTGCTGATAAAAAAAAAAAAAACTGCCAACGAACGAAGGCGAATCGAGTTTGACGTTTGTGTTGTGTTGTCGAAAATGGCGGGCCGACCGCCGAGCGACGGTCAAAATTCGGCATTTTCCAACAGAACCCCCGCAAGGAACCCATTGCTGAGCAATGCCGTAACTGGGCTATCAATTGACGACCTAATGCGCAGTGCTGTACTCGTGCCAGCGCAGCCGACGCACGTTCAAGGTCAGTGACTAACCACCTCAGTTTGCGCTTCATATTCTTCCTATCGTCTCGATATTGTGTTTATTTACGACGTATATTGTTTATAATTAATAATAACCCTGTTAATTGTGTCGCAATTTGCCGAGTGCGTCACGGCCGATCGCGCGCGCAATTTAGGTTAGAGGGTTACGTTTCGATCGCGCGTGAAAGTGGTTAGTGGCCAGCGATATCGCACTACAGCTGTTGTGTTTGTTTTGATTGTGATCTGTCAAAACGACCAATCGGCGGGCGTTAGAAAAATAATTCGCGTAACTCCATCGCTGCTTCTTTCTCCGTTTCATAACCGAAATAATTAGCTCAAATAATAGCTAAACAAATAATTGTCGCTTCGACTACGGCATTTTATTTACGTCACGCCTCGATCTGTCAAACTGTTTTTTTTTTCTTCCGGTTTTAAACGGCGTCGGCGCGTGTGCTATTTCGGCCAATTCCTGAGCGGCCTCTGAATATTTAGGGAATGAAAGTGAGTATTTTTTTTTTCAATTAGAAGATTGTGAATTTATCGCATGTTTTGTAAATAATTTTCTTGTATAACTAACAAAATCTCTACGTGGTAAAATGTTTGAGTTTGGGAAGCTCTAAAATATTACTCGATCTCGAATCTTACAAGCGCCCCGCTGACTGAAAGAGAGTAGGTTAGATAAGAAACGATAAAGAATAATCTACATTACAATCTTATTATATTAAATTTTATCTATTATAAATTTAACGGTTTATATAATATCTGCTTTTGCGGTTTATAAAATATCTTGTTGGTTTTTCTTCTAATTCCTTACTTTAGCCTGTATGAATACATTTTTTAGCCACAGAAAAGGTGTATTTGTAGTGAAGTGTAACAGCGTGTTATTAAAAAGTAAAACACCGCGTGTATTTGACCCAGGATGTATTTATATCACAATTACGCATAAAAGAAAAAGAAGAAACGTCACCTTTTTTCTTCTTTTTCCGCGTTGATTGCAGATGGCATTTTTATTTACGGTCATACCTGAATGCTGTAAAAATGCGAATTTTACAGGTTTTCAAAGACGTTAGAAGAGATACCCACAAGAAATATAAGTAATCTTAGTTTATTTACACTTAGATAATTGATTATTCCAGGAAATTACCTAAGGAAATTTCTTTAAGCGTGGAAAAAATATATAAATTAGAAATGGCATATTTAGGCATTGATTTTTTGTTTTTTTTTTATGTTTTGTAACCAGAAACATCCCATTAAAAGAAATACAGTTTTATAATTTGAATAAAGTAGAGGAGGGATTTATCTAAGCAATTTGAGATGTATGGTATAAGAACTTAGAAATAAAATAACAACATTTGCCAATATTGGAGTTTTTTTTTTTAATTTCCAGAAAATATATATTTTTATGTTAAAAAAAAATGGGTTTAAAAAACATATCCCTTATTTTAAAAAAAAAACACTGAATATTAGGCCGCGGCATTTGTTATAAGCGCCGTTATGCCCGTCATAGGGTTCACACCTTTCCGTTCGTCGTGCGAGGGTTCCGCAGGCAACAATTTGTAGGTTAGAATCGTTCGAACGAGGGTTCAGTAGGTTAATTTTATGTATTTTGTAGTATTATATGTAAATTAAATATGACCTGCTTTCCTTGGATAATGGGGTAAGAATACGATTATCAGACAAAAAATATTATAGAGACAAATTAAAAACCGGCAAGCTGTCGTCTTACAGCTAGGTCCTACAGGCGTCATTAAAGGCATCTATCACCCTGATACAACCTTCAACAATTTTGGGAAAGCCTTTAAAAAAAAAACACTTATATGTGTGTCACTATAAATAAAATCTTGGGGCGCTAAAAATAAATACAAACAGTTCTCCAATTACTTGAATTCGAAGTAATACTTGCAAAATTTCAATTTTTCGAAAAAAACCCCCCCATTCCCGCCCCCCTGGTCTGATTTTGCCCATTAACGAACTTGACCGAGATTTTGTTCCCCTTAATTTTACGTATCAATTCGAAAGTGATTGGTGTGAAATGGCGGCAGTTATAGTGTCCACAAGAAAGTGAGGTAGATAGATAGATATAGTCCTGAAGTCATGACATGGTACTTTAGGTAGCTGTCTTCATGAAATCTACCTAAAAACAGTGATTGGACCACCGGAAGTGGTCGAAAAATCGACTGCAATATTTGCGCACAGACGAGACGCTTTTGACTGAGGTTGGATGCGATAAATTGTGTCGTCTCTGTGCGAATATTTCGGGGAGGCACAAATAAAACTTCACATTTACCCTAATCGAATTTTATTTAAATAATATAATAAAAAATATCAATAAATTACAGCATATTTTATAAAATTATATAAAATACTGATCTTGTCCTATAATAAAGGTAGTTCAAGTCATCATGGTGGCACTTTAACGATGGCATTCAATTTATTCTTACAAACTATTATATTATTATAGAAAAAACATATATAATTATAAGAAACAAAATACATTTCCTTGACGGGCTAATATTGTAGTGCAATTATAACTTCCATACTACCTACGTACGAATATATCGGTGATTTAAAGTCAGCAGTACCCTTTTAAGGGGTTGTTCTGGGCACAAATGTCGCACCAAGTCTCAAACATCCATAAAATCCATATGGCAATATATTTAGACTGTAAATTGTTCACAAAACAGCGCCATCTGTGAAGGAAAACTTCTATGCGGTTTGCGTCTGGGCTATTTCCCAACGAAATAGAGAAAAGAACGCCATCTACATTTCGGAATCATTATTATTTTGGCGCTTTCCAATTGTATGGGGTTGAGCTATCTAAAAACCGCTATTAAATCTACCGGGTGTGTGGGAATATTAAATAAACACATCCCTTCTTCGGGGGAGACTTCGGCACGTCCGTCCGATGGCAAATCTAATCGTACGGTTCATCCGGGATAAAAATATACTTAAAATACTCGGGAATAGAGAAATATAAAATTAGATATATTAAATAATCAACTAATTTACGATTTTAGTATGTTAGAAACGAAGATATTTTAAAACATATAGATACGGCATGCTGTACAAATCGACCTTGGAGAAACCCGATACCGGTAGATTCCCCCCGCCGTTCCGCGCCCCTCAACACTCCGCCGTGCTGGAGAGAGACGCATGCGGGCAAGCGAGGAGTGTACTAGAAGTGGCGTACTTGGTGCGTTTTTCACCCTCAGTTGCCGTATCTATACGTTTTAAAAGATCGTCGGTCCGAAATGATCCGAGAACACTGCGAGCTGGCGGTGACGCGTGCGGATCACGTCTCCCGCACGCTCCTGGATCCCTGGTAGGTGGGCATGTCCTTGGAGCGTCGGCGGCGCCTCACGCAGATCACGATCGCGACGATGATCACGATCAGGATGGCCGCGAAGAGTATGACTCCGAGGCTTATCGCTGCGATGGTGGCCGGCGTGAAATACTCTGCGGAGAAGAAAAATTCACCAGAATTCGGGCAAACTAGCGCTGGAAACTGTCCCTTATGATTACGTTCGACAACAAACAATAAACGTCATCTCGTTAACTCATCTAAGGACTACTTGAAGCTCCTAGCATGGTCCTCCATTAGTGACCAACTTCAGAAACCCTTCTATATTGGACGAAAGGACCATTCTCATAAAATAAAGGAAATTTTTAGGAGAAAGAATGTCGGATTTCATTCTTTTCTTCCGCGCACCATTAGAGAGTGGAATAGTCTCAACTGTAGCGTCTTCAAACCATTCCATAAAACCCCTTCCCAGCTAAGGAAAAGGATAAAGAATTTGGCTTTAAAATAACTTTGTTGCACCACCTGCCAATCAGCTATACCACCGGAGGAATACCTCCAAAGTATATGTAATTTAAATAAATAAAGTAAATTTATTATTGTCGAGAAACTATAATCTGACCGTTTTTCAATTAGGACGGAGGTGTAATATTCCACAATTAGTCGAGTTGCTGAAACGAAATATGGTAACAAATAAGGTCGCTGAACCAATTATGGGCAAAATAAGACACTGTTGTGTCGTATACTCACTCGGTGAAAATATTTAGTTGGAATTATTTTATATTTTTAAGTTAATTGGATGGTTGTTTTTATGTAACTGTTGTATCTTCCCAAAAAACACGCGTATCCCAAATTTCGCGTCTGTGCTGTTGACCGTTGAGGAGTTCCTTCGTCTGTAGCCATTCCTGGATGTAGAATCAGGTCATGCTCACCATAAAAATGCATTGTCATCGTAACTGAACCAACATGTCAAATTTCTACTCCGTAGGATAAGAGGAAGTGGTTCCAATTGAGCTTGCAAGATGTGACCAAAACGAACTAATAAATCTTAGGACAAATTGTGGACTATATACTAACGCGACGCATCCACAGTGTAGGTGTTGACGTTGCCGAAGAGATCTTGCGCCGATATGACGACGGCGGGATTGCAACACGTGGCCCTGTAGACAGCCCTCACCTCGTCCTTGGTGCCGGCCACGAAGCCAGGGTCGTAGCGCAGGCCCGACGGGTTCGTCGACATGCGGAGGAGACCTGGAACATGGCAAAGAGTACATTTGACAGGCGTGCGAGCGGTACGCCAGTGTGATATTTCCTTAACCAATCATTCCATACTCTCTCTCATGTAGCTATTTATAAAGCGCGAATGTGACTATCGGATTTGGAGAACCTGTTTTGAAAAAAATATAGATATTCTAGGAAAAGTATGGAAGACCATTATGGACATTTTTAAGATCTGAATCAGTGATTCCCAAAATGGTCTATATCGACCCCCAGGGGTCTACGTCGGCGAAAAAAAATTGGGGGGTCCATGAAATGAAAATGGGGATCCACGATAATGGATCTCAACATAAGTACCTATGAAGTAAAAAAATATTATATATGTTTATAAAATTGTGTAAGTTGTAGGATGTAGACTTTCGCTTTGTGGTCGCAGTACATTTTGAACTTGTAAAAACCTGCACATAATGATATACCAGCATCATCTTGTTACAAGCAGAGCTCAGAACTGACATGTTCAATTCGTCACTCTATAAATACGAATGTGAGACAAATACGTTTATTCTTTGCCTGAATCTTAAAAAGGAAAGTTCAAAAAATCAAAACCAGGAGGTCTACCCAAAACCGAAAAACATGGCAAGGGGTCTACGACACAAAAACGTTTGGGGACCTCTGATCTGAATGGATCGACAAATGCCCAAATCTAAGAGGTCACTGAATGAAGCTGTCTCGTACCATATTCAACACAAATACAAGGAAGCATTTCCTCTCCAACAGATCAAATGTGATTAGTGCATTCCATCTGAGAACAGATTAGACTAGCCGCAGTCGGAAATGTGAAACCTATGCTAGCAGCATATGGGAGCTGATCAAAGCAAACTTCAAATAAATCTCTTTTTCTATAATTCGAACTAAAAGCACGCGGAATTCACATGGGATTTCCCATATTTTTAAACATAACTTTTTAACTATTTCAAATTTTAAAATTCTGGCCTCGTCATGACCTAGTATTTTTCATATAGATTCGATTAAGACTTTCACATTCTAAGATCGGTGGTGAAATCATTGAGATCTGACATCACAAACATTTCACTATCGGAGTCGATCCGCGGGAGCTATGCTAAACTCACCGCTGTCGATGTCCCTGGCGAAGAACGTGACCGACCAGGCGTGCTCGCCGCAGTCGTTACCCTGTCTCCCGATGCAGTCTCCGGAGAATTTGTGCCGGACCTCCGGCGCCCACCTGTCCGCGGGCCCGCCGGCGTCCAGGCTGCCCGCCACCGCCGCCTGGGGCGTTATCACATACACGAGGGACGATACGCTCACTTGGTCCAGGCCTGATGGAAACAAAGGTGGTCTTTCATATTAAAACCGGCTTGTCTAACCTTGCTGTATCCATATTGAATTTATGGCCATCTATCTGGCTGTTACTGCTTGGAACGCGTGTCTTTATTTACTGCGAAGAAAACTTAAGAAGGGCGATTTACCATTTTGGGTCTGCCAAGATCCTGAGTGACCATTGCAACTGGGAGCAGCTTTCCACCCTAAATACACCAAATAAATACCTTCCATCATCGTAGATATCATTTCAAATTGTATCTTGAAGTGTGTTGTGCAGCAAAGTTGGTAATGTCACCAGATGAAGCGAGGATGCGATCCTCTGGGTCTATTTTACGGTGGTTTTAAAGTTGTATTCTGTTAATATACTATAAAATAAGTGTGCCAACATACCTGTGGCTATGAACTTCAGTTCGTCCCTTACTCCGACCTGCGCGGACGACGTTATTCCAACCGTCACGATGACGTTGATAGTCTGTCCTGCGTTCAGATTTTGCCTGCAAATCGAATGAAAATTGGCTGTAAAGGTTTCGAAACGCTATGGCGACACATTTAAAAAGTAACCTTACAACAACACCCAACGTAGAGCGAGTCAGACGAGACCTTCATGGTGGTAAACTAATAAAGGCGTTACATGTAATTGGCTAAATTGTTGTAACGATCCATTTGTTATTCCCTTAATTAAGTTTCGCTGTACGATCCCCTGAAGTCTATCCCACTGTGCTAGCATCCTATCCCGCATGGGAATGAAGTTCAGCGGTTAGCAAGCAGACATGTGTTTAGGCGCTTTCGCAGATTTGACAGTCCGACGAAATTTCTATCAGACCTTAAATGGGAGCCTTTTAAGTTCAAGGCGAAAAATATGTCGTCTCATTAACTTATTTGAGGCCTACTTCAAGCTCTTAGCGTGGTCCTCCATTAGTGAGCAACTTCAGAAACCGTTCAATATTGGACGAACGGACCATTCCCACAAAATAAAGGAAATTTTTAGGAGAAAGAATGTCGGATTTCATTCCTTTCTTCCTTCCGCGTACTATCAGAGAATGAAATAGTCTCAACTGCAGCATCTTCAAGCCATTCCCTTACCAGCTAAGAAAAAGAATAAAAAACTTGGCTTTAAAATAACTTATTTGCTGATGCAATAAGCTGGATTTGGTGATCCAGCCAATCAGCGATACCACCGGAGGAATGGTACCTCGAAAGTATATGTAATTTTTAAATAATAAATAAATAAGCAGTCCAAGTAAACTTCCTGGAGTTGCAGTGAGACGAATTCCAGCTTCAGGCCCAGTGGGTTACCCTTTCAAATCCCAATGAGGATTTCTTAACGCTACCAATGCACATACCCAAAGATAACCCTCTGAAAATGCTAAAGGTGACCACCGAAATTGAGAAATCTCAATACCAACTTCTCCCTGTGGGATTTTTTTTTTAATTCCGAGATCAGCGAGGACTTCTTAATCAACTATGTGGGTTTCCACCACGCCAGGCTCGACTTAAATGCAATGTGTGTATCTCGTTGCTAGGTTTAGACCAGGGGTTCCCAAAGTGTGGGAATCCCGGGGGAGGGTGTCCACGAAGAATAAAAAATACCGGGCTAGGGGTCCACGGGGAAAATAAGTTTGGGAAACCACTCCCACACACCTAAGTGGAATAAAACACGAATTTATCGCCCAGATGCCGCAAGAGAGAACATTTGATACATTCTCATTGTTCTTCAAACAGTCGAGGTGCCTGTAGTTTTTTTTAATAATGGTCAAAGATGAATATTTAAACAATTCGAGTCGATTGAAAACCGGCAGCCCAGACTAGGCCCTCTGGTCTGCTGTGATCATATCTTCGGCTTCGACTGATGGTACTCACGATCTGGGATTGAGGTCCCTCAGGAAGTACAGGGCGGAGGTGGCCCCGAACTGGAAGAGCGTCCTGGACGTCCTGTAGTTCGTCACCTCGAAGTGCAGCTGAAACAAATCACCGGCGAGATATGTTAGCAACAACAACTGCAATGTTAGCAGCAATATTTCTCGTGCACACTAACTGCCGTAATTTTAAAACTATTAAAATTATGTCAAACGCCCTATCAAAGTCTAGAAATATCGGACTCTAAAAATAAACGATATTATAAATTTTCTCTATAACTTTCTTAGTATATAAGATATCGGATTAATTTAAATTTTATATTATTTCTTAGTCAAGGGCCTATAACTTATATAAGTAAACTTTTTTGATACCACCAACCATTGGCCATTTATTATTTGAAAAAAATGTTTTTTTTTAAGTAATGGCCTAGATTATTATATTGTGTATCTTTAGAAAGAAAAATTAGGTTCGCGTCACTTACACAACTTAAAACAAAATCGTTGCAAGAAAAAAACAACACTTTCTTGTTTATTTATTTTCATTACTATAATAAGGTGTATTTGGTTTTTTTTAAGCAAAGTACTAAATTAATATATGTAGAATATTGTGGTATTTTTAGTTTTAGCCATTTGTTGGGAATAACTTCAACAAAATGCACCAAAATACGCTACAAAACACGTTTTAGGGACTGGTGGCGCCTTAAGAAAGAATCTGTCTGAAAGCGCGTAAAATTGTCTCTATAAATACTTCGACTCGAAATTTGTATTAGCCGCGAGCCCGAGAACTAAACTAAACTGCTTATAATGGAAGAGTGGTGGTGATGAAGCGTCATAAAGAACCTGAACGGTTTCCCCCGGAGATCCGTACAGCCTCGTCGCCGAGCCGATCTGCAATCCGGTCAGGAGGTCTCCGGCTGTGGTCGTAACCTAAAAAAAAAAACATTTCATTAAAAATTAATTACGCGTTGCGTTAACCTAGGCAATTTTATGCACCAATGAAATGGAAGCTATAACTAAATATATAGGGTGTTTTTTTTAGAGGCGTGGTTTTCAAGAAGAGATAAAACGCATATAATTTGATGTTATGGCTAAGAATTTAGTTTTATTATAAAGATAAGGGTTTGCCATTATGTTTTAAAAATGATTTCGGGTAAGTGGCCGCCGCGGCTGACTCGAACAAATTCCAGCCGAGAGGCCCAATTTTCAACCACTTTTTGCAGCAAGTTGGGCCGTATGTCAGCAATAACGCGCCGAATATTCTCTTCCAAGGCGTTAATCGTGTCCGGCTTATCTGCGTAGACAAGCGACTTCACATAACCCCACAAAAAATAGTCCAGCGGTGTTAAATCGCACGATCTTGGAGGCCACGCCACGTTGTTCAGGTGTAAGTCTATTCATTATGAAATGGCAAACCAAACTGAGCATAAATCAAGTGACAGCTGTCAAAAACACCAACTACGAAAAAAGTAGTGCCAGATGGAAAACCACGCCTCTAAAAAAAACAGCCCTATAGACGCAAATTAGACAAATTATTAAATGTACTTTAAGCGCGTGAAAAAGTAGTTTTATTATATTTATTAAAAGATCTAAGTCAGGGATTCCCAAAGTATTTTGGTCAAGAAACCCCTTTTTTTTGAAGATATACTTCTTTGGGCCCGTTGGGATGGGATGTTGGTCGAGAAACCGCTCCACGCGTTAGGAGTAATTCTTACGGTTGTCGAGTTGTAGAGTCCAATTGCTTTATTTACGAAATATGTTTGTCGTGTTGTAGAGTCCCTTCCGAAATTCGGACATCACGATGGTGACTTCGTACCAATCTAGCTAAATCCGGTTGACTATTGGTGAACTTGGGTCGATTTTCAGACCCCGCCGACCCCAAAATCAATCAGTCTTCGGTTATGTGGAACCCAGGGGGAAACCCCGATCTAAGAACCCCTCATTGCAGATTTTGGGCCCAACGTTTTGACAATGGAACTCAACACACCTAGATTTACAAAAAAAAAAAAGATATTTTACGCTTAGAGTAAGCAAATAAAGTGTATTTATTTTTTTTTCTTTATTCTATATCTTTATGTTATATGATATCCAAAATGGAAACTAAATATATATTTCGATGTACAGGATGTCCCAAAACCAATCCCACAAACTTTAGGGGGTGTTTAAGTTCCCTATTAAGAGTAAGAAATTATGTAACAAAATGCGAATCACCAAATTTATTATTTTTTGTAATAAAAATGGTGTAAATCGATCTTATTAATCGATAAATCAATATTATCCGTCGAAGGGGTAAGGAGCTACCCCTCTGTTCGACCAGTGGCACCTGACAGCGATCGTTTAGCTCCGCCCTAATAGGGCGTTTCGAACAACGCGGCAGGTCATTAACCTCGATCTTGACTGACCGCGGCCCAGCGACCCAGTGACGTAGTTATCCGAGGGAGGAGCCATTGAAAAATATCTGTTTTACACAATTTAGAATAGAAACTTCAACATTTTTTAACTAAGGAACTCTTTAAGCCTCGGTCGTTCTTAGGGTTGACTTTAGGGATACTTATCTCAATTTAAGGGACTATTAGCCCTAAGTGAGGTTTGGTGAAAATGGCACGTCGAGGAACTCTCAAATCCGAAGGTTTTCAGTTTTGCCTCACCTGCATGCTCAACGTGGCGTTTTCGACGAGCTGACGCGCCAGGGGCTGCGCGTCCGTCTCCAGGTCACGCCGCTGGTTGACGATGTCTCCGCTCCTGGTCATCTTGGACGCCGACGACTGCGAGAGCAGCTCCACCTCCTTCGACCTTCGTGACGTCAATAATAACTTCTATACACTGTTTAGCAGTAGTGAATTATCTAACCAGTCTCACAGCTAGGCCCTCATTAAAGGCATCTTCTCCCTAGTCTACACGCGCCTGTCACCATAAATTTTGACATCATTTCAAGTTTGTTTTTGTAACTTTTGAGGCGCGTGGACTTGGGTTCGAAAGAAATTGGGTTACCCGGAATACACCAAACTACAAATAGATTCGCCAACCTTGAGTTGACAGGTGCACTGATGAGTTCTGATGCTGCCAAGATGGTATATGGGCCGACAAGTACTTGTAGCACTGCGCGAGAGCAATGGGTCATACAACCGCACCGTGCAATTGCTGAAACGACTCTGTTGGTTTGGTGCGGAAGTGCGAGACGGGGGAATATTTGCGGGTAGGAAAGAGACGGGTATACCCTTGCCAGGAAGACTAAATTACTTGTTGAACCTATTTTGATAATGGCTCAAACAGTGTCGTTTGTTAAATACTAACTTCTCCCAAATTGACCCTTTTTCAATAACTCATCAACGCGAATATAAATACTCCCGCCAGCCTCCGACTTGGTCTAAACGGCTATGGTTGGTTTTCGAGAGCAATTGTAAACTTCACGCGAAAATGGCGGCAACTATCGATCGACACCATCACAGAAGGTTTATTTGTCAATGTTGGTAAATGCAATGGAATGCTGTACCGGTTTACCTTCTGAGGGTCTTCAGCGGGCCGGACATCCTCGAGAAGGACTCGCCCAGGCGGTCTCTGCCCACGACCTGCACGTACAGCGCTCGCCGGCCAGGAGTCTGGTACTCCGGCAGCGCCACCTCGCGCACGATGGAGTTCAGGGCGTCGCCCGCCTGCTGCTGGTATCTGCGGACGAGAATCGTTAAAAAAAAAATAAACCCGACCAACCGGTCCTGCGATTTCTAGTATTATTTGCGAAGACGGTATCGCGGTTGATATGTCGGCATGAGTGACGGGCGCACGTCGCAATGGTAATTTACACTAAAAAAAATAGACTTCAGGGGATGTTTATGTTCCCTATTAAGAATGAGAAATTATATAAATGCGAAAAATTTATTATTTTTGTACTAAAATTGCTGTCAATCGATTTTATCAATCATATAATCTGTCGATTAATAGCATCCCTCTTACAACCCCAGAGAAGGGGAAAGGAGCTACCCCTCTGTTCGACCAGTGGCATCTGACAGCGATCGTTTAGCTCCGCCCTAATAGGGCGTTTCGAACAACGCGGCAGGTCATTAACCTCGATCTTGACTGACCGCGGCCTAGTGACCCAGTGACGTAGTTATCCGAGGGAGGAGCCATTGAAAAATATCTGTTTTACACGATTTAGAATAGAAACTATAACATTGTATATCTATGAAACTATTATGAATTTATATATAGTTTTTTAACAAATGACACTAGAAATCTAAGAACCAATTCGCTGATTTTTTAACGGGAATGTTTTTGGGACATCCTGTATAGTATATTAGTTTTACTGTCCCTACGTATTGAGATATTTTTCAATAGAGGCATTGAGCGTTATGTCCGTTGAAGTCGCTCGCTCGCACATCGTATATGTAGGTACATATACCGTTTTATTCTACCTAAACCGTTATCTCTATGGTGAACGGTTTAGTTAAAAAAAAAGTAATATATATTTATTAACTGTTGTCGGCGAGGTGCCCGATGTGAACTGCACTCTTACCTGAAGGGAATCTTGGCGATTTCCGTCCCTCGGTCGTCTATCAGAACGGTCTCTCGCACGGAAGCCGTCGGCCCGAGCAGCTGCAGCCTCAGCGTGCCTGCAGAAAGCAACAAGAATGGTTTTGGACACCCTGTATACTGAAATAATATCGAGCTCTTTCAGTGGAATCGTAAGTTTGTTGCGAATAAACAAACACTCGAATAAAAAAAAATCGTGTACGCCTTACAGGACTGTTTTGTTACGACAACCAAACGATCAGTACTCGCGGACACGCCTCGCGCTTACAAAGTAGTTCGTTACGTGTTAAAAAATGGTCTGTTAAGCTGTTAATAAATTACCAAATGTATTATTTTTGTAATAAAATTGGTGTAAATCGATCTTATCAATATTATCCGTCGACCAATAGCATCCCTCTTACAACCCCAGAGAAGGGGAAAGGAGCTACCCCTCTGTTCGACCAGTGGCATCTGACAGCGATCATTTAGCTCCGCTCTAATAGGGCGTTTCGAACAACGCGGCAGAGCATTAACCTCGATCTTGACTGACCGCGGCCCAGTGACCCAGTGACGTAGTTATCCGAGGGAGGAGCTATTGAAAAATAGCTATTTTACACGATTTAGAGTAGAAACTTTAACATTGTATATCTTTGAAAGTATTATGAATTTTGATATAGTTTCTTAACTAGAAATCGAAGGACCAATTAACTGTTTTTTTTTTTTAACGGGAATGGTCTTGGGAAAAAAAATAATTTATAATTAATATACAATATATATTATTTATAAAGGAAATATTACAGTAAAGTAACTCATCTGTGACTAAGAACTCTTAAATATTAGTCAATTACAATCGCGTCTTTTGATTTATCGTCCGACGACCTCTATGGTCTATGGTAAACACGCCTCCGTAACCTCTGGCGATAATAGTTTATCAATTCGTAAATAGGAAGTTTTTTTATTTGAGAAAATACTATTTTTTTTTTTTTGTTGAAGACCAAAACATAGTGGAGCTTTGATACGTTCATAATTTTTAAGATGCGTCAATTTTAAGAGGACGTCTGTATGACTGTAAACAAAATGGCGTCTATCGAGCTAACTTTGAATTTAAATTGTCAATTAAGTCAAAGAAAATTAATATAAAATATTGTGTTTGTTTTAGCGAAAGGTTTTTAGTTAGCAATAACACGCGAGATGGGAGGTTGGTTGAGAAACCGCGTCACGCGTTAGGAGTAATTCAGCAGCAGCGAAGCTACCGCCATCTGCATACACTACGCCAACTGGCAAGCAAAAGTCAAAGCTATGTGTTTTTTTTTGTTATGTTTGAGATAGGTCTGAAAATTAATACGCTAATTAATAAGATGCATTAGTATAAATCACGAGGAGTTTTTACAGCATTTTTGCTGAAATATATTTTTTTAAATACCCGTTTAATTCTACTTTATAGCGTTAATATTTTTTATAATTTATCTATGGTGTTCAGAATTATGACAGTCAACCGAATCGCTTTATGTCTAAACAACACATGTCCAAAAAGCTAATTTTGCAGAAAGGAAAAATATATATTTCATTAGTAATCAAAATAAATGGTTATTTATTTGAATTTTTGAATTTTTAAAATGTGCTCATGAAAACAAAATTGTACACGCCACCAAACATTCATTGTTAGTGGTCAATTTAGGTTAGTTTAATTCAATTTACGACCTCCGCGTTATTAAAACCAAAACCACCTTCAAGAAACGCAAATAACTTGTGACTTCATCACCGTAACGACAAATGAACGTATCTACGCATATTTCGCGCGTCGAGTCATTTTTTTTTCGCTGAACTTCACTTTGTCGTACGTCACTGTACTTTGACCCTAAAGCCTGGTTTACACGGGTATAGTAATCAGGAGAGTAGAGTATCTAGTAGAGTAACTCTACCTGTAGAAACCCGAAAAAAAGCTCCGCAGAGTAGAGTATCGAGTACAGTACTTTATTGGCTGCAGTAAAGTAACTCTACTCTACTCACCCTACCCGTGTAAACATCTTTTCCCCTACAACAGCAAGTATCAAGTAGAGTTCAGTTGAAGTTACTTGCAGTTTGCAGTGTCTTAAAGTAAAGAAATCCACTAAATCAGGAGCAGGGGCAGATGATATCTACATTTCAAATATAAAATGGTTTGATGCATTTGACAAAATAATGTAATTGGCAAAAGGAGGGAAAAAACTGACTGTTCAGTGGTACAAAATATTACATTACAAAAGTGTACAAAATATTATATTGTTGAAAGGGTACATTACATTTAATGTTAAAAGTACTTGAAACACAGTAAAAACGTAAAAAATATGAATTAAAAAATATAGGATAGTACTACTGTACTATATTTATTTATTTATTTATTTTCTTATGGGAAAACATACAGTAATAACAATAATATTAACAATTAAGAATATTAACGATTATGGATTTCCTACATATTCACAAACATACTATATTATACGGTAGGTATGAAGACTTCAAACTAAATTGATGCATATCAATTTATTAAAATACAAACACGCAGGTATTCGTATGAGGAGCATGTGATGTATGTGTGTGTGTGTGGATAAGGGTGTTGTAATAGAAAATAAAATAAATATATTATATACAATTAGGTACCTAGATGCCAATTATATCACCTGCAGCTATGAACAGCATTTTTAAACTGTTTTAGTGTATTATTATTTAAACGAAAAAAATCAAAAGTGGTAGAGTAGGTAGTAGAGTGAACTCTACTAGCTACTCTACTCTCCTGATTACTATACCCGTGTAAAGCAGGCTTAATATTCCGACGCGCGCGTCGCCAGTTCCCGCCCGCCGGCCGCCGCGCGCGCTCGGCCGCCATCTTTGCGCAGACGTCAGCGTGACAGCCGCTGTCAAAATTCGCGCGCTTTCTTGTTTGGGTTAATCCGTCGTCGCATCTCTTTGATTGGTTTGATTATTTAAAAAAAAAAACCTTTCATTTTTTATTTAATGCTCGCTCGTATACACTTAAGTGTGTTGCCCATAGCGTGGTTGTAATTTCCGTCAGTGCTAGTTCAATTCTCAACCATTAGGTAGTTAATAGTGAAGTTTGCTACAAGGAAAAATATAAATTTTATGTAATCGCTTTGGAATTAATAAACCAAAAAAAAAAATGTGATTTGTCTATTTATAATAAACCATGGTATTATCTGAAAATTTTAAAAAATATGTATATTTTTTATTCTTATGTCATAAATGGAATATTTCTTTTGAAGTTATAATTCTTTGGGCCAGTTGTATTTGGTTGGGATGTTGGTCGAGAAACCGCGTCGCGCTTTAGGAGTAATTATTACGTCTGTCGAGTTGTAGAGTCGAATTGCTTTATTTACGAAATATGTTTGTCGCGTTGTAGAGTCCCTTCCGAAATTTGAGGCTAGTTCTCTGTGTTTTTTTTCACAAATTATACGAAATAACCTAATAATATATTGAATAACAGAGAAAAATGTCTTATATTTCATTTATATATCCTGTGTGTGAGTGTGTGAGTGGGTGTGTGCGAATGGCTAAAGAACTATAACTTCCACCCATTTTTTTTTAAATAACATTTCACAAAAGATATAATTATAAATTTAATTAGATAAAAATATAGTTATCATTATTGGATACGCACGTCTTACCGGCATGATAAAAATAAATGAAATATGAGGCGGTGTTGCCAGCGTAATTGCCAGTCGACGAAAAATCCCCACGAAATATTAAAAAAAAAATAAAAATAACTCAAAATGGTTGGGAATCGAATAAAAATTGATTGATTTTTTTTTTTGCAAATGACCCCTTCTATTTAGAGACAACGCGCTCGCTCAGTCGGCCGCCGCTGATCGCGTTTCTTCACGGTAAGCGACGCTATGTATTTTTTTTATACTGTAGTGTTTTGTATTACAAATAGATTAATTCTTAAAAAGAGGAAGTTCGGATTAAATGGAAATCTTTTGGAAATAAAGGTCAACACAGCAGTCTGAGCTGAAGTATAAAAGGCAATAGCAACTCGGCTCGATTGTAGTGCGCTTTGGCAGTACGCAGGCGCAGTACATACAACAGGGAATCGTTACATGTCGATCATTATCAGGCGATGCGCGCGCGCATGACGTCATTCGCGAGGCCGAGGGGCCTCTTCCCGAAGGCGCCCTTCTCTTCTTTGCGGGCGGTCCAAGATCTTTCCATCAAATTTAACGGCTTGTAAAAACAGAATCCAGAACCTGACGTCTTACGGCCCTAATGGCACCTCCAATTTGTGATGGGTCGCTTCATTTACTATCTTCGCTTGTGGTTGCGGCACTTTTAACACTTTCCTAAGTCATTTCTTAGGAATGATAAATTAAAACAAAAACAATGGTATGACATTCTGTCAAACAACACGGGCATAGTAAAGGGTGTTTTTTTAGAGGCGTGGTTTTCAAGAAGAGATAAAACGCATATAATTCGAGGTTATGGCTAAGAATTTAGTTTTATTATAAAGATAAGGGTTTGCCATTATGTTTTAAAAATGATTTCGGGTAAGTGGCCGCCGCGGCTGACTCGAACAAATTCCAGCCGAGAGGCCCAATTTTCAACCACTTTTTGCAGCAAGTTGGGCCGTATGTCAGCAATAACGCGCCGAATATTCTCTTCCAAGGCGTTAATCGTGTCCGGCTTATCTGCGTAGACAAGCGACTTCACATAACCCCACAAAAAATAGTCCAGCGGTGTTAAATCGCACGATCTTGGAGGCCACGCCACGTTGTTCAGGAGTAAGTCTATTCATTATGAAATGGCAAACCAAACTGAGCATAAATCAAGTGACAGCTGTCAAAAACACCAACTACGAAAAAAGTAGTGGCAGATTGAAAACCACGCCTTTAAAAAAAACAACCTATATTTCACTGAACATTCTTTTAAATATTTCTATTGGGAATGTATGGAGTTTGTAATAATTTTAACTGTCCATTGATAACTAATACGTGCTCAAGTTTCCAACAGTCGAGCTGTCAAGATAATTATTATAAGATAAAATATTAACCAATATAATTTCTCATCTGTCATCTCCAAATGACGTTTGCATGGAAAAGTGACGGATAGAGTCATCTAATATTATTTATTACAAGTTTTTATTTAGCTCGCAATATCCGTTTAGGTCAAATCTTGCAAGCTGAATTTGAACCACTTCCTCTCATCCTACGGAGTTGAAATTCGACATGTTGAATCAGTTCCGATGATGATGCATTTTTACGGTGAGCATGACCTGATTCCACGCCCAGGAGTGGCTCCATACGAAGGAACTCCTCGACGGTCAACGGAAAATTAATAAATGATCTGCTAATATTTCGTTTTTAGTTGAATTTCTCTCTTATAAACGACATTAGAGTCTTAGGAAAAATAGTAATTGAAAGGCAAATGAATGGTCTAAAACATAGTAAAGTTAGTTTTTTTAATTTCTATATTAAGAAGCTGTAATTAAATAAAAACCATCAATTGCTCATTGAACGCGCAAAGAGTTAAAACCTGACGCCCTACAAAAATAGAGCACCGAATATACTTAGCCTTAAGCATTAATCGGCACCGCCAGCCTAGCGACCAGCTAAAGCCATGCTCACCGTCCTGCTGCAGCGCGGCCTCGAAGGTCAGCGTGGATCTGGCGGAGATGGCGACGTCGTACTGGCAGCCGTCGCAGCGCGCGCTCAGCCGCCACACGCCCGCGCTGCGCCGCTCGTGCGCTGTGGATCGACAAAATCATATTTCAAAAAAAATCCTTTCTCACGCCGAGATTTCGCCGGATCGAAGGTGTGAGACATTTCGGTAAGGGTTGCTGATATCAAAAGTCGTAGGGAAATTATTAGCCTACAATTTACGTTTAGAACTGAAGGGAGTTATGATTTTTTTTTAAATCGTATAACCAATTTTTTCCACCTCTAAGACCAATAGAGAAGTATTACGGAGTGAGCACGCGCATAAAATCGGCTCCTGTATTTTTCACATTTACTCACAAATAAAACAACTATAACATAAACCTGAACGATACAATATTAGTAAACTTACACGGGCTATCCATTGGTGTTATCAGTGTCAGTGTGGAGTGAAGTGCAACGGCAGAACAGTGCACTTTGTTGCACCCCAACAGAGGTGATAAACGAACAAACGGTAACACTACTTATATAACTTGCTTAATTTTACGAACTGATAAACAACTACAGAGGCATTACGTCCAGTAATAATGGAATGTCAACTGGCAACTTTTTCCTCTATTTAAAGATGCATAATTTTAGCCTAACCTAAAAATCAACAGACAAGGACAACATTTACCCATCCGCATAGGTTAGAGGGAGCAATCGACAACATCACTGCTAACTGCTAACTGCTACCCGCCAATATCGCATAATTAGTATTATATCTATCCAACAAGCAGAAAGGCACCGCCTCGCTCGCTGCCTAACATACGCTCTTGAAGTTGCGACCAGAGTCCGAACATCAGACTGATTACACTGTAACCGTCCGGTTTTTTATGCATCATTATATTTATACATATATAATTCGTAGATCTGCGCTGAATAATTAAAATCCTAAATTAAATTACCATGGATTGTAAAGAATGTAGCACGAAGATACAAAATGAGGAACTTACTTTTGCCTGTGCCTCATGCAAATGCAAGTATCATCTAATTTGCGCCGGCCTTGAGAAGTCTGATTACACAAAGCTCTCTAAAGAACGGCGATCCAAGTTAAAGTGCGTGAAATGCAATAAAAATGCCCCATCTACGTGTTCCACAATAGTTACTGAGGCGCCCACACTTTCCACTCTTTATGAGAGCATCAAAGCCATGCATGCGGAAATAAAATCTTTTCAAGGCATTCGCCATGACATAAAGGACATTAAAACTGAACTTTTGGACTTTAAAGTGTCTATGGAGTTCACAAGCAAGCGGTTAGATGAATTGGATTCGAAAATAAAAACTTTTGACGCGAAACTGTCCAAAGTAAGCACCATGGAGGAAAAGTTCAACTCCCTACAAGCGACTGTAATTGCATTGGAGAATAAAATTGAACAAGGAGAGCAGAAAAATCGCGTGGAAAACCTTGAAATAATAGGTGTCCCTAATCTGAAAAACGAAGACTTGGTTGACATTATTACCAATATTGGCAAATATGCCGGCTGTGTAATTCAGCGCGGAGACATTGAATTCGCCACTCGTGTCACCCCTCGCACGACTGCTCCAAATCGTCCAAAAGCGGTAGTCGTGAAGTTTCGCCAACGTCATCATAAAGACACCATTCTTTCGGGAATTAGAAAAGCGAGAGGTCTTAAAACCATCGATATCGGAATACCGGGAGACCCTAAAGAAATTTTTGTCAGGGATCATCTCACCGTGCGTAACAAAGAACTTTATAAGAAAGTTAGAGACCTTGCGAAGGCAACGGGGTTCCGCTTTTGCTGGACGAGAAACTGCAGAATATATGTAAGGAAAAACGAAACTTGTCCACCAATCAGCATCTCTTTAGAGGAAGACCTCAAGAAAATGGCTTAATTCTTCCTACCTGTTACGTTAATACTCTTTGGTATTGTGTGCTTTATCAATTTATCTATACATGTTATCATTTAAGCCCATTATTTCACTCATTTAAACTAATATTTACAACCATACGAAACATACATTTCACTCACTTTTACACAACCCACAACACGCTCAAGCATAATACAAGCAAACAAACACTTTTGTACATCATCGCAAAACGCAAAAACATTACAACCTTACTTACTAATTTATTACTGATAGAACATTATTACAAAAGATTGGCATATTTCAAACTCTTGCCGCGACTACCGATTGTTGATTCGTCACGACGCGATCACTGCCGTCGGCGCGGGCGGTCGAACGCATCAATCTCGCCGATACGCGAACGCGGTGTGGGTATGTTTTTGTTTTTGGGCACATTTGTGCAGACTCTAAATCCGTCTGTTAGAATTGTCTCTAACAATAATTGTATCGCATCCATAGCTTATAGACGATGTAGCGAAATGGGTGCACGTTTAATTAATATTTGCCATTTTCTACATTTTTTTTATGTTACCTTGTTAATTCAGTATCATTCTAGCGCATTAACTTTTTGGGTTATGATTACAAAATTGCATAAAGTGAGTAGCGAGGTTGCATCGATATATAAATGTTTTCGTTTTTCACTTCCCGATGATATTAAACGTCAAATAATAATATTTATTTACGTGCACATACTCGCACTCCTTGCGATTTGCGAAACAGAGATGACACGCATTTTATACCATATATATATCCATAGTTTGTTTTTCCTCTGTACACTACTTCTGAGTTTTGCAGTCCTTCTGCCAACGGTGCCCACATTTATGCAGGTTACTATTCACTGTTCATGGCTGCCATATTAAAAGATATTGATTCATTGAATAATCTATCCTCGACTTGTGTTGTAAACCCAGGTCTATTTAAAATTAGAAACAAGCCTAATGATACATTTCAAATAGTCCACCAAAATATAAGAAGCATTAATAAAAATATTAGCAATTTTCTGGCAAGTATGTCAGATCTAAAACTTAATTTTGATTTACTATTCTTATCAGAATGTTGGCATTCCTGTAATTTGCCGGTCATAAATTTACCTGGGTATAATACACATTATTCTACAACTAATTTTAATCAAAACAGTGGAGTATCAGTATTTATTAAAGATACAATTTTAGCAGTTACCGAAGAGGTACCACTATTTGAAGCAAATTGCCTGATGATTGGCTTACCAAATGACATATGTATTGTAGGTATATACAGATCCCCAGCGACACACAATATTCACCCTTTTTTAAAGACTTTAGAGGCTGCACTGGAAAAGACTCGGCAATACAAGAAAGTTATTTTACTTGGTGACGTTAATATAAATATAATTGGTCCTAATAAACATTATCAAGCAGATGCATATATATGTCTCTTGTTGCAATATGGGCTATCCTGTATTATCGACAAACCTACTACAAGTGATGGTCACAATACATGCATTGATCATATGTTCATTAAAAATATTCAAAGTTATCAAGCGATGGTCATCCATACTACCGTAACCGATCATTTCACGGTGCTCTGTGAAATTAAAGGCGATAAAGTAGTACGCCATAAAAACGAGTTTATGAGAAAAACAGACTATAGTAGCTTGCTAAAAGACCTGTCGGCCGAAACTTGGTTGGATGTTTACAACAAAACTGAGGTAAACCAAGCCACGAATTCTTTCGTAGATACTCTCAATAGTCATGTTGAGGCTAACTCCAGGATAACCAAGATATCACACAAGAGACGTAAGCTCACTCCATGGATTACAGATGCTCTGATAAAATCTATTAATAAAAGGAATAGATTACATCAGCAACTCAGAACACAACCACAAAACAGCCAACTAAGACACTACTATATCTCATACCGAAATGTCTGCTTAAAATTAATTAATAATGCAAAGTACACGTATTACAAGAAAAAAATATGTGATAATGAACATAATCCAAAAGCTGTATGGGAAGCCATCAAAGAAATTACTAATAAGCCAATAAATAAGACGGGGTCAATTCAGCAATTGATAACTCATGATTCCAACCTAAATTTAACAGATCATGGAAAAGAAATATGTGATTATTCTAACACCTTTTTCTCGAAAATTGGTGAATCATTAGCTAACGACACGCTAAAAAGTATAGGGAAAACAGAAGAATACCTGGCGGGAATAAATCAGCAAAAAACGTCAAGCGTTCACTCTTTTGCTGTGATACCAGTGTCAGAAGATGAAGTGGCGAAACTTATTGATAATCTCAAAGGTAATTGTACAACGGGAATCGATAAAATCAGCGGCAAACTTATAAAAATAGTTAAGAATTACGTTTTAAAACCGTTAGAGTATATCGTTAATCAAAGCTTCGAGCAGGGTGTATTTCCACAAGATTTAAAACAGGCGATAATTCGGCCGATATTTAAAGCAGGGGATCCCAAGGTGATTTCCAATTACAGGCCGATTTCTCTGCTGAATATAATTTCTAAAATCTTCGAAGGTGCTATGAAAAACAGGCTCATGAATTATCTTGAGTCTAATAATCTTTATGCGTCCACACAATTTGGGTTCAGGAAGAACAAGAGCACCACAGACGCAATTTTAAAACTAACTAAATCGGTAGTTGAGAATGTGGAGGGCAACAAAAAAGTTATTGTGCTGTTTCTCGATTTAGCGAAAGCCTTTGACACTGTTTCGCATCCCTTACTGTTAAAAAAATTATTTCATTTAGGTATTCGAGGGCAACAACTATCATGGTTCAAAAGTTATCTCGCTAATCGATCACAAAGAGTTGAAATTGGTGACTTCATAAGCGAACAGCAATTAATTACTTTTGGGGTCCCACAAGGTAGTACGCTTGCCCCGATACTTTTTAATATATACATTAATTGTCTATCACAAAATTTAACATTGGGTGAAACAATTACATTTGCCGATGATACAGCATTAATTTTCTTTGGTGATTCTTGGTCGGAAGCATTCGAAAAAGCTGAGATAGGAATTAATCAAGTTAAAAAATGGCTTGACTATAATTTGCTCAAACTGAACGTGGACAAAACCGCTTACCTTTGTTTTAGCCCGTCAGATTCAGGACAACCCTCACTTAGGCACAATATTGTCATACACTCATGTGATTCGCTTAATGTTTGTAAGTGCACATCCCTAAAAAGACAGAGCTCTATAAAATATCTGGGCATCGCCATTGATAATCACCTTAGGTGGGACACGCACGCAGAGCTCCTCTCAAAGAGACTGCGGAAACATGTTCACGTTCTTTACACACTACGAAACGTGTTATCAAAGCAGAAGTTAAAGGAAGTCTACCAAGCCATTTGTGAGTCTGTCCTAACATATGCTATAACGGCCTGGGGTGGAGCAGCATTATCAGTTCTGAAGCCTGTCATCACTGCACAGAAAACACTGATTCGCGTCCTATCTAATGCGTCATTTCTGAGTCCTACTGAGCCAATATTTAAACAATATCAGCTATTAGAAATGAGGCAATTATATATCATCTCGACCATAAAGTTTTTTATAACAAATCAGCATACCCACATCCCACTACCACACTCAAAGCATACTAGAGCAAATGCTTCTAAGCACGTAGCAGTACCAAAGGCAAACAAAACTTTCACGAAAAGGTTTTTGATGTACCTAGCGCCTCATATTTACAATAAATTAAACCGGGACTGGAATTTAACAAAATGGACCAACAAGTTAAAATTGATGATAAAAGAGTGGCTCATTGAGCTAGGTCGATTTAAGTCAGAGCAATTAGTCTCTTCATCATTTGTGTAATCATGCTCTATTGCGACTTACTAATATAGTTTCTTTTTCCTATGGTATAATCCCATTACAAACCTTTCTCTATCTCTCTCTTCATTTCCACAGCGCGCCCTCATAAATACCTTTTCTCTCATATTAAAATTTTAAAATATATAAGAATGTTTTTTTTTACTACACTACTCTACACTACACTACATTACACTACACTACACGACACTAAACTACAGACTACATTTTTACTATTCTATACAATAACAACACTGTATTTATTTTATTAGCGTTAGATATCTCCGTATACTTCGCATTCAGGTCATTTTTATTGGAAACAGATAAATAGTCCATCTTAGGACAGGTGTTCAGCACCTAGTTAGATGGACATGGTGAAGTTTCTGACATGCCACTAAGTGCGATTTTAAATGAGAGGAGATGTATCTCATTTTCTCTTTGTATGTTTATAAATAAAATGTTTTTTTTTGTAATAAGTGTATGTCTAGCTGTAAGTTTTTTCTGTGAAACAATAAATAAAATAAAAAAAATTAAAGGTGCTATTAAAATAAAATTTAAATTAATTTAACTTCTGTATCTATCCGCTAAACACTTAATATACTTTGTAAATAAACAAATTTTAAAATATATTAAATTAATATTCAACATTTAGTAGTGTTATATTAAAGTATACGGTTGAATGTACCCAAGTACATTTTTTTTAATTTGAAATGATTTTATTAATTATATACTAGTTTATATTATATAATTATATTATTTATGTAATACGAAGTACAATTATATATAATTAATATGTGTTTCCTTTGTTACAGGTAAGTCGCGTGGTTATTTTTGAGTTTGAAGTTAAGTGAAACCTCTGGGCCTCACAACGCACAGAGGTCGAGGTAGGTAAGTAAGTATCCTTTCTAACTTAGACTTCTAGGTCTAAGGAAGGTTGCTTTTTGGTACAAAAATGAAACTTTTCCTCAGTCTGAGGAAAAATGATTTTTTTCCTCAGATTCATGTTACCGAGCGACTTTTAAGACGCGCAAAAATCGGCCATTTTGGCATCTTTAAAAATCGGCCATTTTGGCATCGTTTAAAAATCGGCCATTTTGGCATCTTTAAAAATCGGCCATTTTGGCATCGTTTAAAAATCGGCCATTTTGGCATCGTTTAAAAATCGGCCATTTTGGCATCGTTTAAAAATCGGCCATTTTGGCATCGTTTTAAAATCGGCCATTTTGGCATCGTTTTAAAATCGGCCATTTTGGCATCGACAATTCCAATGTCAAAATATTTTGACATTTCATTTCGTTTCTTTTACTTCTTATAAATGGCCTTCGTTATGTGCGATTTTGGCCAGTATCAATTAATAATAGAAAAAATAAATAAATGTCGGTTTTCTATATTTATTTATTTTTTTCAAATAAAATTAAACTTTTATTAATACTCACATCGTATGTTATTATTTGTTTCCTTCCCCTTTGAAATGGTCGATCGGTCAACTGTCACGACGCTGTATCTGAAATTTCATAGAGAACAAAGTTTTTAAAAACGAAACAAAAATATCGGTACGGTCCAGTGGTTAAGGCGCTTGACTATCTGCCCGGATGTCGCGGGTGGATAGTCAAATCTTATACATTAAACAGATTAAACGCTATTTGTGTGAGTGTGCGCAAACGCGTTCGTCATTGATCTTTTAAGTTTAAGATTTATTGGGGTTCTTATACCTCTAAAATCATTGCTTTTTTTTTTTGACGTTTGACGTCTTTGGGCCCGTTGTACTCATTGGGATGGGATGTTGGTCGAGAAACCGCGTCACGCGTTAGGAGTAATTTTTACGTTTGTCGAGTTGTAGAGTCCAATTGCTTTTTACGAAATATGTTTGTCGCGTTGTAGAGTCCCTTCCGAAATTTGAAGCTAGTTCTCTGTGTTTTTTTTTCACAAATTATACGAAATAACCTAATAATATATTGAATAACAGAGAAACATGTCTTATATTTCATTTATATATCCTGTGGGTGTGTGCGAATGGCAATACCTGTCCTGTGGTCTTCCCAGACTTCCGTCCAGCTGCAGGGTTGCCTCGATGGGGTCCGAGCTGACCAGCGCCGATCCCCACGAGAACTGCGCGACGGACGTGGCGTTCGACAGGTCAATCAGAGGTCCTGGAAACGATTAAACGAACTGAATATGATGAACTCCGGCAAGTAGCGGTCCAGAAGTGCTCTAACCAGCCTCCGACGTGATCTAAACGGCTATGGTTGTATTTCCAGAGCA
This sequence comes from Neomicropteryx cornuta, assembly GCA_020383195.1. Classification (NCBI taxonomy): domain Eukaryota; kingdom Metazoa; phylum Arthropoda; class Insecta; order Lepidoptera; family Micropterigidae; genus Neomicropteryx; species Neomicropteryx cornuta. The sequence goes on from JAHKQU010000031.1 coordinate 4,647,140, forward strand.
TCAATCTACCCTCAAAAATTCAACTCTTTCGCAACGGACAAACGGGGATAGTAGCTTCTATACATTCACGTTTAAGACCCTAAAAACTGGGAATGCAAGTATGCAAGGGAATCCTGTAAACCTCGTTTTAGGAAACTTAACGGGAATCGGCCCGTACTAATGATTTTTTTTTTATTGTCCGAATAGTTAAAAAATAATCCAAATAAAAATACAAATTTTCCTAGCGTTGTGTTTCTGACCTATTCATTGACCTACGTTACGATAAACTACCCGCGGGAAACTACCCGCTGGAAACTACCCGCTGGAAACTACCCGCTGGAAACTACCCGCGGGAAACTACCCGCTGGAAACTACCCGCTGGAAACTACCCGCTGGAAACTACCCGCGGGAAACTACCCGCTGGAAACTACCCGTCGCGCATTTGTAAGTAGGCCAAAGTTGGCCAAAATATTATACGAAATAAACTCGATTATTTCCACTATTTGACCGGCCAACTCTCGCAGAGGACACGGTCGATGATGATGGTAAAGATGATGAAAAGTTCGAACCTGTCGGCGGATACAGGGCCGCCCTCTCCACCTTTCCCGTCACCTTGACGATGAGCTGGCCCACGCTGGAGTCGACGGGAACCGCCAGGGTCGTGTGCTCCAAAGCGCCCCTCCGCAGCACCAGCAGTTGCTAAACATTTACATTTCATTTTTAAATCTAACAATTGCAATGGGTGCCATGTCATGACTTCAGGACTATATCTATCTATCTACCTCACTTTCTCGTGGACACTATAACTGCCGCCATTTCACACCAATCTCTTTACCTAAAATTTAAGGTCACAAAATTGTGGTCAAGTTCGTTAATGGGCGAAATCTTAGTATACAGGTGTCCCAAAATGATTCTCTTTCAAAAAAAAAAATTTGCTAAGAAAATATAGGTGTTTTTTTTAGAGGCGTGGTTTTCAATCTGGCACTACTTTTTTCGTAGTTGGTGTTTTTGACAGCTGTCACTTGATTTATGCTCAGTTTGGTGTGCCATTTCATAATGAATAGACTTACTCCTGAACAACGTGGCGTGGCCTCCAAGATCGTGCGATTTAACACCGCTGGACTATTTTTTGTGGGGTTATGTGAAGTCGCTTGTCTACGCAGATAAGCCGGACACGATTAACGCCTTGGAAGAGAATATTCGGCGCGTTATTGCTGACATACGGCCCAACTTGCTGCAAAAAGTGGTTGAAAATTGGGCCTCTCGGCTGGAATTTGTTCGAGTCAGCCGCGGCGGCCACTTACCCGAAATCATTTTTAAAACATAATGGCAAACCCTTATCTTTATAATAAAACTAAATTCTTAGCCATAACATCAAATTATATGCGTTTTATCTCTTCTTGAAAACCACGCCTCTAAAAACATCACCCTATATATAAAAATTCATAATAGTTTCGAAGAAATACAATGTTAAAGTTTCCATTCTAAATCGTGTAAAACAGCTATTTTTCATTGGCTCCTCCCTCGGTTAACTACGTCACTGGGTCACTGGACCGCGGTCAGTCAAGATCGGGGTCATTAACCTGTCGCGTTGTTCGAAACGCCCTAATAGGGCGGAGCTAAATGATTGCTGTCAGATTTCGCCGGTTAACTCCTTACTCCTTCTCTGTGGTTGTAAGAGGGATGCTTTTGGTCGACATTAATAAAATCGATTTACGCAAATTTTGTCCAAAAAATAATAAATTCGGTGATATTTTTTTTTTCGCATTTTGTTATATAGGATACGCAAACACCCCTAAAGTCTGCGGTATTGGTCTTGGGACACCCTGTATGAGATATCGAGTTCATTTAAATTATTTTTTGAATACGTACCTCTTTGTATTGCGTTTGTACACCCCGTGTTGATTCCTTATTGGTGGAATTATCCTTCTCGTCTCCCGGAGACGTGTTCCAGAGGTTCCCTTTAGCAGAAGGGTTTTCCAGCGACGGCGCCTGGATTATAGCGATAAAACAATGACATTATAAATACCGCAGACGCAGTTATGGACTGTTAAGGTTCAGGGTTCCGAATAGACTGTCCAATCTCAAAGAGACATACAGAGTGTCCCAAAACCTTAACATGATTCCTTTTGACCTCATATCAAAATTCATCGCGGCTTCCGAGCAAAAAAATTGTAAACTTGACGCGTTAATATGAAATCGCTCGGTCGCTAGCGGGGCCGCGCCGCGCCGGGTCATCGACCGGCCTTAGCCAGATTATTTACGTAAACGTGCCGTGTGAAATCGCCTAATAGCCGACTATTTCTCATATTTCAAGATCCATTGTGTCGAAAATGCATCGCTGCAGTTCGCACAGCGTTGACGTCGCGAGTTGCGATACCCGAGAAATTCCTTTCGCACAATGAATTTTCTCGACAATCAATCAACTTTTAATGAATATTTAATCCTCGACAAAACCGTATTCTAACTGTTTATAGTTATTTTAATAATAATAGTTGTAAAAAAGTAATTGTTTTGGTAATTGTAAGTAAGTTTCCCGCTCCCCACCTGTCGGCCCTGGTTGTGCAGAATTGGTTCGTGCGCGATCATCTCCCCGCCGGTGACCGACGCCAGATCCATCAGGTCCTTGCCGCCATCCAGGTTCGAAGGGTCCAGCCAAACCAGGAAGAACTGGGAGGAGAATCGGGGAAAAAACGTTCAGAACGTAAAAAAAATACAATATTAAAATCGCGCGATTCAGCAAATTTCTCTAAGAAGGCTAATTAAATTTGTCGTCGACTGTACATTTTTTTTTCATGCCATACTGGCATTTGCATTCGATGATATTTACGCGCGTCTATTTGTACAGGGTGTTTATAAATTTAGGGCATTCTTTTTTATATCGATAACTATACCGGTCTCGCGAAAAAAACATTTAAGAAACATTTTTATAATATTTTTTACTGATCAATTTTCGATTGCCGATATTGATAAACACCCTAAAAGGAGTGCCCTGAATTAAAAAACACTCTGTATGTGAAGAATTTCGACGTGACATGTGCACATCGCTTCCGAGCGTCCTCCTGAGTTCACCTTTGAAACACACTATAGGGTTTGCAAAAAAATATAGGTTTTAGGAAAATCTGAGTTCATAATCGCACCGTATCTAGATTTTTAAAATACCCTATTGAATACCCGAAAAAGATTGCTTCAAAAAAACGAGGTAGGAATGTGAAAAACGACTCACATCCATTCTGACATATGGCAACACTGACTATGATTATTAGTCGTATGTATTTATATATACAATTCAAAGTGTATGAAATTATTATTTTTGGGCCCCTCTCAACCAGGCCAAATCTGCCTGTCCTAGAGTCAGGGGAAATGGTGGTAATGAAGCGTTAAAAATGGTACGACCGTGTGCGGATTCGAACCCACGACCGTTCGGTCAATAGTCTAACGCCTTGACCACTGCACTACCACGATCTCGAATCTATTGTAGTTAATATTAACATTTTTTAGCAGCGTCTGTGCCGTTGATCGTCGAGGAGTTCCTTCGTCTGGAGACACTCCTGGATGTGGAATCAGGTCATGCTTACACTAAAAATGCATTGTCATTGTAACTGACCTAACATGTCAAATTTCAACCCCGTAGGATGAGAGGAAGTGGTTCTAATTCAGCTCGCAAGATTTGATCCAAACCGAAGAAAAAATTCTAATACCTTTATCCTCTTGTTGAGCAAGGACCTGGTCGCTTCCGCTCGATTCGAATAATCCGAGGGTTCCGCGTCCGACAGAGCTATGACCGCACTGTCGTAGGGCACCAGCTCGGAACTGTCCCGGATCGCGGCGAATACTCCCCCGCCCAGCGTCATGTCCTGACAAAAGAAGCGAACGTCTTAGTTTTCTCGTCGAGCCAAAACGCGCACTCCGAGTTTCGATCGCTGCGCGGCGACTCGCCTCGAGTGACGCAGCCGCCCCACAATCACAAACAAACAAACACAAAGAACCTGGGAATTGCTTTGAATGATTTTTTTTCCTTGATGTTGAGTTTTGTCTTGAAATTGTGTCAAATGCTCTAGCAAGGTCGATAATCATCGCTACGGTTTTGCATTTCTAACGAATGGACGATACTGCAGCGTTTGTCAATGTGCGTGACGTTGGTGGAGCCCGATCCGGCCACAATACTGAAAATTCGAATTTCCTCCAATGTTATTGGGCTTTTACAATGTTGAGCGACGGAAGCGCTATTAAAATTATGTCAAACGCCCTATCAAAGTCGAGAAACATCGGACTCTAAAAATTAATGGCGTCGTAAATTTTCTCTATAACTTTCTTAGTATATAAGATAAAGAATTATTATTTAATTTTATATTATTTCTTAGATAAGGGCCAAAACTTATCTTAGTAAACTTTTTTGATGGCACTAATAATTGGTCCTAGGGTGGGAAAAATCCGTTCAAAATTTCAATTGCAGGCTTATCTTTTCCCTACACTTATTCTATCTCGTACGCACGCGCTTGTTATGAGTCTCCATCACACGAATTCGAATTTGTGCCACTTACATTGCGCTCTTAAAATAATATCAAACGCCCTATCAAAGTCCAGATACATCAGCCTCTGAAAATAGGCGATTTTGATAAACGTTCTGTTGATGTACGAACCTCGGCGGGTTTCAGTTTCGAAAGCGTGACACCCAGGCTCTTGAGACCTTTCTTGCTTCCAGCGCCGCCGTGTCTCGACACCAGCTGAATTCCTGAAATTAAGAACATTTTATGCAAACCGGTCAGAGATGCCACCTGGTAGAAGTTCACCAGTCAAGCTCGCCATCAAACGTGTTCTCAAACACTAAAATTATTTGTAGTAAAATTTTAAATTCGTTTTCCTCATAATTAAGGGGGGAAAAACGATTTTGTTTGCTGATTGGCGTTTTTTTTTGGTTGATATGAATCGACCGCCCAAAACAGCATCGGCGAATTTAAATACAGCCTGTATACACCGATGCACCAGTCGATACTTGGATATGGCATGATGGGCTGGGGTTGCGCAGCCAAATTTTCAATCCTCCAATTACATTCACAGGCGAACGCTGATGTTTACACATCTTAACCGCCAGCGCATTGCATATTTATCTGTGACAATATTTACTAGATTTTCCTTTGTGGTTTTTCCTCTGGTTTATCAAGTATTGCCAGTACGTGCGAATATTAAATAATCTATGGTTTGATTACTAGTGGACGCAGTAAAGATTTTTAAGAGCGACAACATCAAAGAATAAACATTTGTCAGTTTTTTATTTATATTTAAAATATAAGGCAATTTTAAAAAAAACTAAGTTTAAGGTTATCTGTAGAATTTTATCGCGGACATTTCTATGTATAAATTAGCCTCACGTCACATATGTAGTTTGGTTTATGGGAGTTTTAAAAATAAAACTTACCAATTTCAATATATTTTTATGTAAACATGGGATTATTTATTTAAAAAAACAGCTTAAAGGGTTTCTAGAAAAATGTTTAGTTAATCTAATTATATTTTTTATATATGCCTGGTATGAAAAGCTATCTTGGCAGTAGACCTCAAAAACAAACTGTTTTTGATCATACCAACGTGGACCTTAAATCCTCAACCGGCCGAATTTACTAACTTTTAATTATCTCTAAAATAAAAGTAATATTTAAAAGCGCGCCTTTGCTAAGAACTACCCTACTATTTTGTCTACAGTTGAAGTTTACTTCGGGTCAATCGTATGATGCATTATCGAACACGGCGAAAAATAAAAGTGACACATTTTTTTATTTAATTTATATTTCAAAAATTAAAATCAATTAAAAAAATACACATTCGAGAAGTATGAGATGAGTCTTCAGTGTACAGAATGCTATAAAGCACTCGTCTAAATACTTGGTGGTTGAGGAGTGGTGCATCACCGAAAATGTGGGTTTTTTGAAGAATTTTCAATGTTACCCCATAGCGCTCTACGGCCCCAACTATATAGAATAGTATACTTTTACAGAGGTCTAAACGACCCGTGTGTTTTAGGAATTTATTTGGTGGGACCTTGAAATTCGCTCAGGTTTTACTCTCTGCGCGGTCAGAAGGCAATTATTGGTTTTTATTTAATTACAGCCTCATAATAAAGAAATTTAAAAAACTAACTTTACTATATTTTAGACCATTCATTTGCCTTTCAATTACTATTTTCCCCAAGACTCTAATATCATTTATAAGAGAGGAATTCAACTAAAAACGAAATATTTGTAGTTTATAATTTATTAAATTCTTCAGAAATATAATTGAATTTTAAAAATCTGCCTTTACTATATTGAATACCTAAGATTAAGGTATCTAAACATATTTTTTTTATTATTAAATATCCAATGGTTACCAAATGCCAATAATTGTTGTCTCTACCCGAATTTTGTCAATGTTTTGTTTTGTGTAAGAGAATACGATTTAAGCAACGTTTGGACGAATATATATTAGCTCTTAATAACTGTTCTTAAAAATATATTTACGCAGTGTGCGATTATTCAACTATAATTAACTTTATGGTTTTATTTATGGTTCAGTGATAAAAAGCCATTTTTTCCGGTTGATTATTCACACATCTGACTTTGGCGGATTGCATATCCATAGTCTGAAATATATTTGCTATGGAATTGGCCCATTTTGTGTGTAGATTGATGCTCTTGAAAAACAACCTTAGCCGTTTAGGTCACATCACAAGCTGGTCGGATAATATAGATATTTAACATTAATGTGAATTAAATTTTAGCGTTGATTTTGACAGTTAAAATGAATATAAACTCAAATAGAAACACGTAAGCGTCACATGTTAATATAGATTGAAATCCGCGTTGTTTCATTACTAACCGCGTGTCAAAATTTAAAAAAAAAAACTTAAATGGTGTTTATATTTATGATGAATTTAAAGAATGTTGTGTGTAGGGCCTAGCTGTAAGACGTCAGGGTACCATAGCCATTTATAATCTGACCTAACCCTGACGTCTAACTATCAAAGGTGTTGCTGTTAACCTCTATCGATAGATAACTGGTTATCGAGTGTGCACTACATTTGCCCCCTATTAAAAAAACCAGTGCAGTGCGTGAATCAAAATTAATATAACATTTAAATTATTTTATTTTTTACGAGGATCAATGCTGCTCAAGTTACATTAAATATTCGAAAAATCGCCAATGTAATATTTTTTGTGTAAAAATACGGGTGAACTCAAAGTCAGCAGTATCCTTTTAAGGGTAGTTTCTGGTCATGAAACTAAATAAGTTTTTGTTTTGCTATCAAAAAAAATATATTTAAAAATATAATACTCTATTAAACCTTTGGTGCGCGCGGGAAACTACCCGTTAATCACTGTCGTGAATATATTTGCAGGAACGTTGTGACCATAGTTTAAAATGTTTTCAGGACTTTTTTTCATTTTATACCAGGTTTTTGCTTTATTTACAAAGGTGTTCAATTTGATTATTAGAATCGCGCCTTATAAAGATACTGCTGACTTTAAGTTCACCCTGTATATTGTTGTATTATATATATCGGGTAATATCTATAAATTCTGTTAATTATTGTTAATTAAAATGGATTGAAATTCATATAATAAATTTACGCCACTGGTATCGCTTACTGGTCAGCAATACTGTCAGTATTACATCGCAGATTTAAATACCTATTTGTAGATTACTTAGAGAAATATATGTGATTATAATATTTAAAAAAAAAAAACCGGTTTAAGTGCCCTACTGTTGAGAATGTCGCTTTGCAAAAGGCACTCGAACACATGTCAGGGTAAAAAAAAATGACATGAAAATATTTTTGAAGTTTGCGTCATTGGGATGGGATGTTGGTCGAGAAACCGCGTCACGCGTTAGGAGTAATTTTTACGTTTGTCGAGTTGTAGAGTCCAATTGTTTTATTTACGAAATATGTTTGTCGCGTTGTAGAGTCCCTTCCGAAATTTGGAGCTAGTTGTCTGTGTTTTTTTTTCACAAATTATACGAATATATGAACCTAATAATAGGTGACCTAATAATAATATATTGTGTGTGTGAGTGGGTGTGTGCGAACGGCTAAAGAAGTATAACTTCCGCCGTCTGCTCTGACGTAGACCCATTTTTTCCGGATTAGAGACGGCGCGAGCGTGCCCGTAGCACTCTGGCACTCGTTACGCGTCGCTTCTTTCCCTGCAACGAGAATTAACGTAAAGATTACCAGGTAATTAGAACCACTTCCCCTTATCCTACGGAGTTGAGATTTGACGTGTCGGTTCAGTACCGATGATAATGCATTTTATGGTATGCATGACCTGATTCTTCGCCCAGGAATGCCTCCAGACGGAGGAACTCCCCAACGGCCGACGGCACAGACGAGAAATTTCGTAGAAGCATTAAAGCGCTTGAATAAAATCTTTTTCTAGAAATGTTTGTTACTATGGGGCCAGGAAGATGTTGTCCTGTTGGATGCACAGGTTCTAACTCCTGGTGAAGAGGTGATAAAAGCATTTTGCGTCACGTTGGCAATATAACTTATTAATATCATTAACAGTAAAGACCAATATAACCTAATTGTATTGTTAGATTGTTATGTTGTTAATGATTAATTGTAACATAGAAGTACTTGTTATTGCAATTATATATAGAATATACATACAAATTAGACACACTCACAACGTCCAAAAACCTCACTCACAAATTACACATAACACATTAAAAAAATCTACTGATACGCATATAATATTCATAATCTATATATATTTTAAGAACACTGTTCCAAATTTTTTATGCTAATATTAATATGTAAAATGTCCGAAATCCATAATAAGTTTTGTATGTAATTATAAAAATTAATACTTTTGGAATTTTCAATAAAGAATAAATAAAATAAATAAATAAATAACTGATTCAATTCGATAACAGTGCTCTGTGTTCGTTGCACTTTGTCCATTATTCTAAACTGGCCACAGAATAATTAAAGATTATAATCATTAACTTGCCCTTGTGATGAAATAGTGACGTGACTCATACTACATCAAAATCGACTAATTTGACTCGTCGAAAAAATCGATAATATGTTCTACTATTGAAACGCATGAGAATGTAATGTGCACTGTAACAGTATATATTTATATAATAGTATATAACAGTATATGTTTTTTTTAGTTAATACCGAAATAATGCCAGTTAACAAAAATCGACGGTCACTTGTTGGTTACATTTTTTTTTCTACTGATTAAATACTGAAACCCTATATCAAGGCTAATTTTGTCTATCTGCCACAGGACTATGCTCTAGACTTGTGAAGCTTATACAGGTTGTTTTCAAATGAAGGGCACTCCATTTAGGGTATTTATCTATATCGACAACCGAGCACATCTAAAAATATTGAAAACATGTTTCTCAATTAAGAGAAACATTATCTATATATGTATATGTGGAATTTATTATATTATATTGTGTTTTATATTATATTCTGGTGATTGTCTGGATTCCCCAACCCCTCCTACTTCCTGTTCCCGGCCCGCTCCCGAATGGGTTCTCTATTGTTTTAAGTTTGTAGGAAACTGTCATTGGCTTTGTGTTTTAATTGTTTTTTTCTTGTTAATTGTAATTACTACGTAAGCTGTTGTTTCCGGAAATAAATAAATAAATAAGAGAAAAACTACTTCAAAATTGAATAGAAATCGTTTTAATGTTTGAGTGCGCGAGAATGGTCAGCGATCCCCGTGGGCGCCGTTCGCGGAAAACTAAGTTTTTACTCGCAATTACATTAATATGATTATTTTTTTCGAAATTTTTGTTAGACCCGTTTAGTTATGCTTTAATTTACGAACACTCTGTAGATATCACAAACTAAATTCACTAGAAACACTAGGAGTTTAGAAAAATACACACCCTCAGGTACGTCGCATTTTGTAGGATATATTGTGATTAAATATGTTTAAAATATCGATGTTTTGTTTTCATCGCCTACCCGCCGTCATTGCTTTTATATTAGTATAGGTCCGGTAACTATTCTAATGGCGATTTTAATACAAGCAAATACGACGGGTAGATCTTTCAACTCTGATTCGTCTATGAAATGTTCGTAAATATTAATTACGATTAATTTAGGGTCTAAATTAATCGTTTTTTTTTTTGTATGTCCGGCATTTGGTAACCATTGGATATTTAATCATAAAAAAAATATGTTTAGATACCTTAATCTAAGGTCTTCAACATAGTGAAGGCAGATTTGTAAAATTCAATTCTATTCCTGAGAAATTTAATAAATGATAAACCGCTAAAAGTTTTTTTTTAGTTCTCAAATGAGACCAGTTTCACCTCAAGTAACCCTCTAATAAGACCGCGTGCGAAAGAGATGGCCTGTGCCGATGACGTCATTTTTTTTTCGCATCACCGAGGATTCGAACCCGCTTACCCTCGCCGTCGTAGGCGACGAGCAGCACTTCGCCCGCCCAGGACGCGCCGTCCAGCTCGTGCCAGAGCGCCGCCGCCCTGCGGAGGGTGCCCGCCCTCAGCGGCACCAGGAGCGCCAGCGGTGGTCGCAGCCAAGGGTCCTCCAGCCAGGCGCGCAGGCCCCTCTTCCCTGCGCCCGCGGGCGTGCCAATCTGCAAAATGCCAAATAATGAATAAATAAATATGTATGAACAATATGAATACATTGTTCAGCAGTAGTAAATTATTTAACCAGAACCTGGCGTCTCGCAGCTAGGCCCTACGGGCGTCGTTGACGGCATCTTCCCCCCGGACCTGCGGTACTTTTATTCGATGTGCGTTTTATATGGCCATAGAGCCGACAGTGGGTTATTTTTTAGGTTATTTTCTGAATAGATTAAAATAAAAAAAAAAAATGGGTCTGCGTCGGATCAGAGGGTGGAAGTTAAACTTCTTTAGCCATTCGCACACACCCACTCACACACACACAATATATTATTATAAGTCACTTCATTATTATACTATACACCTATACATTATCATTATTAAGTTCGTATATTCGTATAATTTGTGACAAAAAATACAGGCAACTAGTTTCAAATTTTGGAAGGGACTCTACAACGCGACAAACGTAAAAATTACTCCTAACGCGTGACGCGGTTTCTCGACCAACATCCCATCCCAATGAGTGCAACGGGCGCAAAGAAGTATCACTTCAAAAAATATTTGCAATGATTATAGAGTTATAGGAACCTTAATAACGCTCAAACTTAAGGTCGAATTTCGACCAGTTATTTATGTTGTCTGAACGAGTTGGAAGTTGCCACGGACAGACGGGGATAGTAGCCTCTTATAGCTCACCAGCTCCAGGTCGGAGTGGTCGAAGATGCGCCTGTGTACGTCCAGCTGCTCGCCGGAAGTCATGTTTCCGTTGGCGCGCTCGGAAAACCCGGCGCCGAGGGTCGCCACTATGAGGCGCCGAAGCTCCCCGTCCGCGCGACCTGCGGGACGTTCACTGATTTAAGTATGTGAAATGAAATATGCCAAGTTCCAAACGAAAGCCAAAATATATGCACACTTAACTCGATTTCAAAATAGCCTATTACTCAAACGGCTACAAAGTAACATCCGCGTCACTGAAGCTAGTCTGGTGAAAAGATAATAGGGCGACTGGTGAAATAGCGTTAACGCGACTCTGTAGCTATGGCTGCGAATGAACGCGATTTCGTCGCTGCTTCAGTAACGCCGCTATTCGTTGCGCTAGAATAATACGGCGATTTAACCACATAGAGTACTAGTTAACTTTAACTTAACCTTAAATATTATTTTCCTAGTCTATCTCGGTGTCTACTTTTTTTAAACTCACTGTTACTTTTTTAACAAACACTGTTTGTTATTTTTTAAATTGTAATTTTACTATGCAAGCTGTTGTTTCCTGATATAAAATAAAATAAAATAAAACATAAACCCTGCAATTGGAGTATGGTTGTAAAACACTCTCAAAATTATTAGATTTGAGGAATTTGAGAAATCAATCATATAATCAATATAATCGGTCGATCAATAGCATCCCTCTTACAGACCCTAGAGAAGGGTTAAGGAGTTACCCCTTCTTCTTACACCGACCTCTGTTCGACAAGTGACATCTGACCTTATTGACCTCTATCTTGACTGACGCGGCCCAGTGACCCAATGACATCATTATCCGAGGGAGGAGCTATTGAAAAATAGCTGTTTTACAAGATTTAGAGTAGAAACTTTAACATTGTATATCTTTGAAACTATTTTGAATTTTTATATAGTTTCTTAACAAATGACACTAGAAATCGAAGGACCAATTCGCTGTTTTTTTTTTAACGGGAACGGTCTTGGGACATCCTGTATAACATTATTTACGTAATGTCTTTTGGTGAAATTTTAAGTATATTTTTTTTATTATACTGTTAAACTATACCAAACTAAGTTTCCTTGTTTAAGTTTCTCGTGAAAAACCTTTAAAACGCCCCTCTGAGAAGCAATAGAGGAAATTTAAAAAAGAGGGGGGGGGGGGAATTGGGGAAATGGGTTTTTTCCCCCATCAAAAGAATGGGGGTTATAATACCGTCCGCGGGCGACGCGTCCTCTCCCTTCCTCCCGATTCTCCTGTCGCCGGCGACCTCCTCGTCCTCCGGAGGGGATTCCCGCTCGGCGGAGTCGACCTTGGCCGCCTCTGGAAAATGAAAAAAAAAATGCGTGAGCGCCGGGACCCGCGGCCAAGATGTGTAAACACCAGCAGACGATTGACAATTCAGAATTGAAACAATTTTTTTAAAGTCGGCAGTGTCCTTTTGTTCGGCAAGTTTTCATATAGCTATAAAAAAAAATCCATATAAAAATACAAATACTCTATGGAACGTTTGTTGCGCGTATTACAATATTTGCGCGCAGAAAACTACCCGCCGCCATTCGTTAATACATTCGTAGATCAACCTCCTAAAAGGAGTGACTTAAATTTAAAAATAGCCGAACGAAGGAGTTGTACAATAATATTATATCGAAATTGCAAGTGTTAAGTACATGTACGAGTATGTGTGTGTAACATCACTAGAACTATTTCTATTGAAAGATGTTGTCTCTTTAATAACATCACTAGAACTATTTCTATTGTAAGATGTTGTTTCTTTAATAACATCACTAGAACTATTTCTATTGAAAGATGTTGTCTCTTTAATACCATCACTAGAACTAATTCTATTGTAAGATGTTGTCTCTTAAATAACATCATTAGAACTATTTTTATTGTAAGATGTTGTCTCTTTAATAACATCACTAGAACTATTTCTATTGTAAGATTTTGTCTCTTTAATAACATTGTTAGAACTATTTTTATTGTAAGATGTATCTTTAATAACATAACTAAAACTATTTCTATTGTTAGATGTTGTCTCTTTAATAATATCATTAGAACTATTTTTATTGTAAGATGTTGTCTCTTTAATAACATCACTAGAACTATTTCTATTGTAAGATTTTGTCTCTTTAATAACATTGTTAGAACTATTTTTATTGTAAGATGTATCTTTAATAACATAACTAAAACTATTTCTATTGTTAGATGTTGTCTCTTTAATAATATCATTAGAACTATTTTTATTGTAAGATGTATCTTTAATAACATAACTAAAACTATTTCTATTGTTAGATGTTGTCTCTTTAATAATATCATTAGAACTATTTTTATTGTAAGATGTTGTCTCTTTAATAACATCGCTATAACTATTTTTATTATAAGATGTTGTCTCTTTAATAACATCACTAGAACTATTTTTATTGTAAGATGTATCTTTAATAACATAACTAAAACTATTTCTATTGTTAGATGTTGTCTCTTTAATAATATCATTAGAACTATTTTTATTGTAAGATGTATCTTTAATAACATAACTAAAACTATTTCTATTGTTAGATGTTGTCTCTTTAATAATATCATTAGAACTATTTTTATTGTAAGATGTTGTCTCTTTAATAACATCGCTATAACTATTTTTATTATAAGATGTTGTCTCTTTAATAACATCACTAGAACTATTTTTATTGTAAGATGTTGTCTCTTTAATAACATAACTAAAACTATTTCTATTGTTAGATGTTGTCTCTTTAATAATATCATTAGAACTATTTTTATTGTAAGATGTTGTCTCTTTGATAACATCACTCAAAAGAGGCTGTACTATTTTATCAAAAAAGAAATATGATTATTATTACTATACCTTCGTGCTGTGCTTGCATCGACTGCGGCACCTGTGTCGAGTCGTTAACCGGCGCGCCGGCGCTGTCCCCGACCTTCGCCACCGCGAATCCCTGGATGCTGTTGACTCCGAATCCCGCGTTGTGCACGTTGATGTAGGAGTTCTTGGGGATCGTGACGTAGGTCGTGGTCTCCGCATCGCCGTCCTGGACCTGCGGCCAACATGTCAACCGTTAGTTAAGACGCATCACATGCCCAAATATTTTGTATTTAATCATGCAAATGTCGACCTTAAATCCTCATCCGTAAAGGTGTCGATCGATAGATGTCATGATTTAAGGCCCTGTCAAAATATGTTATATCTAAATTTAGTAACATTTTATTATTTCTAAATTAGGAACAAATTGCATACTGCAGAACGCGAGGCGAAAAAATAAAAGTGAACACAATTTTTTATTTAATTTATATTTCAAAAACGAAAATCAATTTAAAAAATCAGCCTTTGAGAAGTACTAGATAAGTCTTCAGTGTACCGAATGCTGTAAACCACTCGTCCAAATACTTGGTGGTTGAGGAGTGGTGCATCACCAGAAATGGGGATTTTTTGAAGATTTTCCTTTGAAGACAGTTATAATTTTTTCTGCAAGATAACTTTATGAGCCTTCGAATATTATTAAATCGTGTCATTAAACTTACGCGTATAATTAGTTTGCTCAAAATATTTTGAATATTTTTTTACAAATATACTTTTTTACAAATATACTTTCCAATATATATATATCGTGGTTAATAAACGAGAGTCTCTTAAATAACGGCCTATATGTGTCTATTTGTTTGTTCGCATATTACTTCGAATTATTCTGTTTTGTAAAATAAATAACTTGCTAAAATCCACTGAACTTCCCCACAACATTATTCCGTATCTTAATTATGGGTACACGCTGGAAAAAATATCGCTAGAATCGTAATTTGTCGTGGGTACTAAATTTTAGTTGGCCCAACCGAAGTGCGTTCAATCCGTTTGAGATACTGTACAAACCAATTCCTGTAGGTTGAATACATCGGTAGATGCAGTTCTCAAATGAAAACTTACACATTTTAAGATTGTCTTAGCCTACCTTAGAACAGGCGATATCCTAGTTAGGTTAGATTTGCTAGAATAAATGTTTCCTTACGTCATACTCTTTGATGAACATCTCTCCGGTGTCCGAGTCGATGACGACCTTCTTCGTCATCTCGGGCGCGCCGTCACCCGCCGGCGCCTGCTCGTCATCCGCACCTGCAAACGGACACGATTGACAGACATAACTGAACGCTAAATTTTCGCGCGATCGCTAAGAAAGAGACTCGCTCGTCGCGTCGTCTATCGAACATCTTGAGAACGTGGAAAAACATCGAAATTCCTTCATGGTTTCAGAGAAAAATATTGTAAACTTTATGTGAAAATAGTAAAAGGATCGTGTAATAATGTCTTTATTGTGAGCACGTCGCCGTACGCCGTAACGGTGTCAAGGCCATTATCGATCGTCGCGATATCTGAATTCGCGCGCTGACCGAATTGAACCCGCCTGTTACAAAAATATTATAAGCTTTTACTGGTAATGGGTTACCCAAAACCCCCCTTAAGTCTTTGGAAATAGAATATACCCACATTATAAATTTCCTGATTTGTAATCAGCAGAAACTCCTCAAATACGAAAAGCCAGTAGACTCACCTGGAGTTTGGTCTTCCGTCCTCGTGGTCTGCTCCTGCTCCGGGTAGGGCTCCGTCGACGGCTCCGGGAAAGGCGCCTTCGCCTCCTTCAGCATCGCGTCCTCCGGGACCGTCACCGTCTGCTGCTGATTCGGCGCTGCGATCGTAACCTCGTCCGCTGTCTCCGCACACAGAGCGCGTTCGCCCATCATCATCACCGCGACCATCATCACGAGTGAAGCCCTCATCACCGTCGGCGCCATTTCGAATTTAATACGTTCGCTTTGATGATGTCACAATCTCCGTTTTTAAACTATGAGCGCTCTTAAAGGCATCATTTTTCTATCCATACAAAAACATAGGCGGGTTGGTCCTTCGCAAAATGAGCCGGATATTTCAAAACACTTTGTTTAAAATAAATACAATGTTAGACACATTTTTTTTTAAATAGGTACAGGCTGGTCCGGAAATGTCACTGTGGCTGTAATCGAAAACTCTTCGTTTTACCGCTACAGTGTGTTTTAAAAAATATTGAGGTTCACCACAAAGCTGAAGATTTCCACCAAGTACCCAGTTTAGGGTGTCTTCCTATACAAACATCTCAATAATTTAATAAACTGTCCAGAGATATTTTTAACTGTATTTTGAATTCATTCAAAAGTCAAATAACCTAATAATAAGTCAGGTAACTAGAAGGTGAAAGTCCTTATCAGTGTAAATATGCAAAAACTAAATTATTTTATTTACTTATCAATTCTAGGCGAACCTACCGTTCAATTCAATTGTTAAACGGTGCATTCACTTAGGTAATTGGCCACATAAATAACTATTTATTTGCTGTTTTATAAATTAAGTTACACTGTTTCACTCAAATAAATTATATTAAATCAAAATTTGGTCTAGTATTTCGTTCGTATATTCGAATCGTTCAACAACCAGTTAACCTAACCTATAAATTCAACTTCAAAGGACTTTTGTTAGTCAAAATGTATCTGATTCTTCTTTATAGGGAATTCGGTTGAAGTGGTATTTAGATGTATTACCTCAACATAAAAAAAACTCTCTTTGAACATACATAATATTAGTAATAGTATTCTCATCACCACCACACACACATATATATAATTATACCTACACATAACACACTCATGCCTCCAATTTAACATATACTAAAGTTGGCTTAAGTTGTTATTTATCGATTTCTATATAAATGTCATTATGTATAGCTGTAAGCGTTTCTAATATAGTGTGTTTTTTTTAGAGGCGTGGTTTTCAATCTGGCACTACTTTTTTCGTAGTTGGTGTTTTTGACAGCTGTCACTTGATTTATGCTCAGTTTGGTTTGCCATTTCATAATGAATAGACTTACTCCTGAACAACGTGGCGTGGCCTCCAAGATCGTGCGATTTAACACCGCTGGACTATTTTTTGTGGGGTTATGTGAAGTCGCTTGTCTACGCAGATAAGCCGGACACGATTAACGCCTTGGAAGAGAATATTCGGCGCGTTATTGCTGACATACGGCCCAACTTGCTGCAAAAAGTGGTTGAAAATTGGGCCTCTTACCCGAAATCATTTTTAAAACATAATGGCAAACCCTTATCTTTATAATAAAACTAAATTCTTAGCCATAACATCAAATTATATGCGTTTTATCTCTTCTAGAAAACCACGCCTCTAAAAACATCACCCTATACAAATAAATAATGAAATTTGGATTATGTGGTCTTAAAATAATCAAAATATCCTCACGTCGCAATTTGGACTTTAAATTCGCGTCGCGCGCAGTCGCGTTACGCTGTGCATTTTTTTAAGGAAAAAAACACACTTTATTTGGTCTCAATAAACGAATTGGTGTTATAAAAAAAAAAAATGATCTTGAGTACTACTTACGGTCGACCAAATTACGTTTTTTGGTCTTCTCTCGAAGGTTGATTCAGCCGTCGAAGGAAATATTCGACGCGTTTTCGTCCTAACACCGTCATATAGTATGTTTGTGTAGTATTACTATGTTATGTTATGTATGTGGGGGGTTTGCACCCCCCCCCCCCCCCGCGTACCGCGTCCTATCCAGAACTATTATACTTTTAAATCCACTTATAGTTCGCCCTCTAGTCCCGTACTGTAGATAAAGTTATGTATCTTTTTGGGTGCGATGGTTCTAATCTCTTCTGGCTTTAGAAGCTGGTATCTTTTGTAAATGAGGGGCCCACATTCTCCCAGTAGGTGTTACGGAGTTCCTGGGCTCACTTGGCAGAGCCTGCACCTGTCGCCAGACGATAGGCTTAATTTGTTCAGCTTGCAGTGGCCAGTTAATGTTTTGGTTAGGATCCTTATTTGGTTTCGGCTTAACTTCAATAGCTCCGAGAGTCTTTTTTGCGAGAATCCTACTATGAGTTCTTTGGCTTGCTTTTGTCCGGGCAATTCTTGGCTTTGTTTCCAAGCCCAGATTTTTAGCAGTCTGCTGGTAGTGCTATTAGCTATGCTGTAGGGCCTATCATAGTCATGCTAGCCCCTTTCTTGGCCAGTTCGTCTGCTTTCTCGTTGCCATCAATGTCTGGCCTGGTACCCACATAAGTGTGACCCTGTTGTATGTTGCCAGGGTGTTGAGTATTTGTACACAATTTACCATTAGCTTTGACTTGATAGCATTAGAGTTGATGGCCTTCAGAGCTGCTTGGCAGTCTGAAAGTATGTATATATTTTTATTCCTGTAGGATCTTTTGGTGCTTTCTTGCGTAGTCTCAATGATGGCATATAGCTCTGCCTGGAATATAGTAGAATGCAATCTCAGGTTGATCGATTCCTCGAGTCTGGGTATCGCCCCACATATGCCTGATCCTATATTGTTTCCGCTTTTGGAGCCATCGGTATACCACAAAATTGCTTCATTTATGAAGTTGGTTCTTTCTGGTATATCCGTGGTAAAAGTTCTGACAAAGTTATATTCAGTTGTCATGTTGTCTGTGGGTAGTATTACTATAATTTATGTTTGTTAAAAATAAACATCGATAATTAGTTTTTCTAATTCCTGAAAGTAGATAGATGTGCCGAATCGTTAAAAGTATATATCCGCGGATACGGGCACAAATGCGGATCATTGGCGTCCAGATCCGCGGATACACGGATCACAGGATCTTACTCGGTCGTGTCGGCGCGTGTAACCTTGACACGACAGTTGACTCATAATTTAATTAATATCTTATAACTTTCTATAATAAATGTTAGAGTATTTCATTATTTTAATATGCATATTTGATCTTTGCAATAATATTTCAAATGAAATTTAAAATAATGTAAAGGATCCGTTCAAGATCCGCCAAAAAAATGACGGATACGGATCTTACGTCCACGTCGGATATCCGCGGATGCGGATGCTCGCTATTTCTCAAAGTAAAGTATCTTCAGGATCTACAGCGGACCTATCATACAAATCGTTCGAGGAATAAAGGGCGGAATTGTTTTCCCCTTTTTCTGTATCCTTCGCAAAAGCGTGTATGGGAACATAACGAGATCAATAAGATTTAGACAATGTAAGATAAAAAAAAAAAAACAAAACGTTGAATCTGTTTCTATAAATTTTCACACTGCTATACTTGATAGTTTTTCAAAGAACTATATTTTTTATTACACATATGAATGTATGAACACCAAACAATTCTTTTAATGCCAAGCATTAAAAGCATTTTAGAAGTCATGTCGTCACAATATATTTTGTTTTTTTTTTGTTGTTTTAATTATAATAATAATAATATTTATTTATTCTTTTCTGAGAACATGCCTTACAAATATGTTAATTTCATTATACCTATTAATCAGTTACAATTTTACACTATAAATATTAGTCTTACATAGGTTTTTTTCTTTTTTAGTTCAATCAAATGTATTTTTTATATGTTACTGTGTTAAAATGTTGGTTTTTCCATTAAAGATAAATAAATAAACATGTCATAAATGTTTATTTAATTCTTAGAAATCCTCACAGCTGTTCATAAAGACATTTGTGGGTGAACGCATTTTAAAATGTTCCAAAGACTCTTTCTTCTATGTTTTTAGATCAGTTTTTTTTGCTTTATTCCTATATTAAGTATATGCCCTTTATTCCTCGAACGATTTGTGTGATAGGTCCTGTGTAGTAGATCCCCGCGCTGTTGATCCTGAAGATACTTTACTTTGAGAAAGATACTTTACTTTACGATGTTCAGCCCGTTAAATCGGTTTTTTTTTTATTATGATGCAATCATTGGCACGGATACAGACTGCATTGATAAGCAGTGATCTTTTTATCACGAGCAGTCGCAGATCGGCTGTTATCGTCGTACAAACGAAAATATTGCCATTCGGAGAGGTAGGCCAATTGTTAAACATCGTTAGAACGGCCATATTAATATCGCCGCCGCAGTTAGAATCGATGCGACATTTTAAACATCCGATTATACAACAAAGCGCTTTCATTTGAACCGAGACGAAACATTTATTTCGGTGCTATTTTTGTAGGGCGTCAGGTTTTACTCTCTGTTGGTTTTTATTTAATTGCAGCCTCATAATATAGAAATTAAAAAAACTAACTTTACTATGTTTTACACCCTTTATTTACCTTTCAATCACTATTTTTCCTAAGCCTCTAATGTCCTTTATAAGAGAGCAATTCGACTAAAAAAGAATTATTAGCAGTTTAGCATTTATTAAATTACTCAGTAATAGAAATGAATTTTGCAAAACTGCCTTTACTATGTTGAAGACCTTAGATTAAGGTATCTAAAGTATTTTTTTTATGATTAACTATCCAATGGTTACCAAATGCCAGCCCATAGTCTAGGGTCAAAGGGTCTAAATGAATCGAAATTAATATTTAAGAAATATGGAAAAGAATCTCAGGGCCACGTTATATCATTAAATCTGTTCAAATTTATGCTCAGACCTAAAAATAACTCACTTTCGCCTCTATGGCCATCCAAAACGCACACTATGGGCTAAAAGTGCCGCGGGCACACGCAGTGATAGGAAACGAAGCAACCTATCACAGGTGCGAGTATTTGGGGGTGTAGGGCCTAGCCGTAAGACGTCGGGTTCTGGTTAAATAATTTACTACTACTTAACAATGCATAGAAGCAGTCGGTGTTATACGATAGCTACAGGGCGGTATAGCCATTCATGTTTTTTATTGTTCACTAATAATAAGAATTTGTTTTTTCGTTGAAGATTTATTTTAAAGTTGTTTTTTTTTTTATTATTAAGTACTGATAATTTCCGTCGCGGTACAATTTGTTAACCGCAGTAAAATTTAAACCGTGACCGAGCGACTTACGCAATACACCTGTCGTAACGTCTCTATCGGCGCCGCGCAATACTGAGAAATAATACGTTGGAATTAATTCGAAACGAACACGACTTCAGACGCAGTTCCGACCGCCGCGCTGTCTTCGCGATGCGAGCACTTTGAGTTCAATTTACACATTCACAATTTTCACAGCCGGACAACCCGTGCGCGCGCGCACTGTTACCTAAGGCGCCACCAGTCCCTAAAACGTGTTTTGTAACGTATTTTGGTGCATTTTGTTGTAGTTATTCCCAACAAATGGCTAAAACTAAAAATACCACAATATTCTACATATATTAATTTAGTACTTTGCTTAAAAAAAAAACGAAATACACCTCATTATAGTAATGAAAATAAATAAATAAGAAAGTGTTGTTTTTTTCTTGCAACGATTTTCTTTTAAGTTGTGTAAGTGACGCGAACCTAATTTTTCTTTCTAAAGATAGACAATATAATAATCTAGGACATTACTTAAAAAAAAACATTTTTTTCAAATGATAATAATTATTTAAATACAAAAAACATGTTTTATCGATTCCAAATGAGTCGGCGAGTATATCCGTCTCTCTTCTACTCCTCAATGTTCGATTAAAGCCTTCTCTTTCTAATCTCAAGGACAAATGCCGTTGGGAAGGGCGCCGTTGAATATGCTCAGCCGAAGAGAAGAAAGGCTTCAAAATTAAATAGAAATTATTTCAATGTTCGAGAGCGCGGTTGACGCATAGCTTCGAAGAAAAACATTTTTTTTTAATAATATAATTAGTGTGAAATTACATTTTTCGCGAGACCGGTTTAGTTATCGATATCGATCAACCTCCCAAATTCCTAAACACCCTGTATTCATTGTAAGCACAATGAGAATCGGTAAAATAAGTAACTTAAAATATATATACTTTTAAAATATCATCTAATATATCATATCTAGTATACACGATGTCCCAAAACCATTCCCGAAGACTTAAAGAGTGTTTTGTTCATCGGCAATTTTTTTAGCAGGAGATCAGCGCGCGAATTATGATCGATAATGGCCTCGACACCGTTACGGCGTACGGCGACAGCTGCGCGCTCACAACAAAGATATTATTACACGATCCTTATACTATTTTTACAGAAAGTTTAATTTTTTTTTTCTCGCTAACCACAACGAATTTAGATATAGTTTTTACTAATATATAACACTAGGAATCGCAGGACTTATACGTTTTTTTTTTGGGACACGGTCTTGGGACACGGTGTATCTGCCATTGTATCAATTTTTTTAAATTGAGACTTTCTAATCTGTCGTGAAAAATCGTTACGGCTTTTGAAACGTTCGAATTGTGAATTGCCAAATCGACGGCGGGCTGTCACGTTTGACAGCTGTCAAACGCTCTGACGTTTGACGCTGTCAGACGCCATCAGCTGACGCAAGATTGCTGGACATGGTTGTTTCCACATCGGTCGTCGACCTTTCGAATAAACCCAAAGTAACGCACGTCCACCTGACAGACCGTAATCGGGACAGCCTACGGGTGGGTCGCTTCCCTCCCCGTCTCACTGATGATTCGAACGTATATATCAGTTATACAATACACTTAAAATGACACATAAAATGAAGAAAAAAACCTATCCTATAGACGAACTCCAATTGTACGAACTTGTATCAACGCGCCGTAAGGGTTGCTCGTATCAAAAATTGTTTCAAACAAAATTTGTAGGAAAATTATTAACATTTTAAACTGATTTGATCTTTTTGAATTTTAAAAACCACTTTTTCCTACCCCTAGGACCAATGGATGGTGCTATCAAAGAAGTGTTCTCAGATAAGTTTTAGGCCCTAATCTAAGGAATAATATAAAATTTAAACATACTTGATATCTTATATATTAAGAAAGTTATAGCAAAATTGCACTTTTTCGAAAAAACCCTCCCAATCCGGCCCACCTGGTACGATTTTGCCCATTAATGAACTAGACCGAGATTTTGTGCCCTTACTTTGTATGTATCAATTCGAAAGTGATTGGTGTGCAATGTCGGCAGTTATAGTGTCCACAAGAAAGTGATATAGATAGATAGATATAGTCCTGAAGTCATGACACAGTACCCATCGCAATGGGTAGCTATCCTAATGATATCTACCTAAAACATCTCACAATACACTGCTTATTAAATGAACTACTTAAACTTACTTATGTTTGTATAAATGCACTTGTGCTAACGCATAGCGCACATTTTTTAGCGTTTTTGAGTTCAATGTTCAACCCTTCAGTATCTAATGGGTTTGCATCACCGGCGTGCAGTCGGGGACCCAGCGATAGTCCGGGAACCTGGTCTAACCCTGGCAATCGTCGGGGTGCCGGGTCCTGCGGGAGGTGCTGGTGCGAGCAGAATCTTATAAATACGTTTCATTCACATGTTCACGCAACCATGTTTGTCTATGCGCATTCTCTAAATCTTTAAAAAGCTTACATAAAATCGAATTCACTATCTCACTAGGTTAGGTTATGATTACTAATTTAAAAATTTAAATTACACAATTTAAATACAATAATATTAGAGAAGGATTAAAAAAAGACTATAATAAAGTAACAAAACAAAAAAAAAATGAATTAAATTCAACATAATACTCGTTTTTGTATATAATTTATAACAAATAATGAATCGCTGTAAATTAACGAATATTTACATATAAAATATTCATATTTTAATGGGTATTTTCACGTATTTATTAATTTTAGTATATTCGGTTAGATATAGATTAAGTATTTCTTATTACAATTCTACATGCACTTCACGATTAGTACATAAAGATAAGTCTATATATATATATCTGGTTAGTTACACCATTTATAACTCAAGAACGGCTGGACCGATTTTTACGATCTTTGATTTGTATCCACCCAGAATAGCAGAATAACTATTAAAATGTCGGAAAAATTAAAAGAAAAATAATTTTCTCACATATTTTATATGGAACGGCTTTGTATTCTGAGACCGTACGAAGTTCGTCGGGTAAGATCGTATCTATTGTATATTAAAATTGAACGTGCGTTTGTCTGTTTGTAGCATGATAACTCGGCCACTATTTGCCTACCGTCTTTTTAAATATTCGTTATAATTTGAGGGTTATAATCTTTAGGGAAAGAAATAATTGTAAAAGTTGCCCGGAAAAACTGACATCTGAGATTTGGACGATAGGCGCGTAAGTGCCGCGGGTACGAGTTGTCGAGCGCCGAATGCGCCTTTAAGACCGCCCGCAGGACCCGGCTTAGTAGTAATTAATATACTACCTTCCTTAGTACAGACGCGAGCACTGCGCGGTGCTAATCTACTTGGAATACATCATAACAACCAATTGTATTGTTAACAGTTAGTTGTAACTGTAAACTGTTTATTCATAAACTATATTTATACATACTAAAACCACACACATACATAAATCACTCACGCGTTTACACACCCTCAAATAAGCACCGTCACGTCGATAAATTCTACTCTATACCACTCGTGCGTTTACACACCCTCAAATAAGCACCGTCACGTCGATAAATTCTACTCTATACCACTCACGCGTTTACACACCCTCAAATAAGCACCATCACGTCGATAAATTCTACTCTATACTACTCACGCGTTTACACACCCTCAAATAAGCACCGTCACGTCGATAAATTCTACTCTATACCACTCGTGCGTTTACACACCCTCAAATAAGCACCATCACGTCGATAAATTCTACTCTATACCACTCGTGCGTTTACACACCCTCAAATAAGCACCGTCACGTCGATAAATTCTACTCTATACCACTCACGCGTTTACACACCCTCAAATAAGCACCGTCACGTCGATAAATTCTACTCTATACATTTAATTTTACATCACCTTTATAGCGCGTGTGTGCTAAGGTGATTTAATAAGTTGTAGAAACAGACAATTCATAAACTAAAATAGACAAAAGTTTCATAACAAAAAAAATAAAATAACAAAATGTGCAACTTAATATTTAACTAGGGGCAGTGTGTATGTGAGTGCGCGAGGTTTATGTCTCATAAATACAGGAAAATAATATTCATAATCTATATTTTTTATAAGAATCCCCACTGTTCTAAATCTTTTAATATTATTGTGAAAACGGAATTACCTAAAACCTAAATTTTACATTTTTCTCATCGGTTTTACAACTTTTATTTAGTTTGCAATGTATGTCGTTTTAGGTTAAATTTCTCTCAAAGATTACATATGCAATATATATACATATATATTACATAAGTAAATTTCTCTCAAAGATTACATTTATTTTTTTTATTAAAAAATAGGTGAAATCATGCAAGCTTAATTCGAACCACTTCCACTCCAATCCCAATGTCGGAAATCCATAATTGGTTGTATATTCTAGTAATAAGTTCGGTTTGTAATTTCGTAAATTAATACAGTTGGATATTACAATAAATAAATATTAAGTAAATCTGATATAAAAGTACCTACTGTTTTTTTTTTAAATAATTAACAACGCGACTAACAAACTTTTACTTATTGTATATTGTGTGTTATAGTTCACTGCATATAATTCACAATTCGATCGTCAACTAACACGCCATTATAGCGATCTCGCACCGTACGGTAAGGTCGTGCGCCCGCGGCGACGGTCGAAGGGCGACTGGCCCGCCGGTCGGCGCGAGAGCTGCTTTTATGAGCTGCGCGCGCGCACCGGAACACACAGCACGCGGATTTGCCAACGCTTTTCCGGATCGGCGCAGTGCGTGCTGTAAAAAATCACAGATCTTGAAATTCCGTGCTTTATTTTCTTCATAGGGCGTCAGGTTTTAGGAGGTGGAGGTCAGCCTCACTCCAAACTAATATCGGCGTTGACTGGAGAGAGACACCAATCGATATCGCCTTCTCCCTCTCTCCCTCGCCAACTGCCGTCTCCTAGTATATATAGTCTCCACGCTGCAAATTAATTAAACAAAACTAATTCATTACACCTAAATCTATCTCAAGTTCGCTAATGGGCAAAATCATACCAGGTGGGCCGGATTGGGAGGGTTTTTTCGAAAATGGGAAATTTTGCTATAACTTTCTTAGTATATTACATATCGAATTAATTTAAATTTTATTTTATTCCTCAGATAAGGGCCTAAAATTTATCTTAATAAAAAAAATGATAGCACGAACCATTGGTCCTAGAGGTGGTATTTTTTTATTTATAAAATTATATGGTTTAAATTTAAAGAAAGAACGCGAAAAATACTGCAGATTGTAGACAAAATAATAGTGTAGTTCTTAGCAAAGCAGGGCCTAGCTGTAAGACGTCAGGTTCTGGTTAAATAATTTAAAAATTCAAAGAATCATACTTCCCTTAATTTTTTTGACGCTAATGCAACTATTAAATTTAAAAAAAATCCTTTCTCACGCCGAAGGTGGAGGTAGATTTCATCGGATCAAAATGACGAAACATTTCGCTCATCCCTTACCGTGAGGGTTGCTCGTATAAAAAATTGTTTCAAACAAAAGTTGTAGGGAAATTATTGGCCTGCGTGATAGGTGTGATTTATTTAATGTTAAAAAACCAAATTTTCCCACCCTCCAGCCATCATACAATATCAACTGCTTCAGTACATTGCTTAGAAGTGGTGAATTATTTAAGGCGCCACCAGTCCCTAAAACGTGTTTTGTAACGTATTTTGGTGCATTTTGTTGAAGTTATTCCCAACAAATGGCTAAAACTAAAAATATCACAATATTCTACATATATTAATTTAGTACTTTGCTTAAAAAAAAACGAAATACACCTTATTATAGTAATGAAAATAAATAAATAAGAAAGTGTTGTTTTTTTCTTGCAACGATTTTCTTTTAAGTTGTGTAAGTGACGCGAACCTAATTTTTCTTTTTAAAGATGGACAATATAATAATCTAGGACATTACAAAAAAAAACATTTTTTCAAATGATAATAATTATTTAAATACAAAAAACATGTTTCATCGATTCCAAATGTAACGAATTCGAGTATATCCGTCTCTACACGTCAATGTTCGAATAAAGCCTTCTCTTTCTAATCTCAAGGACAAATGCGTCCCGCGGCGCCTTAACCAGACCTGGCGACTTACAGCTAGGCCCTACGGGCGCCATTAACGGCATATTTATTTATTTATTTATTCCTCATTGAAAAATCCAACAGTATTTTATAATTACAAACAAAAGTTATTACTATTATACAAAACCAATTATGGATTTCGGACATTTTACAATTTAAGGTTAGCATAAACAATTTGGAAGAGTGTAATAAATTAAGTATGGTTTCAGTATGTATAAAAATAATTTAAGATGACGGTAATATTCATTTAATATTTATGTATATTCTATATGTAATTGCAATTACAAGTACTTATATGTTACAATTAACCCTTTGTCTACAAAATGCATTATTTTTTTAATTAAAAAGTAACATATTTTTAACGCGAAAATCGATTTCAAAAATCAGTTTCCGAAAACTACAATATAAGTGTTGAAAATGCATAATTTCCAATGCAGTTTTTAAAAAAAAAACTGTAATTAGATTATGTATCATAGTAGTCAACAAAGGTTGCGTATAAATTATTTTTCTTTGTAAATTAACTATTAATTTTATCTTCGAATACATCCGTCATGGTGAACATTCCTGGTATAGTCTCCATTAGACGCTATCAGATAAGATTTAAAAAAAAAACTATTATTTCAGATATAATCAGGACAAATATTGAACTAAACTTTCTGGGCGGGGTTCGAACCCCGGTTCTCAAGTTAAACGTTTTACTTGGAGACTTCTTGAGAGCGATTTCTGTCAAATGTAAGCGGGGTATTTATTTATTTATTGTGACATATTTAATTTGACAGAAAAAACAAAATGTAGTTGAAAAAATCACCGTTATAAACGTTATAACCTGTTAAAAATGCACAGGGAGCGATTAACACTGCTACATTTAGTGCCCTGCCTTCTTTACCAGACTATGTCCGTACTAAGGAAGGCAGTGATATAATGTGCTACAGCTAAGAATGTCAAACCGTCAATGCACCTATAGAGAGATATGAAAAATTAAAATATATAAATATATATATATATATGCGTTCGCCGTTAGTTTATATTGCTTATATAAAAGTCTGACAGTATTGATATTTGGAAAATTCGAATATTTTCTTTTTAATATTATTACAGATTGACAATTTCCAAACAAATTATATAGCCAGAATGTTCAAAGAAAAATTAACGCACGCCGGTTTAAATACGGGCCTGTATTTTATGAAAGATTTTCACTCTCACCTATCCATCTGTGCGCTTATGAAATACGGTCAAACTTCCATTTTCCTTACGGCGAACGTCTAAATATATATTATATATATATATACAATGTTGTCGCATAGAATGTTTATGTTACGATAAATATGTCTATATTTATAGTTGGATTAAAAGAAAAATAAATTACACAATGATTACACTAATAGAGTTCATGCTAATTCATGTTCATTGGGCGGAGACTCGCGACAGGCGCGTGCGAGATTTTAGGGTTTTTTTTATGCTCTGCGTTGAGTGTTACGTCTAGCGTATGGTGCAATGGTTAGCGCGATGCCAAAAAAAAAAAAAAAAACAGCAGTGTGCACGCGGTTTTATACCACGCGAGTTGAAAGTTGAACCACTGTAATGAATCGTAACCACTGTAATGAATCGCAGGAAATGTGCGTAAAGCGAGCGTTAAGAAGTTTCACTTCAAGACAAACTCGAAAACAAGCTAGTAAATTATTTATTTAAAAAAATATAAATTTAACATATGGCCAACGAGTAGAATTCAAAGATTAATTTAATTTAATATATTCTAAGGAAACATAGTTTATAAGACATATGTATAGTTATAAATTTGGCTAATCACATGAATCCACTGTTTAGCAATATAATTGAGATGTTAGTTCACCTAAAACTGATTACATAAAAAAAAAACATACATTCGATAAAATAGAATAGTTTCGTTTTTGCATAATTACACTTATAAATAAATATATATATATATATAAAAATGTATTTATTAGAATATAGCTAAGAAGCAATGCAATTATATGAATAATTAATATATATATTTAAACCGATTTATTATGTCATATATCATGTGAATTCAAGCCATATATTTAAACCGATTTATTATGTCATATATAATGTGAATTCAAGCCATATATTTAAACCGATTTTTTATGTCATATATCATGTGAGTTCAAGCCATATATTTAAACCGATTTATTATGTCATATATCATGTCAATTCAAGCCATGTATTTAAACCGATTTATTATGTCATATATCATGTGAATTCAAGCCATATATTTAAACCGATTTATTATGTCTTATATCATGTGTATTCAAGCCATGTCAGCATTTTGGTATGATTAAGAGTTAAAAGCATAATTTAACTATACATGTTTAGTTTCTAAGTTAGTTTTTAGTGTTTATATTAACAATAGAAATCTTTGATTAGTTTCGCATATACTTTTTAAGAATGTGAACTTATCATTAATACCAATTTTTTGTAAGGCTGTTGACTTCTCCCAATAAAGAATATAGTTTGTATAGAATTATTATGATAAACATAAATATATTTGGGACTTTTACCTCTAACCTTTTGAGACGTGTATATTTTACTCACCTTGTTTTTGAATGAATTCAAAGTGCAATTAAAAATGTCAAATTCTGAAAGATTACTGTTTATTTATTTATTTTGAAAGTACATAACAGCGACACAGGAAGACAATTCTCTAACACTACATTTACATGGCCGAAAAAATGAACCAAACATGAAAATGGCTGACAACAACAAATTAATAAATCCAACTTAAATAATGTGTCATGTGTGGAGTGTGGTGCCATTTGTGGCAGGGACATGTTTGCGCGCGCGTGTGTGTGTATAAACCTACATATTATTAGCGATATAATAAATAATTTAAAAATAACAAAATAAACTTAATTGTTTCATGTTTAATATTTTAATGAATATAATATAGGATGATGATTTTAGAGGCGTGGTTTTCAAGAAGAGATAAAACGCATATAATTTGATGTTATGGCTAAGAATTTAGTTTTATTATAAAGATAAGGGTTTGCCATTATGTTTTAGAGTGTTTTTTTTTCTAAATTTGCACTATTTGCAAACGTTGTTCAGGAGTAAGTCTATTCATTATGAAATGGCAAACCAAACTGAGCATAAATCAAGTGACAGCTGTCAAAAACACCAACTACGAAAAAAGTAGTGCCAGATTGAAAACCACGCCTCTAAAAAAAACACCCTATATTTATTTATACATTTTACACTTAATATTATCATAACTTGCCTTCCGAATTTCACGTTACTGTTATATTCTGTGATGAGTTGCGTTTTATTTAATAAAAAAAGATCTGCTGATCTAGTAGGTACTCTAAAGTGAATACTTTGTAGAAGCTCTGGACAGTCTATTAGATTATTGAGTAGTTTTTATGGGAAGATCGCATCAAACACTTTCCTTCTCGTATCCAAACTGGGAATAGATTATTAACGGATAATCTCAATAAATTGCTTACGGCTAAGGTGGGAATAAATCAATTCTTTAAAATCCGCGAGTGTAATTGTAAAAACTGTTTGAGAAGCGCCGGCCGCGTGTCGCGACACGCACACCGACGCGCCGCGCTCGTGTCTGTGTACGCCGAATCGCAGCGGATCTTAAACTGTCGCCGGGCGGTTTCACAATTCACCGGAAAAGGATGTCGGATAAGATATGCCGGCATGACGAACCCAGTCGGCAAATAAGTGGGTCGATTGCTATGATACAATGGAATTTGTGTCATCGATTACTATATTTCCACACTTTTACAATAGTGTGACATGTATTATGGATTAGGCATGTAGAGCAGGTTGGCACAGTAGCGAAGGTGGAACCTTGGACACACTTTGGAGAGGAGAAATGCAAACTTCAAATAAATTAATTCTTTTTCTTGAGCAGTTCTTCTAAGGATGTTCCAGAAATCTGGATGAAGGCAAAAGTACTTTATCAAATTAATTTTAGCTTCTATACATTCACGTAAAGGAAGCTACTATCCCCATCCATTGTAACTTTGAACTCAAAAACTACTATACCGGAGATGTCTAGGGTCCAGGATGCGAAGAAATGACGAAGTCAGTTGATTTCGTGATTCCCAATAGGTAATCACTTCAACAATTGCGTCGTATAACAAGAATAAAAACTAAACAACGGAAATTAAGATGTAACGATGAATAAAATATAAATTAGGTATAATAAAGTCGTCGGCGCAAATGCGCGCGGTGGCTTGCAAGCGCAATGTTTCGGCTGACCGCCTGCGCCTGCGCAGAAGCCGACCAATCAGATGCGCCCGGCGGCGATCGCACCTCGCCGGCCAAAACGACGCTGCCAGCTGCAGTCCATATACGAGTGGTAGCTCTACAGTACAAATGCGAAAAAGTTGAATTTTCGGTCGTAAAAAACAACATAGCCGTTTTGATCACGTCGAAAGCTGGTCGGATAATATAGATATTTAGCATTAAAGTTAGTGTGAAACTGGCATAGCTATTATAAATATTAATAGAGATAATTATTATAAATTTATATATTATGGCCGTGTTTATTTATTTATTTTTATGGTTACCAAACAAAAACTGTACAAAATACCGGTAATTGCGTAAAAAACAACTGATTTAGTATGGAACTAAACCAGTTTTTTTTGTTCCGATTTTATATAATTTACCACTACTAAGCAATATAAGTAATTAATATTGAATGATAGATACAGGGTGTCATAGCCATTGTTGCATAAAAAAAAACTAAAAAGCCTATACTGACAAAAATGGGTCCAATTTGCCCCTGTTTGATATGTGCACTTTTTCGAGAATCAGCCTGTATAAGGTTAACATTGTAATTTTTAATGTATGTTTCTAACGGTTTTTTTTTTGCTAAATAAATAAAATAAATAATTTAATGATCAAATATTAAATAGGCCTGAGGGCCCGTCGCTTGCGTCAAGGTACTAAATTTCGTCCGCGACTGGTTGGAGTAACATTAAAAAAATCCCCATTTTTGGTGATGCACCACTCCTCAACCACTAAGTATGTAGACGAGGGGTTTATAGCATTAAGTATACTGAAGACTTATCTAGTACTTCTCGAAGGCTGATTTATGAAATTAATTTTCGTTTCTGAAATATAAATTAAATCAAAAAATATGTTCAGTTTAATTTCTCGCCACGCGTTCGATAATGCATCATACGATTGACCCGAAATAAACTTCATACTGTAGACGAAATAATAGGGTAGTTCTTAGCAAAGGCACGCTTTTAAATATTACGCTTATTGTAGCGACAATTAAAAGTTACTAAATTCAGTCATTTGTCGAAAATTTTCCGGATTTAGTCTATGGAATTCATCGATTCCCGCGCAGATAACTCAGTACTAACTTTAACCTTCCAGCGCGATCGCCGCGGTATTTGTAGGCATGACTCATGTTTGTGTTTTAGTCGTGAAGTCTCTAAGAATGCGCTCGATCGTCGACACTAGTCACAGTCACACTAGTCACAGGGCTAGTCTCAAAACGCGAGCGGGATGAGCTGTCAGTTCAGCTCAAATATCATCCAATCGAGCCATCGTATAGCGCGATGATTTACGACCTCGTCAAAATTTGTCATGTCCAAATGTGGTAACTTAACTATCTCTAAAATCAATCGGATTAATCTTCAGTTGCACATTTTATTATTTTGTTTATAAATTGTTTTTCTTTGTAAATACTTGCTACGACCTAAGCCATTTACAATTATTTTGGACCCTACATAACTAGGCCAAATGTGCCTGTCCTAGAGCCAGGGGAGATAGTGGTAATGAAGCGTTAAAAATGGTATGATCATGTTCGGATTCTAACCCGCGACCTTTGGGTCAATAGTTTAACGCCTTAATCACTAGAATACCAGGATCTCAATTAACTGATTACATCACTGATGTAAAATGAAATGCATTGTTTTTGTTAAAACTATTAAATAAATAAATAAAAATTTAATTTAAGTTTTTTATTCTGTCGATAATATGATAATTATATTAAAAAATCGAAAATTCCCGTGTTAAATTCATTCATTAACGTCTTTCCTCAATATATTTTAGTACGAACTCTATTATTAGTTGGTTTGTCAGTGTTTTTATGATCTTTGTGCTTTTGTTTCAGAACATGCTGTTCCCACGCCAGCATCAGATACGGCCGGAGCAGCGCCCGTGCCGCCGGCGCGAAGCGAGGACCTACCCTCGACAAAGGATGACTTCGACGTCAACACCTACCTCGAGCGTCTGCGCGTCAGCCGGTACGTCAGCGCGCCGAAGACCGTCGAGGCCAGCGAGGACGCCGTCGCCGACGAGGAGTTCTCCGACGTCAACCTGGACACCAGCAACGAGGACGACCAGGGCCTCGCGTCCGACCTGGCGCAGAACATATCGCAGCTGCCGCAGGTGCTGCCGCACGTCGCCAGCGCGGTCTTCAGCTCGTTCGCGAGCATCCTGCGCGGCGGGCGCGAGTCCCCGGCCGCCGACTGCGGCCCGGCCAATGGGAGCGCGGCTCCCTCCGAGCCGGCCAATGGGAGCGAGGCGGACGCGCCGCCGGCCAATCCCGTGCCGCTGCTCGACGCGTTCCAATTTCGGAACGGCCAGTCGGCGGCCGAGAGGGTCGGCGCTAAGGACGTAGGTACGATCATTAGGACTAAGCATTATACAGGTGTCCTAGAACGATTAAGACAAAACAAAAAAAACCATAACACCCTGTACAATGCTTTGATGAATGCATTCTAGAAAGATCCTCAAACAAATATTTTATGTATCGTGGAGTTTCGCCTACTTAACGCGCTGTTTCTGCCCTTTCAGATAACCACTTCCGCATAAACACACATCATAAGAAAACTTACGCTCAAATACCCGGCCTTCGACTCGGCGAAATGGAATCGGGGAACTCCCATCATTCCAGTCTTCAATCCGTAGGGTACGGCAACGCCCCTGAGGTACAATCGGTGCCACCGACCGCGCTGGTTTCGAACGTTCCACCTCTTAACATCCAAGCGCAGCAGCCTGTTATCCCGCACGAAACGAATATTTTAACCACGCAAAATCCTGGTCCGTTCATCGAAGCGCATTTACCTGAGGCTATGTTTACCCCAACGCATTATAGATCTACCTCCGATCTAGTCTCCAAAGTGCCTTACGCTCCGAAAGGGTATTTGACAAGGAAGCCTCAAGTTCTGAGTCAAGTTCCTTCGTTTCCCAGTGTTTACGATCCTTCTAAATATAAGGATAACGTTGCACCTCAAACTTCTAGCATTCCCGATAGTCAATCTGTAAATCCTCCGATACTCCAACCGGAACCCGGAGCATCAGATGCCGCATCACTTCTGAAGCATCCTTCGAGAGATGCTTCGAACGCAGCAGCATTTGAAGTGATCGAATCGTCCGATATTCACTCGACCGCGGATGGATCATTTCAAAACTCGTTTCTGTCACAGACGAACATTCAGACTGCGCCACTTTCTGAGCAACCGCCACTACAACCACCTCCGAACGTCCAAAACCTTATCGGTGTTTCTAACCAATTTCGTATATCTTCGAAGAAACACTACTACTCGGGATCTATTGATGTTAACAGCTACCCAAGTCCTTCAAACCACTACCCCGGATCAATCCCTCCGTACGAAAATCTTTCATTAGCAAATCCTTCCCAACAAATTGATCATTTCCCCACAAGCGATATTTCGCAAGGGATCGCCAAACCATTTGATGGCACTGGTATAATTTCCAAGTTTAGTTCGCCTTTCTCTAATGTCTCAAAGATAACCTCCGCTGTCACATCATTCTTCGACCCTTCTTACTACAGTATGAATAAGACTGAGGTTGTCGATGATGCACCAGACACTTTCATTGTAAGCGGTGGTTTTCAAGACTCTAGATTTCCTATGGGTTCAAGTTTTTCATCAACAGAACTACCTTCCGTTTACGGTGTTAGCAGTGATGTATCAAGTTCTCAAAATTCACAACTGAATCAACCACCGTCTCTGGGTGATTATGCTCCTAATTTAGCACCACCTCAAAGTACACAGAGTAGTTTTACTGGGACGTCATGGGATACCCCACTCCTACCTCCTAAATCTGCTGAGTCGCATTTAGATCTTAAGTCTTTACAAATATCTGATTACCAAAATCAGTCAGAATTACATCCACAGGCAAAAACAGATGTTGTTTCATCAAACCTTTCAAGCGAAATATTACCACCGTCTAAATATTTCGATCTTAATGTTGGATCAAATGAAAATACTATAAATTATAATCCCGTCTTGTCACAGTATCCTGTAATGAAACCTTCTGATAGCCTTTCTCGTCGAATAATACCAACATTTGACCCTGCTGGCATACCTTCATCTTCAAATGTACAAGAGTCGATCGCTACAAATTCCCAACTTGCATTCCCTTTTGATCAGCAATTATTTCCACAAACCCAATTTAAAACCACCGGCGATCTTGTGCCGAAAGTTCCCTACGCCCCCAGAGGATACATGCGAAAGAAATCGAAGACTCTGCATCAAGCTCCCTTGGAATTTTATGACCCTACCAAATTCGTAATGGATTCCGCTGTCTCTATGGTGCCAGGAATTCCACCTTCAAACATACCCACCGTTTCATCGGTACCGCTTCCATCGGAAACAGTTTCAACAGAAATAGTCCCTCCAGCTTCTGAAGTTCCTAGCTTTGAACCTCT
This sequence comes from Neomicropteryx cornuta, assembly GCA_020383195.1. NCBI lineage: Eukaryota > Metazoa > Arthropoda > Insecta > Lepidoptera > Micropterigidae > Neomicropteryx > Neomicropteryx cornuta. Next base: position 4,683,053 of record JAHKQU010000031.1, read on the forward strand.
TCCCTCTGAACCTCCAATACAAACACAAATGGATACGTTTAAGCATGTATGCGATCCTTCTAAATATACACAAAATATTGCAAAATCAAATCCTATGGACCTGGATGAACTGCATCAATCCGTTACTACCACTGTAGCAGAAACAACAAAACAATTAAATAATGCATCCAGCCTTTCACAATACACGGAACATTTAACTTCAGAAATGCGAACTGATATCGAAACTACATCACCTAAACTAGCACCATTGTCTTCGCTAACTTTAGGTCACAAATTGAATAAAGCAGGAGTGTCTGCTGACTATCTGCGAAATGAGGAATCTGTAATTCTAGAGCCTCCACAGCCTTTCCCGTTATCGGAGATGGCACAAAGTTTCCAATTAAACCGAAAACCTTTGCCGGCCACAGAACCAAAATGCACTGGTGATGGTCGAGTTGACTCGCCTTCGCATTTACAAACTGAATTGGCACCGTATTCAGACGATATTTCTTCTCGAGAAGTCGATATGTCCACGTTTTTCCATGATTCTTCCAAGCTTAACGAAGATATTGAAATTGTGAACGCGCAATCTGGATCCGAACCATTCGATGTTGAATTATATGAAACCTTCCAAAGAGTCTCCGAAATAGATGTGTCTGAACCGCCCGCAGAACTATTGCAACTAGTTCCAACTGCCAACTTACATCACGATTCTAATGTCACCGAAGAAACTAATATGAACGTAGATGTGGTGTATTCTAAGCGGCCACTCGAAAATATTAGAAATATTCAATTGTTCCTAAAGAACGCCAAATTCGAGGATTCCATGGATTTAGAACAGACCACAGATGAAGGACTTATCGCAGATGATCCATCTAGCTCCATCGAGAATGCTTCGGTGGCTCGATTGTATGGTAGTCCTCAAGAATTGTCTCTGGATGGTATAAGCGACGCTTCCTATGACCTCGAACCACCTTCACCGTTTTCAAACAAATTTCCTACTGATGGTTCTTCGCAGGATGTTGAAAATGCGCCCGCTATGCTCAGCGTCGACATTCCAGACGGAAGCACGTACTTTGAGCCGTCAATACCATCAGCGCCTCCGTGCGACGAGTCATTCTTCAAAGATCACGAGGATTACTCCACAAATAGAAGTCCCTTCGATACGTGGAGATGCAACTATCCGATTCCCGCCGAAATACCGTATGCGAATCGTCAGGGTACGGATACCCTCGCTGAAGAAAAGTCTGATCTTGAGAACAAGCCACCGGGCAAGTCGATCGCTGAAGGTTTAAGTGGCATCGTCGGCGCTGTGGACTCACGCGAAATTGACACTTACGCAGAACCGCCGAGCGGGGTCAGTCCCGCCGAAGCGCCGCTGGCCTCGTACTTCGACGGCGGCAGCCGTCGCGCCCTCGGCGCCGCGTCCTCCGGCGCCAGCAACAAAACGGACGACGAGAAAGTACCGATCCCCGACGGCGTCCAATTGTTCAACCCCTCCATCTTCGGCATGAGCGCGCCGTCGGACGCTCCGAGCGCGCCCGAGCGCGGTTCGTTTTTTCGACTAGACCCGAATGAGACGTCGTTTTTTGACGATGACCGCCGGAAATTCGACAGGGATAAAATGACCAAACAGTTTGACAGATGCGTCGCCGTTGATAACCCCAAACCCATTATTTTCGCGCCCGTAGATTCCTTGTTCGCGTGTGTCGAGTGCAGAAGGAGACATTTATTCGGTGGTGATCTATTCGGAAGAGTAATGTCTGACGAGCCGCCTGCGTGTTCAACAGCGGTGGCAGCCGATTTGACAGAGGTAATATTCACATCACATTGTTACTTTACCAGCCATTACCATTACCATTGTTGTTAACCTAGCCAGTTAAAGATTATCTTGTTATATTGTATATACTTTCAATTTGACTGAGTTTTCGTGTGTTTTATATCTTTTTAAAGATAGATACGGCAACTGAGGGTGAAAAACGCACCACGTCAAGTATTTATTTATTTATTTATCTTTATTGGGGAAATAAACAGTTACACGAGAAAAATATAAACAGGTAGTACATATACAATCATATAAAAAAAAATGAAATAAAAACAATGGTACCAACTTATAAGTATAAAATAAAACCAATTAAATATTTCCACCGAGTGAGTATGCAATTAGTGCTTAACCTAAGAAATGCAAGATGAAGAGATGAGAAGGGGAGATCATTTTTTATAAGCCTGTTGAACGCCACTAAATTAACATTAAATAACCATAACACAAATATAACAAGATTCTATGTTGCCATATCTATGGTAGGGTTGCCATAGACTCTCAAGGTAAAATACATACCGGGGGGTCTGGGGATTTTTTTTTAACCTATTTGAATTTGAATTTAAGCTAAAAAACTCAAGTCCCAAAGGGGCGCAAATACTCGCATATTCATCGGATGCGAGAATTCCCCCCCCCCACCCCCCTCACAAAATAGGCACGTTGACGTACGGTTGAATTTTAGGTTAGGTTAAAGCTCATTTAGATAAAAAAAACTAATTTTCGACAAAAAAACTCTTTCGTCAGAAAAGCTTTTTTGAAAATATCTCATTTTTGACAATAAAAGCTCTTTTTTGACAAAAGTTTTTTCTTCAAAAAAACTCATTTTTGTCAAAAAAAACTCTTTTTTGAAAATACGCATTTTCGGAAAAAGCTCATTTTCGACAAAAAAAGCTCTTTTTATTAAAAAAAAGCTTTTTAAAAAAGCTTATTTTCTTCAAAAAAATTCATTTTCGTCAAAAAACTCTTTTTTAAAAATACACATTTTCGAAAAAAGCTCATTTTCGGCAACTATAGTTCAGTTTCGGCAATAGTTCTTTTTCGAAGATTGTCCCTGAACCACTCGAGAACAACAGAATTCTATGAAAAATAAAAGAATTAACACAATTCTCATTCTTCAAATTGACAGTCGATCTTGTAATTGGGCGCTTTAATTTTATAGGTCGTCAGGTCAGAAAGCAATTTTTTATTTTTATTTAATTACAGCTTAATAATATAGAAACTAAAAAAAATAATACTTAATACTTAATAATCAAATTTAAGCTTTTCTAAATATTGTTTATCTCTCAAAATCGTGTTTGCGAACAAAGTTTCATCCGTGCTTTATAAAATATTTCTGAGGTCACGCGTCCGATATTTGATATCCGGATCAATTTTTTTTCGTTCAATTCATAAAAGCATTTTTATTAAATTATTTAATCGAAAGTATGTCTAATTGTAAGCCCTGCGGGTTGTTTATCCAACAAATTTTGTATATGCACGTTTTTATATTAGTATTTTTCACATTTTCGCTTACAATGTCAAATGCCGGTCGATTTTTCCCGGGTTTTCTCAAAGGAGTTATTGACACCTGATTATAAATGAGCTCATATTGAAATGTGTTGTCAGACACTCGTTTTTCACGCATTAAATCGCGTTACGTTATACAGGGTGCCCCGAGACCATTCCCGCAGACTTCAGCGGGTGTTTATGTTCCCTGTTCAGAGGAAGAAATTAAATAACAAAATTTTCTTCATTCAATTCATAATTTTTGTATTAAAATTGGTGTAAATCGATTTTATCAATCAATATAATCTGTCGACCGATAGCATCTCTCTCACAACTCCAGAGAAGGAGTAAGAAGTTAATCAGCGACATCTGACAGCGATCATTTAGCTCAGGTCATTAACCTCGATCTCGACTGACCGCGGCCCAGTGACCCCGTGACGTAGTTATCCGAGGGAGGAGCTGTTTTACACGATTTAGAATAGAAACTTTAACGTTGTATTTCATTGAAACTATTATGAATTTTGATAAAGTTTCATCGGGAATGGTCTTGAGACACCCTGTATGTAGGATATGTATGTATTTCACCAGTACTCCTGTGATATGTTACAGGCGTCGGCGCCCGACTACAAGCCCATCAATTACCACTGGTTCTTCAGAAAGGATGAAGAAGGCCGCTCCGTTTGGCGGCCCATGTCCACCCTGGACTCCAACGCTCTGGAAGCGGCATTCCATTCTCGTAAGATTATTTGTACTACATAATTCGAGGGCAATTACACATTCGGCTCCGTACGTAAAACGCGCGGATCACGCGTTGCCGCCCGATCGGCGAAGTACGTTGACCGAACGGAATATCCCACGCGGGACTGACACCCGCTATAATTATAATTATAGTTAAGTTATAATTTCTTATAATTGACAGTAATAATAATAATAATATTTAATATTATAGGTCAAGGCTGAACTAAAATGAAAGAAAAGCGATTAGTCTATGCCTTTCATGAATTCAAGTATTTAAATATTAATAGAAATGTTTTAAGACGGTAACGGTTTTACCCGGCAACGGCACTATACGGCGATTACGGGATATACCGTTATCGACGCTGAGTGTGTTAAGACACCAGAATCATTAACGGAAAATTAAACCAAGATGCTAATGTTTTTTGCAACACCCTGTGGCTTCGAAACAAAGCATTTGCACCCAACTTTCCTAACATATGTCGTAAAATTAACCATATTAATTTGGCAGTCATTTTTTCGAACATTCTGTATGTACCTAAATTTAGTTACGTGGTCAAATTTGATTGACTAAAATACTTTTATTCGAGGTTATTTAACTATGTGAATATAATATAAATGTGTAGGTATGTTTATGCATTATATTGTCTATGATATTGTATTATTTTTGTTTGTTTATATATATTATTTATTTATTAAACAGGCTGGTTTTAAATTTAGGCACTTGTTTTAGGAGATTGATCTATATCGATAATTAAAACGCACACGAAAACTGAAAAATTCAGTTGAAAATAATAATATTAAAATAAAATAGTTTTTCTTCTTACTTCGCGAGCTGCGCGCTCCGATCCCGCACCATGCGTTCAACCGCGTTCTCAAACATTAAAACGATTTCTTCTCAATTTTGAAGTAATTTTTCCAATATTATTGCTGATTAATGTTTGATTGACGATATAGGTCAACATTGTAAAAGGAGTGCTCTAAATTTATCTTTCTGCCTTCTTTGGAACAGACTATTTTCTAGTTGAGGCCGCAGGGATCACCAGTGCAGTGATCTAAGCTATTTGTTTTAAATATAGCCATTTAAATTTATATACTTACGAGTATTATTGAATTGAATTGAAATTGTGAATGCTGAGGGTATTTTCCGTAACGACACCAAAACTGAGAAATTTCAAATTTTATTTTTTTTTCTACTAGTCCAATATGACGATGAACGTCACTCATCTTAATAAATGATGTGCTTACAGCATCTCTCAGTGATTCAACGATCGTGTCGACTGACGGAGGAAGGTTCGACGTCCATCTCAAGCAGAGGAAACGGACGTCCGTTTACTGGAATGACAAGACATCTCATGTCCGAAGGTAGGCATAAAAAAAATATTCATCCCCGCGGTAGGTACAACATACATGCACTTGTAGTGAAAGTTGCGTTAAATTGCCAAACGCACTCAATCGGTATAAACCATGCCAGCCTTCGGTATTTCAGCATTCAGTCGCTGGAGAATGAATGCGTTGTGACTGACGATTTATCTCATTTATTTTTTTAAAGCTTAATGTTATAAAGAAAGTAACGAAAAATAATAACAAAACTAATTTAAATTGTTACTCCAGAATCGAATATTACAAAAGGGGACAAATTCAGCCACAAATTTTACGCGGATGATCCTAAGGATTGGCCTAAAGATGAGCCGCGAATCGACTCATCCTGAGTGCCGCAGGGCGGTCATGATTTCCAGTTTTTTAACAGATTTAATTAATTTATAAGAGAAAAAGTAATGATGGATTAGGTGGTATACAGTATATATTATGTTCGGTAGTGGTTAAGTTGCTATCCGCGTCCTTCGTAGAATCGTTTCATTGCTTTCCAGACCTGTACTGCTGATGAAGTTTAGCATCTTTTTGGGTACGGCACCTTGTATCTCTTCAGGATTCAGAAGATTATTACTGGTATCTGTTACGAATTGGAGACCCGCCTTCACTGAGTACTTGTAATATGATTTCTGGGATTTCCAGGCAGACATGCTGTACGGTCGTACATGGATTAGGGAAAGCGGACTGTAGGTTTTGATGGATTAGAAGGTTCACAGCTGAAAGTAAATGACAATCAACGAGAAAACAAAAGACTAACCTTTGCGGTGCTGATGGCCGTCTGTGGTTCGCCTCCCTTAGCTTATTTTTCTCACTGCTTCCTTGAGGTTTTGAGATGGTTTCACGAGCTCGGTGAATGATGTGACGAGATGTCACGGACGCAGGAATAGTTCGCGGCGGAAAAAGGCGTTGTCACGGATCGCAGAGGTGTGGGCATACCCTCTTGTATTTCTTTTTCAACTGACACTTACCGGCCACCCCATGTTGTGATAATGGAAAAAAGTTGCCAGTAACAAAAACTGGGGGAATTGGAGAATGGTAATTTTGCCATATATAATAAACATAAAATAGTAAACATTTATAGATTAAATATTAATATGATATTTATTCTATAAATATCATATTAATATATGCTTATATTTTAATGGAGTGTTGGCGTTTGTTCAGCTTGCAAGTTCTGGTCCTCGGTTGGCCATCGTCCAGTAGCCGAAAAAGATGGAGACTTAAGCGAGCGGTTTTTGCCGAGAATAAAAGCGTAAAGCCACCAGATTGATTTATTTATACCTCGAGTGTGTTTGTTACTAAATTTAATATTGGCGTTTACCTTTTCAGATGCAGCTGGTTCTACAAAGGCTCCGCCGATGCAAAGTTCGTCCCTTATCCGGAGTCGATCGCGGACATGTTGGAGGTAACATATACAGGATGTTTTTCCATTGATTATTGGCAAGAACAACCACAAAGTGGATAAAAGTTTAGTTCAGGGGGTTAAGAGTTTAGTTCGGTTTAATTGTATAGATTAGTACCTAGATTTAGTATATAGATTACCTTCCCCTTCTCAAAGGGCCACTAGTGATTTTAAATGCACCAAAATTATTTTACAATGGCCGCCTTCGCTTAGAACCTTCATACAAACACTTCCCAATTCACAACTAATTCAAATTTGATATAAAATTATTATTTATTATGGAAGATGTCATCAAAAATCTATAATTGCTGGAAATTAGATTGTTTTATAAATATCTGAGTAATGATTCAAGCGAGAAAGTGTTTTTTTTTTTTTTGTGTGGCGACCCCCAAATAGCTATGTAGCAAATAAATTAAATTTTAAGGAAACGTGCTTTGCTACATTCTGAATGGATAAAAGTGATAATATTTTGTCAAAATTTTCTTTTAAAGTATTTTTGGAAATTTTGCTCTGTTAATTTATATTTGTTGAATTTGCCTGTGATTATGTGGAGATTGGTGGTTGTGGGGAGGAGAACGGATCGTGAACAGCGGTCCAGACGCAGCGCTTTTTGTGAATACATAAATATCGATTGCTCCCCTCTTAACCGTGTCGTTTTACTTTTAAATTATGATCAAGCTTATATATGCTAGTAAAATTCAACCCAAAATCGTCCCTCGACACTTTATCCGTAGTACAAATATGTCCTCAATCGATTTTGTCTCTTTTACCGCAGGCCAAGTATAAGAGCTGCATGAAGAGCGGTGAGTGGCACCAGAAAGTGGATCTGCCCGATGGAGAGTCGGTGATGCTGCACAGCATGGACGTGATCATACACTTCCTGCAGAACAGCAGCCCCGACACTTGGGGCTCCGCGCCCGTGAGTTTGTTTTGATTATATAACCTCTTTTCGAAAGCGCTGCTTCTATGGAAATGACTGACCGAGTCCTGCCCCATTGTAAAAGGGTAAAGAGGCCATGGCATAGAAATATGTTTAGGATTTTTAGTCCTTCGATTTAAGGAAGAGACTTTGGAGACCAGCTGGAGGATTTAGAACCTCTTAAATGTGTTTGAAATTTCTTTACGGTAACAAAGTTCACCCTACTGATCTCCACATGGACGCAGAGTGATTTCCAAGTGAACTATACAAATAACCAAATCAAATTGTGTTATCATTTGTGTCATCAGACAGATTGCGCTAGTCATCGATTAGCATATTGAATAGGTTATAATTTTTAGAGCCTGTCTATATCGTTCTATCCTACCCTCCGGGCCATATTTTTTTATTTGAAATATTTCCTACTATTTCCTGAAACTGGATAGATGTTCTAATTGGATTATATTGTTTGAGACGACAGACGGGTTAATAGTGATGGAATTACATATTTTAATAATGCCAACGCGATAATGCCAACCGCGAAAACTCAAACCCATCCACCATTCCATTTATCATTTCGCTTCTTCTGTCCCGCCCAGCTCCTTTTCCACAGGGTCGTCGTGCGCGGCTTTTCTAAATATAACATCTACCCCGGAGACACGGAGAAGATCGACCATCTACTGCTGGTGGTGCACGGGATCGGAGAGAGACAGCGCTTCCACAACTTACAATCCCTTTATTCCTTACTATAAACCTGTATTCCATGATCTCTTTATTTAGAATGAACGAAACTTTGACCCACCTCCGATCGACCGCTTATACGGGGAGATATAAAATTGAACCGTAATCGAATCCCACTTTTATAACTAAGTGAACATTTTTCATTTTAACTCAATAAGGTAATATTACATAGAAACGGCACACATTTTCAGATTTGTTTAGAGAAAATTGCATTTAAATCGGTTGATGTTTTAAAGTTGAGACATCAAAATCCGCCTAAAAGTGAGAAAGATGGCTTGATAATAAACCAGTTGGTCGTAGACATGCTGGAAAGCCTAAACTGCCATAGTTTGATAGCATATTCAAGAACCTACCGGCGCTAAGAGTCAACAATTGCCGTGAACATGGCAAAATGGAGGAATACCCTTAACACATTCTGCTCTGAATGAAAAAAAAAAACGCAAACACGGCGATGCCAACATTGCAAACAACTGTCACCCGTTTTTTAATTTCAAAAGTAATCATTTGTTATTGTTGGCAAATAATACGTATAAAACTATGAAAATATTTGTTTGACATACCTTCTGTAAATAAAACTCCGCCAAAAACGCCCATTTACCTCCAAAACCACCCGTGCACTTTTTACTCAAACAAACCCAACGGCCGTCAAAACCGAACCGAGTTGAAAAAAAATCGATAAGTCTATAGGCTTTTCAGGAATTCCGGTATACGCTACCATTTTAAATATTAATAGAAATGTAGTAAGTTGATGACTCAATATTGCACGGCATCTGGCGATATACAGCAATAACACGAATTTGTGTCACATCAGCGCGGAGTGTGTTAAGGAGGTAAGAGGCTCACGCTGGGCAGTGCGCAGATGATGATGATGTTATAAAGAGAACTGCTTTTGGTGGAAGGTTAAAAATAGGTACTACCAGTACGAAATCAAAAATTATATGAGAATGTGGGGGTTCGCTGACGATTGCAGCAGACGCCAGGTACAAAGTCCGTCGACCGAGGGTAATGTCGACCGAATTCGTCCGGGCCGAGGCAGAGGGTTTCCCCTCCGGCACACCTGGTGGCCTATAAGACCGGACGTCGATCGCCACGCCGGCCCGTGTCCTTGCATAATGGAGTCTAAATATTATAACGAGATTCGGAGTATTTAATGTAACCAGTGGATAGCTTAATATTTCTTCGAAGTGGGTCCGTTACAAGAATTACCTATTTTAGGGACAGTTTTATAATGTGTGTATTTTGATATAATTGTGACTTATTTTATTATTAATCGTATTAATTAGAGCGCCAATAATTTGCGCCAATAATTTGAATGTCAAAAATCCGAACTGTAGATAATCCGGATTTATTTCTATGATTGTACATTTGTAAAACAACCCTAGCGTTACTTGATGCGCCATCTGCGTGTCGTTTTAGTTACCAAAGAGTGGTTTGCAGTGCGGTGAGGTGTGTTAATGAACTGTTTGTCCGTAGCCGAACGCGACGCGTCCGCGCGTCGTCAAACGAGGCCTCGAAGACGTTGACGCGGACGAAGGGGAATCGATGTCGGTCGATCATCTGCTTCTGCTGGTGCACGGAGTGGGCTCCGTCTGCGATCTGCGCTTCAGGACGGTGGAGGAAGTCGGTTAGTAAATTTGTTATATGTTTGTAAGTCCACATGTCTAGTCGAAGACGTACCACCATAATTTTGATCCAGATGGATTGAATCGTGTAATCAAAGAGTTTAACCGATAACCCATAGGATAAAAGCGTGCTATTTCATGAGGCAGAGATACGTCACCATCGTGTGCACATGATATAGAAACGAGGTCATTTTTTCTAAAAACTATTGCTTTGCATTAGAAGATAATGTTAATAAGAACTCAAAACATACCAACATTTTTATCATTACAGGGTCAATTTTATTCATTGACGCCTTCTTCTTCGAGTCCGATATGCGCAAATAAAAAACGGCGATGTCTACCTCTACAGAGATGTTTATATTTTTCAGTTCACTATGCTTTCGTCAAAAATATAAACAGGACAGGATGTATTTAAATTCACTGACGTCCTTTTAGGGGGTCGATGAAGGTTGAATGAGAGGGATTGAACTTGATGAATAAAATTAACCCTGTAATTATAAACTTTTCCGTTGAGGATTTTTTCAAATATAGAAAAAGTAATTTTTCCTAACCATGAATTTTATAGTAAAATAAACTCTCATCATCTTTCTGACACAACCTGTATATCGTCGCGTTGTCACAAATTATTAACCACCATGTCCGCCGTGATTGCAGTGATAACCTTGAATTGAGTATTAGTAATATGTAGTGGAACTCGCCGCTTCTGGGTGAGCAGTCGCTATCCTATACCACTGGACCACCTCACTCTGAATTAACAGCTTAGACGGTGTTAGATGTTTGCTTTTATGTTGCAGTGGATGAATTCAGATCGTTGAGCTTGCAGCTGGTACAGTCGCACTACAAATCGGCCTACGAGGAAGGAACGATCGGTCGGATAGAGGTATTATACGATATTCAACATTAAAACCATATCGATTAAATTTTTAGTTTTTAAGTAAATTTGGATACTCCTGGATAGTGATGCTACCCGGTCGTTCCTCCGTATAAAAGTTGCAGTGTTTGTATAGTAAATAGGGGGTCGCGCCTTATCCGTCATGTGAACGCCTCAGGTCAATCACCTGAACACATTGTAAACGAATGCCCTGCACCGTTTAAGGCGAAGCATTATTTTTATAGGGCGCCAGGTTTCACTCTTTGCCCGGTCAGTAAGCAATTGTTGATTTTTATTTAATTACAGTTTCATAATATAAAAATTAAAAAAACAAACTTTACTATGTTTTAGACCTTAATTTGTCTTTCTATTACTATTTTTCCTAAGGGTCTAATATATTTTATAAGAGAGAAATTCAACTAAAAACGAAATATTAGCAGTTTATCATTTATTAAATTTCTTAGAAATCGATTTGAATTCTAAAAATCTGCCTTTACTATATTGAATACCTAAGATCAAGGTATCAAACATATTTTTATATACACTTTTTTAATTTTTTATAAACAGATTGTTTGACTGTGCGGACTTTTATTAAACTTAACATTTTTTACCATCAAAAATTTTATTGATCCATACGGTAGAAGAAGTAGATAAAGAAGAAAAATAATACGGGAAAAATAAAATGGGAGTGTGATAGTCGAGTGGTTAAGGCGTTGGACTATTGATCCAAAGATCGTGGGTCCGATTCCGCACATGGTCATAACATTTATAACGCTTCATTATCACCATCTCCCTCGAGTTTAGTACAGGCACATTTGGCCTAGTTGAGTAGGGCCCAAAATAATTTTTGAAGCACGGTGATGGCCACAAATCACGCAGTTATTTTTTTTGTAAAAATATTATAACATTTATATGATTATCGCGTTAACGCCCACTGCTTATTATGAGTAGTAGTAATTTCATGTTTCAATAATATTCCCCCATTAAGGCAATCCGCAGGGCTAGTCTCAAAACGCAGGCGCGATTAGTGAGCGAGAGGAGCTGTCAGTTTAACGTTTGTGTAATGCAATTAAAACGACAAACTGACAGCTCCTCTCGCTCGCTACTCGCGCTCGTTTTTTGAGACTAGCCCTGCGGGTTAACGGTACTTTTCAAGCTACACATGTTCTTTATAGAGCCTCGGTTCAATATACGGTGAGCAAACTCCATTGGTTTGTTTGACAGACCATTCAAATCTACGTACCGCGTAGTGTATCCCTTGCAGACATTGAAACGGTAGTAGGGATTATATACCAACACTAATAATACTGACACAATCTCTGCCTGACACCGGGTGGAGGGGTGGAGCTTAGTTTTAGACTGACGTCAATGTCATGATTTTGTCATATCCGCTGTAGCTCAATTACAATGCTTCTATGCCGTTAACTATTTCTATGGTCCGTTTCATATACAGTGCAGCTGAATTTGTATTGTTTTAGGTTCTCCCGATCTCCTGGCATTCGTCGCTACATTCGGAGGAGGTTGGCATAGACAAGCAAATCGAGTTGATAACCCTCGACAGCATTCCCAAGCTGAGGAACTTCACCAACGACACACTCCTCGATATTCTGTTCTACACGAGTCCCGTGTTCTGTCAGGTCGGCATATACCTCATCATGTTCTTAACTACGCATATAAAGAAAGCGCGGTTATTTGTTGTAGCGATTTTTGCTAAATGTTTTAAATGAAATATAAAACCATTGATTTTTTATTGTAAAAAATGTTTCACGAATATAATTATAAAATTACCAATGTTTTTAATTGGAGATTAATTGAATACAAAAAAATATTCCCTTTAAGAATGCCCAATTGCTCTGGAAAACCTGTATATAATTCCTTTAACGCTCGATGAAATTATTAGCGCTAATTTATTTATATTCTTTGTTATAGGAAATAATGAACACGGTTGGGGGTGAATTGAACCGTATCTACTCATTGTTCATGCAGAGAAATCCGACTTTTAATGGGGCGATATCGCTCGGCGGTCACTCCCTGGGCAGTCTCATTATATTCGATCTTCTCTGCCATCAGAAAGCCGACATGGACAGTGTTGTCAATGTAAGGATAGTTACTGCTTATTATTTTATTTTGAGGTTATCTTTTACTGAACTGCGGGATTGTCGCTGGCGACTAAACATTCCGTCAACTGACTGGTTACCCTACATCAAATACAAACCGAATTGTTGAGTTTTGAACATGAGCATCTCAAATCCAACGCTGATGTCACAATTGCTTGTTTGTCGTCTCGCGCCGGAGAGGGACCGTCATGGGTTTATGACGTCATCACTGCAATAATAAAACAAAACATTTTTAAAACTTCAATCTTTTACATTCAATAATTTCATTTAATTTTAAGATATGGAAAAAATTTAAACATTTTTTCGAAAAAAATCTTTTCACTCTCACCTATCTATCTGTGTGATTATGCAATACGGTCTAACCTTCATTAAAATAGTAAAAAAAATATTTAAAAAAGAAAAAATAATTATAAAAAACAGTGAAAATGTAACGAATATGACGTATAATGAATGAGACGTGAATGGTTTAATAAATATTTACAAGAATCACTTACGTTCAAAGTAGTTTATATGAAAATGAATCGCGTAGACGCGGACGATCTGCTGTGTTTACGCACGGCTAAATACGTTCGTTAACAAGGGGCCTAAAGAGCAAGTTTAACTAATTTATTTTTACTAATACTGTATATAGCCTTAGTCCATATTGCGAATTCGTTCAGGTAACATATTAAAAAATCTCAAACTATAATTTTAGCGAACGCCGTAATGGTTGTAACGTTTGCAAATCGGTTTGGCGAACACTCGACAGGTTAACAGTATATCCATCGAAAAGAATGAATGTTGCATAATAAAATGTTTAGAAAATATGATATAAAAGGATGTGCACGGGAAAGTTCAACCCGTATAAAACTTTCGTTAGTTCGGTTGATCTGTTTTCGTGGCGTAATGAATGCAAAAACTGCCAATGTGTTTCAGTCGGCCGCAATATTCAACGGTAAGCCCACCGAAGGATCGCATCGGAAAGAGACTAGCGTCAAGTACGTGGTCGGAGCGGCCGGCACCGGTCAGCCGTTCATCACGTACCCCAAGCTGCACTTCCAGCCCAGGGCGCTCTTCGCATTGGGGAGTCCTATCGGTGATCCTTATATTTTTTAATTCCTAAGCAGCATAATATAATAAAATTTCACATGGTTTTGCGCAGGTCCTTCATACTCACTGTAGCATTTAATAAATAACCTTCCTTAGAACAGAACTCTTACCTAGTTAGAAGGATAACACTCCTAATTAAATCAGCCAACATGACTGGTGTCCAATTTGGATAATTTATTTTATTTAATCTCTAAGGTCGGCGGTAAAATCATGGAGATCTGACTGACATTGCAAACATTTCGCCATTGGAGTCGATCCATGGGAATAATACATAAACAAATATACATAAATACTACATAAATACTACATACATACATATATTATATTATTTAAATACAATTGACACCCTAATCTATTACTACAAAAACATCTCTTCATCAGTTACGTCTGTTTGAATAGTAATTCATAGGTTTTAACTCCCTTTTCAAGTAACCATTTAGTTATTATACCGGACCAGATTTATTTCCTTGATTGGTAAAGTATTTTGATCCGAAACACCAAAATATTTGTGATCAAAAGTAGTCTTCAGTTTGGGTACACTAGACGTACCCTTTTTGGAGGATCTAGTAATTCTTTCACGTATAACGATGTTATATAAGTAACTCTCCTTGCAGGCATGTTCGAATGCGTGCGTGGAATCGACGCTCTCGGCGAGGACTTCTCGCTGCCCACCTGCCCGGCCTTCTTCAATATTTTCCATCCGTACGATCCCGTAGCCTACAGGTGAGAGCCAATTCTCGAGGTTGGAAGCAGTGGTTGTAAAAATATTTAAGGGTCACATTACACAGTATTCCGGTTCAAGAATCGCCTCGATGAATTTCTTGAATCGAGACAAATCGCTAGTAACTGAGAACGGGATGCGAGCATATCAGCTAATAATGTTAGCATATTTTTGACTTAGCTTAACTAAAAAGTTAAATATATTAAATTATTTCCTAAAAATAAATGTTAAAACCGCACTTTACTGGTAAATTGGCAAAAGAGGGGATGAATTTGTTACCATAACAGATAAACATTAAGATTTCTAAAAATTCATTTAGAATTCTTATGCTAGAAATTTTTCTTTAAAAGTCGATATTTTATAGATATTACTAAATTTGGTAGTTTTGGGGGTTATATTTACGTTTATATAATTAAAAAAAAACACTTTTCCTCGTAGGTAAAAAGATTTTTTTTTTATTTTTTTTTGTCACAAAGCTTCAAATTATTATAAAGCTTGGTAAAAGCAATACTCGTTGCTGATTCAGTTTGTTGTAAATAAAGTTTCCGTCTTCCAGAATTGAGCCGCTGATAAACCGAGAGCTGACGAGCGTGAAGCCAGTCCTCATACCGCACCACAAAGGAAGGAAACGCATGCACTTGGGTGAGCAAACGTATTACCATAACAGCTGGTAACACCAATACTAATACAAACGGACTGCCCGGCTGTGGAATAGCCGAGTTGAATACCTTTCACTCGCTGGAGCACATGGAGATGGACGATGTTTGGTGCATGCAGTATGGAATGATGCGGCGCTTTTAATAATTGTTAAAATCAATACATTTAACAGGTGGTTTAAAGCCTATTTCAACCACGAGATATATTTTCTGTCCATATATCTGCCAGAGCTGGATATAACTTCAAGCGGTAATTTAATATTCAATAATAATCCCCCGACCCGAGATCCCCCTTCCAAAGACTTAAGGGGTTTTGTTTTGTTTTGTTTATGTTCCCTAATACAAATAAGAAATTATATAAAAAAAAATGTATTAAAACTTTTGATGCAATTCTCAGGAGTGGCGTGTGTCGTGAGAAGCAAAAATCTGTCTCAATAACACGAACCGCAATTTAATGAGTCAGTCAAAGATGTCTCTATTGTTAAGTCCAATCGTCGCCACTATTCCACAGATTATGCGGTAATTAAAATATCGCCATCTATCGGTTAAAGAGTCAACTGTCACCTAATTCCAATAAAATTTAATTATAATAAAAAACCTTTAATTACATATTTGAGAAATGTAATACAAGATGAATAGAATTCTTTCCTGGAGAATAGTTTGTCGAAATTCACCGTTAATCGGGAGATACACACAGGAGAACGCATAACACAGTCAGCGCCGATGATGAGATATCTCATGATTGCTGTATACGCCAGATGCCGTGTACGCTTAAAAGCGTCATCGGCTTACTGCATTTCTATTAATATTTTAAAGCGCGGCACATCGCGTATACCCCAACTCATGAAAGGCATAGACTAATCCTCGATTTTTTTTCATTTTGACGTCTGATTGTTTATGTGCAAAATGCGCAAGTGAATTGAAAGTGTTGAATTTGGGGGTAGATAATTCGAATTTAATTTACAAAAGTTATGCAATATAATATTAAATATAAATAACAGACATTTTCATAATTTTGTACAGCGGAATGCGGTAAACCTTGCTTGTGTGAAAAGAGAGCGTTTGTGCGAGTGTCAAATTTGTCTCTCTAGCGGCACCCTTATGATAGTTTCATGCCTACTCCAGTTCCGGGCACAAGGCGGTGGGGGATCGATTTCTAGGTTATGGACATTTAGCTTGCACAGATACAAATAAGATAATAATTTAAATAAAAAAAGACTATTAAAAGTCACCTAGTACACTCTGGTGAAGCAATATTAAGTCAATAAAGGAACAGCCCCCTCTATTAAACGGAACTAAATGCAAATCAAAAAATATTTCAGAGTTGAAGGAAACGATGGCGCGCTTCGGTACTGACCTGCGACAACGCTTCATGGACTCGCTCCGAGGTACCTGGTCGGCCGTGTACAGCGCAGCTCTCGGTAGGCCCTCCACGCCGCCCATTTCCGACGTCAATCATGAGGTAATTAAACACGATTGTGCTCTATCATAGCTTACGAGGCTTATATCTTGAAACTTAGTTAATATGTTTATTTTATGCTGCCGTATCACCCCTCTCAATTATCCTACATTATTTTACTACACGTGCATATTTTCACGCCATTTCCAAATCTCATTGTAAATCATAATTATTAAAAAACCGTTTACATATTAAATATTATTGCAAATATTACTGAATCCTAAATCCTATTCATTTGCTATTTCTTGATTCTAAATAATGATGGTATTAAAAGGAAATAAAACATTTTTTTTCCTCAAAACAATGTGTTTTTCACATAAACAATTAAATTCAGACTAGCCGCTGCTGAGGGCAGTTAAAAAGATTAAAATCTTTATATCTGGCCGAACAAGGTATAGCCATCATTTACTAATTTACAATTCTTATAACTATTTACAATAGTATTACTTATTCTAAAACTTGATACTATTAACTGCTGGCGATTACCAGCGGGCGAAGGACCAGAACCATTGAACTCGGTTTCCCCTAAAAGGGAAGAGGGACGGTGCCAACAAAAGTGGTGCAGTTCTTGGGGACGAAGAAGAAATGCACACACGCAAACTTTATTTACCGCCAAGCTCCGGCAAGCTCCTCGAGGCGCGCCCGGCCCCGCTAAGACGATCCATTATGTCACCCAGCTCTTCACGAACGTCTTGAAAGAAGCAAAATTTGTCGGGGATGATACAAAGTCAGTGTACCAAGCGGGTCTGGTCATCGCGTCAAGGCTGTGCAAAAGTATGTTCTGTTCGTCGGTCAAGTAGTCGCAATTCCAAACAATGTGTTCCGCCGTCTGAACACCCCGACCACATACGCACCAGGGGTCCTTGCTGAGCCCAAATTCAGCAAGCTGAGTAGTCGGATGATCAAACTCCAGAAACACATGCTTCATTCTTAGCTGCACCGAGGGAAAGAAAGCGTAGGTAAGGCGGCCCCTCCCACCTGAATCCCATCGCTCCTGCCAAACGCGATACAAAACAATCAAATGTCAAAACCGAATTAAAATGAAAAAAAATCGACGATTAGTCTATGCCTTTCATGAATTCATATACGCTACATTTACGATTTCTAACCATCCTCAGGTCGTTGAGGAGCGCTTATCTCGGGAGGAAACCTTTGCTGAGCTGCCACCAATTCATAATTGTAAAGAGGTGAGAAATGTCTCCTGTTTCTAAATATATTCTAATACTTAAGATAGGTCTGACCTCTGCTGGTGATTTCCGAGGCAGATACGTGTTACGTCATTTTGACTCTCGGTATTAATGAAAGAAGCTTTAATTAAAAGAAGAATCATTAAGAGAACCTTTTTCACTCAGTACCTCCCTATTTACTTTTCTTTATAATTTGTTTATAATTTCTTTATAATTTTTTTTAGAAGCGTGGTTTTCAATCTGGCACTACTTTTTTCGTAGTTGGTGTTTTTGACAGCTGTCACTTGATTTATGCTCAGTTTGGTTTGTCATTTCATAATGAATAGACTTACTCCTGAACAACGTGGCGTGGCCTCCAAGATCGTGCGATTTAACACCGCTGGACTATTTTTTGTGGGGTTATGTGAAGTCGCTTGTCTACGCAGATAAGCCGGACACGATTAACGCCTTGGAAGAGAATATTCGGCGCGTTATTGCTGACATACGGCCCAACTTGCTGCAAAAAGTGGTTGAAAATTGGGCCTCTCGGCTGGAATTTGTTCGAGTCAGCCGCGGCGGCCACTTACCCGAAATCATTTTTAAAACATAATGGCAAACCCTTATCTTTATAATAAAACTAAATTCTTAGCCATAACTTCAAATTATATGCGTTTTATCTCTTCTTCAAAACCACGCCTCTAAAATCATCACCCTATATAACCCACTTTCTTACTGATGAAGAAAGGGAATTTGTGAAGCATTACCATCAAAGGAAGCTAACTCCCATATATATGAAAATCGACATTATTACAGAATTTACTTGTGATAGATAAATATAGTGGATTTATTTATTAATATTGCATCAAAAGCTAAATGCAATATAATTTTTTGTTGGATAACTAGGGTTTAGCATTAAAACCAGCAAACTCCACAATATGGCAATATGGCCGCTCTTACTAAATTGACTTATAAATTTAAAATATAAATAAAAGTTTTTTCAGCCTTGATACTACATTTTATATTTTAATACATTGTAATATTTATTAAATAAATTACAACTTTGTTAATAACACATTCAGCTCCGTACGTCAAACGCGCGAACTACGCGTTACCGCCCGATATGCGAAGTACGTTGACCGAACGGAATATCTCACACGGGACTGATACCCGTTTTTTAGTAAACAACCCAAATATCAAAACCAAACTAAGATGAAAAAAAAATCGATTAGTCTATGACGGTAACGGTTTTTAACGGTAACGGTACGTTAAAGAAATATGTCTTTTTTTTAGGAATCATCATCAGGCCATGACAAATCCGACGAGGATGTATGCGAAGGCCGCCTGGGTAAGCTGAACGGCGGTAGAAGAGTGGACTACGTGCTCCAGGAGGCGCCCTTTGAAGTATTCAACGAGTATATCTTCGCCATGGCCAGCCATCTTTGTTATTGGTATGATTTTAAGTGTCTTACCGCCTGTTTGTTTCCATTGTCGGATTAGATTTATTTTATGGCACCACTTTCTGTAAACTATCTATAACCATCGTTAAGATGGTTGAATAAAGAAACTCGTAGATTGGAGTATTTATTTAATGTAATCAAACCGATTCATAGGAATTAATGTGTATGGAGAAAGGCACACTAAAGTTGTGCTGGCACGATTATTTAGTAAGGTATCCTTAGGAATAAAATAAAAAAAAAAAAAGAGCCAAAATTGACTTATATTCTTCACTTTATGCCGCCGCCAAGAGTTAGCAACGTAAGCATTTTGCACACCTGCAAAATTAACGAATACAGTTCTCGTGACCAGTTTCACTGAAATTTTCTATTGACATCAAAAGCAACTAGACTTAATTAGTTTGCAAATTCCTTCTTGAAAGTCACAAGCATTTGTTTTGTTTGGAAAAATGCTAAGATGCATTTCACACGTTGTGATGTCAAATCAGACCGTCCTGAGACGAGTTATAAATTCATTTCTCACGGTTTGGTTTTTATAATCGATGAAAGTACCTTTCATAATATTTATGTGGGTTTTGGGAATGGTCTTGGGGCACCCTATACATCTAAAACTTTTTCCGTGCATAATTTGATGTATAACTGTCCAAAACGTATTTTGCCTAATTGAAGCCCAAATGTTCTTAAAACTGACTCGAAGATTACATCCGCAGGGAATCCGAGGACACGATGCTTTTGATACTCCGCGAAATCTACGACGCCATCGGCGTCTTGCCGGATTCGCGCGTGCCCCAACCCACCATGACCGTAGAAGTGGAAAGACCAGCGCACACCGAGAACCTTCATCACAGCGCGAGGATTGTTGATCCCGGGGTAAGCTGCGTTGTTTAAATTATGAATCACCATGCTAGAAGGTAATCGTTCTTTTATTGTCATGCGAGTATTCGATTCTCTTTCACTAGATAAGCGTCTCGCACAAATTCCTTCCACCACAATATGCTTAATTTGTTTAATCAATAAAACTTATGTATACAGGATGTCCCGAGATGATTCCCGAAGACTTAAGGATGTGTTTGTGTTCACTATTACGTGTAAGAAATTATACCCAAAGGTTGCGGGTTCGAATCCGTTATGGGATGATCTCGAAAGCAGAACAAAAAAGTGTTTCAATACTACATTTTGTATGGAGAAGCGACCTGGTTGACCTGTCTATTTTTATTTATTAAATATATTTAAATTTATTATTTACAGGAATCGGTGTTTACGTTCCTGCCAGAACCGCCAAAATACTCCAGCAAAGGTAAACCTATCGAATGTATACAGGTTACAGGATTTAGTATCAGTATCTTCTTAAAAAACTTATAATTTTGCGGATTTCCGAATTAATCACGACTAAAAATTTAATCACACACCTTGTCCTCTGGGGGAGCTCGACACGTCCGTCCGATACGAACGAAGAACAGGAACTAATGCACTGTTTCGCTCGGTTTCTCGGCTTAAGTTCATAACGGTGGGAAGTCTCCCGACCGGCCGTCATATTTAGGCCGCCGTCATGTACGACTTCAAAATCTCGCATGTACTCGCTGTGTCGGACATGATGCGAGCAGTGCGAGGACCTATTGATTCTTTGCTTGAGTAAGGGGGGTCAATTCGAGTACAATTTGTAGCAAAACTTTATTTTTTATAATAATATTTCCATCACACTTTTTAATACTGATTCTAAAAAACAATATATTGCAACAATATTAAATTTACTAATAATTAGACGTCATGTCAATTAATTAAATGGGAGCAAACTTGACTTAAAATAAAATCATGAGTTTTGACAGTGCAGGTTTAGAATTAGTTAATATCTTTTTAGCCGAATTCTATTACTTTTTTTTGTAATAGTGTAAGTAACCGCTATGTAGAATTACGAGTGGGTCGTGCGCGCCGCACTGCAGCGCAAGACCTGCATTTGTCCTATGCTTTACATTGAAAGCAGAATGTTGTAGATATTTTATCAACTGCGTTTAAAAATGCTTACGGCGGTCTCTTGGGTCTTTATGTATGTTACCTGATATGGGGGTTTGTTTACCCCCCGTGTACCGTGTCCTGTACAGAACTATTGTACTTTTAAATCCACTTATAGTTCGCCCTCTAGTCCTGTATTGTAGATAAAGTTAAGTATGTGTTTGGGTGCGATGGTTCTAATTTCTTCCGGCTTGAGGAGATGGTTGCCTAGAAGCTGGTATTCCTCCAGTATGTAAAGGGGTTCTGGGCTCTCTTGGCAGAGTCTGCACCTGTCATCGATCGATAGGCTCAATTTGTGCATGTCAGGATCCTTACTTGGTTCCGGCTTAACTTCAATAGCGCAGAGACTTTTTTGCGAGAATCCTACTATGAATTCTTTGGCTTGCTTTTGTCCTGGCAATTCTTGCCAGTATTTTTGACTTTGTTTCCAAACCCAGATTTTTAGCAGTCTGCTGGTGGTGCTTTTAGCTATGCCGCAGGCCGGTTCTGGGCCTATCATACGCATGCTAGCACCTTTCTTGGACAGTTCGTCTGCTTTTTCGTCGCCATCAATGCCCGAGTGGCCTGGTACCCACGTGAGTGTGACCCTGTTGTGTGTTGCAAGGGTTTTGAGTATTTGTATTGGGAAATTGCTGACGACACTGACGTATTCTAGCTGCACTGTATTCTAAATATGACGTGGCATTTTAACTCGCTGACACAATAAACGAGAAAAGAGAAAAAGATACTATTTCATCCGTGCATGCTGTTTCAAGTTAAAAGTTAAGAGGTTATGGTTTTAAATGTTTATTTTTTTTCCAGATTCAGCCCCAGCGCATTCTTCGCACAGCTAGTAAACGCAGCTCTGCCGCACGGGCAATAGATCTACGTTAAGGACATGCTAAAAATGCATCATAGACAATACTTTCAATGTTACCATAAATTATATTAACAGTAGATGTATTTATATTTTTGGGTGTTTTCTGCCGTCCTCTGCTGGACGTGTTCCGTGCCCACAAATGTCGAACCATAAACAAAGCTGGACTATCGCGCTCTTTTTTTTGCCCGTTTCTCTATGCTTTCTTATGCAGGTTGTATTTAAAATCACTACTGTCGGTTTATTTAGCGGAAATTGTCTGAGACATCAAACCTAACCTAGTTCACGTCAAGTTCGATTGAGCGCTGCGCGTCGCCGAAGTTAAATAATGTTTTTCGTAACCTGTTTAGTTCTCGATATAGATCGTCCCCCCTAAAAGAGCAGTAGTGATTTTAAATACACCCTGTGCATAGATCTCCACTCGCTCCTTAAACTGCAAATTAAATAACTTTACATGTAGTCCATGGCTATTTGTGACGAATCTAGTACATCGTTGGCACAGGATGTTGCTTAATTACAGGCAGTTTGAGAACAATTGGACAAACATTGGGGTGAAATGGGGGCTTTAATAGTCATTAAGTCATTTTTGTATATTATTTTTCTTCCAGTTTACTTTGACAAATAAATCTTCATTCTGCATAAATCTATAATAGTGTATGTGGCTATAGGATACGTGCTCGCTGAGTAATGCCGCATTTACACTGGATTGAGTGTAACAGATGATGAAGTCACCAACTTAACAAAAATATGTACGCTAAATTCATGGATTAACTGCGACGCATTAGTTAATTGTTAGAGTGATTTTTTGCGTTTTTCAAGAACTGCAATATGCTTTACGTACTGATTAATTTTTTTATACTTAATGTCAAAGTATATGAGATATATGTTGCGCAATGCAATGGTGGACGGGCAATCGTCAATACCGACTCGACCGTCGACCGAACCGCAAATTATATTGCGGATCATCAGAAGCTTTGAGAGTCGGTATGATATTAACGGACAGTGGTTTGTTTTTAATCTACTAATTTCCAATATTAATATATTTTCAAAGATTATTTCACAATTGCAATATCTTTAAGAAATAGTCACTCATATGTAATCTACAGCACTTTAGATTTTGAAATAACAGAATGAAAAACCGAACTTTTCAAAGATCGTTTAAGAGTGTATTTGACATGAAAATGGTACACTTTCGTATGTTCAAAAACCTTATAAAATGCTTATTCACATTAAAATTTTATATATTTTTAGAATAGTCTTATCTATGGCTACAAAAGGACATAAGTTTTTTTTGTGTATCAACCCAAAATGTATCAAAAAAAAAAAAATAACGTTATTTACTGAAAATTATGTTGTTAAAAATTGAAAAACTGACTGCCATTTTCACCAAACCTCACTTAGGGCTAAGAGTCCCTTAAATTGAGATACATCAAACGTTTGCCTAAGAATAACTTATGCTTAAGAGTTCCTTAGTTAGGGAAGATTTAAGGTGGGATTGGTGAAAATGGCCGTGAGGCAATACAAAGTAAATTAACTAATTTTAACATATTTTTTTCGAAGTACCTACAACTTTCACATAAATCACAATTGTGATAAAATACAAAAAGCTTTCCAAACCAAAATGTGATTTTTTAAAATGTCAAAAGTACCTAAATCAATTTTTTTAATTTACATTTTACGAATGCTAGAAATGGCGTCCGCTGATGTCGATCAACGCATCCGAGGTACTGTACACTCCAAGCAGTAATTGCATGTGATGGGTGTATTTCATATAAAACTATTGATTATAAAAATATTCCGATGTGCAGATGGCGCTGTGTTTTCGCCAACGAAATAATGATCATATTTTATTATTATTATTTGAGCAATGTAAAACCACTATAATCATAATGAATTATTAAATTATTTTAATAGAACTAATATTCCTATAAGTTTACTATAGGAACAAGACATTCATTTTCTTTAAGATTATTTTGATGCTTAGCTCAACTGAACTAAATTCAACTTGGCTCGACTGAGCTGTAAATTTTGCGGTTTTTTATTTTATTTTATTGTTAGATGGTCTATATTACTATTTATGATCTAATAATTTTAGGATGTAAGAAATAAAATACGTTTCGTGGTTGTTACTTAATATAAGTATTTTTCAGTGACGAGTTAATCTCATCGAATGTTGTTGTCACTGTGACGGGTTGCTTTTCAGGACAGGCTAGGCGAAGGCGCACTGGACGCAGTACAGTTAACAAATTAAAATTGTCAAACTCCGAAAATGAGCGCGACATAAATAAACTTTTCTAGAAATAGATGTAACTCATTTACTAAATACAATAATCGATAAAATAAAACTACAGTGGTATAGTTCATTTCATTAAGATGGAATTTAAGACGGCTCCCAAGACGATTAACGGCTCTTATAGGAAAGCTCTCGTCAAAACTTTATTCTAACAAATTATGTCTGTGGTAGCCAAAGGCTGTATAAATAAATTGTATGAAAAATACAATAATAATAATTGTTATAATTTATATTTATATACATCGATATAAATAGGGTCTTGTTAAGTTAATAAGTCTAAAAGTTAACTTTAGTACCGGGTTATATTTTCGAAATGTCGATGTAACGTTTGAATGGCAATTCAAACCATTGAATAAAACTTAAATAACTTCCATTGGAATGATATTGATATTGTATTTCTGATATATAGTTCCATTCCCTCCGCAGTAGGCAATGGGGAGGCCTGATGCTAAACGGTCCTCCTGGGCGTGTGGAAATTTCCAAATCAGCACAGCCCGAGACTCCGAGCAGACGCGACGCTGTTTTTCTTTTTTTTAACATTCCTGGTAATAGCTACAACGATAAGATTATACCAGTGACGCACACTTCCGAGGTCGTATCATAGTTCAGGTAATAGCAAGTATAATTTTCGATTTTTTTAATTTGTAACGTTCAATTATACATAAATAATAAAATCTTTTCAATTATTTTTTGGATAACTTAAATTATTTTTTGTATTTTTTTCTATTTATTACTACTGACTTTTAATAATCAGTTTTAATCAGTAATTTAGTTATCGTCTCATCCACAAAAAGGCAGAATCATTTCAGCTGCAGAACCGTTCGTCGCTGTAATAAATGTCATAAAAGCCATTGTTTATATCAGGGATTCCCAAAGTGGTCGATATCGACGCCTTGGGGTCGAAATCGGTTTGCCAGGGGTCGACATAAACGAAAACTGATATTGGGGGCAGACGAGG
Organism: Neomicropteryx cornuta; assembly: GCA_020383195.1. Taxonomy (NCBI): domain Eukaryota; kingdom Metazoa; phylum Arthropoda; class Insecta; order Lepidoptera; family Micropterigidae; genus Neomicropteryx; species Neomicropteryx cornuta. The sequence continues at coordinate 4,708,776 of JAHKQU010000031.1, forward strand.
TCTAAAAATCGATCCCTATTAATTAACACGAGTTCTTATTTGAAACTTTCAAGACTCTGTGTAAGTTGTGTTACGTGTTACTTTAAAAAAACTCAACAAGTCGATCAGCGTGCACAAGTTCGTACAAGTCTTTCGGGCAAGTTTAATCTTGCTTTCCAAACTTAACGCAAGCAAAATCATGATCATGTTGTATCAATAGGAAAAAATTAGAGATAGAATTTGGCTATGGGGTCTGAGGTATCAGTTCATTTTGGAAAAGGGGTCTCTCGCCTTAAATAGTTTGGGAATCCCTGGTTTATATGATGCAACTTTAATGGACACAATTTCTATGGTATTTTATTGATAATCCTTAACAACATTAAATAAATAATAATCAATGAATCAAGTTATGTAGATTACATCAGAAAAGAGCAATTAAAAGCTGTAATTTTTTAAAATTTATCCAAGTAATCTTAGTTTAATTATACTACTGAAAATGTGACGCATCTCAGTACTCTAGTATTGTCTTCATCATTTTCGCTACATTATTTCAGCTCCATATAAAATATATGCAGTATAAATCTGATACATAAATTAATATAGTTTACGAATTTCCGACACACAATTATAATTTAGCAAGCAATTATGCTAACTCTACAGCTTAAAGATTTTGACGCAATCGTTGATCCAAGTTTATAACGAATAAATGTTGCAATTTTGTAGTAAAAATGTCTGACATAAGAGAATTGATTGTGTGCGCCATTTTATTTGCCAAAATTTTGACATTCACATCTTAGAGGTTATGTTGCAACAAAATGGAGTCCATGCTATATATGAAAACGACCAACAATGTCAATTGATTTGTGTAAGATAATTCAACGGTTGTACATTCCATTGTATAAACAAAACTTTACCTATTTATTAACCTAAAATATATGATGATAAATGATAACAATTGATGCGGCTAATTGGATAAATGACTGATTAAATGATAAACTGCTAATAATTCTTTTTTAGTTGAATTGCTCTCTTATAAAAGACATTAGAAACTTAGAAAAAATAGTAATTGAAACATAGTAAAGTTAGTTTTTTAATTTCTATATAATGAAGCTGTAATTATATAAAAACCAACAATTGCTTTTTGACCGCGCAGAGAGTAAAACCTGATAACCTATAAAATTAAAGCACCGAGTTTCAAGGTCAATTTTAAGGATGATTGGTCATCCGTGCCGATTAGATGATTTTCATCACATACCCAACCACCCTATTTTGAGGAACAAAATTGCTAAAATTGCCGCATCGATTGTAAATTTACGTTTTAAATGAGTTCGAGAGTAGGTTTGTTACGTGTGTTTTTTTTGTGTATGTAAATATTTAAAAAAATCTGTAAAAAAGAAATATATATTTTTGACGTAACACCGCCTCTTTTATTACTCCCACTGTACTGGGCGCGATTTTTTTTTATACAATTTTACAAGGTAACATAAACATCCCCTTAAGTCTTCGGGAGTGGTCTCGGAACATCCTGTATAGGTAAGTAACAGATTAACGTGGGGTAGGAACAAAAGTTGTTTAGTTTGAAGTGTAAAATAACCCTTTAATATGGATGACGTGAATGGAAAAAAGGTCATCCGGTATATTACAATTGTTACTTTTCGCGGAGAATATTCTGGTAACCGAATAGTAACAAAAATAGAACGCAATAATAATATAACCTCCTTTTTTATTACTTTTTTTTTAATTATCCAAAACAATATATTATTACACTATTATTATTGGGTACATGCCAGAGATCACACCCATATATGGATTTCATTGATAACTATGTGAGTGCGTGCCGCACCTTAAGGATATAGTAATTGATTCATTATGTTTACGACTTGCTATCGTGAGATGTGTACTATGCTCATATTATAACTATGTATGTTATTAAAACTACCATAAAATACCGTTATAATATTTTAAATAAATCGCTTAACCTACAAAGTTAACGAGATCTTAGCTGTAGGTACATTAAACCTCCCCTGAGCTTGATTTTTTGATTTCATACCTTGAAGTAGTTTTGGTGTTTGGACTGTAGGTTTTGATGGATTGGAAGGTTCACAGCTGAGAGTAAATGGCAATCAACAAGAAAACAAAAGACCGACCTTTGCTGTCAAACAACATCTCACAAGTCTATAAATTAATGATTTTTTTTTTGTATATGTTACTTAACCCAGTCGACCGAATTTGACCTACTGGGGATTCGAACACGGGACCTGTGGATTTAGAAGCAGGCGCCTATACCACTGAGGTGGTTAAAATCATACATCTCGAACCGCTGAAACGATAAACGTCTTCAAATCTTCGCCTGGAGCCGTAACGTCGGGAGCTCCACAGGGTTCTAACCTAGGGCTACTCCTGTTTCTTATTTTTATTAAGGACCTCTAGGGATCCGAAAGCAAAAACGTGTACAGGTCACTTTGGGTTTTTATATGTACTTTTTTAATTTTTTTGTATGTTACTTTTGTAATTGTATGTAGATAAATATTCTCTAATTTTTCAAGCGTTTTTAAGCGTGTAAAGCACCATAGTGTTTTTTTTTTTAATTTGCTCTTCAAAATTAAGTTTCCACTCCAAGTAATACGCCCAAATTCTTAGATACTTTTCAGATAGATAACATACTCTTCCAGAAATGGGTATAGAATTTGAATAGGTATTTTGACCTATCCACTTTGGCTGAATATTGCGTTCACGGTAGGTATATTTTACATAATTTGGTTTATATTTTAAAATAATATCGTATGATTCTACTTGTGCCTGTAAATATTTCAATCGGAAAGCCATTTCACCGTATCGGCCTTCGGCGAAAGTTGACGTTTTACTCGATTTGGTTGTCTATGGTGATATGAAGCTTTATCAATTTTTAGCACTGAATTTAACCGTTATTACAAGCACTTTTCAAAATGATTTTATTGAACTTGTGTAATTGCACTCGTTGCATTCAAAGTTTCTATTTTCCGATGAACTACATCGATATGGCATAGTGAATTTGATTTAGTTGAAGTTGTGTGATCGCACTGGACTATGAATCAAGTTGTAAACTATGCATGTTGTAAAAAATACACGTAACCACAATTATAAATAATATTTCATTTAATTCATATCAAATTTATAAATATGTATTCATTTCTTCCTAATTAAAATAATAATACACCACCACAAAAATAAATATCGTTTATATAAAATATGTTTAACCATTGACCACAAAATAATACAAAATTCAGAAGTGGGAATTATCCTTACAAAAGAGCATTTTAACTTAGAAAAAAACATGGACTCTCCAAGCCTTATGATGTTCATACTATTTTAATCTTTTACATTTTTTCACTAAACTCGTTCATATAACCTCTATTTTATAACAACTTTTATACTACCTATCAACTGTTGTCATATATCCAGTTGGACCATAGATTATGGTCTCCGGAGCAATCCGACCATTCATTATATTCTGAGTAATTTATTGATGGTTACTCCAGGTAAGGTCGTGTTAACGCCCTTACTTATAGCATTTTACTTATAGTACAGGACGAATCCTTCATTTTAGTCTACTGAGCTTTAATTGCATTATTTTACGGATGATCATAACTGAAAATCATCCCAATCTTAGTCTATGAAACGTTCCTGTTTTTAAAATGAATAGCATCGATGTGTTTCTTTAAATCAGTTTTGCTTGAACTCGAGTGGGCGCACTCGCTGCATTTAAAGTTTTTTATTTTCATATGAACGGCCTCGACGTGTTTCTGAAAATTGTATTTAGTCGAACTTGTGTATTTGCATTCACTGCATTTAAACGTTCTTATTTTCATATGAACGGCTGCGATATGTTTACGCAATTCCGCTTTAGCTAAACTGGAGTAATCACACTCGCTGCAATTAAAATTTCTTATTTTTCGATGAACCGCATTCACGTGATGATTCAAACGAGATCTTAGGGGAAACATATTGTTGCACTCGTTGCATTGAAACCTTTTTATTTTCAGATGAACGGAGTCAATGTGTAAACGTAAATTACTCATTCTTGAAGCAGTATAATCGCACTCATTGCATTTAAACTTTTTAATTTTTCGATGAATTGCGTCAATATGACTAATAATAGTACACTTATGTGCAAATACCTTATTGCACTCTTTGCAATGAAACTTTTTTATTTTATGATGAACGGCTTCAATATGTCTTCTTAGATTACTATTATTAAAACTTGTGTAATCACACTCGCCGCATTTAAGTTTTCTCGCATTCAAATGGACAAAGTCAATGTGTTTCTGTAATTCATAGTTGTATAAACACGTGTAATTGCAGTAATTGCATTTAATCTTTTTTATTTTCTCGTGAACCGCGTCCACGTGTACGGAGAGGTTAGCTTTTCGCGAAAACATTTTGTCGCACTCGTTGCATTGAAAGGTTTTTATCTTCAAGTGGACAGTATTGAAATGTTGCTTTATTCGGCATTTATTTGAACTAGCGTAATCGCAAACGTTGCATTTGAACGTCTTTGCTTTCGGGTGAACTTCGTACGCGTGAGCGATCAAGCGTGAGATTCGCGAAAAATTCTCATCGCATTCGTTGCATTTAAATTTTTTCGTCTGGTGAACTGCGACGATATGACGTCGCAATCGGGTTTTACTCGAGTCGACGTAATCACAATCATCGCATTTGACATTTCTTATTAGTTTAACGCATTTAAAATTATCTGATGTATCTGTCAGGAGCAATTCCGGTTTGATATAAGAGTATTGTGTCGCTTCGGAAGCATTGTGGTTCAATGTCATATATTTATGATTTTCTGATTCATTTTTATTCCATTGTTGATTTGTAGTTATTACATTGTGGTAACCGAAGTAGTCTTCGTCGTAGATTTCTCGTTTAAGCGGTTTTACTGGTTCACTGGAAGTTATAACACTAGAACCGAATTCACTACCGCTTGGATTGCAATCACTACCTGGTTCAGATTTCATATTATTTATATCAACGTCAAGTATTTCCATTTTAACAGAAATCTCATTTTGGCATCCCTCCATTGTATTCGCGTTGACAAATAGGTATTAGGTACCTATAAATACGCTAAATATGATATTTTATTGTGCGTTATTACTAGCAGTACCTACTCAACACATTGGATAGGTATCTATTACAGAATTTTGAGTGTCGCCTAATTTGAGACATCACTTTATGAAGTTAAGTACGTGGCGACATTTTGAAGATTTAATACAGCTATAGCATTAGCATTCTAATCTACTCATACTTAAAAGAAAATGAATAAATGTCATTTTTGTTTATGCCTTTGAAAACGTCAAAAATGACAGAAGCCGATGCATTAAAAATAATAAAAACCCCGATTTACGTCCAATGAAGATCTCTTTAATACGAAAAAACGATTATTAACCTAGAAATAAAACAGTAAGTAAACGGGAGTAGTGTAGGTACAGTTTTAACTAATTTCTTCTTTAATCTAATTTTATTCATTTTCTTATAATGTATAGGCGTTACTTGCGAAATTCTTTAGTTACAGGTCGCGTTCCTAGCCGTGAATGAACGGAAACGTTACCTAAACGTCTGAGCGGATGTAACCGTGTGCTTTGTGTGGTTTTTCGTTATTTTCAGGATCATAAAATATTAAAGTAAGGTCCACGGTTCATTCAAAACAACGAGAGAATGCCTGACTCACAAACGCAATGTAGTTTTTTTGTAAATTTTGGCGCCAAAAGTCTTTAAGACTGTAATTAATGACATTGAAAAATCACTCATCTACTATAAAATCCATAGTGCAGGCAAGATTCGTTCAATCTTTACAAATCTGGTATCATCTGATTTACCATAAAATTCCCTATTATAAAATATCACTTCGATTTTTTTATTTCGTAAAATAAAAAAAAAAGTGATCATATCAAGTTTTACTTGTTGACCACTATTCAGACGAATTTTGTCAAATATTACCCTTTTTTCAAATATTTATAACTATACACTACCATTTATAACAAAATCCCTAAATAATATCAAGCTGTAGGCATTGGAGAAGGTCCATAATGTTGATATAGCTACCTATGACGCTCAAATTCGTCATCGCGACTAAAATTGCAAAAATGCAATTTTATGGGAGACAAAAGAAAACGTTTCGTCGGCCCCTATTTTAGATTTTTTTCTTTTAAATATGTGATTTCGATTTATTGAAGCTGTAGTAATCCGAATCAATACGTTTCATAGACAAATTATCGAAAAAGTGTATTTTTGCTATAACTTTTTTAGTATATAAGATATCGAATTCATTTAAATTTTATATTATTCCTTAAATAAGGCCTAAAACTTATTTAAGTTAACTTTGTTGATAGGGGTGGGAAAAAAATGGTTTTCAAAATTCAAAAAATCATACCTCTCTTAATAGACATAAGCTTAAATCCATTCAAAATGTAAATTGTAGGTCTATAAATTCCCTGCAACTTTTGTTTGAAACAATTTTTGATATGAGCAACCCTTACGACACAGTATAAAGAGGGATTCAGTATACGCACTGGTTGCGGCATCGCTCGGGAAGTGGATCGCGCAATGTTTGATACAAGTTCGTACAATTGGAGTTCGCCTATCGCTTGCTATGACCCCGAGAAATCTACTCCCGCCTTTCGGCGTACCAAAAGGGATTTTTTATTTTTATTTGAAAAGGCTATTTTATAGTTTTTATTTATATGACAACTTGCGGTAAAAGTCTGTTTACATGGGTAGATAGGTACTAATGCAAAATAAAAAAAAAGTATAAAAATAAAATAAAATAAACATTCAAAACTGTCTGACATTGTCTGAAATGTAGATTTGCAAATGGATCGTTCAACTCAAACGAGCGGATCACTGATTCAGTTCACCGAAATGACTCAGATTCACTGAATCAACTCAAAAGTGAGCAACTCACCCATGCCTAGTGTGTGTCGATCACCAACGTTTGTTGGCTGTGTTGTAAATATGTGAAAATGCAGTTTTTCCATAAATAAAATTACCGCAAAAAATTGTAATACATAGCTTTCGCTATTATAAATATTATGTTAAATTTTAGCTTTTTAACGACACGTTTTTCTGACTAGACGCGTGAGCGAAGCAACTAAATGCGAAAGAGTCTAATGTTTATGTATAGATTGATACCCAAGAAAAACGACCATAACCGTTTAGATTAGATCGTAAACTGGTCGGATATATAGATATTTAATATTAATGTTAACAAATTCTTACTACGAAACTGACAGCATTCATTTCAATTTGACCACATTCAACATTCAAACATTTGACAGCGTGGCTATTGGAACGTTTTACTCGTATTTATTGGTGGCCAGTATAAATTAATATAAGTTTATCCATGAGCGAGTCTATTTATTTATTTAAAAGAATGTATTAAACTAATTCAAATTAATACAAAATAAACGATTTTAAATAATAAGAAAAAAAAATACAATAAAAATGACATGTAATACATCAATTTAAACTATGATTATTTATATATATTTAAAAAATTAAAAAAACCTGATTATATACGGAACTAAACTAAGAATTTTGTCCGTGGTTTTGTGCGTCGCATAGAATTTGTATTGGTGTTGGCGTAATAGACTGGGTTGGGGAACTTGGGAGAAGTTATTATTGAATAAATCACAAATTCAGTAAATACAAAAGGGTTGTTTTTATTAGTCGCGCCTCAAAATTTATAAAAAAAACTGAAAGAATGTCATCATACCATTGTAGCAATTTTTATTTTAGTCTACTCGACACAATATAACAAAAGTGGAAACCACAAACAGGCACGAGTAGTCTGGGGGACGCCTGTAGGACATAGCGATAATACTACTATAATAATAATTTACTACTACTAAACAATGTATAGAAGCAGTTGATATTAAATGATAGCTACGGGTGTCACAACCATTCTTGTTCCTTTTCCATATCGCTGGTGTCGAGTTTTGACAAACACCGAGTTCGCTTTAGCGTATTTAATTCGACTTTTTTTTCATTTATATCTAAAATCGAGTTCCCAGATATATATTGCTTATTCCAGACGTTAATTTATAACGTGGCAGTTTCTATATAAATGTAAAACTTTAAGGAACTTAACGCACCTACCCAACATTTTGGAGACGATCATACGCTGCATCCTCAGGCGAGAGTGTGTCTCCGTTTTGAACAAAAGACATTATAATTTTATTTATTTATTTGCTACTATCACTTTAGTCTCTCAAAACCTTCCATACCAATGAAAGTGGAAAGAATGAAGTCCGAAAAATAGATTCTTAATCTTAAACATAGGTGACAAGAGTCACTATTGCCATCTATGAGTGGTTCTATACGTGGTTCGAGTCTCGACTATCTGAGGTCGAAATAATGTCATCGTCTTTAGTTACCTAGTTTAGTTTGTCATCGAAGAAAACAGCACCATCATGAGGACATTACTGTCATAAAAATTTGTAGACTTTACATGACAATAGTAAACTGTTGTCATGCGTCCATCGGCTGATGTCCGCTCGCGACGGAGGTGATTGAAGGCCAAGTGCAAACTAGGACGATCGATATCTAGTGTTCCTACAGAAATTTACCGCAGCGCTTTAATAGAAACCATTTGTTTATACAATTTCTTACTCATAATAGGAAACATAAACGCCTCCTTAAGTATACGAGAATGGCTTGAGACACTCGTATAATCAATGCTCGAACATACTTACTAAGACATTTTTTTTTTTGCTAAAGTGAGATAAATTCGAGGAGTATAGCTTAAAATATATTATGACCTCCGTACCTCGGGTATCCGTCATGCCATTTTTAACGCTTCATTACCACCATCTCCCCTGACTCTAGCACAGGCACCTTTGGCCTAGTTGAGTAGGGCCCAAAATAATTGTGTATGACAGCAATTATTTTTTTATATAAAAAAAAAAATCCGAAAGAAAAACTAAAATGTAAAAGCATTTATTTGTTTTAAATATACACAAGTATTTAGTTTTTATTTTATTAAAAGTAATTTACACATACAAATTTAATACAAAGATTAATTAATTTTCTACAATAAATATTAATTTTATTAATTTTCGTGTCGGTTCGCACGTTTAGGTTAAACGAAACGATCACTAATTAACAAACCCGCGCTAGATGGCGTTGTTTAATGAAAAGTAGAAAAATTGACACTAGTCGTAATATTCTGTTTAACAGTTGGTAATGTTTCTCGATCTTGCTTTTTGCACATTACTTTTATTATGTTTTCATGTCGGTTCAGGTCAAATCTTGCGAGCTGATTTTGAACCTACGGAGTTGAAATTTGAGACGCTGGTTGAGTTCTGATGATAAACGTTTTTATGGTAAGCATGACTCCAGACGAAGGAACTCCTCGACGGTCAACAGCACAGGTGCGAATATTAAATTTATTTAATATTAGCAATACAGGTTATCCCAAGGTCAATCCCAATAAAAAAAACAGCTAATAGGTCTTACGATTCCTAGTGTTATTTGTTAAGAAACTATATCAAAATTAATTATGGTATTCGAGAAAAAAAATGTTGAAGTTTCTATTCTAAATCATGTAAAACAGATATTTTTCAATGGCTCCTCCCTCGGATAAGTACGTCACTGGGTCACTAGGCCGCGGTCAGTCAAGATCGAGGTTAATGCCCTGCCGCGTTGTTCGATACGCCCTATTAGGGCGGAGCTAAATGATCGCTGTCAGATGCCACTGGTCGGACAGAGGTCGGTCTAAGAAGAAGGGGTAACTCCTTACCCCTTCTCTGGGGTTGTAAGAGGGATGCTATCGATTTACACCAATTTTATTACAAAAATAATAAAATTTTTCGCATTTTGTTACATAATTTCTTACTCTTAATAGGGAACTTAAACACCCCCTAAAGTTTGTGGGATTGACCTTGGTGACACCCTGTATATGGATGTAAAAAAATATTGTGATTTTTCCTATAAGTAGAGAGCTAAAATTTCAATTTTTAACGTTTAGTTAAACAATGCCATCTAGCGCAGGTTTTGTTAATTAGAGATTGTTTCGTTTCGATCGCACGCATCGACTCACTGTGCCTTCAATTCTTTACAATACAAACACACTTAAGTAAGTGAACCTACTACAATCACATTTCGCACACAACTAGTTTGATAACAATCAGCGCGAGATGTTTCAACGTCACGGTAACGCTAATGCTAACGATAAAATACACATGGCACATTGACGTAAAATTTCTACCGTTTAAAATTTTTCCTAGGCAATGAATGAATCTAATGTGACACTCTCGTGCAGCTAAACTTGGATGGACGCCCGGAGGTGTTGTGCTGATACGACTAAAGCCGGCCAACCTCTCACATTGATTTTCTTCATATATGAATAGGTGTGCGGCGTGTAATTTTAAAATATGGATTATTATTCAGTCGACGACAAATTTAATAAACCTTCTTACAGAATTTAACTTACAACGCGCGCGGCGTAACGGGGCGGCAACAAAACCTCTAAATTGTGACAAATTTAAAATTTATGTAAAGTTTGAGAACGCGCGGCGAGCGCGAGTCGACAAATCGCAGAAGAGAGCGTCGAGCGATCAAACTTTTCCCTGAATTGAATTAACAGCAGAAAATACAGCGTGTTCCGAGACCATTTCTGATAAAAAATACAGCTTATTGGCGTTACGATTTTAAACATGATTTGTTTTGACCTAATATCAAAAAAATTGTAAATTATACGTGATACTATAAAATCGCTCTTGTTATAAGTTCGGTCGATAACAAGGTTACGTCACACCGGGTCATTGATCGACCTTGGCTGAGCGCCTGAGAGCAAAAAGAGAATTTACACGAGTGCTTTGATAAAATGAATAAATTGGAATAATGTAATTGGAAACATAAGCACCCTGTATACAGAGTAGTCTTGGTCTATAGTTATCGGCTTAAATGGGTAATATTTCACACATACTCAATAAAAGTAACGCATCAACAATGATCAAATTTCAAAAATACAAAAAGCGCGCTGGATTAAAATACCACAGGGTTCACGCCAGCCAAGACGATCGAATACCACTTAGAAAAGACCCTCGGAGAGTCAAGGCAGAAACCAATGCAGAGTTCAACGTTTAGTAAAAACATAATTTTTAATAAAAAAATATGATTTTCACAAACGAGAAGTTCAATTCTAAAATATCTCAAAAAAATTTTTTTTTTATTCGTTTTTTTTAAGTTACTTAAGAGCATTACTATCGGACGTGCTAAATTCGGACTGGCGATAAAAGCTTGCTACCTCGGGAGGCGGCGGAGACTCGCAACAAGCGCGTCTGGATGAGATGGACAGTGAAATCAGAGGCTCGATAATGTGTGGTTCTCAAAAAAAAAAAAGTTACTGGATACTGACTTCACTACTTAATACATTGTGTATTATTCTATGAAAATATATGTTATATTAAAAATAAAAATTTATAAAAAATAATTTACTGAACTCGAGTGTCTTTCGGCACCGTTCTTCGTTCGGCACAAGCGTGCGAACAGACTGAGTTTTGTGGAATGTCTCGATAAGGTCACTTCCAATAAATAATTAACGGTTTTAATCAACCGTTAAATTATTTTCTATTAGTTGAGAATGACCGTATTAGTGCGAGAGAATCCCGACCGTTTGAGTGCTATTATCGTACGGTTAGGCTACGAGTAGTCTCTTAAAACTTTGAGTTACAATCTAAGTGCTAAGAAAGCATTTAAAAAGCCATTTTTAGTTGAAATGTACATCGCAGGTACATCGCCGGGAAATCTCGTCGCAAGCGCCGACATGGCGATGGAGCACGGTGGCGAGTCTAGCTACAAATCACGCAGTTATTTTGTAACCGTTGAAGTAATTCCGTATAACGCCCAATGCTTCATCTCATCCGCCTCATGAAATAGTATGCTGGTTGCGTAGCCGATAGGAGTGCTCTTAAAGCGTATCACTTACACGTATCACTTCTCACATTGTCCCTTTTAATTCGATGCTCTCAGTAGTTAGAGTAAACGATAATAAAAAAAAAATCCTACAACGTTTGAGTAAATAATCAATTTCCAGCGCCATTAAAAGAAAATAAAATAATCTTAATAATTTTATCACATAAAAATATTCAAAAAATCCATAGCTTAAAAATGTAAATAGGGCCTAGACTTAAATAAACTTTAAAAAAACATGTAATACTGGTATACCTATTTAAGCAAAAAAAAAATCCTAAAAATCAGTCCTAATAGTCAGATAAATTTATTAGAAATTCCTATACTGTTTAAAAACTGTCAATGGGGAAGTCTCATTTTGTGACTCCATAAGACTATATGGCGAGCGCGGAGTGACTTCGACAGACCGACGGCGCTACGCTGGAAATCCGCTCGTTGAGGGTTGTGACGTCGCGCAACTAATTGTCGCTCATAGAATAATGAAAAAATATATACGAAATAAGACTTTCGCGCCAAAGGAGACTTCACCATTGCACCAAACTCCAGCGCATTGTTGAACCCGTGGTCATTTTTGGCCGTTGAGAATATTCAACGGCGCTTTAGTAACAAGACATACACAACAAAAAAACAGTTTAGTCTCGCAAGATTTTGTTTGCCTGTAATGCCTCGCACCATGAAAACAACAATCAGGCAGTCGGAACTGCGCCCAAAAGCGCCTCCCCGAGAACAAAAGCCATACGAATGAAGAAGAATCCGTCCTGCGGTTTACTAGAGTTAAGGCCAGGCGCATGTAGAACTTGTGTGGAGATGGCGGTAGATATTGGCGGTATTGCTATGGTGGGTCCAGCACTAACAGAAATGGCAAGGTGACGTGACGACGAGTAGGAAGTCGCAATGTTTCATTGTGTGTTTCATGACTCTACCAACTAGCAAAATCTCAAATTAAACTGAAAATCTCCCTCATTTTTAACCCTTGAAACTTATTTTTGCTTTTAAAATATATTTAAAAACAATAGAATTATTTTTATAAATTGGTAAACAATTCATTTTTATTTTCACATACTTTTTTTGAAATTACATTTATAAAAGTGTTGATTTCTTAAATAAATAAATAAAAACTTTGCTCGGCCACTCTGCGCGACTCACGACTGTTGCTGCCTGTCGGGCGACCGTGCTGCACCGCGTGCGAGCTCGCCACGAGCGGCAGGGAAGCGGAGCGGTATACCACCGCCATACCGTCGCCACGTCTGTTTACAACATTGTGTATGCCGCTCGTCAGTCGTCATCGCCATGCCCGCGCCACGCCACGTCAGTTCTATATGCTCCGCGCCTAATTAATTCCTTATGAACGGCCATATGGCGCAAGTGAAGAGTAGATTTTTTTATAAGTACGGTTATTTGTATTGAGTACGGAGAGATGCGAGTATTCACGTTAAAATGGTTCAGCGGTTCAGGCACAGAATAAATAATTTATTACAGAAGCGATATGCCTTTGATAGTAACCAAGGCTTAGTCTAAAATTTGAGAGAAGCTGTGTGAGATCATTACTTCTATAAAAATTATAGTTTCTGTAGTTTCCTCCTCTGCAAAATCAAACAAAATCTACAATCTATGTTTTCACAGCTGATTCAGATAAATAAATAATCGAGAAAAAAATATAGTTACTCTGTAACACAATTTTATAGTAATAATAAGCTCAAAATGTCAGCTGCATAGTCTAATATCGTAAGTAAACTCGCAAACCCTTCTAACTTATTTTTTGTGATTTTATTATAACGGCGGAAAACAAACGATATAGGACATTTTGAAACCTCGTGGAAAATAAAATATCCCAACACATAGGAAATTTCCAAGAACTATAATCTCCAAATGTCGAAAAAATAAACAAACTGGCCTATATGAACATTATAACATTCAGATAAGCAATCAAAAATGAGATAGGAGGTTTTGAAAATTTACTGACAATATCTCGTAACACAAAAAAGAATCATGGACTGTTATTTTCTCTTAGATCTTAGAACGCCACAATATATACAGCTGTATAAAATACGTATAACCTAAAAATATGGTTTAGTATTAACATATGTACTTATAAATATGACACACATATATCACTGTACTTAATTTATATGTACACAGAAGTGACGTTACTCGTTTTTAATTATTAGTTTTTTTTTACAAATTTCTTAGAATAACGAATATCATAACCGTACATAAACACTATTTTACACAAATAGCCTCGTAATCGGCCTTAAACCGTACCTGATGATAGGATTGTCAGCGATCTACAATTTGCATGTGCGCTTAGTAAGGAGTTAAATATGAATAGGTTTAGGAATCAAGTCCTTGGATTTAAGGGGGCTCTTTCCGGAGAGCTATTGTCAATCATCTAACGGCTGTTAAGTTTACCTAAGCTTGATGAGACATTTTTAACGAAGAACATTTTTTGTTTAAAATATTGCGTGTCTCATCAAACTTAGCTAGGCCTTTGGATGAAATAGCACGATTTACGACCACGCCCCGCAAAGGCTACAGCTTTGCGGGAAGAGCCCCCTTAAACCCAAACGGCTATCTAAATAGATCGTAGGCCATGAGTTCAATTAGTGCACTTATATCTCACACATTCAGCTCCGTACGTCAAACGCGCGGACCACGTGTTACCGTCCGATCGGCGAAGTGCGCTGACCGAACGGAATATCCCACGCGGGACTGACACCCGTTTTTTTAGTTTAATATTATATTGACATAGCTTTTGTAAATAAAACTCGAATTATTTACTGTCAATTCACTAGTAACGTCAAAACGGAAGTAAAATGAAAAAAAGAACGACTTTCATGAATTCACGTATACGCTACATGTCGCACTTTCAAAAATTAATAGAAATGCGGTAAGACGGTAACGGTTTTAACCGGAAACGGCACCTGTCGTATACGGCGATTACGGGACATACCGTTATCGGCGCTGAGTGTGTTAATATAATAAACTAGAAATACAGAGTTACTACATGATTAAAAACATTGATTTTTCCTATTTACATTCTAAATATTATATTAAAATGAAACGATTGAACTGTTTCGCCGATGAGTATTTCGAATGAAAGAATAACAAATGATTCATTGACCCGTTGCGAACCGGAGGTATTGACAGTAAATTATGAAAAATAAATAAATAACATTTTAATTATACCTGGAGTAATTTATAATAGACGAGCTGTTAATCTGTAAAACAGGCATATTACAGAAGAAAGGCAAAGTTACTAGAAGCTTGATTTTATATTTCAAGACCACGCTAAGAATGCCAATTGTCATTTCAAACTGTCTCTACATGCCGAGAATTTCATCGTTGTCAACCTCGGAGTTATCCGGCGGGGGCAGCAACGTAAAGGAGTGCCGGGCAGCTGGTTGCGGTGCGGTGGAAAACGACAGCGCTGAGTACGACGACGACTGAGCGGGACTCGTAGCGGCGGGGAAGGTCAGCGGCGGATAGGGAGCGGGATTACGCGGGAGCGGCCGGTATTGCGCGCGCGCGAAGCCGCCGAACGGGAATTGCACCCGCAGATTCGAGGGGAACGAGTGGTTCGCGGGCGGTGAAAATCGCGCTCGAACGGGACTCCCGCGGAACGAGTGGTTCACGGCGGACGGAAATTGCGGTCGAGTGGCGTTGCTGCGGTTTCCGTCGGGCGAATACCGAGCTTGAACCATACTACTGGGGAAAGAGCTATTTCCGGCGGGTAAATATTGCGCTAGAATTGGACTATTATGGAAGGAGTGGTTTCCGGCGGGCGGGAATTGCACTTCGGTTGGACTACTGTGGAGCGAGTGGTTTTTCGGTGGCGAGTTGAGCTCAGGGCTGCCGTGCACGGCTTCCATGTGCCGTTGGAGATTGTGGAGCACTTTGAAGGCGCGTGGACACCTCTGGCAGTGGAAGGGCCGGAATTCGTCATGCGTCAACATATGACTGTGCAGATAGTAGGACTGGGTGAACGACTTCGGACACACGGGACAGCGGTGCACGCGATCTTCGGTGTGCGACCGTGTGTGTCGCATCTGAAACAAAATCCTTTCTCATTAACCTCTTACGTGTCAGTTTTAAATTATTCGTTAACAGAATTGCACATATTCGTCCCTATTTTTACATATATTAATACAACAGCTTAGTTTCAACATTTCTCAAATATTCAGACATAGATTAGGTAGATAACTATAAACTATTTTTTTTTAATAACCTTTAATATAGATTTTTCTAACAAATTATTTTTATTTATCGAATTTAATATCTCCTTTTTTTAGAATTAATCCTCGTCTTTATTATGAAAATTGCCTACGAGGGAACGGGCTTTTTAGTCGGCCAAAATTCGACCCACATTTTATCGGATAACTCAGTAACAGAAACGGAAACAGACCCATCTGTTATCATGTCTGTCTGTTAATATAATAAAAAATAAAATTCTACGCCCGATATTAAGAATAACATTTTGTCTCTGGTTTGAAATGTCAAAAGAATTTGCCGAACGTCTTACTTACGCCTATTACACAAATTGCGTTATACAGGGTGAACTTAAACTCAGCCGTAACCTTTCAAGAGGTGATTCTGGACAACTTTCGATGTAGGTAACAAAAAAAATCTATATAAACACTGTATTGAACGTTTGGTGCGTTCCTGGCCTATCCGTTCGTCCCAGATTACAATATTTGCGCACGGGAAACTACCCGTCGTTCGCTGTCGTCAATATTTTTGGAGGTACGATGCCCCGTGGAGTCTGTCGATTTTGTTAGGTGAGCATTTTTGCATTTTTAAGTAAAAATCTGTTAAACAAAAACCTGCTCTCTCTGCGTTTTGTACTTGCGCTCGCAGAGCGGACACTTGAAGTTCTTCTCCGTGATATGCTTGGACATGTGGTTGACCAGGTGGTGTTTGAGCTTGAAGCTGCTCTCGCACAGTTCGCACTTGAAGCGGCGCACGTCCATGCCGTCCACGCCGCCGCTCGCCGCCAACTGCTCCAGCTGGGAGAATCCTGCGACACGACCGTGTTGGTTTATTTATTTAATATTCCTAGTGTTACTTATTCAGAACAATAGCAATGGTTTGACCATATATACGAACCCACGGATAATACGGTCGTAGAGATATTTTCAAACAAAACAGTGCGTTAGAAATTAACTTCCATAATCTAAAATGAGAATTTATACAGGATGTCCCAAGATCGTTCCCAAAGACAAAGGCGTTTTGTGTAACCTATAATGAATACGAAATGCAAAATAAATCTTCCCTAAATTGAATATATTTTTTAGCAGATGGTGTCAATTACGACACCGCCCTGGTTGATAATGGTCTTGACACCGTTGTGGTGTACGGCGATAGCCGACCGCTCACAACAAGGATAAGGGTCACTTACTAAGTTAGACAATTAAATGTCACTGTGGTTTTATTTTCCCGATTCTTGCATTCAGTTAATGAGATATTTATGTCTAATGTTGTGATAAAATGTATGGGAAAATACAACGTTTCGAGGTTCCCAACTCTTAGCGCGGAGCTGTTGTGAGCTCGTTCGCCATGCCGACGTGTCGTGTGATCAATGCGTAACGCCGTCTATTTGCCTGGGTACGTAACTGCTGTTGGCTAAGATACCCACACAAGCATAGTTTGTGTTTGCTGTAAGAAAACTCATATAAACATGCCTTATGAATAATTGTAATAATTAGCGGCTACTAACACCCAAAAGTGTTAAGTTAACACTATGCTAGTTAAATAATATGTTTCAGTATACAGATCGTGTTGAATTTTGCCCAAATTAGTCATTGTGATTATCTCTGTGAGTCTTTCTTTAATTTTTGAAATTCGAAACTATCGCAATGTAACAATCTAAAAAAATCAAGAGACGTCATGTAATATGCCAGTAAACGATGACACATTTTCCGTCGCCAAACCAACACTACACTTCCGTTGAGGACGCTATTGTCAGATGCGCGAACTCGGAACTAGAAGCACCATAAAAGCATGCTGTTTAATGAGACGGAGACGCGTGACAAGCGCATGAGATGGAAACATTGTAAGCGCGAAATTACGTTCATTACTACGGAGTTTCTACGGAGAGGATTTTCATTTTTACGAAGGGTAGAAAACTAGCCGTTCTTAATAGAATAAATTAAATTCAACCTTAAACTGTTTTTATTAGAAATGTTTCTCAATATTCAAATTATACAACGTGTTCCAAGACCTGGCCCCGATATTGGCCCTGTGATTTCAAACATGATTAGTTTTGACCTCATACCAAAATTTATCACGGTTTCCGAGTAAGAAATTTCTAAACTTTACGTGATAATATGACATCACCTCGTTATAAGTTCGCGCGCGAGGCCGCTCCGCGTCAGGTCATTGACCAGCATTGGCCAAGCGTCCGCGAGCAAAAAGGGAAGTTACATGACCACTTTGATAAAATCAATAAACTTGGGGGTGAATTAATTTTGCATTTTTTAATAAAATTTCTACTATTTGAACAATAGGGAATATAAACACCCCCTATAATCTTGGGGAATGGTCTTGGAACATCCAGTTTTCAGACACATTAAAACTTGTCAACTTGAACGTAATCTGAACACATTACTAAGACACGAGCTCCCTACGCAGTTAAAAAGAGCAATTCATAGAATGCTCTCCCTACGTAACGCTACAAAGGTATTAAGGCCTAACCCTCTCCATGCATGAGCACCACGTGGTTTATGGGTGACGCTCATATAAACTTTATGCTTTTTGTATGCAGGGCTAGTCTCAAAACACGAGCGAGGAGCTGCCAGTTTGACGTTTTTATTGCATTTAATTAAAAACAGATTCAGATTTTATTAATAATTGAATGCTAGATAGCCTGTGTTTAAGATTCAACTTGTAGATGGAGAGCGAAGTGGCCCGCTCAATGTGCCGAAGGCAACTTAAAATTATCAACCCGAACTTGAATAAAAGTTAAAATATAGGTACATTCAAAATCAAATTTATTTCACTCAACGTACTTAATTCAACAGAAGCTAAGCTGACAGTACCCAGGGAAATAAAAAAATGGAAGCTCATATTTGGTATAACAATATGAATACCAGTCATTAAAAATATGTACAAATTCGGGTACTTAAAATAACCGAAACAAAATCAAATGAATGAGAAAGAACTATATACTTATTTAGAAATGCGCTAGGGTTTTTATATTGGGCAATGGCAGAAAAGTTATCTTCTTTATTATTGTTAAAAACCAACCAAAAAGTTATTTATTTGTTATTTTGAAGAAATCTACAGATTCACATAGCATACGCGTTTAGATAAAGTGAATTGCTATTATTATTGAAAGGTATTGACTATGGTTTTAGAAGCGAACCCACCTTCTTCATTATGAGTGGTTAAATGTCTCAAATATTCAGTTTTCAGTACGAATCTCTCGTCGCATATATCACAACCGAACTTTTCAACGGGAAAATGCACCATTTGATGCGACTGGAGGCTGATTTTCCGCTTGAAGCGTTTCCCGCAGATATTGCACGAGAATTCCTTCGCCGACTGGTGGACGTAGTTGTGCGACACCAGATGGTGTTTTAGCTTAAACGTCCGCAGGCATTCGTGGCAGTAGTGCTGTCTCGTGTGCCTGTACAGCTGCAGCTGCGTTAATTTGCGTAGCCTCAGCGCCGGCTGATTGACGTCGATCCCGTGCGCGATTTCGTGACTTTTCTCCGGCACGTTGACGCCGAATTTGTCCCAGCATTCGTGGCAAGAAATATTGGCGGCAATGGGCCCGTTTCCGTTGCACAATAAATTCGAAGAGTCGTCGGTCCCATTTTCGAATTCGCGCAATTCGCACTGGACGAAAAACGACGCGACGGATGCGGCGTTGTCGTCGTCGTAAAACGAGGAATAGGATGTCTGTTCCAGCGTGTCCAGCGGATTAAAAAGGACGCCACACTCCATCTCGGCTAGAATTGAACGTTAATAATTTGATCACATTGTTTATTTTCGCCACCGAACTGCGGTGCTATTATTATTGTTGGACGATTTTGACAGCTGAAAGCTTTTGTTGAGGTTATGTAAAGTTTTATTTTTGACGTTCCGCTTTGACAAGCGGCAACGAGACATACCGATGTAACCATTATAAAAGTGGTTAAGTGAGAAACAGTTTTTTTCGAGAGTGCATCGTCACCCAGTTGTATATCCGTACAAAAATATTTATATTTTGGCGCTCACAATACTAAAACAGATAACTGGGCTGTGCATATTTGAACCGGCCCCTATAACCAAAACAAATTTTAAGACACCACATTTTGATTACTTTCTTAATATTGAGAAAATATTTTCAATAATAACCAGCATTGTGTTGAATAATTGGTTTATACATCATTTATAGAAATTGATTGTCATGCAAGCTAGCAATTTCTTCCCAGTTCATGAGAAATTAGCGCAAAGCTTCCGTATACCATTATTGCTTAAACACTATTAAAAACGAACTGTCATACCTTCTTTCACACCGTTATAAAAACGAGACGCGAGCGAGTTTGTTTCCATCGTACAAGTCTACTTATTCATTTCAATGCTGTATAACTGCGAGTCGTGTGATAGCCAACGGCGTAATTGGAGCTAAAGAGCGTAATTGGGGTGATGCGTTTCTTTATAACGAGATTTTTGACGATTAATACCCAAGATGCTAGTGAAATTTCCAATAGCAACAGCAAGTGGCTCTAGGTGTGTTGTGATACTATAGTTTATTTTTTAAATAGTTTTCCCGCCCTCAAATAAAGCATTGGAAAATGAAATTAGTCCATAACGGGCTAGGACGATCAGCGACTAGACTGCACATAAATTTACAAAAAATCTTATGTTTTTTCATCTTCAAAATGAACAGGTACCGACCAATTTTATATCTGTTACACATTTTCGAAGATATCGTCTTTTATTTTACTGAAATATATTGCTACAGAAATATATTGCTCAATTACATTCCTGGATAGTCAAAGATTGAAACCATTTTCTTTAAGCATCGTTAAACACAAAATACCAAACAAATTCCGACAAGAAAAACGGAAGTTACTTAAACAAAAATGATAGATATGAAGGTACGAAGAAATTAAAAATGCAACGAGCAAAATTTAGTGATTTATAAATCACCGAAGTTAAAAATAACTGGTGGTGGGTTTTTTTAAATATCTGTATTGGGCTTAGCTGGTACATAAAATAAAACAAATGTAAATTTGATGAATAAACTAATAATAATAATAATATAAGTTTTATGGACGAATTAATAAAAAAATAAATAAATTTTAATATATGTGGGTATACACTGGTAGGTACAATAAACATTATGTAAAATTTAGTTTTAAAAAAGGTAGTATTATAATAAAAATATATGTCGAGCTAAGATTAGCAATATATTATTTAGCCTGGCAGCACGCGTCTGAGATTTAGTTGTCAAAAACGGATGTTCTTCAATTCTTCCGCGCGAGCAGAGCAGAATTAGGCGCGCACTTATTTTTACGTTGATTTGTCATATATTTTTTTAAAGGTCTATCATAAATAAAATGAGCTGTGAAAATGAAGGAGACAATACAGAAAATGTTCCCCGTTTTCTCGACGAGATCGAAATGGTGGATAGGTGAGCATAAAAGAGTGGATTCGCGTCCGTTTTACATTTATAGGTTGTGCTGTGCGCCTACCTTTGCCGCCGTAACAACTAAACAAACGAAGGTATTATTGCAACGCATTTTGTTTCAGTCGGGTGCCAAACGCGGTTAGTACTTTATAAAAGATTTAAACTTTACGAACTTACACGAAATGTATTGTCAACAGCACCGGTAATCCTCTAAACAGTATTCCTCAAATCAGCTGATCGTAATCATGTGTTAAAATAACCTATAATTTGTATAAGATATTCTTGTTTACACTGTTTTTGCGAATATTCTTTCGTCCTCATAATTCTCATTGACAAAACTAAGCGATCATTAAAATCATTAGTTGTTTTATTTAACGGCAGCTTGTATTCAGTTGTTATTCGGTAGTTTTTGGTAATTCAAGTTAGTTTTTATTGTGATAATTAATTTCATAGTGTTTATAATTGGTTTAATTATATTGATGTGCGATTTTGCATTAAAGATATAAATAAACTGTAGATTAAAAACTTATTGAATAAAGACTCATAGTAAAGTCAATCCATAGCGTTCAATGTTGTGTCGTGTTGATCCATGAATCGATGCAGGGTTGCCGCACCTCACTTATAATTTGTCATGCTATATACACGGTAGTTATGGAGATAGGTACCTACCTGCACACCTATACCTGTAGGTACACCTGTATCACAATGGCAACTGCTCACCTGCAGCAGAATAAAATTAAGAGAATAATAAGAATAGTTGGTTTCTTTATTTTTTGGGTGTATCATTTAGATCTTTTTTTTGGGGGATTTTAGGCCCTACTCAACTAGGGCAAATGTGCCTGTGCATCAGGGGAGATGGTGGTAATGAAGTGTTAAAAATGGTATGACCATGTGCGGATACGAACCCGCGACCTTTGGACTAATAGTCCAACGCCTTAACCACTAGACCACCACGAATTCTTAATATTTACGAGATGAAATATTTAATTTTGGTTCGGTATATTTCGTCAATATCATATTTTCATACATCGGGCCATTAAAATGAATGCCGCATATAATAGGTAATGCTATGCAATTTAGTTACTATGGCATCTGTATAGGGAATAATTTCGTATGAGATGAGAAAGGTGCAATATATTAAATTAAGTTTATACTGAAGTTTAATTGAGTCTCCTTAACTTTCACTTGACAAATATTTCTTAGTGCGTCAAAATGTTACAATAAACTAATTTAAATGAGATGAATGATCACTAAACTGGGAATTTTGTCTGCGGTTGAAAAATTCTAAGACGCGTTGCGAAACTTTTGCATCATTGAGAAAATATGATCTTTTTTTCAGTAGTTGTGTTAACTTGACACTTATTTATTGTAAAAATTCTCTCTCCTTAGGAAAAGAATCAAACTCGATAACTTTGAGAGGAAAAGATGGAGTCTAACGGATCGCCGTGAAGACCAACAGGTACTGTCTATTGAAAATTTGATCTAAAGGGTGTTATGCGTTTTACGGTCAGTCCTACAAGTCTGAAGTTTCAACCGAAATAGATATTTCACGTGTAATGTTACAGCTGAACGTGTTTAACCCGTTTAGAAATGAATCCTGCCAAAAAATATTGGAGCACAAACTGCGTTTCTATAAATAAATATGAAAACTCATCACTGTGACGAAAAAAAAAATTTCCAAATGAAAAATTGATCATGCCGCCGTGCCAGTAAATAATTTCCATAGAGTATTTAGCGATGATGACTATGAATTTTGATCAGTATTTAGCCAATGATTGGCTATTTGCGAATCGAATAGCATAGACAGTAGAGCAATCGAATGAATTACGGCACCTTGACACGTTACAAATAAGGCCAATATCTAGCGTTGTTCCTCTGTTATTATTACTAGTAATAATATTTTATATCTCTCATAAAAGGCACCTTTATATTTTTCCTCAACCACGGTGTCTTTTCTGTGGGTATAAGATTAACGTTCATACACAGTATGTTTCAAAAAACGCTTCGCTGTTACTAATTAGAAGTAGGCCGAAAAAAACACTGAATCTGTCACATGAAACTCAAAAAACAATATTAGTTTCTTTATTTTATTTTAATTTACAATTTAAATTAATCCTACACAACGTTGATTTGACAGTTAAAAAATAATTGACCATAAAGAAATGATTGATCAAATTCATCGGACGTAACTATTTTTCGCAACACAGTGTTGAGAATAGTACGCATTAAAATGTTAGTTTGTTATTATGTTTAGTTAAATAAAAGTTTCCCGGATCATATCTTAGGGATTTCTTAAAGCGGGTGCATTCTTTAATGTTTTAAATTTAATGTTAAAGCGGGGCGATCTCATTTTGGGATTATAAAGGGATTCTATAATTGTTCAGAGCTTAGAGACATTTTTTTCCTCAACACATGAGTTAAAACTTTCCAAAAGTGTCTTCAAATCTAACCCAAAAAAGTAATTGATTTGTGGAATGAATTGCCTTCTAGCGTTTTCACCTCCGATTCAGTTAATCAGTTCAAAAATCGTTTGGATGCTGCATTTAGGTATGTTGGCTATTTCTGTGTTAATATACGGTGTCGGATAATACCCGACAGAGCCAGCGAAATATTATTTTTGTTTTGCGGCAGGAGTTGTTGCTTACTCTATCTATCCGCTTTCGCTGCAAAAGCTCAAAGCCCTGTTTCTTTTCAGATCCTGGATGAAATGGGAGTGGGATTGCTCGAGCCAGACCTAAATCCCGGATGCCACAAAGTACCGGCTCCTAGCGTTACCAATGTAAGCTAATATAAATATAGACGTGCGTGTTTTTGATCAACTCCGAGGCGTCTGAATTAATTCTGTTTAATAATCTGTAAAACTCACATTTTTTTGTAAAACATGCAATCTCAGGGGCGGCCTATGCTGAGAAGCGAATATAACAGTAATCTTTCCGAATGAAACATTTGTACTTTGAATTAATTAAAAAATAAGGTAATTAAAATATACTCTTCTCATATATTATCATAATAACTATAACAAACCCATATTTTAATTAATACTTATCAGTTCTAGGTGAACCTGCCTTTCAATTCAATTGTTAAACAGTGGATTCGTGTGGCCTTATTAATAAGTATATATTTGCTGTTTTATAAATTAAGTTACGCTGTATGTTTTCCTAAAATATAATAAATAAATAAAATATCATATCGCTAAAGAGTCCTATACAAAATATATATAAAGTGCACCTTGTCAATAATATTTCATTATAATAATAAGTTTTTTATTGCGTGCTTGAGAAATTTAATATCGAGTTGAGTTAGATAAATTCGTATTGATTCTACACAATTGTACCGCGCAATTGACCATTTAAAACAGTTCAAACCGAATAATCGGGAGCTATGAAAAAGTTGCGTGCGCCTCGAATGTATTTAAATTACCCCCGACACACAAACAAGGCTCTCGATCGAGTCACCTTTCAAACAAAAAAATACTAATTAAACTCGGTTTGTTTCTTTTGGGAGCTGCGATGCCACAGACGCACGTTAAACTTATAACACCCCTCTGTTTGCATTGGGGGTTAAAAATGAAGGTGTTTCTTTCAGGTACGTAGTAACCCTCGCACCCCCCCACAAAAATGTCTCGGCGACCCCGCTATGCACACCGCCAAGAATAAAATATCTGTAATAAAAAAATATAAGCCTTCGCAACTTTGGTTCATCTGATATTTTGTAGCCTGGTAACACCCTTTACTATTAAATAGATTTCCAGCGTCATGACCCTTCTAGTTTAGTGGATTTTGCCCAGTTCTGAAATCGGGGGTAGATTTGGACTAGTCTAAGCCTACCTCGTTTTTATTTCAGAAATGCGAATCGACGTCTACGAGCAATTTAGAAAATATCAACCCGAACGTGTCGCGACTGCCGGCCTCGCCGCGGTCGAGGCGGAGTCCAAAGGTCAGCCCCAGGGGCAAGCACAAAATGAGCCCAGTCAGGTGAGAGAGTGACTATTTTCTTCTCTTTCTTTTTTAGCCCGAGTGACTTCACTACTCGCCTTACGAATGGTCACCAGTAGCGGTCATTTTTATTTTAATATTTTCAGAAAGTCATACCTTCATGTCTAGGCAATATAATCAATAATGGACCGAAAGCGCTCCCTTATACAGATTGTTCGGTAAAGTCATTGCCAAATAAATAGCGCTGAATCTTATACAATTATTTTGGACCCTACTCAACTAGGCCAAACGTGCCTGTACTAGAATCAGGGGAGATGGTGATAATGAAGCGTTAAAAATGGTATTACCATCTGCGGATTCAAACCTGCAACCTTTAGATCAATAGTCCAATGCCTTAACCACTAGACTACCACGATCTATGAGTCATAATAATGTACAGAATGTTCCAAGACCATTCACGAATTGTCCTGTAAAGAAAGAAATCGAACCCAATGATCCGTTTTCTCAGTATTGGTTTTATCTTGGAGGAATGGTCATTGCGATCAATATATGAAGACTTAGAGAGTTGTTAGCATAAATCAGAGCAGGTAGGTTCAATTTTTATTCAAGTTTTATTTATTTATTGTTTATTTGAAAAACCAACAAAAAAATGGTACATACAATTGCGTGTAAAATTGACCGATGACAGGTTTTCGCTAAAGTATGGAAAATACATGAAAAGATTAAAATTAAATTACACTCGCACTAGGCTATTATAAATACAAATATATAATTTTTTAATCGGCGCAGCTTCGGAATTCGCACACTGACCGAATTGAGATCATCTGGTGAAAAATATAATTAATTAGGGATGTTTCCTAATTAAAATCGGTTACACGATACCCGCCTTAAGTCTTGGGACGCCCCTGTATAAATGAATACATAATTAAATGAGTACGTTTGACAGGCCGAATCGAGACTTTGTGGGCGAGCGCGCCGCGCTGCTGTCGATCACAGAGGAGGAGCTCGAGACGACCACCTCGTGTTTCCCGCTCGAGTTACTGGAGGCGCCCGGCAAACGGCCGCCCAACGCGCAGACCGGGTGAGTCGACGCTTTGTTACGCATGATTATAAACCAGACTTCACATTAATTAACGCACACATATGCGATTGTTAGTGATTCATGATGAGATAATAATGAAATTGTGCTATTGTCATTAGCTGATATGGGATAACCCTAAGATTTAAGGGGATTACTCCATTGCATTGTAATTTTCGTAATTGTAAAAAAATATTATAGCACGTTATTTCTGGGTTAATAAAAAAATATAAAGTTAAGAGTGAGAATTTGAGAAGCCCCTAATTAGACCATTTTTTGAAAACCTACGACAAGGCGAGTATTTACGTAAAAGTGGCCACGCCATCCGTCGCGTTAATTATTCTTGAGCGTCTCAATTATTAACATTGAGTATGTATATATATCTGTGTTTAATGTTAGTCCATTTAGTGTATTTACACTAAATGGACTAACATACATACACATATTGGACATATTTATGTCTTTTCGAGACAATTTCGTTAGGTACAGACCACGGAGTCTATACACAGGAGGAGAAACTCAGCCCTAAATGCATGACAGCCAATGCGACGCATAACATCAGGAGTGGGGGGACAGGGGGGGGAAGACGACTCACGTATTACACACACTAACAGAACGCTCAAACACACAAGCGCGCTTAGTACTCGCGAGATGCGCAGACACCCCGTTTCAAAATACTGCGCGGCTCATACCCAAGCAGACGTTTCTCCTCCTGTGTATAGACTCCGTGATACAAACGAATGCACTAAATTAAATATTGCTTGTTATGATTTCATTCAGACTAACGATTTTTTACTCAATTGAAAGTGCGCCTAATTACCGTACTTATGGGTTGTTTATCCATCAATTATTCAAATTTGTTTATTTTATATTATCCTGGCATCGTTCAGTCCACGAAACGAGTTCATTTTTTTTCCGCAGTTCCGTCTTCGATCTGGATCCAAACGTTACCGTCCTCTCGGACAAGAGAGACGAATCCTACTGTGATGAATTCCCGTACAGCACTGGTCTACCATCCGTGAGTATGCACGTAGTCCATACTAATCCTAATTTAATCATGGGCGTAATTTAGTGAGGCAGAGGGCTGGAGGATATGGTGTTACCGGTCACGGGTGTCCATTTTAGGAAGCTTTTGTTAATTTTAGTTTTCTGACCTGGCAATACAAATGCATAAGTAAAGGAATAAATACCATAATTTGCAGTATTATTAAGGAGTCATATGGATCCAGTAAGAGCGCTCACTCCTAATTACGATGTTGATGGAATAATTTAAGAGTAAAAATAACGATTTTTCTATCAATTACGCTTGAAAAACATAAATGTTAATTTAGATTATTAGAATACTATTCCTCTGAATGCCATGCGAGAATTTGCATTTTATTGCGTCCAGGTACCTGAGCTACCCTCCGACTGCGCCGCGTCCAGTAAGGAAACGATGGCGCCCTTCGCTCCGAGCAGCCAAAGCGACGAGGGCCTGTTCTCGATGCTGTCGGACGAAGTGGTCCTGAGCATATTCAAATGGCTGCCCAAGAAAACGTTGATCAAGTGCATGCTTGTTTGCAGGCGGTAAGATTTATTTGTGCGCTTCAATTTTTGAACCCCCTCCCCCTACAAACATACTATTGACGTAATTTAATGTATTGTTTAAAGAATAATTTTTTCTTCAATTATTTTGGGCCCTACTCAACTAGGGCAAATGTGCCTGTGCTGGAGTCAGGGGAGATGGTCGTAATGAAGCATTAAAAAGGGTATGACCATGTGCGGGTTCGAACCCGCGACCTTTACATTTGTTTTTGCAAGCTTAGAAGACTGACGGCTGAGACACATCTACAGCTTAATTAAAATCAATTGCAATTTTAAGATAAAATGTCTCAAAATTGCAAAAAAAATGACGTACTATAAACGACCCTAAATACTAAACGAAAATACTACTAATTCAGTTTCGTAAATCTATTTTTTAGCGGAGGTTTCTTGTTTTTCGTATGTCCGTCTGTGAGTCTGCGGAATGTTGTGAATAAAAACCGTTGCTCATCGAACTTTTTTTCAGATTTCACCGGCTGGCCACCGACGAATGGTTCTGGGATCGAATGGACCTCGGAGGTAAGCTTTTGCCTGGCGGGGCGCTGGCGTGGATTCTCAACCGGACACCTCTCGTGGTGAGAATGGCCGGCGCGGAGGTTGGTACCTCTTCAAAGTCTTACGACGAGTACGGTGCAGGCCGTCCGAGAATGTTCTTAACCCGTTTAGATTCCCGCCAAAAAATTTTGGCGCGCAATCGACGTACGTGGCGATTTATCTCCCATTTTTTTTTCTATGAAATTCTCTTTTTTTTTAAAAAAAGCTGCTTATATCGACTTTTTCTCGGACTTTTCACTATTTTATTTACTAACTTAACTTTTATTAACTATTTGCCACTTAAATATTTGTTACATGTATAAATTATACTTTACTATGTATAACTTGTTCAAAAAAGGTACAGTTGTTGAAAATGAGGAAAAATTAATCACGCTGCAGTGTCACTAAATAATTTCCGTAGAGTATGTAGCGATGATGACTGTGAATTTTGATCAGTATTTAGCCAGCGATTGGTTATTTGCTAATCGAATGGCATAGACAGTAGAGCAATCGAATGAACAATTAATTAAAGGACAATTTTCGAATGAATGACGTCTGCTTATATATACGATGCCAGCCGGCTCGACATCTAAAGACGTTACCCAACCTATTTTTATATGGATATTTTTTTGTTAACTATATGACCTGTATTTTATGTTTCCATAGTTAACTTTATTCATAGGATTATTAACCAATAAATATTTTCATTAAATAATATATTAGAGATAGAATTAAATAGACGATTCGAGGAGACCTTTCAATCTATATACATAAATTATTGGAATTCCGTAATTTATTTATTTAACATTGCAATATTTTTTGAACCAGTGACCGCCAACGAAACAAATTATACCTTCTCCATAGGGCGAAATGTTCAGTCGGTAGGTACGCTTAATATGAATATATTTGAAATTTGAGTTGTATGATTTTTGCTTCAGATCGGTAGTTGGGATGGCACGGGAGCGCCGGCCGCACCGTCCAAGATACAATTCCTCGACCTGAGCATGGTGATATCGGACCCGCAGACCGTGAACCACTTCCTCGGCAAGTGCCCGCACCTCAAGAAACTCAGCCTGGAGCACGTGCAGATCAACGAGGAAACTTGCAGAATAATCGGTGAGATTTATGAACATTCTTCCTGAACCTTCTCACATTCGAGCGTCCGCAGGTTTAAGAGGACTTAGCGAGAGTGCGTATACTGAATCCCTCTTTATTCTGTGCCGTAAGGGTTGCTCATATCAAAAATTGTAGGGAAATTATAGTCCAACAATTAACATTATGAACTGATTTAATCCGGTGCCTATTAAGCGAGGTATGATTTTTTTGAATTTTGAAAAACCAATTTTTCCCACCCCCGGGACCAACGGTTGGTGCTATCAAAAAAGTTTCTTCAGATATTTTTTAGGCCCTTATCCTAGGAATAATATAAAATTTAAATTAATTAAATATTTTATATACTAAGAAAGTTATAGCAAAATTTTACCTGGTCAGATTTTACCCATTAACGAACTTGACCGAGATTTTGTGTCCATTAATTTTACGTATCAATTTGAAAGCGATTGGTGTGAAATGACGGCAGTTATTGTGTCCACAAGAAAATGATATAGATAGATAGATGTATACATTTTTTAATTGAGGGTGGTTTTAGGTTCTAGGGTATGTGAAATGCGAAGAAGTTATGACATGGTGCCCATTGAAAAAGGTAGCATTTTTAATGAAATTTTCCTAATAATACTGGATATCGTTTTATCTCTTTGTCGCAGGCAAGTGCAGCAACCTGGAGACTCTGCACATGTCGATGTGCGAGGGTGCCACCGCGGAGGGGCTGAAGGCGCTATTCGCCGGATGCCAAAAGTGAGTTCATCGACACTTTGAAGTTTAAATAAAATGTATAAGCTATTATTATAATCGGAGAGGAGCGAAGAGTAACTCCCTTGGATCGACTCCAATAGCGAAATGTTTGTGATGTCAGATCTCAATGATTTCAGCGCCGATTTTAGAATTTTAAACTTTTAATCGAATCTACATGAAAAATACTTATCATGGTGTTGCAAGTATACTATTATTTCTTTCCGCCAGTTTACAGGTGCTGAACATATCGTGGTGCTTCCTGGACTTCGACAGCGTCAATGTGGTGTGCACGCAGGCGCCGCGTCGCCTCGCGCGCCTCAATTTCTCTGGCGCGCGTCGTACGCTCACCGACGAGAACGTCGAAGACCTATGCACGCGGTGTCCGAACCTAATCGAGCTCGACCTATCCGACTGCGTCATGCTGACCACTCCCGCGCTACTGTCCGTCAGCAGGCTGACCAACCTCGAGCACTTGGCGCTGAGCCGCTGCTACAACATCCCGCAGACGAGCCTCGCGAAGCTGTCGAACTGCCCGTCGTTGATGTACGTGGATATATTCGGGTCCGTGACTCCGATGCTGCTGCAGCAGCTGAAGCTGGCGATGAGCTCGGTGCGCATCAACGAGTACATACACAGCGCGATCGGGCGGCCCACGGTCGGCAACCGTCGCACGTCCGTGTGGGGCATTCGAACGAGAGACTGAATTTATTTATATTTTATATACAGGCTGTGTAAGAAATGGGAGTAATGCCCCAACTAAATGATAACTAGCGTTGTTAATATCGAAATAGCTAATTAAGGTAATGGTTTTTTTTATTTTTGTAGATTTTAACCTCTTAGGCCTCAGTAAAAGCGAACAGTCATCACAATATAAATCAATAAATTAAATTTTTATTTTTACATTATAATGACCGATTTAATAATCAGCTTCAAGCTTATGAACTCGTATTTTTAGTTTTTGGTGTTTGTATCGAGTCATCAAGTCAAGTCCTAAGGGACCTCTTTCCGAAAGTGCGCATGGTCTTAAATCATTCTATTTCATTCAACGCAAAAAGAGAAACTCTCTGTGACGTTATAGGCTAATCGCGAAAAATGTATTTCAAAAAAACCTTAATTAAATTTTCATGTTTATAAAATCAATTTTGTAACCATAGTTTTATTTTCTCGATATTTGTATTCAGTCAATGAGTTATTTACGTCCAAGTTGTAATAAAATGTATGAAAAGTACAGATTCGCTCTCAAAGTAGAAATGTAACCTTTTAAATCTATATAATATTAATTATTTGTGTAACGAGCTTGTATAAAGTATATCGATGGCTTTGAGCAGGGGTCTTCAAACATTTTAATTTAAGGGCCATACTGACTTTAAATCTCAAAGGTCAAGCCTTAGGTCAACATCATGTCAACATACTGTAGTTTTGAATTTTTAAGTATTTCTTAATTTCATATATTTATGTTTAACTACTTGCGGCCGTTTCAAATTAATAGTAACGACATCTCGCAGAGAGCAAGTTAAGTTAGTAGTGCAGCGCCATCAGCAGCAGCGTGTGGAGAGCGGCGAAATCACGCAAAACTTCTTATACTTGGTTAATCGAAGTGCACGACACCATCTTGTAACGGGTAACCGCTAGAGCATGTTCTGGAAAAGTTCTGCTGCGCGATCGTGGGAAAAACATCTGATTATTATTTACTTTTTACAATACAATCAAATTAAACCACGACGGGCCGGTGTTGGCCCGCGGGCTACAGTTTGAAGACCCCTGGCCTAGAGCAAAATTATTAAAAATATCGCATTATGCACTGTTACAATTTTATTTTTTCTGAATAAAGTATATATATTACTTTACTCACCGCCGCAAAGCAACGGCGAGGGCTGCGCAACGCTGCATCGACGCATGTTATTAATACCTACCTGTATCATCGCAGCGAGGCAGGGATTGCGAATCTTATCAAATAGTCTAAATTATTTTGCCGGCGTATATCTCCTAAACG
This sequence comes from Neomicropteryx cornuta, assembly GCA_020383195.1. Classification (NCBI taxonomy): domain Eukaryota; kingdom Metazoa; phylum Arthropoda; class Insecta; order Lepidoptera; family Micropterigidae; genus Neomicropteryx; species Neomicropteryx cornuta. The sequence goes on from JAHKQU010000031.1 coordinate 4,741,292, forward strand.
GTGCATTTAAAAAAAATAGTTTCTGATCTATATATCGATTAAAATTAATACACCGTGCTTAAACCAATAGGATCTTAGCAGTTAACCCATTGGCGGTCTCTCGCAGCATTATTATTTTTGCCTACTAGCAATTCCGGAGTTTATGGTTTCCTATTGCTGTACGTTTCTTGGGACATACAATTCATGGGAAATTCAGTCGACTTGCACAGTGAATTTTGTTGTACGAATGTCAGTTGACGCCATAGACCGTCATTCGGTTGTCGACGTTTGCTCCCGTGTTTACTATGGTTTTTAGTGTTTTTATGCAGTTATAACATCACATAGTTATTCTAAAATATATATACTCCAAGATAGTGATGTAACTTTGGCATTTCGGAACGCTATTGAAAAAGGAACGGTTGAAATCAAAATTCACAGTTCGAAACGCATTCGGTCAATCAGCTGTCAGTAGTATGAACGTTTTATTTTAGTTAATTTAATGTATTTATAACATAAATTATAGATAATTTTAGCTTTCTGCATTCCTTCTCCGTATAAACTTTAACTATGCCAAATCTCACACTCCTCCGAATGCTTAAAAAGAAATCCGAAGTTTACCCTTCACGTATTAATATATAGATTTTTAAATATATCTTATAATATCTTTCAAACTGATTTCATTTGTAAATTATTATAATTGTAAATTGTAATTCATTATCGTAAAAACATTTGCAAACACTATCAAAAAATTAGCTTTTAAAAATATATATTTTTTCCACCCTGCCTTAGTTTATTTGTTATATTTTAAAAACTGCATAATTTCGGTGAAAAAAAAAATATTAAGTAGAAGAATAACTTATAAAGCGACAATTGATAAAAAAAAACTATTTTATTTTAAAAATTATTTAAAAAAAAATATCACGGCACCAGTGACAATCAGCCTTTATTATGGGTATATTTTTTTTATTTTCTGTTCATGGTAAAAAATATATATTACTTATAAATAGTTTTTTATGGTATATATAAGAACATAAGTAAAGAATGGGTTAAAATATTCATCCTACAAAGCCATTTTCATACTTTCTTCCCAAGCGTTAAAATTTATCTGGCGAGTCCCGTGTTTTTTTTTTTATGACTTCAGGGTCGTCTTAAGTATGACCCATTTTAAATTTCAAATTCTGTCAATTATTAAACTTACTCCTAAGCCATAGACATTTATAAGTTAGTTATAAGCATATTAATTTGATTTATTTATTTAAATTTGATTTAAATAATATAAAGAACTATAATTTTAACATAGAAAATCGTTTTGTTAGTATTAATTTTAAATTTGTATGTATGCCTGTCAAAAACTTGTTTAGTCAAAGAAATGCATTTCAATTGCTGGACATTAGACGGGAGTGTCGCTCGGATAAGTAATGTCAAATGTCAAAAGGTGAACCTAACCTAACTATTAACTAGCCCTTTCTATTGGATTTTATATGAAAAAACGAACGGTTAAATTAATTCTGCTATCCTGCTCATACTGATAAGCCTAAATCTGCACTTGTATCGTCTCCGATAAACTTGTTCAGTCTGCTCTTAAATTCGTTCACATTTCCGGCACCTATCACCACGCTCGGTAACTCTATAAGATTGCCTCTCGCCCGCCTGTCCAATGTCAAATTGTGTAAAGCCTTCCTTATTAAGAATAGTAAGGAGTTTGCTTTTTTAGCGATTTGAGGGTTTTTTCTTCTCGATATGCATAATAACGCAATTTCAATTTTCAAAATATACTCATTCCAGTCAAACATTTGTAATCAAACGGGGAATTCTCCGTAAGAGTTTTTTAAGCTTAAATAATTATATTAAAGCTTTAAATATCACAGTGGAAATTTTAATAAATGACGAAGTTATATAATTATTTCTTTGTTTTAAAAAAAATCCGCGTGCGGTCGGCTGACTGCTGTGACGTCGTAAGACTGCGTTGCGATCGCGGATCGACTACGACCGAGCGGAGCGGCTGGAAATCTGCTCATTTATGACAACATCGACGTCGTAAAAGTCGAATAACTTCGTTATTTATCAAGATATCCGAATAATTGTTTATTCCCAACGAATTATATACGAAAAAAAATATCTGCCATACCAAACCGTGCCAATAAATGTTAACCGCGGTCATTTCTTCAGCTGACATTTAAAACAGGTGTGAAACGCACGGTAAATTGGATGTCCGATACAGCATACCGAAATAACAGCGTATGTTTCAAGATAAGGGAGGCTTCACAAAAGTGAAGTGGGTACTTTTTAATCTAATGTAACAATCATGTGCAGAATGCACACTAGAGGGTTTATTCACTCCGTATATCTTTTTCCAGTCAAATATAGCATTTAATGCTGTATCTAGGTACTTTTTTTTGTAAATGTGAATTTTAGTGACTATTATGTAATTTTTTTAGATGTTTTTTTTGTATATTTTTCTCGTCGGTTGATAATAAAAGTGCGTTTATAAATTAAATTGTTTTTATTTAACAAAAACGTATACAAAACAAATGTACTTAGTCCTTCACCTAATTGCACGGTAAAAAAAAAATATACTAAAGGAGCTGTCACCACGTTCTGTCCTATAACAGAAATGCAAGTATATCAAATGTCAGACAAAAAATACTCAAAAAATATATAATTATACAGGATGTATTTATATATTTTCAACTTAACTGACTTTTTAAAAACTGTATCAGGGTTTCCCAGACCATTCTAGAAGAATTAAGAGGGTTTATGTGTAACCTATTAAAAGTAAAAATAATCATCCCCAAAATTTATTATATTTTTTAACAGATGGTGTTAATTCCGTCAGCACGCGAATTCCGGTGCTGCGCCGATCGATAATGGCCTTGACACCTTTATGGCGTACGGCGACAGCTTAGCATTCACACTTACATTTTTTTTCTCAGTAACTAAATTGTCCTAAATAATCCTGTATACAGAATGTTTCCAATAGCAACTCTGCACAGGAATGACAATTTTCAATTGGTTCACTATCAATATCGCAGTCGTAGAGGGAAAGTGTCTGAGAGCCGTCACGGCGGTATTTACTGCCGTATAATGATTAAGTGCATTTTAAATTCAATATAAAAAAAAAATTAATAAAAATTTGTCATTTTCAAATGTATTTTTGTTTGTGTGTATGTATTTCGTTTTATTACAATGAATAAAGACGCTAAGAATTATGGTGTAATAGTATTTTTCATATTTCAATTTTTATTTCAACAAACCATCACCACCAAAACCAAAATTAAAAGTGGCATTATTGCAGTACTGTTTTGTTAGTTTTTCATTTTTTTTAAACAGGTTTTCATCACTTTTCGCTTTATAACCACGATATCGATATATAATACTTAGAGTTAATTTTTATGCCACTCATATTACATAACTAAAAGTTATAAATAGCAAATAACAAATTTTACAACAAAATATACAAGCATTATAAGGAATGAGTCAACAAGCTATCCAGAGTATACAATGGTTAGCGGTCTTCGGCGTTCATTTCCGAGGTTCAATAAGCCACACCGCCTCGACTGTGCATCCAGACACAATTAACATGAATAATGATGATAATCGGTGCAGGAGATATTCCAGAAGTACAGACGAAGGAGGACACGGTGCCACTTTTCCGTCGTCTTAGTTGCAGCATGCGAAGGGTACTGAAACATTCGAGCACTGCATCATATTGTTTATAATCTATGGTTTATGGTCGGAGCAGCACGGTTTCTTGGCCGATTTGATCTCATTTCTGTGCCTCTCATCCCAGACTGTGATTCCGTCGCACAGGCAAATCCTCTTCGGGTTCTGGAACAAACCGGCGCTGCGAGCGATGACGCCGCATGCCACACTAAACATAAAAATAAACATTTTTAATGCATTTATGTTTTATACATACACTGTGTTCCAAGAACATTCCCGAAGACGAAGTGGTTCTTTATGTTCCCTATTAAGTGTAAGGAATTGTGAAATAATGCATATAAATTCCGTGTCTGTATAATGCCGACAGTGACCCGGCGCGGCGCTACTCCGCTAGCGACCGAACTTACGCTTTACTTTAAGTTTGTCTGAATGAAAGCATTTTTAATGGTCCTCACAGACGACACAATCTGTCGGGACCAACAAATTGGAGAAACCCACAATTATTCTTTTAAAATGTTGGAAAAAATTGTGTTTTAGCCAAATTACTTTTACAATTTACCGGACGGCTGGGTCAAGTTGGATGACCGGCCCAACCAACCAAAAATAATGGGTAATAAATTAATTGAAAATTTTTAAAAACAAGCTTTTATTTAAATGCTTGTCATTGCCATCAAGCTTTATAAACTATAACCCTAACGATTAGATTATACTTACATTTTATTGTAACTACAAATGTCTCCGGATGTGTGTGAAACGGACATTCCTCGCCCAATCATATTCGACAGCTGTGAAACAAAAAATAGTAAAGCATAAACCTTTTAGCGCGTGGAAATCTTATAGAAGCAACACAAAATGGAGCATCACTGTTAGTTTCAAAGCAAAGAGTAACTCAACAATAGCGAAACTGAAAATCTAATCCATGATTTGAATCGTACAAATGTCACAAACATTTGATGGTATCGTCAAATGATTTTAGTTTATACATATATATATATATATATGTATAAATTCCTCTTGGTACGCTGACCGAACGGAATATCCCACATAGGGGTGGCCCCCATTTTTTAGTTATAATTTCTTATAATTGGCAGATAATATATGTACAAAACTATGAAAATATTTGTTTTTAATATTTAATATTAGCGCACTTTCCACAACAACAATCAAACGTCAAAACCGAACTAAAATGAAATAAAATCGATGATTACTCTATGCCTTTCGTGAATTCAGGTATACGCGACAGCCATCCTTTTAAATAATAATAGAAATGTATTGAAGTTATCCAAATCTCTTTGTTCCACTAATGCTGTGGATGATTGGAATCGGCTACCACAGGAAGTGGTGGACCTGTGGCCTGTCTTATAAATAAAAAACATCCCGATCGATAGATAAGTGCGATGTTGTCTATCGACTTCGATTTGGTCAGATGTCAAACAGGATAAAGTTTGTTAAATTCTGGAGCCAGTAGCCTCTGTCTTTAGTGCTCGATCGAGCTGATGTAGTGGCACCTTAATACAGGAATAACTTATTCTGGAAACAGACTAAAGAAACAATTTAAGACAAACAAACTGCATTTCAATGTTGCATTGGTAATTTATTAATTATAAATTCTTACCAAAATTTGGCGTAAATAAACGACTAACGCTATAAAATTTAACACGATCGTGTAATAGTACGGACGTCAGCGTCAGTAGCTCTTTTAAACCATCGATATATGTCAAACCTCCGTGTATGCATTCAAATGAATTTATCTCACTGCGTCGTCTATCAAGATGCTTTTGGATATGAGTAAAACCAGTGTAAAGTGTAACCAGATATAAGTGTAAACCAGTTCAAGAGCAGCCTTGATAAATTTCTTGAATCTAAGCCACTCGCTAGTAACTGAGAATGTGATGACAGTATATCAGCTAAATAGGTACTTGCTCAATGAATAAAAATAATAATAATAATAGTTAAGACGGTAACGGTCTTACCTAAAAATGGCACCTTTCGTATAAGGCGATTATGGAATATACCGTTAACGGCGCTGACTATTCGAGCGGCAATGAGTGCGCTAAAGTATGCAAAAAGACACACGTATAGTAATATAGTAGTATATAATTCGCAAAAGAATACCTCTAGTCCGTCGACGATATTCCTAAAGTCAGCCCTGTCGTCGCTCGATTCGAACGTTCCAAGATGGCCGGAAGGCGACAGAGTGGCGCCCAGCGATGCGCAACCCTGCGAAGTCAGAATTAGGAACACTTTTTAAAGACGTGCATTGAGGGTTCCGGTTAAATGTTCAATGTAATCGAATGACAGTATAAAAGGCGGGGGAAATTATTTCAGGCAATCTGCTATGCTAATTCAATATGTATATTTTACATATTTCGGAGCAATATGAGTCCTTTTATAGTGCGCCTCGCTACGGTTAGATCAGGTCGGCTACGCTCTAAACACAAATTGTGAACAGTCGAAGATTCCTGGCCTTTTCATAATTTTCGTACAACCGTTTCTGGAATTTTTATTTCAGATTTGGAAACTCTACTTTGTCGGAGATATTGAGCTTCTGAGCATGTACAGGGTTTTTTTTATCACAAAACTTATGAAGAGCGACTTGCCATCTTATTATGATGATGATAATGACCTATGATGATGATTATGACATTGCTTATTAACAGCCGTACAATCCGATAGGTGATTCAAATACACGAAGATCGAGTACGTGCCTCCGACAAATCACCAGACTCGTGAACGTTGAGTTCGTACAGGCCTTCTCGCAGTCCATCGATGGTGGCGTCGACGATCGTGCCGCCCAGCGACTCCTGCAGCCTTACAACACCCATGACATTCGAACGGTCGGGGCAGTGCTCGCTCGATATCATCGAAACAGCCGAGTTCAAATCTGTCAAAGAATAAACATTTACGGTTATGAATGTCATGTTTCGCTCACAAAAGAAAGGTGACTGCAATCGCCGATCCCTCTCGAAAGAATGAATAAGCGATACATATGCCTCTTCTCTTCTCTGCTGTCATCGTACCTAAATAAATGCTTGGGTATTTAGTACAAACGGACATTACAATTGTGCAAGCATTAAGGACATATTCATGTTTAACCAAAACACGCAACTTCGCGGCCATTTAATGAAGTTATCTAAATCTTTTTGTTCCACTAATCCTAGAAAGAACTTTATCTCTAATAGAGTTGTGGGTAATTAGAATCGGCTACCACAGGAAGTGGTGGAAGCTATAAGTGGAACCACCTTGCTCAAGAGCCGCCTTGATAAATTTCTTGAATCTAGGCCAATCGCTAGTAACTGAAAATGAGATATGATCATATCAGCTACATAGCTACTTGCTCAGCATACAATAATAATAATAATCTATTTCAAATCGTTATCTAAAATTATTTAGAGAGTAACCTCCGTATCCTTGCAGAACGGCGCGCTTTCCACTGATCCCCTCGATGGTCTTGATGAGAACGGAGCTGGGAATCTCTGCCACCACCACTAGGGCTCCGTCTTTTAAAGTAACCTAAAAAAATGTTCCATTATTTACTTATTGACAATATTCATCTGTCGTCTACGGCGGTGGATCTAATTGCAAAAATTCTTTCAAATTTGTAAAGGCTTATTTTATTAATCAAGATAAACAATACAAAGCGTGCGCCAATTTGATCCCTTTAGAATACAGGTGAACTTAAGGTCGGCAGTATCCTTTTGAGGGGTTTTTTCTTAACTTTTTCTATAGCTAACAAAAAAAATCCATATAAAAATATAAATATTCTATTAAACGCTTGGTATTGGCGCGTATTGTTGTGTTCCTGGCCTATCCAATTAACCTACATTACAATATTTCCCGTCACTGTCCCGTCCCGGAAACCTACACATCATTCATTGTCGTCAATACATTTGTAGGTACGGTGCCCAGTGCAGTCAATTGGTTTCTGGGTAGCGACGCCGCGCGGTTTCTAGATCATTTTTTTTTTAATCTTTATTTACAAAGTTGTTTAACAACTTTAATTAACAACTTTAAACGTTGTCCATAATCACCCATTAAAGAGATAATGCTGACTTTAAGTTCCCTCTGTATAACGTTATATTATAAAATTACAAAACTTTGAATTGCACAATTTCTGGTCAAAATTACAGATATGTGTACTGTCGAAAACATGCTTGTTTCTTAATTACACACTTCATTATAAGAATAAAAGAATAAGTCGATAAGGAAGATGTTGATGAATGAAAGTAACACAATAAAATAGCCTGTCATCTGTCACAATCAAAAACGGAGTCTCATCACATATTCGAGGAGAGTTTATTTCAGATACTCACTCCGCCGCACAAACTAAAGTAGCTATCGGGCCTTTGGTGAGCGATAAAAAAATTACCTCCGAAACACCGTTCATCTTCTCGATGCTATTCTTAAGATTTGCAGGACTGTCACCGGCGTCGCCCCAGTCCACGATGAACTCCATCTGTCGACAAAAATAAGAGAGTAGCTGCCATGTCAGAACCATCACGAAAGGTGCGTATAGAGAAAAATAAAAAGAGGTGAATGTGAGATTGCAGATAAATCGATATAAAACATTTAATTTTAAACATGTGTAGTCAAGACATTCAATTACTTTGGATAATGCAATAATAATGTCAGTGTGATGCAAACCATAACAATATTTTATTTTTGTTTTTACAAAATATAATTAAAATTTTAAATACATGTAATTCATGTACCGTTTTTACAAAGGATGATTTTATTAGTTCCTCATAATCCTTTTAACGTTTAGAACCTACAAGAAAGAGAAATACAAAACTTACTAAATTAAAAAAAGTAGCAATACGAAATGCATTTGTTAACATATGTTTTACCTTCGATGGAACCATTTTGTGACCTTGTGATTTAATTAACTTGAGGCATAAAAATACTTGAACTTTTTATAACAGGAATCAAGGAAGTATGTAAACGAAGTCATGGATTGAGGTTATACTGTCAAGTGTCGTTTCAGTTCGCAGTCCGACGGACATGTCAATTTCACATATATTCCTTTTTTTTTAATAAACAAAATGATTGGGCCACATCAAGTAAAATTCATAAATACAAAAAGATCATTAACTGTTTTAATAACGACAAATTTATTTTAGAAAACTACACAAAATTTACTGCCACTATAAAGCAATTAAAAACTTAAGAAATCTACTTACAGAAGCAGACGTCATCATGTCTTATTACTTTTCCCAAGAGGGGATTTTTTTATGTAACGAAATTTACATGAGCTACTAATACTTAAAGTACTAATACTTAATTAAATAATAATTGTTATTATTGTATCACATTGAGTTTCTTTTTATAATAGACATTAGTAAATCCTTAAGTTTATTGGAAAAACTAAATAATGTTATAGTACTTTACATAATTTTAATAAAACACCTGACAGACTAGAGGTCAGCTTCACAGCGTACAAAGTCACTAGGCAGCACTAAGTTAACATATTTGAGAATGGACATCGTCGGCAGGATTTGGAGTGCTGCTTGCTCTGTAATTGTATTATAACCCCTTGTCTGAAAATTTTCATTGGATCTTCTAGCTCCAATTGAATATATATTAAGAAAAAGTCTCTAGGTCTGAACCGGTTCACTGACATCAAAACTTTCCAATGCTGGGTGAATCCTATTGAAATAAAATTCAAAAGGGATAACCAGGATCCCAGGTATTTTAGGACTTTGTTTCAATAGTTGACACGTAGTTTGGTTGAAACAAAACAGGGGCCTTTGGCCTATACCATCTATGATTGGACTTCATTCTAACAAAGGCTAGGTAAATATCATATAACAAACCCAACATCTAATACTAAAACTCGATTTTGAGTTTTTTTGTTTCCAACGTATAATCAATTTTAAAAACTACGAAATGAATAATATTATTAAGTTCTGAACGCGTATTTAAAACAGTGCCAATTATTACGAAAAAAAAAAATATATAATTTGAAATCACGATGTAGAAGTGTCAGGGAGTTTGAATGCAACCTTGATATTCCTTTAAACATTTTAAATAATTCATACAATTCTTCAATGTATTCCCCATTAGTTCTAAAAATATCCATAAGTTAGCCAATTATGTCCAAGTTGGAAATACTAATAAATTAGTAAAATGCGTATGACAGCGATATCACCGGCATCTTTGCTTAAACCTGACGATTAGGTAGGTAGTGTAGTATTACTTGATAACCGTTGACAATAGATGGCAGTAAGAAATATAAACCTTCGACCATATTATGTCTTACTTTCTAACTTTGAACATTCTTTTTCGGTAAATTTGAACCATTCACGTTAAAGTATTTTTATAATGCAGATTTTTAAAAATTAATAATTTGTTTAAATTGCTCATAGAGATGTGGTTAGACTTAAGTTTCTTTCGCCTCTTAAAAAATAGAAACATTTTTATCCTTTTTTTTAGCCTTATATCCTACGCTTTATCAAAAAAAAATAATAAAACTTTTCTAAATTAACAATATTGTCAAAAATGTCTCAATGTGGCGATTGGACACCATTAAAAACAGTCATCAATTATTTTATATGATTTACAGCCTGGATTATTTAATCATCATAACGATATCTTATCTAGAAGCTATGCATTGATATAAATCCTGGGGTCATTTTATAGGATGGGGTTCGAATTGTACAAAAAATACTATAAACATATCATGAAATGCCACGACATGTCTTTTTATATGTGTATATTTATATATCTTTATTAGATGTTAGTAGTTATAGATGGTAAAAATAGGAAAAGGGGCTTTTAATAAATTGGCATATGTTTCAGCGTGGAGGTTTTGTCTTTTTCGATGGTGAATTGACACTCGCGATGTTGTCCCTCACACGAATAGTCAGTGTGAACTCAGTCATGTGAGGATAGTTGTGGTGTGGTTATTAAAATGGGAACGGCGATAAAATAACAGATACATAATAAATAAAAATGCATTTTACGGAAATAATTCGTCCCGTCTTCTTTCTTCTTTTCATATTTAAAAATATAAATAACTTAGTACTGTCATACTATATAGTAATTTTATTTTATATCAATTTACTTGGAAATTGACTTTTTTATTATAAATAAATAATGTTTAAAAATGCAGTCGGTCAAAGTTGTGCGACATATCAACAGACCTTTATAAATTGCGTTAAAAATGGTTCTAAATCTGTAGCAGCTGATCTTGCCTGTCTAGAATAATTCTTTCGAAATTCAGTGATTCAGTAAAACTTGTAAACTTCTTTTTTCGGAGGACCTATCTAAATTGGCAGTGTACATTCCTATCAAGTTTTCGGATAAATTACGTCGAGGTATCCGCCACGAATGCGATTTTGGTGAACCAGGCTCTAATTTAGGTTAACGGGACGGATCCAATGAACTCTAATAAATACACGCTGTGGTTGCATCTTCTTATTTCGAAGTAAAATTTTACTTAAAAGGTATTTACATACGTTATTTTTATTACGATTGACATAATAAAAATATAGTCCATACTATACACGTAGATCGGACGGAACGAGAGAATGTTATCTGTAGCTAGGTTCACGTCAGTTATCCAATTTTCGCTGCCATTTACGCCACGCATGTAGGTTCACCCGCTGCTGTTCGAGCCTCATCCGGTCATTTTTCCTTGTTAGACTCGACCGCTGATTTGGAGGTTATGTGTTTGATTTGCGTCTGAAAACTAAGCGTTGCGAATAACGCTTCGAACGGTTCGCGCGGTGCGTTGCGCCGGCGATTCGCCGCAGTGTTCCGTGTTTGTTTGTGTACAAATTGTTCGCGCACGTTTTCGAGCGTACGCTAACACGTGTTCTTCGTTGCTTTGGAAGTCAAAGAAAAAGGTACATTTACGTTTATTCTTTAAAATTCCGATTACGAATGTGATTTACGGTGTTGAGCGCACATTTCCGGTCAAAAATGTAATAATTGACGTGTGCATTGTGACTGTTTTTGCGTCATCTTTTTACGAATATGTCGGCTCGCTTGATCGCGCCCGGACACAAACCTCCCGCCTTATCGCGTTCTGTTTAGTCACGAACCGTTAGTATTAAATTGTCGAGAAAATACGCGCAAATGCGGACATAAAGTAATGATCCATCCATTTGTTAAAATATAATGTCACGCCGTGCGTTTGTTGCATGTTTTGACAATAGTGCATTTTGCCTTATGTTTACAATCACGGATAGTTGTTGCTAGGCGCCTGCCTACCTTTATATCGGCGGACGAAACATTGTTTTATACGACACGCTATTACAAACATCTACGCAACAATGAAGCCAATTTTTATAACGCACCACTCGTATCTAAGTTCACTGTCTCCACGAAAAGTCTGATGTTTACGTTTTTTCCTTCTCGTGATTCTTTTAGCTCCTAAACTATCAACAAATCGGCAGTATATTGTTGTCATAATTTTCTTAAACCCTCGCAGCAACGATCATGTGAATCGTGATGGGCAATCTGAGAATTGCATAGAAAAATCTATGACCGTAGTTTCATCGGGTAAACAAGTTTACTATTCACATTACAAGTACATAAAAATAGTTGGGTACGTCTGAGTAATCATTTTTCAGTTCGATGTAAAATTTACAAAACCGATTGTTAGGAAACCGACTTTATAATTGGCAATTATTTTTATACTATGTTTATAATTGAAAACTTTATATACTTAAGTAGGTAAGTATTTGGAGTATGAGTCAATTTGTTCAATCAAAAATGCCAAAATGTTAATTTTCGTGACAAGGTGGCCCCGGAGCATCCAGATTATCCTTGACTGGAATTAATATTTAATTAATCTTCAAATACAGTGTTACTTTCATTCATAGACATCCTCACATTAAAGTGTGTAAGTAAGAATAAGTGACATTTTCAGTGGTAGAGGGAACGGTACACTCGCCATACGACTGTATATATCTATACAAAGATTTTTGTATCCTAGCTCTGATTCTATAGGTTCACAATGTTTATATATCTCTATAAAGCGCTCAGTAGTGTGCTGTCGAAAATATAGCTGTTTGCACACTTCATGAATGAATTGAGTGATAGCGATGATAATATTGGATTTGGTAGATGTTAATGAATGAAATTAACCCTGTAATGATGAAGTTTTCAATTGAAGAATAATTAAATACATATAAAAAAAACACCCCTTTAACCACCCATTCGAAAGCAATACAGATAACTATTCGTATTTGATGCCACCATTTCACGTGTTCGGACACCCTGTATTAATGGCAGTTATATCTAATACCTAAACCTTTCAACTGTCATATAAAACAGGCGACGGAGAGTACAGGTTAAACTATAATAACTATTTGTCTAAAAATTAAAAAACTACCTGGATTTACGAAGATTTTGAAACCGTGTTTCTCCAATTGAAAAGAAGGACTAATTTATTCTGCTAATATTATAGTAATCATATTATTTATGATTTCCGATTTAATTACATGCGTTACATTTTAATAAAAGACCGAGCATTCTTTACACAGCGTTTATTTCAAAAGAAACAGTGTCTATAATTATTATTACCGCATATAATTCATGTTTAAACAATGATATCGTTAGTTTGTTTAATTACGATAGATAAAATACAGTGCTGTAATTAGCATCATGCAAATATTACAGAATATCGTTTGCAGAATGTCGTCGAGCCCCTAAACACGTCACTCAAAACCTATAAACAGCAAAGTTGACCAAAATACCCGTGTTTTTGTTGATTTTGGGGACCGCAGAACGGTTTCTTGAGTACTGCTTATGTCCTAAACCTGTTTCTCGCGCTGGCGGCCTTTCGAAAGTTCTCCCCGCGAGAAGCTGGAACGTTTCCTCTCGTTAGCCGACTGACGAAAGACATCTTATTTTTTATTCTGGAAAATCAATCACTGTCGTATTTAACACATTCAGCTCCGTATGTCAAAACGCGCGGACCACGCATTTCCGCCCGATCGGCGGAGTACGTTGACCAAGCGGAATATCCCACGCGACGGCTGCCACCCGTTTTTTAATTTAAGTTATAATTGGCAAACAATAAGTACAAAAAAAACTAAATGTTTTTTATGTTTAATATTACATTGACATAGCTTTTGTAAATAAAACCCAAATGCATTGAAAAAACTTTCAATTCACCAGCGCACTTTTCACATTGACAACCAAATGTCAAAATTGAACTAAATTAAAAAAACAAACGACGATTAGTCTATGCCTTTCATGAATACCACACGCGACATACCACACTTTTAAATATTAATAAAAATGCATTAAGATGGTAACAATTTTTCCCAGAAACAACACCTGTCATATACGGCGATTACGGGAGATCCCGCTATCGACACTGAGTGTGTTAATACTTGTCGAGTGTAGTTTGTACGCAAGCCCTTACAATGATTAGGCCTACAAATCATTTAAGCCAAACGTTAATATTAACAAGACAATACAACCAAAATTATAATTTTATTAAACATATAAACGCGAGCAAAAACGGTCCAGTTAGTCTTTGAAAGCGTTTATACACTTTTCGCTTCAATTACTTCACCTGGAAAACTATTCCAAGCATTGACCACTCTGACGCACAAAAAGATTTTTACGACGTCCACGACGATGGAAGTATTTGGGTGTATAAAGAAGTTGTTCTCACGAAGTCTTAGAAGTGCGATAAAACACAGAATATTTAACGCAAATATCGGTAAAATGTATAAGAATGCCGGCATCAGCTATAAGTTAATAATAGAATGTAAGAAAACTCGTGTACTTAGTACAAAAATTTTATTTTTCAATTTTTTGCTTAAAGCTTTTGAAATGCGTCATCATTGCTGTACAAATTCACTAGATCTTCTCTTAAATCATTCCAGCTCGTCATAGAAATAGTTAATGGCATAAAAGCGCCGTATACTAGCTACTGCTGTGTGACAGAATCATGACATTGCAGTCAGTCGAAAACTAGGCTCTGCCTCTCCCAGTGATTGCGGTGTTAGTTGTGTTGGTAGGTTACTACCAATACCGTTCGATGTCTGGAAATCGATACATTGTGCAGTGCGTAGATATGGCTTACGCAACGTCTACTTAATTTCATGGTCTGTGCGTCTCACCTAACGGGTTTTGACAGCTAGATAGTTTATTAGTCCAGGTTATCTATGCCTATGTAATCTTCCTCATTTTAAATAATGACGGTATCTAAAATTAATGATATTGCTTAAATTACATTTGTTAAAAAATATAGCTTATTGATGTTTTGAAATGTTAAGTAAGATACGAGGTTGAACTGAAGAGAAATTCGTTAATGGCAACACTTTTATTCCAGAACTGATCGTTTCGCATTTGGAACATGCGTCAGGCCACGCTGTAACGTCGAACAACGGAATGTTTTCGACAGCCGCGCGGCAACACGGACACAACCTCGAATAAAGCAAAGCGAGTGCACGGCGGACGTGGAGCTGCCGACTGTGCTCCATTGACCAGCAATGACTATTGTTTTTCGCCACGCGGCCGTATAATTGATTCACTGGTCAAGATCCGACGACCGAAATGAAGATACCAGAGTCAGCGGCACCGTCGTACTACGGCGACGAGGCGCATTGGCAGGTGAGGCTATACATTGTAATAAATGCATTTTTTTTATTGAACATTATCTTCGGTATGTTTATGATCGTCGGTACTTTAAGGTTAGCAAATACAACCCATTTTATTAATAAAGGCACTGCGAAGGTAGGTCTCACTGTTAGCATGAGATATGAGCATTATTTTGTCATCCGGTGTCATCCGATTCGCCCTGGTGTCATCCGATTCGCCCTGAAATGATTTATTATCAAATGTCTTACCGGCTACTATCTAACTTATCGGTACTATTATTACCGACTGACAGCTCGTCGGTCATTGGCCAGTACTAATCGGTCACACAGTGCGTCAGCGAACTTCAGGGCGGGTACTTATTCGTTGCTGTATTCAGTTTATAAAAATCGGAGCCTCTCGTTTGGTCATTGAGAAGTGGGCGGAGCGAACAGAAGGCGTACGTTTGAATGAGCGGGCGATGTGCGAGCGTTGGGCAATAGCGATATAATAAACTGTAGTAATATTCAGCTAATGACAAGTGCAGCTTTTGCCAAGAGAGCCCAGCAAGCCCTATACACTCACTCGGGGAATGTGTCTCTAATTTTTAAAAAAATACCAGCTTCTAGGCAATCATCTTCTTGACCCTGAAGAGAAACTAACCATCGCCACCAAAAAGATACTTAACTTCATTTTATTCATTTAACTTCAGCTTATTATATATATTAATAAATATAGATGTATATTTTTATGTATTCGTATTACATGTACGTGTATCTATATCAATGTTAGTATCGTAGTTTTTATTTTATACTTACAAAAAAGCTCAGCGCAATTGCATTTAATCAATCTATAACTATTAAAATTAACCTACCTTAGTACTGGCAATGTCCAGTTAGGTATGGTTATGTTGTTTATTATCTAATAAATATGTAATGACAAAAGTCAGTAAATACATAAATAAATAAATAAATTTACAGTACATGACTAGGGGGCGAACTCCGAGTGGATAATAAAAGTGCAATAGTTCTGCAAGGACCCTTTATCCACTACCAAACATAGCAGCATTCTAAGGGACGGTATTTTAACACGTTCCGCTCCGTACATAAACCGCTCGGACCACACAATGCCGCCATTCCGTATTTTAGTTACTTTTTATTATGAAAATGTTTGTTTTTATATTTAATATTATATTAGCATAACTTTTGTAAATACAACTCTAATTATTTACCACCAAAAACGTTTCTTAAGTCACTTTTCACAAAAACAATCAAAAACAGACTAAATTGACAAAAAAAATGATGTTTAGTCTACCTTTCATAAATTCAGGTATACGCGACATGCCACACTTTAAATATTAATAGAACTGCAGTGAGACGATGACGCGTTTACCCGCACGCGGCACCTTGCATATACAGCAATGACGGGATATCCTCTCATCGACAAAAAAAAAACATTTCGCCAGTATGCTATGCTTAGCTCTCGTGTTAAAGGTATTATAAATTGTTACACACGTATGTCCACAGCATCGGCTAATGTAATCTCCGGTTTTATTCCAGGGTAACGGCATGGTGGCGGAGCCGGCTGGCGGAGGCTACAGCGGAGTCGCCGGCGCGATCCCCACACCCGTCTACCCTCCACAGATCAGGGGTCACATCCAGCCAGGTAACCGCCACTGCTTTGAGCCTCGGAACATTGTATTTTTATTTAGAATTCATTTTAACATTAATATTTAAACGCGGTTTTTGTACTGATTGATTGAATTGGAGATAACGATGCTAGCAGGCAAGTTATTACATTAATCAACCCCTCGGTTGGACAGAAAGTGGTTTTTGGGTTAGATTTGAAGATACTTTTGGAAAGTTAAAACTCACGTCCACGTAGATGGGTATTAGTGTTGAAGGTAAAAATATTTCTAAGCTCTGAACAATTATATGTTAAGGAAATTGCAAAATATATTTTTTCCACATTCACAGTTAACGGCCTGTCATGATACGCTAAACCAACGCAGTCCGCATAACCTGCCCGGTGACACTGCGTTGGAGTACACATCATTTTATTTGGCTTTGGCAAATAGTAGCTTTTCAAATAGCTGTTCTGACTATATGAATGAGATAGAAAGATAGATAATATATTTTATAATAGATGTCGATCATTCACTGCGATTTACGCAAACGTTTGCGTCGTGTCAATCGACGCAACTTGTGTAAATTTTACGAATCTCTGCTAATATTACATACAAATACTATAAATGCATCCTCGAAGAGACGGTGAGGGATACGTGTCTTCTGGGGCTAGCTTCTGACCAAATGATTCCCTGCTTTCGGTTTGACAAAAGATATAAGATATCCATGCCCAATAAAGAAAAGCCACCCTCAGCAATGCCGACAACAACATATCCACAGATGGCTCAAAAATGAAGCAAGGCTCCGGAGCAGGAATCTACTCGCAAGAACTGAACCTGAACATAAGTGCTGGTGTGATACATGGAGCCAAAGAAATACACGACCGGGGAATCGAAGGTAAATGTATTTATCTCCTCGCCGACAGCCAATCAGTATATGCACTTAGAAACAACAAAGCGACCTCGAGGATAATGCTGGAATGTCACCATGCCCTGGAACTGATTGCATCCGCAAATGTCACAGTCCAAGGGGTTCACGCAATACTCCTTTCGGCCAGAACCTATCCTGCCACTATCAGTTAACTATGCAACATGTGCTCTAAACCATCTAAACCGGACAAGGCACAGAGACAGATGGGACAGTGCAAAATGTAACCAGGCAGAACAACGATGGCAGGGCCGCACCCCCGTCTTACAAAATACTGTCTCAGTCTGCCAAGGGCAAACCTCCATATCCTAAACAGACACCTTACTACCTTGGGCATCACCGATAGGATCCTAGGAAGAACTTCATCTCCAATAGAGTTGTGGATGATTGAAATCGGCTACCACAGGAATAATCTGGTACAATACTGAGCATATAATCTGGTACAGTGCTTTTAATGAGGTTACTAGCGGTATGTTTTACTAATTCATAGTTTTAAATTTCAAACACGCTTATCTCTAAATGACAATAAGGGTGTGTTAAATGTTTTTCTGTGCTATATACTCGAAGTAAATAAATATCGCGTGTGGGGGTACTTTGCAGGCTACATGAGCGTGCCGACGGCGTACTATCCGGTGTACCCAGTCGCCAACGCGCCCCCGCCCTCGGGCCCCGAGGCGTTGCCCCACGGACCGCCGGGCCCTCACGGAGTGCCTCCGGCCCTTCATCACAACACTGCAACGCCGCTTCCCATCGATTTCTCCGAGTACATGTGGATGGAAAACGAAGAGGAGTTTGATAAACAGGTACGGCCCTATGCGTAGACGCGTTAAATAGGTTCCTGGAGTTTTATCATGTCATTTTTATTTACAATTGTTTTAGTTGGTTTTGGCAATTTTCAATAAAAAAATCAGCTGCGATTTCGAGAATTATTCGTGAAGACCATCGAACAAAATTTATCATGTTTTAAAAAAAATGAAAACTTTGCATGATAATATTGAACGGTTCTTGTAATGTATGTCTTATGGGCTAGGTTAGGGGCTGCTGCGAAGCGCACTCACCGGCTAGAAGAGTGAGAAAGTCACAGCCAGTGTCTATCGCTCTCTCACTTTTCAGTGCCCGCCGAGTTCATAGGAGGTCAGGGTTGTCGGCTGTTTGTAGTTGATCTCCCCAAACGAAACATAAAATAATCTGGTAATTTACACCATTAAATTTGGAATCAATTATTTTTGCAGTTCTTACTCACACAGATATTATTAAATCTTCGTGAATGGTCAAGGGACACCTGTACAGTGGTTTTTGACCTGTACAGGTTGACCCTACAATGCTGTAACACTTCGGTTCTGCTCATTTTAACCTTTTAAAACTCCGTAGTTGGAAGTCAATGTGATATATTTTACAGTTGTAATGATATCCTTGGTATTTTTCATTACCACCATCTCCCCTGACTCTAGCACGGATATATTTGGCCTAGTTGGGTAGGGCCCAAAATAATTGTACATGACCTAGGTCACTATAAAAAAAAACTCAGGGGCTTCGCTCGGTGTTTCAGTTTGTATCAACCCCGTACGTGGTTCTAGTTTTATACCTGATATCTGATGATGCATTGTACTCGTAATACAGGTGTCCCAAGACCATTTCCGAAGACTTAAGGGGGTGTTTATGTTCCCTATTACGTTTAAAAAATTGTTATAAAAAAATGCGAAAATATTTGGATACTTCTTATAAATAGACGGTTATTTATTCTTCAGGTTATGCAGCAGTTAGAGGAAGAGGCGCTGATGGAGCAGTGCATCGAGGCCATGCTGGAGGACGAGCGAGAGAGACTGCAGCACAACAGGCAAAATGGCCGACACACGAACGGGTAATACTCTTTCAACGTATTGAAAAAAAAATGATTTATGATTAGCACCTAATGCTAAACCTTTGCGCACTCGGTCTTACAATACGAACTGTAGCATGAACTTGTCATTATTTCAGGATAATTCTCATTTTTTTTTTTCGTAACATATATCAATATTCATAATTGAATTTATTGTATTTATGGGAAGTACAATAAAGAAGAATGATTTTTTTATGTCACATTGTATCGCCAAATTAAAACACTTTTGGGCAGTTCATTAAAAAAAAATTTAAAATTCGAAATAACGAAAAAGGTATGTTTAAAAATATTTTCTCTATGGGAAATCTCATGCGAATATGTTTTCGGGCGCTTTCTGTTTGAATTTTAGAAAATGAACGATTATTTTGATATATGCATTTCTTCCCTCCAATGTGCTGCTAGCGTAGGATTCGCCTTTGCTACTGCGGCTACCTAGAAATTAAGGGCATGATAATTGATATTTTGTTAACCGAATCGCCGTCAGCTGTCAGGATAAGGTTTAGGTCGGGTATCTCGCTCCCGATAAGTAGTTTTTGCATATTGCATAAGTTATAACCTCAAACCTTGCTTAAAATCGAAGCTATCCAATGGTGTAAACTCCATTCGAAACCATTCGTGGCCGTGGAGGTGACAACGCTAAAAGCGACTCTCATTTATAAGCAATTGTGGTTCCAAATTAGCCTATCCGGCGGTATCAATTTCGCGCAACAGTAACGAATGTCCATTTTGTAGGGTCGAAGGAAAGCCGGAAGTGAGCAAATCAACGTTGAATCCTCTGGCGGCTGAGTTTGTCCCGGGAGGGGGGTACACGTCGCCTGTCGTCACGGCGAGATCGCCATCGCCCACTCCCCAATGCGCCATGACTGTATCTACGGACGTAAACGTCAATACAGGTAACATTTTAGTACAAATGCGCAATATTCAAAAAAAAGCTTTTTAATAATCTCAGTATTTCTGACTTTAAAAATCACAGTACACACATTTTTGGTTTATCAAAAGAGTTAAATTTAACTAATGCCTAAAATTATCAAGTAAAGTTTGAAAAATATGGATAATTTTAATAAAATATTTGTTTTTCCCATTTATTGATATATAAATATAAATTAAATTTTATCTTCTCTTTCAAAAAAAACCTATTATCGGTCTTAACTCACAAAAAACTTAACTCACTTTGGAATCGTTTCAAAATAGGCACGTGCCCTTGTGAAGTGATACTAATCGAAACATATTTGTACGTATTTTTTCTCATGCACATCTTCTATGGGTTTAATCTACACTTTTGTAAATGAGACAACTTTTGTATTATAAGTTTTTCAATGTGTAAAAAAAAGTAGGTAAAATGAGCTATAGATAGTCACATTTCTTACGTGCTTTCTGTTCCCGCAAGGACCGTTCTCAGCAGACGGTGAAGATAAAAATATGTTAAAATTAAGAAAATTTGTAGAATAAATGTTGTTTAGAACAAGTGTGGATTAACCGCATTGAATATGGTTAATGTTATTAATTGGAAGGTATATTAGTTAAGTTTGAAGGTGTTTCATACGTTATTATAGCGTCTTTGAAGGAATACATTGGTGTGGTGTATTCTTAAAGGTACAGAAGAAAGTCCCGTAGAGTCAAAGGAAGTGTCGAGCGATTCATCCCGCGACGACTCACCCTCCGCACCGGAAGAGGTCGCCACTCCTGTCCCGTCGCCGCCGCCGCCCGTGCAAGTGCAGACGCCGCCGGTCGCGGAGGCCAGCGCGGAAGCCGAGGTCGAGGTCGTGCAAGAGGCCGCCGAGGAATCCGAGGTTAAAGTGGACGTTGCGCCTATCATTGAAGTTATTGTAAGTTGAGCCTTGCACTCACTCTATTGTAAAAAGCTTGTATATAAAATAAATGATATATTATTATGATTTGTTTAAAATAAAATATAGTTTTAAGAAATTCCCTAAAATATACCATTATTTTCAATTTCACAAGATTTACGATAAGTAAAAAAATCTCAATAATGTACGGCCTTTGTTTGAGTGTGGGTATCTCATTATTCCACTAATCCTAGGAAGAATTTTATCTCCAATAGAGTTGTGGATAATTGGAATCGGCCGCCACAGGAAGTGGCCACTAAACCAGTTCAAACTGTAAACCAGTTCAAGAACTACCTTAATAAATTTCTTGAATCTTGGCCAATCGCTAGTAACTGAGAACATATCAGCTAAATAACTGCTCGCTCAGCAGACAATGATAAATTTTATTATTAATTATTTATACTTCAATTGCTCCCGCCAGAAGGAGAAAACTACGCCCGAGCCGGAGGCGCCCGCGCTGAAGCAGCAACGTGACCAGTCCTCGCGTCTGTCGCGCCGCAAGCCCACGATGGCCGACGTTGTCGGCACGGGCAAGAAGGGCGACAAGACGCCGCCCGGCGCAGCCAAGACCAACCTCAAGGCGGCGAGGAGCGAGACGCGCCTGCCCACACCGCAGGCCAAGGGCAAGGACGTCAAACAGGTACGGTTTAATTTATTTACGAGAACCCCTTTAGAATTTATTCGGTGCTTTTGGAGAATAGTGATAACGCGAAAGGCAACTCTCATTTTTAAGTATTAGTGATACAATGGTCCTCTCCTCAACACTTTTGCATGAGTTAAGCAACTGTTTTAGATGATCTATTTAATCTCGATAGATCTTGTAACATACAAAGTTTAAACATATATTGACTTACCGTCGGCGAAAAATAAGTGTTAGACGGTAAGGCAAGGAGAGATGGGCTTATATTACTTATTGTTTAAAAAAAAACATGGGTTTTGTGATTTGTTTAGTTTAATTTTTGTTTTATTTTAAATTTTCGATGTATTATTTAAGTTGTGAAAAATTTTATATGAATAAATGAATGGCTTTTAACGCATTACGCGCCTTATGTGAAATGCGCTGGCGAGCGTTGCCACCCGATTGGCGAAGTTTGTCGACCGTGCGGAATATCACGCTGGAGCTATCCGTTTTTTTGTTATAATCTCTTATAATTGACAAATAATATGTACAAAGGAATTATTTGTTTTTATATAATTTATATTATATAACCTAACCGCCAAACCAACAAAACCACTTTCAATTCACTCGCGCACTTTTCACGCAAACAATCAAACGTCAAAACCTAACTAAAATGAAAAAAAATATTTGTCTATGCCTTTCACGAATTCAGGTATACGCTTCACGCCGCATTTTTAAATATTAATGATTATAATATATAAATTAATATATGCGGGGTGTGTGGGGTTCTAATGCGAGGGCAAGCGTCGAGCCTGGTTAATTAAGATGCAGTATATGGCTTGTAAATGTTGTAAATAAACACAGTGCAATAATTTATATTTATTTATTTATTTATTTATTGTTTATTCGGAAAACCAACAGTATAATATGAAAAAATGGTACAGTATATTACAATTATTATTTTTTTTCTGAACAAAAGCAAATGGGGTTGCAGTTGCATTGATGCGTGTCACGGTTACCTACCTAGATCATCGCAGCAAGGCAGGGATTGTAACCTGTATTAAAATTAATGGCTATGTACACCCTGTGTCCAGCATATCTGATTGCATTTATTGTATTCGCGTCGGTTGCTTGATGGAAATTTTTCTTTGGTGCAGGTCAAGAGCGAGCCGAAACTCGAACTGAAGAGCAAGGAGTCCCCGCAGCTTCCCGTCTCCGGTCAGGACAAGACCTCAAAGGAGGAACTTATCAAGGTAGCGATTGAACTAGCCTAAGTCTATAGTATTCAATCAAAAGTAGAAATGCAAAACCCTGCGAGAGTTCGGTCTCGGTATTGGCAAAAGCAAGCCGAGATTACCCGGTTGTCCATCAGGCAGTTTTTTATTTTTATTTTAATAAATTATTCCTATGTCATATTTAACTATTTTGGGCCCTACTCAACTAGGCCAAATGTGCTTGTCCTAGAGTCAGGGGGTGGTAATGAAGCGTTAAAAATGGTATGGAACCGCGACCTTTGGGTCAATAGTCCAACGCTTAACCACTAGTCTACCATGATCTCAAATTAGAGAAGTAATTAGAATTTTTCGCCTTATGTTCGCGGCATTTATGAATATTGGAATTCTCGGTTGTTCAAACATTGTGGCGTAAATGAATTTATGCTCGTATCTATGTAAATTTATAACCTGGACAAAATTATCAGAGACGACACAAGTGCAGATTTAGGCTTATCAGCATAAGCTGCATGCCTAAAACTAGTAATAATAATAATAATGAAAATACGTAATTTATTCACACTGTCAATCAACTACTAGAATTCAGTTTAAAGAAGTCCATTTTCCTCTTCATATTTTATCTATTTCTTTTATTCTCATATTTTATATTTTATTTTAATCCGATTATTCCTTTTCATAATAAATGTTTCTAGATCAGAGTTTGATTTCTGAACCTGTAGTATCGGGTTGTTTAATTTGTTTTTTCACGTTGGAAAACCCAACTGGTTTCAAACGTAAGGAAGTCAATTAGAGCGGTTTTTTTTTAGTAAAAAAAAAGCTCAAAACGGATAGTGAATAGTGATATTTTCTAATAGAGAATTTCACGGTGAACCAGATGACGCCAGATTTGTGGCAATTGGAGGTCCCAGGCTACCAAAGCTGATTTTTCTTCACAATTGTAAGTTTTCATATTTATTTATAGAAATAGTTACGCGGTCTGCACGGGAATCATTTCTTAACGGCTTAAAGACAAACACACTATAGGCGAACGATATGTCCTAAATTCTTTATGGTACCAACGTTCACCTTACTAACTAGTCTCCCTGGCCGCTGGAGATCAGCTTTAGTACATTTAATGTATTATCGTCATAATGGGACTACGTTATCCTTTTTATTTTTGATGTAAACACCATATTGATTGTTTTCGGTCAATTGAAAAGCTGCATTTGCACTGACTGTATTTTTTTCTCATCCTCCAGCAGACCGTGCACCCTTCGACGGAGGGATTCATGGCGCCGGCGGCCGTCGCGTCGAATACGTCGCAGTCCGCGCCGAAGCCCATCAACTACGCGGCCGCCGCGAAAGCCAACCGGCCGCAGGCGCGACCGTCCTCGGCCCCCGCCCCGCCGCAGGCGCAGGCCCCAGCGAAGAAACCCACCAAATGAGTGCTGGTCGACTTTGGCCGGGTCGGTGTCTTCGCGCCACGAGCCTGTACTGTACATTGATAGCCTGTGAAATATAAAAAAAGTGACTACAATATAATATACCTAAGGAGAAATTAATGACGCTCACGTCGCCTTCAACGAAAGTAATCCAGTGTATTGTAGGGTAGGTACAACGATAACAGTTCAAGACGTTCGTCGTCCGCCGCCTCTCGTGGAACGCAGTGAAGTTGACAGTCCTTCAAAAGATTTAAACATCGCATAGTTAAAAATTCTCACATGTTTTTAAATAAAATAACTAAGTGAAATTAGTGTTATGTTAGTGGAATTTAAACAAAATAATCACCGTTTTACTTTGTGTAATATATTTTTGAATGAGCGAGCTCCCATAGTCAAGTTTTGATTGCGCGAATGTCTATTTTAACGTGTAAAACGGTTCAAAACTAATTTGAGATTCTCGTTAACAGACCAATTTCACTGTTTCAATATGAAACTTTTTATCAGTATTAGCGCATAATTTTCGTTTCATCGCCATTATATTCCTTAGCAAACAACTATATTTTATGACCACGTTGGCATATTTTGACGATCTGGTTTTTTTTTCGTAAATTGTCCAGTGAGCTATAATTTGTATCTGTAACTAAAAGTCAATGAATCATGTTTAACGTTTTACGCATGGCAATGCCAAACGTTATAGGTAAGCCAAGCTGTGAGGCAACTTCTCTCTTTTAACGTACCAAAAAATTGTATAACTTTTGATTTTGAGCATTTTATACAGAGCATTTAGAATCATTGTAAAATAACCTATAAGATTTACTCATACTGGCGATATATATTTCCCCGTCATTGAGCATTGCTTCGGTGATCGCCGTTGCCAGCGTTAACGGCAACTCCGTCAATATCTTTCGTCAAATCGGCCGATATCATCTTTCTACTTAATTATAATTTTGTTTCTTTGCATGATTTGAAAACTCGGTTTTAATAAGTTTTCATCCGCGCTGACGACAGCGATCATAATTTCTCGCTCGACGTAAGGAGCTGTGCTTTCTGACGGCCTTAACTACACCGGCGGAATAACGCGTCATAAACTGTGTTACAGAGTAGGTAGATTGACAAACGTCTCGGTAGCTCTCCTCTGCGACTAAGTACTTTAGAATAATAGAAGGCCCGTTTTATACTTTGCAGTACCGGCTATGGGCAAAAAAAAAAAATATGCGAACAGTGGCTAACGGGTTCCAAACAAATCGCATATATCGGAGTAATTAATCTGCATTTTTTTTTATCCTCGAATGCTACAGAGACCTCGTTTTGTTTTTGGCGGTAGTCTGAACGAGGGTTTAGATTCTCGTATTCTGTCCCGTCACCTGCGCCCCAGTCCCAAGTTTTGATATTAATAGCCGTACTAATTTTAATTTTATTTGTGTATTTTTCAACAGAATCGCGTTTTTGTGTAAATCTCACGATTTATTTATTTTCATTCAAGGCGGACCGGCCACTGTGAAACGATTTACATATTAAGAATTTTGTACGATAATTTAGTGACATTCGTTAGTGATTTTTTTATAAATATATGTATGTTATTGCTGGAGACGCTTCTCAAACATTTGATTCCGCCACGGCGGCGAGTTAACGATGCGAAAATGGTAAAAAATTGAAAAAATTTTAAACTAAAAACATTAGACGTATGCATTATTCACGTACGATATAGCGAAGTAAGTTTTTTTTTTCTAAATTACTAGTTATTTGAATATCATTTGCTCCATTGTGTGACCACTTTTCGAGCAATGTTTACAGATTTAGCTACTTACTATAATAACTTGCGTTTTCTATTTAAGAAATCACGACAATATCTTATATAGAAACCTTTGTACATATTCCAATTTTAGTATATAATTTTTTTTCGATTACCTAAATGAATTTTTGTGGTTTTTTTTTCTTGATATGGGAATATATTGTATTAAGCAAATATTATTGAGATGTGCTTTTTTTTGTGGCAAATCTAAGTGTTTTTTTTAAGGTACTATCATAACTATTTAACGAGTAGCGTAACTGTATTTATCAACGAGTGAGAATCGTTTGTTGAATGTCACGTCATGTATTTTGACCATAAATAATTACATTGCGTTGGATTGCAACATCTTATCTGTGAGAGATTTAAATTAACGAAACGAGCCGTAGATATGGCTCAATTATTTGTCCCGCGCGTGACACGTTTCGGTTGAATCTACGTCACAGTAACGCCATGGGATTCGATAAACTTTAAATTATGTTTTTTTTTTAAACTGACAGTACTATAGGTTATAACAAATAATATATAAACTACGGTGTTGCATTCATAAAATTGTGTGTAATTAAGATTTACTTTTGGGTACTTTTTATAATCGTGTCGTGTGTGCTTTTGGTAGTTTTAGCTTCACGTTGGATTTGCACAGGGTTCTGTCCTTGGTCATTTATCATTTGTAATGAGGCGTTGTTGGCATGGTCACGCACCACAATACGAGTTTATATTTTAAAGTATTTCAAATTGAAAGAATGACACTCGCTTGTTTCTTCAGTCACCTTGAACATTGGTACAACTATGAATAGTGTGTATTGTACAGAAATGGTTTTTTTGCTCGACTGTAACCTTAAAATCTTATAATAAAATCCTTGTAAATCATTTAGTATATCTTTAGTTTCAAAGGTAATAATATATTAATCCGTTCGTGTTTATACCCTATTTTATACAAGCCCCTCTGTAATTTAAGTTTTATTTTAAAGCATCTATTTTAGGATTTAATTCAATATTTTGCATTGACTGTAGAGTATAAAAGATATGAATTAATTATCATTTTACCTGCGTGATGAACTACGAATTAACTACTATTATTTAGTTCTAGATAGCGTTTAAATAAAAATCACTCATGTAAACGTGACGTGTATGACGTGTAAAAAATAATCGTTGCACATAGGTTTTTTTTTTTTTTATTACTTTATTATCAATGTATTTTGTTCATTTTTTGTGGGCTGCATATAATTATTTAGTCTTGTTAACTGGGGGGGTGTGTTTTGTTTAGTGGAATTGTCCGGCGTATTCATCGTAAGTTTGATTAATGTTAAGAAATTGTATTTTTTGGATAAACATTGTAAATCACAAATGATAGTTTTGAATTGTTCTAGGAGCTAGACCAACTTTTAGAGTATTTCGTATATATTTAAAAGTCTTTGCACCGTTCTTGTTTCTTCGTCGGGTAACTTTTTAATGCTATTTGCGCGGATCGCTAAAAAAAATCCGCAAACGTATGTATTTTAGTGTACAGAATGTAACGTAGGTGTTGCATGTTGGGAATATTTTAACAATAGCAAACTGATTTGTTTGGCCAGTATTTCGCGTGTGAATAACGACGAAACGTTTGTATGTATTCAAACGCACGTCTCATGCGGGTAATCCCACTTCTGAAATGGCAGTATTAATCAGTTCTCATAGCAGATAGTGTGAGATGCTTAGTTTGCTATCGTTAGAGTAAACATATATTGGTTTTATATCGATTTTGATTCAGTGTCGCCTAATATGTTAAATTTTACTGTTAGTCTTGAATAGTACGCACCGGTTTTCATAGTTGAAATTTTAAACAAATATATATTGTGCTAAATGAGTAGAATAATGATAATTAATATGAACTTTTGGGATATAAAATTAAATATGTTTACATAGAATATAATATGAGATTTTTATATGAGCTAGCTGCCGACACGCCGCCGTGTAGTGCTTGCGATTAGGACCAAGGGTCTATATTTTCTAGCGATTATTGAACGGAAATATAAAAAAAAAAAGAATTTTATGGTTTTGCGGTGTTTTGTTTGTGCGGAAGCGTCGACGAGTCGCGGGCTCGCAAATCACCGCACGGCACATAATTTATATAGTTTTGATAGGTGAAATTATTGTAAATATTCATACTTGGAGATTTATCATTAGTCTTTGTAACTGTTCCAAACAATGCTGATATTTGAAGGCCATTTTTCATTAGTAATTTATTGAACCTCCGACCCCTTGCTTACAATATTTCACACAATTTCATTAAATTGCATGTCTTTAAGCCACTCCCTCTTCAGAGTTCGTGCGTCCGACAGCAGTGCTCTTGAATAGAGTGATAATTTTTTATCATACCTGTAGGAAACCGCGCAGAACTTTCAGAAAGAATACGGTAAATTCTCAGTCCCACGTGTTAACCTTCCAGTTTATTCAGAGCCTATTTTTTCTTCTCTTCCTCAGCCTGTCGCCATCCACTCATGGACGTAGGCTTCTCCATTTCGTTCCATGTATTTCTATCCGTTGCTGTTTGGAGCTCAGCTGTGGTCTTCCGACTTTCCGCTTGGTTGTCCTCTGCCTCCGCTGAACGATCTTCTTCGGCCACCCTGCGTCGGACTGCCTTGCCGCGTGACCCGCCCAGCGTCATTTCTGGCTGGCGATTCGTCACAAGATGTCCGTGACCTTAGTGCAGCTTCGATTTTCCTCATTCCCTGAGGCTGATCCCCAACATTGCCCTTTCCATGGCTCTCAGACAAATCCTACCCTTCACCTTATGCTTCGGGTCGATGGGCATTGTTGGGTTCTTGAGGATAAATCCCGAAAGCCGCCCATGTGAGGACCCACCCTTCTAGTCGCCTCTGTGATCTGATTATCCTATAATAGCTTCAAACTGTGACCTAGGTGGTGGTCAACTACTTCCGAGGGCTTATTCTCCACCAAGATTTGAACTGGATCCGGAATTTTTTTTACTACCTTCAAATACGGCATCGTTCAGAATATTTCATCGGGCTGTTTGGGGGAGGGGGGGTTAATTTCTAATTGCTTTATATAAAATCGGTCTGGTACTGTTGCAATGCTTATATTATCTATTATCGTTGTAATTCATTTTTAGCAGATTCTCTAATTTTTATTCTTTCGATCTGTTTTCCAGGCATTGTGACACATTCTTGTGTATAAAATACATTTTTTTTTAACGCGTTCATTATTAATCGTATACGATTTATTTAATAATCACTGGCCTTACGCATAGTTGTGTTGATTCAACTTATTGTAAATCATTGTTTGTTAATAGTAATATGTTTTTTCTTTATTGGGACATTTTGTAGTTTTACCATAGCCCATAACTACTGCGCAACGACGCGAGAATTCAAGCGTGAAAAGGACTATTCCTTGTGAAATTATGATTCTTAAACGTGGCAAAAAATAACTGATTAATATTATTAAGGCTAGTCTGAATTTGTTTTAGACATTTTTTTTTTTTTGTATATTTACCTGGCAACTATCAAAACACACTTTCACATCATATGGCTGTTAAATTGGTTACACGTTTGAATTAGATTTCACGCTTGTGATTGGAGTTTTGGAGCCCAACGTGGGGCTGTGGGATTTCCAATGTTTGCCTAATCCGCGTTTTCAGTTGATATCATATTTTTTTCAGTTAATCCGTGGAGTTTCTGAATTTACGCATTGAAAATGCACCCGAGCCTCTGTTATATAATGTATGCGTAGTTTATACACGTAGCTGTAGTGGTTTTGTTTTTCTTTCAACAGAAATATGCTCTGTTGAATTGATTAATTATTGTACACCCTGTAATATCATTATCGTCTCTTCAAGTAACTCCCGATAATATTGTCGTGCATATTCTTATTTTTCCTATATTTTTATTATTATATAACTATTGTATAAATTATGATAATGACTTTTGTCGAATAATCACTTTGAGAAAATAAAATCCTGGCCACACATTTTGGAAGGAAATTGAGAATTTTTATTTTTGAGTTATAATTGTATGACATTTGTAATATTCTAACGTTTCTAAGGATGCCGCCCTTATTCGCTCCAGGGGATTCCCCTAATCTGCTTCCATCAAGTTATTGCACTACCCTTCTGCGCCTCCCTCTCATTTACTCCTAAGGACCTTTTGGCGGTCAGGAATCCCTCATAAGTTCCCATTTATATTTATCAATATAATTACTTGGATTGTATTCAGTTTCTCCGTCTATGAAATAATAAATAATGATTTGCGTTTCATATTAGTGTATAATTATTAGAAAAATAATCTTGAATATGTAACGGCCCTTATCGCCGAATGACGGTCGACTAGGGCCGTAAGTTAATACAAGCGCTGGCGAGAAAAGGTTTTTGAAGGTGACGACTAGTTACATATATTAATAATAGTTCAGTCTGAAGATTCATTCCATTGAGGTCGTCATGTACTCCGGGTGGCTGGTGAGAGGGTCGGTGATTGAGGAGCTGACCGGGTTGAGACCGGTGCAACGGATGTGGACCTGCCGTGAACGTAGCTCAAAAGCGGGTTTTTAAACCCGTGCCGGAGCTTAGAAGTGAAAGGCCTCGTGTCTCCATAATCACTGTCGAGCCCTGCGCAGTGGGCGTTGACCTGGTCTCTCCGTTACTAAGGACGATGGATATTTATTTATTTATTGTGACAATTAATTTGACAAAGAAATAGAATTGTAGTAGTACAAATCACAGTTATAAATGAATATTACAAATGCACAGGGAGCGATTAGCACTGCTACATTTTGTGCCCTGCCTTCGTTACTAGACTATGTCTGTACTAAGGAAGGCAGTGTTGTATTGTGCTAGAGCTAGGAATGTCAAACCGTCAATGCACCTATGTGTCTTTTTGTAAGAAAATAAATTAAAATATATAAATATATATATCAAATGATGCCTAGAGATGTTTAAAATTATAATATGTGACATTTAGAAATCTTCAAGATCAAAATTGTGACAAATCTTAAAAAAATCCTTTGTGAAATTATAGCGTTAACGACTTCGTTAACTGTTTATTTGTTTTATTTTATTTTTTCAGAATATATATGTGCCTATAATAAAATCAATAATGAACCAGAATCCTTTTTGTGTCTAAATTTAAAAATAAAATAATGTAAATTAAATAGTATAAAATTTAAAATTAACGAAAATAAAAATATTTAAATACACTACCTATCTTTATGTAGAGACTAATTCGGTTATTGCTCGCTTTAATTCATTAATTGGGATTTTTTTTACCCAGTCTGTAACTGAATGAGCGTTTGTTACTTAACTTAGTCGACAGCGCTGAAAAAAAAACCGTTGAATATTCTCAGTGGTGAAAAATGACCTAGTCGGATTGGACTCACTGGAAATTCGAACCCGGGACCTCTAGATTTTAGAAGCAGGCCCATATTCCTCTGCACCACCAGACCGTCCTTAATTGACATTGCATTTATACGAGTATTACAGAAACCACATGTTCACGTAGGAAAGGTACTCCGAGCGTAATTACGTCGACAATGATTCATATTAAAAAAAAGGCTGGGGTATCAGAATTGTATGCGATCAACTAAATAGTTAAGATCCGACCGACCGAAACAGAAATTCAGTTTTCGTTACAGTTTCGGCCGAAACCGAGAAGGAAATTGAGGAAATAGTTTTTACTATGCATATACAATTAGTATACATAGTATTGTTTATTATAAAATATGGCACGTTTAAAATCAGACTTAAAACTTTTAACTCATACGTAGCTAATTACGATTAATCACTAATTAAAACAAATATTTTGTTTTTATTTTTAATTATTGTTTTTCTATCGAGTATAAATTAAGAATCTTATGGATTTAGGGGGTTAATTAGCATAATTATAAAAAATATTCATTGAAATGGAAAAAAGTTGGCAGTTGTACTCCCACGACCTGAAGTGTCAACAAATATCATCAGATCCAGCGGATTTGTCAGTTGTGACTGACTGAAGGTATTTGAAGAAACGTTCATTAATTATGTATGCTGTTCCGGCTAATGTTCCATCATGCGGGTTTCAAACTGTTTTGTTGAAAGAAGTTTTACGCAACAGTGAAATAAAGTCCTGGGATTTGCTTAAAGCTCCGCATGTCAAACGCGTTGCCGCCCGATCGGCGAAGTACGTTTACCGAACGGAATATCCCACGCAGGGCTGCCACCCGTTTTTTAGATAAGTTATAATAATAATTATTATTATAATTGTTAAATAATATGTACCAAAACTATGAAAATGTTTATTTTTTATATTTAATATATTGACATAGGTTTTGTAAATAAAATTCGAATTATTTACCGTCAAAATCGATCTAAAACGAAAAAAATATCGACGATTAGTATATTATTTTTCAGGTATATGCGACATGTCACGCTTTTAAATATTAATAAAAATGCATTAAGACGGTAGGGTTTTGACCGGATCGTTTAATACGGCGAGTACGGATGTACCGTTTTCGGTGCTGAGCGTGGTTAACTATAGATAGTACACCGAACCTTCACGGCTGCACTTGTCGACCAGTTAGTACTGATGACTGACGAGATGTCGGTTGGTAAGTTTTTTTTTCTTAAAAATGAGGTGCAAATTGTTATTTTACAGAAGAGAATTTCATGGCAAATCAGTTCTTTATTTCTCATGGTTTGACGTCTCATGGGCTGCACAGCTGATTTTACAGTTGATTGGTGATTTTTATTTTTTTTCGAGCTTCAAATTTATGTAACTCACATAGTTTATCATAATTTGTGCCTCAGAATGATTGATTAAGAATGTAAAATAAAAAAATATAGTACCTTAATATGCTTTTGAGGAATTTGACACATTCTGATATCACAATTATGTAAGGAGCTCTTTTAGGAAAAATCGAGTACCGATCAGTCGCAATATTGAGTGTCAATAATTTGGCTTTCACGTCCCAAAAATACTTTTCACCACCAAATTGAATATTCAGTTTGGATACAAAAAATGCTTCAGAAGGACGTGCGAACATAAATAAAAACAAAAGTATACTAATTAAATACTTTATTATAGGCAATAAAAACATAAAATTTCATTAATTGTAGAACTAAACCTTCCACCGAAATCACTTTGTAGCTCTATGATCGCATGTCTCTGGTCGATCTGACAAATTACACGCAGCTAGAAATACTTTTCGCGCCCCCTTACCGGAGCGAGCAGCGGGAAAACTCAATCGCGCAGACCGCTAGAGAGAGACGTCGCTATTGTTATGTTCGCTCGTCAGCGCTATTCCGCAGTGCGGTTACTAAAATATCGCCATCTACCGGCTAGAGAATCAACCATCATCAAATGCCAATAATATTACAAGGCCTTTTATTAGATACTTGAGTAATGTAAACCGAGGTGAGTGCGAGTAATATTTCGCGGGGAATATTTTCTGCACAATTACACATTAAAAAAAAGTCCAGTAATAGAGGAGCTACGCGCAGGCCGGACGCCTGCGCCCTCAGTTTGAAGGAAAAATTAGAGTGCACGCGTAATTGTCAAATTTGTCTCTTGCGCGACATGGATTCATGCTTACTCTGGTAAGAATTGCGCGCAGCGTTTTCTAGCTTCACGGTAAACCATTGTTTTGTTGAGCGATCGATTTGAGCCGTCAATCGAAAAGCCAAAAATGATTCCGGTAAGCTATTTACAATTTAACAATGTCTGGTCACAAACGAAAACATGAAAGAAGCAAAATATCTGTATACAATTTTGTAACATAAAAAACTGAAATTTGAAATATAACAACGCAACAATAATATGAAACTATTTTTTATTGAATGTAAATACCATATTAATATATTTAGTCCATTAAAATCACGGCGATTAAAACATTAATGCATCACGAATCGAACCTCAGAGCGATAACCATTGCACGTTACGCTGAACTTTAATATTCTACGATGAAAGCATATTTTCATCAATGAGTATAAAAAAAGTAAAAAATGTAGAAAATAATAGTTTCTATTTTGTTTTTATACCTCTAACGCAACCCGAGTTATCAAGTTTCAAAGTCTGGCATCTCAAATTCGCACGGCGGTTTTTAGCGCCGACGTCTGCTCTGATGCTCGCTCGTCTCGTGCCGACGAGTTGTGAGCGGGAATGGACGGCAGTCGTGACGTCATCGCCCGACGTTCAAATAAATCAAAACGTTTTTAAAACGCCCAACTGTGAGACTACAAACCTTCGTCCAATTTTAAGACTGCGCAGTCGTAATTGTAATTTTTTTGAAGATTTTTTTTATTCTCATGACAGTTTTGGAACTGAAAAGAAGAAGAAACCATAGATTCAAAAATCAAGGCTCAATTCGAAATGATTTAGACTTTTTAGCTTTTTAAATAATCAATATGGTATTTAAATTCAATATTTTTTTTTTTTATAACCTAACGTCGTTTAGTGCATAAAAAAACTTATATAATTTTGATATATAAAACTATGTTTTTGTGTCTCAAATGTCAAACATTTTTTTTTCCACTACAATGATCGGTTCTGTCCATGGCCTAATTTAAACTCTGGAACAGCGACTATTCTGACACAGCTTGCGCTACGGCTCTAGGTTAAGCGCACATTTGTGCATAAGCAGTGTGCTTTCGGCCGATAGCGGTCGTGCTTAGTACTGAGTTCATAGTTCTTAAGGTATATATATATTATATATAAAAAATATGAGCCAGCCACCAGATTGATGATATTGAGAAAAAAAGAATTAAAGAAAAAAGATTTAAAAATCAAAAAGGCTTAAAATTTAATGTAAAATTTACTCAAGAGTACTCAAATATAGAAATAAAAAGCTAAATTTCTAATGTCTCAAAAGTTATTTTATCAAAATTTGAGACAGTTAACGAGTTAAGAGATATATAAAATACCTTTAAAATTATATGGCAAACAGTTCATTTAAAAGTATGTGCGACAATGTGAGAATCATCAGATTACATAGTATATCTAATAACAAAGACAATAAAAAATATAGCACAAACAAACAAAATCATAGGTTTAAATAACGAAATTAAATATAATACAAACATGTTTGTATTCAAATAATTGTCCACGATCCGGTTTTTAACAGGATTCAATACAATATTTTTTTGTAATAACGTAAATCTAAAAAATGCAAGCGTAAATACGTTGGATTTTGTTCGTCGGGTGTTTTCAAGCTCAATCTTCCGCCATCTCTAAATATCGACACACCTAAATAGTGGTAGCAATAATAAATAACCACTAAATCGACTCATTAGGGCGTCGGTAAGAAAGACTTTGGCTGACAGTAAAACATACTGCCCACCCCGATCGCACCGAAACCCAGCACAATATATAATCTAGTGGATATATTAAAATTATACTAAACTAAAAAATTATAATTTTACTAAACGCCTAAAACACACATCGTTATCGACGAGACAACAAAAGTCGCAATATATTTTGTAGCTATGTAAAAATAATAACGTACTTGTAAATATTTTTCAGGTTTTTGCCGTTATAAAACGTCAACCGTACGCTCGATGCGGAGATTTAGCATATTTTCATATCTTTAGGCGGCTAAACAGCTTAAAATTAGTAAAAAAAAAAACTTAAAATCAGCACTATCCTTTTAAGGGGTGATTTGTAAATAAAGATAACAAACTGGTCTAAAATGACAAAGGAAAGAGTCCTAAAAATATTTTAAATTATGGTCGCCCAACGGACCCAGTAACCGTACCTACAAATGTACGAACAACGGGCGTAAATATTGTAATGCAGGTCAATGTATCAAGGTAACCATTACACGACACATTCATATATAATATATATAACCTATAGTAAATTTAATGATAAGTATCAGTAAAAATTATCTAACCGTACATAAGGGCCGATGTTTCAATTATCCGAAAAGCTCAAGAAACAGTATGAGACTGCTGAAACCGCAGATAATTTGAATTGGGTAGGTAGGTGTGAACGAGACCATGACATTATCACACCGACCATGACAAACAAGTCATTGGCCACAAGTCGAAAAACGCTGCGAGGAACTGTAATGAGTAACAAGAAGGAAACTTACATATTCTCGCCAACGCGGTTGCGATTTTTTAAGCATCGCGATTTCCGATACCAACTTAATCTCAAACGCCAAATACGATACGATATATTCATCGGACAGACATTGACTTCAATTAACTTGGTTTACTTGAAGTGGTTTGTGTTTTTTCGTTCATCGGGCGAGAATTGAAATGTCAATCTCGGGGATTCCCCTAAATTACATTGACAAAAGTGACAGCTCAGCTGCGCTTCACATATTGTTATTTTTGTCATTTTTCTAATAGAGGTCTTTAAATCAAAATGAATACGAGCCTGCTAGAAGGCGACGAAACGACATTTGACGAACGCGCCGTATGGGAATTTTCAGCGCGGAGTTCAGTAGAACGCTTGCCAGTATATTATTTTGGGTGCGAAAATGTTCGGACATGTCATTAAGTCCACTTAGTGCATTTGTCACATTGCCGATCAATCAGTCACTCGTATTGGCCGATCCTCATTTCATAACCTCCAATTCTAACACAATTCAACTTAACTTATTTTTACATAAATTCTACAAATAAATTCATAATATCATACAAAGGAATTTAAACATATAATATTTTAGATAACTATACTGAAACAACACGTTGATAAATTATGATTATAAATTACTATTTCAAATAACATATACCGAGCGATTTTGTCACAAATAGTCAAATTTTCCTAGTCTTGAGAATATTTTTGATACAGTTTTGTGGTTAACACATTCAGATCCGTACGTCAAACGAGCGGACCACGTCGTCGAAGTACATTGACCGAATAGAGCTTTAACGAACTTTTTAACACACTCAGCGCCGATAACGGGATATTCCGTCATCGCTGTATACGCCAGGCGCCGCGTGCAGGTCTATTAACATTTAAAAGCGTGGCACGTCGCGTATACCTGAATTCATGATAAGCATAGACTATTTGACATTTGATTGTTTATGCGAGAAGTGCGCTAGTGAATTCGAAGTGTTTTTGACGGATTTGGCGGTAAATAATTCGAGTTTTATTCACAAAAGCTATGTCATTTTAATA
Source organism: Neomicropteryx cornuta (assembly GCA_020383195.1). Lineage (NCBI taxonomy): Eukaryota > Metazoa > Arthropoda > Insecta > Lepidoptera > Micropterigidae > Neomicropteryx > Neomicropteryx cornuta. Next base: position 4,778,904 of record JAHKQU010000031.1, read on the forward strand.
TTAAACTTTAATATATGTAGAGTGCAAATGCGAGTGTAATTTAATTTAATTTTAATCTTTACACATCAGTCAATTTTACACACAATTATATGTACCATTCTTTTTTTTATATATTATACTGTTGGTTTTCCGAATAAACGATAAATAAATAAATATAAAAACAAACATTTTCATAGATTTGTACTTATCATTTGCCAATAATAAGAGTATTGTGGGGTACGCGCGTTTTACGCACGGAGCTAAATGTGGTAAGACCTACAAATCAGTAGTATATAAATTTGACGTAAGCCATGTATAAGCGCTCTGAAAGCGTCTTTATACGACTTTATTACAAAACATCGAGATTTCTCCACTTTTTTAAATTTATTATACACATAAAACTTTTGGAAGAACTTTTCTCTAAATAATCGTAAAAACAGCATCGAAATCCATCGTATAGTTTAGAAGATCTCTGAGCGAACAAAGAGAGAAACACGGATAGTGACTTTGCTTTAACTATTGATTAATATGTTAATATATTAATATACACTAATTTTTAAATCTCAGTTAGTTAGGTTGTTAGGAGTGTATATGGTTTGTCGATACTAAGATTAATATTATAAGATTTAACGGTCTTCGTCCGAAAATTGGTTTCGGTGACGTGTCTTTTTTAGAAAATGTATTTATTATTTTTTTAATACTACTGACAATTTTTGTAGTCTAGTGGGTGATACAATAATTTAAATATTTTTTTATTATTTAAAATTATCCCCATGTCAATTGGTCAAGCGCTACTAACACTTATACGTCACACCGTGTCTCAAACATATCAAAAATATCTTAATTTATTGAAAAACATGTTTTATAACGACAGATGGCAATATATTACTCAATTATTTACAAAACAGCGCGCCACCCGCGACACGGCAGCATCAGCTTTTCTAAGCTGTAAACAGTATTTATGCTACCGTGCGGTTTGCGTCCGGGCTATTTGCCAACGAAATATACAATAAAAAACAAATAGCAAAAAGTAGCGCCATCTACATTTACTTATTTTTTGAGGTTGACCTATTAAAAACCGCTATATGAGGAGGTTATATTCTAATCATGACATTTCCATTTTTTTAAATTTTACTGAAAATTAAAAAAAAACTTTAATTTGTTATTTGAACTTGCAATTTGAGCTGTCACTATTTCCGATGGAAATTATTAAAGATAACTAATATATGAATATGTCATCTTGGTTTTTGATATTGATTTTGAAATTTGGAAATGTTACAATCTGATTCTTAAGGATTGAAAATATCACGTTTTGATATGAAATAGATTGGAAAAGTAATATTTTAAACCGTAAATATATAGCAAAAAAAAAAAAATAATGTCGCATTATTTTTTTTTGCTGTGATCAAAAATAATATTGTATCATTATTTCAGTTTAATCAAAATTATATGTAAGTTATAATTTATGGAATTGTCAGTTTGTATGAAATCTGTATTTATTACTAGGATTTGTATGGAATCAGCTACCGCAAGAAGTTGTGAATGCGGTAAATGTGAACCGGTTCAAGAACAGACTTGACAAGTTTTAAAACGGAAAAAAGTGCAAGTGAACCAATTTGACACGAGCTTATCGGCCGAATCGCTACTTGCTCGTTCAATATTAATAAAAATAATAATTGAACGAGCGAGCTGCAGAATCCGCCATACAAATCCTTGTAACAGTTTAGAAAAACCATTATTTATTTCATTTTCGAAACGTAACATTTATTATTATTATTGTCACGTTTCGACAAAAAAAAAATAAATGATGGTTTTGCCAATCTATTGAAATATAATGTAAATGTCATGCTTTGAAAAAAAGCTCCTCATATAATCGTAAAACTTTAACTGTGTGGAAATCTTCGATCGGAATTCTGTCGGTGGTGGTGCGTTCTACGAATTCAATGTATAGTAATCTGTGATGAGCAGCTGTCTCATGATGTCGTTCGATCTCGGACTTGTCTGTTTGTGCGAACTCGGTTTATGGCGGACGTCTGAAAACATAAGGGGATGGATGCATAAAAAAAATGAATTAAAACGCACACTATAGTGGCCGCATGAAAATATGCTTTATTGCTGTTACCCAAAAGAAATTGTACACAATACAGGCAAAGACAATGTGCAACCCCTTAACAGACTCAGCGTCGATAACGGTATATCCCGTAATCGCCGTATATGACAGGTGCCGTTTCCGTGTAAAACCGTTACCGTTCTAATGCAAAACCAAACAATGACAATTAGTCGATGCCTTTCATGAATTCAGGTATATGCGACATGTCACACTTTTAAATGTTAATAGAAATGCATTTATACGGTAACGGTTTTACATGGAAACGGCACCTGTCGTTTACGGAATTACGGTATATACCATTATCGGCACTGAGTATTTTTTACCTTCATATCATATAGGATAATACACTACTACTACTAATACTATAAACTGGACAAGTTTATCAGAGACGATACAAGTGCAGATTTAGGCTTATCAGCATAAGTTGCCTGCCTAAAACTAATAATAATAATATATTAAATTACTATTTATAATCACGATAACGTAAAAAAATGTATTTACTAAGTAATTTTCATATAAAAATTACACTAAGCTGTCATTGATATTGAATTTGAATTGTTTTCTGGAAATGATTTCTATGTTTGTTTGACAGTTTGCACGTCAATTTTGACGGTCATTTTGGCGGCCATATTGCCATATTGTGGGTTTTGCTGATTTTCATGCAATATTTATTATTATTGTTTGTTGAGCAAGCAGCTATTTAGCTTATATTACTAGCCAATTATTAGCGATTGGCCTAGATTCAAGAAATTTATCAAGGCGGCTCTTGAACTGGTTTACTGGTTGGTATAGCTTCCACCACTTCCTGTGGTAGCCGATTCCAATTATCCACAACTCTATTGGAGATGAAATTCTTCCTAGGATTAGTGGAACAAAGAGATTTAGATAACTTCATTAAATTATAATCAAATCCATGACATCTATTGTCATATATGTGCGAGTTGGATGCTTTTAATACCACACACCTTATATGCCATATACCTTACAAATGAAAAAAGTAATAAGTACAAACGATTGTACAATACTCACATTTCCTTTTGAATTTCTGCGTGGGCATAAAAACCTTGAGGTTGCTTTTGGTGCCGTCCCATATTTTGGACTGCGGCGGTGAGTTGGAGACGGCGCTCGTCGAATCGGCGGACGTCGACGACACGAGCGACGGCCCGCCGTCTGACTCCTCCGACGACGACAGCACCGTGTGACAGGACGACAGCTCAATGATGTCGTCGAGGACCGTCTGCTGCGAACCAGTTTTCAATTGAAAATATCTCGACACTGAAAGCCTGAGCATTCTTCGAAACAAAGATTTAACTTGACTTTATATAACGATACAAGGGTGTGTTCATATAACTATTTCAAATGTATCCATAATGAAAACATGTACTCATAAAATAGTCTAAAAATTGCTCAATTGCTCTTTAGTAACTAAAATGTGATGCAGATGCCGCACCGAGTATCAAATGTCGTAATTTAGTTGGAAAAGCATAGCGAAATTCGTAATAATTACCGAGATATTAGTATTTCAACCATTAAAAAAATTGACTTTATGGCGCAGGCACCTAAAAAAGGATTTTTAGATTTTCCCTTCCCCCTTAAGCGGTTAAAAAGAGAGCGTAAACATTTTTATATTGAAACCAATATCTCAGAAACCAAAGATGTTTAGAGTTAAGAATTAATTGTAATTATTTGTAATCATCCGTTTACGTGAACAAAAACTTGAAAAATGTTTTTTGGATTGGTTGGTTTCTGCATAACTACGTTCAAACTAAGTCACTATTGCAGTCTATGAGTTGGCAACATTATCGTCTCCGAACTGTGAACATATTCCATAAACCCATTTGCGTTTGTATCCGGATGTCGACGACGAGCTATCTTAAAACCACTATACAATCAATATTAGGTGGGTGGATAGCTCACCATGACGGAGTTGGTGCTGGACACGGTGTGGACTTGCGACTCCATGATTTCCTCCGAGGGCACGTCCATTTTTTCCGGGCAACTGTCGTAGGACGACAGCGACGTCCCTTCGCCGCTCTGGGACGACAGCGAGAATAGAGAGTCGCAGCGCACGATGCGCACGCACACACGGGATAAGTTTGCCATGGCCTGTGAAAAATGCAACGTTTTTTTTATTAAATCTAAAAAAAAACTACCCTAAAGGATCGAAAAAAATCGATTTTTACAGACCTCTTTTTATCCTCTTATGGACGTGTTCTTAACTTCAAACTGGACAACTTCTGTTCTATAACTTTTTTAATGTCAAAAAAAAAGTAGGCAGGAAACATTATATCAAGATTTCAACGCAGTTACTTATAAGTAACTCCTGCTGACTGGGGCAAGATCCTGACCTGCACAACGCGTCACGCATTGCGATAGATACAGGAGTATATTATTTATTTTGTAAAGAAAAAATCTTGACTTTCGCGATGTTTTATTACCTACCTCAAAGAAACGTCAAATCTTTCGAGAAAAGTCTAATGTATTAGAGAAGATAACATTCAAATTGCCTATTGAACGCTCATTGGTTTGAGTCAGCGGTTATCACTGACTCCCGGCGCCATCGGCCACGAACCTAGAAAGTTTTCGAACATTCCCGAAATTAATTTCCCTATAAAAACTAACACCTAACCATCGTGAGCACAGTTTGGTACTGGAAATCGTGAAGTGTGAAAGCGCCCGTTCGCGCTAAAACGGCGTATCTTACGCTCGGTGCCCCAACGTTTGGCACTGCTTTGATTTCTGAAATTCCTCTGTCACTGGATGGCTGATGTACCAGCCCGTCGCCGACTACGAGTTCCGACGACGATCTGCCAGCTCCCAGCGAACAACTTCGTCAGCAGCTGGTTTTCGAATGCCTCTGCCTCTGCCTCTCCTACTCCTCATCAAAATTTATTTATACAAAAAGACTTTTACCACTTTTAATTTTATGATATCAATATCTATTTTTCTTCATAATTTTCTGTATGACAATTCTATTTATTTTACTTTTTCATATTTTTTTTAGTACTCCATTCATTTAACTTTGATTAAATTGTATACTTCACTAATTGTGTTTGATTTCCGTTCCTCAGCTATAATAACCTTCAAACAATCAATAGATTTGTAAAAACTTTCTCGCGTATGAAAGTGGCATCCCTGACATACCATATGTGATTGTTTATATATATACGAGGTGTGTTCAAAAAGTATCGCGAATTTTGTGTTTTTTCAAAAATTATTTATTTATTCATGAATATCTATTTTGTCCCCTTCAAAGTAATCCCCATGAGATATTATACACTTGTGCCAACGGTTTTTCCAATCTTCGAAGCACTTCAAAAAATCATTTTTTTTTATCTTGTTCAGCTCCTCCTTCGATGCCGTCTTTATCTTGTCAAGCGTAGCGTTCGTAGCTTCCATTGAGATGATTGAGCTTTGGTTTCCACGTCATAACCATAAACCCACGATTCGTCACCAGTTATGACCCTCTGGAGCAAATTTGGGTCGTCGCGGACAGAGTTTAACATCTCATTAGCAATATTCATGCGACGCTGTTTTTGGTCGCAATTGAGCAATTTTGGTACGAATTTCGCGGCGACCCGTCTCATGCCCAAATCATTGATAAAAATGGAATGGCACGAGCCAATCGATATGTTTAGGTCCTCAACAACTTCTCTAACGGTGATTCGACGATTGGCCAATACCATTTTCTCCACTTCATTAATTTTTTCGTCTGTTGTTGAAGTGCTCGGGCGTCCGGCACGCTCTTCGTCGTTCACATCTTCTCGGCCTTCTGAGAACATTTTGTACCACCGATAAACGCTGCTTCGGTCCAAGGTAGCTTCTCCGTATGCCACAGTCAACATTCGGAATGCATCCGTGCACTTAATTTCGTTTTTCACACAAAATTTGATACAGGTTCTTTGATCGAATTTTTTGAATAGGTAAAAATCGAAGACGATCCAAAACACGTGTCAGCAAAGACGCTGTCAACAATTAAGTAAACATTCAAAATGGCCGAGCTTGTCGGTATAAGTGAGAGACATGAGTACCAACATAACGCCACAAAAAAATCGAAATTCGAATATACGTAACCCGCGAAAATTCAAAATTCGCGATACTTTTTGAACACACCTCGTACGAGGTGTGACCAAAAAGTAAGGTGACTTATGAAATTTCACGGGCTACGTCCGTACACTTGTTTTTAACATCTGTGAAAAATTTCAAGAGTATAGCATTTTTTTTTTGTTTGTGAGAGGCATTAAGGTTAGGTGCTCGGCGATTTTCTACTGTCGAAAAACGTGGATCGAAGAGTTTGCATTAAATTTTGTGTAAAAAATGGAATCAAACGCTCTAAAACTCTTGAAATGTTGACAGTGGCATACGATGAGTCTACTTTAAGTAAAAAAAAATGTTTACAAGTGGTATAAACTCTTCCGAGAAGGCCGAGAAGACACCAATGACGAACCTTTTTCCCGTTCCCGAAACTCAAGAAACCTCATGAAAGGACGGCGTCTTGCAACGATTAAGGACATAAAGACCGCATCGCTGGATGAGCTGAAGGCTATACCAAAAAGTGCTCATGAGAAGTGCTTTGAGGATTGGAAAAAGCGTTGGCACAAGTGTATTGTATCTGAGGGGGGGGGGGGGGTTACTTTGAAGGGGACAAAATAAATATTGATGAATGGATAAATATTTTGTGATAAAAATAAAAGGTCAGTTTCAGTTTTATTTTTTATCAGTTTCATTAATAATTTTTTTTTTTCAATCCAATTTGCGACATTCTCTAGAGCAGACGAGATCTTTGGAATATCCGCACACGAAAAAATTTGTTGGTTTCAGGTCCGCGGAGCTCGGAGCATTTTTCGTAGTTTGCTAAGCGCGGCAGAGAAGTGGCGTAAGGACGGTACAGTTTTTTTTTTAAATATTTTCAACACAACGCACTTACCTCTTCGTGAATCTCCGATATCTTCCGTCGTTTCCATTTGCTATTCATGGTTTGTCTGCAATTAATAAGAAAAACAATTAATCGAGACATGCCAAAGGTTGTAAGTGAGCATTTAAACCACAAGTTCAGCAAAGGAGCCCCGTTCTTATATTGTGAGAATAAAGCTCGATTATTAGTACAATAAAAATAGAATTATTGAAAATGTGCCGATTCAAAGCTGATTTAAACACTCAAAAAACTAAATCTTAACACAGTCAGCGCCGATGACGAGATATCTCGTCATTGCTGTATACGCTAGTTGCTGTGGGCGCTTAAAAGCATCATCGGTTCATTTCTATTAATATTTCAAAGCGCGGTACGTCGCGTATACCTGAATTCATGAAAGGCGTAGACCTAATCGTTGATTTTTTTTCATTTTCGTTCGATTTTGACGTTTGACGTTTGACGTTGACGTTACACGCTCAATTTGCGCTAGTGAATTGAAAGTGTATTTTTACGGATTGGCGGTAAATAATTCGAGTTTTATTTACAAAAACTACGTTAATATAAAAAACAAACATTTTCATAGTTTTTTACACATTATTTACGAATTATATGAATTTAAAAAACGAGCGACGGCTCTCCGTGTGACATGTCTCGCGTGCGTGCGTTCTGGGAATGTCGGTTCGTGTAGTACGCGCATTTTACGTACGGTGTGGCATTAATAAAGCCATTTTTCGAGTGTAAGTATTTTATTAGAGGGCCGCTATTTTTAGAAAAAAATTGCTATGCATAAGACTCACGAAATCACGAAAAACAAAATGTCTTCAGCCATATCCTTTACGGATTTGGCTTCTTCGCCTCACGAAATAACACGCCTTTTTCGTAGTTTGAGCGTCGGACTAAGCCTGGGAGGTTAAACGCGTTAATTGGTGTATGCCGTTTAATTGTAGTTCGTATTTTGATCGACGCAGTTGAATTATACGTCGGTCCGATCCGACCGACAAGCAGGTGTTCAGGTCCGTTTCGACCCGTTCGCATGTTACTCGTTTAACGTTTCATTAGGCTTGTAAGGTAGTTTTTTCTTAAATCGTGTGGTATAGTCGTTTAACGAAAAATGTGCGGGCTGCAGACTGTCAATGTCGTTTAATTAAACGTCTTGTTTGTTAGTTTTAAGGTTATATATGGTTAGCTGATGAGTATATTTCCTGTATTGAGTGCATTTGATAGCGTTTTTTAAACTGTTAATTGAAAAAGCACTTATCACCTCACGAGGTAGTTAATTCCAAGAGTGCTATAGTATTATAAAGAGAAGACAGTTGTTTTTTTAGACTGATAAGTAACATGTGGCAACCGGAGCAGGGTTCTGATAAAACTGCTGTCTGCAATAGCAATGTATCATACAAATCGACTATATCAAATCAAAAGAACATCTAACAGCTTGTGACCGTACAAAACCTCTACTCTTATTTAAATGCAAAAAAAATATTGATCTCGTTAAATTTAACTGTTTAAAACCCTTATGGGTAGGATTTCGCGCCAAAAGTGCTTGAGATCGGATTAATGTCTATGGAAAATCACTCATCTACTATAAAATCCATAGTGCAGGCATGAGTCGTGTTTTCCTGTTGACCACCCAATTTTTTGCTATTTTGACAAACTTTGTCAAAAATTACTTTTTTTTTTACTATACACTACCATTTAGAACTTTTTCAAAATATGTACAGTTGACGAAAAGAAAAAAGTTAAAAAAAAATTACGGCGCAGCTGATGGCCGGGACGGAAGTACGTCAGTGGTTTTCAATACAAATTTATAAATAGTATTAGACGCTGCATTGACTTGAATAAAATCTGATTACTGATCTGATCTGAGGTACTGATTGGCTCGTTGCGATTCCAATGGTGCAAACGTGAAGTTAATTAATCGTACTGTTATGTTGGCAGAAATGATCAAATGAAGTGGGGAATGCTTTCTCGTTCGAACGTCTATATGCGTCCCCCATGCCGATGCAAGTATTGGGCCGCCGGTCGGGCGAAAGCATTTAAACGGTCGTGTTAAATATCCTCAGTCTCCTTTTTCGCCGATGACACAAAGTTTTTTGGTAACCCATTAGTAGCAGCCAATACTATGAAAGAGGTCTTGAAACGCTTACATGAACGGTCGGTCATCCAAATGGTTGATCAATCTTAACACTGATAAATGTAAGGTACTCCATATCGGTAGTAACAACCCGCGAAATCAGTACTTCCTAGGAAATGTGCAGATCGAACCAGTCCATGCACAAAAAGATCTTGGTATAATAATGTCTCTTGAAATGGGAAAAGTCAAAAAAGCAAATTCCTCATTGTACCTTATCACCAAAGCGTTCCAGCACACGCTATAGTCCCCCGCAGCATTCCTGCTATAGTGTGGAGCCCATACTTTCAGAAGAGCTTCTAAAATACCTACTGGCCTTAAAGGAGAGGCGAGATAGAGGGGACCTCATTGAGACATACAAAATATTAAAGCCTCACTATGATTGTGCAGAATTGGGAGTTATGTATTAGCGTGTGAAGTTTTTTTCAAGCAACCCCAGGAAGAACTTCACCAGCAACCGAGTCGTGGAAGCATGGAGTGGATTACCAGAAAGTGTCAATCAAAGATAGTCAACCAATTTAAAAAAAATCTAAATGAACATTTAAGAAAAAAAAACTGAATAAGATATAGGTTTATCAGTTATGTTGCCTGCCTATTATAAAATAATAATAATAATAAATAACCGGTTAATTGTAATTAGCGTTAACCTCAACGTTTGTTTTTTCTTAGACAGTTGACGGTGTAGTACGGAGACAGTAGGTCTCTCAATCAACTGGAATTCTTCAACCAAATTTTTTATATAACCTAACAAAATATGTACTGAGCAACTGCTCACCTTTTTCGGGAGTTGTTTGTTTTCGGACGATCGTTCCTAGTCCGGTTAATTTCTGAGAAAAATATAAATACATTAGAAAGAAAAAATCATTGAATTTGAGGGGATGTGATTTTATTTTTTATGCAAGGTGTCCCAGAGACAGCGGTCATCCCGAACCCTGATGATATGGAACATAACCACCAATCCACTGAACATTACATAGAGTCATACGAAAGTCAACGGTTTAGAAACCCAGCAGGTCTAGTCTTTGGTGCACTTGCGGCTCGGTCACTGGCTATCTGCCAGTGCGTTCTTATAATTAAACGGTTCTTATAATAGGTACGTCTCTGTGCGCCAAACGCTACTCATCGTAAACAGTAGTAAGTCGGCTTGCGTGCAACCGTCGCATCGCCCGGCTATTCGTCGCGGGATCAGCGTAAGACATGATTCGTCACTATTTATTGTGTGAACGCGCCAAATGTGGAATACGGTGAAGGAAATTATTAAAGTACCGTAATACCTAAACCCTCGCCCCTTCTTAAAACTAATCCTGCCTAAAACTAATAATAATAATAATTCAGCGGCCATATTGCGATTATGATCTTTAGAGATTCCCAAAAAACACAACACCGTTATTTGCCTTGCTTTGCACGCCAAAGAGACTGGTAATTTACAACATCTCGTTTAAAAAAAATAATAAATTTGGGGATGAATTATAAACACCCTATTAAATCTTGAGACATCCTGTAAGTATAGCGGTTCTTCGGACAACCACAAATGCGTATTGATTAGGCAGTCTCATAATTTTAATGATAGATGGCAATATATTATTCATTTATTTACAAAACAGTGCGCCGCCTGTGACATGGCAAAATTAGCTTTTCTAAACTGTAAACGTTTATGCGATTTGCGTCTGGGCTATTTGACAACGAAATATTTAATAACAAACATAATTTATATTTTGTTGGCAAAAAAATAGCGCCACCTACATCTAATTTTATGAGGTTGAGGTATTAAAAACCTCTATATGAGGATGTTATATTGTAATCGTGTCATTTCCAATTTTTTAAATTTTACAGGAAACTAAAAAAATTTTAAATTAAACTATTAAAATTAAAAAAAAACACTCTTTTATCACTAATATGACCAAGGGCACACAGTTATGGAGATTTTTATGATCTGTCAGATGTCGATACCGCCAATAATTAAGCGTCATCTACGACTCGGCACGATTATCGCTTTTAAACATTTGTTAAAACTTATATGCGGTTATCCTCGGTTCGTTTCTCTACATGAAATTTGTTATAAAAAAACACTATAAATTAATGGTATAAGTCAATGTTTTTACCTGGAGATTCGTGCATAAAGTTGATTTGTGGGTCGATCAAGTCCTGCCAATCATTTGGGCTACTGGTACTACTAAAAAGAAATACGTCTCGGTGTTAAGTTAAGTTCTATTAGCATTTCTATAAAAAGTTTCCTTCATCTGGGGCCAATTCTGGGTGCGGAATCAGGTCATGCTCACCATAAAAATGCGTCGTCATCGGAACTGAACCGACATGTCAAATTTCAACTCCGTCGGATAAGAGGAAGTGGTTCTAACTCAGCTCGCAAGATTTGACCTAAGCCGACATTGCAAACTAAATAAAAGCCTGTTATTATATTAATTAGCATTATATTATATTCCATAGTCGGCCAGTGGTCGAAATTCGACGGTAATTCGATATTTTTTTAAATTTGAGCGTTATTACGGTCCTTACGCCTCTATAATGAGGTAAGTATACCTCTAAAATCATTGCATATATTTTTTTAAAATTTTGTTATATATGTCGTTAGCGGGTGTTGTTTGCTTTAATTCCCTGCAATAACTATGAAATTTAAAATTTAATGTTAGTAACAGTTTAAATATATAATTTAAATATACATTTGAAATCACACAAAGTTCACAGCTCGAAATTCATTCTATAAATCAGCTGTCAGTAGTATGAAAGTTTTATTTTATTAAATTTAGAGTATTTGTAACAAATATTGTAAATAAATGTTAGCTTTCTGCACTCCTTCTCCGTATAAACTTTAACTATGCCAAATCTCACATTAATCCATGCGCAAGTTTTCCGGCATCGAACAGCTAGAACGCTCGGCGGTATCAATAGTAAAAATGAAAAAAATAAAATCCTACGTTACCCTTCGTCGTCCTCCATCCTGCTCTGTGTTGCGGAGCAGGTGCTGCACTTGAAGGTGGCGCCGGGAGCCAGCGGCGTCCTGAGGCAGCGTCGATGACATCCGTGCGCAGCACACATGACGCAGAGCAGAAGTTCCCATGCGCTGTCGACGACACAACGGTTAGGGGGTTGTTTATTCAAGCGCAAAATATTATTTATGGTCGGGTGGACTCAACCAGGTCATTTCTCCGTAAAAGGAAAATAATAGCGGATATTTTTTGTATGGATAAATCGTATCTTTCCATACATTTTAAGTACACACTTAGTATATACTTAATAAAATGGTGTCAAAAGTTCAGCGGTCCGTCGAATTACATCGTGAAAGGTAATTACCTCTTCTCCGCAGTGTGCGGACCTTTGGGCCTCGGGCAGCGCGGAGCGTCGCACGTCTCGTGTCGTCTGTAGAGGCTCTCGAACCAATTCGCGTCGGCCGCCTCCCAAGATGCGTCTCTGAAAATGTCGCGATGCATTAATAAAAAAAAAAAAAAAACGATTCCGGCAGGTAATTATGGTGAATTTTGGAGGAGGATGTGGCGAGCCGCCGAGTCAATTCTGTCGCGAAACGGTCATTTCTGTTGGATGCGCTTCTTGCCCGCTCGGATTTTACATTGTCAACTGAGAGTTTGTTGAATTATGCGTTCGTCCAAGCGACCGTGCACAGTGCGACGCCGAAGATAAGCGAGAGGCGGTACCAACATAGGGTGACAATGCAACATTATTAGTGGGACTTTTTATTTTGCTCATTTTACCTCTGTACCTTTATTTAACAAGTAAAGTTCATCTTTTATAACTCAAATAAATACCGAAATATAACTCACTGATCGGGTATGTTGATGCCCATCCGTCTCATACAGGCGCAGAAGATACTTTTATCGTTGCATAGAGGACACTTCAGGTAATGCTGGCCGGCTGACAGGGCCAATCGCTGAAAATGAAATGTAGGGTAGTTTTTAGATGCATTCGAACCAGCGTCATTTCTCTATACAAACGTCGTAGTGTTGCGACTCTTATTTGTAGATATAGATCAAAAATTGTTCCAAGACCATTACCGAAGACTTAGTGGGGGTGTTTATGTTCCCTATTACTTATAAGCCATTTTATAAAAATACAAAAATAATTCATGCCCAAATTTCTTTTTTTTTAACGGGCGCTTGGCCAATGCCGAACTTATGACAAGAGAGATTTCATAATTATCGTGTAAAGTTTACAAATTTTTTACTCGGAAACTATAATGAATTTTGATACGAGGTCAGAACAGATCATGTTTGAAATCGCAGGGCCAATAAGCTGGATTTATTTATCGGAAATGGTCTCAATCCATACATCTGTTCATCTTTATTTGTTGATAAACATTTTAAAAAATCAAGGAACCTTTTTATTATGAAATATTAAGAATAAAAATCTTCCCTCTGGCACAAAACTAACCACGTTCAGTTAATTACGGTTATGACTTATTGCTAGCTTGCTCTGGCACTGTGTATCGGTATAGCGTTGTCTCACTTCAAAACGACGCTTCTAAGTGTACCGCGAGAGTTTTGATGGCTTCTGAAAAGATTCAATTTCGGTTCTACCCGTACGAATTTAAATAGCAACTGATTTCATACTTCAATGCACTCGCGGTGGAACCAACGGTCTCCAGCGCTGCCGCAGCACGGAGGCCAGAGGGTGTCCGGCGTCACGTCGGCGACCACGTTCTCCATGCAGATGGGGCACATCTGGGTGCCTTGCGAGTCGCGGCAGCCGTCGGGGCTCTCGTTCGCTGATGACAACAAAACAAACAAGGTATGATTAGTTACGGTGATAAATCATTAGTTCAACCATTGATTTATACAGGGTGTTTGGTGCATCGTTTGTCAAAATGAATTGGCCGAAAGAGGGGCTCATTTGCTATGTCTTGAGGCACAATAACTTTTTTTTCGCCCCATGGTTTTTTTTTATTTTAACATTTTATTATTTTTTTGAAAAATTCCAGAATTCAGCATATAAATTTAGATTAAAAAAAAAGTTATTGGTATAGCACCCCGATTTAATTTTTATTTGTATGTTCACTGTTGTATGGTTCTATGAAATTCAGTATTACTTGCAAATACTGTCTAGTTTTATTTTTATTAAATCATAAATTTTTTGGCAGAGGTAAAAATAATTTTAACACTCAGCTTTACATTGCAATTAAAAAAAAACTTAAAGCGATCATGATCTTCGAATTCTTTAAAAAACTTCTTCTGTTTATCCCCTTTCCAACGGTATGCATAATGCCATAGAAACCTGCTAATAACTTTACTAATTTACTATATTTGCGTATCCGGACACATCGGGTTGATATTCGATATTCAGGATAAAAACTTGTTTTTGCGGAAATAACATGGGCGAGACAGGTAGAAAGTACTATCTCACTCTTGCGATGTAAAATCTATCTATCTTCTTCTTACATAGGGTACTGATGTTCCTCGAATTTGAAATTAAAAAAACAAAATTCCCTTATTATTCACCTCGCCCTGTCACAAATCTTGCTCGAATTGGTGACCTCTGTTGTGTATGCATGCACGACTTCTTACAGATACATTGCATACAGATGTGGATGATCCCAACTTTTTAAGAAGTATTCTCTGGACGGATGAGTCCAAATTTACTAAAGAGGGAATTCTTAGTTTACACAACCTTCACCACTGGTCGCCGAAAGATCAGAACCCACATGTGAAAAGACAAAGGGCATTCCAGAGAAGGTTTAGCATAAATATTTGGGCAGTAATTATAGGAAATCATGTAATTGGACCACACTACTTACCTAATCATCTCAACGGGGATAATTACCTTGAATTTTTACATAATGACTTGCCCGAATTGTTAGCTGCGGTGCCAATTTTCCATCAAGAGAGACGTATTTTGTTTCAAAATGACGGTTGTCCCGCACACTGGAGATTATCCATTAGAGATTACCTTAATAATGTATTCCCTAATTCATGGATTGGGAGGGGTGGCCCTATTCCATGGCCTCCACGTTCCCCAGACCTAACTCCATTAGATTTTTACGTGTGGGGACGGGCCTAAGAACTTATATACGCCACAGAAGTTGAAACTAGGGATGATTTAGTTCAACGCATTGAGCAGGCTTTCGTCGTTATTAAAGAAGAAATGCGTTTACACACCACTACAGTGGAAATAAGGCGAAGATGTCGCGCATGCATACACAACAGAGGTCACCAATTCGAGCAAGATTTGTGACAGGGCGAGGTGAATAATAAGGGAATTTTGTTTTTTAATTTTAATTTCGAGATACATCAGTACCCTATGTAAGAAGAAGATAGATAGATTTTACATCGCAAGAGTGAGATAGTACTTTCTACCTGTCTCGCCCATGTTATTTCCGCAAAAACAAGTTTTCATCCTGAATATCGAATATCAACCCGATGTGTCCCGATACGCAAATTTAGTAAATTAGTAAAGTTATTAGCAGGTTTCTATGGCATTATGCATACCGTTGGAAAGGGGATAAACAGAAGAAGTTTTTTAAAGAATTCGAAGATCATGATCGCTTTAAGTTTTTTTTTAATTGCAATGTAAAGCTGAGTGTTAAAATTATTTTTACCTCTGCCAAAAAATTTATGATTTAATAAAAATAAAACTAGACAGTATTCGCAAGTAATACTGAATTTCAAAGAACCATACAACAGTGCACATACATATAAAAATTAAATCGGGGTGCTATACCAATAACTTTTTTTTTAATCTAAATTTATATGCTGAATTCTGGAATTTTTCAAAAAAATAATAAAATGTTAAAATAAAAAAAAACCATGGGGTTAAAAAAAAGTTATTGTGCCTCAAGATATAGCAAATGACCCCCTCTATCGGCCAATTCATTTTGACAAACGATGCACCAAACACCCTGTATAGCAATGTTCCATGACCGTTCCCGAAGACTTAAGGTGTTTATGTTCCCTATTACGTGTAAGAAATTGTATAAAAAATATGTGAAAATAATTCACACCCAAAGCGCTCGTGTTAATTCCGTTTCTGCTCGCAGGCGCTCGGCCAAGGTCGGTCAATGACCCGGCGCGGCGCGGTCTCGCTAGCGACCAAACTTATAACAAGAGCGATTTCACATTATCGCGTAAAGTTTACAAATTATTTACTCGGTAACTATGATGAATTTTGATATGGGGTTGAAACAAATCATTTTTCGAAATCGCAGGGCCTATTAGCTGGATATTTTATCGGGAATGGATTCAAATCTCGCACAAATCCCCAAACGTCGTGATTTGCTGAAAAAGCACTCGGTTTCATAATTTTATTGACAGATGGCAATATATTCCCTGCAAAAATTCTTTAATCTGACTTTTATGCGGTTTGCGTCTGGCCCATCTGCAAAAGCACCCAAGACAGACGACCATTCTAAAGGCATAAGATATCAGTATCAGCTGAAGATGCCCGCTCGTCACAATATAGGAATAATAAAATATTACATAAGATTGAACTAAAAAAAAAAAAATCACTGATGGTGCCCAACTAAGTAAAAACTTGTTCTAGGGCAGATATTATGTGCATATATTTAAGTCACGCATACGATTATATTATATATATGCTTTAGATTATTTACTTGACTAATATAGGGTGTTTTTTTCAGAGGCGTGGTTTTCAATCTGGCACTACTTTTTTCGTAGTTGGTGTTTTTGACAGCTGTCACTTGATTTATGCTCAGTTTGGTTTGCCATTTCATAATGAATAGACTTACTCCTGAACAACGTGGCGTGGCCTCCAAGATCGTGCGATTTAACACCGCTGGACTATTTTTTGTGGGGTTATGTGAAGTCGCTTGTCTACGCAGATAAGCCGGACACGATTAACGCCTTGGAAGAGAATATTCGGCGCGTTATTGCTGACATACGGCCCAACTTGCTGCAAAAAGTGGTTGAAAATTGTGCCTCTCGGCTGGAATTTGTTCGAGTCAGCCGCGGCGGCCACTTACCCGAAATCATTTTTAAAACATAATGGCAAACCCTTATCTTTATAATAAAACTAAATTCTTAGCCATAACATCAAATTATATGCGTTTTATCTCTTCTTGAAAACCACGCCTCTAAAATCATCACCCCCTATATAATAAAACAGTTACGAATCCATGACCTAGCATAATTAAAATTAATATATTAAAATCAAATATACAGGGTGAACGCAAAATTAGGCCGTATCATTTTAAGGGGTCGTGTTGAGCTTGAATCTAAACAAATTTTGCTCGATAAGTTTTCATAGAGCTAACAAAAAAAACCATATACAGATATTATCGTTTGGTACTGTTGTGTTCCTCACCTATCCAATTCACTTAAATTACAATATTGGCCTACCCGTCGTTCATTGTCGTCAATACATTTGTAGGTATGGTGCCCTGTGGAGTAAATCGGTTCCTAGAACGCGGCGCCGCGCGGTCTGGCATTATATTAGGTGACTATACTTTAAAATGTTTTTAAGACTCTTTCTTTTGGCATTTTGGACCAGTTTTTTTTTTGCTTACCCCCTAAAAGGATACCGCTGACTTTAAATTCACCCTGTATATTTTGTGAATGAAAATGCTAAGAAGACATTTATAAGTATGAAAGGAAGTCACCATTACTTTGTCTCCGATTGTAGTGCCGACGCCTGGTTTGAATGGCGTTGAGTATGGAACTGGCTATCCAAAATGATTTCCTCTTGGGTCTAGATAAGATGGGCGAGCAATCAGCTTTGATTGGTGTTAAGGCATCGTCGACATCAGGGTCCAGGTTAATCGTGGGAATTTCTTCATCCCGGTGTTCGGTGGTAGGACTCTCCGTCGTCTCTGGGCCTGGAATGGTAAAATAGTGTATTATATCTAAGTTTACGGGGAGAAAAGCAGCGTTGACAACCATAGGGGAATTATACGGTTATTATTAGTTTTAGGCAGGTAGCTTATGCTGATTTGCGACATGGGGGTTTTGTTTGACTCGCGTCTAACACTTCATTTGCACATGCGAAGCATGGCTATGCGTGCCAATAAAATTTTGGGATTCGTGCTTTGATTACTAAGATATTCTGGAGGTTACTCAGAGGAGGTTCCTTAGATACCTTTATCTCCGTAGGTATGGATATTATCCAGAAATGTTTCCAAATTCGTATCCATCAGCATTTGTATTAGGGATGTTAGGCTTTAACATACTCGAGTTTAGGCGACAAGTCCATGCAGTTATTCTTTATTACAAGTTATTCGCGGATTCATCGAGAATCCAATAGTACTCCGGACAGTTTGACCAGATCACGAAAGCACACGTTATTTAGGCGATTAACGTGTCATACCGACGTATACTTATTAACTGTGCGACCTTGTGGTAAGAACTCCTGATGCACTACACCATGATAATCAAAGAAATTGGTGTCTGGTGTCTGATGGTCACCAATGATGAAATTCGCCATCGGTGTCCTCTCGGCCTTCTTGGAAGAGTTTATACCACTTGTAAACATTTTTTTATTTAAAGTAGATTCACCGTATGCCACTATCAACATTTCAAGAGTTCTAGGGCACTTGATCACAAACACTTCTAACCTTAATGCCTCTCACAAACAAACAAAAAATGCTATACTCTTGAAACTTTTTACAGATGTTAAAAACAAGTGTACCAACATAACAAACCAAAAAAATCAAAGATCGAACGGACGTAGCCCGCGAAATTTGAAAAGTCACCTTACTTTTTGATCACACCTCGTACAAGTATAGTCCGATCGGGAGAGCAGTCGAATTATTAAATACCATTTCCGCGCAGATTGATATCTTTGTCTGTTCGCCCAATAGGGTTAGAAATCTACTTTCTAATACACCTTTGGGAGATCAGCGTGAATTATTTATTTGTTAATGTTCGCCTGGGAGCGTGATTTTTAATATTAGGTAGTTTTCTGATTAGTTCTGAAGAGTTTTTGTTTTTTTCTATTAGTATTACAATTTTTTGCTTGTATTTTACGAACATTACGTACATGGGAAAACCTGTAAAGTAAATAAATAAATAAATCTTCGTTGAACTCTCCCCAGTAGGTCAATATACCTTTCCTGAAGTATAGACACCATAATTAAATTACAACAGATCTTATAATAACATAATTTTGCTAGTACTTAAATGGCACCTAGCTGTGAGTACGTATTTTTTCCCTTATTTCTAAATAGTATAAAAACCTGAAACAAAATATACAACTAAAATCATTTTTGAAATGTATGCGTTGCTACGCACGATTAGCAAACATGAAATTGGAGAGTATCGAGCGCCGCCAACATCGGTCCCGCACTTACGGTCTAAATCAATGACAATTATTTCGGGTTCCGCACTCTCCGCGGGCGTCTCCGACGCCACACCGGTCGGCGGAACTTCGGCATTTTCATTTTCGACCTTGACCGCGTCCGCGTAGGGCGGCGTCGACAGCTTGAGCGGGCGCTTCTGCTTCGGTCGGTGCTTCGGACAAAACGAGCTGCGAAAAGAAAACGTTCGACGGTGACAAAATGTTGCACGGTGCATTTGTATTCGGTAGATTTCATTAGGGACGCTACCTTTTGCAATGGGTACCATGTTATGACTTCCGGAAAATATCTATCTATCACTTTCTTGTGGACACGATAACTGCCGTCATTTCACACCAATCACTTTCAAATTGATACATAAGATTTCAGGGCACAAAATCTCGGTCAAGTTCGTTAATGGGCAAAATCAGACCAGATCTGGGATTGTTACGGATGCCAATTTGGAGTTTGCATGTCCGAATGTCTTCTTGAAAATCTATAAATCGTAGGTAAGACCAATACTAGAATATGCTTATAAAACAGGAATTCCTACCTAATTAAAGATATAGAGCTCATAGAAAAGGTACAGTCAACTGAAAAATCTGGAATACGAAGAAAGGCTAAACTTGTATTGACACAGGTGGGCGAGAGGCGGTCATATAGAGACCTTATGATCTTCCATTCAGATTTTGGAATGGGGGGGTTTTTTCGGAAAAAGTGAAATTTTGCTTTAACTTTCTTAGTATAAGATATCGAATTTATTTAAATTTTATATTATTTCTTAGATAAGGTCCAGAAATGTATTTTTTCGAAACTCAAAAAATCATACCTTCCTTAAATCCTTCCACAGGATCAAATCCATTCAGTTAATTGTAAACCTATAATTTCCCCATATTTTGTTTGAAACAATTATTGATATGAACAACCTTTACGGTATCCCCTCATATACAAAAGGTACCAGCTTCTAGGCAACCATCTCCTCAAGCCAGAAGAGATTAGAACCATCGCACCCAAAAAGCTACTTGACTTTATCTACAGTACGGGACTAGAGGGCGAGCTATAAGTGGATTTGAAAGTACAATAGGTAACTGGTTTGCTAATTTACGCTTAATTGTTTTAGATGAGTCGTTCGGCGCTATAGTTGTTTTACGAAATATTAATAATAAAATATGCTTAAAATATTTCGAAGGCAAAAAATTAGCGCCATCTACTCCTCGAAATCATTTTTTGGGTGCCTACTAATTTTAACCACTATACCGAGAGCGATTCATATCGACGGAATTTGCTTACCACCATGAGCAATGTTTTTTTTTAAATAAAATAATGTTTTCTATAGAGATTTCCCCTTCTCCTTACCAGTTCATAAAACCTCGAATATCTCAAAAAATATCTATGTATATTTTTTATACCAAATTTAATGAGGTATCACAGGGCGTTAAGCAAATACGGTGAATTTGAATCATCATGTGTAGTCAATGGTTCGAGCGTCGTCCAGTGTAAAATTCGAACGTAGATTCGTAAAATAAAATATAGAGATAGGCGCTCACAGAAACGTATTGTAGAACAGCGATAGACATTTGTTTTTGATCCCGCAGGGTAGGTGGAAACGGATCTTGCAATGCGCGGAGCCGCACTTTAGGGTGGCGCCCATCTTCTCGCAGAACGAACATCGCTGCAACAGAAACATATTTTCAGAAATTCCCCTGGCGACACATTTACCCTTATTAGAAAGGGTACAGACATTTTTATGACAGACGTAATTATTCATCGCTCTAGCCTTTATTTTGGTCACCTTCGGCATGAACAGCATTTAGGTCAAAAGAGACTCTACCTAGTTATCCATTCGTTTTGACTGATAATAGGCAACATTAGGGCTGTCGCACACTTGGTCTACTAGTTGCGGAAGAGGTTTTTCATACATTTGGTATGGCATCACCGCAAACTGAGCGTTCGGGTGGCCGTATCCGAACCACAAGCTGCGGGAGCGGTCAGTGCTCGCTACTTGTGGCCGTGTTTTGTCGATCGTCTCCCGTCACCCGTCTTGTAGACACACTGGATTCGTATTTTGATGTAGACGCTTTCATTTCTGACATCGAAGAGCGCCCTGCCATTTGGAACTTAAGGTCAGAATTATACAGGACAGAGAGAAAAAATTGACGGATTCACGACTTAATCACGTTTAATTGCCAATTGTGCGGGAGGCCTTACCGATCCACGTATTTTGCAGGACATTTGTCTGCATGCTCACAATAATTATCTAACGAATCGTCGTCATAGACTACTTCTTTTCCGTCAAAAAACCAACTTACCCATGGTAATGACAGTAGGGGGAGCAATTAACTGAACACAAGATATCAACTGAGGTTGACGTCTTTTCAAATCAACGAGCCCCAATTTGAAAACTGAATTCTTCATAAAAACCACCGCAGCAATTGTTACGGATGCCAATTTGGAGTTCGCACATCCGAAAGTAGCTCCCGTAAGATTGTCAGAGTTTCAATCGTAATAATGTTGGAATGTCTTCTTGAAAATCTATAAATCATAGGTAAGACCAATACTAGAATATGCTTATGCATTGAATCCCTACCTCACTAAAGACATAGAGATCGTTGAAAAGGTACAGTCAACTGAAAAATCTGGAATACGAAGAAAGGCTAAACTTGTATTGACACAGGTGGGCGAGAGGCGATCATATAGAGACCTTATGATCTTCCACAATTAATACATTCGCACTTGCGAGGACCTCATTTGAAACCCTCAAGTACAACTTTTAGTTCTAATCCGAGGAAGAATTTCATGTCAAACAGAATGGTGAATCCATGGAATAAGTTACCGAGCGCAGTGATAAGTGGACAAGTTTATCGGAGACGATACAAGTGCAGATTTGGGCTCATCAGCATGAGCTGCCTGCCTAAAACTAATAATGTCGGAATGTTGAACACAGACCAATGTTCTCGCCCGGTCGAGTTCCACGTAGATGTCATCGAGGAGAAAGCCGAGCAGTCCTTCATCATCTTTTCCCTTCTGCACCATACACGTGGACAACAGCTGCAAACAGACAAGATACGATTATGTTGCTACGTTTGAAGAAAAATGATTAATCAAGTAATTATTTTTACTCATAATAAATGATAAACATTTATTTCTATAAAGCGTTAACAATTTAATTTATTGTGTTAATTAGATAATAATCCATTTCTCAAAATAAAATAAAGCAGACATTCATTTATGTTCGAAATTGAATTTTATTTTCTTGATTATTGTATTCAGGCAATAAGATATTTAATGCCAAAAGTTTTGATAAAATGTATGGGGAAAAAACAGACTTTTCGGGGCCCTTAACACACTCAGCGCTGATGATGGGATATGTTGTCATTGCTGTATATGTCAGACGCCGTGTGACGTTTAGAAACGTCATTGGCTCATTGCATTTCTATTAATATTTAAAAGCGTGACATATTACACATACCTGAATACATGAAAGGCATAGACTAATCGTTGATTTATTGAATTTAAGTTCGGTTTTGACGCTTATGTGAAAAGTGCGCCTAGTGTTTTATAAACAAAAGTTATGTCAATATAATATTAAATCTAAAAACAAACATTTTCATAGTTTTGTACTTATTATTTGCCAATAATAAGAAACTAAAAAAGGGATAGCAGCTCCGCGTGCGACGAACGACAATCGCGGAATCGTGTGATACGCGCGTTTTACGTACGGAGCGGAATGTGTTAACTTTCAGACAAAGCACAAATATATAGTTTTCATTCTATATATGGAGATAAAATGATTTCCAATATTATTTTTCTTCTATATTTACAAATAAGAGTCACAACACTACAAATTTTGTATGGAGAAATGAATGTGTTGCATCCTCTAACTTTGTACACGGTCGGTCTGTGGACTGGCATTATGGGCGGTCAACCTAATAGGTTCATTTGAATTACCAATGAGAATTCCCTTGTGAATTTCTTAGAGAACAATGTGTCGCCAGTAGATCCAAAACCGATAGAAAAAACCAGTGTCAAAACGCAAGAATTTAAATGAGATTTATCTTCAAAAACAGATTGTATTGGCTATGATGGTCTAATAATATAGCCCACTAGGTGCCCTGACCTAAACCTGTTTTGACTCCTGTGGGGATATCACGAACAGCTGTTCAGGATGTCTTCAATTGAGAAAGAGCTTAGGCTAATATGTATGATATTCCCTTACTAACTTTCATATTTAGAAAGCCTAGAAATACACGAAATGTAGCCATTGAGCGGTATGAATCGAATACTCAGAGAAAAGCACTACTCACGACGCAAAAGTGATGGCAATATATCCGTCCAACGGCGTAAAACTTTCCGAGCTTTAGTTCGTCGTCCGCGTCCGAACCGCAGAAGGCGCAGAGGCCGCCTTCGTCCGAACGCAGCACCGCGCAGTCGACGCTGGACGTGTCCTTGCACCTGGGCATCCTGTAGTGGGGCTTACGAGGGCGCTTACGAGGCGGAAGGGAACATAACCTAAAGACGCCCACAAAACGGCTGCCGCGCATTAACACTCAAACTAAGGCCTCGTCGAGTAGCGCGGCGCTCTTTTCGTCAAACAAAACATAGATACATAATTAAAAGTTACTTAAATTTATCAGTAAAATTGACGTTTAGGTCACGGGTGACACGAAACAAAATAGGAGTGTTTTTTTGACAGTCTTTTATTGTGTAAGCGATTGGCGGGTAAAATGGTGGTAATGTTTTTTTTTTTTAACTACTAATGGAAGGTTTTCTTATTAACCAAATAAGTTTGTGTTACAGAGTTTGTAATTTAAAAATCATTACGTATATTTAATTACAAAAGTATTTAAAACACTTTCCAAAAGGGTCCAATTGCGAACCTAAATTCGTACAACATTGCATTATCATTGCATTAGGTTATACAAGGTCACCTATGCGAGTTCACTTAGTTCGACGTAAATTCTAAATTCTAAAAAAAAAATCTATTTAATTTCATTTTCTTTTTTTTGACGATTTCTTGTTGTTTGTAGTTTTAATAAATTTAGCTAGATATATATATATAAATAAATCTAGCTAGGTATCACCAGAGAGACTGTCGCAAAAATATTTCGTCAAACAGTTGAGGTGCACCTTTAAAATGTTTATTTGTTCAGAAACTATTGTTCAGAAAAAAAATCATTCTAACCTTGTTATTATATTTCTCAATTACGTAATAAAATGCTAAGTATAATCAAAATAATTTTTTTACAACACTTGAATCTTTCTAACAAATTCACTCTTTCAAAAAACCGAAATTCACGGCTTAATGTTGTGACATGTAACAATGCAAATTCGGCAGAGAAACATATAAGTGTATTATTATTCTAAGATACAACTGTTACATACTCATACTTTCAGGTTTAATCAATTGAATTTTATTTTGCGAATAAAATTATGAAAATATTCTAAAGATATGAGTGTACCTACTATTTAATATATTAAAAAAGAAAAAATATTGAAGATTAAGTATCAATATACAATAAAAAATATCGTATAGTATGTTAACAAACGTTTGTTCAATTAATTTGCTTAGAAAAATAATAGAATAAACATAAAAATATGTAAATATAGGTACAAAAGTAGTATTCTATGACAGGTACAATTTAGGTTATTAAAACGAATACAGTATTTATTTAATACTTGCGACGAATCTTGTTATAACATAATCAAAATTGAAGTAATATATTTCTAAAATAATATAATTAAGAAACTTAATTATATTACTTGTAGGTGTTGGTTTAATGGTAGTATTCTATTACAGGTACAATAACAAAGCAACTACTTTAACGCAAGAAAATGTTATTATTATTGATAAATATTAGAGAAATATACGCATACAATAAAAATAATTAATGTAATTTTGGTTAGTCGAAATCAAGATTTTCGTATATTATTTTCATTTTTGTACAGGTACTTGCATAATTATATTCTAATTTTGATATCTATTAGAGTTACTTTGTACCTAATTATTAATATTTAGTCTTATTTATTTTAGACCTAAGAACAGCTAGAGATACTTAAACACAATTACGTAAGAAACGTTTCACTTCAAGATCAAATATTAAAAACAAGCAAAAATAAAGCGCAATCTACTATAGATATTTAATAAATCATTTTGATAATACATCCAACATTTATTTACTTATTCAATATGGTACAATAAGAAGTTACAACAATAAATGATATAATAACACTGAATGAATTAAATTAATATAATATGACAAATTAAACACCAGTCATTTATTGTTGCTCTGAAGTAACATAGCTACTTTAACTAGGTTAAAAAACCTGTTCTAAGAGCAGCCAGAAGAAGGTTGCAGAAAAATACAATACTTATTACGTACGCGAGACGTTACTAATAACAAAAAAGGATGAGGATAAATATAAAATATAATAAATAGTAATATAATATAATAATATTGAATTTATAATGCATTTTTTTTTATTGAATTGTTTTACATGGAGTATTTTAGGTTAGTTCATCATAGTGAGTTCATCAAGGTAAGTAGGTGGACAAGTGCAAACGTATTACATTTAATTTAAGCTTTAATTTCCTCAACGAATTATTCAGAGGAATTGAAGGATTAACCCTCAACTTGTCGGCATGGAGCGTTGCCAAATTTTATAAGTATTTTGTAATATTAGGATTTAATTTTGGATATTTGGTTCTGCGCACATTTTCATGGCCTTTTGTCGTTAAATTCGCTACGAGAATATAACGACGGCGCTGCCAGCTGACGTTGTCATATATATTTTGAAAAAAAAAATGCTATAATCATTTTTATACCTGGTATATTGTAACCTTGTGACTACTTGAACGAGGAACCCGATTTACTCCTAAGGGACCTCGACGTAACAATTAGACCAGTCTGGTAAAATGACTTTGTTTCACCTCCCCTCCAATTCTGCTGCATTTAAGACATTCGCGAAGAGCTGGGTAACTAAATGGATAGTCTTAGCGGGCCCGAGGAGTTTGCCGGGTCCGGGACCAAGTTCGTGTGGTGTGCGGCCTTCTTCGCCCGTGGAAACAGCACAGCACTTGTACTTTCCCTCTTCCTTTTTAGGAGAAACCGAGTTCCATGGTTCTGGTGCCCCGCCCTTGGTTATCACCGGCGGTGTTCTGTGTAACACCCATAGATAAGGAATAAAGATCGTAATTAGTTATAAGAAATGTGAATGATTGTAAAAATATAATAAACATTGTTCGGGAAGACCTAAAGATTTTGATCTTTTTAACAGCCCGCAGCAACGCCTAGTTAAGGGTAATATTTTGTAATTATTGTTGAAATTATCTACTTTCAATCACTTCTCATGAAAACTTTGTATTTTAGACATAGTGTAATGCAGTTTGCTTCCAAATATTGGCTAGTGAAATGACGATCTCGAAGGAAACATAAAAAAATACTTTTTTTGCACATTTAGAGTAATAATTACATCATTTTTAGTAATTCCAAATACCTTTTCATGTTACGAGGCCTGTAAGCGACCAAGAAAGGCTGGTTTAACACGACCGCGCGACTGCGCCGTGGGCCGATAGTTCTTTCTTTAGGATGAGCTGATATTTGTGCGCCGACTGGCAACATTGATTGTAGGACATTTTTAGTCTCATTTTAGCCCGGGTTTTGACGTTCCGGACGGACGGCTGCTGGCTGCTGGCGGCGCGTTTTGTTGTAAATAAATTTAGCTTTGTTTATATTTTATGGCGTTTTCTACGGTGCGGTGAGATTTATGCGGAGTGTTTTGTTTTGCAGCGATTTAACCGGAAGCGGAGATATCTGGCCGATAGTTCGTCGTGTGTCAGCCGCCTCTTTCAATATGGATTCTGAGGACCGGCCGACCGCCTCTAGGAAACGAAAATATTCCAGAGAATCCAGTGCTGCTCTCGGTAGGACAACCTTCCCGTTTATTTTTATATATTTTTTTTAGCAGTAAGTACGTTTTGATAATACTCACCGTACTTAATCTGCGAAGTCTTGCCGATAGCAAAAGCGTAGCATATGTTGTTGCACTTTTCGGAAATCTCATTTTGTGCAGCGTCTTTGTGGCTTTGTGCGCCGCGATTTTGTCGAATGATGTCTCCGGCGATTAAGAGGAAAATCGGATCGCTCAGCTTGCCGGCCAAATAATTTCGCTAATTAATTCGCTAATCCGAGACATTAAAACATATCCTATGAGGGTACGGGGTGTTTTGTGTTTTAGTGTATTGGTTTCAAAATTATCAAGTAGTTTAATTTTTTAAAATAACAAGTGTCACTATTAATTGCAAATTTTGACCTACTTATTTTTTTTTTATTTTTAAATTGTTATACAGTGACAACAAATCAGCCCAAAATAAAACCAGGGTTGTCAAAATGTGTATTTGTGAGTGAATATGGTCACATTTTTATAACAATGACGGTGCATAAACGGTTGTTTACTTCAAATTTTATTACTCGCCCTGCGATAGTAAAGAAAAATAATTACATTTTGAAAAGCCTACACACATTTTAAGTCTTATACGGATATTTTTGATAGATGATTGTGCATTCTTAAAGAGGGTAAAACGGTGGCCAAAAATGGGCATGGTCCAATTATCTGTTTTACTATTGAAAAAAATAATTAAATTGCTACACTATTAAATATGGTAATATTGAATGATAAAAAGTGAATGTATTAACTACGGTTTTTAAAAAACAAGCTTTGTGTTTTTTTGTGCCCGGTGAAGTTTTGTGGGAGTGATTTTTTTTTATTTAGTTTTTTAAGTGGACGTCACCACGTGTGATAGGTTGATGAATGCCCTGCCCCGAATAAAAATAAATAAAAGCTCTGGTTATGCATTTAGTCTAATTAATTGAGTAGCAAAAATGTTCAGTCTAGCTGAAACAGAATTTAAACTCTGGACATCAGAGATTGACCCGTTTGTTTATGGTATTTTACCGCACTTCGATGTTTGTAATTAAATCTTTTATGGCATTTTTAATTAATATATTTGTATTCGTCACAGAGGATGTTGCAAAACCTAAAGTTGGTCGTCGCAACGCATTCACAAAAGATCCCAAGAATGTCCCCGATGGGAAACTGACGACCAAAGACCCGAAGGGATTACGAGAAAGAAAGGTTAGATAATTTTTTTACCATCGGTTAGTGGTACACTGACTCAACCCCAAGTTAGTCTAAGCTCCACTTACTCAACTTTTACCCCTGGGTACTGTTCTTGCGAGCATGTTCACTAACGTAACTGTAGGCTAGCATAGTCTAGGGTTCCGTCATACCAACTTTACTCTTGAGCACTAACCTAACAATAAACTATCGCATGTTACGAGATCTCATAGCTTTGACCTGTTTTGTAAAGCGATTTTAGCTTTTAGTACATGGGCTATAAGCTGGCAATAAACAGATCGACAGGCGAGCAGTGGACTATGTTTGAATGGCATATAAGGAACCCCATTAGTAATAGAAGATATTAAAAATGTCTTTAATTTTAAGGTTGATGGCGGCGAGCTGACAAAGTCGCCCTCGGACGATGAAGATGGGTTTGCGTGCTACGGCGGCAAGGCGAACATTCCCCACGAGGAGACTTCGGGGGAAAAACCGGATTCGATCAACGAAGGTAAGTAGCAACTGTAAAATATTTGCACCTATGATTTTGTACTCCGCATCTCAGAAAACCGTCGTAATCACATTTAAAACACATTGATACAACAGCGACACGTACGAGAGAGAGACCGCCTTCCTCTCTTCTGCGACAACCCGCCATCTTGAAATCATTTCCGAGCTTCAATTTTTTCTCTGCTGTAACCGCTAGCGTATGGTCCAACGGCCTAACGCTTGTCCGCTATAGACATGAGATACGAGGTTCAATTCCTAGTGCGTTCGTGTTTTTTACCGGATTTAGAAACTAACGGAAATTTCCCTACCAAATTACTCTGGTCATATTTTTTTTAAGCATTAAAATAAAAAGATATTTGCGTATAGCGATTTCATTGAGATTTATATAAAATTGAAAGGATACATATATCATATAAAATTACTGAAAAATCAAAAATTTAAGTTTATTTTCTTGTAATTTCTATAAAATTCTAGTAATTAGAATTAGAATTAGCCCTATTAAAATTCACCAGTGTTACTTCCAAACTACGCTGTACGCAATTCATGCTGCTAAGATATATTATTATGTAATTATTTTATTTTTTAAATGCATTGGTTAAATATTCTGGGACCATCTGTACCAATTATTTAAGGCCACTAAGCGACTGTGGTTATGCCCTTTTTTTCTATCATCTCAGCGACGATGTGTTGTGAGATTTAAAAAACCTCGATCGCTCATCTTTTCTTTCTCATTATCAGGACAGCCGGAAGCATTGAACGACAGCATTGCCTCGGCAGAACGCGCCGACTCGCCGTCGAGCGACGGCAGCGGCGCCTTCGAGGCCGCCTGGAACGACGAGGCGTGGAACCAGAACAAGGACACAAAGCCGAGCCTGCTCGACCTGCCCGACGAGTCGCTGCTGCACATCTTGGAGTACTGCAAGCCGCGCGAGATCAAAGCGCTCGGATTGTGAGGGAAACCTTTTTTTTTGTATTATTTTTGTGGTTTAGTCATACTCGATGCATTTCAATTAATTCCATAAAGGATTTATAATGTTTGATACACAAAACTGCATGAAATAAATGTTGAATTTAAATACGTCAAGCGCCTATTTTTTTCTTAGGTTGGTACACATGTTTATAATTAATATGTCAATTTTCGGCCATTCGGCGTAATTGGTTTTTATAGACAAACTAGAAATACGTGTTTTATTGTGATCAGCGATTTTTTTCTAGTTTTTTTCTGACTTAGATTTTGTGTTAGAATGCTAGAGATCGCTTAGAGATCTGCTATAAAGAAAGCAGTCGCTACAATTGGTGTAAACTAGCGGTTGCCGACTTGACATGTAAAGACGTTGCGCAACCTATACGGGTTAGAGAAATTTGTAATTTTGGAGACATCGAGCCTTGCTAGTAAGAATGGTGTTTGTAATACTAAAGTAGGTTAAAATAGGATAGATATGTAGTTGTCTAGTCCACGTGTGCGTTATTACGCTCGGATATATATATTTTTTTCTCGATTGCAGTACGTGTATGCGCCTGTCGGAGGTGTGTCGTTCGCGCCGCGCGCTGTGGACGCACGTCGACCTGACGGACATTAAGTGCGGCCGGAGACGGTTGGCCACTTACATCATGGGCCAGTACTTGAACGAGGGCACGCTCTCGCTCGCCGTCAGGGGCTACTCGGACTCCACGAAGGGGTGAGTCAAATGAACTATTTTTCGGACGCGGCGCTTTACAGGTTGTATCCAAAATCACTTTTGCCCTTTCGGAAGATCGATTTTTAACGACAATTGAACGTTAACAAGCGATAACGATTGGGAAAACGTTACTCAGTTACGAGAAAAACTATTTTAACACACTCAGCGCTGATAATGGTATATCCTGTAATCGCCATATACGACAGGCACCGTTTCCGGGTAAAACCGTTACCGTCTTAATGCATTTCTATTAATATTTAAAAGCGCGGCACGTAGCGTATACTTGAATTCATGAAAGGCATAGACTAATCGTCTTTTTTTTCATTTTAGATCGATTTTGACGGTAAATAATTCGAGTTTTATTTACAAAAGCTATGTCAATATAATATTAAATATAAAAAACAAGCATTTTCATAGTTTTGTATATTGTGTTTTGAATATTGTTTGCCAATTATAAGAAATTATAACTTAAACTATAAAACGGGTGTCAGTCCTGCGTGGGTTATTCCGTTCGATCAACGTACGGTCGGCAACGCGAGGTCCACGCGTTTGACGTACGGAGCTGAACGTGTTAAAATTTAGTCAAACGCTAACCGCAAGTTAGACCGCCCATCCGTCCCAAATATAAACGAATCTGACCTGCGTCACTGGTGCTGCGCGTCGCGGATAGGTGGAGTTCAAACTAATTTCGTAATTGATATAAAAATGACGAACTAATGGTTTTCCTAAATTGTATATTTATTTTTCATGATTCCGGTTTAGTTGAGATCAACCACCCAAATGAGCAAACGTGATTTATATTCCTGTATAACGCGCCCGCTTGTAATTAAGGAATAATAGGTTCAATCTGTATAATAGTCGATTCGGTAATCTATGCATAGTGAGATAGATGGATCTTGTGGAGGTGGAATTTTTCTGAATCAATTGATAAACGTTTGGTGTTTGTTGCAGTTGCCAGGGTCGAAAGAGGGACGAGGTGTCTCCGGAGGCTTTCCCTGATAATATGTGCAGCACCCGATGTCACCATCTGACCGAGCCAGGTTTGAACCCCTGTTATTCGCTTTGATAAGAAGAGTTGCGTTTTTGGTATACGCACGCATCCAGTGAATTGCGAAAAAAAGTTTCAGTTAATATTTGTTCGATTTCTTTGAAATTTTCTCGAAATGATACTCTTCGTTGATTATGCAATGATTAAAAATATTTAATTTTTAAATATTTGATAAACATTCTGCGAGAAAAAATAATAACTTTTATGAAATTGATTTGAAATTACTTTCAATGAACTATCCTAAAATGCGAGGAGGGGGTTCGCCCGACCGTGCGGTTTACAAAGTACTTTTTTTTTTGTGACACCGGTTTAGTATTTGATACAGATCAACCTTCTAGAGAGACAGTAGGGATTTTAAATACATCCTATATACAGCGTGTTCAAGGACTGTTCCAGATAAAAAAAACAGCTTATTGGCGCTGCGATTTCAAACATGATTTGTTTCAACCTCAAATCAAAATTCATTGCGGTTTCCGAGTAGAAAAATTGTGCGATAATATGAAATCGCTCTTGTCATAAGTTCGGGCGCTGGCGAGGTCGCGCCACGCCGGGTCGTTCACCGGCCTTACCGAGCGTCTGCGCAAAAAGAGAACGCTTTCATAAAATTAATAAATTTTGGGCATGAATTATTTTAAGTCTTCGGGAACGGTCTTGGAACATTCTGTATGTGCCTGCAGGTTTATTTTTATGCTTGTGACATTTGTAAATTTGACGATGATTGCAGGTTTCCATTGGCAGAACAGACACAATGATTTGGGACGGTACGTATCTAGAATTAGGTATGTTTGTTGTTTTTTCTCCCACTTTTCACTTCACCCTGTATATGCGGTGTTCTTAAGTGGACCTATTTTATTATAGAATCTACATTTCGGATATTTAATCTAAGAACAAGAGTAACTTATAAATCCGTAAAGTCAGCTTAATCACAACCCAACCATACATAACACCAAAGTATTTAATTCATACTTGAACATAAAGTTTTGGATATTGGAAATTTGGTTTCAAGACCATTTCCGATAAAAAAAAAACGGCTAATTGGTACTGCGATCTGTTATTTATTAAATCATGATTAACCACAGTTTCAAAGTAATTCAATGTTTAAGTCTTTATTCTAAATTCTGACCTTGAAGCAATTCAGCGGTTAGCGAGCGGACACGTGTTTAGGCGCTTTCGCAGATTTGACAGTCCAAGGAAATTCCTATCTGATCTTAAATAGGAGCCTTTAAGTTCAAGGCGAAAAATATGTCGTCTCGTTAACTTATTTAAGGTCTACTTCAAGCCCACAGCATGGTCCTCCATTAGTGACCAACTTCAGAAACCGTTCTATATTGGTCGAAGGACCATTCTCACAAAATAAAGGAAATTTTTAGGAGAAAGAATGTCGGATTTCATTCTTTTCTTCCGCGCACCATTAGAGAGTGGAATAGTCTCAACTGCAGCGTCTTCAAGCCATTCCCTAAGACCCCTTCCCAGCTAAGAAAAAGGATAAAGAACTTGGCTTTAAATAACTCAGTTGCACCACCGGAGCAATGGTACCTCCAAAGTATATGTAATTCTAAATAAATAAATAAATGGTAATTTACAAAATGGCCGGTGTGAAACCTGCCATTTTTCATTGGCACCTCTCTCGGATAACTACGTCGGTGGGTTTGTGGGCCGCGAGCCGTCAAGATTGAGGTCATTATCGCGTCGCATGCCCGTCACGCCACAAATTTGGTTTAAAAAATAATTAATGAATTATTTTGGCATTTTCTCCAACGGTCTTGGGATACCCTGTATATCTCGTTTCACGGACAACGGCTTTTCTCGAGATCGCCTCTATACATACATATACGCACGCGGACGGGCAGATCACGCCCGCGGGATGGACACATTGTCTCCTATACACAAGAATGTTCGCAAGTTAAAACTACCCTCGACACTAAAACGCTAGTTCACCCTGCTGCCTGTTTTATTTTTCATATTATTTTGCTATGTTTTGTTTGTTTTGGTAGATTGTCGTCATTTTATTTTTTTTTTAGTTCTGTACTGTACACAACGAGACGTTTCCGACTGCCACTCAAACTGCCGAGGTATGTACTTATAGTTAAACACATATTGCCGGCGGTATGCTGTACAGGGTGTAACAGAAGGTTTCTGAAGATTAAACGGGATGAATGGTGGCTTACGATAAGCGTTTATTATTGTTTTGATGGATTCATCATTTACGCTGAACGACGTCAATAATCGAACTGTCTGGGTTGCATAAATTCAACGAAAACCCGAAAATATTTTCGAAGAGAGATTTTTTTTTAAATAATTGCTATATTAAATATAAATATAATGCCATATAAATAACCTCACCTAGCTCATATACAATTATTTTGGACCCTACTCAACTAGGCCAAATGTGCCCGTCCTAGAGTCAGGGGAGATGTTGGTAATGAAACGTTAAAAATGGTATGACCACGTACGCATTCGAACCCGCGACCTTTGGGTCAATAGTCCAACTCCTTAACCACTAGACTAGATTTTTTTTTCCTAAATAGCTATTTGCTTACACGGGGGCTCGCAAAGATGCCGCAAATTAAGTAAAAAAAAAATGACATGTCAAACTCTTGTTAATCATTACGCAAATATAAGAAAAAAATCCTGATCAACATAGATTTCGATATGAATGATACACAAATTATAGATTTAATGATATGCCAAATTTTAATGACAACATTGTAAACTCGGAACGGCGTTAGTACGAAGGTTCCGAGTTAAGACGGCCCTTTTAATGAATATACGCTCATGAATATAGCCGCCATATCACCCCCTTTAACCGCGCCGTCTAGTTACATTCTGTATCGAGCATTCACTCCGTATTATAAATCGTACGTGCAAATTTGAAAGATCGCTAACGCAACTAACACAAAACACGTGACATTTAAATATTATTTTTGTGTTACTTTGCACTGCACTTGTGTTACGTAATAATAAATTTGTATGAATTATTTTCGCATTTTTAATATAACAAGGAATGTAAACATTCCCTTATTTCCCGGAAATGGTCATGGCACATCCTGTATACCTATAGTCCTCATATTCGACTTGAGAAAACCCATAAATTTGAATTTACATTTTTATTTAAACTCAATATGATGACGGAAACAAGGTGAAGTCAAGGAAACTCGTGTAGTTGGTGAGTTCCGCACTAGAGGGCGACGCATTTCCCTATCCCGTTTGGTTCGAACAGTCCTAAGGCTGCATCGACCGGCACTATTTTACCCAATTAATACCATTCTTGTTTCACTTTATACGGTGGGTAGGTTTAACATGGTATTTGTTATAAAAATAGATTCTATTACCGTAGTACGGCCTCGGTTGTCAGCTGGCGTAATTCAAAATGCGCTTTTAATCAGTTAATACCGCAGTTTTTTGCTTTTTTAATAATTTGTTTCAAACCGTATTTATTACTACTGCAAACGGAGCCATACTAATTGTAACGTTTACTTGGAAGTATATACAGGCTGTTTTTAAATTTAGGGCACTCCTTTTAGGAGGTGATCTATATCGATAACTAAACCGGTCTGACGGAAAAATGTATTTAATGATTTCTATGAAATTTTGCAGTCGTTATTTCTCGTAATTGAGTAAAAAAATCCAATTTTTTTGCTGTTCAACGTTTGATTGTCGATGTAGATCAACATCCTAAAAGGAGCGCCCCAAATTTAAAAACAACCTGTATAAACATATATGCAAGGTTGTGTTTCCAGTTGTGATGACCGTAATTTGAAATATGGGACTAATAGTTACTCGCCTCGTGAAATAGCATAAAAGCGTGCTGTTTCACGAGGCGGACACTCGCGGCAAGCGCTGCGGATGAGACAGAGCCATCGCTAGCACGAAATCAGCTCCACTTTTTTATGAAAACGTGAAATTATAACCTCAAACACACAACAGAATCGTAAATCGTTTATTCAAAGGGACGATCTTCTTAAAAATACAAAATTTAAATGTTACAAATATCTCAATGGACTGCCCGACGTCTAACCCATTGCGATAGGAAAGAGAATCGTAGTCGGTCTCCGTTGATGAACCGCATGCGTTTTGACAGATTGCGCGGATCACCCGTGCCGTGCAGCAGCGACGGCTCGCATTGCAGCGGACCGCGCTGGACGCTCCACAGCACGCTTCTCACCTCTCTGGGCAATTTCTGCCCTCAGCTGACGGAGCTGCGCATCGAGTACTGCAACCTGGACTGCGATTTGGTGAGATATTTTTGAATACTTATATACAAAAAAAAAGTGTTTGTAGCGACACCACACGCGTAAATCTTCTTTAAGGTAGTTTGTCATAGATTCTGTGGATGTTTGCACCTACCAATGTACCCTGTATACCTCTGTCGTCAACTAATGTTTTCAAAATATACAGATGAATATACTTTTTTTTATAAACTGTTTTCTCTTTATATTTTTTAAATTTTATCCATTTCTTTGTAAGGATTCCTCCGAGTTATCCCACTTCTGATGTTTTCTATAAAAGTGATGATGTCATTACACAATGATACAAAAATTTTATTAATCTTAGATAATTTAATCTTCTCTAATACTACTGTCAACCGAGGTTTATTGGAGACATGGAATACTAAAGGTGTTCATATTTCCCTCAGGTTCGCATTACTGACTTCCCAACGACGCTGAAGAAACTGTCGCTGAAGGGAACTAGGTGCTATGACACGCCGCTCAGCCAGACCTATCTGTTTAAGATACACGATCGACTCGCCGGATTGGAGGTAGTTTCATTTTATTTTCTTTGTGTGTTTTCTAACATAAAGTTTGCTATTTTATTGTCGGCACCAAATTCGCACACAGCAAGCCATCTCTCTCACTAGTCACCGAGAACATAATGTCGATGGGAACGGAGTTTCACTGATTCCGGAAGAGGAGGTGGCTTAATACACCCATCTCACTCACTCCTTAGCTCAAGTTGTCAACCAGCCAACCAGTCAAATTGATAAACAGTATGACGAGTGATATTGGAATATAGAGATTACCAATAGTAAGATATAAATTAGTTACTTTTATATTCTGTGTCAAAAATGTCGCTCCTGAGAGTCATCCCGGTGGACAAAATATTGTTGTCGTCAATAATTATGTTTATATACAGAGATAACTGCATAGAAAAGTATTTTAATAGTAATTAATTCCTTTTTAGTTTCTTTTCTATTCTAAATTAATAGAATTCTTAGTTTTTTATACAGGGTGTACTTTTCTCATGCATAGCCTTTTATGGGGTTATTCTACACACCATACTGAACATGTTTCGTTTTACAAGTTTTCTTAATTTTGAAATATTCAAGATCAAGATCATTCAGGAGGAGCAACTATGCGTTTAAGCGCTAATTTTTTCTACTGTTTTTTTTACATACTTAAAACGATGTGCATGAGAAAAACTACATTCTGTATAATTGCTATGACCTAGGCCATGTACAAATATTTTAACCCCTACTCAACTAAGCTAAATGTGCTTGTATTAGAGTCGGGGGATGGTGGTAATGAAGCTTTAAAAATGGTATGACTGAGTGCGGATTGCAATCTGCGACCTCCTTATTAATAAAACAAGCACTTCAATCACTAATGACGCGCTATTGTTTTAAAGATGTTAAAATTTTAATGTCTTTTCTACTTTTTTTAAAATGTATTGGATAGTAATTTAAGAAGATGATATAAATTATATACCGAGTTGTTCTTTGTAGAGTATGGACGTGTCGCACTGCACTTGGCTCTCGGCCAGCTACCTCCTCTCCCTCAGCAAGATGCCCAACTTGAAGGAGCTGATCGCGCGCAGCTGCCACCGGCTGGGCGAGTGCGTTGCGTATTCCTCGCTCGCCGCCCGCTACGGATTCAAGCAACTCGAGGTACGCAATCATGTTTCCGGATGTGTTTGCTCGATCGTAACTCGAAAACGTCTCGCCAGATTTTGTTTGAATTTGGTACATTTGTTGATACTAAACTAAGGTCAAGTTTGCTGTCCGAAGGGACCAAAGAAGAGTAGCGAAGCGACCTATCACTGGTGCTGTAGGTACGCATCAAAAAAAATATTTTTTTTTCTACTAAATAGTATGCAAGTCTTTAGAGACGGAGGTTAATAAATGGAAATAGTGGTGCTAGTGAATTGAAAGACTTTTCGACGGATTTGGCGGAAATAAAATCTTCTCACACAGAAAAACAAAATGGCCGACAAACAGGATGTCAGCCAGCCATCTCACTCACTCGTTCAAGTTGACAACTTGCCAGACAAGATAGTTTACAGAGTGGCCTATCTAGAGGTTGTTACCAATAGTAGGACGCTTTTGAAAATATTGACCACAGTTTTAAAGATTTTGACTTCCGACGAGAGCACGCCTCGTATCCTCGTAATCTTCGTGAGACTTTCTATAGATTGAACTTATTTTAGTTTTTATAAATAGTAAAATATATTTTTAAAATACTCCAAGTGTGACACTGAACATTCTCTCGTCCTCGAAATACGACATTTCAATTGCGATGCAAATGTTTTTACAAAAAGCCTTCGCATCACGATTTCGACGACTTCTCGATGACCGTTTGAGAGAATTCCAAGGCGTTCGCAAACAGCCTTCTAAAATGAGTCGCCGCGACAGCTGGATAATTGGTTGGTTTATGGTATATATGAATTGTTGTCACCCCCAGCACTTGTATGATGGATCAACGGTGCTGTAAATTGGGTGAATTTCCTTATAGATTCTGGACATCCGCGAGACACCCATGGGCGACTCGGAGGTGTCTGCCCTCGGCTGGCTACCCAAGCTGAGAGAACTTTACCTCCAGGCGCCGCCCGCCCTCGGTCCCGAGAAAGACGGCGCTAACGCCGGTCAGTACTTTTGAAACCATATTTTGTAGCATTCGAACAATTGAAGTCCGCCACCAGTGATCGGCTAGTAATCTATTGAAAATTGCTTGAGTTTGCGTGTTATTTTCATTGGATCATTAACCTCACTTTTCTAAATTATATGGGATACAACAAAAATCGTCAACCCTACACAGTTATAATTGTGGTGGTGCAGTGATATAAGCGCCTTCATCTAAATCCAGAGGTCCCCTGTGGGTCAAATCCGGCCAGCTTTTCTCAACACTGTCGACTGGGTTAAGCAACAAGACATACACAAAAAAAAAAACACTCATTCAGTTACAGACTTGGGAGATGTTGTTTGCCGGTAATGAATGGCCTTGCATCATGAAAAAACAATAAGGCAGTTAGTAACTGCACCCAATTGCGCCTCCCCGAGAACACAAACCATACGAATGAAGAAGAACTTATAACCCACGAAACTCAGTTGACAGGTAAGCACGCTCGCTCTGTCACCCGGTATCGTTTAATAACCTTTCTACCACGGTCGGCAGCTCCGTTTCTAGTCGAATTGCCGATGAATATGTGTAAAGTGTCATATTCGGGGCATATTTTAATATTCCGGGCATATTTTAATATATGCCCGGTATAAATAATAGTGTATAAATAATGTGATATAATGGCCAGGTAAGGTTATTAAATTATATGATAACAGAGTTAAGTGACGACTGAAAGACTGTTGACGGATGACGTTTTTATCGACAAGTCACATTGTGAATACATACATATCGTTTACCGATCAGTATGAATTTATGCTTGTGATACCTAATTTGTTTGGTTAAAATTATTTTTGAAAAAGCTAATAAACATCAAAATAATCTTGACCTGTGCTGTAAAATATCGCTATTAATCGCGGTTTCGACTGCCGACCGTAGGCATCCTAATGTTACTTGGGTGGACAGTGCTGAGAAAAGTGACATTCAAACTGTTACCGTTACAGTTTTCTCTTAGTTCCGTGCTGCAAAACTGATGATTCTTTTTCCACCCCCACAGAGGCGTACTTTGACATCCCGATTCACTCGCACGAGCCCGACGAAGAATGGGACGAAGAGTCCGACATCGAGGATTGGGAGTTGCCCGTGAGTTATTTGTTTTATTGGTTCCAGAACTAAATTAAATAAACAAGAACCCCCGCCGCCAGATAGGGAGACACCGCCATCTATCACAGAGCTGTAACCCCAAAGCGGATTATTGGGGGAAGTTTAATTTTGCATATACCTATGATTAAACCCTTCGATAAAATCTCTTTACGTAGTACCCCAAAATAGATCTTAATAAGATTAAATTATGATTAAATAAAATCAATTTTGATTTTGTCTCTGGTTTGGTGAAATGGTGCTGCGGCCTTATCGCACGAAGTGCTTGCACTATGGATAACAGCTTGTGCTATGTTCCAGGATCTACCCCCCATGGGCGACAGTACTGAGGATTGGCTCGTAAAGAAATCCTCAGCCGGCCGAAAGGAAAAGAAATCCGGTCAGCCGAACGCCGACGAGGCCAGCATACCCGACATGGACGGCGACAGCTCAAGTTTGTATTTCACCACTAGCATTGATTGAACACCGCGTTTCAAGATGATCTCCGATAAAAAAATCCTGATAATGGGTCTTGCGATTTTAGTATTATTTGAAATGGTTTCCGAGGTAGGTAGGTAGGTGAGTTGGCGTTGCATGCACCGGCCAGGTTCAAGGTCAGGTTAAGTTAACCACATTTTTGTTGAAAGACGAATTACTGTGGTAATGCGCTAACGAGAATGATCCAATTAAATGATATTAAAATGTTTATTTGAGGTAGACTCCTGTTCGGGGCATTTTTATAACTTTCTACGGCACCGCTTGACGGCACACTGTTTATTTTATATTTTCATTCGCCAGGTGACTTGATAACGCAGGACACCAACCAGCTGAACAGCTTCGTGATTGCGGCCGACCCGACCAGGTTTAACACGTTCCGCATCGGCCTCGAGCGCAACATTCGACCCGGCGGCCAGGGTGAGTCTCGAACGGAAACATTGTAAGCGTCTTCTGCAGACAGCTCTGTTATACGCGATTTCAAAATAGCCTAATACTTGAACGGCTACAAAATAACTGTGAGATTTGTAGTCTCGGCGTCGCTTGCAACGAGATTTCTCTGTCGCCGAAGCTGGTAAAAAGTAATAGGGCGACTGTCAAAATAGTTACGGCTAGCGGTGTACCCGAATGCACCGTACGCTGTCCATCCGTGTGTGTAAATTGTGGAATGTGCAAGCCAGTCAATGTTGAACGCGACTCTGTATTACCGCTTGAAAAGACAAATATTATTATTATATTAGTTTTAGGCATCTGCACTTCTATCGTCTCCGATAAACTGGTCCAATCTGTTCTTAAATTTGTTCACATTTCCGGCACTTATCACTGCGCTTGGTAACTTATTCCGTGCATTCACCACTATTTGACATGAAATTCTTCCTCCGATTAGAACTAAAGGCTGTACTTGAGAATTTCAAATGAGGTCCTCGCAAGTGCGAATTTGTATTAATTGCGTATATGGTTTCAAGATTTGGAACATCGTAATAGTGAGTCAATATCTTGCAGGTCTCTATAAGATCGCCTAAGATGTTGATAACTTGGTTATCACAGCTACTTACAAATAGATTATTTTACATAATTTTCCTAGAATCTCAATTTCAGCAACAGCCTGTACAACTGTCAAATTTTGCAAATTGGCTGGGCACTCTGTCACAAAAATACTTAACTAAATTTTGTAGTAATCTCATGGCGGTAAGCAAATTAGGTTTATATGAATCTGCCTGTATTGTGCCTCGGTGCCTTTATTATGTACCTATCTGTTGTTCATCAGCCAACCGTCCGGCGGGCGCTCCCGACGAGGCGGGGCCGTCTAACGCCAATCAACCTAATGAGCACGTCCAGCGCTTCGAGTTCCTCGTGGACCTGTCATCGGACCAGCCCGTGGCGGCCGAAATTCATCCTGAACCGCCGCCCGCAAACAGAGGTAACTCTTCCGTCGTTGATTATCACCCTTGTGGGACTTTACTTTTTAGTTGACGATCGCAAAATTATTTAGTCCAAATTAGGAATTAGGACTAAGCATGAGGACTTGAAATATTGGGTGAACTTAAAGTCGGCAGTATCGTTTTAAGGGGTGATTCTTTTAAGGGGAGATACCCGAAATTGAAAAATTTTGTAAATATAAAATGACGAAATAAAGTGTCCTAAAAACATTTTGAAGTATGGTCGCCTAACAAAATACCAGACCGTGTGGCCGTACATACCTAAGAATGTATTGTAGGGTAGGTCAATTGGATAGGTTCGGAACACAACAAAGCTATGTGAAAACTTGAATCAGCCTTTAAAAGCATACTGCGGGATTTTGAGTTCACCGTGGTGATGGTGGTGGGGTTCTAATTATAGTTTTTCATTATAAAGGTAAAATATGAAAAAAAAATTATAGCCATTATACCCCGTCATTAATTCGTGCAAAAGTTGTAGCGTTGCGACTCTGTTTTTTTGTAGATATAGAATGTTTTTTTTTATAATAACTAATAATAAACGTTTATTATTACAGTGGATGACCAGGCGGGCGCTGGACATCCGGGCGCCGAGCAACATAGATACCCGTAAGTGGTTCTAATATTATTTTATGTTATTAGATTTTGATTGTCCTTACCTTAGTTACCTTACTAACTGACCTTAGTTATATTAGGGAATAAGTTAACACACTCAGCGCCGATAACGGTATATCCCGTAATTGCCATATATGACATGTGCCGTTTCCTGGTGAAACCGTTCCTAATCGTATATTTTTTCATTTTGTTCCGTTTTGGCGTTTGTATATGTGAAAAGTGCGCTAATGAATTGAAAGTGTTTTCGACGGATTTGGCGGTAAATAATCCGACAGCGCACCGTCGGCGTGTGCGTATTTCTAAGCAACGGCAGGTTTTTGTACTTTGCAGGGTGGCCAACCTGCATCTGGTGGCCTGCATGGGACGGGAGGAAGGCCACTCTCGTCTACGCCAGGACATCTCGGACCCCCAGCAGCTGGTGAGCGACTATGCACTCCTGCGGTTCGGTCGTTCCCGTAACACGGACATTCTGCATTTAGGTACGACACACTTATTAGTAATTTTATTTAATTTTAACAGTTGAATATTCACTGTAGTATACGCAATAACTTCTGACGGTAGGCGATTCCGTGGCGATCTACAACTCGGTTCAGCGAGAAGTGATTCCTTGGATTCTTGGAGAATGCAGTAGGGTTTAATTTGAGACAGCGCCCACGAAGGACTATTTTCTCAATTAAGTCTCAATTATATCGCCTCTTTCAGGTCAACATTTTTTTTAATAAAAGTAACAAATACGTACACGGCTTATCAAGGTTCTCGATGGGTGTGAAATGGCAGCCTAAAGTTGTGTATGGTGTATGGGTAGGTATTAGAAATGTAAGGAGTGATTTTGTACTATGATCGATCCGACACCGCTGTAATTTTTAGTTTCCTAAAACGCCCAGATATTATCTTAGCTCCAAAACGCTGCTAGCATAGGTTTCACCTTCGTTCCACTTTGTGTTACAGGTCCGAACGGTGTGATAGTGGTAACTGCGGAAGGCGGTCAAGGAAATATGCCCGGAGGAAAGCCGGATAAGTCGTCGCTTGAGGTCAGTATATTTGGCGCGGGTACGATGTTCCATTCTAAGTATAAAAAGATAGAGAACATGGGATATCTTACTTTTAGTCTGATATTACGTAATCAGCCTTGTACTAGAAATAATTTAATAGCAGAATTCTGCTATACCTACTCAGTAATCTTAAAGTCTTACTCAAAACTGCTACACTTAGACCACATTCATGGGACTCCTTTTTGTATACCTCCGTTCGTAACTGAATGAGTGTTTTTTTTTTGTATATCTTGTTACTTAACTCAGTCGACAGTGATGAGAAAAGCTCCTTTGAATATTCTCAGCGGCGAAAAATGACCTGGCCGGATTTGTCCCATAGGGGGATTCGAACCCGGGACCTCTGGATTTGATGCAGACGCACCATCAGCCCCAAAACTAAACTCGAGCGATGACGTAAAAGAAAATAAAATGACCCCTGAACCCATTCAAAGCCCGCAATCCAGCGGAATCTCTCAGCCGTCACAACCGTCACCTCGAATGACCGACGGTCGATGATTTATGGACACATACATCACATCATAACAAATACGACCAGGCTGTATGGCTTTTTCAATATTCATGTTTAACATGCAACTTCGCAGCCATTCAATGATGTTATCTAAATCTCTTTGTTCCACTAATCCTAGGAAGAACTTTATCTCCAAGAGTTGTGGATAATTGGAATCGGCTACCACAGGAAGTGGTGGAAGCTATGAGTGTAAACCAGTTCAAGAGCCGCCTTGATAAATTTCTTGAATCTAGGCCAATCGCTAGTAGATATGAGCATATCGGCTAAATAGCTGCTTGCTCAGTGAATAATTATAATAATAGTGTATGCTTCATCATCATCATCAGCCTTTGCCTGATGCAGGGCATAGGCTTCCCCGAGTACTTTCCATTCTTCGTGGTTTTGCGCCCTTTCCATTCAGTTGTCCGCAAAGTGTCATCACCGCAATGCATTGGTGGTCACACTTGTCATTTTTGTGTGGTTCTAGGGTGCCATTGAAAGACTTTTTGGTCCATCGCACTTCAGCTCTTCTTGCAATGCAGGGGCCCTGCCCAGTTCCATTTCAGTACTGCCATTTTCGTACGACGACACGCTACTCTTTATCCATGTATTTTTTCTGCTAGCGGAGCTTTGATTAATATATGCACTTTACCATCAACAGAAACTCGTCTGCGTGGGTTTC
This sequence comes from Neomicropteryx cornuta, assembly GCA_020383195.1. Taxonomy (NCBI): domain Eukaryota; kingdom Metazoa; phylum Arthropoda; class Insecta; order Lepidoptera; family Micropterigidae; genus Neomicropteryx; species Neomicropteryx cornuta. The sequence continues at coordinate 4,823,373 of JAHKQU010000031.1, forward strand.
AGGCGCGTCACCGACCGCGCCCTGCGCCACTTGTCCGTCGCCGCCCCGCGCCTGACCTACATCGACGTGCGGGACACCTCAGTCACGGCCGCGGGCGCCGAGGCGATACCGCTCGCCAACGTCATCATATAAACGAGCCGAGTTCATCTTTCTGGAATAGCATTGAGCAACATTTTCTTTCTATTTGTGTCCGTAGTAGAAACGTATGAAATGTTGTCGCCCGATTCGGGTCCAATATTACATGTAGCGCTTACGTTAGACGTAATCCTTGGTTCGTAGACCGGTGGCCTCTATCGGCGAATCTACGTATTGCTAATAGGTAGCAATAAAAAATGATCTCGACGGTATGCAGTGTCGATTGGGAGTAATGAAGATTGTGACAGGGTTCACTCGTGATGTTTTCGTAAGGGAATAAATAAATTTATTGAATCATTTAATACATTTACCATAGTCATGTAGGAAAATATATAAAATAAATTAATGTGTGTAACGTAATTTAAGTTATACTGCGCTTGCAATGAGTCATTAGGTCTGGTCCATTAGGATCCGTTGGTGTAATGTGGTCCTCGTGCTGAGGCGAATCTGTGATTGCACACAAAAAAATTGTTTTGTGTAATGTCGGCTTAAGAAGACTCCCCGAGACTTGGAGAGCAGCATTTTATCTCGTCTCCTCAGTACTCAATACAGATTTATCCTTACATATTAGTGAACTCTTCAGCACTATGCCAGCGACTAGAAAATATTCTCCGCGTTATATGAATAAAGTAGACTCACAAGGATCAGTAACTATTTAGGATTAAATTTGTCTATGCTATGTGATTCCATCACGTCAGTTTTAAATCGACACGACTTGTGGCCAGTATGAATGTTTGATGTCTCTTAGATATAAGAAATTTATTTATGGACACAATATGGGAGTTGCCGCACCTGTTTTGAAGACAATCGGACGCCACAATGTGAGTAGCTACCGACGTTAAGTGAGAAATGTGAACAATTTTCGTCTATAAGCGCGTTTACATTATCGCACTCCGGACCGGTAACGTTATATCCCATAATCGCCAGGTGCCATTTCCGGGTAAAACCGTTGCCGTCTTAATGCATTTCTATTAATATTTAAAAGCGTAGGTTGTAGCGTATACCTGAATTCATACCTTTTATTTACAAAAACTATGTCAATATAATATTAAACATATTAAAAAACGGGTTCGCGCGTCTGACGTACGGAGCGAAATGTGTTAAATTAAATCAACCAAAGAAACGTTAGGAAGGGTGCACGGATTTGCAGGCAACTGGCTTCTCGCTGTACTAGACAAGATGGCATTTACGATGTTGTATGTAGATCGGTGATAACACCGATTCGGGTGGGGGGTATGTTTCGCATTTTTGTTTATGAAAGTAGAATCGCTGGACTCATCACAAATGGCGCGACGACTCCCATGTTGAAGGTTTGTTAATAAAAGGGATAATAGTGTTTTAAATTAACATATAGATGTAATTTTTATGAATCATAAACAATATTTACAGTCCTAGAATATCAAAAAACAAATTATTAGAAGTAATTTGAATATTAGTCGTTGCCCTTATAGATGTTCCAAAACCAATCCCGATAAAAAACCAGCTTATTGGCCCTAAGATTTGAAACATAATTTTGGTTTGACCTCATATCAAAATTTGTAAACATCATGTGATAATATGAAATCGCTCTTGTCTTGTTCGGTCGCGCCGCGTCGGGTCGTTGACCGGCTTCGGCCGCGCCCGCGACAAAAAGGGAATTTACACGAGCGCTTCGATGGAATTAATAAATTTGGGAATGAGTTACTTTCGCATTTTTTCAATTTACGCGTAATAGGGAACATAACACTCCCTTAAGTCTTCGGGAATGGTCTTGGAACATCCTGTATTCAATTGAACTGTGCAATACCTTTACTACGTGGATTTTTGGTAAAAATGGCTCCTAGAAAATTAACAGGCAATAACCTCAAACTATGTTGGCATGCTTGCGGATTCATTTGATTGTCTTTGAACTATTGTGGTTGCATTCAGCTCGTTTTAAATATCATAGATTTCGAAGAGACTGCCATAGACAATAATTTATAGTCGAGCCATCGACACCCTCAACCAGATGGACGCGCCGAGTACTATAGGCGAAAGCCAACCATTTGGCTCTCAACAGTTAATAAGTTGCCGCCGAAAGCGTCATCTCTGTCTCGCGCACGGTCTTAAATCGTTTCATCTCATCTAAAAGCTTTTTGGAGAAAAAAAACACTCCGTGATATTATAGTATAATCATGAAAAACGCGATCAATTATTTAAAGAAAAACTTATTTTTTTTAAAAAAAGAGAGTTACTTTGACCTAGGTCATATGCAATTATTTTGGGTTCTACTCAACTGGGCCGAATGTGCCTGTGCTAGAGTCAGGGTGGATGGTGGTGGTAATATCCAGTATTACTTCCTTTTTAGAGTTGGCCAACGTGGGTTTTCAATTATTGCCTGTTAATCGTCGTTACGGTGCATACAGTGTAACACAGCATCCAAACGAATTTAACACAGTTTGAGATTTGTGTGAGTTTGGGTTTGGGTTAGCCAGAATCCGGTGGGTTAGACGGAGGGATTGGGAGGAATACTTTCACCGATTTATGTTGACTGCTAGGAGTCAGTGTCTCTTATCAATATAATAATTACAGTGTACCGATTAGTGTTACCGTATCATGTGAGTAAATAGTGCAATAAACTTGTTATTGGAACGTCTCATTTCATTTCTTTGAAGCCTACCTCATTCCTATGGTTCCCGAACACGTATGAAGGACATCGTTCATCCCAATGTGTGTAGCTCCTCGAAAGAGGAGACTCATTTTAATTTTATATAATTTAAGATCACGGAAAAAGAGCAAATCCAGTCCATTTTTAATAGCAACATGGTTGTTTGGATTACGCTGATCTGAACACGCGAAGTACTAGACCCTGTAATTCACATAGGGGAAGAGCATAGCAGGTCCAGATGTTATGGCAAAGACCGTCTCGTCGTCGGAAGTGATGTATTGATCTAGTCACGGACCATTGAGTTAGAGACGCGGCGTGAACCAAGTCTGCGTACTGCATCCATTTTCAGACATCGGAACGGTATTGGTGATAATATACCGACGCAATCACCGCCCGTCACCGGGCGGAGCGTAGTTTCAACTGACGGCAATGTCATGATTTTGTCATATCTGCTTTAGCTTGCTTACTAATGGACCTAATGGATCTAATTGTGGTCGATAAGGGTTGTGATTTTTTTTAATGTTTTATCTATAGGTAACAAAATAAAAGGATAGATTATTACTTATAGTGCGTTTTTAAATGCAGAGTGAACTTAAAGTCAGCAGTACCCTTTTAAGGGGCACGAATCTGAACTAATTTTGTTCAGATTCAAACAGAGTGGTTCAAATTTTGTTCAGATGAAAGTTAAGCGAGCGCTGTATTATTTCATCTATCGACGGGCTGCAGCACCGTGTGAACGTGTATGGTTAACGTATCTATTAGATTGCAAAATAGCCTATTACTTAAATGGCTTCAAAATAGCTGCGTGATTTCTGGCTGAGCTCTTCGCCGTGCTTCATGGTCACGGTGCCACTAAATCTGGAGTCTGACCGGACGAGGTAAAAAATAATAGAGGGACTGGCAAAATAGTTACGGCTGGTGATGTGCCTGTGTAACTTGTAGAATTTGTAAGACAGGCATCTTAAACTCTGTAACTACGCGATTTCGTCACTGCTGAGACAGCGTTCAATAATAGGGTGATTTCAGCGGTGTTGCCTTATAACGCATAGTCGCGTGGTAGCTATTTTCACCGCCATCACTGCATCCAGTGAATAGCCCGGGAGTCGGTGAATATTCTTTTATTTAGCAGATGAACGTCGTATTTCAACTCACTTAAAGTCCGCCTTAGCTAAGAATCAAAACGACCACGACTTATGCCTTTATTCGTGTGAATGTGTTGTCATCTCGTGACGTGTGTCGTGTGTCGTGTGTCGTGTGACATGTGTTCTCGTCTCGTGCTTGATTTTGTATTTTCCAACTAATTAAAATTGACTGGATTTGCACATTTTGAACATCTTGGAATCAAGCAAACGCGCATGGAAATATCCCAGCCGACAACATAACCTCAAAACGTCATAATATGTCAAAAGTGATTAAATGGCAACGGATATTGTATACATATACCATAGTGGCGAGTGGCGAACTAATCACGATTGCGAAAACAACAAAGTCAATGTTAAAAAGTAGCTGAATTACGCAATTCTAGTTAGGTCATGCTTAAAAGTTAGTTGATCTTAACTAAGAACGACTCTAAACAAAGGACTGAAATTTTGGTAATTTATATGAGATCGTTATTGGAAACCATTCTTTGGTACCTAAAACCAAACGCAAATGTCGCATCACGTCTCAAAAAAACCCGTAAAACATCGTAATTTATTAAAAAAAGTAGTTTCATATTTTTTATGACAGCAAAATATTCTTTATAATATATTTAAAATTATTTACAAAACGCGCCATCTGCGTATTAAACAAGACAAGTTTTTCCAAACTGTAGACATGCTTTATGACATTTGGATCTGTGCTATTTTTTTTTTTTTAAATAAACGCTTCACCTACAGAATTTGGCTAGGTGTTTCATATGAAATATGTTACAAATGCGCCAGATGAATGATGCATTTCTTAAATAAATGGCATATGTTGGAGTTGCGTATTACCTTTATATCGAGTTGTTAATCATACAACTTTCTATTTCCCCCGATGGTGTAGTTCTTTCTCTCTATCTTTTTTGAGAAGCTCTTAATGTAGAGAATCATTACCCGTAATTTGAATTTCTCAGGACAGCTAGATTTTCTTCTTATGGATTGCAACGGCAACGTTCAGCCAATAAGCCAAATATTAAACATCGAATAAAAATTAAAACTGCACATTGTTACTATAAAATCCATCCGCACTAAAGATTACAAGCTTCTAAGTTTTATGTCGCGTTAATAAAAGTCAAGATTACATTGACATACAGTCTCTTAATTATTAGGTAAACGTATTATATTTTTGTAACATCATTGTATGTATTTTTGTAACCTTAGTATTTGTTTTGCATGCAAAATAAGCAAATAAAAAAGCGGAATCAGGGAATTTAAAATATACTATGTAAATTATTTAACATTCTTTTTGTTATATTTACCGGATATTAAAGATATTTTAATTTACTCTATGGTTATGTTTCCAATCGATATGTCCTGAAATTATCAAATTTTTACCTTCTCGATCCCTACCACCTATTCACCATCACTGTCTTTATAAACATACTCGTTGTAGGACAAAATATGTTCTGAAATTCGTAACTATTAGCAGTGGGTAAGATGTTTCTTCATTGTTCAATTGATTCAAACTTTTGTTTTAAATGTCACGTTACCTTGTTTGATAATTTGTTTGAATTTTTAATATTACCTAACCTTTAGTTATGTTAACCACAACGTTGCATATTGAGCAACGTGATATAAATAAAATATAATACAGAAACGCACTCAATTTAAAGTTTTACTAAAGAAATTAAACGACTAGGTACTCATGTAGGTATATCTTCCAATACATACCATACATATTTGCATACCAACTTCAAAAAATGAGGAGGTCCTCAAAACAAAATGTGAATGTTTGTTTAATAGAGCGTTACTTTTATTTCTATTGGTAGGAAATAAGTAGGTATGTCAATTTAAATGATGTTTCATTACATTTGATAAGAAAATGCTGTTATCAATCTAATAAGTTCGCTTGTTTGCCTCATTCAACGCTTAAGTAGGTTTATAGTATATTTTTATTAAATATTTTGATACCTACCCGATGCTTTAAACATTACATTAAAATAATTCCAATTAAATTTTATCATATTGTATAAACAACAACAAACATATATACCGTTTGCTCCGTTTGTTTGCAGACGATAAAATATTAATGACCGTGAAGCTAGCTGTAAGCTAGTAACTGAGTTGGCGTTCGGCTGCTTCGCGCACGATGCGGAACGCTGACAGAAGCTGATTTCTCTATGGTCATATGTGAAATTATAAGTGTCAGAAAAAAATATAATTACGTACAAGTAAAAACTAGAAAAGCAGATGTTTTTTTTTTGCAAGGAAGTAGTTACCTATTATTCCATCGATTCTATTAAAAGCAGTTGGCATTTACGAAAAAGATTGATAGGAGAATTAACATATCGATCTACTTAATAAAATCTCTACAATGTATAAAGCAACGCAATTCAACATAAAAAGAGCGAGATTAAATATAACCTCTGTGGATTTTTCATGTGCGAACTGCAAGAGTGCTCTTGATCAAAATGAGCCCGTCAAAGTTTTGCTCGATATTCGTAAAAATGCATATTCGGTTGTTTGTTCCCAATGCTACTTAAAAAAGCATCAAAATAACATTGAAATAAAAACGAAAATTATTTGCAACGAATGCAATAAGCCAATTGCCAATAAACACCAACTAAGGGGCCATATAAACGCCGTGCATCGTAAAATAAAAGCGTTTAGATGCGAAAAGTGCCCCCGTACGTTTGTATGGAAATCTGGTTTAAGGCGACACGAAGAATTTGTTCACCGTAAAATAAAAAACTTCAAATGTAGTTATTGTAGCAAACGTTTTGCATCGAAAGCCACTTTGCGGCATCACATCGATGCCGTTCATTTGAAAATAAAACCATTCAAATGCAGCGAGTGTGATTCTATATTTGCGAAAAACACTCATTTACGACAACATGTTAATTTTATTCACACGAAATTGAAATTATTCTCGTGCTCCGTTTGCGGTTATAGGTGTCCGGAAAAGACTAACCTAAAAAATCACATCAATTCTGTTCATAGGAAAATTAAAAACTTCAAGTGTAGCGAGTGTAGTAAATCGTTCGCGACTAACTATCACTTGAGGTCTCACGTCGACAGCGTTCATCGTAAATTAAGACCGTTTGAATGCGGCGAGTGTGACTCTAAGTTTTCGGAGAAGTCCACTCTTCGCAAACACGCTATTGGCGTCCATATGAAATTAAAGAATTTCCTATGCAGCGAGTGTGATTTTAAGTGTGTCGCCAAAGGCGACTTTATTAGACACATTGATACAGTTCATCGCAAAATAAAAATAAACTTTAATTGTAACGAATGCGAGAAATCTTACACTTATAAACAAACGCTAAGAATTCATTTTGATTCTGTTCATCGAAATATGAAACGAGAATTTGCCTGTGGCGAATGTAGCAAATCTTTTGCTTTTAAGAAAACCTTAATTAGCCATACCGCAAATATTCACCGAAAATTTGCGTGTAACGATTGTAATAAATCTTATATTTACAAGAAAACCCTAATTAGCCATATCAATTCTGTTCATCGAACAATTAACAAAGATCTTTAAATACGTTTGCAAACTGCGTAGGTATCTTTAAATTTTAAATATAAACAAATAGTAGTAAATAGTTAAGAAACTATTTAAAAACTACGCTACAATATAAAATTCCCATTTTCTCTCCTCCTTCGTACTGTTTTACTTATTCTAGATACTAGTCGGTATTTATTTATTTATTGTGACATAATTAATTTGTCAAAGAAATAGAATTATAGTAGAACAAATCACAGTTACAAATGAATATTACAAATGCACCGGGAGCACTGCTATTTACTAGACTATGTCTGTACTAAGGAAGGCAGTGATATATTGTACTACAACTAAGAATGTCAAACCGTCAATGCACCTATAGAGAAATATGAAGGTGTCTATTTGGTATACAAGACTAGTTGTTACAAGTGCATACCTAATTCACTGGAAATGTTTAATTGGTTTTATTTTATACTTTTAAGTTAGTAATTATTGTAGTTATCTATTGTCTACGAATAAAATAAAATATAATTTTGTAACAATGCAGTGGAATAATAGATCGTACGAGCCTTCTGGCATACTAACTATATCTGAATACACAATTGCATAGAGCTAACTGCTTTGATTAAATATCGAGTTCATTCTCGATTTCCTGGACATAGTGAACTATTTTATCTGCCCGTATGCAACAGTGACTACCCTCAAAACTCTTACACGTACAGGGTGTCTAATGTGATAATGAACTTTCTAATAATAATAATTAGATTGATAAATATAGTTGTAATTTGAGTGAATTTAAGCGTCAAATTTCTAAATGTTTGAATTTCTTAAGTCCTTTTTGTATATTGAACTATTTTATAATATATATATATTTGGAACGGTCCCCCGTGTGTACGGAGCCGTGAGTTAATAATGTTTTTAGATGATTTATTATGGCGGGTAGGTAACGGATTAGCTCTGTGATAGAGCGAAAAGATTTAAAATGATAATTTGGAAGAAAGAGTGAATCTAACGAAAAATAGGGTTGTAAAAAAGTGTATAATTAATCAAGGGATCCCAAAGGCGGCAAGTGTCCTTCTCGCAGTCCTTAAGCGAAAGAATTATTTAATTTATTTGACATTTATTTACTACTTAATTACTTATTATTAATTTACAATGATTTTGACCCAGTTTATGTAACCATTTTTTTTAATATTGTATTTTAAAATAAATTTTTGTTAATTTCCCTACTTTCCAACCGTTATTTATTTTATTGTAAATTTTAGGTGTCCCTTAGGGAAATCTTAGGGCAGCTTTTGGTTTAAATACATATTAGTTAAAATTGGCTCTAATATGGCTCTAAAATGGAAGGGGTGCTTGTAAATGCTCATTTGATATAATTTCAATAAATGAATTACTTCGAATATCGACCACTGGGCGCCCACTAGTTAGTATGAATACATTAGTTTCGACATTGGCAGCACTGATATTATATTTTATTCTAGGGCTGTCACTTTTTTACAGCCAGTCTGATTTGGCTTTTGAGTGGAGCAACTCAACCGCAGACCAGTACCTTGAAATTACATTAGATAATAGTGGTTCTCGCTATGAAGAACCCGCAGTGGCGGTACTGCCATAGAAGCCGTAAAGCCAGGCTTGCCTAGATTTTTTAACAAAAATTACTATATACCTCAAAAAGGAAGGATTTAAATAAATATTTATGCCATCCTTACCCAAAAGTCACAATGTTACATTTTTCAAAAAATGTTTTTAAGGGAAGTATGAAGTTAACAGAGTCAATTCCTAAGCGTTACACATAGCAGACTGTTTGACAGCTGTCACTCTTCGAACGGCGCCTTTGACCTCGCCAAAAACACGAAACCACTTTCTTTAGCGATTCACAGATATTAATTTAGATTGTTACGAGTTTCGTGTACGCGGTTACATCAGTCGCGTTAAGTTGTAGATTTTATTTTGTACTACGCTGTCCTTGTATATTTTCGTATCGTTTTTTTGAGTGTCTTAATAAACGTATTACTCTTTCACTTTGCTTAGAGTATTTCTAAAGACAAGATTACATTTCTTGACGTTCACATAACATTTTTAAATCGTGCCCTCATTATATTTACGCAGTAATTAACCTCCATTTTGACAGCTGTCATCCTTATCACACCAAATGCTAAATATTCCAGCGCACATTCAATGCGATACAAATAATCGCAACTCTCAGTCGGAATGTGACTAAAATGCAAAACTGTGGGGAAATATTTTGTTGTATTTTAATACCAGTCAATGAAGGACAGGTAGGTGCTGATGTTCGTTCCGACGTATATATTTAATCTTCAAAACGGCCCGCAACAGAGGTAGGTATGTTTGAATCTATATCTAACTCATTTTATTAATACAAAAAGATTTGACATGGCCAAAGGTTGTATGGAGTGGAGTGTTTGTGCAGAAAGCTAAAATTTATCTTTAAAATGCTAGCTTAAAAATTTATCTTAAAAATCATACCTCTCTTAATAGGCACATGTTAATTGTAGGCGATCATTACCCTAATAACTAGACAATAGTCTTTATGAAGGCAGGTAATCCGTCTTGTTTTAAAAAAAAGACATGATTATAGATCGTTTTTTATTTAAAAATACAACTAATGAATAAATACATATGAATACAGGTACAAACACACTTACATATTATATTATATCTATAGTAATTGCAGCATTTACAGTAATATTCCAGGCATTCACATAATATCCAAATTTTAGTCTATTTATCGGAATGGAGCGAAGCGTGCTCCCATAGATCGACTCCAATTGCGAAATGTTTGTGGTCTCAGATCACAATGAGTTCACCACCGATTCATGAATTTTAAAGTTTTTATCGAATCTCAATGAGAAATACTAGGTCGTGATACAAGCAGAATTTTAAAATTCAAAATAATAAAAAAGTTATATTTAAAATATTTTCTCTATGTGAAGATAAATCTATTAGAATTTTCAAAAAGATTTATTTATATGAAGTTTGCTCCAATGTGCTGCTAGCATGAGTTTAACCTTTGCGACTATGACTACTTAGTCATCGCGTGTTTTTTTAAGAATCTATATTCTGACCGAAATTACACCATCTGTTAAACAATATAATAAATTTGAGGATTTTACTTATAATAGGTTACACAACATTCCTCGGTAATAATCTTGGGACTCCTGTTTAATACATAAATTATATTATTTTTATTTATTAAAATCTGTGTTTTATCTTTCATATCCATCTTGTGTTCTCTATTATTTGAATATTGATTTTTTTTTTACTTTAGTGTTTTAGAATAACTATTACTATCTTACGTATTTTTAATATTTTCTTGGGTTAACATTTACAAATAATATTTATGCTATCCTTACCCAAAAGCCATAATGTTACATATAAAAAAAGTGCTAAGAATAATTATTAGTCTAAGAATAATTATTAATATGTTGCGTATTTTTAATATTATTTCGAGTAACATTTAATAATAAATAAATATTTATGCTATCCTTACCCAAAAGCCACATAGTTACATTTTTTGAAAACATTGTTTAAGGGAAGTATGAAGTTAACAGAGTCAATTCCTAAGCGTTACACATAGCAGACTTTTTGACAGCTGTCACTCTTCTTCAAACGGCGCCTTTGACCTCGCCAAAAACACGAAACCACTTTCTTTAGCGTTTTACAGATATTAATTTAGATCTTTAGGAGTTTCGTGTGCGTGGTTACATCAGTCGCGTTAAGTTGATTAAATTTGTCATATTATATTTCAAAATTATCACCCCATCAGTATAGGGTGATAATACTATAAACTGCGTTAGGTAATTCGAATCCTAATCTAGTAATAAATATATATCAAATACTTTCAAAATTAAAATATTACTGCAGGGGTGCTCAAACGGTCGATCGCGATCGACTGGTCGATCGCGAGTGCTTTTTGAGTAGATCTCGAGAAGAAAAAAATTTTTAATAAGTAGGTAGGTAACTAAACTACAAAAATGTATTACGTAATAAAATAACACTGCTTGCGGCAAAAGGTGGAACGGTGGAAAGGTGGTTTTTATCAAAGGAACGCGCGGCACTTTTCAAAGAAAAGCCGTGTTGTTTCTAGAATAGTCAGTACACAGTACAGTCTAGTCTAGAAACAACGAGAGAAAGTACAGTCTAGTTTCGGGCGGCGCGTTTGACGGGAACATTCGAGACTTTCGTTCACGCCGATATAAATGTTGCGCCTGCAGGAATTTCTAGTCCTGTTTGCAGGGACTAGCGGAAAATAAAACAGAAATCATGTCTGCTATTAGAGAACTTCAGTTATCTCGTCCGACTGTAACAAGGCGTATTGAAGTCATGAGTCAGGACATCGCAGGACAAGCGTTACAAATGTACCTATATTGTGCAGAAAGCTAATATCTATATATGCTACGGTACGCCCTACCTAGGTAGGTAGGGTGTATCGTGTATGTACGACAACCCTGCATCACACACACTTGCAGTCTCTCAGAGTCGATCGTAAGTAGTCTAAAAATATTGAGGTAGATCGCCAGCAGTTCAAGTTTGAGCACCCCTGTATTACTGTATGTGTATATGATTGTATACACATACAGTAATATGTGCAATGTATGTTTATATGTAATTATATTTGGTATTCAATAACATATTTTGCCAATAAGTATGCATCGCTGTGTTTTAAAAGGCTGTACAATTTTAAAAAAGTCACTTTTTTTTAGTTGATTACAAGATATATCCTATGTTACACTTTATGGTAGGAAGAATTAAAATTTATATTTATTTCAAACATAGTTTTAATATGTCTCTGACGGATTTATTAAGGTGGTGTTTTTTACCCTCCTTTGCACTGCTTAGTCACTCGACTTTAGAATTTGTTAATTTTTAAGTGGCTTCTTGCAAAGCCATACATACAGGTTGTCCCAGGACCATTTCCGAAGACTAATGAAATGAAAGGTAGAGGGCATTCCTCGTTAATCACGAAAGTATGAAAAACTTCTCAACCGTCTGTTTCTGATCATCTTATATAGTGTTCAGATCCTTTGTATCGATATCCCATATTGCAAGGTTTCGGGCAGACCACTTTCTCTAAAACAGCCTGTATATACAAATTAATATAGTATTTAAATGAAAAGTATTAGATATTTTTGGACACATTTCACAGGAACAAAAATTGGCAATTTACTTAACTTGTATTTGACCTTTTAGATCAAAAAAGGAAATTAAAGTTTTTCTTGGACTTTTATATCCCCGCTCAATTTCAAATAATTGGATTAATATGAACTGCTGTATTCGAACATTTATAATAATTATTGTGCTGGCTGCATTATTTTTTTTTAATTTTCCGATGCACTGCATTTATATGCCTTAGTAAAGTTGCTTTATATGAACTTTTATAATTGCATTCACTGCATATAAACTTTCTTATTTTCCGATGAACTGCATCAATATGTTTTTGTAATTGTGTTTCACGAAAACATTTATAATCGCACTCACCGCATTTAAAATCTCTTATTTTCCGATGAACTGCATCAATATGTGTTTGTAAATGTGTTTTATTTGAACTTTTATAATCGCATTCACTACATATAAACATAATTATTTTCCGATGAACTGCATCGACGTGAATCTGCAATAATTTTTTTTTAGAAGTTGTATAATTGCACTCTTTGCAAATAAATTTTCTTTTATTTCGATGGACTGCATCAATATGTGTTTGTAGATTTGCTTTATATGAACTTTTATAATTGCATTCACTGCATATAAACTTACTTATTTTTCTATGAACTGCATCGATATGCCTTCGTAAAGTTGCTTTATATGAACTTTTATAATTGCATTCACTGCATATAAACTTACTTATTTTTCGATGCTCTGTTTCAATATGTTGTTGTAATTGTGCTTTTCGTGAACATTTATAATTGCACTCACTACATTTAAACTTCCTTATTTTTCGATGAACTGCATCAATATGTGTTTGTAAATGTGTTTTATATGAACTTTTATAATCGCATTCACTGCATATTAACTTACTTATTTTTCGATGAACTACATCGATATGCCTTCGTAAAGTTGCCTTATATGAACTTTTATAATTGCATTCACTGCATATAAACTTACTTATTTTTCGATGAACTACATCGATATGCCTTCGTAAAGTTGCTTTATATGAACTTTTATAATTGCATTCACTGCATATAAACTTACTTATTTTTCGATGAACTGCATCGATATGCCTTCGTAAAGTTGCTTTATATGAACCTTTATAATTGCATTCACTGCATATAAACTTACTTATTTTTCGATGCTCTGTTTCAATATGTCGTTGTAATTTTGCTTTTTGTGAACATTTATAATTGCACTCACTACATTTAAATTTTATTTTTCGATGAACTGCATCAATATGTGTTTGTAAATGTGTTTTATATGAACTTTTATAATTGCATTCACTGCATATAAACTTAATTATTTTCCGATGAACTGCAATGATATGCCTTCGTAAATTTGATTTATATGAACTTTTATAATCGCATTCACTGCATTTAATATCTCTTATTTTCCGATGCTCTGTTTCAATATGTTGTTGTAATTGTGCTTTTCGTGAACATTTATAATCGCACTCACCGCATATAAACTTACTTATTTTCCGATGAACTGCATCGATATGCCTGCGTAAATGTGTTTTTCGTGAACATTTATAATTGCACTCACTACATTTAAACTTCCTTATTTTTCGGTGTACTGCATCAATATGTATTTGAAGATTTGATTTACGATAACATTTATAATCGCATTCACTGCATATAAATTTAACTGTTTTCCGATGAACTGCATCGACGTGAATCTGCAATACGTTTTTATTAGAAGTTGTATAATTGCACTCGATGCAAATAAATTTTTTATTTTTCCGATGAACTGCATCAATATGCCTTTTTATATCTCCTTTACGCGAACTTTTGTAATCGCACTCACGGCATTTGAATTTTCTTACCTCGAAATGATCAATCAATATTTCTTTGTTGCTGTCCGTACGGTTTAACCTTATTTTCTCGTGTACTGAATTAATATGACCTAATAAAATATGTTTTCGCATAAACGTTTTATTACATTCGGTACATTTATGTTTCTTTTTACTGTTTAATAAATCAACACCTTCGTTGTTTCGAGAACTGTCCAATGTTGAAATATTCTTTTGTCTTTCGTTGCATTCCAAACATAATAAATGTGTCTCTTTGTCTTCACTGGTTAGTACGTTATACATCAAGCAGTGTTTTTCAAGGGTACATTTGCAATTAATACAAGTAAAATCGATCTCCTTTAATATTATAGTTGGAATTTTTACTGTTGTATCTCTACTACCTGATCCTATTTTATTATAATGTTGGACATTCCATCTATTGGTTTCTGATTTAATAAACTTAACATTGTCTTCTTTGAAAACATCCCATCGTTGACTTGTATCACTGTCTTCTAGTAAACCAGAGCCAATTTCGGAAACGATTTCCGATTTAATTTTGCCAAATCGACCTGGATTTATTAAGGATTCACGATAATTAATAGGTGATTGATTTTGTGTTTCATCAAAATTACTGTTGGATTGATTGTAATCACTATTTTGCTCATATTTTAAGATTATATTGCCATTGGTGTGTTTAATATCACCATCAGTTTTATTTCCGTTTTCCTCCATTTCGTTGTGACTTTTGGTTTTACACTAACAGTTCGTAACTAACTAACGTAAAATTAGTTTTCTTTTAATAATTCTACAATTTTACTCCGAAGAAGTGAAAATAAAGTGCCGATGCATTTAGAAATGTCATTTCGTTTTGACAGGAGGCACCTTTTATGGCGATTTTTTCCACAGCACAAAAACTGATTTTTGATCCGAGATTAAACTGGCCATTATAACGTTATTTTAAGATTTTTTTTATTGTAACCTTAGTTTATAGCAATTTTAAAATACTATAGGTAATTAAATTTAAACAATTTATATTTCAATAACGATTATTATTTACCTAAACTTTTTTAGCATTCTCACACAATAGATTGTTTTTGGAAAATTTACCAACTCTAAAATAATTTATTTAAAAAGTGATTTGCCGGTTTCGAGTGGAAAAATCGTAAGTATTTATGTAATGTTTAAATTTATTTTAACCTCTATTTTAAGAATTTTATTTTTCTTATATTTTCACTATTGAAGTCGGTTTTGTTTTCAAGATGAAATAAATATTGATCATAAAAAATTTAAATTTTTTTACACAACTTTAAGTTGGAGTGATTAATGATTTATAATCAAATCCTTATAAATGTTGACATAACCTGTAAATTAATATAACATTTTCTCAGTTTTTTAAAGTACCAACATGGCTGAAATCATTGTACATAAATATTCATACAAATACATGTTATTTTACGGCCACATTTATATACAAGTAATTGTAAAATTGAGTTGATGTAAGTCCCTAGCTATTATAGAGGATTTAATAACGTTGACATATTGGTGACGTCCATTTTAAACAAATCATCAAATAACAATATCAGAATAGCATATATTATATGTAGTGAGTGCGATAATACATGTACTTAGTACAAAAAATCCTAATTTCAAAGTGGTCTACCAAATTTGATATTTTAAAATGGTTTATTGATTTTTTTATAGGTTGGAAAATATAAACAAAGGTACATTGTAAGTATTTAAAATAAGACACCTTAATATACTCAATTGTTGTTTGAGTTTCTAGATAACCATTATTGTATTTTTTTTGTCCTTAGTTTTCAGCATAGAAATGATTCCATAGTTGAATGAAGTGTCATCTTCGCCGGCTAATTCAGAGTAGAAGTGGCCGTTACCGCGATAATCATATAATTGGGGTTACGTTATACGCGATTTAAAAAGAGTCTAATACTTAAATGACTACAAAATAACTGCGTGATTTTTGTCTGAACTCGTCACTGTGTTGCTTGCAACGAGATTTCCGTCACCGAAGCTGGAGTCTGGCCGGATAGCTGTTTAAGCCAGGCAATGTAGCAATAGCTGTGAATGAACGCGATTTCGTCACCGCTGTGAGCCAGCTTCAGTAACGCGGCTATTCGTTGCGCTAGCATAATAGAGTGATTTAAACGGTGTCGCCTAATAACGCGCATGACTACTTTAGAGAGGTTATTTTCGTTGGCGTTGCTTATGCACTTGCATTTGTATAAGCAAACATTTAGGTCAAAGGTCAAAGATTTGACAATAACTACAGTTTAACTACTACAGTTATTATAACTACTGGTGAGTAAGTTACCAAGGTCAATTCGCGAAAAGGATCGTTCAAAAATAAATAAACAAAGCTTTTTAAATTGACAGTCGATTGACGACCAACCGTTGTGTTAGTTTGAAGTTTGAGACTAGGCCGTGAATTATTTTACTATTTCCAAATGCCCGTAGAGCCACTAGTCTTGTTTGATATCGGGTTAAGAAAGACCGCAAATATAAATAATTCATTCAATAAAATGATCATTTTATTTACTACGTTTATTGTTCTAGTTCAACAATATTAATTAGTTATCTTATGAAAAAAAACAGTGTTAAACACATAAAAAATTGAGAATTTTTAATATATTATTTATACCCTATCTTTATAGTCTATTTTCTTATATTTAATTCGCTTTGGGAGAGAGCCTTATGAAAAATATTAATTGAAAGGCAAATGAAGGGTTTAAAACATAGCAAAGTTTATGAGGCTGTATTTAAATAAAAACCAACTGACCGCGCAGAGAGTAAAACCTGACGCCCTATAGAAATAAAATACCGAATTTCAAGGTCAACTGACAATATGCGTCGCCTTAAGGGGCTTATTCTAATTTTACATTCGGAACTAATTCGATCGATAATTTTTACTTCTGGCGACTAGGGTTGCCTTAAACTCTCACGGTAAAATACGGCCACCACTTATACCTGGGTCTGGGGTCCTCCACAGGATTTTATTTTAAAACCTATCTTTTAATGGTGCAATTTGGCCACGTTTAGAGAAAACAAATTGTAAAAAACCTGTATAAATTCTGCACAATAATAAAAAAAAATACTGATACCTGCGCGTTCTGGAGACCTGCTTGCACGTTTCTCTTGATGCGACTATTATGTGAAATGTGCGTATAAAATGGCATTAATGTGATAATGCATATAAGAACTATAGGTAATTTTAAAGTGCTTGTTTTAAAATTACACCGAGAAAATCGCCTCGATGAGTGATAATAAATTATTGGTGACTTTGAGGACTGACGTCTCTATCAGACCCAAAGCGTTAGGAAATACTTCCCGCAAGGAGGGCCAACTACTGTCCCGAGGAACTTGACAAAACTGGGGTTTTAAACAAAGTCTTCAAATATCAAAAACAACAAATAAGTGTTATCTGAGCTGCACCTTTTACACATTTTATAAAAATAATATAATTTTATGTTGAAATATATGCGGGTATGATTTTATTAAGTGATTTTAAGGAAGGTTATAACTTACTTACGGGGACGCGATATTATTTTAACCTGCGGTGCTATCAGAGGGAGAAGGGTAGTACAATCTCTGAAATTCAAATTCCTCTGCAAATTTTTCAGGCCGCTCTTAGAACAGTTATTTTTTAACCTAATTAGACTGGAAATTTTGCTATAACTTTCTTAGTACATAAGATATTAAATTCATATTTAATAGCACCAACGGTTGGTAGTAGGAAAGAGAAAAAGTGGTTTTTCAAAATTCAAAAAATCATACCTCTCTTAATAGGCACATGTTAATTGTAGGCGATCATTACCCTAATAACTAGACAATAGTCTGTATCAAGGCAGGTAATCCGTTTTGTTTTTAAAAAAAGAAATGATTATAGTTCGTTTTTTATTTAAAAATACAACTAATGAATAAATACATATGAATACAGTTACAAACACACTTACATATTATATTATATCTATAGTAATTGCAGCATTTACAGTAATATTCCAGGCATTCACATAATATCCAAATTTTAGTCTATTTATCGGAATGGAGCGAAGCGTGCTCCCATAGATCGACTCCAATAGCGAAATGTTTGTGGTCTCAGATCACAATGAGTTCACCACCGATTCATGAATTTTAAAGTTTTTATCGAATCTCAATGAGAAATACTAGGTCGTGACACAACCAGAATTTTAAAATTCAAAATAATAAAAAAGTTATATTTAAAATATTTTCTCTATGTGAAGATAAATCTATTAGAATTTTCAAAAAGATTTATTTATATGAAGTTTGCTCCAATGTGCTGCTAGCATGAGTTTAACCTTTGCGACTATGGCTACTTAGTCATCGTGTTTTTTTTAAGAAACTATATTCTGACCGAAATTACACCATCTGTTGAACAATATAATAAATTTGAGGATTTTACTTATAATAGGTTACACAACATTCCTCGGTAATAATCTTGGGTGGCCTGTTTAATAGATAATTTACATTAATTTCTATTTATTAAAATCTGTATTTTATCTTTCATATGCATCTGTTCTCTTTTTATTTGAATATTGTTTTTTTTTACTTTAGTGTCTTAGAATAACTATTAATATCTTACGTATTTTTAATATTTTCTTAGAGTAACATTTACAAATAATATTTATGCTATCCTTACCCAAAAGCCATAATGTTACATATAAAAAAAAAGTGTTTAAGGGAAGTATGAAGTTAACAGAGTCAATTCCTAAGCGTTACACATAGCAGACTTTTTGACAGCTGTCATTCTTCTTCGAACGGCGCCTTTGACCTCGCCAAAAACACGAAACCACTTTCTTTGGCGATTCTCAGATATTAATTTAGATTGTCACGAGTTTCGTGTGCGTGGTTACATCAGACGCGTTACATTGATTAAATTTGTCATATTATATTTCAAAATTATCACCCCATCAGTATAGGGTGATAATACTATAAACTGCATTAGGTAATTCGAATCCTAATCTAGTAATAAATATATCAAATATTTTCAAAATTAAAATATTCCATAGTGTTTATCCTATATAATGTTCAGTGGCTTTGTATCGATATCCCTTATAGCCAGGTTTCGGAAAGACCACTGTCTCTAAAACAGCCTGTATATACAAATTAATATAGTATTTAAATGAAAAGTATTAAATATTTTTGGACACATTTCACAGGAACAAAAATTGGCAATATACTAACTTGTATTTGACCTTTTAAATCAAAAAAGAAATGACTGTTTTTCTTGAACATTTATTTCCCCGCTCATTTTCAAACAACTGGATTAATATGAACTGCTGTATTCGAACATTTATAATAATTATTGTGCCGGATGAATTATTTTTTTTTAATTTTCCGATGCACTGCATTTATATGCCTTAGTAAAGTTGCTTTATATGAACTTTTATAATTGCATTCACTGCATATAAACTTAATTATTTTCCGATGAACTGCATTTATATGCCTTAGTAAAGTTGCTTTATATGAACTTTTATAATTGCATTCACTGCTTAGATTTTCTTATTTTCCGATGAACTGAATCCATATGTTTTTGTAATTGTGCTTCACGAAAACATTTATAATCGCACTCACTGCATTTAAAATCTCTTATTTTCCGATGTACTGCATCAATATGATTTCGTAAATTTGCTTTTCGTGTAAATTTATAATTGCACTCACTGCATTTAAACTTCCTTATTTTTCGATGAACTGCATCAATATGTGTTTGTAAATGTGTTTTATATGAACTTTTATAATCGCATTCACTGCATATAAACTTAATTATTTTCCGATGAACTGCATCGACGTGAATCTGCAATACGTTTTTATTAGAAGTTGTATAATTGCACTCGTTGCAAATAAATTTTCTTTTATTTCGATGGATTGCATCAATATGTGTTTGTACATTTGCTTTATATGAACATTTATAATTGCACTCACTACATTTAAATTTTATTTTTCGATGAACTGCATCAATATGTGTTTGTAAATGTGTTTTATATGAACTTTTATAATTGCATTCACTGCATATAAACCTTATTATTTTCCGATGAACTGCAATGATATGCCTTCGTAAATTTGCTTTATATGAACTTTTATAATCGCATTCACTGCATTTAATATCTCTTATTTTCCGATGCTCTGTTTCAATATGTTGTAGAAATTGTGCTTTACGCGAACATTTGTAATCGCACTCACTGCATTTGAATTTTCTTACCTCGAAATGATCAATCAATAAATCTTTGTTGCTGTCCGTACGGTTTAACCTTATTTTCTCGTGTACTGAATTAATATGACCTAATAAAATATTTTTTCGCATAAACGTTTTATTACATTCGGTACATTTATGTTGCTTTTTACTGTTTAATAATTTAATACCTTCGTTGTTTCGAGAACTGTCCAATGTTGAAATATTCTTTTGTCTTTCGTTGCATTCCAAACATAATAAATGTGTCTCTTTGTTTTCACTGGTTAGTACGTTATACATCAAGCAGTGTTTTTCAAGGGTACATTTGCAATTAATACAAGTAAAATCGATCTCCTTTAATATTATAGATGGAATTTTTACTGTTGTATCTCTACTACCTGATCCTATTTTATTATAATGTTGGACATTCCTGCTATTGGATTCTGATTTAATAAACTTAACATTGTCTTCTTTGAAAACATCCCATCGTTGACTTGTATCACTGTCTTCTAGTAAACCAGAGCCAATTTCGGAAACGATTTCCGATTTAATTTTGCCAAATCGAACTGGATTTATTAAGGATTCACGATTATTAATAGGTGATTGATTTTGTGTTTCATCAAAATTACTATTGGATTGATTGCAATCACTATTTTGCTCATATTTAAAGATTATATTGCCATTGGTTTGTTTAATATTTGTTTTATTTCCGTTTTCCTCCATTTCGTTGTGACTTTTGGTTTTACACTAACAGTTCGTAACAACAATTATAAGATTGGTTTTCTTTTAATAATTCTACAATTTTACTCCGAAGAAGTGAAAATAAAATGCCGATGCATTTAGAAATGTCATTTCGTTTTGACAGGAGGCACCTTTTATGGCGATTTTTTTTCCAAAGCACAAAAACTGATTTTTGATCAGAGATTAAACTGGCCATTATAACGTTATTTTAAGATTTATTTTTATTGTAACCTTAGTTTATAGCAATTTTAAAATAGCATAGGTAATTAACTATTAGCAATTTATAATTTAGTATGGGTCATTATTTAACCTAGATTTATTTAGCATTCTCACACATTAGATTGTTTTTTGAAAATTTACCAGCTCGAAAATAATTTATTTAAAAAGTGATTTGCCGGTTTCGAGTGTAAAAATCGTAAGTATTTATGTAATGTTTAAATTTATTTTAACCTCTATTTTAAGAATTTTAATTTTCTTATATTTTCACTATTGAAGTCGGTTTTGTTTTCAAGATGAAATAAATATTGATTATAAAAATTTTAAAATATTTTTACACAACTTAAAGTTGGGGTGATTAATGATTTATAATCAAATCCTTATAAATGTTGACATAACCTATGAATTAATATAACATTTGCTATGTGTTTATTAAAGTACCAACATGGCTGAATTCTTTGTACCTATATTCTTACATATACATGTTAATTTAGGGCCACATTTATATATAACTAATTGTAAAATTGAGTTGATGTAAGTTCCTAGCTATTATAGAGGATTTAATAACGTTGACATATTGGTGACGTCCATTTTAAACAAATCATCAAATAACAATTTCAGAACAGCATATATTATATGCAGTGAGTGCTATAATTCATGCACTTAGTACAAAAACCTAAACCGATATAAAGGTACATTGTAAGTATTTAAAATAAGACACCTTAATATACTCAATTGTTGTTTGAGTTTCTAGATAACCTTTATTGTTTTTTTTTTCATTAGTTTTCAGCATAGAAATGATTCCAAAGTAGAATGAAGCGTGTTTGTGTGTCATCTTCGGCGGCTAATCCAGAGTAGAAGTGGCCATTAACGCGATAATCATATAACTGGGGTTACGTTATACGCGATTTCAAAATAGTCTAATTCTTAAATGACAACAAAATAACTGCGTGACTTTAGTCCGAACTTGTCACCTTGCACCACTGTCACTGTGTTGTAACTGTACAATGTATAGTGTGAATGTAGCCAGGCAATGTAGCAATAGCTGTGAATGAACGCGATTTCGTCACCGCTATGAGCCAGCTTCAGTAACGCGGCTATTCGTTGCGCTAAAATAATAGCGTGATTTAAACGGTGTCGCCTAATAACGCGCATGACTACTTTAGAGAGGTTGGCGATGCTTATGCACTTGCATTTGTATAAGCAAACATTTAGGTCAAAGGTCAAAGGTTTGACAATAACTACAGTTTTACTACTACAGTTATTATAACTACTGGTGAGTAAGTTACCAAGGTCAATTCGCGAAAAGGATCGTTCAAAAATAAATAAACAAAGCTTTTTAAATTGACAGTCGATTGACGACCAACCGTTGTGTTAGTTTGAAGTTTGAGACTAGGCCGTGAATTATTTTACTATTTCCAAATGCCCGTAGAGCCACTAGTCTTGTTTGATATCGGGTTAAGAAAGACCGCAAATATAAATAATTCATTCAATAAAATGATCATTTTATTTACTACGTTTATTGTTCTAGTTCAACAATATTAATTAGTTATCTTATGAAAAAATAAACAGTGTTAAACACATAAAAAATTGAGAATTTTTAATATATTATTTATACCCTATCTTTAGAGTCTATTTTCTTATATTTAATTCGCTTTGGGAGAGAGCCTTATGAAAAATATTAATTGAAAGGCAAATGAAGGGTTTAAAACCTAAAGGGTTTAAAAATAAAGGGTGTATTTAAATAAAAACCAACTCACCGCGCAGAGAATAAAACCTGACGCCCTATAGAAATAAAATACCGAATTTCAAGGTCAACTGACAATATGCGTCGCCTTAAGGGGCTTATTCTAATTTTACACTCGGAACTAATTCGATCGAGCATTTTTACTTCTGGCGACTAGGGTTGCCTTAAACTCTCGGGGTAAAGTACGGCCACCAGACATACCTGGGTCTGGGGTCCTCCACAGGATTTTATTTTAAAACCTATCTTTTAATGGTGCAATTTGGCCACGTTTAGAGAAAACAAATTGTAAAAAACCTGTATAAATTCTGCACAATAATAAAAAAAAATACTGATACCTGCGCGTTCTGGAGACCTGCTTGCACGTTTCTCTTGATGCGACTATTATGTGAAATGTGCGTATAAAATGGCATTAATGTGATAATGCATATAAGAACTATAGGTAATTTTAAAGTGCTTGTTTTAAAATTACACCGAGAAAATCGCCTCGATGAGTGATAATAAATTATTGGTGACTTTGAGGACTGACGTCTCTATCAGACCCAAAGCGTTAGGAAATACTTCCCGCAAGGAGGGCCAACTACTGTCCCGAGGAACTTGACAAAACTGGGGTTTTAAACAAAGTCTTCAAATATCAAATACAACAAATAAGTGTTATCTGAGCTGCAGCCTTTTACACATTTCATAAAAATAATATCATTTTATGTTGAAATATATGCGAATATGATTTTATTAACTGATTTTAAAGAGGGTTATAACTTACTTACGGTGACGCGATATTATTTTAACCTGCGGTGCTATCAGAGGGAGAAGGGTAGTACAATCTCTAAAATTCAAATTCCTCTGCAATTTTTTCAGGCCGCTCTTAGAACAGTTATTTTTTAACCTAATTAGACTGGAAATTTTGCTATAACTTTCTTAGTACATAAGATATTAAATTCATTTTTAATAGCACCAACGGTTGGTAGTAGGGAAGAGAAAAAGTGGTTTTTCAAAATTCAAAAAATCATACCTCTCTTAATAGGCACATGTTAATTGTAGGCGATCATTACCCTAATAACTAGACAATAGTCTGTATCAAGGCAGGTAATCCGTTTTGTTTTAAAAAAAAGACATGATTATAGTTCGTTTTTTATTTAAAAATACAACTAATGAATAAATACATATGAATACAGTTACAAACACACTTACATATTATATTATATCTATAGTAATTGCAGCATTTACAGTAATATTCCAGGCATTCACATAATATCCAAATTTTAGTTTATTTATCGGAATGGAGCGAAACGTGCTCCCATAGATCGACTCCAATAGCGAAATGTTTGTGGTCTCAGATCACAATGAGTTCACCACAGATTCATGAATTTTAAAGTTTTTATCGAATCTTAATGAGAAATACTAGGTCGTGACACAACCAGAATTTTAAAATTCAAAATAATAAAAAAGTTATATTTAAAATATTTTCTCTATGTGAAGATAAATCTATTAGAATTTTCAAAAAGATTTATTTATATGAAGTTTGCTCCAATGTGCTGCTAGCATGAGTTTAACCTTTGCGACTATGGCTACTTAGTCATCGTGTTTTTTTTAAGAAACTATATTCTGACCGAAATTACACCATCTGTTGAAAAATATAATAAATTTGAGGATTTTACTCATAGTAGGTTACACAACATTCCTCGGTAATAATCTTGGGACGCCTGTTTAATACACAATTTACATTAATTTCTATTTATTAAAATCTGTATTTTATCTTTCATATGCATCTGTTCTCTTTTTATTTGAATATTGTTTTTTTTTTACTTTAGTGTCTTAGAATAACTATTAATATCTTACGTATTTTTAATATTTTCTTAGAGTAACATTTACAAATAATATTTATGCTATCCTTACCCAAAAGCCATAATGCCATAAAAAAAAAGTGTTTAAGGGAAGTATGAAGTTAACAGAGTCAATTCCTAAGCGTTACACATAGCAGACTTTTTGACAGCTGTCACTCTTCTTTGAACGGCGCCTTTGACCTCGCCAAAAACACGAAACCACTTTCTTTGGCGATTCATAGATATTAATTTAGATTGTCACGAGTTTCGTGTGCGTGGTTACATCAGACGCGTTACGTTGATTAAATTTGTCATATTATATTTCAAAATTATCACCCCATCAGTATAAGGTGATAATAATATAAACTGCATTTGGTAATTCGAATCCTAATCTAGTAATAAATATATCAAATATTTACAAAATTAAAATATTCCATAGTGTTCATCCTATATAATGTTCAGTGGCTTTGTATCGATATCCCTTATTGCCAGGTTTCGGGAAGACCACTGTCTCTAAAACAGCCTGTATATACAAATTGATATAGTATTTAAATGAAAAGTATTAAATATTTTTGGACACATTTCACAGGAACAAAAATTGGCAATTTACTAACTTGTATTTGACCTTTAGATCAAAAAAGAAATGACTGTTTTTCTTGAACATTTATTTCCCCGCTCATTTTCAAACAACTAGATTAATATGAACTGCTGTATTCGAACATTTATAATAATTATTGTGCCGGATGAATTATTTTTTTTTAATTTTCCGATGCACTGCATTTATATGCCTTAGTAAAGTTGCTTTATATGAACTTTTATAATTGCATTCACTGCATATAAACTTTCTTATTTTCCGATGAACTGCATCAATATGTTTTTGTAATTGTGCTTCACGAAAACATTTATAATCGCACTCACCGCATTTAAAATCTCTTATTTTCCGATGAACTGCATCTATATGTCTTTCTAAATCTGCTTTACGCGAACATTTGTAATCGCACTCACCGCATATAAAATTTCTTATTTTCTGATGAACTGCTTTAATATGATTTTCTAAATCTGCTTTACGCAAACATTTATAATCGCACTCGCTGCATATAAATTTAACTATTTTGCGATGAACTGCATCAATATGTTTTTGTAATTGTGCTTCACGAAAACATTTATAATCGCACTCACCGCATTTAAAATCTCTTATTTTCCGATGAACTGCATCAATATGTGTTTGTAAAGATGCTTTTCGTGAACATTTATAATCGCACTCACCGCATATAACATTTCTTATCTTCCGATGAACTGCATCGACATGAATCTGCAAAGTGTTTTTATTAGAAGTTGTATAATTGCACTCGATGCAAATACATTTTCTTATATTTCGATGAACTGCATCAATATGTGTTTGAAAAATTGATTTATAATAACTTTTATAATCGCATTCACTGCATATAAATTTAACTGTTTTCCGATGAACCGCTTCGATATGATTTTGTAAACGTGCTTTACGAGAACATTTGTAATCGCACTCACCGCATATAAAATTTCTTATTTTCTGATGAACTGCTTTAATATGATTTTCTAAATCTGCTTTACGCGAACATTTGTAATCGCACTCACGACATTTGAATTTTCTTACCTCGAAATGATCAATCAATAAATCTTTGTTGCTGTCCGTACGGTTTAACCTTGTTTTCTCGTGTACAGAATTAATATGACTTAATAAAATATTTTTTCGCATAAACGTTTTATTACATTCGGTACATTTATGTTTTTTTTTACTCTTTAATAATTTAATAACTTCGTTGTTTCGAGAACTGTCCAATGTTGAAATATTCTTTTGTCTTTCGTTGCATTCCAAACATAATAAATTTGTCTCTTTGTTTTCACTGGTTAGTACGTTATACATCAAGCAGTGTTTTTCAAGGGTACATTTGCAATTAATACAAGTAAAATCGATCTCCTTTAATATTATAGATGGAATATTTACTGTTGTATCTTTACTACCTGATCCTATTTTATTATAATGTTGAACATTCCAGCTATTGGTTTCTGATTTAATAAACTTAACATTGTCTTCTTCGAAAACATCCCATCGTTGACTTGTATCAATGTCTTCTAGTAAACCAGAGCCAATTTCGGTAACGATTTCCGATTTAATTTTACCAAATCCACCTGGATTTATTAAGGATTCACGATAATTAATAGGTGATTGATTTCGTGTTTCATTAAAATTACTGTTGGATTGATTGCAATCACTATTTTGCTCATATTTAAAGATTATATTGCCATTGGTTTGTTTAATATCAACATCACTTTTATTTCCGTTTTCCTCCATTTCGTTGTGACTTTTGGCTTAACTCTAACAGTTCGTAACTAACAATTATAAGATTAGTTTTCTTTTAATAATTCTACAAAATTAACTCTGAAGAAGTGAAAATAAAGTGCCGATGCGTTTAGAAATGTCATTTCGTTTTGACAGGAGGCACCTTTTATGGCGATTTTTTTCCACAGCACAAAAACTGATTTTTGATCCGAGATTAAACTGGCCATTATAAAGAACTTTTAAGATTTTTTTTTATTGTAACCAAAGTTTATAGCCGTTTTAATATACCATAGGTAGTTAAATTTTAGCAATTTATAATTAATTACCTAGATTTTTTTAACATTCTCACACATTAGGTTGTTCTTGGAAAATTTACCAACTCCAAAATTTAAGATTCTTAAATTTAAATCATTTAAGAACTAATTTGCCGGTTTCAAGTGTAAAAACCGCAAGTATTTATGTAAGTTACTATATGAATTACTATTTCCTTTACTATATGAATTTTCTCTTTCGTATATTTTCACTATTGAAGTCGGTTTTGAATTCAAGATAAATAAATATTGACCATAAAATTTAAGATATTTTTACACAACTTTAAAAAATTCTAAAGTTTTTTATGATTAATGATTTATAATCAAATCCTTATAAATGTTGACATAACCTATAAATTAATATAACATTTGCTCTGTGTTTTTTAAAGTACCAACATGGCTGAATTCATTCTACCGATATTCTTACATATACATGTTATTTTAGGTGCTACATTGATATACAAGTAATTGTAATATTGAGTTGATGTAAGTTCCTAGCTATTATAGAGGATTTAATAACGTTGGCATATTGGTGACGTCCATTTTAATCAAATCATCAAATAACAATTTCAGAACAGCATTTATTATATGCAATGAGTGCGATAATACATGTACTTAGTACAAAAACGTTAATTTCAAAGATTTCTCGAAGTGTTTATCGATTTTTTTGTAGGTTGGATAATATAAACAAAGGTACATTGTAAGTATTTAAAATAAGACACCTTAATATACTTAATTGTTGTTTGATAACCTTTATTGTATTTTTTTTTTCATTAGTTTTCAGCATAGAAATGATTCCATAGTTGAATGAAGCGTGTTTGTGTGTCATCTTCGGCGGCTAATCCAGAGTAGAAGTGGTAATCATATAACTGGGGTTACGTTATACGCGATTTTAAAAGAGTACAATGACTCTTAAATGACTACAAAATAACTGCGTGATTTTTGTCTGAACTCGTCACTCTGAACTCGTCACAATGTATAGGGTGAATGTAGCAATGGTTGTGAATGAACGCGATTTCGTCACCGCTTTGAACCAACTTCAGTAACGCGGCTATTCGTTGCGCTAGATTAATAGGGTGATTTAAACGGTGTCGCCTAATAATGCGCATGACTACGTTAGTGAGGTTATTATTCATTGGCGGTGCTTATGCACTTGTATTTGTATAAGCTAACATTTAGGGCCGGTTGTGCCATCAAAGGTCAAAGATTTGACAATAACTACGCACAGTTTTACTACTACAGTTATTATAACTACTGGTGAGTAAGTTACCAAGGTCAATTCGCGAAAAGGATCATTTAAAAAAATAAATAAACAAGCTAATTGTCAGTCGATTGACGACCAACCGTTGTGTTACTTTGAAGTTTGAGACTAGGCCGTGAATTATTTTACTATTTCCAAATGCCCGTAAAGTCTTGTGTGATATCGGGTTAAGAAAGTATAAGACCCATTTTATAAAATGATAATTTTACTACTTACGTTTATTGGTCTACTTCAACAATATCATTTGGTTATCTTATGAAAAAAAAACAGTGTTAAACACATAAAAAATTGAGAATTTTTAATATATTATTTATACCCTATAGTCTATTTTCTTATATTTAATTCGCTTTGGGAGAGAGCCTTATGAAAAATATTAATTGAAAGGCAAATGAAGGGTTTAAAACATAGCAAAGTTTATGAGGCTGTATTTAAATAAAAACCAACTCACCGCGCAGAGAGTAAAACCTGACGCCCTATAGAAATAAAATACCGAATTTCAAGGTCGACTGTCAATATGCGTCGCCTTAAGGGGCTTATTCTAATTTTACATTCGGAACTAATTCGATCGAGCATTTTTACTTCTGGCGACTAGGGTTGCCTTAAACTCTCACGGTAAAATACGGCCACCACACATACCGGGGTCTGGGGTCCTCCACAGGATTTTATTTTAAAACCTATCTTTTAATGGTGGAATTTGGCCACGTTTAGAGAAAACAAATTGTAAAAAACCTGTATAAATTCTGTACAATTATAAAAAAAATACTGATACCTGCCCGTTCTGGAAACCTGCTTGCACGTTTCTCTTGATGCGACTATTATGTGAAATGTGCGTATAAAATGGCCTTAATGTGATAATGCATATAAGAACTATAGATATCTATAAAGTGCTTGTTTTAAAATTACACCGAGAAAATAGCCTCGATGTTTGATAATAAATTATTGGTGACTTTGAGGACTGACGTCTCTATCAGACCCAAAGCGTTAGGAAATACTTCCCGCAAGGAGGACCAACTACTCTCCCGAGGAACTTGACAAAACTGGGGTTTTAAACAAAGTCTTCAAATATCAAAAACAACAAATAAGTGTTATCTGAGCTGCAGCCTTTTACACATTTTATTAAAATAATATAATTTTATGTTGAGATATATGCGAGTATGATTTTATTAACTGATTTTAAGGAGGGTTATAACTTACTTACGGGAACGCAATATTATTTTAACCTTCGGTGCTATCAGCGGGAGAAGGGTAGTAGAATCTCTGAAATTCAAATTCCTCTGCAAATTTTTCAGGCCGCTCTTAGAACAGTTATTTTTTAACCTAATTAGACTGAAAATTTTGCTATAACCTTTTTAGTACATAAGATATTAAATTCATATTTAATAGCACCAACGGTTGGTAGTAGGGAAGAGAAAAAGTGGTTTTTCAAAATTCAAAAAAATCATACCTCTCTTAACAGGCACATGTTAATTGTAGGCGATCATTACCCTAATAACTAGACAATAGTCTGTATCAAGGCAGGTAATCCGTTTTGTTTAAAAAAAAAGACATGATTAGAGATCGTTTTTTTATTTAAAAATACAACTAATGAATAAATACATATGAATACAGGCACAAACACACTTACATATTATATTATATCTATAGTATTTGCAGCATTTACAGTAATATTCCAGGCATTCACATGATATCCAAATTTTAGTCTATTTATCGGAATGGAGCGAAGCGTGCTCCCATAGATCGACTCCAATTGCGAAATGTTTGTGGTCTCAGATCACAATGAGTTCACCACCGATTCATGAATTTTAAAGTTTTTTCACAAGCAAAATTTTAAAATTCAAAATAACTAAAAAGTTATATTTAAAATATTTTCTCTATGTGAAGACAAATCTATTAGAAATTTTCAAAAAGATTTATTTATATGAAGTTTGCTCCAATGTGCTGCTAGCATGCATGAGTTTCACCTTTGCGACTAAGGCTACTTAGTCATCGTGTGATTTTTAAAGAAACTATATTCCGACCGAAATTATACAATCTATTGAAAAATATAATAAATTGCAGGATTTTACTCATAGTAGGTTACACAACATTCCTCGGTAATAATCTTGGGACGCCTGTTTAATACATAATTTACATTAATTTCTATTTATTAAAATCTGTGTTTTATCTTTCATATGCATCTGTTCTCTTTTTATTTGAATATTGTTTTTTTTTTACCTTAGTGTCTTAGAATAACTATTAATATCTTACGTCAATTCCTAAGCGTTACACATAGCAGACTTTTTGACAGCTGTCACTCTTCTTCGAACGGCGCCTTTGACCTCGCCAAAAACACGAAAACGCTTTCTTTAGCATTTTACAGATATTAATTTAGATTGTCACGAGTTTCGTGTGCGTGGTTACATCAGTCGCGTAAAGTTGATTAAATTTGTCATATTATATTTCAAAATTATCACCCCATCAGTATGGGGTGATAATACTCTAAACTGCGTTAGGTAATTCGAATCCTAATCTAGTAATAAATATATATCAAATACTTTCAAAATTAAAATATTACTGTATGTGTATATGTTTGTGTACACATAC
This sequence comes from Neomicropteryx cornuta, assembly GCA_020383195.1. Taxonomy (NCBI): domain Eukaryota; kingdom Metazoa; phylum Arthropoda; class Insecta; order Lepidoptera; family Micropterigidae; genus Neomicropteryx; species Neomicropteryx cornuta. The sequence continues at coordinate 4,854,922 of JAHKQU010000031.1, forward strand.
AGTAAAATGTGTAATGTAAGTGTATATTTAATTATATTTAGTATTCAATAACATATTTTGCCAATAAGTATGCATCGCTGTGTTTTAAAAGGCTGTACAATTTAAAAAAAGTCACATTTTTTTAGTTGATTACAAGATACATCCTATGTTACATTTTATGGTAGGAAGAATTAAAATTTATATTTATTTCATAAATAGTTTTGATGTCTCTGACGGATTTATTAAGGTGGTGTTTTTTACCCTCCTTTGCACTGCTCAACCACTCGATTTTAGAATTTGTTAACTTTCAAGTGGCTTCTTGGAAAGGCATACAGGTTGTCCCAGGACCATTCCCGAAGACTAATGAAATGTAATAAAATTAAAGGTAGGGCATTCCTCGTTAATCACGAAAGTATGAAAAACTTCTCAACCGTCTGTTTCGGATCAGCCTATATAGTGTTCAGGGGCGTTGTATCGATATCCCTTGTTGCCAGGTTTCGGGCAGACCACTGTCTCTAAAACAGCCTGTATATACAAATTAATATAGTATTTAAATGAAAACTATTAGATATTTTTGGACATATTTCACAGGAACAAAAATTGGCAATTTACTAACTTGTATTTGACCTTTTAGATCAAAAAAGAAATTAAAGTTTTTCTTGGACTTTTATATCCCCGCTCATTTTCAAACAACTAGATTAATATGAACATTCGAACATTTATAATAATTATTGTGCTGGCTGCATTATTTTTTTTTAATTTTCCGATGCACTGCATTTATATGCCTTAGTAAAGTTGCTTTATATGAACTTTTATAATTGCATTCACTGCTTAGATTTTCTTATTTTCCGATGAACTGAATCCATATGTTTTTGTAATTGTGCTTCACGAAAACATTTATAATCGCACTCACTGCATTTAAAATCTCTTATTTTCCGATGTACTGCATCAATATGATTTCGTAAATGTGCTTTTCGTGTAAATTTATAATTGCACTCACTGCATTTAAACTTCCTTATTTTTCGATGAACTGCATCGACGTGAATCTGCAATAATTTTTTTTTAGAAGTTGTATAATTGCACTCGTTGCAAATAAATTTTCTTTTATTTCGATGGACTGCATCAATATGTGTTTTTAGATTTGCTTTATATGAACTTTTATAATTGCATTCACTGCATATAAACTTACTTGTTTTTCGATGAACTGCATCGTTATGCCTTCGTAAAGTTGGTTTATATGAACTTTTATAATTGCATTCACTGCATATAAACTTACTTATTTTTCGATGCTCTGTTTCAATATGTTGTTGTAATTGTGCTTTTCGTGAACATTTATAATTGCACTCACTACATTTAAACTTCCTTATTTTTCGATGAACTGCATCAATATGTGTTTGTAAATGTGTTTTATATGAACTTTTATAATCGCATTCACTGCATATTAACTTACTTATTTTCCGATGAACTGCATTAATATGTTTTTGTAATTGTGCTTCACGAAAACATTTATAATCGCACTCACTGCATTTAAAATCTCTTATTTTCCGATGTACTGCATCAATATGATTTCGTAAATGTGCTTTTCGTGTAAATTTATAATTGCACTCACTGCATTTAAACTTCCTTATTTTTCGATGAACTGCATCGACGTGAATCTGCAATAATTTTTTTTTAGAAGTTGTATAATTGCACTCGTTGCAAATAAATTTTCTTTTATTTCGATGGACTGCATCAATATGTGTTTTTAGATTTGCTTTATATGAACTTTTATAATTGCATTCACTGCATATAAACTTACTTGTTTTTCGATGAACTGCATCGATATGCCTTCGTAAAGTTGGTTTATATGAACTTTTATAATTGCATTCACTGCATATAAACTTACTTATTTTTCGATGCTCTGTTTCAATATGTTGTTGTAATTGTGCTTTTCGTGAACATTTATAATTGCACTCACTACATTTAAACTTCCTTATTTTTCGATGAACTGCATCAATATGTGTTTGTAAATGTGTTTTATATGAACTTTTATAATCGCATTCACTGCATATTAACTTACTTATTTTTCGATGAACTGCATCGATATGCCTTCGTAAAGTTGCCTTATATGAACTTTTATAATTGCATTCACTGCATATAAACTTACTTATTTTTCGATGAACTACATCGATATGCCTTCGTAAAGTTACTTTATATGAACTTTTATAATTGCATTCACTGCATATAAACTTACTTATTTTTCGATGAACTGCATCGATATGCCTTCGTAAAGTTGCTTTATATGAACTTTTATAATTGCATTCACTGCATATAAACTTACTTATTTTTCGATGCTCTGTTTCAATATGTCGTTGTAATTTTGCTTTTTGTGAACATTTATAATTGCACTCACTACATTTAAATTTTATTTTTCGATGAACTGCATCAATATGTGTTTGTAAATGTGTTTTATATGAACTTTTATAATTGCATTCACTGCATATAAACTTAATTATTTTCCGATGAACTGCAATGATATGCCTTCGTAAATTTGATTTATATGAACTTTTATAATCGCATTCACTGCATTTAATATCTCTTATTTTCCGATGCTCTGTTTCAATATGTTGTTGTAATTGTGCTTTTCGTGAACATTTATAATCGCACTCACCGCATATAAACTTACTTATTTTCCGATGAACTGCATCGATATGCCTGCGTAAATGTGTTTTTCGTGAACATTTATAATTGCACTCACTACATTTAAACTTCCTTATTTTTCGGTGTACTGCATCAATATGTATTTGAAGATTTGATTTACGATAACATTTATAATCGCATTCACTGCATATAAATTTAACTGTTTTCCGATGAACTGCATCGACGTGAATCTGCAATACGTTTTTATTAGAAGTTGTATAATTGCACTCGATGCAAATAAATTTTTTATTTTTCCGATGAACTGCATCAATATGTCTTTTTATATCTCCTTTACGCGAACTTTTGTAATCGCACTCACGGCATTTGAATTTTCTTACCTCGAAATGATCAATCAATATTTCTTTGTTGCTGTCCGTACGGTTTAACCTTATTTTCTCGTGTACTGAATTAATATGACCTAATAAAATCTGTTTTCGCTTAAACGTTTTATTACATTCGGTACATTTATGTTTCTTTTTACTGTTTAATAAATCAACACCTTCGTTGTTTCGGGAACTGTCCAATGTTGAAATATTCTTTTGTCTTTCGTTGCATTCAAAACATAATAAATGTGTCTCTTTGTTTTCACTGGTTAGTACGTTATACATCAAGCAGTGTTTTTCAAGGGTACATTTGCAATTAATACAAGTAAAATCGATCTCCTTTAATATTATAGATGGAATTTTTACTGTTGTATCTCTACTACCTGATCCTATTTTATTATAATGTTGGACATTCCAGCTATTGGTTTCTGATTTAATAAACCTAATATTGTCCTCTTCGAAAAAATCACATCGCAAACTTGTATCAATGTCTTCTAGTAAACCAGAGCCAATTTCGGAAACGATTTCCGATTTAATTTTGCCAAATCGACCTGGATTTAATAAGGATTCACGATAATTAATAGGTGATTGATTTTGTGTTTCATCAAAATTACTGTTGGATTGATTGCAATTACTATTTTGTTCATATTTAAAGATTATATTGTCATTGGTTTGTTTAATATCACCATCAGTTTTATTTCCGTTTTCCTCCATTTCGTTGTGATTTTTGGTTTTACACTAACAGTTCGTAACTAACAATTATAAGATCAGTTTTCTTTTAATAATTCTACAATTTTACTCTGAAGAAGTGAAAATAAAGTGCCGATGCATTTAGAAATGTCATTTCGTTTTGACAGGAGGCACCTTTTATGGCGATTTTTTTCCACAGCACAAAAACTGATTTTTGATCCGAGATTAAACTGGCCATTATAACGTTATTTTAAGATTTTTTTTATTGTAACCTTAGTTTATAGCAATTTTAAAATACTATAGGTAATTAAATTTAAACAATTTATATTTCAATAACGATTATTATTTACCTAAACTTTTTTAGCATTCTCACACAATAGATTGTTTTGGGAAAATTTACCAACTCTAAAATAATTTATTTAAAAAGTGATTTGCCGGTTTCGAGTGGAAAAATCGTAAGTATTTATGTAATGTTTAAATTTATTTTAACCTCTATTTTAAGAATTTTATTTTTCTTATATTTTCACTTTGAAGTCGGTTTTGTTTTCAAGATGAAATAAATATTGATCATAAAAAATTTAAAATTTTTTACACAACTTTAAGTTGGAGTGATTAATGATTTATAATCAAATCCTTATAAATGTTGACATAACCTGTAAATTAATATAACATTTTCTCAGTTTTTTAAAGTACCAACATGGCTGAAATCATTGTACATAAATATTCATACAAATACATGTTATTTTACGGCCACATTTATATACAAGTAATTGTAAAATTGAGTTGATGGTAAGTTCCTAGCTATTATAGAGGATTTAATAACGTTGACATATTGGTGACGTCCATTTTAAACAAATCATCAAATAACAATATCAGAATAGCATATATTATATGTAGTGAGTGCGATAATACATGTACTTAGTACAAAAAATCCTAATTTCAAAGTGGTCTACCAAATTTGATATTTTAAAATGGTTTATTGATTTTTTTATAGGTTGGAAAATATAAACAAAGGTACATTGTAAGTATTTAAAATAAGACACCTTAATATACTCAATTGTTGTTTGAGTTTCTAGATAACCATTATTGTATTTTTTTTGTCCTTAGTTTTCAGCATAGAAATGATTCCATAGTTGAATGAAGTGTCATCTTCGCCGGCTAATTCAGAGTAGAAGTGGCCGTTACCGCGATAATCATATAATTGGGGTTACGTTATACGCGATTTAAAAAGAGTCTAATACTTAAATGACTACAAAATAACTGCGTGATTTTTGTCTGAACTCGTCACTGTGTTGCTTGCAACGAGATTTCCGTCACCGAAGCTGGAGTCTGGCCGGATAGCTGTGTAAGCCAGGCAATGTAGCAATAGCTGTGAATGAACGCGATTTCGTCACCGCTGTGAGCCAGCTTCAGTAACGCGGCTATTCGTTGCGCTAGAATAATAGAGTGATTTAAACGGTGTCGCCTAATAACGCGCATGACTACTTTAGAGAGGTTATTTTCGTTGGCGTTGCTTATGCACTTGCATTTGTATAAACAAACATTTAGGTCAAAGGTCAAAGATTTGACAATAACTACGCACAGTTTAACTACTACAGTTATTATAACTACTGGTGAGTAAGTTACTAAGGTCAATTCGCGAAAAGGATCGTTCAAAAATAAATAAACAAAGCTTTTTAAATTGACAGTCGATTGACGACCAACCGTTGTGTTAGTTTGAAGTTTGAGACTAGGCCGTGAATTATTTTACTATTTCCAAATGCCCGTAGAGCCACTAGTCTTGTTTGATATCGGGTTAAGAAAGACCGCAAATATAAATAATTCATTCAATAAAATGATCATTTTATTTACTACGTTTATTGTTCTAGTTCAACAATATTAATTAGTTATCTTATGAAAAAAAAAACAGTGTTAAACACATAAAAAATTGAGAATTTTTAATATATTATTTATACCCTATCTTTATAGTCTATTTTCTTATATTTAATTCGCTTTGGGAGAGAGCCTTATGAAAAATATTAATTGAAAGGCAAATGAAGGGTTTAAAACCTAAAGGGTTTAAAAATAAAGGGTGTATTTAAATAAAAACCAACTCACCGCGCAGAGAATAAAACCTGACGCCCTAAAGAAATAAAATACCGAATTTCAAGGTCGACTGACAATATGCGTCGCCTTAAGGGGCTTATTCTAATTTTACATTCGGAACTAATTCGATCGAGCATTTTTACTTCTGGCGACTAGGGTTGCCTTAAACTCTCACGGTAAAATACGGCCACCACACATACCTGGGTCTGGGGTCCTCCGCAGGATTTTATTTTAAACCTATCTTTTAATGGTGCAATTTGGCCACGTTTAGAGAAAACAAATTGTAAAAAAACCTGTATAAATTCTTTACAATAATAAAAAAAATACTGATACCTGCCTGATTCTGGAGACCTGCTTGCACGTTTCTCTTGATGCGACTATTATGTGAAATGTACGTATAAAATGGCCTTAATGTGATAATGCATATAAGAACTATAAGTATTTATAAGTGCTTGTTTTAAAATTACACCGAGAAAATAGCCTCGATGAGTGATAATAAATTATTGGTGACTTTGAGGACTGACGTCTCTATCAGACCCAAAGCGTTAGGAAATACTTCCCGCAAGGAGGGCCAACTACTGTCCCGAGGAACATGACAAAACTGGGGTTTTAAACAAAGTCTTCAGATATCAAAAACAACAAATAAGTGTTATCTGAGCTGCACCTTTTACACATTTTATAAAAATAATATAATTTTATGTTGAAATATATGCGGGTATGATTTTATTAAGTGATTTTAAGGAAGGTTATAACTTACTTACGGGGACGCGATATTATTTTAACCTGCGGTGCTATCAGAGGGAGAAGGGTAGTACAATCTCTGAAATTCAAATTCCTCTGCAATTTTTTCAGGCCGCTCTTAGAACAGTTATTTATTAACTTAGAAAGGAAATTTTGCTATAATTTTCATAGTACATAGATATTAAATTCATTTTTAATAGCACCAACGGTTGGTAGTAGGAAAGAGAAAAAGTGGTTTTTCAAAATTCAAAAAATCATACCTCTCTTAATAGGCACATGTTAATTGTAGGCGATCATTACCCTAATAATTAGACAATAGTCTGTATCAAGACAGGTAATCCGTTTTGTTTTAAAAAAAAAGACATGATTAGAAATCGTTTTTTATTTAAAAATACTACTAATGAATAAATACATATGAATACAGGTACAAACACACTTACATATTATATTATATCTATAGTAATTGCAGCATTTACAGTAATATTCCAGGCATTCACATAATATCCAAATTTTAGTCTATTTATCGGAATGGAGCGAAGCGTGCTCCCATAGATCGACTCCAATTGCGAAATGTTTGTGGTCTCAGATCACAATGAGTTCACCACCGATTCATGAATTTTAAAGTTTTTATCGAATCTTAATGAGAAATACTAGGTCGTGACACAAGCAGAATTTTAAAATTCAAAATAATAAAAAAGTTATATTTAAAATATTTTCTCTATGTGAAGATAAATCTATTAGAATTTTCAAAAAGATTTATTTATATGAAGTTTGCTCCAATGTGCTGCTAGCATGAGTTTCACCTTTGCGACTATGGCTACTTAGTCATCGCGTGTTTTTTTAAGAAACTATATTCTGACCGAAATTACACCATCTGTTGAAAAATATAATAAATTTGAGGATTTTACTTATAATAGGTTACACAACAATCCTCAGTAATAATCTTGGGACTCCTGTTTAATACATAATTTATATTATTTTTATTTATTAAAATCTGTGTTTTATCTTTCATATCCATCTTGTGTTCTCTATTTTTTTGAATATTGATTTTTTTTTTACTTTAGTGTTTTAGAATAACTATTACTATCTTACGTATTTTTAATATTTTCTTGGGTTAACATTTACAAATAATATTTATGCTATCCTTACCCAAAAGCCATAATGTTACATATAAAAAAAGTGCTAAGAATAATTATTAGTCTAAGAATAATTATTAATATGTTGCGTATTTTTAATATTATTTCGAGTAACATTTAATAATAAATAAATATTTATGCTATCCTTACCCAAAAGCCACATAGTTACATTTTTTGAAAACATTGTTTAAGGGAAGTATGAAGTTAACAGAGTCAATTCCTAAGCGTTACACATAGCAGACTTTTTGACAGCTGTCACTCTTCTTCAAACGGCGCCTTTGACCTCGCCAAAAACACGAAACCACTTTCTTTAGCGTTTTACAGATATTAATTTAGATCTTTAGGAGTTTCGTGTGCGTGGTTACATCAGTCGCGTTAAGTTGATTAAATTTGTCATATTATATTTCAAAATTATCACCCCATCAGTATAGGGTGATAATACTATAAACTGCGTTAGGTAATTCGAATCCTAATCTAGTAATAAATATATATCAAATACTTTCAAAATTAAAATATTACTGCAGAGGTGCTCAAACGGTCGATCGCGATCGACTGGTCGATCGCGAGTGCTTTTTGAGTAGATCTCGAGAAGAAAAAAAATTTTAATAAGTAGGTAGGTAACTAAACTACAAAAATGTATTACGTAATAAAATAACACTGCTTGCGGCAAAAGGTGGAACGGTGGAAAGGTGGAAAGGTGGTTTTTATCAAAGGAACGCGCGGCACTTTTCAAAGAAAAGCCGTGTTGTTTCTAGAATAGTCAGTACACAGTACAGTCTAGTCTAGAAACAACGAGAGAAAGTACAGTCTAGTTTCGGGCGGCGCGTTTGACGGGAACATTCGAGACTTTCGTTCACGCCGATATAAATGTTGCGCCTGCAGGAATTTCTAGTCCTGTTTGCAGGGACTAGCGGAAAATAAAACAGAAATCATGTCTGCTATTAGAGAACTTCAGTTATCTCGTCCGACTGTAACAAGGCGTATTGAAGTCATGAGTCAGGACATCGCAGGACAAGCGTTACAAATGTACCTATATTGTGCAGAAAGCTAACATCTATATATGCTACGGTACGCCCTACCTAGGTAGGTAGGGTGTATCGTGTATGTACGACAACCCTGCATCACACACACTTGCAGTCTCTCAGAGTCGATCGTAAGTAGTCTAAAAATATTGAGGTAGATCGCCAGCAGTTCAAGTTTGAGCACCCCTGTATTACTGTATGTGTATATGATTGTATACACATACAGTAATATGTGCAATGTATGTTTATATGTAATTATATTTGGTATTCAATAACATATTTTGCCAATAAGTATGCATCGCTGTGTTTTAAAAGGCTGTACAATTTTAAAAAAGTCACTTTTTTTTAGTTGATTACAAGATATATCCTATGTTACACTTTATGGTAGGAAGAATTAAAATTTATATTTATTTCATACATAGTTTTAATATGTCTCTGACGGATTTATTAAGGTGGTGTTTTTTACCCTCCTTTGCACTGCTTAGTCACTCGACTTTAGAATTTGTTAATTTTTAAGTGGCTTCTTGCAAAGCCATACATACAGGTTGTCCCAGGACCATTTCCGAAGACTAATGAAATGAAAGGTAGAGGGCATTCCTCGTTAATCACGAAAGTATGAAAAACTTCTCAACCGTCTGTTTCTGATCATCTTATATAGTGTTCAGATCCTTTGTATCGATATCCCATATTGCAAGGTTTCGGGCAGACCACTTTCTCTAAAACAGCCTGTATATACAAATTAATATAGTATTTAAATGAAAAGTATTAGATATTTTTGGACACATTTCACAGGAACAAAAATTGGCAATTTACTTAACTTGTATTTGACCTTTTAGATCAAAAAAGAAATTAAAGTTTTTCTTTAACTTTTATATCCCCGCTCAATTTCAAATAATTGGATTAATATGAACTGCTGTATTCGAACATTTATAATAATTATTGTGCTGGCTGCATTATTTTTTTTAAATTTTCCGATGCACTGCATTTATATGCCTTAGTAAAGTTGCTTTATATGAACTTTTATAATTGCATTCACCGCATATAAACTTTCTTATTTTCCGATGAACTGCATCAATATGTTTTTGTAATTGTGTTTCACGAAAACATTTATAATCGCACTCACCGCATTTAAAATCTCTTATTTTCCGATGAACTGCATCAATATGTGTTTGTAAATGTGTTTTATTTGAACTTTTATAATCGCATTCACTACATATAAACATAATTATTTTCCGATGAACTGCATCGACGTGAATCTGCAATAATTTTTTTTTAGAAGTTGTATAATTGCACTCTTTGCAAATAAATTTTCTTTTATTTCGATGGACTGCATCAATATGTGTTTGTAGATTTGCTTTATATGAACTTTTATAATTGCATTCACTGCATATAAACTTACTTATTTTTCGATGAACTGCATCTATATGCCTTCGTAAAGTTGCTTTATATGAACTTTTATAATTGCATTCACTGCATATAAACTTACTTATTTTTCGATGCTCTGTTTCAATATGTTGTTGTAATTGTGCTTTTCGTGAACATTTATAATTGCACTCACTACATTTAAACTTCCTTATTTTTCGATGAACTGCATCAATATGTGTTTGTAAATGTGTTTTATATGAACTTTTATAATCGCATTCACTGCATATTAACTTACTTATTTTTCGATGAACTACATCGATATGCCTTCGTAAAGTTGCCTTATATGAACTTTTATAATTGCATTCACTGCATATAAACTTACTTATTTTTCGATGAACTACATCGATATGCCTTCGTAAAGTTGCTTTATATGAACTTTTATAATTGCATTCACTGCATATAAACTTACTTATTTTTCGATGAACTGCATCGATATGCCTTCGTAAAGTTGCTTTATATGAACTTTTATAATTGCATTCACTGCATATAAACTTACTTATTTTTCGATGCTCTGTTTCAATATGTCGTTGTAATTTTGCTTTTTGTGAACATTTATAATTGCACTCACTACATTTAAATTTTATTTTTCGATGAACTGCATCAATATGTGTTTGTAAATGTGTTTTATATGAACTTTTATAATTGCATTCACTGCATATAAACTTAATTATTTTCCGATGAACTGCAATGATATGCCTTCGTAAATTTGATTTATATGAACTTTTATAATCGCATTCACTGCATTTAATATCTCTTATTTTCCGATGCTCTGTTTCAATATGTTGTTGTAATTGTGCTTTTCGTGAACATTTATAATCACACTCACCGCATATAAACTTACTTATTTTCCGATGAACTGCATCGATATGCCTGCGTAAATGTGTTTTTCGTGAACATTTATAATTGCACTCACTACATTTAAACTTCCTTATTTTTCGGTGTACTGCATCAATATGTATTTGAAGATTTGATTTACGATAACATTTATAATCGCATTCACTGCATATAAATTTAACTGTTTTCCGATGAACTGCATCGACGTGAATCTGCAATACGTTTTTATTAGAAGTTGTATAATTGCACTCGATGCAAATAAATTTTTTATTTTTCCGATGAACTGCATCAATATGCCTTTTTATATCTCCTTTACGCGAACTTTTGTAATCGCACTCACGGCATTTGAATTTTCTTACCTCGAAATGATCAATCAATAAATCTTTGTTGCTGTCCGTACGGTTTAACCTTATTTTCTCGTGTACTGAATTAATATGACCTAATAAAATATGTTTTCGCTTAAACGTTTTATTACATTCGGTACATTTATGTTTCTTTTTACTGTTTAACAATTTAACACCTTCGTTGTTTCGAGAACTGTCCAATGTTGAAATATTCTTTTGTCTTTCGTTGCATTCCAAGCATAATAAATGTGTCTCTTTGTTTTCACTGGTTAGTACGTTATACATCAAGCAGTGTTTTTCAAGGGTACATTTGCAATTAATACAAGTAAAATCGATCTCCTTTAATATTATAGTTGGAATTTTTACTGTTGTATCTCTACTACCTGATCCTATTTTATTATAATGTTGAACATTCCTGCTATTGGATTCTGGTTTAATAAACTTAACATTGTCTTCTTTGAAAACATCCCATCGTTGACTTGTATCACTGTCTTCTAATAAACCAGAGCCAATTTCGGAAACGATTTCCGATTTAATTTTGCCAAATCGACCTGGATTTATTAAGGATTCACGATAATTAATAGGTGATTGATTTTGTGTTTCATCAAAATTACTGTTGGATTGATTGTAATCACTATTTTGCTCATATTTTAAGATTATATTGCCATTGGTGTGTTTAATATCACCATCAGTTTTATTTCCGTTTTCCTCCATTTCGTTGTGACTTTTGGTTTTACACTAACAGTTCGTAACTAACTAACGTAAAATTAGTTTTCTTTTAATAATTCTACAATTTTACTCCGAAGAAGTGAAAATAAAGTGCCGATGCATTTAGAAATGTCATTTCGTTTTGACAGGAGGCACCTTTTATGGCGATTTTTTCCACAGCACAAAAACTGATTTTTGATCCGAGATTAAACTGGCCATTATAACGTTATTTTAAGATTTTTTTTATTGTAACCTTAGTTTATAGCAATTTTAAAATACTATAGGTAATTAAATTTAAACAATTTATATTTCAATAACGATTATTATTTACCTAAACTTTTTTAGCATTCTCACACAATAGATTGTTTTTGGAAAATTTACCAACTCTAAAATAATTTATTTAAAAAGTGATTTGCCGGTTTCGAGTGGAAAAATCGTAAGTATTTATGTAATGTTTAAATTTATTTTAACCTCTATTATAAGAATTTTATTTTTCTTATATTTTCACTATTGAAGTCGGTTTTGTTTTCAAGATGAAATAAATATTGATCATAAAAAATTTAAAATTTTTTACACAACTTTAAGTTGGAGTGATTAATGATTTATAATCAAATCCTTATAAATGTTGACATAACCTGTAAATTAATATAACATTTTCTCAGTTTTTTAAAGTACCAACATGGCTGAAATCATTGTACATAAATATTCATACAAATACATGTTATTTTACGGCCACATTTATATACAAGTAATTGTAAAATTGAGTTGATGTAAGTTCCTAGCTATTATAGAGGATTTAATAACGTTGACATATTGGTGACGTCCATTTTAAACAAATCATCAAATAACAATATCAGAATAGCATATATTATATGTAGTGAGTGCGATAATACATGTACTTAGTACAAAAAATCCTAATTTCAAAGTGGTCTACCAAATTTGATATTTTAAAATGGTTTATTGATTTTTTTATAGGTTGGAAAATATAAACAAAGGTACATTGTAAGTATTTAAAATAAGACACCTTAATATACTCAATTGTTGTTTGAGTTTCTAGATAACCATTATTGTATTTTTTTGTCCTTAGTTTTCAGCATAGAAATGATTCCATAGTTGAATGAAGTGTCATCTTCGCCGGCTAATTCAGAGTAGAAGTGGCCGTTACCGCGATAATCATATAATTGGGGTTACGTTATACGCGATTTAAAAAGAGTCTAATACTTAAATGACTACAAAATAACTGCGTGATTTTTGTCTGAACTCGTCACTGTGTTGCTTGCAACGAGATTTCCGTCACCGAAGCTGGAGTCTGGCCGGATAGAGTAATGTGTAAGCCAGGCAATGTAGCAATAGCTGTGAATGAACGCGATTTCGTCACAGCTGTGAGCCAGCTTCAGTAACGCGGCTATTCGTTGCGCTAGAATAATAGAGTGATTTAAACGGTGTCGCCTAATAACGCGCATGACTACTTTAGAGAGGTTATTTTCGTTGGCGTTGCTTATGCACTTGCATTTGTATAAGCAAACATTTAGGTCAAAGGTCAAAGATTTGACAATAACTACGCACAGTTTAACTACTACAGTTATTATAACTACTGGTGAGTAAGTTACCAAGGTCAATTCGCGAAAAGGATCGTTCAAAAATAAATAAACAAAGCTTTTTAAATTGACAGTCGATTGACGACCAACCGTTGTGTTACTTTGAAGTTTGAGACTAGGCCGTGAATTATTTTACTATTTCCAAATGCCCGTAAAGTCTTGTGTGATATCGGGTTAAGAAAGACCGCAAATATAAATAATTCATTCAATAAAATGATCATTTTATTTACTACGTTTATTGTTCTAGTTCAACAATATTAATTAGTTATCTTATGAAAAAAAAAACAGTGTTAAACACATAAAAAATTGAGAATTTTTAATATATTATTTATACCCTATCTTTATAGTCTATTTTCTTATATTTAATTCGCTTTGGGAGAGAGCCTTATGAAAAATATTAATTGAAAGGCAAATGAAGGGTTTAAAACCTAAAGGGTTTAAAAATAAAGGGTGTATTTAAATAAAAACCAACTCACCGCGCAGAGAATAAAACCTGACGCCCTAAAGAAATAAAATACCGAATTTCAAGGTCGACTGTCAATATGCGTCGCCTTAAGGGGCTTATTCTAATTTTACATTCGGAACTAATTCGATCGAGCATTTTTACTTCTGGCGACGAGGGTTGCCTTAAACTCTCACGGTAAAATACGGCCACCACACATACCTGGGTCTCGGGTCCTCCGCAGGATTTTATTTTAAAACCTATCTTTTAATGGTGCAATTTGGCCACGTTTAGAGAAAACAAATTGTAAAAAACCTGTATAAATTCTGTACAATAATAAAAAAAATACTGATACCTGCGCGTTCTGGAGACCTGCTTGCACGTTTCTCTTGATGCGACTATTATGTGAAATGTACTTATAAAATGGCCTTAATGTGATAATGCATATAAGAACTATAGATATCTATAAAGTGCTTGTTTTAAAATTACACCGAGAAAATAGCCTCGATGTTTGATAATAAATTATTGGTGACTTTGAGGACTGACGTCTCTATCAGACCCAAAGCGTTAGGAAATACTTCCCGCAAGGAGGACCAACTACTCTCCCGAGGAACTTGACAAAACTGGGGTTTTAAACAAAGTCTTCAAATATCAAAAACAACAAATAAGTGTTATCTGAGCTGCAGCCTTTTACACATTTTATTAAAATAATATAATTTTATGTTGAGATATATGCGAGTATGATTTTATTAACTGATTTTAAGGAGGGTTATAACTTACTTACGGGAACGCAATATTATTTTAACCTTCGGTGCTATCAGCGGGAGAAGGGTAGTAGAATCTCTGAAATTCAAATTCCTCTGCAAATTTTTCAGGCCGCTCTTAGAACAGTTATTTTTTAACCTAATTAGACTGAAAATTTTGCTATAACCTTTTTAGTACATAAGATATTAAATTCATATTTAATAGCACCAACGGTTGGTAGTAGGGAAGAGAAAAAGTGGTTTTTCAAAATTCAAAAAAATCATACCTCTCTTAACAGGCACATGTTAATTGTAGGCGATCATTACCCTAATAACTAGACAATAGTCTGTATCAAGGCAGGTAATCCGTTTTGTTTAAAAAAAAAGACATGATTAGAGATCGTTTTTTTATTTAAAAATACAACTAATGAATAAATACATATGAATACAGGCACAAACACACTTACATATTATATTATATCTATAGTAATTGCAGCATTTACAGTAATATTCCAGGCATTCACATGATATCCAAATTTTAATCTATTTATCGGAATGGAGCGAAGCGTGCTCCCATAGATCGACTCCAATTGCGAAATGTTTGTGGTCTCAGATCACAATGAGTTCACCACCGATTCATGAATTTTAAAGTTTTTTCACAAGCAAAATTTTAAAATTCAAAATAACTAAAAAGTTATATTTAAAATATTTTCTCTATGTGAAGACAAATCTATTAGAAATTTTCAAAAAGATTTATTTATATGAAGTTTGCTCCAATGTGCTGCTAGCATGCATGAGTTTCACCTTTGCGACTAAGGCTACTTAGTCATCGTGTGATTTTTAAAGAAACTATATTCCGACCGAAATTATACAATCTATTGAAAAATATAATAAATTGCAGGATTTTACTCATAGTAGGTTACACAACATTCCTCGGTAATAATCTTGGGACGCCTGTTTAATACATAATTTACATTAATTTCTATTTATTAAAATCTGTGTTTTATCTTTCATATGCATCTGTTCTCTTTTTATTTGAATATTGTTTTTTTTTTACCTTAGTGTCTTAGAATAACTATTAATATCTTACGTCAATTCCTAAGCGTTACACATAGCAGACTTTTTGACAGCTGTCACTCTTCTTCGAACGGCGCCTTTGACCTCGCCAAAAACACGAAAACGCTTTCTTTAGCATTTTACAGATATTAATTTAGATTGTCACGAGTTTCGTGTGCGTGGTTACATCAGTCGCGTAAAGTTGATTAAATTTGTCATATTATATTTCAAAATTATCACCCCATCAGTATGGGGTGATAATACTCTAAACTGCGTTAGGTAATTCGAATCCTAATCTAGTAATAAATATATATCAAATACTTTCAAAATTAAAATATTACTGTATGTGTATATGTTTGTGTACACATACAGTAAAATGTGTAATGTAAGTGTATATTTAATTATATTTAGTATTCAATAACATATTTTGCCAATAAGTATGCATCGCTGTGTTTTAAAAGGCTGTACAATTTAAAAAAAGTCACATTTTTTTAGTTGATTACAAGATACATCCTATGTTACATTTTATGGTAGGAAGAATTAAAATTTATATTTATTTCATAAATAGTTTTGATGTCTCTGACGGATTTATTAAGGTGGTGTTTTTTACCCTCCTTTGCACTGCTCAACCACTCGATTTTAGAATTTGTTAACTTTCAAGTGGCTTCTTGGAAAGGCATACAGGTTGTCCCAGGACCATTCCCGAAGACTAATGAAATGTAATAAAATTAAAGGTAGGGCATTCCTCGTTAATCACGAAAGTATGAAAAACTTCTCAACCGTCTGTTTCGGATCAGCCTATATAGTGTTCAGGGGCGTTGTATCGATATCCCTTGTTGCCAGGTTTCGGGCAGACCACTGTCTCTAAAACAGCCTGTATATACAAATTAATATAGTATTTAAATGAAAACTATTAGATATTTTTGGACATATTTCACAGGAACAAAAATTGGCAATTTACTAACTTGTATTTGACCTTTTAGATCAAAAAAGAAATTAAAGTTTTTCTTGGACTTTTATATCCCCGCTCATTTTCAAACAACTAGATTAATATGAACATTCGAACATTTATAATAATTATTGTGCTGGCTGCATTATTTTTTTTTAATTTTCCGATGCACTGCATTTATATGCCTTAGTAAAGTTGCTTTATATGAACTTTTATAATTGCATTCACTGCTTAGATTTTCTTATTTTCCGATGAACTGAATCCATATGTTTTTGTAATTGTGCTTCACGAAAACATTTATAATCGCACTCACTGCATTTAAAATCTCTTATTTTCCGATGTACTGCATCAATATGATTTCGTAAATGTGCTTTTCGTGTAAATTTATAATTGCACTCACTGCATTTAAACTTCCTTATTTTTCGATGAACTGCATCGACGTGAATCTGCAATAATTTTTTTTTAGAAGTTGTATAATTGCACTCGTTGCAAATAAATTTTCTTTTATTTCGATGGACTGCATCAATATGTGTTTTTAGATTTGCTTTATATGAACTTTTATAATTGCATTCACTGCATATAAACTTACTTGTTTTTCGATGAACTGCATCGTTATGCCTTCGTAAAGTTGGTTTATATGAACTTTTATAATTGCATTCACTGCATATAAACTTACTTATTTTTCGATGCTCTGTTTCAATATGTTGTTGTAATTGTGCTTTTCGTGAACATTTATAATTGCACTCACTACATTTAAACTTCCTTATTTTTCGATGAACTGCATCAATATGTGTTTGTAAATGTGTTTTATATGAACTTTTATAATCGCATTCACTGCATATTAACTTACTTATTTTCCGATGAACTGCATTAATATGTTTTTGTAATTGTGCTTCACGAAAACATTTATAATCGCACTCACTGCATTTAAAATCTCTTATTTTCCGATGTACTGCATCAATATGATTTCGTAAATGTGCTTTTCGTGTAAATTTATAATTGCACTCACTGCATTTAAACTTCCTTATTTTTCGATGAACTGCATCGACGTGAATCTGCAATAATTTTTTTTTAGAAGTTGTATAATTGCACTCGTTGCAAATAAATTTTCTTTTATTTCGATGGACTGCATCAATATGTGTTTTTAGATTTGCTTTATATGAACTTTTATAATTGCATTCACTGCATATAAACTTACTTGTTTTTCGATGAACTGCATCGATATGCCTTCGTAAAGTTGGTTTATATGAACTTTTATAATTGCATTCACTGCATATAAACTTACTTATTTTTCGATGCTCTGTTTCAATATGTTGTTGTAATTGTGCTTTTCGTGAACATTTATAATTGCACTCACTACATTTAAACTTCCTTATTTTTCGATGAACTGCATCAATATGTGTTTGTAAATGTGTTTTATATGAACTTTTATAATCGCATTCACTGCATATTAACTTACTTATTTTTCGATGAACTGCATCGATATGCCTTCGTAAAGTTGCCTTATATGAACTTTTATAATTGCATTCACTGCATATAAACTTACTTATTTTTCGATGAACTACATCGATATGCCTTCGTAAAGTTACTTTATATGAACTTTTATAATTGCATTCACTGCATATAAACTTACTTATTTTTCGATGAACTGCATCGATATGCCTTCGTAAAGTTGCTTTATATGAACTTTTATAATTGCATTCACTGCATATAAACTTACTTATTTTTCGATGCTCTGTTTCAATATGTCGTTGTAATTTTGCTTTTTGTGAACATTTATAATTGCACTCACTACATTTAAATTTTATTTTTCGATGAACTGCATCAATATGTGTTTGTAAATGTGTTTTATATGAACTTTTATAATTGCATTCACTGCATATAAACTTAATTATTTTCCGATGAACTGCAATGATATGCCTTCGTAAATTTGATTTATATGAACTTTTATAATCGCATTCACTGCATTTAATATCTCTTATTTTCCGATGCTCTGTTTCAATATGTTGTTGTAATTGTGCTTTTCGTGAACATTTATAATCGCACTCACCGCATATAAACTTACTTATTTTCCGATGAACTGCATCGATATGCCTGCGTAAATGTGTTTTTCGTGAACATTTATAATTGCACTCACTACATTTATACTTCCTTATTTTTGGGTGTACTGCATCAATATGTATTTGAAGATTTGATTTATGATAACATTTATAATCGCATTCACTGCATATAAATTTAACTGTTTTCCGATGAACTGCATCGACGTGAATCTGCAATACGTTTTTATTAGAAGTTGTATAATTGCACTCGATGCAAATAAATTTTTTATTTTTCCGATGAACTGCATCAATATGTCTTTTTATATCTCCTTTACGCGAACTTTTGTAATCGCACTCACGGCATTTGAATTTTCTTACCTCGAAATGATCAATCAATATTTCTTTGTTGCTGTCCGTACGGTTTAACCTTGTTTTCTCGTGTACAGAATTAATATGACCTAATAAAATCTGTTTTCGCTTAAACGTTTTATTACATTCGGTACATTTATGTTTCTTTTTACTGTTTAACAATTTAACACCTTCGTTGTTTCGAGAACTGTCCAATGTTGAAATATTCTTTTGTCTTTCGTTGCATTCCAAGCATAATAAATGTGTCTCTTTGTTTTCACTGGTTAGTACGTTATACATCAAGCAGTGTTTTTCAAGGGTACATTTGCAATTAATACAAGTAAAATCGATCTCCTTTAATATTATAGATGGAATTTTTACTGTTGTATCTCTACTACCTGATCCTATTTTATTATAATGTTGAACATTCCAGCTATTGGTTTCTGATTTAATAAACCTAATATTGTCCTCTTCGAAAAAATCACATCGCAAACTTGTATCAATGGCTTCTAGTAAACCAGAGCCAATTTCGGAAACGATTTCCGATTTAATTTTGCCAAATCGACCTGGATTTAATAAGGATTCACGATAATTAATAGGTGATTGATTTTGTGTTTCATCAAAATTCCTGTTGGATTGATTGCAATCACTATTTTGCTCATATTTTAAGATTATATTGCCATTGGTTTGTTTAATATCAACATCAGTTTTATTTCCGTTTTCCTCCATTTCTTTGTGACTTTTGGCTTTACACTAACAGTTCGTAACTAAAAATTATAAGATTGGTTTTCTTTTAATAATTCTACAAAATGAACTCCAAAAAGAAGTGAAAATAAAATGCCGATGCATTTAGAAATGTCATTTCGATTTGACAGGAGGCACCTTTAATGGCGATTTTTTTTCCACAGCACAAAAACTGATTTTTGGTCCGAGATTAAACTGGCCATTATAACGAACTTTTAAGTTTATTTTTTATTGTAACCAAAGTTTATAAACATTTTAAAATAGCATAGGTAATTAAATTTTAGCAATTTATAATTTAATACAGGTCATTATTTAACCTAGATTTATTTAGCATTCTCACACATTAGATTGTTTTTGGAAAATTTACCAACTCTAAAATAATTTATTTAAAAAGTGATTTTCCGGTTTCGAGTGTAAAAATCGTAAGTATTTATGTAATGTTTAAATTTATTTTAACCTCTATTTTAAGAATTTTATTTTTCTTATATTTTCACTATTGAAGTCGGTTTTGTTTTCAAGATGAAATAAATATTGATCATAAAAAATTTAAAATTTTTTACACAACTTTAAGTTGGAGTGATTAATGATTTATAATCAAATCCTTATAAATGTTGACATAACCTGTAAATTAATATAACATTTTCTCAGTTTTTTAAAGTACCAACATGGCTGAAATCATTGTACATAAATATTCATACAAATACATGTTATTTTACGGCCACATTTATATACAAGTAATTGTAAAATTGAGTTGATGTAAGTTCGTAGCTATTATAGAGGATTTAATTACGTTGACATATTGGTGACGTCCATTTTAAACAAATCATCTCATAACAATATCAGAATAGCATATATTATATGTAGTGAGTGCGATAATACATGTACTTAGTACAAAAAATCCTAATTTCAAAGTGGTCTACCAAATTTGATATTTTAAAATGGTTTATTGATTTTTTTATAGGTTGGAAAATATAAACAAAGGTACATTGTAAGTATTTAAAATAAGACACCTTAATATACTCAATTGTTGTTTGAGTTTCTAGATAACCATTATTGTATTTTTTTTGTCCTTAGTTTTCAGCATAGAAATGATTCCATAGTTGAATGAAGTGTCATCTTCGCCGGCTAATTCAGAGTAGAAGTGGCCGTTACCGCGATAATCATATAATTGGGGTTACGTTATACGCGATTTAAAAAGAGTCTAATACTTAAATGACTACAAAATAACTGCGTGATTTTTGTCTGAACTCGTCACTGTGTTGCTTGCAACGAGATTTCCGTCACCGAAGCTGGAGTCTGGCCGGATAGCTGTCTAAGCCAGGCAATGTAGCAATAGCTGTGAATGAACGCGATTTCGTCACCGCTGTGAGCCAGCTTCAGTAACGCGGCTATTCGTTGCGCTAGAATAATAGAGTGATTTAAACGGTGTCGCCTAATAACGCGCATGACTACTTTAGAGAGGTTATTTTCGTTGGCGTTGCTTATGCACTTGCATTTGTATAAGCAAACATTTAGGTCAAAGGTCAAAGATTTGACAATAACTACGCACAGTTTAACTACTACAGTTATTATAACTACTGGTGAGTAAGTTACTAAGGTCAATTCGCGAAAAGGATCGTTCAAAAATAAATAAACAAAGCTTTTTAAATTGACAGTCGATTGACGACCAACCGTTGTGTTAGTTTGAAGTTTGAGACTAGGCCGTGAATTATTTTACTATTTCCAAATGCCCGTAGAGCCACTAGTCTTGTTTGATATCGGGTTAAGAAAGACCGCAAATATAAATAATTCATTCAATAAAATGATCATTTTATTTACTACGTTTATTGTTCTAGTTCAACAATATTAATTAGTTATCTTATGAAAAAAAAAACAGTGTTAAACACATAAAAAATTGAGAATTTTTAATATATTATTTATACCCTATCTTTATAGTCTATTTTCTTATATTTAATTCGCTTTGGGAGAGAGCCTTATGAAAAATATTAATTGAAAGGCAAATGAAGGGTTTAAAACCTAAAGGGTTTAAAAATAAAGGGTGTATTTAAATAAAAACCAACTCACCGCGCAGAGAATAAAACCTGACGCCCTAAAGAAATAAAATACCGAATTTCAAGGTCAACTGACAATATGCGTCGCCTTAAGGGGCTTATTCTAATTTTACATTCGGAACTAATTCGATCGAGCATTTTTACTTCTGGCGACGAGGGTTGCCTTAAACTCTCACGGTAAAATACGGCCACCACACATACCTGGGTCTCGGGTCCTCCGCAGGATTTTATTTTAAAACCTATCTTTTAATGGTGCAATTTGGCCACGTTTAGAGAAAACAAATTGTAAAAAAACCTGTATAAATTCTTTACAATAATAAAAAAAATACTGATACCTGCCCGTTCTGGAAACCTGCTTGCACGTTTCTCTTGATGCGACTATTATGTGAAATGTGCGTATAAAATGGCCTTAATGTGATAATGCATATAAGAACTAAATGTATTTATAAATTGCTTGTTTTAAAATTACACCGAGAAAATCGCCTCGATGAGTGATAATAAATTATTGGTGACTTTGAGGACTGACGTCTCTATCAGACCCAAAGCGTTAGGAAATACTTCCCGCAAGGAGGGCCAACTACTGTCCCGAGGAACTTGACAAAACTGGGGTTTTAAACAAAGTCTTCAAATATCAAAAACAACAAATAAGTGTTATCTGAGCTGCAGCCTTTTACACATTTTATAAAAATAATATAATTTTATGTTGAGATATATGCGAGTATGATTTTATTAACTGATTTTAAGGAGGGTTATAACTTACTTACGGGAACGCAATATTATTTTAACCTTCGGTGCTATCAGCGGGAGAAGGGTAGTAGAATCTCTGAAATTCAAATTCCTCTGCAAATTTTTCAGGCCGCTCTTAGAACAGTTATTTTTTAACCTAATTAGACTGAAAATTTTGCTATAACCTTTTTAGTACATAAGATATTAAATTCATATTTAATAGCACCAACGGTTGGTAGTAGGGAAGAGAAAAAGTGGTTTTTCAAAATTCAAAAAAATCATACCTCTCTTAACAGGCACATGTTAATTGTAGGCGATCATTACCCTAATAACTAGACAATAGTCTGTATCAAGGCAGGTAATCCGTTTTGTTTAAAAAAAAAGACATGATTAGAGATCGTTTTTTTATTTAAAAATACAACTAATGAATAAATACATATGAATACAGGCACAAACACACTTACATATTATATTATATCTATAGTAATTGCAGCATTTACAGTAATATTCCAGGCATTCACATAATATCCAAATTTTAGTCTATTTATCGGAATGGAGCGAAGCGTGCTCCCATAGATCGACTCCAATTGCGAAATGTTTGTGGTCTCAGATCACAATGAGTTCACCACCGATTCATGAATTTTAAAGTTTTTATCGAATCTCAATGAGAAATACTAGGTCGTGACACAAGCAGAATTTTAAAATTCAAAATAATAAAAAAGTTATATTTAAAATATTTTCTCTATGTGAAGATAAATCTATTAGAATTTTCAAAAAGATTTATTTATATGAAGTTTGCTCCAATGTGCTGCTAGCATGAGTTTCACCTTTGCGACTATGGCTACTTAGTCATCGCGTGTTTTTTTAAGAAACTATATTCTGACCGAAATTACACCATCTGTTAAACAATATAATAAATTTGAGGATTTTACTTATAATAGGTTACACAACATTCCTCGGTAATAATCTTGGGACTCCTGTTTAATACATAAATTATATTATTTTTATTTATTAAAATCTGTGTTTTATCTTTCATATCCATCTTGTGTTCTCTATTTTTTTGAATATTGATTTTTTTTTTACTTTAGTGTTTTAGAATAACTATTACTATCTTACGTATTTTTAATATTTTCTTGGGTTAACATTTACAAATAATATTTATGCTATCCTTACCCAAAAGCCATAATGTTACATATAAAAAAAGTGCTAAGAATAATTATTAGTCTAAGAATAATTATTAATATGTTGCGTATTTTTAATATTATTTCGAGTAACATTTAATAATAAATAAATATTTATGCTATCCTTACCCAAAAGCCACATAGTTACATTTTTTGAAAACATTGTTTAAGGGAAGTATGAAGTTAACAGAGTCAATTCCAAAGCGTTACACATAGCAGACTTTTTGACAGCTGTCACTCTTCTTCAAACGGCGCCTTTGACCTCGCCAAAAACACGAAACCACTTTCTTTAGCGTTTTACAGATATTAATTTAGATCTTTAGGAGTTTCGTGTGCGTGGTTACATCAGTCGCGTTAAGTTGATTAAATTTGTCATATTATATTTCAAAATTATCACCCCATCAGTATAGGGTGATAATACTATAAACTGCGTTAGGTAATTCGAATCCTAATCTAGTAATAAATATATATCAAATACTTTCAAAATTAAAATATTACTGCAGGGGTGCTCAAACGGTCGATCGCGATCGACTGGTCGATCGCGAGTGCTTTTTGAGTAGATCTCGAGAAGAAAAAAAATTTTAATAAGTAGGTAGGTAACTAAACTACAAAAATGTATTACGTAATAAAATAACACTGCTTGCGGCAAAAGGTGGAACGGTGGAAAGGTGGTTTTTATCAAAGGAACGCGCGGCACTTTTCAAAGAAAAGCCGTGTTGTTTCTAGAATAGTCAGTACACAGTACAGTCTAGTCTAGAAACAACGAGAGAAAGTACAGTCTAGTTTCGGGCGGCGCGTTTGACGGGAACATTCGAGACTTTCGTTCACGCCGATATAAATGTTGCGCCTGCAGGAATTTCTAGTCCTGTTTGCAGGGACTAGCGGAAAATAAAACAGAAATCATGTCTGCTATTAGAGAACTTCAGTTATCTCGTCCGACTGTAACAAGGCGTATTGAAGTCATGAGTCAGGACATCGCAGGACAAGCGTTACAAATGTACCTATATTGTGCAGAAAGCTAACATCTATATATGCTACGGTACGCCCGGTACGGTTCAAATAACTGGATTAATATGAATTGCTGTATTCGAACATTTATTATAATTATTGTGCTGGCTGCATTATTTTTTTTTAATTTTCCGATGCACTGCATCTATATGCTTTCTTAAAGATGCTTTATAGGAAGTGGCATAAAAGCAGTCGCTACATTCAAATTTTCTTATATTTCGATGAACTGCATCAATATGTGTTTGTAAATTTACTTTATATGAACTTTTATAATCGCACTCACTGCATATAAACTTACTTATTTTCCGATGAACTGCATCAATATGATATTGTAAATGTGCATTTCGTGAACTTTTATAATTGCACTCACTGCATTTAAACTTCCTTATCTTTCGATGAACTGCATCAAAATGTCTTTGTAAATTTGCTTTATATGAACTTTTATAATCGCATTCACTGCATATAAACTTACTTATTTTCCGATGCACTGCTTCAATATGATTTTGTAAACGTAATTTTCGTGAACTTTTATAATCGCACTCACTGCATTTAAACTTACTTATTTTTTGATGAACTCTTTCAATATGTATTTGTAAATATGCTTTTTGTGAAAATTTATAATCGCACTCACCGCATATAAAAATTCTTAACTTCCGATGAACTGCATCAACATGAATCTGCAATCCGTTTTTATATGAAGTTGTATAATTGCACTCGATGCAAATAAATTTTCTTTTTTTTCGATGAACTGCATCGACATGAATCTGCAAAGTGTCTTTACGGTAAGTTGTATAATTACACTCAATGCAGATATTTTTTTTTATTTTTCGATGTACTGCATCTATATGCCTTCGTAAACTAGTTTTATTTGAAGCCGTATAAAAGCATTCGCTACATTCAAATTTTCTTATTTTCCGATGTACTGCGTCAATATGATTTTTTAAAAGTGTTTTTTTGGAAAATTTATGTTCGCATTCACTGCATATAAATTTTCTTATTTTCCGATGAACTCCATCAATATGATTTTCTAAATCTGCTTTACGCAAACATTTGTAATCGCACTCGCTACATTTAAATTTTCTTATATTTCGATGAATTGCATCAATATGATTTTGTAAACATGCTTTACGCGAACATTTGTAATCGCACTCACCGCATATAAACTTCCTTATTTTTTGATGAACTGCATCAATATGTCTTCGTAAAAGTGCTTTACGCGAACATTTGTAATCGCACTCGCTGCATATGAATTTTCTTACCTCGAAATGATCAATCAATAAATCTTTGTTGCTGTCCGTACGGTTTAACCTTGTTTTCTCGTGTACAGAATTAATATGACTGAATAAAATATGTTTTCGCATAAACGTTTTATTACATTCGGTACATTTATGTTTCTTTTTACTCTTTAATAAATCAACACCTTCGTTGTTTCGGGAACTGTCCAATGTTGAAATATTCTTTTGTCTTTCGTTGCATTCCAAACATAATAAATTTGTCTCTTTGTTTTCACTGGTTAGTACATTATACGTCAAGCAGTGTTTTTCAAGAGTACATTTGCAATTAATACAAGTAAAATCGATCTCCTTTAATATTATAGATGGAATATTTACTGTTGTATCTTTACTACCTGATCCTATTTTATTATAATGTTGAACATTCCTGCTATCGGTTTCTGATTTAATAAACTTAACATTGTCTTCTTTGAAAACATCCCATCGTTGACTTGTATCACTGTCTTCTAGTAAACCAGAGCCAATTTCGGAAACGATTTCCGATTTAATTTTGCCAAATCGACCTGGATTTATTAAGGATTCACGATAATTAATAGGTGATTGGTTTTGTGTTTCATCAAAATTACTGTTGGATTGATTGTAATCACTATTTTGCTCATATTTAAAGATTATATTGTCATTGGTTTGTTTAATATCACCATCAGTTTTATTTCCGTTTTCCTCCATTTCGTTGTGACTTTTGGCTTTACACTAACAGTTCGTAACTAACAATTATAAGATTAGTTTTCTTTTAATAATTCAACAATTTTACTCTGAGAAGTGAAAATAAAGTGTCGATGCATTTAGAAATGTCATTTCGTTTTGACAGGAGGCACCTTTTATGACGATTTTTTTCCACAGTACAAAAACTGATTTTTGATCCGTGATTAAACTGGCCATTATAACGAACTTTTAAGTTTATTTTTTATTGTAACCAAAGTTTATAGCCATTTTAAAATAGCATAGCTAATTAACTATTAGCAATTTATAATTTAATTTGGGTCATTATTTAACCTAGATTTATTTAGCATTCTCACACTTTAGATTGTTTTTGGAAAATTTACCAACTCTAAAATAATTTATTTAAAAATTGATTTGCCGGTTTCGAGTGGAAAAATCGTAAGTATTTATGTAATGTTTAAATTTATTTTAACCTCTATTTTAAGAATTTTATTTTTCTTATATTTTTACTATTAAAGTCGGTTTTGTTTTCAAGACGAAATAAATATTGATCATAAAAAAATTAAAATTTTTTACACAACTTTAAGTTGGAGTGATTAATGATTTATAATCAAATCCTTATAAATGTTGACATAACCTGTAAATTAATATAACATTTTCTCAGTTTTTTAAAGTACCAACATGGCTGAAATCATTGTACATAAATATTCATACAAATACATGTTATTTTACGGCCACATTTATATACAAGTAATTGTAAAATTGAGTTGATGTAAGTTCCTAGCTATTATAGAGGATTTAATTACGTTGACATATTGGTGACGTCCATTTTAAACAAATCATCTCATAACAATATCAGAATAGCATATATTATATGTAGTGAGTGCGATAATACATGTACTTAGTACAAAAAATCCTAATTTCAAAGTGGTCTACCAAATTTGATATTTTAAAATGGTTTATTGATTTTTTTATAGGTTGGAAAATATAAACAAAGGTACATTGTAAGTATTTAAAATAAGACACCTTAATATACTCAATTGTTGTTTGAGTTTCTAGATAACCATTATTGTATTTTTTTTGTCCTTAGTTTTCAGCATAGAAATGATTCCATAGTTGAATGAAGTGTCATCTTCGCCGGCTAATTCAGAGTAGAAGTGGCCGTTACCGCGATAATCATATAATTGGGGTTACGTTATACGCGATTTAAAAAGAGTCTAATACTTAAATGACTACAAAATAACTGCGTGATTTTTGTCTGAACTCGTCACTGTGTTGCTTGCAACGAGATTTCCGTCACCGAAGCTGGAGTCTGGCCGGATAGAGTAATGTGTAAGCCAGGCAATGTAGCAATAGCTGTGAATGAACGCGATTTCGTCACCGCTATGAGCCAGCTTCAGTAACGCGGCTATTCGTTGCGCTAGATTAATAGAGTGATTTAAACGGTGTCGCCTAATAACGCGCATGACTACTTTAGAGAGGTTATTTTCGTTGGCGTTGTTTATGCACTTGCATTTGTATAAGCAAACATTTAGGTCAAAGGTCAAAGATTTGACAATAACTACGCACAGTTTTACTACTACAGTTATTATAACTACTGGTGAGTAAGTTACCAAGGTCAATTCGCGAAAAGGATCATTTAAAAAAATAAATAAACAAGCTAATTGTCAGTCGATTGACGACCAACCGTTGTGTTACTTTGAAGTTTGAGACTAGGCCGTGAATTATTTTACTATTTCCAAATGCCCGTAAAGTCTTGTGTGATATCGGGTTAAGAAAGTATAAGACCCATTTTATAAAATGATAATTTTACTACTTACGTTTATTGGTCTACTTCAACAATATCATTTGGTTATCTTATGAAAAAAAAAACAGTGTTAAACACATAAAAAATTGAGAATTTTTAATATATTATTTATACCCTATCTTTATAGTCTATTTTCTTATATTTAATTCGCTTTGGGAGAGAGCCTTATGAAAAATATTAATTGAAAGGCAAATGAAGGGTTTAAAACATAGCAAAGTTTATGAGGCTGTATTTAAATAAAAACCAACTGACCGCGCAGAGAGTAAAACCTGACGCCCTATAGAAATAAAATACCGAATTTCAAGGTCGACTGTCAATATGCGTCGCCTTAAGGGGCTTATTCTAATTTTACATTCGGAACTAATTCGATCGAGCATTTTTACTTCTGGCGACTAGGGTTGCCTTAAACTCTCGGGGTAAAGTACGGCCACCACACATACCTGGGTCTCGGGTCCTCCGCAGGATTTTATTTTAAACCTATCTTTTAATGGTGCAATTTTGGCCACGTTTAGAGAAAACAAATTGTAAAAAAACCTGTATAAATTCTGTACAATTATAAAAAAAATACTGATACCTGCGCGTTCTGGAAACCTGCTTGCACGTTTCTCTTGATGCGACTATTATGTGAAATGTGCGTATAAAATGGCCTTAATGTGATAATGCATATAAGAACTATAGATATCTATAAAGTGCTTGTTTTAAAATTACACCGAGAAAATAGCCTCGATGTTTGATAATAAATTATTGGTGACTTTGAGGACTGACGTCTCTATCAGACCCAAAGCGTTAGGAAATACTTCCCGCAAGGAGGACCAACTACTCTCCCGAGGAACTTGACAAAACTGGGGTTTTAAACAAAGTCTTCAAATATCAAAAACAACAAATAAGTGTTATCTGAGCTGCAGCCTTTTACACATTTTATTAAAATAATATAATTTTATGTTGAGATATATGCGAGTATTATTTTATTAACTGATTTTAAGGAGGGTTATAACTTACTTACGGGAACGCAATATTATTTTAACCTTCGGTGCTATCAGCGGGAGAAGGGTAGTAGAATCTCTGAAATTCAAATTCCTCTGCAAATTTTTCAGGCCGCTCTTAGAACAGTTATTTTTTAACCTAATTAGACTGAAAATTTTGCTATAACCTTTTTAGTACATAAGATATTAAATTCATATTTAATAGCACCAACGGTTGGTAGTAGGGAAGAGAAAAAGTGGTTTTTCAAAATTCAAAAAAATCATACCTCTCTTAACAGGCACATGTTAATTGTAGGCGATCATTACCCTAATAACTAGACAATAGTCTGTATCAAGGCAGGTAATCCGTTTTGTTTAAAAAAAAAGACATGATTAGAGATCGTTTTTTTATTTAAAAATACAACTAATGAATAAATACATATGAATACAGGCACAAACACACTTACATATTATATTATATCTATAGTAATTGCAGCATTTACAGTAATATTCCAGGCATTCACATGATATCCAAATTTTAGTCTATTTATCGGAATGGAGCGAAGCGTGCTCCCATAGATCGACTCCAATTGCGAAATGTTTGTGGTCTCAGATCACAATGAGTTCACCACCGATTCATGAATTTTAAAGTTTTTTCACAAGCAAAATTTTAAAATTCAAAATAACCAAAAAGTTATATTTAAAATATTTTCTCTATGTGAAGACAAATCTATTAGAAATTTTCAAAAAGATTTATTTATATGAAGTTTGCTCCAATGTGCTGCTAGCATGCATGAGTTTCACCTTTGCGACTAAGGCTACTTAGTCATCGTGTGATTTTTAAAGAAACTATATTCCGACCGAAATTATACAATCTATTGAAAAATATAATAAATTGCAGGATTTTACTCATAGTAGGTTACACAACATTCCTCGGTAATAATCTTGGGACGCCTGTTTAATACATAATTTACATTAATTTCTATTTATTAAAATCTGTGTTTTATCTTTCATATGCATCTGTTCTCTTTTTATTTGAATATTGTTTTTTTTTTACTTTAGTGTCTTAGAATAACTATTAATATCTTACGTATTTTTAATATTTTCTTAGAGTAACATTTACAAATAATATTTATGCTATCCTTACCCAAAAGCCATAATGTTACATATAAAAAAAAAGTGTTTAAGGGAAGTATGAAGTTAACAGAGTCAATTCCTAAGCGTTACACATAGCAGACTTTTTGACAGCTGTCACTCTTCTTTGAACGGCGCCTTTGACCTCGCCAAAAACACGAAACCACTTTCTTTGGCGATTCATAGATATTAATTTAGATTGTCACGAGTTTCGTGTGCGTGGTTACATCAGACGCGTTACGTTGATTAAATTTGTCATATTATATTTCAAAATTATCACCCCATCAGTATAGGGTGATAATAATATAAACTGCATTTGGTAATTCGAATCCTAATCTAGTAATAAATATATCAAATATTTTCAAAATTAAAATATTCCATAGTGTTCATCCTATATAATGTTCAGTGGCTTTGTATCGATATCCCTTATTGCCAGGTTTCGGGAAGACCACTGTCTCTAAAACAGCCTGTATATACAAATTG
Organism: Neomicropteryx cornuta; assembly: GCA_020383195.1. Classification (NCBI taxonomy): domain Eukaryota; kingdom Metazoa; phylum Arthropoda; class Insecta; order Lepidoptera; family Micropterigidae; genus Neomicropteryx; species Neomicropteryx cornuta. The sequence continues at coordinate 4,886,111 of JAHKQU010000031.1, forward strand.
ATATAGTATTTAAATGAAAAGTATTAAATATTTTTGGACACATTTCACAGGAACAAAAATTGGCAATTTACTAACTTGTATTTGACCTTTTAGATCAAAAAAGAAATGACTGTTTTTCTTGAACATTTATTTCCCCGCTCATTTTCAAACAACTAGATTAATATGAACTGCTGTATTCGAACATTTATAATAATTATTGTGCCGGATGAATTATTTTTTTTTAATTTTCCGATGCACTGCATTTATATGCCTTAGTAAAGTTGCTTTATATGAACATTTATAATTGCATTCACTGCATATAAACTTTCTTATTTTCCGATGAACTGCATCAATATGTGTTTGTAAAGATGCTTTTCGTGAACATTTATAATCGCACTCACCGCATATAAAATTTCTTATCTTCCGATGAACTGCATCGACATGAATCTGCAAAGTGTTTTTATTAGAAGTTGTATAATTGCACTCGATGCAAATACATTTTCTTATATTTCCATGAACTGCATCAATATGTGTTTGAAAAATTGATTTATAATAACTTTTATAATCGCATTCACTGCATATAAATTTAACTGTTTTCCGATGAACTGCATCTATATGTCTTTCTAAAACTGCTTTACGCGAACATTTGTAATCGCACTCACGGCATATAAAATTTCTTATTTTCTGATGAACTGCTTTAATATGACTTTCTAAATCTGCTTTACGCGAACATTTGTAATCGCACTCACCGCATATAAAATTTCTTATTTTCTGATGAACTGCTTTAATATGATTTTCTAAATCTGCTTTACGCAAACATTTATAATCGCACTCGCTGCATATAAATTTAACTATTTTGCGATGAACTGCTTTAATATGTTGTTGTAATTGTGCTTTTCGTGAACATTTATAATCGCACTCACCGCATATAAAATTTCTTATCTTCCGATGAACTGCATCGACATGAATCTGCAAAGTGTTTTTATTAGAAGTTGTATAATTGCACTCGATGCAAATACATTTTCTTATATTTCGATGAACTGCATCAATATGTGTTTGAAAAATTGATTTATAATAACTTTTATAATCGCATTCACTGCATATAAATTTAACTGTTTTCCGATGAACCGCTTCGATATGATTTTGTAAACGTGCTTTACGAGAACATTTGTAATCGCACTCACCGCATATAAAATTTCTTATTTTCTGATGAACTGCTTTAATATGATTTTCTAAATCTGCTTTACGCGAACATTTGTAATCGCACTCACGACATTTGAATTTTCTTACCTCGAAATGATCAATCAATAAATCTTTGTTGCTGTCCGTACGGTTTAACCTTATTTTCTCGTGTACAGAATTAATATGACGTAATAAAATATTTTTTCGCATAAACGTTTTATTACATTCGGTACATTTATGTTTATTTTTACTGTTTATTAATTTAGCACCTTCGTTGTTTCGAGAACTGTCCAATGTTGAAATATTCTTTTGTCTTTCGTTGCATTCCAAACATAATAAATGTGTCTCTTTGTTTTCACTGGTTAGTACGTTATACATCAAGCAGTGTTTTTCAAGGGTACATTTGCAATTAATACAAGTAAAATCGATCTCCTTTAATATTATAGATGGAATTTTTACTGTTGTATCTTTACTACCTGATCCTATTTTATTATAATGTTGGACATTCCTGCTATCGGTTTCTGGTTTAATAAACTTAATATTGTCTTCTTCGAAAATATCACATCGTTGACTTGTATCACTGTCTTCTAGTAAACCAGAGCCAATTTCATAAACGATTTCCGATTTGATTTTACCAAATCGACCTGGATTTATTAAGGATTCACGATAATTAATAGGTGATTGATTTTGTGTTTCATCAAAATTACTATTGGATTGATTGCAATCACTATTTTGCTCATATTTAAAGATTATATTGCCATTGGTTTGTTTAATATCAACATCACTTTTATTTCCGTTTTCCTCCATTTCGTTGTGAGTTTTGGCTTTACACTAACAGTTCGTAACTAACAATTATAAGATCAGTTTTCTTTTAATAATTATACAAAATTAACTCTGAAGAAGTGAAAATAAAGTTCCGATGCATTTAGAAATGTCATTTCGTTTTGACAGGAGCACCTTTTATGGCGATTTTTTTTTCACAGCACAAAAACTGATTTTTGCTCCGAGATTAAACTGGCCATTATAACGAACTTTTAAGTTTATAGCCATTTTAAAATACCATAGGTAATTAAATTTTAGCGTTATTTTAAGAATTTTCTTTTTCGTATATTTTCACTATTGAAGTCGGTTTTTTTTCAAGATGTATTAAATATTGATCATAAATTTTTTAGATATTTTTGATTAGTATGCGTGATTAATGATTTATAATCAAATCCTTTTAAATGTTGACATAACCTATAAATTAATGTAACATTTGCTCTGTGTTTTTTAAAGTACCAATATAGCTGAATTTATTTTACCTATGTCCTTATATATTTAAGTTATTTTAGGTGCTACATTTATATACAAATAATTGTAAAATTGAGTTGATGTAAGTTCCTAGCTATTATAGAGGATTTAATAATGTTGACATATTGGATATCATAAAAAAGAAACAGTGTAATACACATCAATAAATTGAGAATTTATAAAATATATCCTGTATCCTACACTATTTTTATGGAGTTATCTTAAATTTAATTCTCTAGGGGCGGGTGGGTGTTCGCTGGGGGTTTTCCTGTTTATTATTTCTAGTACACGCCAACAATACAATTTTATCATAGACAACTTTTTTCATAGCACCTACGGTTGGTAGTAGGGAAGAAAAAAAGTGGTTTTTTCATATTTGAATAAAAATATAATTTATTGAAAAACTGTTAGGTATAAAATAAAAGATTATCATAGAAAATTGATTGTAGTGAACTAATCAAAGTCTTCGATATTGTACTATCGTGTTTCACTCCAGAACCATGCTGACTGCGAACCATCTCATTTTCTTTCAAAGCACCTTCCTCCCTCAGCCTGTCGTCACCGACTCCTGGATGTGGACTTTCCCCAGTTCCCCGTTGGATGCAGTTGTGGTCTTCAGCCTCTTCGCCTGGTGACCGCGTGGAGTCATTTCTGGCGATTCATAGCAGGATGTCCGTGACCTCATTGCGTACTCTATTTTTGAGACTGACATGGCTTTATCGAACATTCTAAGGTAAGTATATATTTGAATCAAATTTACTAAAAATTAAAAAAAAATAAATATATGGTTTTCAGGTCCAACTTACTCCCATTAAACAAAATAAATACTTTATAATATTCGAATGTCCTTATTTTAGCAGCGCTGTGAATCACAAATAAAATACGATATTTAATAAATACCTTTAATTACTGAACGATGTATGCACAATATTTAGGATCACTGTCCACTTTGCATAGGAAATTAATGAAAAAGTTTGTTTTTTAAATATAATATTTTATTGACATAGCTTTTGTGAATAAAACTAGAATTATTTACCGCCAAATCCGTCAAAAACGCACTTTTCACATAGACAATCCAACGTCAAAACCGAAATAAATTAAAAAAAAAAACACGATTGTCTATGACGTGATATGCCGTCATCGGCGCTGACTATGACTAATGTTAGTTTAAAAAAACGGCCATTTGCAATTAGTGGACCAGATGACCAGATGATGATTGAATCACGGCTCCATCTTATTTATTATCCAATGGTAGTAATGATCCACTCTCGTAAAAGCCTGCGGCACAATTGCCTCGGAATTGTCGTCCGGACTGAGTGCTGCTAAACCTTTTGCGACACCCACGGCGAACCATCTGAAAGACAATATTATACTAAATTCCCCAAATTTATCAAATAAATAACTATGATATGATAGAGCGCGCACTATTTAAAATAGGTCGGGTGTGCATCCTTCCGCGGGGTTGTTGTACACTTCGAACTGGGCAAAATGAGCGGTGGAATAAATCCCGCTGACGTTTGAGCGCTTGGTCACTTTATGTACCGAAAGAGTTCAATTAGGGGGCGCGAAAACGTTTGCTGGCCATAAATATATATACAGGGTGCCCCAAGATCATTCCCGCAGACTTCAGGGGGCGTTTATGTTCCCTATTAAGAGTAAGATATAAAAAAATCCCTCTTACAACCACAGAGAAGGGGTAAGGAGTTACCCCTTCTTCTTAGACCGACTTCTGTTCGACCAGCGGCATCTGACAGCAATCATTTAGCTCCGCCCTAATAGGGCGTTCCGAACAACGCGGCAGGTCATTAACCTCGATCTTGACCGACCGCTGCCCAGTGACCCAGTGACGTAGTTATCCGAGGGAGGAGCCATTGAGAAATAGCTGTTTTGCATGATTTAGAATAGAAACTTTAACATTGTATATCTTTGAAACTATTATGAATTTTGATATAGTTTCTTAATAAATAACACTAGAAATTGAAGGACCAATTCGCTGTTTTTTTTTAACGGGAAGGGTCTTGGGACATCCCGTATAAACCAAACAAAAATATTACCCGCCTCATTTCAAGGGCGAATTCAGCTGCATTGCCCCCCCCCCCCGCCGAGACAAAAAACTAAATAAGGAAATGTCACTATAGTGAAATAATCAATCGATCGCGACTGATGCGAAACAGAGTTCACCCACATTTCGTAACGACTCGAGCCCGCGATGTTCACTTCACTCGCCATCAACGAAGCCCCGCTGTCAACGGCGAATATATATTTTCTTGCCGACTTCACGCACACGTCGCCATCCGTCATCGAAATCTGCAAGAAACAACAGGTTAATGACGTTCGCCAGATTCCTATAAAACTCATTGCAAAGTCCTAAATTAAAGATCTAAGTCTAAGATTTAAGTTAAACAGTATAATTATCATTGTGTGTGTAAATACTAACATAAAAACTGTTTTCAGAGCAGCGCAATTGCTTATTTCGCAATTCCTAATAATTTGGCGATCTTATAGTGTCTTAAATTTATATATACAGGCTGTCCCAAGGTCAATCCCAATAAAAAAAAACAGCTAATAGGTCCTACGATTCCTAGTGTCATTTGTTAAGAAACTATATCAAAATTCATTATGGTATTCGAGAAAAAAAATGTTGAAGTTTCTATATATTTGTGTAAAACGAGTTTGAGTTGCATTCACAATGTGGCGCCCGACGTGTTTTCAGCGGGTTTAGTATGCCTGGCGAACGCTGCCGTAATATTATGATCGTTTTACACAAATTTAGTTTAAAAAATAATTAATTTGTGTTTCAAATATTTTTGCACTCTTTTATATAATTTCTTACTCGTAACAGGGAACATATACACCCCCTTAAATTTACGGGAATGATCTTGGGACATCCTGTATAGTAAAGTAATGATATATATTTTTTAAATACCTTTTTAACAATTTATTTATTTTTGCTTTAATGTAGAAATACAAACGATAAACAATAACACAGGAAATATTATTGTTTAGCTATAAACAAAACGAAACGGGTAAAAAAAACAATTAATGCACTCTAGCGGTTTAAGTGAGTCAATCGATGACACATCAAAAATAGATTTATTCGCTGACCTCACCTCTAATCCCTCCTGGCAGTCAGAAGTGGAGGCCAATCTGAAGGGAGTTTGCGCTTTGGTGTCCGATGTGGTAGAGCTGGTGTGGCCAATGCCCCAGCCAGTTGAACGCAGAGGATGGTAGATATCGTTCGTCAATTTGGTGGAAAATATGTCAAAAGGTGCAATGCATATTGGTCGAATGAAATCTAAAAAAAAAAAAATTGTGACAGTCGGCTGGAAATGCCTCGTGCCTTCGCCAATGACGCAAATGGCGTACGGCGGTCGGAAACCTCGCCGCTAGGTGGTGGAGTTTGTATCGATCATACAATCAATCAATCAATCAATCAAAGATTAAGCTTACAATGGAAATAAATGGCGTGGTTTTCAAGAAGAGATAAAACGCATATAATTTGATGTTATGGCTAAGAATTTAGTTTTATTATAAAGATAAGGGTTTGCCATTATGTTTTAAAAATGATTTCGGGTAAGTGGCCGCCGCGGCTGACTCGAACAAATTCCAGCCGAGAGGCCCAATTTTCAACCACTTTTTGCAGCAAGTTGGGCCGTATGTCAGCAATAACGCGCCGAATATTCTCTTCCAAGGCGTTAATCGTGTCCGGCTTATCTGCGTAGACAAGCGACTTCACATAACCCCACAAAAAATAGTCCAGCGGTGTTAAATCGCACGATCTTGGAGGCCACGCCACGTTGTTCAGGAGTAAGTCTATCCATTATGAAATGGCAAACCAAACTGAGAATAAATCAAGTGACAGCTGTCAAAAACACCAACTACGAAAAAAGTAGTGCCAGATTGAAAACCACGCCTCTAAAAAAAAACACCCGTTATTTATCCCATACTAGCTCATTAGTATTTTAGTGTTTTTAAGATAAAGTGATGTCGCTTTGTCGTTTAATAGTACTAAACTAAATAGTAAGTTTATCAATCGATTGTTATAACTAGATATGACATTGCTAGCCCTCTCTAGCGGTTTAAGTCCAAACTAAATAGAGCACAAACAAGTTGGCATCTTCACAATCGAAAATCACTTTAAGGCGCCACCAGTCCCTAAAACGTGTTTTGTAACGTATTTTGGTGCATTTTGTTGAAGTTATTCCCAACAAATGGCTAAAACTAAAAATACCACAATATTCTACATATATTAATTTAGTACTTTGCTTAAAAAAAAAAACGAAATACACCTTATTATAGTAATGAAAATAAATAAATAGAAAGTGTTGTTTTTTTCTTGCAACGATTTTCTTTTAAGTTGTGTAAGTGACGCGAACCTAATTTTTCGTTCTAAAGATAGACAATATAATAATCTAGGACATTACTTAAAAAAAAACATTTTTTTCAAATGATAATAATAATTTAAATACAAAAAACATGTTTCATCGATTCCAAATGAGTCGGCGAGTATATCCGTCTCTTTTCTACACGTCAATGTTCGAATAAAGCCTTCTCTTTCAAATCTCAAGGATTAATGTGTCCCGGGGCGCCTTATTAACCTAATTTTAAATCCAGCCCATAGCTAAATAAGTGAACCGCGTTTAGTGGAAGATAAATGTATTTCATCACATTCTGCTCCGTACGTAAAACGCGCGGATCACGCGTTGTCGCCCGTTCGGCGAGGGTCGTTCACCGAACGAAATATCCCCGAAGTACGATACTATGAAAACGTTTGTTTTTTTTATATTTATCATTATATTGACATAGCTTTCGTGAACAAAACTCGAATTATTTACCGCCAAATACTTATTTTAAATGGCGCCGAGTGTGCTAAGACAAAATTGCTTGAGATGCGCGTTCCTTTGAACATTCTAACCCGGAGAAGATGATTGATAATAAGTTAATGGTAGATATTTTTGATATCCTAATGGACTGTTGGTTTAGGTATATAGGTTTGGATTATATCTAACCAGAAAGGAATTGGGTTACACGGAATGCACCAAACTACAAATAGATTCACCAGCCTTTAGTTGGCAGGCGCACTGATGAGTCCTGATGCTGCAAACGCGGTGTATGGGCCGAGAGCAAAGGGTCCACACAACCGCACCGTTCAATTGCTGAAACGTCTCTGTTCGTTTGGTGCGGAAGAGCGAGACGGGGAATATTTGCGGGTAGGAAAGAGATATCCTTCCCACGAAGGGTGAACCTATTTCGATAATGGCTCCAACAGTCAATGTCATCAAACCTGAATATGCCACCGATGCTGACATCCTGACGAGCCCAATATCGTCGCGGCGCGATTTGTCCGATGTATCGAATCGCTCGTGGGCGACGAAGTACTCGATCGATATCGTGATCGATGGATCGTTACAATCGATATAGTCGGCGTATTCAGTAACGCAGTCAGGATCTTTGCTCAGGATATAATCTCCAAGGCGCACTCTTATTCTGGAAATATTAATTGTTTGACGGTGATTTAAGGCGATGCCAAAGGGTAAACATTAATTTCTACTATTTTGTCTATGGTTGGCATTTGTTAACCATTGGATATTTAATAATAAAAAAAATATATTTAGATACCTCAATCTTAGGTCTTCAACATAGTAAAGGCAGATTTTTAAAATTCAATTATATTTCTGAGGAATTTAATAAATTATAAACTACAAATATTTCGTTTTTAGTTGAATTCCTCTCTTATAAATGATATTAGAGTCTTGGGGAAAATAGTAATTGAAAGGCAAATGAATGGTCTAAAATATAGTAAAGTTAGTTTTTTTAATTTCTATATTATGAGGCTGTAATTAAATAAAAACCAAAAATTGCTCTCTGACCGCGCAGAGAACGCCCTATAAAACACGGTCTGGTTTAGAAATAGCCCCATCTCCCCCTGAATCTAGCGCAAGCACATTCAGCTCAGTTAATTAGGGCCCAATATGACCTAGGTCATAATGCCTTAAAAAAACAGTCCGCCCGGAGTCCTCGTGTAAATGTTTACACATCAATTATATATACACGATGTCTTGAGACCTTTCCCGAAGACTTAAAGGGGTGTTGTAACGGGGTGTTATGAATTATTTTCGCTCGTAACATCCCCAAATAGATTATTATAATTTAAGCGCCGGTTTTATTGAGGGGATCTCAACTCACGGGGCGCTGTACAGAACCCGGTCCAGAGCGAGGCAGTGGGCTGCTGTGAGGACGTATCTTGAGCTGATGAGGGTTCCACCGCACGTCGGCACCGTCCTGTTCCAATTCCTGTGAATTTAGAACAAGCACCATTAAAGGTCGGAACCCGGTCATAATTATTTGATTTACAAAATTCTAGTGATTTCTATCGTTATTTGTTAAGAAACTATATCAAAATTCATAATACTTTCAAAGAAATACAACGTTAAAGTTTCTATTCTAAATCATGGAAAACAGATATTTTTCAATGGCTCCTCCCTCGGATAACTACGTCACTGGGTCACTGGGCCGCGGTCGGTCAAGATCGAGGTTAATGACCTACCGCGTTGTTCGAAACGCCCTATTAGGGCGGAGCTAAATGATCGCTGTCAGATGCCACTGGTCGAACAGAGGAGTAGCTCCTTGTGCTAGCTAGCCAAGCCTATTTTACTCACTGTTTCCTTGAGGTTTTGAGTTGGTGAACGATGTGACGAGATGTCACGGATTGCAGAGGCGTGGCAGAGGAATGGAAAAAGGTTGCCAGTAAAAAAAACGGGGGAAATTCGAGAATGGTGATTTTTTTTTTTTTTTGAATATTATTAATTTATAGGATGACGACGGAACAAATATTATTAAAGATTACCTCGCAGTAGATTCGATAATGGCCGTCCAAGGATATTCGTCGATAGCGGTATAGTCATCGCGAGGAATTATACGATCGCTGGTGAAAGACCTCAGCCCACACGCTGATGATGAATCCGAAACCCTCTCAAATGGACAGCACAGCTTAAAATGATTAAAAACACAAAAATTGTAACACTGTATTGATAAATTATTAAAAAATATATATATATGAATAGATAAATAACACCAAAATTACATTTTTAGGTATTAGCCACCTATCGGCAATTTCAGCTAACAGCTGCGTCGTCGACGAGAAAGTAGACGACATGAATGATTTTAGTTTAACTAATCCGTACAAAGAGGGCATTAGGCGATAATTTTGGTTAGTTTTTAGCTAGTCAATTTTTTTTTTTTCACCTAATCTATTTGTTTTGTTTCTGAAACATGTTTGTCGCATTGTAGATTCCATTCCAAAATTTGAAATTAATTGTTTTTAAAAAAAACACTATTATTATTTTATTTTTTTACATTATCGTTTCATCCTGCAGTTAATTGACATGTTTGTCGCGTTGTAGAGTCAATTCCAGAATTTTGAAATTATTTTTTTTTAACATTGCTATTATCTTATTTTATTTATATTATCGTTTCATCCTGCAGTTAGTTGACATTATTTATTATGTCCAATTTATAACCTCACCATTTTTTTTAATAAATGCACCTCTCGTCTTTTAACACCGTGGTCACCATTCATTTACCTTTATCATTAACGTGTGACGCGGGTTCATAGTGCTCCATGGGACATGACCCAGACGACCCTGAGATCTTCTTTTATCTTGAGCTCGTCCCATGATGGCGTCCTCTCATCTAGAGGAGTGACCGGGTATTTTTTGTAAGTCGCGTAATGCCATGCAATGGGAGTGAGTCGAGGTAACCTCAATCCGTGGTAGACCAGCCGGTCGGCGAAGCCATGAGAACTCTTCTCCTATTACCCTGACAGGCAATAAGGAAAGTTCATTATTTGTCTCAAATTTAGATCTGTAGTTGACGCGGTGCCCGACCAGTCGCGGTTCGTCCCTCGCGGTCCGATAACTCCGGCGGATCAGCTGGCCAAGGAGAGCCTGCGAGAGGGAGAGGGACGGAACGCTCCGTCGAGGGCCCTGTCCGGCCTGAGGAGAGGGCAGCGGGCGGGGAGGAAACGTTACAGTTATATGAAAACTTGTCGAACAAAAGTTGTTGAATTTTATGTTGACTACACCATTATTTACGATTTAAACATACTTTTGGTATTTTCCCAATATGGCCACATGTCGAGTTTCTCAATAACGCTGCCTGGTCCACAGTTCTATTGCGGTTCAGAAGAATGCTGTAGAATTGAGGGCATTCTGTGATCGGCGTACATTCTCCGAACGTTCTCAGAGCCCCGTTATGGCAAAGTGTCTCTGAAAATAATATTAAGTCATATACAATTATTTTGGACATATCAACTAGGCCAAATGTGCCTGAAGTCAGGGGAGATGGTGGTATCTAATGAAAAATGTTATGACCCGTATTCGAACCCGATACCCTTAGGTCAGTAGTCCAACGCTCTAACAACTAGACTATTATTAAAACTATTGCTAAACTTTGGCTTTGAGTGGTTTAATCAATATTAATTTTATTATAAAACATCAAAAAATATTGGAATAAAAAAATATTTGAAAATACAACGTGCCGTCGTCCGACCACATCGAATTGTTCCAAACATAAACAAACCATGACTATCTCAAGTGCATTCGAGTTGTAGGTACGTCGTGGATACGCTAAAAGGACATACTATAGAAATTGAAAATGTCAAGATTTTAGGATTATTGGTGGGAGTCTAATTTTGGAAATGAAATTGTCAACTTTTATCTATGTTTTGATTAAACGTTTAGAAACATTCTTTATATAATAACAGTATACGAAACATAAATGAATGGTAGAAAAAACCTTGTAATAATAATTCTTTAATTGTGTTAAATTGCATTAATTAACCTAACCTAACCTAACCTAACCCACCAAAGTATATGGCCTATAAAACTTACTGTAAAAAACCTAACCTACAACGTGAGGTTGCATGAACTGTAAAAAGAGCCGTGGATTGTTTACGACATAAACTCAATTTCATTGCCAACTTTGAAAAAAATACAATACAATTTTTATTATACCTCAAAACTAATATTAACGCTACTTTAATTAAATATGCATTTTCGGGACGAAATACATTTTATTGGTATCTATTTTATAAAAGTAAGAATTTCACGGTTCCTGACAAATTTCGGTTAATACAAAACCCGGAATACCCGGGGACTGGACCAATAGCTTTTCTAATGGCCGGGGACTGGACCGATGCTATTGTATGGAAAAAAAAGTGGCCGGGGACTAGACCAATAGCTTTTCTAATGGCCGGGGACTGGACCGATGCTATTGTATGGAAAAAAAGTGGCCGGGGACTAGACCAATAGCTTTTCTAATGGCTAGGGACTGGACCAATGCTATTGTATGGAAAAAAGTGGTCGGGGACTGGACCAATGCTATTGTATGGAAAAAAAGTGGCCGGGAACTGGACCAATCGCTTTTCTAATGCTTGCATGAATGTTTTGCGGCGATGACGTTTGCTTAGCACTGATTTATGATAGAAATCATTGTAACACATCCATTTATATATGTTTTACTAGGTAAATTGTTCTAAAATGTATGGGAAAAGGGTGCGAGGGCTCTAAATCAATCTCTGTTGAGAGTCGAGGATTTTTTGAGGTTACAATCGAGGGTACACGTTCCCCCGATAAAAATGATTGATTCAAAACCCTCGCACCCTTTTTTCCATACATTTTAGGACAATTTACCTAGTAAAACCTACATAAATCGATATTTTTCAATGATTTCTATCATAAATCAGTGCTAAGCAAACGTCATCAGCGCAAAACGTCCACGCAAGCATTAGAAAGGCGATTGGTCCAGTCCCCGGCTACTGACACTACTCAAAACATTTATAACCTCTAAATGACATTGCATTTTACATATATGATATAATACTATATAGTATGTCATATGTGATACGTAAAAAAATAGTGTCTAGTTACTCCAACCCACAATTTTAAATATTATAAGTGTAAGATTTTATGAATTAGACTTTACACACATATAAAAAATGTCACATACCTGCATTTATTGAGAGAGTTAATGATAGCAGTATAATGGCTGTTGCGCGGGCGGTTCTATTAAATAAACCAGTTTTAGACATGACCTTTTAGCACTGTCATTCTCTTCGGAGCGAAACGATACACTGGCTGACGAAGTTCATGTTAGACCGGCGCAACAAGGCCGCAGTCTTTCTGTTGGCGACATTGAATTAAGTGTCTGCCAAGCGGTGTCAGTTGGTAAGGTTTGTAGGTTAGGTTAGGTGTCAATGGTCAGGTGTTGATTTTAAGGTTTGTAGGTTAGGTTAGGTGTCAATTGTCAGGTGTTGATTTTAAGGTTTGTAGGTTAGGTTAGGTGTCAATTGTCAGGTGTTGATTTTAAGGTTTGTAGGTTAGGTTAGGTTTCAATTGTCAGGTGTTGATTTTAAGGTTTGTGGGTTAGGTTAGGTGTCAATGGTCAGGTGTTGATTTTAAGGTTTGTAGGTTAGGTTAGGTGTCAATGGTCAGGTGTTGATTTTAAGGTTTGTAGGTTAGGTTAGGTGTCAATGACGCGCAGGTCTTCCAGTGAACTTAATAAATTATCAGTGACTCCTCGGGTTTTCCTAAGGTCTCCTTAAGATGGTTTTAATATTATAATGATTGTCCTCATTAATATGAATGCCACTGCTGTTGCTCTATGGCATGCGTTCAAATCCGACTGCCTCGTTATTGTGTTCATGCTTTCAGACCATTCATCGTGGGCAGATATCTAGCGAATGTTGTAATTTTACGATTGTTTATTTATTTATTTATTCCAGGAAACGACAGCTTACAATAATTACAATAAACAAAAAAAAACAATTAAAACACAAAGTCAATGACAGTTTCCTCCAAACTTAAAAAAATAGAAAACACATTCGGGAGCGAGGCCGGGACCAGGAAGTAGGAAGTAGGAGGGGTTGGGGAATCCAGACAATCACCAGAATATAATTTAAACACAATATAAATATACTGCTCAAGGGCTAGAGTAGACACTCTCTTGAATGCCGGGAAAGTAGTGTTAAATATATCGATGTCACTCAACATGCTGTTGTAAAGCTTACATGCTCGATTTATATATGAATTCTGTGCATAATTCGTACTCAACCGTGAGAGATGGAATGTCTAGATGGAACCCTCAAATCTATCAGCCCCAGAAGATCAGAGCAGTCGATGTGAGCATTGACAATTGTATATAAAAGTAACACATCAGCTCGCGACCTTCTAAGCTCAAGACTCTGGACTCCGTAGAATTTGGCGCATTGAGCATGGTCAGAAAATTTATATTTTTAAGAAATGAATTCTGAATCCGCTCAACACGATCGATGTAATCTTCATAGAGCGGTTCAAAATGACTTCGGACGTAAGAAAAATATAAAGTAACTAGCTGACCCGGCCACGCGTCGCTGTGGCTAAAGTTTTTGTTATATTACATTATAGTAAACAATCTAAGAGGAACAATAAGAGAACATCAGTCACGGAGTCCACTATGCTTTTTCACACAGATGGTATTTGTTAAAAAATATGGTGATCTCCTTATTTGACTTTCTACTACTATAACCCTTTAGTACAATGAAATTATTTACGAACAAAGACGAAAATGTTGATGTTGGTATACAAATTCACTGGATTGAGATTTGAAGGGGAAGTACGTTGAACACAATTAATTAAAATGTTCTTACACTTGATACTAAGCAGAAATCAATAGGTAAAAAATAAAAATTTATCAGATTTATTATTTCCATTTAATTTTATAACATATATAAGTATATTACAGTATAATACAGTAATAATTTACTGTAATCATGTAATTTCATGTAATCATGTGACGCTTAAACTCATGAATGAGGTAGGCAAGGCAGACAGTCTTAAACTTTTAAACATTAATATCTTTTTTTTGAATTATAAATACTTTCAGTTTCAATTTAATTTAACACCAATCGGTGCACAATGTTTTTGGTTAACCTGTCTTTAGCTAACACAAATAGATTCGACGGTTTCCCAACACGTGAACACGCAACATATAGTTGCCCATGAGAAAAACATGGATTTTCCAAATCTAAACCACAAATGGACATTGTTTGACCTTGAGATTTATTTATAGACATGGCGAAAGCTAAACGAATTGGAAACTGTAGCCTTTTGAAGGGTATGGTAGAATCTGATGGTATCATCGGAATACGTGGCAGCAGGACCACTTTTCCTTTAAACTTCCCAGCCAAAATGGTTGCTTCAAGAATGTTTCCGGTGATCTTTTTGATGACCAAACGCGTACCGTTACATAATTGAGGTGGATTCAAATTACGGAGGAGAATAATAGGGGAACCAATCTTTAATCGAAGATTATGTGGTGGCATTCCAGGGATATCTAATGAATTTAAAAATTCAATCGGAAAATTTACACTTTCATTTTCATCAACAACAGTATCGATTGATTTAAAAGACATCAGATCGCCTGGTAACAACTGTTGTATCTGGAAGTTAATTTCGTCAACATCAACGTTTTTGGCTGCCAAAATCGCCCGTTGACTAAGCCATTCATGATTCAAATAATTATTCTGTATATCCGGGAAAATACTCTGAATCAATTCAGTTTTATCCTGAACAACAGTGCAAAAATTGTCTGGTAGTTTAATGCATTGCGTATTTGGTTGCAGTTTTATTTTACCGTTCCCAATATCTAGTAGTTGTTCGGAAAATATTAGTGCTGATGGATCATTTTGCAATTGTACTCGCATATTTATGGTCAATCGAAGTGTTTCAACACTTCGCCATAAGAATGATTGTTTCAAACATGCATTAATCTCATCCGCGAAAGTAGAGCGAGGTATAACCGGTAAGGTCTGCCGGAAGTCACCAGACAAAAGTAAGATAGCACCACCGAAAAGTTTATTATTGCTGTTTAAATCTTGCATAGTTCTGTTTAATGCTTCAAGTGAATATTTGTGTGCCATTGTGCACTCATCCCAAATTATTATAGAACTCTTCCGCAACACTGCAGCTATTCCACTATTCTTTTTGATGTTACACATTGCATCTGGTTTATTATGAACGTCCAATGGCAGCTTGAATGTTGAATGTGCTGTTCGCCCACCATCCAGTAAAGTAGCCGCAATGCCTGACGATGCTAATGCTAATGCGATTTTTTGTTGCGACCGTATTTTGGCAAGAATCAACGATATTAAAAATGTCTTACCGGTTCCACCGGGTGCATCCAAGAAAAAAAAACCGCCTTGTTCAGCAGCAACAGCCAGCATAATCCGATCATAAATAATTTTTTGTTCTGCTGTCAGTAATGGTTCACTGTTCATGATAATTGTTGCTAAACTTCCATGGTCATATTGATTTTCTCGTTGTAAATCGGTATTGACTAAGTCGGTGGCTGGACGATTAGGTGATGGCATACCATAATGATTAAATGGTAAATTTGAACTAAGAACACATAAATCCTCGATCAAGACCAATGCTTCATTGTACATCTCTGGTGTATAATCTATGTTTTGGCATTGATTTGTTTGTCTAATTCGGTGCAAGATGTCTTCTGTCATACAATTTTTATATTTTTCCCACAAAGTTTGTGCTTGCGAGGGATAACATGTCGCCAAAATAATTGCAAACAACTGACGAATGTTATTCGGTGTTGATGTCAACGCAGCATCAGCAAGCGTTAAGTCCCAATGGTTATCGTCTTCTAGCAATTGCAGTTCACGACATGCATCCTGGTATGTATTGAATACTCGACCATTAGCTGTTCGTAAAAATTCAAAAGACGTTGGTCCGGGAACATTCACCAATAACAAACGTAAATAGAAGCACTCACGTTGCTTTGGATGTACCGTGTAAAGTCTCCCCAATGTCTTAGCTTTGAATATGCCTGTAATGGAAGGATGTGGTTTTCCTTGTTTCCGTGGCTCCCATTTTTTACTGGATTTGTTCCATGTGAAATAACGTGGAACATCACCATACACCAATGTCTTCGCGAATTGGCCAAAAACATCAGGTTTTTGACACAATGTAAAAAATTCAGTTAGAGTCGTTTTCGGAGCTTCGAACGCTCTTTGGAGAACATTTTCTTCAGTGAAGTATACACGTTGACCGTTTTCAAGATGTATTGCCAGATGTTGGACAGCAGGATCTCTTTCGTGGATGGGAAAGCTGAGAATATGCCAAATAGCTTCATTGCTGCTAATGTATCTGCCCATTTGGTATCGTGCTATTTCGTCATTTTTATTTATGTTTTTTACTTCAAATATGGCCAAATCACTGCCTTTGTTTACATATTTACAAATATACTTAATTGATTTAACAGAACTGCAAAGCTCAACATTGATATGAGCTTTGTAAGTTTTTGAAAGTAGTGGTGAGTAAGTCATCGCATCTTGTATGTATTCCTGCATGTTCCGTGGACTGCCGATGTAGCTTGAAGGTAAAATGAAAGCATTACCGATGTCATTGGGATTTAAATTTCCATCGATGTTTCCAGCAACAGCATCTCGTAAGTGAATATATTCTTCCGATCGTAGTTTTGCCTGGTTGAATCGAAGGAATCGCAAGCGTTCGCTTTCGACCTTAGCATACATATCAACAATGTATTGATGGAACAGCTGACGATATCGAAGGATATAATTGTCTTGATGTTGTCTAACCATTATTCGGTGTGCGTAGTAGTTCATTGAGCTAACTTTATTATTTCTGTAATCACCTAAAAAAATAAATAATAAAATGCAATACGAAATTAAAATCTATACATACAGTAAGAAAGTAAATAGATAATTGTCAAATTTACCGGTATTTGGATCATACTGTTTGATATTAAGGTGATATTCATCTTGTCCTTGCCAAAATATCAATGGATATTGTAGTGCGTCATATGAACGGTGTAGATCCGAAATCGTACTGACAGTGTTGTCTCGCCGTGTAATGTTTATAGATCTTTTGTCAACTGGATCACCAACCATGATAACAGCAACCTCATCAACAGTTGGAGCGTTGAATCTACCAGCATGTTCACCTAATGGTACTTTGTCGGCTTTTATGACGATTTGATAATTGTCATTTTGCAGTCGTGGCGAAACTCTTTTGATCAATTGAATTAGTTGATTTAGTTGGATAACCATCAATATCCGTGATCGTGTCATTCGTATGTGGCTTTGGGAAGTTTTTTTTACATTTTCCATTTTCCATGCACGGTGAGGTCATGTTGAAAACACCGCATGGCCCATGGATCATGTGTTTGGTGACAATATCAAATAATTCTTGATCAATTAATGGGTCTGGAATTTCGGCTGAAATTATTTGATCGATTTCTTCAGGACGGATTCTATCTTTAAGCCAAACCAAAATGTGGGCATGAGGCAAACCTCGCTTTTGCCACTCTATCGTATACAGCCAACAACGTGTGATACCAAAAATTGTATATTTAACAATAAAATCAATTAAGGATTTCAATTTTTGTTTAAACACACGTGCAGTTAAATCATGACGATGAATGGCTTGTTGTCCTGGCAATAGTAAAGTTTGTATCTCTTCCCAATTCGGATTACATGTGAATGTAATAAATAAATCCGGTCGGCCGTAATGACGTACGTAAGTCATCGCATCTTGTATGTATTCCTGCATGTTCCGTGGACTGCCGATGTAGCTTGAAGGTAAAATGAAAGCATTACCGATGTCATTGGGATTTAAATTTCCATCGATGTTTCCAGCAACAGCATCTCGTAAGTGAATATATTATTCCGATCGTAGTTTTGACGTTTGCGTTTTGACGTTTGCCGCTCGCGTTGTTGAGGTTAGATTTTTTCGGTGGCATTTGACTGAAAATAATAATTTTCTTGTTCTTATGATATTCTCTTGAAGACGTTCGTTACACTGTTCTTGAGATTCTTGTGCATGACCTGCTGTCCTGATTCTTTGAGCTAGATTTCTTGATTCAATTTGTTTTGCCAACTGATGGGCTCTTTTAATACGTTTGCGTCGAATAACTGTCACTGTCAAATAATAACAGACATTAGCGCCATCAACCCAGTCGAAAGGTATCGACATCTGTCAGTTTTATGACTGCCAAATAATAACGGACAAATAATTAGCGATAAATTAAAATTGCGACTATAATTTGAGATTTAAACTATCCTATCTCTCAAGTGCACATCGAACTGCACATGGTGTTCAAATTTTATTATAATCGGTTAAGTGTTTTAGGAGTCCATTGAGGACAAACATTGTGACACGAGATTTATATATATTAAGATAACGCTTTTCCTAGGGAGATCGATGTTATTAATATTGTAGGTATGAGGAACTACATTTGTAGTGCTAGTGGTACTTACAACCACACACTTTTAAGAACACAGTAATGGTTTAGTCTACCAAGGTCAACTTGGGTAAGTTTGCAATCATCCGGATTTCTCACCTCCGCAAAGATCTTCACATGTCTATATATGAGAGATTGAGATTGTGTATCGCGATGTATTAAAATCAAAAGTAGCATTTGTCACCATTCGCTAAAAATATGTTTCGGCTTTGGATATTCAATACAAGTTAATATATTCTGAATTTTAATTGCCATTTAAATAATAAAAAAAAACACGAATTTTAATAAATTTTTTTATACAGAATTTCCCATTGCAGAAAGTAGAACACCCCAAGTATCCGTGTATGTTCAACGATTTTAATTAATTCTGAGTTAAGATTTTTTTCCTGCCTCCTTGTTTTTTTTTCTTCCGGTGACTTGAATAACATCGATAGGAAACTATTTTTTTTGTTACAAACTAGTCGATTAACTGAATTTTTATTAAATATTTTGAACTTTTCCTCACGTGAATTACCCGGTAGAGAATGTCTTGCCGCAATAAGCTCGCCTTTATGTAGAGTATATGCGGATCTAATAGAGTTTAATTTCTTTTTTTAATATGTATTATATACAGATTAGAATCTACATTCTACGAGCATGTTACCATATGGAGAACCATTCTTCATTGGCACTGTTCATTAAAATTAACTTAACCCAGTTGAAAAATATATATATAACCTCTATTCAAAATAAAATTATACAATTTTAATATTGAAACAGTTTTATTATTTATAATAGATTAAAATTCACAGCTTACACATTATAATATCACATGAGAGAAAAGTTCTGTTACATACTATAATTAATTAAAAAAAAAAATAATAATTTGTTTCCCCAGCGTAATAAAAAGATTGAAAAAAAAACATTTTAGGAAACTATACATCGAGAAACTTATAGGGTGTATTTAAAATTACTCTTCTCACGAGACCGATTTGTATTGACAACTAATCGGGTCTCATAAAATAAAATAATTTTATTTAAATTTATTTATACACTTTTATATGGAATAATTGTGTGAATGAAATCAATGCATTTTAATATTGTACTATAGGTAGTGTATTTTGTAGTAAACTACTTGTTTTTTTTATTAAAAAACGGTAGACCTAGGGCAGTTTGCAAAAAGATATTTTTGCGTGAATTTTCTGTAGTTAGATACTTGTAAAACAAGATTTTAATGGAGAAATAAAAGAACAAAGATGCGGTGACCGGAATCTAGAAAGTCAACATAAAATATTTGAATATGATAATAAATTTCCAGCTGTTGCCAGTTCCAGCACTACACCGGGCCAACTTAACGAGAATATACGCTGTGACCTAAACGGACATATTGAGTGAAATGTATGACTTTGTTGAACCTAAATACGAGTAGTAGTATGAGTACAAAAATGCTAATTTTAATTATCAATATAGTGTATTAATTTTAAGCATACAATAAAATAAGGGGGGTTAGAATTTAATATATTTTTCTGTCACCACAGTAGAAAAAGAAAAACAGATTTATTGTTGATTTTACTTTTAGCACCTGTTGAAATTTAATTGGACTATATTTAAATGATTAGCAAAACAATGTCACCAGGAAATCGCCGATTTAAATTAATTTTAAAAATGACTACTGTAATCCGTGAAATGGTACATAACTGTAAACAGTAATCCATAAATTTACCAAAATAAATTACTGTTTACGGCGAGAAAGTCGAATATTGTCCGCGCTCTTCTTTCACATTGGAGTACAGAATGCTATCTCTTATGTGTAATCAGAACCATTCTACATAATACATAATACATGCACATAATTTACAGTTTAAGGATGCACATTTTTTCTGGTTTAAAATTTTCTTCATAATCTCCTTAAACTGTTAAGTGACCTAAAGATATTTGCGTTGCTTATGCGTTGCTGATGTCCGAAGGTAAATGATTTTAACTATTTTATTATATATCTGAATTTTGCCAATTTGAGGTTATAGAAACAGCCTAATGACTGTATGTCTAATATTAAATACTTACAAATTTGAGGTTGTTACAATTCAGAAATTAAAACAGGTTTTTGTGTGAATTTTTTTGACAGCCTTCCCTCAAAACAGTTTGAACAGATACAAGGGAGAGTTTAACACACCAGTGTTGCCATATATACAAAATAGCATTAGGCAGCTTTTACATTTTTGAATTGAAGTATACCAGTCAAGAAATAACAGCCCCTATTATTACGCATATATGATTGTAATGATAATAAAAATTAAAATACTCTAATTTAAAACGGGAAATTGGGGGAATAGATCATCATTGTTTATTATAGCGATGGAAAGATAGCTCATCTTCATAAAAAATATTAAGACCGCGCTGTTTTATGGACGTCACATTTCGCCGTCAGATTGGCGAAACACGAAATAAGTTCTTTAAAATGAATTATAAGGCTGTATGCTTGGTATTTCAGTAGCTTAAGAGTTGTTGACAATTTTTTCTTACGAGTTGAGCAATCTTTAGTGATCAATGATGTCATGTGAGCAATGCATATAATATAAGAATTTTTAATAACTCTCGTTATAAATCTATATAATTCAAGTGAAAAATCTTATGTAATTGTGCAATAAAGTACCTCCTGTAAGGCGTAGGTAAAATTTAAATACCCATCACTAACCAATGTTTGGTACATTCTATGGACAGATATATTTATTTATTTATACGTTGCGGTGCATAAAGTGACGCAATTGACGAAATAACTTTGAAAAAAAAGAGATTTTATGAGGGCCACTGTCGTACGCACGAACATGCAGACTCGCGACTCGCTCGCTGTCAGTTTGACGTTTAATAAACGAATTAACAGCGATTCGCTCGCTGTCAGTTTGACGTTTAATAAACGAATTGACAGCGATTCGCTCGCTGTCAGTTTGACGTTTAATAAACGAATTGACAGCGATTCGCTCGCTGTCAGTTTGACGTTTAATAAACGAATTAACAGCGATTCGCTCGCTGTCAGTTTGACGTTTAATAAACGAATTGACAGCGATTCGCTCGCTGTCAGTTTGACGTTTAATAAACAAACGTCAAATTGACAGCGACCTAACCTAACCTAACCTAGCTTCATTTGTAAGATTGTTGGGTCGCAATCGAGAGATTCAATAACTGCTAAGAATATTCCGAAGGCGTTCCGGTTTTCGTAATCTATTCAAAGCTATGAAAAACGGTTCTTAAACTCGAAAAATGTCTTGGATTCAACCAAAAAAACCTTTCTAAACGCCCAATAACTTCGAAAGTATTTTTTTTCCTAAAATCTATTGTTATACATTGGATTAACATACAAGTTAATGATTCTTAGCACTCAAACTATACCGCTAAAACACACAAAAACGTCAACCTGCCGAGAAAAGACACGAAATATAATTAAAATGGCGATTTACCAAAATGCCTATCCAATCCATAATTCTGTTATGAATTACCACATCTTTAATTTACAACAGTTATGAGGCACATACATCAAATGGTCGTTCTTTAAATGTAGTAAGGAAATATTAGAAATATATTTACTATGTACTAGAATATTGGTACTTTTAACCCTGCGAATGGGGTAGTTTACACCCTATCACATAATACCTAGTTAAATAAACTATAGTGCGTACTCGATGACTTTTAAAACTCCTATACAGGTTGGCCAAGATCGAAGGAGGTTATAATACCGCGACACGACACACCGCTACGGTATTCCCGACTTACGGTATTCACGACTTACGGTATTCACGACTTACGGTATTCCCGACTTACGGTATTAACGACTTACGGTATTCACGACTACGGTATACGGTATTGGAACCCCTGATTTACGTCTAACTAGCTATTGGAAGGCCAGTGACGTAGATATACGATACTGACGATTATCGTTCTTTCAAAATACAAGATCATATACAGAGTGTCCCAAGACCAATCCCACAAACTTTAGGGGGTGTTTAAGTTCCCTATTAAGAGTAAGAAATTATAGTATAACGAAATGCGAAAAATTTTCATCACCAAATTTATTATTTTTGTAATAAAATTGGTGTAAATCGATCTTATCAATCGATAAATCAATATTATCTGTCGACCAATAGCAAACCCAGAGAAGGGGAAAGGAGTTACCCGTTCTTCTTAGAACGACCTCTGTTCGACTAGTGGCATCTGACAGCAATCATTTAGTTCCGCCCTAATGGGGAGTTTCAAACAACGCGGCAGGTCATTAACCTCGATCTTGACTGACCGCGGCCCAGTGACCCAGTGACGTAGTTATCCGATGGAGGAGCCATTGAAAAATATCTGTTTTCCATGATTTAGAATAGAAACTTCAACATTTTTTTTCTCGAATACCATAATGAATTTTGATATAGTTTCTTAACAAATAACACTAGGAAGCGTATGACCTATTAGCTGTTTTTTTTTATTGGGATTGACCTTGGGATAGCCCTGTATGGTTCTTTTCTCCTTCTAATCATCGATCACGCACGATTTTCACGGCACGCACACAGTGAAAATTCAGGTCTATAAAACCACGGACACAAGCCTCGGACGGCCAGCCTTTACCTTCAATTAGAGTGCTTCAATCCGATTGAGTTGTCAATTTATTTATTTTTCAATCGCGTGTCGGACGCTAAAGGCAAACTACACCAGCGCTTTAATAATAATAGTAAATTTTGGGGTGAATTATTTTCGCAGTTTTTATATGATTACCATAACTCCATAATTACCTTAAGTCTTCGGAAACGGTCACGGGACATCCTGTATAAGTGTTTTAAAAGTCGGCTCAGAGCACTTTTAGCTTTAATTTTTATTCAAAATGACTACTCTAATCGTAAGGTAATAAATAATACATTTGATTTTTTGTCAATAGCGCAAAATTACGAGAAAATAGTATTAAATTCTGTGTTGCCAAGCAAAAAAGCGAACATTTCATCAACGAGTAAAATTCATCTCGTACTTCGCCACGCTATATTTGTGCAGGTGTGAAGATAAACCAATTTAGGAGCAATTCTGAAACATTTAACTGACTTATCTCCTTTTTTTCATGTCAATACTTGAATTAAAATACAAATAAAATATTATCCTAACCATTTTATATGTCATTAATCTACATTTAATCATTAGAGTATTATATTATAAAAAAAATGCTTGTTTATCTAGTTAGAGTACCCAGTAAAAATAACTCAGATAAAAGTGGTTAATATATAATATTTTGAGATCAGATCTGAGCAAATGCTATGACGAAGGATGATATGTCATTTAGTAATATGATTATATTAATATTAAAGTGAAAAATTTGAAAAACCTTAAAATTTAAGTAATAAAACGAAAAATTTTAACATATTGTATTGAGAGAATTATCGTATTAAAAAATTATTTAAAATTTGATAAATGTAGCAGATAGCATAGAAAAGATATTATTTATTTTTATTACTTATTCGAGAATATTGATGAAACTGTTTTATTTGATTATTATTGATTGTTTCTATTACTAAATGATTTATAACATTATAAAGAAAAACGGTTTCACATACGATCATAATTTTTTTTTGATAAACCAACATTACTTAAAACGGATCGACCTTTAAAAATATACAAGTTTTGATTAAAATTCTGAAACACTTCATTATTTTTTTAGAAAATAGAAGCTATTCACAACCACGCATGGATAATAAAAATAGTTTTATTACCTGCAGATTATTGCTAATTTCACTAGAATTAAAACTCTTTTTTTTTCACGGAGAATTTGTGAAATTATGTTATGTTACTTACAACATTCTTGAATCTCCAGTAAATCCTTCAAACGTGAAGCTAGCAATTGTCGTGTAATATATAAGCATCAATCTATACTCACACAATTTGTGTCAAACATTTAAGGTGCACTAAGCGTATAATTTTCTTTATTTAATCATACTATAGAAAGGAAATATTTTACAATACAATGTGAACAATTTAATTATCCTTAAACAGGGTTAATGGTTACTCAACTAGACTTTAATCTGTTCTAGAGAGACCAATTTTGTCCAAGAAATAGTGTGATAGTCTAAATGTTCTTACATTCTATTCAGTAATACCATTAAAATGATTTCACTGCAATTGATTCTTCACTGTGTGACCTTTCACCAGACACGTGACACCAAACTTCTATCATTTTATTCAACCCCGGCTCATTCCCAAGACGTGCCCTGCTAGGTCAAGGTTTTGTACCCTTCCTCAAAACACGTGACACTTTATTGCGTGAGTTAATTTTTTAGACGGTAACTGCGAAGCATTTCTGACAAATAAACATCGTATTACAACTCACTCTTAGCGTTAAGTCGAACTTAAAGTCCGCCTTAGCTAAGAATCAAAACAACCACGACTTAAGTCTTAAGTCAGTGTTAAAATAGTCGCCGTGACCCATGTGCGAGTGTATTGCCATCAGTGGTTTTCGTCTCGTACTTAATTTTATATTTTCTAACTAATTAAAATTAACTGGATTTGCATATTTTGAACATCTTCAATTCAAGCAAACACGCATGGCAAGATCCTAGTAATCCTACGGCTGACAACATAACCTCAAAACGTCAGATGACGCGTCATATGTCAAAAGATGACGCGTCATATGTCAAAAGATGACGCGTCATATGTCAAAAGTGATGCGACAGATATTGTATACACAAACCATAGCGGCGAGTAGCAAACTAGTCACGAGAACATTTAAACAATGTCTAACTTAAAAAGTAACTGAAATGCATAATTCAATTTAAATCATGCTTAAAAGTTAAGTTGATCCCAACTAAAAACGACTTAAAGCAAGGAATGAAATTTCGGCCCTTAATGCATCACTCGCCCATAAGGGGGTGCTAAAACGATTTCTAGCTCCGATCCGATTTGACCTTGGGTGAACCTTGTAACTGTTTATAGCCGTTTAATACACAGGAAGAAAGAAGAAATAACGCGTGATGTGTAGCTGTCAGTTATCGCGATGTTTTCATTATCCGTCGCCATGACGACGACTTCGACTACCACTTGGAGTGCCTCCGCTGCTCGTGGTTGACCTGAGCGCGGTGCTCGAAGGACGACTGCTGCTGGAACATCTGCTGCGTCTGCTTGTATATCTCGTCGTGGATGTCGTGTCTCATGATGGGTCCTTGCCTTCGTGCGCGCGTCTCGTCGAGGTCTTCGGCCGAGGTCAGACGGGACGAGTCCTCGGCTCTGTCGGACGATCTCTCGTGTGGGCCAGGCGCTTCGATAGCCGAATGGCGACCGAGCGGCCTGCGAAAAATATGGCTATTAAAAAAAAAACACCCAAAATTTTCAAAAAAAGCGTTCAGTAGTTCCGATAACATTTACTTTTACTTATTCAGAATACAGTAAAGCAGATTTCCACAGAATTAATTTATTTCCTACAGTTATTTACTCACATGGGCTTGCAAAGATGTCACGGTTTAAGTTAAAAAAAAAAAAAAATTGAAATGCTTGTTAATCATTACTCAAACACTTAAATAAAAATCAATTTTTCGCATAATATGAGTTTCGACGAGCTCTTTCATATCAAGAAATAATATGGT
The DNA here is from genome assembly GCA_020383195.1 of Neomicropteryx cornuta. Lineage (NCBI taxonomy): Eukaryota > Metazoa > Arthropoda > Insecta > Lepidoptera > Micropterigidae > Neomicropteryx > Neomicropteryx cornuta. Next base: position 4,912,450 of record JAHKQU010000031.1, read on the forward strand.
GCCTAATTTTAACAACAACCTTGTAAATTGTAAATTGGCTTGCATGAGGGTTCTGAGCAAAGAAGACCTCTTAACAAACTTAAATTTAATTTTCCTTTTATTTGCTTAGCTTAACGAATGGATTCAAAAAACTCGTGGATTCGTGCGAGGCATCAGCGCTCTCCACAACCTGGAAAGGCAGTTGCAGAGGCACCTGAATTCCACAATCCATCAACAAAACTCCGGCACCTAATCTCGACCATTAGGTATGTGACTTGTGATTCATTTGCGAATTTCGCCGCATTTCCTACAACGAAGCTTATTGTATCTTGAAAATAATGAAAACAAGTCAATTAGCTATTTGGTCAGACCAGTACCTGCTTGTCTAAATTTAATTGGACACATGAATCCTACCCTACAAAATTAATTTAAAAAAATGAGTGTGGTGGTGTCGCTGGTGCGGACAGATAACGTGAATACGTCTAGAATGTTGGCAGCAGGGTGTGACTGTGTCGGGATGTAGAGTCGAGGGTTTGACGTGAATACGTTTGAAATGCAACGCCATTTATGGCAGATTTCTTGCATTTCTGATAAAACTATACAACTACACCATAGCTACTCTTCCTCTGAGTCAAAAGTTATACATACTTCGCAGAAGTTTCCATATTGGGTACAACAAACCCAAAATTACCCTCCTCCCCTGTGTCCGATGCACCACGGTCCTCACTTAACGCGACATATACCTTAATCCCTTGGCTTTCAAGTAATAATTTTTTATATTTTATATAAACAATAGTTTTCGAGTTGCAATACTACCGTCATTTCGTTAGATTTTCCGTTGTGCTCTTAGAGCCAATTAGACGTATTCAAGTTAAAAATACACAAATAAAAACAGTAGGTATTCCAAACCTGGGTGCCGAATATCACAAGATCGTATCCAAGGTATCGAACGAGCTGATGAACCTGGGATCTCGGGCACACCACTGATACAGCTCATCCGGGGTCACCACTCCGTCACGGTTAGAGTCTATGAGCTGGAGAAAGAGACAACGCACTTTAATTAGTCCTAATCAATCGCTTTAATCATATAACCGAGATTATGTTAAACGCAATTTCCAAATAACCTATTACTTAAACGGTTACAAAATAACCGTGCTTCATTATCGTGGTGTCGATTGCAACGAAATTCCCGTGTCACTGAAGCTGAAGTCTGGCCAGACAGGGTGGAAAGTAATAGGGTGACTGTCACAATAGTTACGGCCGGCGATGTACCTGAATGCACTATACGGTTTCTGTGTAACTGAAGTGACTTCGTTTAACGCGACGCTGTATCGATGGCTGCGAATGAACGCGATTTCGTCACCGCTTCACTAACGCGGCTATTCGTTGCGCTAGAATAATAGGGTGATTTAAACGGGGCCGCCTAATAACGCGCACGTCTAATACCAAATTGACAAACAATCTCACAAACTGTGAATTTTACATCGTGTATAAAGTACTAGTTTGACCTTTTGAGGATACTCATACATTCCATCTTCAGGAGTAACGACTGGCACTTGTAAGCTGTGCATGACCTTACTTTTCGTAGCGGTGGGTACTATCTGAAGGTGGTTACCACACACAACCCTAAAATCGCGCCAATATGGCAACATTCTTATCGGAATATTGATCATTTTTGATTATTTTAAGGTCACACGACTCCATTGCGTTCCTACAACGCTCAGCCTGTCGCTTGGGAATTGGGTGCCGGTATATTAGACTCCCAAGGTATGGTAAACTAGTCACAACACGTTAAAATACCCGGACATCAATTCAAGACTTCTTTTGGGAGCTAGTTGTGGTATTCTGTGTTGCAATCTACGTTTAAATATAGTTTTATTACCAGTAAAGGAAGTGAACATGGTTCCGCCCACACTGTACCACAAAGAAAATAATGGAAACTAAGATCTTCTTCCTAAATAATGCATTTATTTTAGCAGGATATTATTTCCGACCTAAGTGAGTTGGCTTAATAGGTTTGGATGTAATTTGAGATCAGCTTTAAATACAATTATAGGACGGAACACTGCAAACCTTACACTGAGTGACTCCCATTCGAGCTGACACTAATTTTGTTGGACTATTAAGTTGACCAAAACGCTTACCTTTCCTTGGACTACCTCTAGATCGGTCTAAGGACAATGCGTAAATGGATCCCATACTGATGCGCAATTTCTAGGGTTTTGAAGGTAAGATTTAAGAAATGTGATGGTAGATGCTTTTAACGTTTAAGAACCAGCTAAGCAATACTTGATTTATTAAGATAGTTAGATTCTTTTATACGCGGGACAAACCCACCTCTGCCCCGGGTAGTTGCAACGACTTGTCGTCGTTATATCTACCCTCTTACATCTCAAATTATCCCAAGGGGCGCCAGAATGGCGCCCCCGGGCGGGTCAAAGCAACAGGACCCCACGTGTCTGCTCCTATCTCCCTCTCTCATGCCATAATAGGGGAAGGAAAAACGTATAGGCCTCTATTATTCTAGAAACTTAACCACTTTGGTACATGTCCAGCACTTCAATCACCTCCCAAAGATTACTTCCAAGCGGGCTGGGTTCCCACGGAATTGGGAAGGAGAACGAAACACACAGCGGGCGTTTACGGGCGAGGAAAGCACACGACTTATAATATGATGGATGTGTGACAACCTGGTTAAGAGCAGAAGCACTCACGTGGAAGATCCTGTCGACGTGATCCCTGGCCGTGGTCTCGTCCACTGCCGGCGCCGTGCATCTGCCCAGCATGTCGTAGATGGCCGTCACCACGTCCACCATCTCCGACTTGGAGATCTTTCCGTCGCCGTCGATGTCGTACAGCGCGAATATCCAGGCCAGCTTCTCCTGGACCGTGCCGCGCGAGACGCGCGACAGGATCGACAGGAACTCCTGAAAGGGGAACGTCCAGTAGTATTGCCGTCTCCGTATCCAAACGCGGTAGAGTGACAAATCGTTGATGGCCCATTTTTATTATGCCCATTATTACACATTTTACCTCTTACTTTTTGGACAGATGGTTACATTTTGAGTTTACCTGAATCCATTTCGACTGTTTTGGGAGAAAGTATGTATATATATGTGTCTATGCAATATGTTAGTGTGACAGGTTTTTAATTTAAATCAGGTAAAAATTAATGAATTTTAAAATCACGGGGAGCACTGATATATCAGAAAATATGGTAGAAAACGGACCTATATTTTTAGACATAGTTTATCTGCCCTGTACCTTAAAGCCTAGCTGTGAAACTCACTATTGGACAGGACGTTAATGAATATCTATATAATACGTGCACTATAGGCGTGTCCCAATAGAGAGAGATCCAATAGGTGGAGGTGAGACGAAGAGTTAGACCGGAAATGGCCGTTTCACAGCCGCCAGTGGAGGCGGCTGTCGCTAAGTGCAATGGCGGCGTTTCCGCTCTATGGATCCGTGCCGTGCCACCCGCTCGCGTCAGCAGCTGACGTTCCGGCGACAATTTCGGAGGGTAGATATTCACGAGGGAAACATTCAATACTTCAGGTATTCTGGAAGTGGGCAAATGCCAAAATACATTAAAATAATTACTCGGTCGTCTCAAAAGCGATCTAAAATAAATGTCAATTAAATGTTTTTTTTGCGTACAGTAATTGAAAAAAATAACACTGCAGTGAAAACTGCGAACTTGACACTCTCGCTGCATTCCCTTTTTACATTTAGGGCCGAAATTTTAGTCCTTGCTTAAAGTCGTTCTTAGTTAGGATCAACTTAACTTTTAAGCATGGCCTAAATTGAATTGTGTATTTCGGTTACTTTTTAAGTTCGACTTTGTTAAGATTATTTTTTCGCACTCGTGATTAGTTCGCTACTCGCCGCCGCATCACTGTTGACATATGACGCGTCATCTTTTGACATATGACGCGTTATCTGACGTTTTGAGGTTATGTTGTCAGCTATAGGATTACTAGGATTTTGCCATCCGTGTTTGCTTGAATTGAAGATGTTCAAAATATGCAAATCCAGTCAATTTTAATTAGTTAGAAAATATAAAATCCACAGATGGCAATACACGGCGACTGTAGCGCCGTTAATGTACTGAAATCGCTCCTAGCGGCATATTTTAACACTGACTTAAGTTTGACTTATGGCTTAAGTCGTAGTTGTTTTGAATCTTAGCTAAGGCGGACGTTTAGGTTCGACTTAACGCTAAGAGTGAGTGGAAATACGATGTTTATCGGTTAAATCTGACTTAAAATCTAGGTTAGTCTTAAGTAGGACATGAAATTTCGGCCCTTAGTTAAGGTTAAGAAAGCGGTAGAAAAGACTGTCTTAGCTTAACTAAAAAGTGTCTTAGCTGGATCTATTTACAATGTATTTTATTGAATAAAAGTTGCTTCTGACAACGTTGCAATTGAAACTCAACCGCGATGTAGGCAGGTTAAACAAACAGGCCGCGAGTCAGTGATGCAAAATATCTATTTATATGTTATTTTTATTAGTCCTTTTAAATAAGGCTTTACCCTTCGTTTTTTAACACCCTGTATAGGATTTCATAGGAGAGTCAATAGAAAGAATGCGATGTAATTCGAACGCTCTAACCCCGCCGACCGGCGTGGAATATGACAGCTCGCAATGAATCTTCATTAGCGGCGGGTTACTTTCGAGTGGGCTGTCATTTATCATGAGCTGTCAGAGACACGGAACCGGGCGAATTACAGCGCTGCGGAACCCTCGCATTCAGTCCGTCTCGGCGATTGGCTTTTTACTTATTTATCGGGAGTAATTAAGCGATCAACTATTCGAAACTTGGGTCGGCCTGCTATATAAATATTTGTATGCAATAACTTTTTTAATATATACGATATTGAACTCATTTAAATTTTATATAATCCCTTTGATAAATACCTTTAATTTATCTAAGTAAAAATTTTTGATAGCACCAACCATGGGTTGGATAAAGTGGATTTTCAAAATTCAAAAAATAACACCTCCCTTAATTGGTTAGTTGTGGGTCTATAATTTCCCTACAACTTTTGTTTGAAACAATTTTAGATATGAGCAACCCTTACGGTAAGGGATGACCAAAATGTTTCAACACTTTGATCCGGCGAAATTTACCTCCGCCTTCCGGCGTGCCGAAAGGGTCTCAGGACACGGCGTTAAACATACATAGGAATTTGATAAATACATAAACGACACATTTAACAAAATAAAGTCAAATAAAATAAAAAAAACTCAACTTACTTCGAAATTAACTTTTCCCGTTTGCTTGTGTTTGATGGTGTTGAAAACGTAGTGAGCATAGTTCGACGCATCTGAAAATAAAATAATTATTAAATTCGGTTAAATTAATTATCAAATATTTTATATTTTAAATGTATTATTAGTTATTAAATATTTTAAAACATTTTAAACTTAAAATAGTGACACAGTCTCAATGACTTCACCGCCGATTTTAGAATTTTATAGATTTAATTGAATCTAAAAGCTTTAACCGTTCTCTACCGTTTAACCGTAGGGGCTCTTGCCGAAAGCGCTCTCGGCTGTCTTGTGCGTGGTCTTGAATACCTCATATAACGGCTTGTAAAAAAAGAAATATTCTGTGACCTTATAGGATAACTGTAAAGACAGATTCAATGGATTTGTCAAACATTTAGACAATGCAGAAAATTAACTGTTTTAATCGACGATCTTTTAAAACACATACGGCATGTCGTACAAATCGTCCTTGTGAACACGCGAGGAGCGTACTCGACGCAGAGTGGCGTACTTGCCGTATCTATACATTTTAAAAGATCGTCGGTTTAAATTCCATATAATGTCGGTTTAGGTCAAATCTTGCAAGCTGAAATCCTGCGGAGTTGAAATTCGACATGTCGGTCCATCGGAACGCTGGTCGGTTCGTTCCGCATCGCCGGGTCTCGCAGCTAGGCCAACAAATGCTCGAGAGTGCATATTTTTTATGTGCATTTTGGTCGCCTTTTATGTTATACAGGCTGTCCCAGAAAGATTAGGATAGTGTGGTCGCACTGCAAGAATTTAAAAGTCTATACAAGGGTTTGACAGTTTGGTCACACTCAATACAAAATATTGGAAGTCTGGCCACACCTATATAAAAGAGTTTCACAGTGTGGCCAAACTCACTTATTAAAGGTTATAAAACTGTAAATTAAGACAATTAAATTATTGGTTTACCTGTATTGTTTTGTCCTAGTTGTATTTCTGCATTGTTTTAAACATTATTTTGTTATCCTGTATTGCTTTTTTATTTTTTGTAAAAATAAACGATGGCTATTCTTTGGTTGGGCAGATATAGAGACTTATAAAGATATCTTTGAAACTGCTCATTCGGCGGCTAGTCTAGTAATCTATGGCCAAACTATACAAGAGTTTGACAGTTTGGTCACACTCTAACAAGAATTTGACAGTTTGATCACACTCTAACAAGAGTTTGACAGTTTGATCACACTCTAACAAGAGTTTGACAGCTTGGTCACATTCTAACAAGAGTTTGACAGTTTGGTCAGACTCTAACAAGAGTTTGACAGTTTGGTGGATTCCATAAATGAGAAAGTTTCATGATATTTTTAAAAGCGAAAAATTATTAAATCCCTTCAGTGAGCAGTTAAAAACCGCGGTAAACCCAATGTTAAAAAGTGCACTTACCTCCGAGCGGGAAGAATTGTGAGAATATGTTCTTAAATCTCTCTTCGTCGACCATTCCCGTGGGACATTCCTGGAAACCAATAAATAATTTCTGGAAACTGTCGCCAACTCAAAACTCATAACGATAATAATACATTCTTTATTCGATACGCATAATTCCGCTACAAAAGAGCGAGCTTATTAGCGCAAGACAATCTCTATCAGTAACCCAGAGAGGTCGTGTATTCCTCCTCGAAAAAAAAAGTTTTATCATATTTAAAGATATTATAAATACGCTTATTATTATAACACAGATATTACAAATAGATCACAAACCTAACTAAGGTGTGGCCAAGGTCGGAAACAGCCAGTCAGTATTCAGTACCGTGCCCGTGCCATATTAGAAATAGCCATTACGCCCGTAAAAAAATATTAAAGTTGATGAATTTTGCAGCAATTAGTAGCCAATCTAATCATTTATTTTTGGCTTTATTTAGTAATAAAACGAAAAAAACGCGTTGATTAATCGTTTATAGTGAATAAAGCTATGATTTTGTTATTTATTTGTACGAGTAGCACTGGGATTTTAGCCAAAATAGAGCTCGGAAAAGTGTTGATTTTGAGAAATGGCGCTACTTTGACACACGCTATAGGATTTAATATAATATAAAATAAAAAAAACCTCTTGGTAAGTTGTTCATTTTATATATTTATTTAAAATATAACACAAAATAAAACCAAACTAAGCTGTCAAAGTTGCCCGTTTTTGGTCGCGAGGGTAATACTCACTACCGCGACAGAAACATGAATTTCTCAAACGTTCAAGCATTTTCGTTAAATTAAAATTCATTTTTCTCGTGATTGGAAAATACATTTTATTTTTTAATTTAATATTATTGTTGGTATAGATCGACCACCGGAATAGACAGCATTATTTTAAATATGCTCAATTGATTTCATTTCATTTAGACCCGGTTTTCAATGGCTGGCATTTGTAACCATAGAATATTTAAACATAAAAAAAATACGTTTAGATATCTTAGGTCTTCAACATAGTGAAGGCATTTTAAAATTCAATTCTACATCTGAGAAATTTAATAAATGATAAACTGCTAACTGCCTTAGAAAAAATAGTAATCGAAAGGCTAAGGAAAGGTCTAAAACATAGTAAAGCTAGTTTTTTTAATTTCTATATTACGAGGCTGCAATTAAATAAAAACCGGCAGAGTAAGACCTCACGCCCTATAAAAATAAACCACCCGATTGTAAGGTCGACTTTCAATATGCGTCGCCTTAAAATGGCTTCGCAGCTAGGCCCGGCGGCGCTCGGTCGCACCTGCTTGAAGCCCCTGTAGATCAGCTTGATCTCGCCCCTCGAGAAGTTGGTGGCGCGCGTCAGCTTGTCCAGGTGCTCGGGCCGGTGGCGGCCGACGGCGCGGCTGTCGAACTCCTCGAGCTGGTCTTCTGGAAAAAGTACGGCCAGGATTACGTATATCTTCGACCTTCGAGAAGCCGCCTTCATTATCTGCACTCTAAAAAATGTATTGAAAACGTAATAAATATAAATTCGTTTTTTTTTGTCGACTTAAATATCGTGAAAAAATAATAGAGCCAATATCTGACGATCACAGCACTTTTTATTAAAAAAAAAACTTCTCGTTTTATAGTTTATATAGTACATTATCTAATGTAATTATAAACATTTATTTTTGGATTATTTAAGATTTATAAATATGCGTTTTAATATAAACAATCTGACCCGACGAACGTCGTATCGCTCCAGAATCAATAAATCATTTTCATATATTCTAAGTTGAACATAAGTTATCCTTGTAAATATCCATTAAAAGGGTTAAACCACTCAATTCTCATTCATTGTAAGTCATATTCGTTACATTTTCACTGTTTTTCATAATTATTGTTTCTTTTTAAATCATTTTGTTACTACTTTAATGAAAGTTTGACCGTATTGCATAACCGCACAGATAGATAGGTGAGAGTGATAGCTTTCATAAAATACAGGCCTGTATTTAAACCAGCGTGCGTTAATTTTCTTTGAATATTCTGGCTAAATAATTTATTTGAAAATTGTTAATCTTTAATATTAAAAAGCATGCGAATTTTCCGAATGTCAATATACTGTCAGACTTTTATATAAGTAATAATGTGAATTAACGGCGAACGCCTCTTATAACAAAATAAATCATCTAAATACGGTGTTTAAGCAATACATTATACAATTTTACTGTATGTATATATATTATATATGACTTATATTTGATGATTGTTTTTTAATAGCGGTAAATCGCCTGAAAAGATAAATGACATAATCTTTGACAATATTGAAATTTTTTTTGATAAAGTGCTGGATAGCATAATAAATATAAAGGTTCTAAAGAGGTCCTGTACTTGAGAGCGCAGGATGTCGGCTTAAACCCAGCGCTGAGTTTTATAAAAATGCATTTTTAACTCTCACCTGTCCTCTTTAGTGTAAAATATTGTCAAATATTATGTAACCATCTAATTAAATGAAATAAGGAAAGGATGATATTTTAACAAAAAATATAAAAATAATGGATTTGTGATTACGATGAAGGATGGTGGTGAAATGAGATGATTTTATGAGTGATTTATGTATGACGTTGATGAAAATAAAAATAATGGAAATGTAAAAGTGTAAAAGTAAAGCACATGATTTGTGTGCGTATTATTTATATAATTGTATAATTGAGTTGTAAAGTTATTTGACTTATATTTGACTTATATTATATATGTGTATATATTTATATGAAAATATATATGTTTTTGCGTTTGGAGTTGCGTTTTTATTATGTAAAGAAAGGCCGTTAATTACGACGTAAGTGACGTTTATTAATTGCAATCCAAACAAATAAAAAATATAAATTGCCTTGGGCTTGGCTGGTACAAAAAATAAAATAAATATAAATTTGTTGAATAAACCAAATAAATAAAATATGAACATATACTTATAAAATAATAAACATTCTTTTACACAAAGTGACACGCAATCACATGCAAAGACTTAAACGCACGCACATCATTTTATTTGTTTATTTATTTTGTTATTCAAATATTTTTTTTTTATACAACATTAACCAATTATGAGTATTTTCTTATTACAAAAAAAAAACATTCTAACTGCATTTTTTTTAAGATTTCTTGGGTGTGTGGGTTCAATTATCAAATTCAATTCAATTTTAAAACATTAATATTCATTTCTTAAAAAAAAAATCTTGCAGATGGGGCTCATGAATTTATAACCTTTGTTGGGATAAAGGTTACAAACGCTGTTTACACAACTTAACCACATTTTATTTTCCATTGTAAGCTCCAAACAACGAATAAATAAATAAATTCACTTTCCAAAAGTGCGTCACGCTCCGTGCATATGTAATTCTTTTCGCTCGCATGAATATTGACCTTTAGTGCGTCACGCTCCGTGACCGAACTGCCAAATCCTAAATAGATATTTATTCCGCGACCCGCTCTGTTCTAATATTCAACGCCTCTATCCCTCTTTTGGTGGCGACAATGCGGAGAGATTAGCCCGAGATTCGTTTGCAACGAATGCGGGATGTTTTCCTTCCCTCTCCAGGAGGGGATTTCCCTATAATCCCTCCCGGAATGAGGGGGGAAAGAAAATGAATCCAGCGCACAAATTCTCTATACTTAAAGAAATCCTCGAGCATAATATAGTTCTCAGAAAATGATTTTCAGAAAGAAAAATTCTAGACACAGTTCTAGAAGTATTTTAATTTTATTTATAAATTTGCACAGACCGCATCTAACAGATGTTATTTTTGTTGTTAATCGTTCAAATTATAGATTATTAAACATGAAAAACACAGTATTTGTTTAATGAATGATAATCCAAAAATGAAAAAGGAAAAAACGCGATTTTTTTGTCCTATTTACTACTTTATTTATTATTATTTGTCCTATTTATCGCTTTTTGGTCTTATTTCCTGGCGAACCGGGAACAAACGTCATGTCATAATAAAAAAAGTACATTTTTATGTCAGAGTATGACGTGATACCCGCTGGATAAAAATGACGCGAGTAAACGCACTTAATACATTTTGAAATCGACTTCCCTGTTTCTAGCGCAATTTTTCACTTAAGAAATTGCCTTAGATTTGTAGGAAATAGATTGATAGTAATATCGAATATGTAGTTCTGTTGTACGGACCAATTTTTCTGGTTTTATTATAGAATCAAACTCTTATTAAATTTAAATAAATCCTAAACGCACGACACTTACGCAAGCGCATCTAATTAAGCAGCTAAAGTTCAAAATAATGTCTATCCATAAACTAATTTTCGTGTATAAAGCTTTTAAATTGTCTGTGGCAACCAACCGTTGTGATAGTTTAAGTTTGACAATGAATGTCCAAATGGGGTGTGAATTTTAGACGTCACGAGTACCTAGAACATTATAAATTGCCCTAGCGGGTTAGTTGAAGTTATTATTAGCTATTTATTATTCGTAAAATAATTTCCCGTCGCAATGAAAATGTCGACGTTGCCGCAATAAAAAAAAAACCCACCAATATTCAATCCGACATCCGTTGCCAAAAACAACGCATTGTCTAAACAACAATGGGCCGTCCGTTTGATCAGACGTTCGCCTTTGTGCGCATATTTTCCGTCGAAATTGTTTTTTTTTCTGATTATCTCTTCTAATGCGCCCTAATAATGGTCGCCGCAGCCATTTTGATTGATGGGTTAAAAAAAAAAAAATATATCCAGCAGAGAGAGGCGGCAACAGCGCATCGCCATTTGCCTCCCTTTCTTTCGCGTGTCGCGTCGTATCTTTGTTTCGACGCGCTGTTTTCGCGCGTCATCCGGGTATATTTTTATATTATTGTAGCAAGGGCTAGTGTGGCAGTATGCAACCGAATTATTATCCCATCCCATTGTATTGTAAAATATTCGTCTGTTAATTCATTGATAAAGAGAATTTTGAATTTTCATATAATTAAAAAGTTAAATTCTACTTTCTCTAAAAGTTAAGAGCCTATTATTAAGAATTATCGAGAATTACAGTGACCTCGTAAGAAAACAAAGCAAATTCAACTAAGCGCCGAGTGCCGCTCGCACGAGCACGAGAGATGCGCGGCGGAGCGATCGATTCCGAGTGCCGCATCATGAGGACAATTTGGTCTGATCGAACCAGACGGTGGAAGTTATACTTCTTTGGCCGTTCGCACACACAAAAGACAATTTTCTCTGTTATTCAATATATTATCATAAGTCACTTCATTATTATACTATACACCCATCCATTATCATTATTAAGTTCATATATTCGTATATTTTCGTATAATTTGTGGAAAAAAAAATCCCAGCCGGGGATCGAACCAGGGACTCTAGCGTGGGAGACGAGTGCGTCAACCACTGTCCCGCCGAGAGTCCTGGCGGTTTCTCGACCAACATCCCATCCCAATGAGTACAGCGGGCGCGAAGAAATATAACTTCAGAAATGAATCGCAGCGTCCGCTGAAAATAGCGCAAAGTTGGCCTACTAGCTTTAAAATGGGACGTCTATAATGGTCGCCAGTTAGGTCAGAGGTGGCTCCAGGCTTTGCCAGGTCAAATCCTCCTCATCGGAGGCTAAATATAGATGAAAGGCCTTTGGAAAGTCGAGGCGCGATTCTAGAAGCGTTTATATTCAAATAGACTCAGTACTGGGATACGTTACATATGGGCTGAATAGTCAGGCAATTCGTCAATTGGCGAAAACGCACGGCCATAGACAAAATATATATAAAAAAGGTGTCGTTTATTCCCTTAAATAAAATAGCCCTTAAATAAAATAAATAGCCCTTAAATAAAATAAAAGATATCCTGCCAAATTAATTAATAAAAAGACACTGACTAACTGGTTAATTGATCTTGGTAGAAAGCACACTGAGACTCTGGTCAACTATATTCCTGTGTAATATAATACTGATCTTTTCTATTTCTTAACTTATTATATATATTAGCTTATTATATATATTAATAAATATATATGTATATTTTTATGTATTTGTACTTACAAAAAAGCTCAGCGCAATTGCATGTAACCAATCTATTAAATAACTATTAAAATTAGCCTACCTTAGTACGGGCAATGTCCAGTTAGGTATGGTTATGTTATTCATTATCTAAGAAATATGTAAAAACAAAAAACAATAAATAAATAAAATTTCTGTGGTTCCTATGAAAGTATAAAAAAATAACTTTACATGAGAGGCACAATAAAATTTGCACACTTAACAATTATTATTAATTTTTAAAAATCCATTTTCACAGACTTAAATAAAATATTTATAAACAGCCTCGTGAAAATCTCAAAATTTAAACCTCTTTTCACTGGAGCATCTGATTTGTTTTTCTAAACATCATCTGAAAGATGCAATATATATAATATAGTAATATGCAATATTTATTTATCAACTACATTTGTTTTTGTTTTTGTGCATTTTTAATAAAATTTTATTATTTTATATATTAAAATATTCAGATTGTCTTTTAAAGGTACCATAAAATGTGTTTAACTCGAACGTGAACTCAGCAAATTAGACAGTTTCCAGGATTGGTACTCTGTTCACCTAACTTGGATGTAAACATCTGTTCTAAGGTTGAGGATAAGGGAGGATAAGGGTTGAGTGCTATGTAAGTGAGTGTATAAAAGCTTTCCCGAGACCAGGCAATTGGCCATGCATTTTCAAATACGATTCTCAGAAATCATAAAAAATTTCATCGTGCGTATAACTGAATCCCTCTTTATACTGTGCCGTAAGTGTTGCTGATATCAAAAATTGTTTCAAACAAAAATTGTAGGGAAATTATTTACCTACAATTTACATTTTGAACGGATTTAATCCTTTATCTAAGAGAGGTATGATTTTTTGAAATTTCAAAAACCACTTTTCCCACCCCTAGGATCAACGGTTGGTGCTATCAAAAAAGTGCACTTAAGATAAGTTTTCGACCCTTATCTAAGGAATAATATAACATTTAATTTAATTCGATATCTTATATACTAAGAAAGTTATAGCAAAATTTCACTTTTTCAAAAAACCCTCCCCATTCCCGGTCCCCTGGTCCGATTTTTCCCATTATCGAACTTGACCGGCATTTTGTGACCTTAGATTTTGTGTATCAATTTGAAAGTGATTGGTGTGAAATGACGGCAGTTATCGTGAAGTCATGACACGGTACCCATTGCAAGTGGCTTTCCTAAAGGGGGATTTACACGAGCTCTTCGATAAACTTAACAAATTTGGCCATGAATTATTTTCGTACTTTTTAATGGGATCCTAACATATTACCTCCGCCGAGTTGGCAACGCGCAGGCACTCGGTGTTTGCAAATTGTGTTTAATCTGCGGATAATCAAGGCACCGCGGTCCCCTCGTCACGAGTCGGGATTTAAACCCCTGTCGGAATATTAGAGTGACTGATCCGTTTGCATATTTCACGATTACGCGGGGGGGCTGATTAGCAAAACCCCGTTCAAGATGTCGTCGATTGGTTCTCGCGCGGGCCGCCATTTTACAGATTTATCTATCTATTAAAATAATTGTAAACAGAGAAATAAAACAGTTTACAGCTAACATTACACATAACCAACAAATATAATTTATAGACTTAAGTTTAAAGTCATGAAATGAGTCGCCAATCACACTTAGGAATATTCACATCTACAAAAACATTTGTGTTTTTGAAGTGATACTTCTTTGCGCCCGTTGTACTCATTGGGATGCAATGCTGGTCGAATAACCGCGTCAGGCGTTAGGAGTAATTTTTACGTTTGTCGCGTTGTAGAGTCCCTTCCGAAATTTGTAGCTAGTTATCTGTGTTTTTTTTTCACAAATTATACGAATGTATACGAACTTAATAATGATAATGTATAGGTGTATAGTATAATAATGAAGTGACTTATAATAATATATTGAATAGCAGAGAAAAATGTCTTATATTTCATTTATATATCCTGTGTGTGTGAGTGGGTGTGTGCGAATGGCTAAAGAAGTTTAACTTCCACCATCTGGTCCGACGCAGACCCAATTTTTTTTTCTTAAAGGAAATACAATTATATGAATAATTAATATATATATTTGAACCGATTTATTATGTCATATATCATGTGAATTCAAGCCATGTCAGCATTTTGATATGATTAAGAGTTAAAAGCATAATTTAACTATACATGTTTAGTTTCTAACTTAGTTTATAGTGTTTATATTAACAGTAGAAATCTTTGATTAGTTTTACGAATACTTTTTAAGAATGTAAGCTTATCATTATTACCAATTGTTTGTAAGACTGTTGATTTCTCTCAATAAAGAATAAAGAATAAAGAATAAAGAGGTTGCTTCGACTCATAACAATATTCATTCGCATAAATATAATTAGCTTAATAAATTGGTTACAGCTTAGATGGAATGAATCAATGCTTTGGAACATTTTATTATGAGTATTCTGAATTCTATTAAGCACGGAATTCTGTGCGTTTTTCAATAATCTATCAATTTCAAGACGTTACAACTGATTTAATCGAACGAAATTAAAAAATATATATATTTGCAGTGATTATAGATGTTTACTATAGATGGTCAGACTATAGATGGTCAGCCTATCGTTTCTCGACTATACAAATAATCAAGATTTTTCGGCTTTTGGCCGTTTTGTCACGGCCTTCGAAATAACGGAAAGCCTTTAAAATAAATACACTTACGCAACAGCGGTATGGCCAAACCTCGTTCGGGCAGACGAGTTTGATCTTTTTAACCGCCCGCAGCAACGGTTAGGCTCAAACTACGGTAATATGGGTGAGTTTTCGACCCCTGTCGGCGTTTGCTTGACTTAACAGGTTAGCTAATTTATTATTAAAGTAATATTAAGCCTAGATCAAAGCATTTAGGACACTCAAGGAAATATATTGATACACGGATTTAGATTGAATATTCTAGGAGATTTTTATTTTTGTTAAAATATATATATAGTACAGGTAGTACTATTATATACAGTACAGTACAGTATAGTACTATTTAAAAAAAAAATACACGCTTTTTCGTTATTTAATATTTAAATTTCCTATAGGATTGTTAAGTTTCAAATAACTTAGAGAGGACTTTTTTATTCTTAAATCAGGTAATTATTTTTAGAAATTCCAAAGTAGAAATCCAAAAATATGTTTCCTATTCAAAATGTTTCTACTTCTCGAATAATGCTCCTCACCCTCCTAACCCTCGACTCGCCCTCTCGCTTAATGAATTAATTAATTTTCTAGATTGCCTAAAGCTAAGTATATTTCAATGAAAAAAAAATGTTTTGATGTTACAAATAACTGTGAAAAATGTAGGTACATAATATTTGTTTAAATTATATTTATAAGTAGCCTAATATAGGAATCTGTGTTTAGATTTATGTAGTATTAACCTTTTTTCTCTTCGTATGTGAATCTATAGACTTATTTTGAAATTAAATAAATAAATAAGAGGTCTTTAGTATATTTTTTTATTTTTTGAAAATTGCTAATTATTTAGCTGTTGCATTTTAACAACGCCGCCTTTCTCGTATTTTTCCGATCAGCAATAACGAAAAAATAGAAAGTTAGAAGTGTCGTTAAGTTTAAAGAATAGAGAACATAGAATGAAATATTTCAATACAATGCAAATATCCTTTTTCACATTTAAACAAATAAATAAATGCATACCTTTCATGATGCGTGTATCTGGCCAAGTCGGTGTGTCCAAATGCCGCGAAGTTTTTTTTTTTTTGCGCTCGAATTCAAACTGACAACTCGATCAAACTTTTACGCGGCGATTTCAAAATGGCGTCGGAATATAACAAAAACAATAAAGAAAAGGAATATTATGCAATATATATAATGCAACTATCTGTGCGTTCAATATTATTTTTTTTGTACATTCTGGTTATATAATTTATTTTAAAAAAAATTCAATCCTTAAAATATTAAAAAGCTTTCGAATTTTCCAAATGTCAATACTGTCAGACTTTTATATAAGTAATATAAACTAACGGGGACCGCCTATTATAACGTAATAATCATCTAAATAAGGTATTTAATCAATATAATATACAATTTTACTATATATATTATATACACACTTATGCTAGTTACTGTTGAGAGTAGGTTTATATTTACAAGCTATTATTTAATTTGCTATATTAATCTGAGGTCAAATTTTGCGAGCTGAATTAAACCACTTTCTCTTATCCTGCGGAGTTGAAATTTCATTTTTATGGTGAGCATGACCTGATACTACACCCAGGAATGGCTCCAGGCGAAGGAACTCCTCAACGGTCATCAGCACAGACACGAAATTTTGTTTTATTTTATTTATTATTAATTTATTTAATATAGGGTGATGATTTTAGAGGCGTGGTTTTCATGAAGAGATAAAACGCATATAATTTGATGTTATGGCTGAGAATTTAGTTTTATTATAAAGATAAGGGTTTGCCATTATGTTTTAAAAATTATTTCGGGTAAGTGGCCGCCGCGGCTGACTCGAACAAATTCCAGCCGAGAGGCCCAATTTTCAACCACTTTTTGCAGCAAGTTGGGCCGTATGTCAGCAATAACGCGCCGAATATTCTCTTCCAAGGCGTTAATCGTGTCCGGCTTATCTGCGTAGACAAGCGACTTCACATAACCCCACGAAAAATAGTCCAGCGGTGTTAAATCGCACGATCTTGGAGGCCACGCCACGTTGTTCAGGAGTAAGTCTATTCATTATGAAATGGCAAACCAAACTGAGCATAAATCAAGTGACAGCTGTCAAAAACACCAACTACGAAAAAAGTAGTGCCAGATTGAAAACCACGCCTCTAAAAAAAAACACCCTATACTATCATCATTTTCTATTGATAATAAAACATTGCATATGTGCATATGGTTACAAAGGTAACTGTGTGCATGTACTAATAGAAATATTTCTGTGATTTTTTTTTTGTTTTATTTTTGATGTCTAGTTTTAATAATGTATTAAATTTGATAAGCTAAATCAATACATTTTTCGTCTTTAATCTTAACGCAATGGTATGATTTCAGTCATAATAAAATTATGTTAGATACAAACTTTTCCGATCGATAGACATTTTATTTAAAATAAATGTTTTTAGGTATACCCAAATCGCCTAAGTTCAATATTTTAAGTTATTCGCCAATACAACCAAGTTTGCGAGGTGTGACCGCTCGACATAGCGCACCATATATACGAGCAGTAGGGAATAAATTAGTGTAAGCGATCTCGCACTTCGACGCGCTGTATTCCTAAGCGAGTGTAACAGGCGTCGTTCGACCCCATTACGTGTAGGAAATTGTATAAAAAAAAAATGCGAAAATAATTCACGCCCAAATTTATTAATTTTATCATAGCGCTCGTATAAATTCCCTTTTTGCTCGCGGACGCGTGGCCAATGCCGGTCAAAGACCCGTCGCGGCGGAACTTATGACAGGAGTGATTTCATATTATCGCGTAAAGTTTAGATTTTTTTACTCTGAAATCATGATGATATGTCAAAACAAATCATGTTTGAAATCGCAAGGCCCTTCAGGCGCCCCGGGACGCCTTTGTCCTTGAGATTAGAAAGAGAAGGCTTTATTCGAACATTGACGTGTAGAAAAGAGACGGATATACTCGCCGACTCATTTGGAATCGATGAAACATGTTTTTTGTATTTAAATAATTATTATCATTAGAAAAAAATGTTTTTTTTATGTAATGTCCTAGATTATTATATTGTCTATCTTTAGAAAGAAAAATTAGGTTCGCGTCACTTACACAACTTAAAAGAAAATCGTTGCAAGAAAAAAACAACACTTTCTTATTTATTTATTTTCATTACTATAATAAGGTGTATTTCGTTTTTTTTTTAAGCAAAGTACTATATTAATATATGTAGAATATTGTGGTATTTTTAGTTTTAGCCATTTGTTGGGAATAACTTCAACAAAATGCAACAATAAAAACACGTTTTAGGGACTGGTGGCGCCTTCAACAGGATTTTTTCTATCGGGAATGGTCTTGGAAAAAGGTATATATGTACTTATATGTTACATAGTTATATTGAATTATAATAATTAATAGTTAATTTTCATAAATAAATTGTTAGTATTTATTCGACTCGAACCAGTGGGGCTAGTCTCGAGCTGACTCGCGACTCGCTCGCTGTCAGTTTGAGACTAGCCCCATCGTTCGCTTCGTCGCTGCGGATCTGCCTAATGTTTGTGTTTCCTGCCCGAGGAGCGTTTATTTATCGGGAAAAAATTCTGACTGAAATCTCCTGATTGACATGTTATGTTGCCGACAAAAGAAAACGAGATTTATTTACTAAAAGTGATTCGAACGGTTGATTACGGGTTTTTATGATTTCTAGCGTTCAAGGCTGTTTCAAAACGATTGAGAATTAAATAGTTATAGGGATAGTTATAGAAAAAAATATATATATATTATTTTGTTATTCCACTAGCGAATGTAAACTGTCGTCGGTTTTATAAGTCAGAGTTTCGATCGAGTGCGAGGAAACCATTTTGTTTTTTTCGCAATTGAACGTTCGACTGCAGACAATATTTAAGAATGTTTTCGGCACTCGAAATGTGTCGCTTCGTATTGATATCTGCAGAGCATGGGGGTCGTAATATAGGAAACTCGGTCTTTAAGACTTGGGATGCGTTTCCCATCAAAATTTAATGTCATCTCAAAAGCTTGTAATAAGCATAATAGGAATTTACCGCTAATAATCAATTGTCAACGCATTCAAATTTTCTGACTAGGATTTTGGCAGCTTAAATTGAAATATTCACCGATACCGCGGTCGCAAAGTTATTTTAATGAAACTATTAACTGCTTCGACAAATTGACTCTGAATAAGTCGCAATTTAAAGCGTTCAAAATAATAGGGTAAATTAGCTGTAAGTAGATATGTATATATAAGATATAAAACGGTTTTGTTATTAAATTTAATACTTTTTGTTAGAAGAAACCTATTTTTAGTTTTACATAGTTTTTTTTTTTATCGATCAATCAAATGGATTTTTTTGTTGTGTGTACTGTGTAAAATTGATGGTTTCTCCAATAAAGATAAATAAATATTCGAAATTGTAATTTTGGCGGCCATTGTTATTGGCCAAATATATTTATTATGAAGCCTTACAAATTCATGCGACCATAAGTGTCAAACGAAACGTCAATAAAGCGGCGTTGGTCAGAGAGGGTGAGAAGATGGCGCGCCGAACGAGCGTAGATGAGAATAAAACAAAAATAATAGTTCCGACAGTGCAGATAGTTCAAGGACGCGGGCGCTCCTTAGTACGCGGGAACTTTCGACGACCGAGGCAACCGTTGGAGCGAGAGGAAACGAAACGGACGTTTCGCGAAAGAGAAAAAGCATTCGCCGGATCGTGATTAATTGTACTCGGCTTCAATCCTTCGAGCGTTGCAGGCGAAACTAATGAAACATTACGTAGTGCTGGGCGCTCGCGATAGAAGCATAGACAAGCACATAGACTGTACAGTTCTCATATTTTTTTTGGCGGTGATTAATTAGTAATTTATCGATACTGTTCACTACGCGTGCGTGCGTAGATACGGTTTAATATATATAGGATGTCTGGAGACCATTCCCTATTACGTTTTAGAAATTGTACAAAAAAAAATAATTCCCATATTTATTGTTTATTCGGAAAACCAACAGTAATTTAAGAAGAAAGAATGGTACACACAGTTGTTTGTAAATTAACTGATGACAGGTTTTCGCAAAAGTACAGAGATATATGTAAAGATTAAAATTAAATTAAATTACACTCGCATTAGCACTCTAAATACATTTTAATTTTGAAACAATATTTTATGGTATTTTTATTTTTTTTTGTTTTGCTAATTTAGTCTGCTTAAATTCAGTTTATTAGACTTATCAAAGCGCTTGTGTAAATTCCCTTTGTTCTTATGCACGATAATTCGCGCGTGAGCGAATGTACTTGTGACAGGAAGATTTAATATTATTACATTTTTTTTTTACGAAAACCCACATTGAATTTTGATATCAGGTCAAAAGAAGTCATTTTTTAATTTTCCGGGCCAATTAGCCGGCACGTGTATAGCTCAAAATGTGCAAAAAAAAATGTGCCGGGGGGTGCTCTTCCCCACCCCATCTTAACTACATACATAAAAACTAAAATATAGTTTTAGGCTACTTTTGAGTGTTTTTAGACCCTAGTAAAAATAGCTTCTTGAACGAGTATTTTTACAGTACCGATTTATTAACGAATTCTCAATATTGGTGAGTTCTTTTACATTGAGAGTGTCAGTGAACACCTCACACTTTATTATTTAAATTAATAAGGATTAATATTGTGATTTTCAAAACGTATTTTTTTTAATTTTATTTTTATTATCGACGTAAGCCTCTGAGAATTTTAAGTTCAATTTCTTTTCAGTAACGCGATTTTTAATTTTTTTAGCAACTATCAGATTATCACAAAACATTGTGGGTAGGAATTGGGGAAAGTATATTATTTTTTTGCAATTTTTGAGCTCAAATATTAAAACCGATTTGCCAAAAATTATTAAAATATATACTTTTAGAAGTCTTTAAATTACCCCACCAGTTACAACTTAACTGTCGATAAGTATGCCCTTTACTAAGATCTAACATTAGGCTTTAGTTTAAATTCCTACGTCATATAGTTTCTGTTTTTTTGTCATTTTGAGGTAACCATTAAAATAGAAATATGTTTTATATAACTAGGTGCTAACTGCAGATTAAATAGTATTTTTTTTTAGTAAAATTATCTACAATAAAATTTTAATTTAACTCTGAGCCATATTAATCAAGAAGCCGCGTACATAATTAAAAATCTATATAAAAACAGAAATTAGTATAAAAAGAATTAGAATTCAGCTAAATGACTATATATAGAACGATTTGATCGAACGTATTTCGACGGCCTCCGACGCACGACCGACCGCGCTCGCCGTCCGAAGATGACTGATTTATTTTCCCTTCCGCCCGGCTCGAGTCGTCGACGAGGGCGGCGGGGCGGGGAGGGGGGGGGGGGTGGGTGGGGGGGGGGCGTCCTGTTGCAACAGCGCGGGGTAGTCGCGCTGCGTGCGACAAATGTGCAATTGCACAGGGGGCGAATCGCAAAAATGCTATTTTCTATTTAAGAAAAAAAAAATAGGAAATGGTACATACAATTGCGTATAATTTGTTTTTTGACACACATTATTTTGAATCAATAATAGATTCAAACTGTCGAGGCTAAAGGAAAGAAAATTATATCTACAGGTTTATTTTTACTGCTTTAGTTACTATAAAGGTGTTCTAAACCTGTCGTAACATCCTAAAAAAAACCCCTCGTTTCGTTTTGACGTTTTTGAGGGAAAATATGTTGACCATCGATATCTTTTAATAATAATCTTATTGAAATTAATTTAAGAAGAAATACCTCCTTGAAGGTTGAAGGAGGTATTTTTCGTTGAATTTAAGCTATTTTGTCAAGCGTGAGTATTTTATTAACGTCCGGTGTAGTGGGAAAAATGTTAGTTTATTGAAAAATAATTCACTAATATTGCGAAAAACGAAACGCCTTTAAACTGTGTAAGAAACTGTGTTTTTTTACTGTGTATGAAAGAAAATTCTCTGCAATCATTGAGATTTCCCGCTGACAATGTTTCCATCTCATCAGGTCAAAAAAAGTCATGTTTCAAACCGCTGGGCCAATTTTTTTTCTTAGTTATGAATTGTCAGCTGAGGATCTATGTTTCTGTAAATGATTACATCACCTTAGAATAACAGCACACGCTATAAAGGTGTCATAAAATTACTTAAATGTATAGTTTTTTTTTTATAAAAAATAATAAATAAATGAAACGAAATAAACTGGGGTTTTTATTGGAAATGGTCTTGGAAGACTTTTTAATAATTATTTAATTTATGGACATTAAAACGTGTAATGGCAATAATCGTTAAAAAAAATGATTATTAATATTATTTATTTAATAACAATATTTAGGAGCTAGCTTCGGTAATTTTCTTAGTTACTAATCTACGTTTAAACATTGTCTTTGTTTGGGAAAGGAAGATTTGCTAATTTCGAACCACAGAAAATCTTGAAAAAAATCCCCATTTTTGGTGATGCACCACTCCTCAACCACCAAGTATTTAGACGAGTGGATTATAGTATTCTGTACACTGAAGACTTATCTAGTACTTCTCAAAGGCTGATTTATGAAATTAATTTTGGTTTCTCAAATTTAAATTAAATAAAAAAATATGTTCAGTTTAATTTTTCGCCTCGCGTTCGATAATGCATCATACGATTGACCCGAAATAAACTTCATATTGTAGACGAAATAATAGGGTAGTTCTTAGCGAAGGCGCGCTTATTTTAGAGATAATTAAAAGTTACTAAATTAAGATCATCGATCGAAACCATTACGGCTAGGGATTAAAGGGTCAACATTAGTATGATTTGGGCATAGTATGCGTGTTAAATGCATTTAAAATGTTTTCATATTCCGATGACCTTGAAGTGCGATGCCTCCCGTGGCGACCCGCAGGGCCAATTCGAAAGGCACGGTTTAATAAAGCGCTATTTTCCCCTTCGGTCGTGTGAAAATACAATTTATCCTGTTATACGGACACACATACACACGCGCGCTTTGCATAGCTCCGTCTCTGTCTAGCTGCGATATGCCCGTCTCGGTTTTGAACGGGCGAGAGAGCAATGCTAGCACGGACCGCCGAGCTTTGATTCTGTACCGAACGCGAAACGCAACGCGTTTCGTTACTATTTTTTTTTTTTTTAATTTTCATACGAGTTACTTAAACATAACAATGGCTATTTAAAATCTCGATATTTTTCAAGATTAAAGGAATATATTTTTTTTTAAATAATTGCTTCGACCTAGGGCATGTACAATTATTTTGGGTCCTTCTCAATTATACCGAATGTGCCTGTGCTAGAGTCACAGGAGGGGGACGCGACTACCACGAGCTCAATATTGCTATACCAACAATATAAGTATTTGTTATAGAAACTGTAAAACCTTTTCGTAATTTGAACACTAGTTTGATGAACACATACAAAATTATTAACCTATGAGTGAGTTATAAAATATATTTGTTAATTTTGTATACTAAACTTTACCCGGTGTGTTATTTCTTATGTGCATCTAAAATAGCAGCGGGGATTAACGCGATAATCATATAACTGAGGTTGCGTTAAGCGCGATTTAAAAATAGCCTAATACTTGAACGGCTACAAAATAGCTGCGTTATTTGTAGCCGAACTCGTCGCCGTACGCAATTTTGTTACCGCTATGAGCCGGCTTCAGTAACGCGGTTTTTCGAAGCATATTGAAGCGGTCAGTATGCAACTGACAGATTTTATTTAATTACAGCTTCATTATGTAGAAATTAAAAAAAACTAACTTTACTATGTAAAGTTTATCATAGTAAAGGCAGATTTTATTAATTTCTATTTTATGAAGTTGTAATTAAATAAAATCTGTCAATTGCTTACTGACCGCTCAAAGAACTAAAGCTAACGCCTTAATAAGATTTATTGCTTTTCGCCAACGGTACAGAATCGGAATCCATTCCTACGACGCGTCTAGTTAAACTTTCGAAGCATTCGACCTTAAGCCAACCTCAACAAGTGCATGGAATTAATTAAAACCAACATTTGCTGAAAACCTGGGCCGCGGTACCAATTTGCAAGGTTTATTCGAAACCTATTTTCTCATTCTAAAGTTACTATAACCCGGTGGCGCAGTAGTATAGGCGCCTGCTTCTAAATCCAGCGGTCCCGCGTTCGACACCCAGTGGGGTAAATCCGATCGTGTCATTTTCTGGGCCTCCCCGACAACACAAGCCATACGAATGAAGAAAGAAGGACTATACGTGGAGTTAAATGAACCAATCAACGCTTGCAACGGTACATTGACCTGCTTGCTTGCTGCGTTGAACTTACCGTTGCTTTTAACCGGAACCTGACGTCTTACAGCTAGGCCCCACAGGCGCCATTAACGGCATTCTGGGCATGAATCGGGAAAACTCCATTGAATTTATTGTTGTGTTCCCGACCTATACATATATATATATATATATATATATTTGCGCGCTGAAAACTACCCGTCGTTCACTGTAGGTACGGTTTTTAGGACGTTTTATCTTGTCATTTTAAATTAGTTTTTTTTTTTTTGGTTTATTTACAAAGTTGCCAAACAAAAGTTGTTAAATTACGCATTCAGAACCACCCCTTAAAATGATAAACTTGATTTGTGCCTTAATTGTACTAATTTAATTTAACAATGGCATTTTCAATATTTTTCGCATTTCTTATAATTTTATTTTTGACCCTTTTTTCATTCTCTAGGTAATTTAAGGATTAATCATTTATTTCACTAATTCGTTGTTAAATATAGGTTTTATAGTTTTAGAAGCATTCTCAAACTTATCGTAGTATTTAGGATTTAATGGAGTATGGAATTTAATAAAAACTGTGGTTTTTAGAGAGCTCATTTTCGTATGAATTAGTAACCGCAAATTTCATGTTTGGTGCATTTTTTTGGCCCTGTAAATGTAGTGTTAGAGAATTGTCTTCCTGTGTCGCTGTTATGCACTTTCAAAATAAATAAATAAACACACGCGCCCAAGTCTAATTTATAGTGTTTGCAGTTTATTGGCCAGTTGAAGGCAATTAGGCGCGCCACACACTCGCGCGCGCCGCCTGCGTCGAATTGATCGCAATGAAAACAGAACGTGAATGGCACGCTTAATACGGTTTGATACCATTTGCATGACGGCAGGGCTGCCAGCAGTTTAATTTAATTTAAATTCAGAGAATAATTTTAATTAACCCAGTTTCTTGTTATTATTATTTATTTATTTCACACATTTAATACGTAAAGACGAATTAAAATAATATAATTATAGTAAGTAAATATATTTTTTTTTACCATTAAATGTTAAATATTTACCGTGACCATAATAAACACAGGCTGGATAGATACCGTCCGTAATGTGGGCGTGTGTCATATTATGATAATGAATTTGGAATAAAATATATTATATTAATTTTATTAAATAAGTAAAAAGTGGGAACGAACTAGTTCACAAAAAAAACCCGCAACTGTATGTTTTGTTTATAAATTAAGAATATTAAAAATAATTAAATTAAAGTACGAATACGAGTTTTGAGTACGAATTATGCACAGAATTCATAGCATATACATCGAGCATGTAAGCTTTACAACGGCATATTGAGCACCATTGATATATTTAACACTACCTTCTAATACCGACTAATTCAAGAGAGTGTCTACTCTAGCCCTTGAGTAGTATATTTATATTCATATGTATTTGTAGAATTTATTATATTTTATATTATATTCTGGTGATCGTCTGGATTCCCTAACCCCTCCTACTTCCTACTTCCTGGTCCCGGCCTCGCTCCCGAATGGGTTTTCTATTCTTTTAAGTTTGGAGGAAACTATTACTGGCTTTGTGTTTTAATTGTTTTTTTGTGTATTATAATTACTATGTAAGCTGTTGTTCCCTGAAATAAATAAATAAAATGTTCCTTTTATTAATACAAATTAAATTAATTTAAAAAAAACACATACACTAATTGGCACTGCGATTACAAACATGATTTGTTTAAGACGTCATATCAAAATTCGTCGTGGTATTCGAGTAAAAATATCATAAATTTAACACTATAATATTAAATCGTTCTCGTCATAAGTTCGTTAGTTAACGAGGCTGCGGCTGCGCTGTGATAAATTTAATAAATTTGGGCAAGAATTATTTTCGTATTTTTTTATACAAACTATTACACGTAATAGGGAACATAAACACCCCCTTGAGTCTTAGGGAATCGTCTTAGAACATCCTGTATATTTTTTTTTTTAAACTTTTAGATTCCGAAAGCATTTTTCGTGTCGACTGCAATTTAGTTAAATTTCTGACAAAAATCGACGAAATAATCCTCATTTTCTTTCTCGATAACTGGCAACCCTACGAGTTAAAAGCATCGTAATGCAATTTAATTAATATTCCCAGAATTTCCTGTGTCAAAGTCAAAATTAAGGGGTGTCCAAAATAAACGATTTTTTTATATTACATTTTGATTACAACGTGTGAATTCTAAACGAATGTTGAGAGTCCGGATTCGACCCTGAATGCTGCTTCTTTGTGTTTCTATTCTCTGCGACGATCATTCATTCTGTGGCGTGGGGCACAGCGGTCACTAAAATATTTAGATCAACGAATTTACAATTATCGACATAAAGAAATAAAATTTGTCAAAAAACATACATTTTTTCTAAAAACATGACTTTTGTGTATATTTATTGGAGGGTATCGAGTGCTGGCAGTTTAATATATTCTTTGGAAATTGTTTCGTATGTTTGTCTCTGAGTTTTTTGTTGTTTTTTTTTTTTTTAAATTGTATGCATACTCTAAATCAGCGATACTCAACCTTTTTTGTCTTCGGGCCACATAGATATATTTGAACAATATTGATATATTGTCACAAGAAATACGTCACCAAGAAGCTAAATTCCATCCAGCGGGTATTCTGCATAAGGATAACCAAGGCGTATAGGACAGCGTCTCTTAATGCCACCCTCGCCATTTCTGGATTGCTGCCGATCGATCTGAGGGTGAAAGAAGCCGCCGCTCTCTATGTTGCAAAGCGCACGGGCACATTCGGTGACTTTCTGGACAGGAGCCTCGAGCGCCCAGCAAATATCTTCTCCCTACCGCACCCCGCAGAGCGAAGGACCCTAAGGTTGGAGAACATTGAGGCTCTAACCACGGAAGTGAGATCCGAGCTACGTATTCAGGGAGACGAGCTGTACACCGATGGGAGCAAAATCAACAATGCAGTAAGAGCAGCACAGGGAGGGCGAAGAGATTGGTCACAAAAAATGGAGGGTCGACGCCTTATGCAGTGTCTACCAAGCGGAGCTCGTGGCCATAAGGGAAGCCTTGAGAATCTCACGGAAGCAGCCTACAACCACGGTTAACATCTTAAGCGACTCATTCTCTTCGCTACAAACCATTTCAAACCCGAATAGTCTAAACAGACTAGCGATCGAGTGCCGAGAGGAAATAAAGGAGATCTCAAGCACAGGCAGCGAAGTCAGACTATTCTGGGTGAGATCGCATGTCGGCACGGCGGGGAATGAAAGAGCAGACCAGTTAGCCAAGGATGCAGCGCTAAAGAAGAAATCCAGAGCGGACTACGACACCGTTCCCATCTCGCAAGTAAAAACGCACCTGAGAAGGAACACTTTAGTGCAGTGGGAGCAAAGATACTTGGCTTCGGAGCAAGGGTCACTCACTAAAAAGTTTCTCCCAACGGTATCAGAGGCCTGGCGCACGCTAAAGCACTTACAAATCAGCTACGAGCTAACCCAAGCTCTCACAGGGCACGGGGCAACAAGGTCCTACTTGTTTCGCTTCAGAAAAAGGGACGATATGGAATGCCCTTGTGACCTAACCAGCGAACAAAACATGGAACATCTGGTCAACCTTTGCCCAATGTTTGAGAGAGAAAGAGCGGAGTTGAGAATAGTCTGCTCAAACAATAACGTCGAACCCACGCAATGGAGCGAATGTCTACAAAATGCTGCTATAAGACAGCACATGGCGGACTTCCTGAGGATAATCATCCGAAGAATAAGGCCTCAGAATAAATAATTATCCTCCAATTCAACATTAATAACAGGACATCCAATAGCAAAAGCAGTAATAGATAAACCATAGATATCATAATCAAAAATCAAAAGTCATAGAAATGTATACTATAGGTATTAATAAGTCAACAATAAGGATATACATAATAATATAAATAGGGCATAAAAAAGCAAAAAATTAGTAATAGATAAATCATAGAAAGCATTTTAAAAAATCAGAGAAATAATACAATAGGTATCAAATACTAAGAAGGAAACAAGCACCTAAAGTAAAATAGCCAGTAAAAAATACGAGAAATACTTGACAGGGAAATTAGGCACCAAAGCGGTAACGTTGTAAATGAAATAATCTAAATTACTACAAAACTATAAATGTAATAAGGTCCTTGCATTTTAGAAAGCAAGGGAGCAAGGGAAAAAAAAAAAAAAAAAAAAAAAACCTAACCTCACCTAACCTAACCTAATCTAACCTAACCTAACCTAACCTAACCTAACCTAACCTAACCTCACCTAACCTAACCTAACCTAACCTAATCTAACCTAACCTAACCTAACCTAACCTAATCTAACCTAACCTAACCTCACCTAACTACAATCCTACGCAACCGCGACCCCGGTGCAAAAATGAAACTGGTTAAGTTTTATCAGGTAAAAATAAAAATACATATTTTAATACGTTAGGCAAAACGTTATACCCCCTTTTAGACATATTGCGCACACGGAGGATGTAATATTTGGCATGATTAATGTTTATATGAAGAAGAAGTGCATAAAGCTAATATTATATTATATAATAAAGAAAATAATAGAGCCTTATATAATACACATTACAACATTACTCTCTAACAATACGTTTTCTTAATCGGTAATGCGCCAACATTACAACATAATATACCTACACGCTTCTGTAGCTATTGTAGTACAGGTTTTCCTAGTGCTATTGCACAGACTATACTTATTATACTATTATATAGTATTATACTATTATATAGTATTGTAGACTGGTATATAGCGCAGGCTAACGGGCTCTCTCTCACACACACACTGGCACGCTATGAATAAAAAGTCCGCTTAGTACTGTTAACCTTAGTTACCTACGATATTTTTTTATTTTATTTATTTATTGACAGTAACTTAACATTAATTTCACATTATGCAAAGTACTACCTAACTAGGCAATGTCCGTACTAAGGTAGACTTTACTAGAAGCATTGAAACTAACATAACTTCAATGTAACATAGTGAAATGTATGTTTAATTGTAAACTGATTTAATACGTATAATGAAATGAATTTATTGTAAGGAATGTACTCAGAAAAGAATAAATTAATATTATTATTATTATTTATAATATATGTTATACATTGAATAAAATAAATAGTTCATTGTCAATGTCAATGTACTTGGATAATGTCAAGCAAAAACAATTATTAATGCTATATTATACTTTTATGAATGTCAAATCTCATTTTACAGGAAAAAATTAAAACTGTCAATTATTTGTGTCAAAAAATAAACGCAATTACGAGCTGTAATTGCATTTTTTCTTTCGACTGTTACTAACATTAAATTTTAAATTTCATAGTTGTTGCATTATCACGATCTATTTATTTATCGTTTATTCAGAAATCCAACAGTGCAATAATAAAAAAGTACAATTGACCGATTACAAATATTTGTCTATGATAAAGTATCATTCGTTTAGGGGATTCCCCACAACTTTCGAATTTCTTTCAACTGAGTTGCCACTCTTGAGGCCGTGTTGCGAACTGTTGCGTTTATGTTCTGAAGGTGGAAGAGATGTTCGAGGTTTGCTGGCGCCCTGGACCCCTGGACCCCTGGCCTCCTGGCTCTGGTTTCTTGGCCCCTGCCGAGAATTCGTTATTCTCTTAGGATAATTAAATGACTCTTTCGAACGTAGCTACGCGCGTCACTGCGTACTACATCCTTACACCCTGAATGTAAAGCAACCAAGTGATTACAGAAGTGTAATTCGCACCGAGTAAAAGGGATAGCAGTATGGTAGGCATTGCTGCTTTTAAAAGCGCTGAGGACAAAAGCAAGCGAAAGCGCGATAGAGAATGTGGCTTCAACGCGAAAACAAAAAGAGATGGAAATATAGACGCGATAATGCAAATGTCTGCAAATGCAAATGCAAATGTCTGTTTTGTTTATTATTTGCCAGTTAAAATAAATACAAACTTAGCTATGAGCCCAAATAAAAACACGTAAAACAATGGTCAGTGCCACATTATAATTGTTATTAATTAAAATATTATGTCCGTGTTGTTTCAATACTAGCATCACATCAACATTTAAAAAAAAAAAAATTATGATGAAATGAAAGAGTGTCATGGTGCCATTGTATGTTTTTTTTTTAATCTACTAAAAATAACATTCTGTCGCCTCTATGGTCATCCAAAACACGCAACGATTGGGCTAAAAGTGCCGCAGCCATTCTTATGACGAGGATTTTACTGTGAGCCGAGTTTTTAATAGTTTATTAGTAGTTTTTTTTTTAAATAGCTTAATAGCTTAATCCAGGATAAGTTTTTAGAAAGGGACACGTTTTTAATTGAGTGACTAGATTTTAAGACTAGCTTTTAAGACTCGTTTATTGTTGAAAAAGGAACTTTTGAAATCGCATTAAATTCACAGTTGTATGAACGTTTTATTTTATTAAATTTATAGTATTTATAACACATATATATAGTTTTAGGTTTCCGCATTTCTTCTCCAGGTAACTTTAACTTTAGAGTCCTCGGTGCTCGCAATATGCTTTAAAAGGAATCCGAAGTAATATATAGTTTTTTTTTTATTACAAGATGAGTTACGTGACAAGTTTTTTTTTTTTATAGCGGAAGTTACTCATTGATAAGTATCTTTTTACGTGCCGTTGTTTTTAATAGGTGACGTGTTTTTTTTTATTAAGGGTGAGCTTTTTACGAATTAAAAGGTTTCTACTAAGAGACAAACTCTATATCTCGTAAAGTTGTCTGTGGAATTATCGAGCACGAAGCGGACATTGTCACAATCTTTAGTCCATTCACTATGTTTAACCTTATCCGAATGCTATCCTTTGAAATGGAAGGAATATTTTTGTGCAGTTTCATAAAACGGTGACCTCACCATAGACAGAAGAGAGAGGGAGATAGAGAAACATGCTTTCTGAAGCGTTGCTTTATGGTCGCAATATAAACCTTCCTTATCGCTTTGAAAAGTAGTAAAAATATGTTCGAACACAGTACTAACTAACATCAACACCTTTGTGTCAAAAATATATGTTTTCAAATATATTATTTGTATTTAAAATCATTGCTGATTTAACATTAATCAGTAAAAATAGTAGAAAAATGTTTCTCGATTATGAGAAACATTTCTAGGTTAGTTCATCGGTCCTGGCACGAATATGCACGGCAGTCGCTTCGGGGAAATTGACAAACTATTTCAGGAATTCTTTTCAAAATGTATCTTTTTCAAAATTGTCCAGAAACGTTGACCAAAGGGCAGATTCATGCTAAAAACCACTGATTTTAGCGTCCGAATTAGGACACACGTGCCGGAAGGTTAGACGTGCCCTCAGGAAGGTTTTCAAGTAACGTCTCACGGTCGACTCGTGCGTCATCGAGCGCACCTCCCTATTCTTCACCCCTTCGCTGAATAAAAAAACATACTAATAGTATATAAATATAAACTGTAGGTGATATATCGAAGAATCTGTTGAGTACAACGTTATTTTAATTGGAGGGTAGATTTCTTATCGTTGTGTGTTATGCATTCGACATTGCTCTTTGATAATTGAGTATAAAATTATGACAAATTTGTCACTCCGCGCTCTGTGCCCGTGTGGGCTTTGACTCGAGCATCGCTTTGCTGCCCGGAAATATATTGGATGTGAATAAAATGGCCGCCGTGACATTCAAATAATGCACGAATCCATTCGCCTCATGCATAAAATATCATTCGCCGGCTTCGGGACTCGCTTCTCTGTGTTCGACGTGCATTTGTCGTCGGGTAGACTTAACACAAATTTCAGTAAAAAAAAATATATACCTTGTATGGGTTAATATTGAAAGGCCGTTTATACGATGTTTGTGAGTTCTGTAATATGCTCAGTTTTACGCGGTTGGGCTTTTAAAATCGATTTTAAATCTTGATATTGATACATTTTAAAAAAAATATATATCTAAGGCTACTAACTACGAGTGTGGCGTTATGATGGTATTAATGTTACATATTAGAAATAGCCATTCTGGCCGTAAAAAAAATATTAAAGTTGATGAATTTTGCAGCAATTAGTAGCCAATCCAAACATTTATTTTTGGCTTTATTTAGTAATAAAACGAAAAAAACGCGTTGATTAATCGTTTATAGTGAATAAAGCTATGATTTTGTTATTTATCTGTACGAGTAGCACTGGGATTTTAGCCAGAATAGAGCTCGGAAAAGTGTTGATTTTGAGAAATGGCGCCACTTCGACACACGCTGTAGGATTTAATATAATATAAAATAAAAAAAACTCCTTGATAAGTAGTTCTATAGTATATATTTTATATAATGTGATATATTTATTTAAAATATAACACAAAATAAAACCAGATTAAGCCGTCAAAGTTGTCCGATTTTGGTCGCGAGGGTAATACTCTTAAAAGCGTTATTTCAAATAAAACTAATAAAAGTTTCAATTAGATTAGAGAATCATATGCATGCCAATAAAAACATAAAAACAAACAAATAAAGGTTACTTGCCTCGACAAAGATATGTCAAATTTACTAACCCAATAACTTTTCATATATTCGAGTTTGACAGCACGGCAGGACGTATTACCTTTTACTGGCCAGTAAACATTAACGCAAAGTCGTCCGCGTGCGCAAATGGAAACATTTAAAGGAATGTTCTATCCAGATTATAATTGTTATAAATTAGAAGAATGTCATGATATAATTGTATGTTTTTTTTTAGTTATTCAGACCGAAAAAATAACCAATTGTCGCCTCTATGGCCACCCAAGACGCACATTGAATGGGTTAAAAGTGCCGCTGGTACAAATGCAAATAGGAAATGAAGCAACCTTTAACAAGTTCGTAAAACAGGCGTCAATGACGCCTGTAGAGCCTAGCTGTAAGACGCCTGCATCTGGTTGCTTAATTTACTACTACCAAACAATTTACACAGTGGATTCATGTGATTGGCCAAATTTATAACTATGTATTTAATGTTTTATAAACTAAGTTACGCTGAATGTTTCCCTAGAATATATTAAATATTAAATTATAGAAACGGGTGATATTATATGATAGCTACAAGGTGTCATAGCCATTTTCGTTTGTTTAATAATTGTATGATTATTTAGCAATCATTTATTTAAGTTTTTTTTAACAGGAATTTTCCGTGTAACTTTCTTATTTTCAGACACATTGAAGTGAAAACTGTCCAAATTTCTAGCGTTCTTATACAGGGGGTTTGTTTCCCATGTGGCCAACGTTAAGGCGACTGTATACGTGAACGAAGAACTTAACCTACAAATCGTTGCCCGCAAAACGATGCACATATATACAGGGTGTCACAAGGTTACACGCAATAAAAAAAACAGCGAATAGGTGCTACGATTCCTAGTGTTATTTGTTAAGAAACTATATCAAAATTCATTATGGTATTCGAGAAAAAAAATGTTGAAGTTTCTATTCTAAATCGCGTAAAACAGATATTTTTCAATAGCTCTTCCCTCGGATAACTACGACACTGGGTCACTAGGCCGCGTTCAGTGAAGATCGAGGTTAATGCCCTGCCGCGTTGTTCGAAACGGAGCGGAGCTAAATGATTGCTGTCGGTCTAAGAAGAAGGGGTAACTCCTTTCCCCTTCTCTGGGTTTGCTATTGGTCGACAGATAATATTGATTTATCGATTGATACGTTCGATTTACACCAATTTTATTACAAAAATAATAAATTTTTCGCATTTTGTTACATAATTTCTTACTCTTAATAGGGAACTTAACACCCTAAAATTTGTGGGATTGACCTTGGGACAGCCTGTATAAATATATATCGTTTGTCTATTTTCTTCAAATTTGTTTTTGGTAGTAATTTTTGTTGTTATAACTATGCTATACTTTCTCTTAACTATGTTAACCTATTGAAAATGTTGAATTTATTGTGGCATTATATAGAATGTGTATTTTTCACCCACAGAGATAGAGAGAGAGTCTTTGCGGGAAAATGTAAAGGAGTTTTATTAAATAAAATAATAATAAATTAGTAAAAAAAAAGCCCCGCACCATAAACGGAAAGGTGTAAACTCTATGGCGGGTTGAAATATTCATAGCAAACAAAATTCTCTCAGTGGCTTATGTCAACAAATGGCTTTGGCAATCCCTCCTCGACTCTCATCGTGAAAATATATTTATGTCAGAAGCTTGACTTATTTTTGCGTCATATTTAAAGAAATTTCCTCGGGTAATTCCCTAAAATAATAAATTATCTTTAAGGCGCCACCAGTCCCTAAACGTGTTTTGTAACGTATTTCGGTGCATTTTGTTGAAGTTATTCCCAACAAATGGCTAAAACTAAAAATACCACAATATTCTGCATATATTAATTTAGTACTTTGCTTAAAAAAAACACGAAATACACCTTATTATAGTAATGAAAATAAATAAATAAGAAAGTGTTGTTTTTTTCTTGCAACGATTTTCTTTTAAGTTGTGTAAGTGACGCGAACCTAATTTTTCTTTCTAAATATAGACAATATAATAATCTAGGATATTACTTAAAAAAAAACATTTTTTTCAAATGATAATAATTATTTAAATACAAAAAACATGTTTCATCGATTCCAAATGAGTCGGCGAGTATATCCGTCTCTTGTCTACACGTCAATGTTCGAATAAAGCCTACTCTTTCTAATCTCAAGGACAAATGCGCCCCGGGGCGCCTTAAACTGGATTTCTTGTGGATCCCTGGCGCCCCTGGAAAGGTGTAAAGTTGGCATTTTTGTGGCGTTCAAGCACGCGAGCCTTTGTATCCATACCCTCATTGTGCGGTAATGGAAGGCGTCCTCGGGGATTTTAGAGGAGCAAAGTCATCCTGGGGTGCGGACACTTATCTTGGGATGCTATTCATCCCGTTATGGGAGACACAAACGCGCGAAAAACAAGACAAATTTTCGTTACATTTCGTACACTTAGTTTGTGGAAAATATTCAATGTGAGGACATTCGTGTTACCGAAAGGAATTATTTCATAGTATTTGTCACTAATGATCGAAAACCGACCATAATTCAATACATGTTTTAGCTTAAGCGTTTTATAATCATTAAATATAATCATTAGGTCAGCCGCAGCATCCCTCTTAGGGGCCTAATAGGGAGTCTCGAACAACGCGACAGGTTAATGACCTCGATCTTGGCTGACCGCGGCCTAGTGACCCAGTGACGTAGTTATCCGAGGGAGGAGCCATTAAAACTTTTATGAATTTTGATAAAGTTTCATAACAAATAACAAACAAATCGAAGGACCCATTCGCTGTTTTTTTTTTAACGTGAATATATAAAGGACGTTCCGACACATCCAGCTGATTGCGAAGAGGACGTATCAAAATTCATCATAGCTTTTTAAAAACCCCTGGTTTCGCATATTACACACCATAAACGCAGATATTCTATTGAAAATCTCCTTTGGTTAGTTCAATAATTAGGAGTATTTATACGAATTTGGTTAGCCGTATAAATGGGTGACTATGTATAAATAATCGCTGGTATTCCGTTATTTGTTTAGGCCGCGGGTAGGTTTCTCGTTTTCGCCGAGTAAACTTGACCGCCCGTCGGGGAGGGGGGGGGGGGAGGGAGGGGGGAGGGGGGAGGGGGTCGCATATTGAGCGTTCCGTTTCAGGAGGGTAGGATAAAGATAAGGAACCGCCTGTGCTCAGTGCGGTCGCGTCGCTCGGCCGGGGCGCACGCGTCTGTTGTATGGAACGGATCTTCTGGATTTTATCGGCCTACAGGGTGTCCCAAGACCATTTCCGAAGACCGTTTTTCGCGTTACGCATCATCACTAAGAAATTATATTAAAAAATATACGAAAACAAATCATCCCCATATTTATTATATTTTTTTTTTCACACGATCCTTTTAATATTTTCACATCTGCTTTTTTTTTATTTTTCTGTTTAGTATAAACTCTGTTTTATCTTTATATGCATTTGGTGTTTTTTTTTTATTTAAATATTAATAAGGTTTTTCTTACTTAAGTCTCTGAAATTAATCTAAACATGTTATATGTTCAATATTTTGTTAGAGTACCGAATAAAAATAAATTGGTCTTAGGACACGCTTTATACACAGAGTGTTTCATATCGCATGAATTTTCCTACCGCCATGAGATTCCCTGTTAACTTTATTACGAAAAACATTGTTAGCATTGTTATTTAAATAAAATAATGGAAATTAGGTCAGTTATCACATTGAAATGCCACCAATTTAGTTTGGTCACTAAATCAGCTGGCGAGATAAATTATAATGTACCTCCTCCCCCCCCCCCCCCCATACATTCTCTATCAAAAACGTTTATAAATATATTCAACAAATCCAATAAGGATCACCTGGTGAGGAATCATCGGCGATAGTCCGCAATTAACTGTCGCGAAACGCGCGCCTCACTCCGGCCCTCGTTCTCGCGTTCGGAGAAAACAACTTTTCAAAGCGCGCTCAAAAGCGGGTAGTTTTCTAAAGAGTTTTGTTAATGAAACGTGCATTTGCTTACAATTCAGCGCCTAGCCCACAATTCGAGTTAAACACAAGCCTGTCGTCATTATACACTATTTTCAGGAAACATACCGTAACTTAAGTTATTATGATAAACATACATATTATTGTGATAAACGCATTTATTTAATATATAGGGTGATGATTTTAGAGGCGTGGTTTTCAAGAAGAGATAAAACGCATATAATTTGATGTTATGGCTAAGAATTTAGTTTTATTATAAAGATAAGGGTTTGCCATTATGTTTTAAAAATGATTTCGGGTAAGTGGCCGCCGCGGCTGACTCGAACAAATTCCAGCCGAGAGGCCCAATTTTCAACCACTTTTTGCAGCAAGTTGGGCCGTATGTCAGCAATAACGCGCCGAATATTCTCTTCCAAGGCGTTAATCGTGTCCGGCTTATCTGCGCAGACAAGCGACTTCACATAACCCCACAAAAAATAGCCCAGCGGTGTTAAATCGCACGATCTTGGAGGTCACGCCACGTTGTTCAGGAGTAAGTCTATTCATTATGAAATGGCAAACCAAACAGAGCATAAATCAAGTGACAGCTGTCAAAAACACCAACTACGAAAAAAGTAGTGCCAGATTGAAAACCACGCCTCTAAAAAAAAACACCTATATATATATATTTTTAAAATGTAATTTTTTGGTAAAGTGATTGAAAATAAATACAGATAACAATTATCTTACTATTAGGTAATAACTTTTAATCGGCCTTAGTAAGAGTAATTTATTGTGTCTCAAACTATATTTGTAACGCTGTTTGTAATTTAAATAAATAAATAAATAATACAGGTTGTTTAAAAGTTGCCGAAATAGTCACGAATTAATCTATATGTAGGTTTAGGAAAAATACATACTTTGGTTTTTCTGTTTTTAGGTGCCGTTAGATGAGATAGAAAAAATATAAACCGCGCCCATGACAGAGAAAAGCGTTTTTGGGAAGAGAATTAAGAGGATGTTTGTCAAAGTTAATCGTATTTAACAATTTAATTTATAAAAAACTACAAAACTGGCCGCTCTACACGTGTATATATATTTTTTTTGTCCGACATTAAATATGAAGCAACGAGAGTGTGTCAAAAAGGTGAATAAAATGATAGTAAGTTTCGTTGGTTAAGCCGTTAAGGGCGCCAAAGTTCTTAAGGCCGAATTAATCACTCATCTACTATAAAATCCATAGTGCAGACATGAGTCGACCAATCTTTACAAATTCTCTATTATAAAATATCACTTTGATTTTTTTATTTCGTAAATTAAAAAAAAAAAGTGCTAATCAAAGTTTTCTTGTTGACCACCCAATTTTTCACTATTTTGACAAATTTTGTCAAATATTACACTTTTTTTTTACATTTTCAAATATTTATAACAATACATTACAATTTAAAAGTCTTCCAAAATATGAATGATATTAAATAAAATCGTCTAATGCATATGAACCGTCTAATGATAATGATATTTTTAATATTAAATCACAATAATTCAAATCTATGTATCTTTACTGATATTCGCTATTTTACATAACCTATATCTTTTGTTTCATTCGTTTGTCACCCGAAATGAGATCGAAATAAAATATAATTTATTGCAATTAATTGTAGCATAAACTATAGGTAAATAATAAGTAAAATCTTGTACTTATTTTGTAATTCGATAGAAGGCATTAAACGCTTATAAAAAATAAGTTAGGTTTGTAAAAAGCTATATTTCAATGCATACCGCCATCTATGGTAAGCGGCCTCTACTAACTAAGCACAGAAGATTATTTGTTTCTGTATTATAAGAACAATAATAATTAAAAATATTTAATAAAAATAAAAAAAACGCGTAAAACTCGTTTGATATAATATTTACAGTTAATTAAATGTCTGCTTTGAAAGCGAGTACAAATTCAAATGGGTACTTTTGCCATCTGCCAAACGTTGAGCAGACTCTTTCGACAATTTGTTACCATTAGAGAAGGTTTTCCTTGAGAGACGGCAGATGGCAGCATTAATATGCATAAAATTATTAAAGATTAAAATATTGGGTAAACAGTGGTATTACTAACCTTCTTTCGGATTGAGTTTCCTCTTGACGTACTTGATGATTCTTCCAGACCAGGTCAGGTGAGTTGAATTGTGACCTCTGGTTTCATTATCCTGAACGAATAAAAGAAGCTATAAATGCTAACAACTGGCGAGTGTATATTTTTATAAAGAATCGATTGAGACCAACATTGGTGCCGTAGCTTCTTTTAGGCAAAAGTTATACTGCGCAAAACACAAAATGGAGGAATGATGACTAAAGGTTCAGAGAAATTCATCAGCGAATTAAATCCCTAGATCATAGGGTTTACATAGGTTTGCATAGATCATAGATCAGCAAAATAAGCATGAAGAGCAAATTCATAGACGCATTCACTTCAGAAGTCTACTGTCAAAGTTAAAGTCACTTCAGAAGTCAATTATCAAAGTTAATGTCACTTCAGAAGTCTACTGTCAAAGTTAACGTCATTTCAGAAGTCAACTGTCAAAGTTAATGCAACGAAATAAAGATCTGGATAATAATTTATTGCAATGAATGCCAAAGAAATACCGATTATAGCGTAAAACATAACCTAGAAAGATATTCGCTTGAGAGCAGATATGTAATACATTATTCTAGCAAAGTATTCATGCGATTGTAGTTTCTTTTTTTGGTGACCCCGAATGAAATCGCAAATGATATAATTTAGATTAAATAATAGGTAAATATATCTTTTTAAAAGCGCTGCTGCTGGACGTGCCAGATCCGGACTGGGAGCGGCATAAATCATGCTACGTCATGAGGCGGAGACTTGTGACGGACTGTAAATGTAAGCGCGGTTGTAAACGGCTTAGGATTTTAATTTCACGAAGAAATGTTCAACCATATTTTGACGCGGGTTGTTTTATCTAAAATCATTAGAAGGTCAACTTGAAACACCGCTTGTACGGGTAAAAACGCTCAATTACGCAACGAAAGTCCTTGCAGTCTGAGCGTTTCTCTATTTACAGCGAATATTAACCAACAGCGGTTAATTATCAAAAACAAATTCAATATATGTCTAAAAACCTACTCAAAATTGCATCTTTATAAAATAAACTTTGCTTTGTAGTTTTATTTTCTCTATTCTTGCATTCAGACAATAAGATCGTTAAAGGCGAAAGCCAACCTTTTGGCTTTATTATATTACATTACACAGTTATTACAATATTATATTACACAGGAATATAATTGACCAGAGTCTCAGTGTCCTTTCTACCAAGATCAATTTACCAGTTAGTCAGTGTCTTTTTATTAATTAATTTGCTATTAATTTGTATAGAAAAATACAAACTTTTTAAAGCCCTTAACTTTTATACGAAATAAAAATGTAACTCATTAGTTCCAAAGAAGCCTAATAGAAGTCATAACACTACTAGTCATATTGTTGCCAAAGCGTATGGCATGCTGGGTTTTTTGATATGTATTTCATCATATTCATCATATTTCATCATTTCATTAATAGTGAAGCTTACTTTATATTTTCCTTACGTCCGAAGTCATTTTTAAGATGCATCTCAAGTCTGGTCACCGCTCTATGA
The DNA here is from genome assembly GCA_020383195.1 of Neomicropteryx cornuta. NCBI lineage: Eukaryota > Metazoa > Arthropoda > Insecta > Lepidoptera > Micropterigidae > Neomicropteryx > Neomicropteryx cornuta. The sequence goes on from JAHKQU010000031.1 coordinate 4,953,191, forward strand.
AGATTACATCGATCGTGTTGAGCGGATTCAGAATTTATTTCTTAAAAATTTAAATTTCCGGTATTATTTGAATTTCCTAACTATGCTTAATGCGACAAATTCTACGGACTTCAGAGTCTTGAGGTTAGATGATGTGGCTTTTATATAAAATTGTCAATGCTCACATCGACTGCTCTGATCTTCTGGGGCTCATAGATTTGAGGGTTCCATCTAGACCCACCCACCAGTGGGAGACATTCCATCTGTCACGGTTGAGTACGAATTATGCACAGAATTCATAGCATATACATCGAGCATATAAGCTTTACAACAGCATGTTGAGTGACATCGATATATTTAACGCTACCTTCCCGGCTCAAGAGAGTGTCTACTCTAGCCCTTGAATAGTATATTTATATTCATATGTATATGTAGAATTTATTATATTTTATATTATTATGTGTTTTATATTATATTCTGGTGATTGTCTGGATTCCCCAACCCATTCTACTTCCTGGTCCCGGGTTCGCTCCCGAATGGGTTTTCTATTTTTTTAAGTTTGGAGGAATCTATTATTGGCTTTGTGTCTTCATTGTTTTTTTGTTTGTTTCCTGAAATAAATAAATAAACTACAGCGTTTGTATGGAGTTGAATAGTACTCACCTGTACAGCGCCGTTGGATTCTTTCGCCCTCTGCGGCCGTGGTCTCGATGCGCCGGCGTTCGGGTGCTGAGCGACCACGCCGTACATTTCCTAGCTTCCTGGCACACTCGCTTTGTAAAGGCAAATTCACACTACATTTCCATTTTTTTTATTTTTTAATAACAACATTAATAACCTCTTCGCATCCAATTTATTTCACGTTAACGCCAACGCGATTTTCAGTACTAACTCTGAAGAAAGTATATTAAAATTCATCGAGGTTTTAGAGAAATTAATTTGTAAACTTTACGTAATTATGTCACAGTGGTCGCGCGTGCGTGCTTCCATCTCGGATCTGCGGTTTATTGTGGTGCTCTAGAATATTATGAAGAGATTGCCTTGCGAATACAACGCATCAGCATCTTTAGGCGCTAGTACACAAATCTCTCTCAACGCACACACTCCAAACTCACTTCTCAGATATACACAGATAAATAAAAACAAAATTAAACATAACTTTTTTATTATTTTGAATTTTAAAATTCCGGCTACGTCACGACCTAGTATTTTTCATGTAGATTCTATTATAACTTTAAAATTCTAAAATCGGCGGTGAAATCATTGAGATCTGACATCACAAACATTTCCCTATGGAGTCGAACCATAGAACTCTAACTTCTACATACTTAAGGAAATAAAGTTTAGCTAAGAGCAGATGTTCTAAGGTAGACAGAGTATATCTCACATGTTTTTGTAACATCTAGGGTTACTTTAGTTATGTTCTGACGTGTTTCCGGACTACCATTATGTCAGTCTGACAACTGAACGCCGTTGCGTTCGGGAGGGGAGGGCGTTGAAATATAGTTAAATTCAAGAAAAAACACATAATATTATAAAGGTTATTTTTTTTATTTTCAAAATAAACAATCATTTATGAGTGTTGCCAGACTATTTAGTTCTTTAAAATAGTGCTAGACTGGTTTACCTAACCTAACCTCCAAACGCAACGGCGTTGAGTTGTCAAACTGACAATGGTAGTCCGGAAACATGTCAGGACATTACTAAAGTAACCCAAGATGTTACAAAAACATGTGAGATTTACTCTGTCTACCTTAAACTCTTAGGTTATAAATAAATATTACACGATAGAATATTTAGGCTAGGATATTTCAATTTAGCGCGTTGAGCGTGTTTTTATTTTGATTCCTAAATGGGACTTTCCACTGCACGCGCATTTGCCAGCGGCGGACGCAGGCGATATTCCAAAAACTCTTTTCTACGAAACCATTACAGCAAGAACGCCACTTCTGTGCCAAACATTGCACCCTATTTATTGAAAATTGTGAAAAATCTATGAGCCGCGCAGGGACGGACTTAGAAATGTAAAAAAATAAACTTTATTAATATTTTCACGCTTTTCTTTCAACCTATTCCGTCCGTTTATTTTATATTACCAACTAACGTTTATTCTCTATCGAATGGTACCATTTTATATCTTTTGAAATATATTTACAATGAACCAAATCATGTTTTTTTTTAATGCCAAACATACATTTATTTAATCGCATAAACAAGAGCAATCCGCGAGCTATAGACGAAAATCATCCTTTTGGCTTTCGACAGTTGATGACAAATTCTTTATATTAAAACGAAAAGTATAATTTGTAAAAAATTTTTTTACAAATTGTGCTAAATACATCGCACAAAAATTATAAAGTGTCAAATTGCTTACAAAATCTGTGAAAAAAGTGAAAACAATTTATTTCAATCGTTTAAATAAAAAATATCTATTTAGTCTGTGTTAATGAACGTGTAAAAAATTATTAATAGCGTAAATTAAATAATAGCGTATCCAACGCAAAATAAAAAGTTAGTAAAAACTATACGTTTAATGTTGTTTGAGAACGGAAAATCTTTTTAGAAATGGTTACATATCGTCAAATGATCATCTATTCCCACTATAAAATAGTTTTTTTTTTTAAATACACAATCTTTCTTAAAGGCAATTTTTTTTAAGGCGTTGTTCTGTGATTGAATAACTTTTGTCTGCAACTTGGTAAATAAAACAAAAAAATATATGATAAAACTGGTAAAATAAATATCCTGAAAAGTTTTAAAAGTATGGTTACCGTGTTAGCACAGCGCGAGATTGGTGTTTTTTGTTTCGGCACGAGCCCAAGAAACTATAAGCTCAACTTGTATAACTTGTTGTAATTTCTTGCCTTTGTTAATATACCTACCCACTATGTAATAGTATTTATTTAACCAGTATACTTGTTTTAGTGTTCGTTATAGGTTATATTTATTAATTTTTATTCGCAATAACAATAAAATAGCAATAAACTCTTTCTTATAAAAAAATAGTTTGCAATTAAAGAATCAAATTCGATATTAAATATGAGTAATAATCATACCTTAATAATATTATAAAAATGAAAATATATGACAAAGTATTATAAGATAAAATTTGATAAAATTAATTAGGCAACTATATATAATAAAAGTCTACCGCCACCAATTCGACCCTGCCGAAAGAGGGATAAGTGCTGCAGTAATGTGAAGCAGATGTTCTGAACGACTCAATCGGGGAGCCGAAGCGCGTGAACGATTCGTTCAAATGAAGCGAAACGCAACGCACGAACGGCGCTGATCGAATCTTTGCAATAAGGGCGCGTTTATACTCGAGGACTTTTTGCAAAAAAAACAACACTTTCTTATTTATTTATTTTCATTACGATAATAAGGTGTAATTCGTTTTTTTTTTAAGCAAAGTATTAAATTAATATATGTAGAATATTGTGGTATTTTTAGTTTTAGCCATTTGTTGGGAATAACTTCAACAAAATGCACCAAAATACGTTACAAACAACGTTTTAGGGACTGGTGGCGCCTTAAAGTGATTTTCGATTTGGTACGCATCTGTGAGATCTTAGTACGCAATGCGTGAAGATGCCAACTTGTTTGTGCTCTATTTAGTTTGGACTTAAACCGCTAGAGAGGGCTAGCAATGTCATATCTAGTTATAACAATCGATTGATAAACTTACTATTTAGTTTAGTACTATTAAACGACAAAGCGACATCACTTTATCTTAAAAACACTAAAATACTAATGAGCTAGTATGGGATAAATAACGGGTGTTTTTTTTTAGAGGCGTGGTTTTCAATCTGGCACTACTTTTTTCGTAGTTGGTGTTTTTGACAGCTGTCACTTGATTTATGCTCAGTTTGGTTTGCTATTTCATAATGAATAGACTTACTCCTGAACAACGTGGCGTGGCCTCCAAGATCGTGCGATTTAACACCGCTGGACTATTTTTTGTGGGGTTATGTGAAGTCGCTTGTCTACGCAGATAAGCCGGACACGATTAACGCCTTGGAAGAGAATATTCGGCGCGTTATTGCTGACATACGGCCCAACTTGCTGCAAAAAGTGGTTGAAAATTGGGCCTCTCGGCTGGAATTTGTTCGAGTCAGCCGCGGCGGCCACTTACCCGAAATCATTTTTAAAACATAATGGCAAACCCTTATCTTTATAATAAAACTAAATTCTTAGCCATAACATCAAATTATATGCGTTTTATCTCTTCTTGAAAACCACGCCTCTAAAATCATCACCCATTAGTATAAATTCACGTGGCTCGCCTCTATCCCAGCCCTCAGGTCGTTTGTGGGATCATTTGTTACGTTTGTTTAATTATCTATCACATTCAACATGAAATTTTATTTACCTATTAAATTATTATATATATATATACCACATCACCCGACGTAATACTAATTTTAATTGTAACTATCTATTTATTACATAAATACGTTATATAAGTACAAATTAAAACGTATTATTAAAATAAACATATTGTAAAATGGGTAATAATGAAGTTTGCTACAAGAAAAAGAAGATTTACGAAATTGCTAAGATTTGCTAAGATTTACGAAGATTTGCTAAGATTTACGAAATCTCTTTGAAATTATTTTCAACGAAACGTTATATATTCGTAGAAAATTTCCTAAAAAATATGTTTTTAATTCTAATTTCATAGATAAAAAAAAATTTAAGTATGCTTTTAACACACTTTTTGAAATAATTAGTCAATTTTATTTCTAAAAATTGGAAAAAAATCAATGATGTCATTTGCACTCGGTGTTAAGCTTATTACAATTATAATTTTCATTAAATAATAATGTAGGTATTATTATAATAAATGTATATCTTAACGGGGAAAAAAAGTAAAAAAAAATAGGAAAAATATAAAGCGGCTAGTGTGATTATACTAGTGTAATAAATCAGAAAAACAATTATATGCAAAAACTACTGAATGTAACGATTGTAACCGTTTTTTTTTAAATATCTCAATACGAGTAGACGTTTATATGGACGTAATTTATACGAAAATATTCGCTAGTGACGCAATATTTTGTATGCCTAAATCGAAACATAGCTTATTAACAAAAAACTATTGATAAAGTATGTTTAACTAAAGCACTTTTATCTATTTTGAAATGTAACAAAGAAACGTTTAACAACGTTATAGTATAACTCGATTTTACGATTGCTTTAAAGGAGTTTAAACCACTGGTGTGTATAAAATATACAGGCCAATAAAGGTTTATTACATGATCCACTGGCGGGCGACCTCCGTTCTTATAGACTGCCATTCGCATCGGAGGGGAAACCCTCAGCGCTGGCGCATTCGGTCGACGGACGCTTTGCCTGGCGTCTGGCGTCAAAATCAATTGGTCGGTATGCAAAAGAAAGTTTTTAGTTTGTTTTAACTTTTTTATTTACATTCAGATGTTATTACCAATAAATATATCTATGCTAACTTGTTCAAAGGCGAAAGAATTCATCAATGATTGAATGAAAAAGTCACAGTTCCGATATTTAGGTTTAATAATTTTAAAATAAATCAAAAACCTCAATCCTCAGGTTAGACGGTACGGATTATCCTAGGGCAACAAGCTGGTCCTTTTGTAAGGAGTAATGCGCAAGTAATACCTGCTATTATTAAAAAAAACAGCGAATTGGTCCTTCGATTTCTAGTGTTATTTGTTAAGAAAGTATATCAAAATTCATCATACTTTCAAAGAAATACAACGTTAAAGTTTCTATTCTAAATCTTGTAAAACAGATATTTTTCAATGGCTCCTCCCTCCGATAACTACGTCACTGGGTCACTGGGCCGCGGTCAGTTAATTACCTGCCGCGTTGTTCGAAACGCCCTATTAGGGCGTAGCTAAATGATTGCTGTCAGATGCCACTGGTCGGACAGAGGTCGGTCTAAGAAGAAGGGGTGACTCCTTACCCCGATTCTCTGGGGTTGTAAGAGGGATGCTATTGGTCGACGGATAATATTGATTTACACCAATTTTATTACAAAAATAATAAATTTGGTGATGAAAATTTTGTTACATAATTTCTTACTCTTAATAGGGAACTTAAACACCCCCTAAAGTTTGTGGGATTGGTCTTGCGACACCCTGAAGCCCAATTCTGCAATCAATTTTGCAATCAGTCCCCTGAAGCCCAATTCTCATATATTGTAGGTACTATCTCCATGTGTAGCGTTAAACGGGTACCTTTGTACCCTCTCAAAGGACGCATTGCAGCTCTGCCGGCTAACTCCCAACGAAACGCCACCTTTAAGGCGCAGTTAAAGAATCCCCATTTTTGCTGATGCACCACTCCTCAACCACCAAGTATTCAGACGAGTGCTTTATGGCATTCCGTACACTGAAGACTCATCTCATACTTCTCAAAGGCTGATTTATGAAGTTAATTGTCGTTTTTCAAATATAAATTAAATAAAAAATGAGTTCAATTTATTTTTCGCCTCGCGTTCATTAATACCCGAAAAATGGTACATATTGTAGACAAAATGATAGTAATAGTTATTAGCAAAGGTGCACTTTTAAATTTTATTCTCATACAGACGAACGATCAGGTGGTATACTATACCAACAGCGGTTTAATATCGCCATCTTTACAAATCATATTTGCATAAAGATTACCTCAACTTCCTAATAATAAAATATTAACCACTTTTTAGTAATGAAACGCCGCAACAAATCCCAAAAATCGTTGATTTAGTTGAAAATGCGAACAGTTTTCTAATTTTAGCGATAGACGGCGATTTATCCTATAAGTTTAAACCACAAAATGTTTATAAATAAAAAAAAATGGGTCTGTGTCGAACAAGACGGTGGAAGTTATACTTCTTTGGCCGTTCGCACACACCCACTCACAGACAAGATATATAAATGAAATATAAGACATTTTTCTCTGTTATTCAATATATTATTATGCCACTTCATTATTAAGTTCGAATATTCGTATAATTTGTGAAAAAAAACACAGACAACTAGCTTCAAATTTCGGAAGGGAGTCTACAACGCGACAAACGTATTTCGTAATTAAAGCAATTGGACTCTACAACTCGACAAACGTAAAAATTACTCCTAACACCAACATCCCCAATCCAATGAGTACAACGGGCGCAAAGAAGTAAATATAACTTCAATAAAGTAAACGACGGGGCAGTCACTAGTGTCACAAGAATATCGTTTCAAAGCTGTACCTAAACATATTTTGTAAAAGTTGAACTTATAACATGAGTTGCATTATCATTAATATTGTGACCCATAACGCACTTTCGTTGACACATTACGCTGTTCGTTTCGTAGAGAGTGAGGCTGTTGTCCTGCAGTACAGAGCGGCCACATTAACTTGGCGTCCGAAACCATTTAAACGGCTATAAAATAAGCTGTTTACTTCGCGCCAAATTCGCTAGCGAATTTACAATTTTTAAGATTAAAGATTAATTTTAAAGCATAATTTACAAATTTAAAATAAAAACTAACTAAGAGGTGAGGGGAGGGGAGGTCCTTGCCGAAAAGTCTACCTGATAATAAGCTAGACGTGCCCGAGGGTATTCGAGGATCTGCAGACGCTAGGTTAGGTTAGGTGGCAAAGTGCAGGAATATCCTTAAGGGGGCGGTTTTAACGATTAATATCGCCATTTCTGCCCGAAACAAAATTAGGCCATCATTTATTCTTCATTTGTAACAAAACAAAACACAGTTTTGTTTTGTTACAGATAAAGACAGGCTAGGGTGGATTTAATTTCAATTTCAATTTATTTCCATGAATACATAATATATATAGGAATTACATTAAAATAAGATAAACAAACATTAACTCACTATTTAAATACACAAGACAATTCTACGTAGTATAGACAAACAGTAAAAGCAGAGAAAATAAATAGGATAAATAGGATAAAAGTACATAGGATAGGCATATCTTATAATTTATAACATACAATAATCTGACTGAACAAAAATACATAGGTAGTGAAGCTATTTAATTAAATCAGACAGAAAAAAAAACTATAACTAATTTAAAAAATCGCCTTTTTCACTAAATCAAATAACATGTCAAACCCAAAAACTATACATTAGATTAAGTACTCGTATAATATAATATTTAATGAAAACAATTTAAAATTAGTATATTTTTGACATAACCACCGCGAATGAGAACTATTTAAATTCATTAAAGCTATAAATATTTCGCTCAGTAATATATTTCTTCAATGCACCTTTAAATTGTTTGAACTCAGTTATTTTTTTAATGTTTTCAGGCAGCATATTAAAGTATTTTAGGCCACACGACTAGGGTCGTTACACGGCTGACACTGCGACGTAACGCCGATGATGATGATGGTATGAGGGTTAAGATACCTGCACTATTAACCGTAGTTAATTTGTTTCTAAACGCGTACTTAACACACGGCCTTTAGGATAAAATATAAACCACATTCAAGGAGGATATTAGAGTACGCCTCTATTGGAACGCGGCCAAGAATCTTTAGCCGTGGCGCATTAAACGCAGTCGTGTGTTTTCACAAAACCCATTGGATACAGTGATCTAACTAAATTCAATTTAAAGCGTGTAGTTTTTCCAGTTTTTTTAGGTAGATTTCATTAGAAATGGAATGGGTACCATGGCATGACTTCACTTTCTTGTGGACACGATAACTGCCGTCATTTCACACCAATCACTTCTAAATTGATACATAATAATTTAATATCACGAAATCTCGGTCAAGTTCGTTAATGGGCAAAATCAGACCAGAAAGCCGGAAATGGGAAGGGTTTTTCAAAAAAGTGAAATTTTGCTATAACTTTCTTAGTATATAAGATAGGGAATTCATTTAAATTTTATTTTATTACATAGATACGGGGCTAAAACTTATCCTAGTAAACTTTTTTGATAGCACCAACCATGGGTGGAAAAAATGGTTTTTCAAAATTCAAAAAATCATACCTCTCTTAATAAGCACACTATCGAATCAGTTTAAAATGTGAATTGGAGGCCTATGATTTCCCTACAATTTTTGTTTGAAACAATTTTTGATATGAGCAACCCTTACGGCACAGTATAAAGAGGGATTCTCGCTGCGCAAGAGTACGGCGGGTTGAGTTTGATACAAGTTCGTACAATTGAAGTTCGCCTATCGCCTACTTTGATCCGGTGAAATCTACCTCCGCCTTTCGGCGTACCGAAAGGGATTTTTTTTAATGTCAATATTTTTAATTTCGTTCTATATGCTATCATATGGCCTGACGATACAATATGTCACCAGTAAAAAAAAAGTGGATCCGTACGTGTTACGTGTAGCTAGTCAGGTCAGATGACGTGAATACGTCTAAAATATTCACGAATAGATCATTCGATTGTCATTTGTATCGGGAAGGAAGGAAGGTGGGAAATAAATAATGAAATTGGGTCCGTCTTGCATTCCTGGCGTGGTTTTACTAACTCATATAGTGATTGTTTCTGTATTTTGACTTGGATTTTTGATCAGTGTAGTCGGAATAATATTAAATCTATACAACTTCACCTATAATTGTTGTATATTCATTTTATATGGGTCGTTTAATGGGTTGTAGCTTTTCTGAGACATGATAAGCTATACTGTGCAGAATTTAGAGTATGGGCGAAAAAAATCCTAAATGGCAGCGAAGTAAATATTTAATTCTTCATACGCCGTCTTCTAAGATCTTTACTCGGTAAAAAATCTAGTTTATTGAACCTGCGATTTCACATACACACAATAGGTAACATAAACACGCCCTTAATTCTTCGGGAGTGGTTTGGGGACACCCCTGTATCAGGGGTGTCCCCAAGACCATAGCTGAAGACTTAATGGGGTGTTTTTTTCCTTATTACTCGTAAGATTTTTATATGATAATGCGCATGCCCAAATCTATTAATTTTATCAAAGCGCTCACATGTATGCGGACAAACTTACTACAAGAATGATGTAATATTATCGCGTTAGATTTTTTTTTTTCTCGGAAGCCATGAAGAATTTTAATATGACGCCAAAACAAATCACGTTTGAAATCGCAGTGCCAATAAGCTGGATTTTTTTCGACTTTCTAAATTTAATACATTTATAAAGTCGACGTTGTGTGTTCAACGGGTCTTAGGAGCAATGCTCAATTCACGGTGCAGAATCGCGCAGTACGGATGGCGACACGTGATCTCGAGTTTAACCCGCAGTTAACTAACTGAAGGTTTACGCCGCAATCGCCCCCCCCCCCCCCCCGGGTCAGCTGGCTAGGATGAGCGTAGCAAAATTAAGCATCACTTTGTAATTTGGCGAAATTTCAGTCCTTGCTCAAAGTCGTTCTTAGTTAGGATCAACTTAACTTTTAAGCATGACCTAAATTGAATTGTGTATTACAGTTACTTTTTAAGTTTGACTTAAGGTTTAAGTCCGCCTTAGCTAAGAATCAAAACAACTAGTTTTGATACTTAGCTAAGGCGGGCTTTAAGTTTGACTTGACGCTAAAAGTGAGTTGAAATACGATGTTTATCGGTTAAGTCTAACTAAAAATTTAGGTTAGTCTTAAGTAGGAGATGAAACTTCGGCCCAACAAACGAAAATACTGTACTCTTACCGACTTTTACGGTCTGGGGAGAGGGTGCGGATGAAAGCGCCTTCGGCACTCCGGTTAATAGTGCCTGCGGCGAACGGACGTCAGAATCAACTGATCCTTGTCAATTTCAATATGGATAGCGCAACATTGCACCGAAGCGAAGGCAAGGCAAACTTGACGGACAGAGAATTTACGTCGAAGTACCAGAAATATTAATTTTTAATTACTTTCACAGGACTTTGGGATGCCAGATCTCAATGATTTCACCGCCGATCAGGGAATTTTAAGGTTTCAATCGAATCTACGCGAAAAATACTACGGAGCTGGAATTTTACAATTCGAAACAATGAAAAAGTTATCTTTAAAAATTCCTTGATATTTTTTTTTAATTAAAAAGACTTATCTATTTGAAGTTTGCATTTCTCCACTTCGATATGCTGCTAGCGTAGATTTCACCATTGCGACTGCAAATATCTAATATTTTTAGTATGTAAAAACAACTATGCTTTTTTTCCATTGCATTTTGAAAGTGTAATTGTACGATGGTTTTTTTAAGCGGGATAAATTCGAAAAATTTGAATAAATCAAGCTTAATTTCAAACAAAATTTAGCTTTATAGCGTATATTCCAAACAAAGGACTCTACGAACAATGCATTGTTCTCGAACGCATTTAATAAATATATAAATTGTTTTGTTCGCTAAGAAGCAATCCTTTCCACTAGGTAATACAATTTTAAGAATAATTAATATATATATTTAATCCGATTTATTATGTCATATATCATGTGAATTCAAGCCATGTCAGCATTTTGATGTGATTAAGAGTTAAAAGCATAATTTAACTATACACGTTTAGTTTCTAACTTAGTTTTTAGTGTTTATATTAACAGTAGAAATCTTTGATTAGTTTTACAAATACTTTTTAAGAATGTAAACTTATCATCAATACCAATTGATTGTAAGACTGTTGATTTCTCTCAATAAAGGATAAAGAATAAAGGAAGAAATAAGTATTTGTGAAAATTCGTCTAAAATAATTCGCCATTTTGTATTATCAGAGAAATTTCTAGGTAGATTGTTTTCGAATTGTATCAAACGATTTTTGATGGGCCGAATTTCCTGGTAAATCAACGAATTTTCCGCAAATCGAAAATGGGCGTCTCTGGTCGCCGGGGGTGTCTTCCCGATCCGCCCTGGATGAGGGCGGATGCATCGGCAAGCGGTGGATGGGTTTCAATGGGGTTTCGGTTATCATACAGAGCGAGAAACGCGTGCGAATGAGATGGAAACATTGTCAGTGCACAGGATTTTATTTCTCATAAATAAACCGTTGAAAACGTTTTTACCGCAATAAAATCGCTTATATTCAACTAAAAATGACTGTTTTTAATGCCTAATAACTTTAAAGAAGGTATTTTTTTCCAAATCTTTTATTGCTATACGAATATAATGATTTATATACATTTTATTAAAAATATGATATATAGACATTTTATTAAAAATAGAGTCAATCTTTCCTTTATAACGTTTTACGAAAATAACGGAGATTAATGATTGTAAAATAATTGATTACCTATTGGCCCGATCAAACCTGATCAAAATACAGGCTATCTACGATTAGGCACCCTCGAAGGGTGTGCCATGGTGGCTTTAAATGACGAATGCATGTTCGAAGAGATTTTTATATATTAATTTGATCCGCATACGATGGAAGAAATCGATTCAGTGTTGATTTCATTCATCAGCTTTATTTATGTAGAGCATTATAGCTATCCCTGTCGCCCGATTCATCATTGAATATGCGTGCGATGATCAAAGATGTTTCCATCATCAAAGCTTCTGTTTTTAATCTATTGGGTAATACTAAGTTATTTAATAAACGTTTTGTTTTGAAAAACTAAATGATTTAAAAATATATTCGTGTACAGGGCCACCCGAAACCATTCCCGAAGTCTTGAGAGTGTGTTTATGTTCCCTATTACTAGTAAGAAGCTGCATTAAAAAATACGAAAATAATTCATCTCCAAATTTCCATCAAGGCGCTGGTGTAAATTGCCTTTGGCGCGGTAAAACGCGATCCGTTTCTCATCTAATGACCTACACTCTCACAACTGTTTAATATTATCACGTAAAGTTTACATTTTTTTTTTTTTTGAGAAATCATGATGGATTTTAAAATATCGTCCTTAGAAATTTAATATAAACCTCAGGGTCTGTATTTTTTAGCGGGATCGGTTGCGGAAGAACTGTTTAATTTCTGTTATTTATTGGTGATGAAAATTGAACTGAAAAAAAAACCTACACACTTCTTTCACACTCTCACTTATCTCACAATTTGCACTTCTCTCATGCACTTATTTCATGACTCCTTAAATATATAACAATTACACAATAATCTGTTAATATTTGAATTAGTCTTGTAGACTAATAAATCAGCTGCAAATGTTAACTTAGAATAAATAAATAAATATTGCTCAGTTCCTGTGCTCCTTCGTATAAACTGAATATAAATAAACTTTCTTTGTAATTATAAATCTTTACCTAATTGAGTACGGTAACAGTGAATAAATGTGTTTTTCTTTTACCAACACCAACCGACATTAGTAGGTTGTATGGCTTTAGGAACTTTAAAATATAGATATCCTATTATTTAGATTAATATTTTATTTAATTTTTCAGTTGGCATTACGGGAAAATTGTAAATTTTGAAAGTGTCACATAACAATGTTAAAAACGATGCCGCAAGATTAAAAAAAAAAAAATCTGGCGTCTGTCAAAAATTTGAAACGTTCCGAATTCAAATTTGACAGCTCCAACCGCGCGGCCGCCGCGCTCCGTCGGCACTCGCGAACTCGCCAAGGAGCCGGATATGCACGCTTACTAACTAACGGAGGGCTTATAAGGGTCAAAACATATTGGAGCGGCGACCCGCTGAAATTAATCATTTAAATGTTTATTAATCGCGTCGAGATTTTATCAAAATTAATATGATTTTGAGGTGAAATTCTTTGCACAATTTTTCCTTAGGCAGCGAATAAATAGATCTAATTGCGACACGCTCATTCGGAGGACGCATGAAGTTGCTGAACTCATTCGGCTAAAACAAATAAAAAGGCGTGCGAAAACGTCACGTCATTTTGATATACGAGTATTTCACTAGGGTCTAAAAACATTCAAAAGTAGCCCTGAACTGTGTTTTAGGCCTCATTTCTTTTTCAATATTTTAGTGGGAGCCCCCCGAACCCCCGCCTAAGATGGGATGAGGAACTCCATAACCCCCGGCGCTTCCCCCCCCCGTGTGCCCTCCCCAAATTCTGGATCTGGACTTCTACAAGTCGAATATGATTTAATGTATCAAACGCTTATCGACTAAAACAATAATTTTGTTTTAATTTAATTGTTTTGTTTTAAGTTAATTTTTTTTAAGAAAACACTAATTATAGATAATTTATTAGAAAAATGATAAAACTAAAAATAAATTAAAACTTACTATTGTGAAACGGTTCTATAAGGCTAGGTTGAATAAAAACATAATACCTCAATTAATAGTGTTTTTAATATTAGAATTATTGAATACATGAAATTTAAAAGAATACATGGATAGGTACCATAAAGTGTATCTTAAAATGCCTAATTGTTTAACAATTTAAATAATACTTTACGATAAAAATAATTATACAGATATACACATACTAACCCGAAAGGAATGTAATAACTACACAACATTAGAAAAATCTCTAAAAGTATCGTACGCTACGATATGACTATTAGATACTTAAAATATGCAGTTCTTGACATTAAATCATTAGTTATCTGCATGCAACTAACTATAGATACAACTAATTTTATTTTTATTTAAACATATGTTAAAAATCAGTAAAAAATTAAATACAATCTAGATTTACAAAGAAACATTAAACTTGCATATTTACTCGTACCTAACTTTAAACTATTTAACTTCGCGATGTTCCAAGACCTTTCCCAAATACTTAATGGGGTTTTTGTGTTTCATATTATGAGTAAGAAATAAAATTTGCCTTGATCGCGTTACGCATAAGATGCTGTGCGCGCGCAAAGACGTTATTACAAAAACAGTTTGAAATTATCACGGTAAGTTAACATTTTTATTTTCTTGGGAACCATGATAAATGTCGATATACTGATGCTAATGCTGGTGTGCGGGTGTGCATACAGTAAGATGATTAATTAATCTAATACCTACTACTCCTTTCCGTGAAACCATGATAAAAATATGTCGTATCTAATCATTCGAGTGCCAGAATAAAATATAAACTATATGTTCAAATAATATTTAAAATATATTGTATGGGTACATAATAAAAAAAATAAAATGAAGACTATACAAATAGATATATAACGCAGACTACTAGGAGGTTACTTTGCTTGCTTTATTATATTTCAAGCAGTTAAATGTTTTTTTCTTAATAAATCATTTATCTTTAGTAATTTATAACCGCAATGAGACCCTCAACCTCACTGCAAATATTTCAAAATAAAGGAATATATATCTAAATAGATATATATCTACTGCAACCTCATTAAAAGTGAAAAATCTTGTCTTTATTATAAATTTTTGGTAAGGTGACTATTTGGAAAGGTAATAAACAGATTCAACTACCTACCTAACAGATCAACCCTCTTAGTATTAAGATGCTGAAAGTTATTTGTACCTACTTAGATATTTTAAGAAATCTGAAATAAATATACATTTATTTAGGAATTTAAAAAAATAAATAAATGTATATTACTATCGGTTAACGGGAACTGTATATGTCTAATTTATCTGTTTTAGGTAAGTAGCTAGGTACTTTACTTAATTAATATATTTTTTTATTACTTGATAAACTTCATCGACGTGTATTTTTTAAATCTGCTTTACTAATACTTGTATAATCGCACTCATTTCATTTATTTATTTCTTAATTTTCCGATGAACTACACTGATATGTCTCAGTAAATGTGATTTATACGAAGTTGTATGATCACACTCGCTGCATTTAAAGTTTTTTATTTTCCGATGAACTGCATCGAAATGTTTTTTTAAATCTGCTTTACTTGAAATTGTCTGGTTGCACTCGCTGCACATAATTTTTTTTATTTTCTTATGAACTGCGTTGACATGTATCTGTAAAAGCCATGCACTTGAACATTTGTATTTGCACTCGCTGCATATAAATTTTCTTATGTTCAGATGAACTGCATAGATATGTATTTTTAAATTGGATTTGGTTGAACTTGTATATTTGCATTCATAGCATTCAAATTTTCTAATTTTCTGATGGACTGCAATGATATGTTTTCTTAAATCATCTTTACATGAACTCGTCTGATTGCAATCACTGCATATGAATTTTTTTATTTTCCTGTGAATCGCGTCGATATGTCTCCGTAAAAATGATGCACTCGAACATGTGTACTTGCACTCGCTGCATTTAAATTTTCTTATGTTCAGATGAACTACATCGATATGTATTTTTAAATTTGATTTAGTTGAACTTGTATATTCGCATTCAATGCATTTAAATTTTTTAATTTTCCGATGAACTACATCGATGTGTTTTTTTAAATCTGCCCTACATGAAATGCTCTGATTGCATTCGATGCACATATATTTTTTTATTTTCCTATGAACTGGGTCGATATGTCTCTGTAAACGGGATGCAGTGGAACATGTGTAGTTGCACTCGCTGCATTTAAATTTTTTTATGTTCAGATGAACTGCATCGATATGTATTTTTAAATTTGCTTTACTTGAAGTTGTATAATCGCATGTATAGCATTTGAATTTTCTTATTTTCCGATGAACTGCATCGATATGTTTATGTAATTGTGATTTGAACGAACTCGTGTGATCACACTCGTTGCATTTAAATTTTATTATTTTTCGATGGACCGCATCAATATGAATTTTCAAATAAGATTTTCTTGTAAAGTTCTTATTACATTCATTACATTCGAATCGTATTCTGTTCTGTGCAGAAAGTGGATCTGCATAAATACACTGTTGGATACTTAACATGTTGGTTTTCTGTTCAATAGATTTTGTACTTTCTTCATCATAATCACGTTGTTGGCTTTGTTTCTGGGCACCATCAAATATTAAGTAATCAATATCCAATTTTCCAAAACGACCCGGATTTAAGGTTTCAGGATAATCTTGGCACGATGGCTTTTTTTCGTCAAAATCACTTCTGGCCGAATTGCAATCAATCACTTGCACATATTGTAAAGAGACATTGCCATCGATTTGTTCTATTTTAATTTTAGATTGATGTCCGTTTCCCTCCATATTTGGGTATGTAATTAGGCTGAATAAAATCGCACGTGAATAACAATATGAATGACGAATACAATAAACTAAATTTTAATTAGTGTTAATTTTATTTTAAGTGGTTTTATTCTATCTACCCAGTCATTTCACAGGTTTCCTATGAACATTTCTTAGGTTATAACACCTACCTATTCATTTCAATCTGACAGTTGTGTACAATGTTGCCAGATAGTTAGTTATTTCGCAGATTTACGACAGTAAGCTCTCAATGGGTTTAGAGAAACAAAGCCATATGACATTTTTGTAGTGTTGGGATGGTAGTTTGTAGAGTGAGAGGTCGATGATAAATGAGAGGAATAAGTCGCTATTTGATAAAAAGATTTTAAAATAATAAAAATATATAATATTAATCATAAATAGGTTAATAAGAAAAAGACATATTTATATAGTTAGCTTTTACGCCACATCCCATACGAAAGTAGAATCTGGCAACATTGTATACACAACCTTCTGATTGAAATTATTTTTTTTAAATTACTTAAATAGTTAGTACAAACTTAACAAACGATTTTAATATGGTCGAATTACTTTCTAAACATGGAGGAAAACGGAATTCATAAAATCAAAATTAGTTACAAAATATGCTACGGTGTTGCGAAAGAAAGTCAGCAATGTGATTATTTCGACGAAGAAAATACTAAATGTATTAAATTAGAAACTAAATATGTAAAGTGGCTAAGTGAATTTTCCAAATGTCAGTACTGTCAAACTTTTATATAAGGTAAGCTAACGGTGTTTACTTATTTTAACGTAATAATCATCTAAATAAGGTATATATATATTTATTTATAAGTGTAAATATGCTTAAAAAAAACGATTTTATTTTATGTACGATTCTCATAATTTTCTATTTTTATGTAATCAGATTTAGGTGAACCGACATCTTAAATGTATTGTAAACAGTGGATTCATGTAATTGGCCAAATTATAACTATGCATGTACTGTTTTATAAACTAAGTTACGCTGTATGTTTCCCCAAAATATATTAAATAATTAAATAACCATTATGAGTCAAGCATTGTAAAGAAACACAAAAATAAATAAATAATACAAACGCTTAAATTTATTTAAAACAAAAAACAACAATATGACTGTAGCTGTGTGGTAAAATATTTACTTGTTTAAAATAATTTAATTATTTTATACAAGGTTACAACATTACCCCACATTTAAATATTAAACGATGCGTTACAACAGATACAATAATAATAACAGTCGAGAGATGTCTGGTCTGCTTTTAATGATTTACTTAACTTATTTTTCTCTTGTTCATTTAATATTAGGTAATTTTCCAAATTTTATCCCTTACCTCTTGTCCTTTAAAATGCAACGTCCTTTTAATTTATCACATTTTTAAGCATCATAAATTTAGAAAGTTTTATTAAAATTCTTCATTCTTAACCAGATTTCAATTTAAAGTTTAAATTTTTATGCTCATTTTATCTTCCTTTTTTTTGAAATACCACTTGGTCTTGTAAATATATTTTTCCGCCTATTTAAGTAGGTTTTTCGTGGTTATTTTTATACCTAATTGAAAATAAAAAAATGTTTTCTTGCACACAGCCTAAACAATACCTGGCGTTATAAGGTAATTGCCATATTAGATGAAGAAATAAGGGACGTACTACGGACGGGTCACCAAACTGCGGGTTGGTTCCTCGTTTCTCTACTCTCGTTGACCTTTGTTTGTCAACATGCTGATCGATGTTGTCTCTAGTGGCTAAGTGGATTAGGTTACAATTTGCGATTACGTTGCGCTAATAAAATCGAAAGAACTGTAATGTGTTCGTTGGGGGTGCAGCATTGCGGTTAGATACAATAAGTTTCGTCCGCGAACGACGGGAAATGGCTCAAGCGGCACGACATGGGAAGAAATAGGATGATCGCGAAGAGTTGTCCGAAATGCGAGCTCCAAGTGAGTATTATTTTTATTTTTTTTTTGTCACGAAATTCGCCGATCGGCAATTAGATGCGTTGCGAAACCGATGTAGTCACAATGTACAAATGTCAAACCTTACAATCTCTTTGAGTAGGTATTGCGATTCGGTATAACTCGTAATTAGCGCAGTTGTATTTGCTATATAACCGATTGTATGAGGCGATGCAACTTATATTATATTTTAAATGAGAAAAAAACGTTTAAGTAGTGTTCAAAACAAAAAACTAACCTTGAAAAACTTTGGGAACGTTTACCTATTGCATATTTTTAACTGCCGAGAGTCTTTAGTCAATTAGATATTCTAGATTCCGTTGAAGCATCGTATCATTCGTGAAACACTTTTATAAAAAACCATGACGGTATTTATCAAGGTTGCTCTTGAACTGGTTTACACTTATAGCTTTCACCACTTCCTGTCGTAGCCGATTCCAATTAACCACAACTCTATTGGAGACAAAGTTCATCCTAGGATTAGTGGAACAAAGATATTTCGATAACTTCATTGAATGGCTGCAAAGTTGCATATTTTAATTAAAATGAATATGTCCTTAATGTCCAGTTAACACTTCGTAAGTCTCAGTGAGATCACCGCAATCGCAACTCTCCTGTAATGAGGTCAATTTAACACGGACAGCGTTTCCTCATATTCCAAGTGTTTCATATATGATGCATTTATTTTAAATTTATTATTACGATGTGGCACAGGAGGTGTTGCCTACCTATAGAATGTGTTTTTGTTTTTACAAGGCGATAGATGATACAGAATGATAGCCGACCACGCGCAAGACAGAGAAGGGTGCTTTCAGGAAGAGTCCACTTAAGGCCAACCGATCAGCGGTAAAAATTACCAGTGTAATAAACAAACTCTTTTCACATTGCACTAATTTAATAGCATTTTATGCCAAACCGCTTTGCGTCCGTATGTTGAAGAATATTTTTAGTTTTTGTTACATTTGTTTTTAAAACTATACCATCATAGTACCCCGACTCTGTGTTCTCTCCAGTACGTTGATATCCTCCACGAAGTATAATAAACCGTTTTCTTTTTACAGGTAGCGGTGGCGTCGAAGACCTGCAAGTGCGGCCACACTTTCTTCTCGACGCGCCGCGCGGCGGACGTGTCGCCGTCGGAGGACGCCGGCGAGGAGCGCAGGCGGACGGCGCGCGTGCGCCGCGGCAAACCGCAGTTCTACGACAGCCAGGACTATCAACGCAAGAAAAGACGGGTACGGTGCTTTTGACTTTGACTCCGAATGCAGTTTACAAACAGCCTTAAGCTGCCATTGGTCAATTGTAGGGTATTAGGGTAATACACAATTCAGAAAAACTCAAAGTGTATAAGATATGTATTCCGGAGTTTTATCCATTTGATAGCCCAACAAAATTAATATCTCAGCTTGTATGAGAGTCACTAAGTGTGAGGTGTGCTATATTTTATCTTACAAATGTATTTAAGCTGCAATTGACGAAACTGCCCGGTTTGAGAGCCGCCAACCGTTTTTTAGTTTCTTATTATTGGCAAATAATAAATACAAAACAAAAAATATTTGTTTTTTATATTTCAATGATGAGATATCTCGCCATCGGCGCCGACTGTCAAGGAACCAAAAAACCGGTTGTGGACCAGGATCATCATAAGATCGTAGATATGGTTACGCTACGATAATATATTTCTTATATAACCATAAAACACATCAAAAATTACATCCACTCGTCCTGTAAAATTACCATTTTGTCCCTTACGACGTTTTGGCTGGAATGTATTGATATGCGCAGCGCTTTTTAATTATCCATTCTGAATTGTTTCGCAGACTGGCAAGAAACGATCGTGCTCTCAGGGTTCCGGCTACGAGGAAACGTTGCAGAAGAACGGCCGCGAAACAGGTAACTGTACATCTCGTATTTCTCCGTAACCCGGACGTCATTTTGTTTTTGATAGATTTGTACAGGGTGAACTTTTTCTCATGCACATCCTTTTATGCGGTCATTTTATACTTCATACTGATCAACTTTTGTTCTGCAAGTTTTTCCATGTGTCAAAAGAAAGAAAATCCTGTTAGCGTTTAAACGCAGTTAATCCTTCTGACTGGGGCGGCCTCAAGGTAGTAATGCAGATTAGCGTTTAACCCTGATATACCCATTCAACTGCCCTTGATGTCGAAGAAAACGACTCTAGCGTCACTTTCAGTTTTGACTTGCTCATTCTTGGCGTTTGAGTCTTCCTGTTCATTGATAATCTCTCAAAATCCACGTTTCTCACCTTTTTTCCTCAGCAAATCTGGCTGCTCGTTCTAGGAAATGCTTCTCCCGTTGTCGTTCTGATCCCGAGTGACATTTTCGCAGACTATCTTCACGTTTAATTGATCGTGTAAATTTTGTCACTTTACGATGTTGGCGATGTTGGAAATAAATTACATAACGAAACAATTATCGGTGACAAATGTCACAATGACAAATGTGACACAAAGTGAACATAATCGAAGGCAACTCACTGTCTGAAAAAAGAATTCAAAATGTATGCGAAAATGAATTTTCTTTTATTTGTTTTAATTTTTCCGATGTTTTAATAGTTATTCTGCTATTCTGGGCGGAGACAAATCCAACAAATCAAAGATCATAAAAATCGGTCCAGCCGTTCTTGAGTTATCAATGGTGTAACTAACCCGATTTTGCTATACATATATTTTTAATTAATATGTGAGCAGCTTTACAGCTGATAAACCTGTATCTTTGATTATTGTGCTCTTGTGAAAAAGTACTCATCTGAACTGATTAACTGAATTGGAAGTGAAAACGCTAGTAAGCGATTCATCACACAAATCAAGTTCTTTTTTGGGTTAGATTTGAAGACACCTTTGGAATGTTTTAGATCAAGCACGCGTAGATGGGTATTAGTTTGAAGGTAAAAATGTCTCTAAGCTGTGGACAATTATAGAATCCCTTTATATATGTTAACATTCTGCACCGTTCAGTGCGATGAGTAAATATTAAAAAATTCACAGACGTTTTGTTCTTGGCAGTGTCGTCGCGCGCGCGCCGGCGGCGCTCGCTGCGGCGCGCCGGAACCGCGCCCGGTCCGCGCGCCGGCAACCCGACCGGCGTGCCGTCGAACAACCGCGAGCAGACGGGCAGCGCGCCGAACCCGCCGCCGCTCGGGCCTTCGCAGCTCGCGCGGGCCAAGCTCATACTGGACGAGATCAACAGGAAAATGTCCTCCGTTACGTGGCGGCCCGACGGATAGATATTATATTATAAGCTTAATTGGGTCGACGACGTGTACATAAAATAATCAAATATAGAAAAATATTATATCAACTGCTTCTATCAATATTTTATCAATTTGACCATGTCAAATATAATAAGAATACGCTTCGCCTACCGAAATTCGGCATATCGTAAAAAATAGTAAAATAGCCGTGTTCCAGCATGTTTGATGCAGTGATCTTGACTTGGGAAATAATTGTACGAAATACGACTTGATCCTTTTTCGTGATTTATTTTTTAGTCTTAATTGTATGTTACCTAATGGAAATCGTAAAAATAAATACAAAATGAAGGCATTATATTATTTTATTATATGTTATATTTCAAAATATCACAAATAAAGTTTTCTGTTCAAAATACAATTGAATGTTTTTGATAAAATTAAATAAACAAAATGGAAATATCATCTTCGACTTCTAGATCCAGCCGGCTGAGGACTTTACCCTGTTTATTTAATATCATAGTTAACGTAATGCACGTCGAGCGTAAAGAATAAAACTCTTAATTGTTTAACAATGGCGACAATGTTTTGTCTTTACTCTTATGAAAATATATTTATTCGGCGCCAGGACGGTAGCTCGCAACGAAATGGTTGTCATCTCATACATCCTGTAAAACCAAGATTTTAATCATGGCACGTAGATGGAGTTTCCGCTCAAAGTGCAGGCGTTCCTGAACGAGAGTACGGAGAATAGTTGTTACTGTTGATATTTCAACACTGGTTCCAAATGGAAAAAGTCAGCAGTATCCTTTTAAGGGGCCATTCTGGGAATGAATGGAACTTTTGTTCGACAAGTTTTCATATGCTAAAAGAAATTATAAATACTCTATTGAACGTTTGGCGCACGTATTGTTGTGTTCCTGACCTATATTACAATTTTCGCGAGCGGGAACCTACCCGTCGTTCATTGACGCCAATACAATGTACGGCGCCCCGTGGAGTCGGCTGATTTCTGGGTCGCGACGTAGCGCGGTCTGATATTGTATTAGGTGACCATACTTTATAATGTTTTTAAGACTCTTTAATTTGGTATTTTAGACCAAATCTTAAAATCACCCCTTAAAAGGATACTGCTGACTTTAAATTCAACCTGTATATAGATCGTCGAATGCTCACAATACCTAGTTAATACATTTTTTATTTCTAATGTTATATTAATTAAGTTATTCCTTCGCGTCTCCGATTCCGTCGTTGCCTATACTAAACATGGCCTCGGTCTCCGGTAGACACGGACTGTCGTATATTTTGCATATGCGGTTGTCACCGCGGCCCTTCCTGAGGTACAGCCGCGTGGTGGACGCGTGCGCCATAATGTGACCGCCGATCGGTTTCTTGGGGTCGGCGGCGAACACGCCGACGGCCTCGACCTGAGCGACGACCTGATTCGTTATGACGACCGCCACGCCAAACTGAAATGGACAAGGGAAAAATTACATTACGCCGAGTTTAGTTAGAGGCTTTCCCACTTTTGCAAATGCTTCTCAAGAGTACCCGAGCAGCTGTTAATACAAATAGGAAGTCTTAAAAGGACTGAATTCTGTTAGTTCACATTTGTATTAAAAAAAAAATAATATTGAATATCGTTCCAATAATTATCTACTTTTTCTAAAAGTTAGGACCCTAGAAATTCTATATTTTTTCACATATCTATCTATGTAACTATCTTATTGACAATACAATTTTTTTTTAATTCAGCTTGCAAGATTTAACCCTAATCAAGATCTAACGCAATTTTAGAAACGAGTTCTTCGTCGCGGAAACCTGCCGAGCCCTGAACGCTGTAATCTATTTGGAACTTTCGTGTTTGTTTTGAGGAATTTTCTACCTTTCATTACCAAATCCATTAATTAATATGATGATTGTCAGGGCGCCGTGGCGAAAGTTCGCCAGGGCAATCCCGATGTCACTTTGTTGTTTCGAAGTAATCCAAAGTAAAACTCTTGATTATAATGATACACTTTCATTTATTATAATACCATTAAAATGTGCGGAGAGAAGTGATGTCTTTTCTATACTGTAGGTGGGCAATCATTAATTTCTCGCTCGCGCATCGCAGCCGTCTTACCTCCGCCGCTAGGGGGGTACTATCGAACACTACAATTACCTTTCACACAAAAAAAAATAGTATTAGGGTTTATTCTGAAGGGAAATACCCATTCATTGCCATTAAATAATTGGAGCGAGCGAGCGAAGCTCCCGTGTGATGACTCCGATGGCGAAATGTACCTGTACGTATATCTCTGTAATTGAATCACTGTAATTAATGGTCATGGAAGCTAAATCTCCCTACTTCGCTTCAATACGTGGCTGCGGCTTGCGGTGCGACAAGCGACTGCGGCGGAGTTTAACTGTACTAAGGAGCAATTTAGCAACTAGGCGTTGAAAGCTAAGCACTAAGTGAGGACCGAGGAAGACAAACGTATGGCTGTTGTTCGGAAGCTTTTTACGGTACCTCATCGGCCAACCGGAGCAGCATGCGCAGAAACCTGGCCAGGTGCATTTGCCTCGGGGCGAGTTCGCCCCGGCCGGAGTAGTCGGTCCTGTACAGCGCCATCGCGCTGTCCACGATGAGAAGGGCGTATCTGGTCGGAAAAAGAAAATAGACCGTTGAGCGCGATAGCGTTCAGAATATATCTAAAGCATATTTTAAAGGAGAGTGAAAACTTAAAATTATGGTGTAGGCAGTAATTTATTATATTATTATTATTATTATTAGTTTTAGGCGGGTAGCTTATGCTGATAAGCCTAAATCGGCACTTGTATCGTCTCTGATAAACTTGTCTAGTCTGTTCTTAAATTCGTTCACATTTCCGGCACTTATCACTGCACTTGGTAACTTATTCCATGCATCAGCACTCTATTTGACATGAAATTCTTCCTTGGATTAGAACTGAAGGCTGTACTTGAGAGTTTTAAATGATGTCCTCGCAAGTGCGAATTTGTATTGGAAGTATTTTATTAACGGATGAAAAAAAGTCATCCCCAAATATATTACATAATTTTTAACAGATGGTGTAAATTCGGTCAGTGCGCAAATTCCAATGATGCGCCGATCGATAATGGCCTTGACACCGTTGCGGCGTACGATGACAGCTGTGCGCTCACAACAAAGACTATAATTATTACATGATATTTTTACTATTTTTCAGATAGTTTACATATTTTCATTATTATTACATGATGAATTTTATAAGTGGCAACTATAATACTACAAATCGCAGGACCAATTATTTCATCGGGAAACAGTCTTGGGACATTGGAATTTAAATTCAGTGTCGCTATCGCAACCTTTATTTCAGATATTTAATACAAACAGTTTAAATGTTTTGAAAGAGTCCGCCGACTCGTCTAAATTTTGAAAATCAAATTTTCGTACTAAAATAATTATATTTTTAAAAAACTTTGTTGTTCGACGTCCTTCACGAGCCGCTCGCTCCGGGTTCACTGACCGATCACGCGTCATGCGTTCAACAGCACAATTTTGAATTAATTTTTCACGTGTGTGGGAAACATTTTTCCAATATTTTTTTGTGATTATTATTATTATTATTGTTTGTTGAGCGAGCAGCTATTTAGCTGATACGCTGATATCTCATTCTCAGTTACTAGCGATTGGCCTAGATTCAAGAAATTTATTAAGGCGGCTCTTGAATTGTTTGAATGCTGAATTAGATCAACCTGCTGAAACGACAGCAGTGATTTTAAATACACCTGTAGATGGGAAGTAAAGCGACACGTATTGAGTATCACAGACACATATCGAAAGCACTGTTAACTTATCGTCTGTCCGGCGACTCGCAGTCGCGATCTGTTTTGATCGTACGACTAAAATTTTTGAGCTAAATGTACGATAAATACTAGTGGCGAGGCGACCTATAAGAAGTGACACAGTTCTACGCACATCAAGCCGCCGTGGAACAGATTTGACAATTGCTAACTTTACCTGGACTCTGCCATCATGGCGCTCGCCTGCAGCAACAGCTGCGTCTGGTGGTCCGTGTTGTACGCCCTCGCGTACGCAACGTTGTCGAGCACGGCGCTGCCGGACATGCTGTACCGCTCGGCGACGGCCAGCAGCCGTTCGGGCCGGAACGTGCCCTCCGTGTCCACGTACAGACACTTTCCCTCGCCGCCGCACTGTTCTATCGGCAGCTGGACATAAAATAAACAAACGTTAGCCGACGTGTCTTCTATGAAATCTGTCACCATTCGATAGCCAATAAGTCCGACATAATTTCTAAAGGCCAAAAAAGCTTTCAAACATTTACTGGGACTCTTGCCGAAGAGCTGTTGTTTTTTTTTAATACAATAACACTCTTATTTAAAAGCGTGGCATGTTACCTGAATTCATGAAAGGCATAGACTAATCGATATATTTTTATTGTGAAAAGTGCGCTGGTGAATTGAAAGTGTTTTTGATGGATATTCGAGTTTTATTTACAAAAGCTATGTCAATATAATATTAAATATAAAAAACAAACATTTTCATCAACTCCTCTCGCTAACGATACGGAAACTCCGGAGAACAGGTTTGTCAAAATGAAAAAAAGTCTTAATGATGTTATCACCTGACACGTGACGGCGAGCGTGTGACACAGTTGCGTTTTTCCCGTTCGGAACTCGCCGAATATCTCCGTAATCGAGCCCGTCTCAATGCCGCCGCCCAACAGCCTGAAATCAGTCGCATCCATTAAAAACGCATCCCAATCTATGATAACGTTTGTCCCATGAGTATGAGTTGAAAATAAATGAAAATGTCCGGCTATTACGATTTTGAGGTTATCTTTCGATCTATTGTCGTTTGTTTTAATTGATTATAAAAACCATTTAATAATGCTGCCCGACTCGGATGAGGAAAACCTTCAAAAACATGATTTATATTAACTAACAGCAACGGCCTGGTGGAGCAGCGGTATAAGCGCCTGCTTCTAAATCCAGAGATCCCGGGTTCGAATCCCCAGTGGGTCAAATCCGGCCAGGTCATTTACGCCGTTGAGTATATTAATCAGCGCTTTTCTTAACACATTAAGTAATAAGACATACACAAAAAAAAACACAATCAGTTACAGACTTGCGAGATATTGTTTGCCTGTGATGAACGGCCTCGCATCATGAAAACAACAATAAGGCTGTCAGAACTGCGCCCAATGGCGCCTCCCCGATAACACAAGCCATACGAATGAATCTTAGGTAAACGTAACCACATACATTGATCTCAATAAAAAACCGGTGAATTTTCCCTTGATCGACTCCCATCTACACACTGTGCTTAATCCAATGTAGGAAGACGGAAGAGTTAATCACCTATCGAGTTCCTTGGAGCCTGTGGTAAGTTGGATTATTTCCGATCTCTTCTGGTGAAACTCCGTCGCGGTCGTGAATCCCATGGGCACCAGCTTGGACGCCTGGCGAAAACAAAGATTACCTTAATATCTAGAATATTTTAATTGCGTGAAAGCGTCACGAGCGACTATGACGGTACTGTGATAAGAGTGTCAGGTCACACCGGCCTCGACAAGCTGTATTGTGCTATACACGTCAAGGCGCCGTCGTTCATTCAAAAATTTCCGCTTACTTACCCGTTTATCCGATTGCTCTACTGTCTATGCCATTCGATAAGCAAATAACCAATCACTGGTGAAATACTGATAAAAAAATATAATCATAGTCCCTAAATACTCTATGGAAATTATTTAGTGACACGGCGAGTAATAAATTTTTCCACTGTACCTTTTTTAAAAAAGTTATACATAAGTAATGTATAGTTTATACATCCAACAATTTAAAATTTAGTTAAATATTATTTAAACAAATAAATAAATATTTAATACTGTGAAATTCTAAATTAGATGCCCCGGGCCACCAAACAAATCTAATTTTTCTTCAAAATGGTGAGTTTTCATATATATTTATAGAAATAAATAAATATGGTTAGGACTACGTTCACTCGACGGACGACTCGAGGTTTACCTCCGCTAATATTTTATCGGCCTTCGCTTCCGATATCCCCTTGATCGTGATGAGGTGTTTCTTCGGCGCGAACGCTATCGACTCCACCGTGTGATAGCCGGCCTCCTCCAGCTTCTTAATATCGCCGGTCGTTATCCCGTTTCCCTGGAAAATGAAGAAAAGTTATCAGCTATCCAACCATCGATAAAATGTTCATTGATCCGTATTTTTTTTTTGTTTTGCTCCATATGAAAACTTGTGCGCAGTATAACTTACGCATCGGAGAAGCTACAGCTATAAGTTCGGCCGTACCGCACCGAGTCTTTGATCGGCCTTGGCCGAGAGTCTGTGAGCAAAAAGAGAATTTACACGAGCGCTTTGATAAAAACTCATAATAGGGAACATAAGCACTCCCTTAAGTCTTCCGGAACGTCTTGGAACACCTGTATAAAATAATAATAAATGGCAACTTTATTGCTAAAGCTCAATCTCTACCGGCTAAAAGGTATTAACTCTTTTTTGATCAAAAAATAGACCAATAATTCTTCTTTCTTCATTCGTATGGCTCGTGTTGTCAAGGAGGTGCTATTGGGCGCAGTTCCGATAGCCTTATTGTTGTTTTCATGATGCGAGGCCGTTCAGTACAGGCAAACAACATCTCGCAAGTCTGTAACTGAATGTGTTTTTTTTTGTGTATGTCTTGTTACTTAACGACAGTGTTAAGATAGTGCCGTTAAATATACTCACGGCGATAAATGACCTGGCCGGATTTGACCTACTAGGGATTCGAACCTCTGGCTTTGTAAGCAGGCGCTTATACCACGGCGCCACCAGCCCCTTAGACCAAAAATTAGCAATCATAAAAGACTTGTCAGCGATAAAATAAGAATGAACACACCGGTGACTCGGTAACTCGAGTACTGAACGTCACATTGTTAGGAACAACGCTCAAACTCCATATTGAAACGGTCATATTATAGCCATAGTTAAGAGAGTTAATTCTATAATGTATCTCGTAAGGAAGACGTAAAAATTTAAGGCTAAGTTCGGCCACTTCTTGAAATTTAGATTTCAGATCTGGAGCCACTTGAACTCGCCGGAGACTCGAAGAGATTCAGAGAAGAACTTGTGAGCAGGTACGGGTCGTAATCGCAATACTTACGAAGCGCGACTCGCCATTTTGCGAGCAGCTTTCCATTCTTTATTTATACACTCGACAAAACCACTACGCTCGCTCATCCATCTTGTGGACTTCTATCAAATTGCATCGTAGTGTTTGAGTTGAGTTTGAAGAAAATTATTTTGTTCGGCGGAGCGGTTAAGGGGCCCGAAAGCGCCCTCCTCCGTCTTACGCATGGTCTTAGATCTTTCTAGCCCATCTAACGGCTTGGAAAAACAGAAACACTCCCCAGTGGGTCAAATAAAAACACATTTGGTTACAAACTGTTGTTTGCCTGCAATGAACGGCCTCGCATCATGAAAACAACAATAAGGCAGTAGGAACTGCGACCAATAGCGCCTCTCCGACAACACAAGCCATACGAATGAAGAAGAATAAGATAAAACGATAACCAGTAATATTTTTCTTATATACTTATTTCCAAATAAAAGAGCACAACACTACAACGGCTGTATGAAGAAATGACCTGGTTGAGTCCTCTTATACTCAGTTCCGGCTGCCTCGTTACAAGCATTCAACATTTCCTGAGATCGGTAATGGCAAAGACGGTGGTCAAGCGAATCTTGTTAGTTGACAAACTTAGCGACCAGTCAGGCGATCGCTAAAATTAAACACCAAAACTAAATGTTTATCGTCGCCGAAAACAAAAAAAAACTGCTGTAAATTTTACCTCGAGTTTGTTTATCAACTGCGGCCCGCATTCGTCCGCATCCTCGTCGACCGTAGCCGTTGTAGCAGCTGTTAAAGTAGCCATTTTTATTTAAAACTCAAACAACTCTTTCGAACCGAGAATTATTATTAATTAATTCACGGCGCTTATTCACAAGTTTCGACAAGTCGCTGGAAAAAACTCTGAACAACAAACTGTCATGGTCAAGTGTCAAACTCAAATTTGCCTCCAATATTTTTTTCTTTTTACGCCATAGACCCAGATAATAGATAGGGACTGCGATATATGATAGAATTAATAATAAAGTAAATTGTATTTAACTTACTTTTTTATTATACTTTATTATACGCCTAGTAAAACGCTGGTTGAACACTACCAAGCTTTTATTAAAAATAGGAAATAAATTTTGTATAATTTTTATAAACCATTGACCATTGTCATAAAACCGTTCCCGATAAAAATAATCTACCAAATACGCCCGCGATTTCAATTATTATTTATAAAATAATTCAATATATTAAAATTTATGATGGTGTTCGAGAGAAAAAAAAACTTATTACGTGATTATAGAATACGGTTTTTGTAATAGGTAGGTACCACAATTGATCGACGCATCACAAACGGTTTTTTTTACTTTGCTACAAACTTTGAAGCGCAAAAACGTTACTAGGAGTCATAAATAGGTAGGTACAAGACCTTTTTGTTATTCTTCTAAAGTTTTTTTTAAGAATTTGCAGTGCTGATCGATAAATTTTTATTAAAAATGCACCTCCATTTTTCATTGAAATTTCACGTATGACACAAGTAGCCCATGACCATTCTACGGTTAAAAGGGACAGCATTGAGTACCTATGCACAAAAATATTTTAAATAATAATAATAATAAAGGTCATTATTTAGATTATTTTGTTTCACAGAAAATAAAATAAACGTGGCTGTAGTCGACAAGAGCAGACAACAACGCTGCGAAAACCCACCAAGGAGTTTTGAACAAAACGTGATTGTTGGCATAGGGTTTATTTTACATATTCAGAATGGAAGAAAAAAAGAGATGAAATGAAAAAAACCCTTATAAATTTAGGGGCAGTAAAAAACACTCGAAATGCTTTGAGAAATGTTGAAGATTCCGAGAGAATAATATTATTTTTAGAGTTTATCATTTTACTATTATTATTATTATCACCAGTTATTTATATCAACTAAATTAATATATTATTTAGGTAAACAAGCAATTTAAACCTTTAATTTTATTTAAAAAGCAAAATATATATTTTTGCGATTTGACGTTTCGGGTAACTAAAACGTGTGTTTTGGGATGAAATTAAAACTTTTGATCAGACGTCAGTGTCACTTTGACAAACGTTGACAATATTTCGTTGGAGCGACGGCAGTGCTTTGTAAATATATAATTTTCACCACAAAAATGTAGTTTGGCATATAAATCGAAGCCGCTATGACGTTCCCGAAGATCGATGGTTTTGTGGTCGTCGAGAAATTGGGTTCCGGGAGCTACTCGACCGTTTACAAGGCGTACAGTAAGGTTAGAATGTTACGGAATGTTTACCTATGTTATCGGAAAAATATACTTGTCACAAGATTCGATTAATTACGAGATAACATTTTTAATATTTAAAAGACTGTTCGTGACCATAACAGTCTTATAAAAATCATCATTTGCCTAAAAAGCCGTAGACGCGTTTATTGTAGGGTTAATTTTAAAAAATAGCGGATTGCACCTCCATTAGCGAAACGAGTACTTTTAATATATACTTATTATATCCTCAGTTTGACAAAAAAACTGGTATACGTACTCTAGTACAAGCTACAAGGCTTCGTTGAACATGGACTACCTAAGCGGACGATTTGCGTTTATTCACACTTTTGCACTGGAGTACTTTCATAGTGTTTATTCTTTTGACGTAAAAATATTGACGTGAAATATATTGATTCTGTTTTTTGAGATTATCCTATAAAAAGGAGTTGAGGTATGCGAAATTAAAGGTCGTTCGGTGAAATAGGATGATTTACGACCACCGTTCCACAGACATTACTGCTCTTCGGAAAGAGCCCTAAGTATAATCCTTGTTTTATGTCACGTCCACAGTCGGGCCAGAAGTGCGTGGTGGCGATTAAATGCGTGGAGAAGTCGCGGCTCAAGCGCTCCGAGTCGGCCGTCGACAATCTCATCACGGAGATCCGCCTGCTGAAGACTCTCAAGCATCCGCACATCGTCGAAATGAAGGATTTCAGCTGGGACGAAAAGTCAGTTCTTATTTCACTAATCCTTTTTTTTAAAATTATAATATAACCACAAACCTAGTATCCATTCGTATGAAAGAACTTGCACTATTAAACGGAATAGATTTCTAAGATACCTATATTTCAGAATTTGCAAAATTTATCCCACGCTATACGTATTGGGGTGACTCGGCGCACATCAATTCAGAATAGATTCTAAATTCCGAAACATTTCCCAAGACTTAGAGGCATTTTGAGAATAAATAAAATAAATAATTTTTAGTCCAAAGAACAGTAACGTCGCCATGGTATTGCCTACTATAACTTCTGGAGTTAGATAGTAGCACTTGCTTAGTGATTATGAAGAACTTTAGGATCATTGCTTGAGCGTAATATTTTTGATATTTCTTTATAACGATGTGAAATAAATAAAGACCACCGGAGGAACACCATTAAAGCATATGTAATTAAAAAAATATATATTAAATGTTCGCACTTTTTATAAATAGGATTACGTGATGCTTCACGGACTGCGCATGCAGCGGAGATTGTTTGACATTAAATATACAATCTATTGACCTTAACATCAGCCTTAAAAAAAATTGCGATTTAGGTGGGCGGCATGTGCGTCTCCTTACTTCCGTACTTATGTGACGTGCCTCATTTAAAGATGGCTCTGGTAGCGTCATTTTTTATCTGGACATAACTGCATATTGATATAAGTAACGTATCAAAGTTAGCGTATGGTGCAATGGTCAGCGCTCTGATCACAGTAGACATGAGATCCGTATTTCAATTCATAGTGTTTCATCAAAAGGGTATTTATTAAAATTTTTATAAACAGCGATAAATGCTATTCCGCAGTCGAGTGTCGGATAATACCTGACGGAACCAGTTGTGTTTTGTATGTATGCGGCTAGCTTTATTTCTTCGGTTTATCTTAGATTTTGTTTGTCTCGATTCTCAGACACATTTTCATACAGACGGAGTACTGTAATTGCGGCGACCTCTCGCGGTACATCCACAACAGCGGGAGGGTCTCCGAGCGGCAGTGCCTCCTCTTCCTGCAGCAGCTCGCCTGCGCGCTCAAGTTCCTCAGGGACAAAGGTATCTCCGGACGCTGTTCTGTTTAATCTAAAATAAATCTACAACTCTGTTGAATATAGATTAGAATCCACCGAATTGCTATAATTTGTGAGTTCAATATAAACTGTGTCCGAAGTCTGTTTCATTACAAGTATTCGTATATTTTGCAAATATTACTAGTATAATTGTAATAAGATTTGTTTTTAAATTTGTACACCTAACGTTCGACGTTATCTGGTGAAACTTCAATGGAATTAACTCTGGGCGTTCTCTCCCGCACATGGTCGTACCATTTTTAACGCTTCATTACCACCATCTCCCCTGACTCTAGCACAAGCACATTTGGCCTAGTTGAGTGGGGCCAAAAAAGAAGTATATGACCTAGGTCATACGAATAAAATATTTTAAGTCGGTTAAAAATACATCCTAACAGCTTTGTCATTTTGAAATTATTTAACTATTTACCCTGAAATGAGTCAATTTGAAAGGTTTGGTCTGAGTACTTCGTTTTGTTGTGATATTATTTCCAAGTCAGATAGGCGAGACGCAAACCATGCACGACGTTGATGACGTTTGTTTATGTCATTACTTTACCTTTCAGATGTCGTTCACATGGACCTGAAGCCGCACAACCTGCTACTGCATAGAAACACCGACGGAAAGATCACTCTGAAGGTGGCCGATTTAGGGTAATTCAACGTTTCGCTTGATCGAAAATGAACGAGGTTTTTTGCCGTCCGTCCGTCTGTGAAATCCGTATTACAGAGATGAAAATATATCCTAAGGAAATATACAGAGTGAACCTAACGTCAGCAGCGTCCTCTTGATGTGTGTTTCAGGACATGAGTTTATTTATTTTTTTTAAAGATTTTTAATGTCCTTTTTTTTATTTGTTTTATTTAACTGTCACTATGATATTACATTTTAAATGAAAATATCTAAATGATTGAAAACACCATTTGAAAATATTCTGACTGACAAAAAACGATAAATTGATTTCGGTGTTGAACGTGTCTTCTGTTTCACATATTCAAGTTAGCTAGAAAGATATAGCATGATATCCTGGGTCATTCGGAGTCGTTATATGTTATTTCTTCAGTAGTTTCGGGATTGTAAGAACCTATCTAAGTTCATAGCTTTTCGGCAAATCCCATAGAAAACCAAGCAACCATTAGCCGTTAGTCCAAAAGTTTATAATGCAAATAGGCTGTATTCTCGCTTGTCAAACAACGCAGGGTGAACTTAAAGTCAGCAGTATCCTTTTAAGGGATGATTCTGGGCATTAATATGACTCCAACTTTTATTCGACATGTATTCATATCGACGTTGTGACGCCGCGCGGTCTAGTACTTTGTTAGGGGACCATACTTTAAAGCAGTGCTCCGCAACCTTTTCTCACCTACGACACACCAAAATTCTTCCTAAAATTCCGCGGCACACCAAAAGCTAAGATATATAGATATTAAATTGATACAAAATTTTACAATCATTTTTAATTTTTTATTTGAAAAGTATACATATATACACATAACTATAACATATTTATTTTATAACAATTGGCACCGGGCGATTTAAAAATTGAAAAATTATATAATATCGTATTTCGGATTTGCAGATTTGCTCAACATATGTCGGACGAGGCTCGTAACGAGTCCATCCGAGGGTCCCCCCTCTACATGGCACCAGAAATGATCCTCAAGGAGAAGACCAGCGACGGGCAGACCGGATACGACGCCACCGTCGACCTGTGGAGTGTAGGTTAGATTTTATATGCATGCTAGCTGCTCGGTCCGCATATTTCTCGTCTACTTAGTCGGTAAGGTTAACTGGACATTATAATTAAGGACATATTCATATTTAACCAAAACACGCAACTTCGTGGCCATTCAATGAAGTTATCTCTTTGTTCCACTAATCCTAGGAAGAAGAATTTTGAAGTGTAAACCAGTTCAAGAGCTGCCTTGATAAATTTCTTGAATCTAGGCCAATCGCTAGTAACTGAGAACGAGGTATATAGTTGCGTGCTCAGCGAACAATTATAAAGCGGCGCTTCTTAGACATTTCGTCACAAGCGATTCTTTCCCTCGATTAATATAGCTCATCCGTAAAGACGCTAGCCATCGGGAATGTATCGGCAATCGTTTAACCCAGGGGTGAGCAACCTTTTTAATCAACGGGCCAATTTAAATTTAAAAATTTTTTGGCGGGCCGCACATAAAGTATTAATAATTTATAACACTTTATTTATTATAAACATTAGAATAAAAATATGTTTATGTTATATTCTTTTAATGTCGACACAGTCTCTGAGCATATTAAGCATACAGCTATACCTTTGATGAAAGTGATAAAATAATCAAATTTCCACTTTTCTTCCGTTTTTTTTGTTTGCTTTTCAGACATGCTATTATGGATTAAAAAAGTTAAGTGACTTTAAGTTTGAAAGTTAAAAAAATTTGTAGGAAAACTTAATTTCTGAATACAAAAAAACTCTAATATTACCTTTTTGACAATAATATTGCACTCACGCCTTTCAAGAAACACAAGAATTGCTAAAATTGCTAGTTAACAGCTTACCAGTCTGAACTGATTGGGTGATAGATCGCTTCTGTCACACAAACGGCGCGTTCGTATTGCATGTTTGAACAAGTCGCCGACAAGTGTCACACAAGACACAGTCGCAGTGAGAGTCGCTCGTCACAAAAAATTGTTTCGGTTTAGTATGTACTACCATTTTATTATAATTAATTTGATAACAATACGAGTATATTGATGGGAGAAAGTCGATAAAATAAATTCAATTTTAGAAATGCTTGGCGGCCCGCATAAATATATTTAACGGGCCGCGTGTTGCTCATCACTGGTTTAACCTGTACCATTCTATAGTCGATGGGATGAAAATTCCTTAACACATTAAGTAACTTTTTAAGAGCGCTTGTGAACAATGTTACCATATATTATAAGTAAAATTCATGAAGATTACAAAAAATAAAACGTTTTCAGCATTTTCTTTGCAGTTTCCTTATAAAAAAAAGTCCTCCCTCCCGCAGTTTTTGAGTCTCCTGGTTTCGTGCTTACAAAGTCTCCGCCTCATGAAATACAAGCCTTTATGCCGCGCCCATTTCGGAGTTCGCGCATTTGACAGTAGCGCTCTTAATGCCTTGATGATATAAATTATTAAATTTACACATGTTTGTAAGGTCCGGTTTGTCGGGTGCGATTACGCCGACGACCGTATTAGCGGTTATGCAGTTAGAAGCGGGAGATGCAGTTAGGCTCGTAATGCGAGGGTCTTTAGTACGAGTGTTGCAGATAAACTGGAATTTTTATAGGTTAATACAATAAATTTTTGTATTTTTCTGTTTTAGGTGTAATTATGTTTGAATGTCTGTTCGGGAAGGCACCTTACAGTTCCAGCTCATTCAAAGAACTAATGGACAAAGTCAGAGCAAAGCTGCGCATAGAGGTAAGATATACATAAATATCTCGGTTTGGCGCGTAAACGCACGTCATTTTCGAGTTATCGTAAATTAAACCTAGACGCAAACCTCGTAGTAACATAAATGTTTACGGTTTAGAAAATATTATATCGACAATTCACAGTTACATGTATAATGTTAATGATGTTTAATTTAAATCTAATGGATATATTCGATGATGCGAGTTGATCTAAAACGATGACTAAACCGGTCTCACGAAAAAAAGAGAATTTCATACTAAAATAATTTCTTCGAATCGCCTGGCGAGCACGAGCCGTGCGTTCAGGCGCGTTCTCAAATAAACGATTTCTACGCAACTGTAAAGTCCTTTTTCTCGTAATTGAGAAATATTTTTCCGATATTTTTTGCTGATTATTATTGGATTGTCGATAAAGATTAAAAGCGCAAATAAAAACACGGCGGCGTCGTTCTCTTTCGCAGATCCCGCCGAACGCGTCGATATCGCCGGAATGCGAGGATCTCCTGCTGAGGCTGCTTCAGCACGATCCGAAGAGGCGGATCACGTACGAGGATTTCTTCGCTCACGAATTCCTAGATCTCAAGCATATGCCCACTAAGGAAAATTATGATAAGGTAACTCTTCGCCGGTCGCTTCAGCGCTAGCAATTTAATTAGATCTAACATTTATTCATATTTAACCCGTTAACAAAACTATAGGGTGTTTTTTTTAGAGGCGTGGTTTTCAATCTGGCACTACTTTTTTCGTAGTTGGTGTTTTTGACAGCTGTCACTTGATTTATGCTCAGTTTGGTTTGCCATTTCATAATGAATAGACTTACTCCTGAACAACGTGGCGTGGCCTCCAAGATCGTGCGATTTAACACCGCTGGACTATTTTTTGTGGGGTTATGTGAAGTCGCTTGTCTACGCAGATAAGCCGGACACGATTAACGCCTTGGAAGAGAATATTCGGCGTGTTATTGCTGACATACGGCCCAACTTGCTGCAAAAAGTGGTTGAAAATTGGGCCTCTCGGCTGGAATTTGTTCGAGTCAGCCGCGGCGGCCACTTACCCGAAATCATTTTTAAAACATAATGGCAAACCCTTATCTTTATAATAAAACTAAATTCTTAGCCATAACATCAAATTATATGCGTTTTATTTCTTCTTGAAAACCACGCCTCTAAAAAAAACACCTTTATTTCAGCCAAAAAATGTTGGCCGATAACTGCGTACGTAGTGATTTGTTCGTTTTTTTATAAATTTTCTGTTCATGCAAGCCAGCGTTGATTTTTTGTTTTTTTCCAGAAGCCATCTATCGATATTAGCACTGATATATTTTGAGGTTAATCGTAGCTGCACAAAAATGGCAAGTAAACATAGAACGAGTTATATCGTAGTTGGCAGGTCAACGTGTTAAATAGTCGCCTCTGTTCCTAAATTGATTCATTGACACTGCACTAATCACATTGGATGGTAAACTGTTCCAAGCGTCACCCACTCTGTTGGAGAGGAAATGCTCCTTGTATTCGTGTTGAATCTGGTGCGGGACTGTTTCATTCCGTGATCTCTCGGATTGGGGTTCTCGTTAGAGTCACAAAAACCATTTATGATCTCGCAGGCGGTGAAACTAGTCAAGCAGGCAGTGGACCTGGACGGCAGACGGTTGTACGAGAACGCGTTCCACGCGTACTGCGAAGCGCTCTCGAACCTCGTGCCGCTCATACGCCTCGAGTCGGACTCGGTGCGGCGAGCGGCGCTCCGCGCCCGGGTCGACCGGTACGTCAAGCGCGCCGAGCAGCTGCAGGCGTTCACTTGCACGGCGCGGGAGGACGACGCCAAGACCATCGCCGACGGCGTGCCGCAGGTACATTCAATATTTATTGTCCTTGTGTCATAAATTCAACAGTTTAGTTTCGCAAAGCATTTTTTTTCAAAAATAAACTTTAATATTTTTCGACCCCCAGCGAAACTACCTGTCGTCAAAGTCAAAGCTGAGAAATAGGTTAGTATCGTGCGTTGTGTTACACGCTGCATTATAACCTAACTTTCTTAATAATGGTCTAATTAATAATTATGAATTCAATATTAATATGATTTCAATTGAATTATGTCGTGTTATGAAGTCGGGTAGTGTTGTGTGGGCAATAGACATGTATTTATTTATTTATTTAATCAAGGAAAATCAACGGGTACATAGGTGAAAAGTAATCTAAACGGGTTACTAAAATTTGATAAAAAAAAAATAATTTTGAGTCCAAACTACATGTGGAGTGTATCCAATCATTCATACAAGTAAGTAATGCCACATAGGTGCGGGCCTATCGTCAATAGAGAGAATCATACATGTTTATTTTATCGTCAGGTCGGCCGACAGAG
This sequence comes from Neomicropteryx cornuta, assembly GCA_020383195.1. Taxonomy (NCBI): domain Eukaryota; kingdom Metazoa; phylum Arthropoda; class Insecta; order Lepidoptera; family Micropterigidae; genus Neomicropteryx; species Neomicropteryx cornuta. The sequence goes on from JAHKQU010000031.1 coordinate 4,992,263, forward strand.
CAGCGTGTCGTGCTGTGTCTTCAAACGGAGTCCTAAGCTAACCTCCAAATCGGAACACGGCTCCGACAGCTACGAGAACAAGGCCTCAAGGTGCAAATTATTTTTTTCAATACCGCCTACACGTACACTGTGTCCTAAAACGGCGGAGCATCCTCAAAGGGGGTGACACGTCGACTTCAAATATGCACAGTCCGGTTATGTTTGGATAACATTAAAGTGAATATTGTTGAAATACGCACTTCAAGCTGCCTCATCACCCCTTCAGTTAAGCCAAAATCGTTTCATAGCAACCTGTTCAGTGATGATAATGATGAAACGGTGCAACAGATTCAAAATTGCTGAAGAAATATAGCATACTCTTTACAGAGAGGACCCAGCGCTCTCTCGGCGATCGCATTTTAAATGTCAATTGTCAGTTTTGGGAATTTCTATTGATGAAAAAGATTAGTGTGCGTGTGTGCGATACTTTATTATTATTATTTATATTTAAATATGTGAAGGGAAAACTTTGTACCCCTTTTTAAATATATTGCGCACACGGAGGATTGTGAGATTTGACATAGTTGAAGTTTATATGGAGAAGGAGTGCAGAAAGCTAAAATTTATCTATAATATGAGTTATATGTATATAAAACAAAACGTTTATACTACTGACAGCTGATTGACAGAATGAGTTTCGGGCTGTGAATTTTGTGTGATTTCAATAAATCCTTTTTCAATAGTCTGTCAATTTCAATATAGTAATTTCAAGCAAAAATAATTGACAATGAATTGTATCAAAAAATAAATAATTTCATAAGCATTGCAGGGAATTAAGGCAAATACGCTAATGGCGTATTTGTACACGCTCGCAAAACAATGCAATTATTACAGAGGTAAACTTATTATCGAGATATGAGAACCTCTTAACCTCAAACTTAAAAATTTAATGTATTACGGTCGAATTTCCACCACTGGACGACCACTAGTTATTATTATATCTGCGCTAACTTTGTGAATTAGTAATTAAATTTCATTTTAACAGGGAAATAAGTAGAGTTAGTCTTTTTTTCAACATATATTCAATGTAGTAGACGCTATAACTTCTGACGGCAGACGAATCCGTACTTCTACAACTCGATTCAGCGAGAAGTGCCTCCTTGGATTTTTGGAGAATGCAGTAGGGTTTAATTTAAGACAGGGAAAGCTAATCATAGTAGTCATGCGTTCATGCGTTTCCGTTGCAGCAACTCTACGAATACGCTGATGGACGCGCCGAGTCAGTCTTCGTCGTTGAACCTCGACGGACTCGACTCCTGCACGCCGAATGCCCTCGATCACAACGACGTGGTCGCCCAGCAAGGCGAGAATACGGACAAGTTTCAAATGTTATGTGAGTAATTAATACTACATAAGCAAAGAACACATATGTCACGTCTTATAAAATACAAACCGTCCGTACAAAATACGGACGTATGGCGACACTAGCTATGTGGGTATTTAGTGACTTCACGTAGACTTATTTACCTATATAATTTGTTTAGATATACTTTTTTCAAAAAACTTTTAAGCTGTCATTTTACAGCGCCTGGACAAACTCCAAAGATCGTTGGATAATCCATTTTGCACTCGGAGAATGTTATTAGCCGAGTAAAACTGTCACTTTTTGATCAAGTCTATAATTAAGACAAGATACTTCAGTTATTAGTTTTAGGTGTGCAGCTTATGCTGATGCACTGTATCGTCTCTTCGTTCACATTTCCGGCACTTATCACTGCGCTTGGTAACTTATTCCGTGCATTCACCACTATTTGACATTAAATTCTTCCTCGGATTAGAACTGAAGGTTGTACTTGAGGGTTTCAAATGATGTCCTCGCAAGTGCGAATTTGTATTAATTGTGTCTATGGTTTCAAAATCTGGAAGATCATAATAGTGAGTCAATATCTTGCAGGTCTCTATAAGATCGCCTCTCGCCCGCCTGTGCTTTAATGTTGTCAGTCCAAGTATATTTAGCCTTTCTTCCTATTCCAGATTTTTGAGTTGACTGTACCTTTTCTACGAGATCTAGTCTTTAGTGAAATAGGGATTCCATACTTGATAAGTATATTCCAGTATTGGTCTTACGTACGATTTATAGATCTTTAAGAAAACGTCCACCGTCAAATTATGGAAAGCCTTCCTTATTAAGAATAGTAAGGAGATTGCCTTTGTTGCGATTGAGGTGATGTGCTGGTCCTACTTAAGATCTGACGAGATCTTTTTGTGACTGAACTATTTTGAGTCGAGTGTTTCCTATGAAGTATTTCTTCCCGATATGCAGAATAACGCTCTTTTCAATGTTCAGGCTTAGTAACCATTCAGATGTCCATAGGGTGATTCTGATTAAGGGGTACTTATTAGGTTAGTCTTATAAATGTTAGAAGGTTTGTAAACCTCGAGCAAGGGTATAGTGGACAACGGAAGAACCCGTGGATGGTTTAAAACCTGTTTAAAATCCGCCTCGTTGCAGATGAAATGTGTTCATCGACGCCGGCGCTGCGCACGTGCCTCGAGGTGGGCCGCGCGGGAGAGCGGTACGCCGCGCAGGCCGACTACGCGACCGCCGTGCACAAGTACAAGGCGGCGCTGGACGGCCTGGTGGCCGGTCTGCAGGAGGAACCGCCGGGCGGCCGGAGGGACTTGCTCGTCGAGAAGGTTCGTAATCTGTCGAATTGATGTTTCCTTCGAGAGCGTAGAGATAGTTGAGACAGGCGTCGGCCGAGTAAAGTGATAACATCCATGCAAACCTGTACTACATATTAAGGAAACTTTTAATAAGAAAAATGGATGTTTGAATAAATAAATATCTTTTGTCTCCTTCATCTCGCATTCTCTGTCTCTGACAGTTTATTAATTGAGTTTGTAGTGTTTTTAATTTATCATCTATTTGAATTTACCTCCGGAGTGTACTTTTTTTGATTGCATATATGTGTATATGTATTGTATATGTGTGTGTAGGTTATGTGTCAGTGGCTAGCTGCTCAACTAATCTAAACTCACCTGTGCTAGACTTAGTGGAGAAATGAAGTGTTAAAATGGTACGACTATGACGTGCAGATTAAAACGCTTCACTGATAGGTTCCAATTTGAACACACGGAATGGAGTGAATGAGGGAGACTGATCAGTAGAGTATCGTAAAGAATTCCTAAACCTTTTTAGGAGGTGTCAAACCCTCCAGCTGTTTGTTTACGCAATAGATTTTAGTAAAAAAGTACCCCCTTCAAAGATGTTTGGTATTTTTAGAGTGTAAGTATTAGAAAAATGTTACTATTCATGTTTATATCCTGTCCGCATGCGCTTATCGCGAGTCTCCGCCTCGGGAAGCGTGCGTTTGTGTCCCATTTCAGAGTTCGAGTTTTAATTTTAAAATTCTACCGCAGATCGACGAATGGCTTCTGGAGGCGAAGAGCGTGAAGGCTCTGCTGGCGACGATCAGACTCAAAACGGAGAAGGAATCCGAACAGGTCAAGGAACAGTGCTGCGTGCAGTAACGTTCCGGGCTCGGAGCGCTCCGCGCGGATCCATTCCGACTGTAAGGGGCCGGCGGAGATTGAACCTTCTAGTCAAAAAGCTTATTGACTTTTTAATATTTTCATCAGATGGTTTTGAGGATTTTCGAGGTTGTCTCTCGACCCTCGAGTGTTTAGCTAACCCCGGCTGATTCGGTGCTCCACCTTTTGCTGAGGGTCAAAAGGTATTGACGGAACGGTAAACCCATTAGGTTTTGATCCGTAATTATCACAGAATTAGCTACTTCAACTGGACGTTCAAAAATTACAACTTTTAAAAAGATGTACTCTGCGATAATTTAAAGAAATCATTTGTGAAATGCAATACACTTATACCCAAATGTTGATACGTATATATAATCACGTCATATAGATATAAGCAGAAAGCACCGAATCCACTGACTTATGTAGTTAGGTCATATAAAATATGTTAAATTTAGTTATTTATTTATTTCATAAGACCTTTCCATACGGCTTACCTATCTCCTTTGTACCTACTCGATGAAAATCTACCACTATCTATTTACTCGTAAATTGTTTTAAGTACGTTAAATAATTTAAGATAGTAAAACATACAATAATGAAAACTATTTTATCTACCCGTTCAGCGAAGGATTAATTCTATGTGTCGTGTTGTGATGGTGCATCGTAAATATTCTTTTCCTATCATGTTAACGAATTTGTTATACAACTGTCTGTGTCGTATCACTATGACTATGGTTTGGTGTCTGAGATATAATTTGATTAAATTAAATTAAAGATTTAAAAATAGCCTAATACTTAAACGGCTACAAAGTAACTGCGCGATTTGTAGCTGAACTCGTCATTGTCACTGTGGTCACTGAAGCTGGAGTCTGGCTGGACAGGGTAAATAATAGGGTGACTGTCGAATAGACTGTCGGAATGCACCGTACGGTGTCCATCGCTATGAGCCAGCTTCAGTAACTCGGCTATTCGTTGCGCTAGAATAATAGCGTGATTTAAACGGTCTCGCCTTATACCGCGCACATCTAATTTGAACCATTATCTTCTATTTTATACCAATAGATTTTAGAAAAAAAGTTATCGGGAGTTTAAAAGCCACTTTTGGTCAAATTTAATCTATTTTTCAAGCGTAACCATTTTATTAATAGCCTGGGTATATTAGTAGTAAATTTCACGAAGATAACGAAAAACAAAACATTTTTAAATATTCATTAGTTATTCATGAGCTTCTTGATTATGTGCCTAATGTCGTCCGCACGCGCTTGTCACAAGTCTCCGCCTCGTGAAATCCTCTGCTTTCCCCTCCAAGTTCGGAGTTTGCGCGTTCGAATGAATATTATATTGTATACTCCAGTTAGTGTTGCTTGCTCGGTGCGGGTAAGGGTAAGACAGCGAGTAGGTATACGCGACGCCTTATATAACTGCGTATTACATTAGGGTGCGGCCACACTGCCCGACCCGCACCGAGGGCGCGTACACACTACCACAGTATCTATGGGAATTTCAACTCTTAAGCTATCATTTATCTTCTCTGTACCGTTGTTGGTCAATTATAAAAACAGAATCAACGTATGCATAAAAAACTTAGTTAAATTTGCATCTTTATAAAATTAACTATGCTTCTGTAGTATAATTCTTTACGTAACGGTGTAAAATATGTTCATTTTATTAATATCAGTATATCTGTATCACATTAATTATTGTTAACATTTTACATAATTTGAATTGTTGTGTTTTTCACAGCTTGGGGAATATTTACCGACTGTCCAAATTTACCATTTTCTGTACAGCCTGTAAAATTTTATCTTTCCTTTAGTTTCTAGAAATGTTTATATTTACGTATTTGAAATAAATTATATTAAAATATTTTATAATAGTTTTATTGCTTAGAAAATTAACCCCTATGGGATTGACTATTTCACTTCGGATGTCAAGAAACGAATGATACATTTCGTCGCACGATTAAATACCCGTTACACAATGGAGCGAAATTGTCGCACGGCCGAATTCATAAGCTTGACCGTGTTTCGCTCGATCTCCCTTCGTTCTTAGCCTATCGAATCCTTACTTAAAAATCCATGTTATCTTTTTGAATTCTCTCACTTTCGTGGGCGTGTCAGAATGATGCTCTGAATACCATCCCTTTGCACAGTAGGTGCTTCAATCCTCACAGATTCATTTGGGGAACCAACTGGTCGCTAAAATAAGAATAGCGCCGTCTATCTCCATAATGAACCTAACTTAGTTTTATCCCATTTATTTAATTAGATAACCACTAGATGTCATTACTGACATATTATAATTAGTATAAGTTACATTGGGTTGTATCTATAATTTAATTTAATTGAAGTCTCACCTACTTGTGGATCGTAATCTAAACTTGGTTAACTAGAAAATATTGCCTTTGAGGCAATAAGTTCGCATTGTATTGAAGTTCGGTAAATAAATGTGTCATTAAGAAGTTAATTTAAAAATGTTTTATTTAAAAAAAACTATTAAAGTTAAGTAATAAAATTGTTAAAATTCACTTCACGTTTTATGTGTCTTAAAAGATCATTGGGTTTTTTAAACGTTAGGTTAGGCCACATTTTTTCATATGAATATTTAAATACACTTTTGAATTAAGGCACTTATTGCACTTTGCACATTGAACTTTAAATTCACCCGAGTGCCTTCTCATGTGCTTCTTTAAATACATTCTTGTAGAAACTTGTACGCTGCATTCAGTGCAAGTGTATTTTCCATTATGAGTATCCAAATGTTCGATTAGACTATGCTTGAAGCGAAACGTCTTCTTACAAATGTCGCATTCTAAATCATTTTTTCTTTTTTCTCTGTGAATCCTGGAAATGTGTTTTTGTAGATAACGCATTCTAACAAAATGGCTAGAACAATGGGTACATTTATATGTTATTTTCTTGTATTTTTTTGTTTCGTGCACGGACTGTATGTGTTCCCTAAGATTGTACTTGGAACTGAAGGATTTATGGCACGTTGAACAAATATACGTCCGTTTCCTATGTGAAAGAATATCGTGCACATTAATCAGATGCCTTTTAGCATTTTGTATATTAAAAAATTTCCGCTCGCATATGGAACACACGTTATTCGAACTAACATATCTGCATAACATCCGATCATCGTTTTGCGAGCGGGATTTTAATCGTTTCTGGCGTTCGTAACTTTTAAAATAGCGTAAAAATGAATTTAATATTACATCTGGCAATCTTTCGACCAGAACAAAAGGACTCGTCGAGTCGAAGTTATCACATCTTGCACTTGAATTTGAAGAACAGTCAGCCAACGGAGGCGATGTGATGGTGTAATCACGTTCTCTTTTCACATCAACATCGAACGTATCATTAGGGGGTTCGGTCTTTACAAAGCGTGGTTCTCCAATATCAATTCGATCGCGTACTTTGTACGAAACGTCCGTAAGATCGTCCAAGACCTCAGGTTTATATTTGAATCCATCAAGTTTCATTTTAAGTCGGTCAATGGGAATGTGAGGTTATCAATAGCTTTCTTTCATTTCTTTCTGACCCTATGGTCAGAAAATTAAATACAATGTAAAACAACGTTCAAATAAATAAATTAGGTACTTTGAAAACTGACGTTTCACTGTTTTGTGTACGACTGAGCGATGTCAGAACTTTGAAAAACCCGATACCTGAGAGTCTTGCATCAATATGTCAAAGCCATTGAAAAAAAATAGAAATTTAGTGGCTATTTAACTATTTTTTAATCATTTTTATTAAATATCCCGCGCTTGCGCGAAAGTAAATAATGGCATATCCACAACCATGGTCAGTAATAGTCTTACGAAAAAATGAATATTCTATTGGTTGGCTTATGAGAGTTAAAATATAAAATAAAAGTTATGATGCACTATTTATTTCATGCACCGAAGCGACATCGTCGACAGCGACGTATACACATATAAATCTTCGATCTAGATCGTTTTGACTTTATTCACCATAATTAGTATTAATTAGTATTTTTTTCTACTCAAATCACTTTTTAAAAGTATTTGTAACACTGGCATTTATATAATAATATTTTAGTAATGGTTACGCCGTTTTCTATAAGATTAAATTAAAATCATATTAATTAATAACGGTCACATTATTAGGCTGAATTCTCTATTCCTTTTACCGTGTCTTTCTCAATACTTGTCCGATAAACAAATGCCTACCTGCCTCACCATGGAGCGGCTTAACGTCTACAAAATATGGACGAAGCAAGCAGTCACTCTCAACCGCACCCGAAGAAAAGAGCTCTACTGCGAGCCAATCGATAATATTGATAGCAGCCGTTCGAATACGTTAGTGACCGAGCAAAAGTAGTGTGCGCCTTTGGTCGGTTACTTTTGTTCGATGGCAATTCTGGAATTGCCTTTCTTTGGAATCATACTTTCTTTCATTGGAATACTTTCTTTGGAATCAGCGCGTTAAATGGCCAAAATAAGGTCTAAATTAAAAGGCACAATTTTTTGTTGTCGTTTTGTAGCTCTGGTTAATAAATATTAATATGAAATAGTTTCGATATATTATTACTGTTACAACAGCGAGAATAGTAAGAGAATAGAACAGTCAATAACATCTAGCATTAAAAAAATATATGAATAATGGATAGATTAGAAATCGATTACAATATTACCATCAATCGACTATATACTTTTAATGGTGACGTTTAGGTCACAAAAACTATCCGTATTTTATTTTCTGAAAAGTAATTGGGTTTTTTTCAATAATTGTTATTAAAACAATAGACACAAAAAGAATAATTAAAACATATAATTTACAAAATAATATTTAAATATTAAAATACTATTAATTACTATTAGAAAAATAATATTTTATTGAATACTCTTAAATATAATTAATCATATTGATTTCAAGTTCAGTGTTCGCTGTAAAGAAAATACCCCCCTCCCCGCCTCTTTAATGGTATGGTCGATGCCTAAGGCTACTTTTATATTTTAAAATTTTATATATTTATATGCGTAGTTCTTTTAGTAAACTGTTTCCAGCGTACAAATTCTCACAAATTCCAAACCACAACAATCTCGTCAAGTACATAAAAAATCCTTAACTGTTTTTTTTCTAATCCAATTTTATTATAACCTAATACGCTAATCCGGATACAATGAAACTCCGAGATAACAGACTTAAACAGATGGAATAATTCTTTATTATATTATTTTCTTTATAGGTTTTGTTGCTAAATCCATAATACAGATTTTTTTTTAATAACCTTTGATGAAGGCGAAAACTTCAGAACATCCGTCGCTTTCAACAATTTCAATTCCGGCTAGCTTCACTTGCGTAAAATCCGTGAAGCATAAATTTACATATGTAGATTTTAACAAATAATTTATTACTTATTTTGCTAAAGTTATGTCAGGAGAGCGAACAGCGAATTGTGAATGATATATTTTTGATTGCATACCTATAAGAAATACTGACCATTGAATGTAAGACGCGCGAACAGCTATTTGACAGCTAGCAACCAAACTTGCATGTTTTGACGTTTAAGCTGTCACTTGTTGACTATTCTTTTTTTTTTAGATACAACATATATTTTCCGAGGGCGTTATTTGACTACCGCACATACAAAATACGGATCACGACAACTTTTTGGCTTGCGGGTGCATCAAAAGTGAAATGTTCATTAAAGAGGAGTTGCTCGAAACTGGTGACATGTCATTGGCGAAATTCGAACATTCCGGCGCAGACCACGAGCAATTCGAATGCCATTTGAAAGACACAAACGAAGAAATATTCGACGAATATTCGTCTGTTTCCGTCGGCGAGATACAGCGGAGGGCCGAGCGAATCAAAGCCGAATATTCGCCCGTCGTGCGCATCGAACGACTCCCGAAGGAAATCGAAGTGTGTCTGCTCGCGCAGCTCTCGACCAGCAGGAGATTCCCGAGGGCTACGTTCAAATGCTCGCTCTGCGAGGCTATTTTCACTTACGCCTGCAATCTGCGACGCCACATAGCCCGCATGCACGAACAGCCAGAAAAACTCAAATGCAACGAGTGCGACAAGTCATTCAAATCCAAATGGCATCTGACCCTTCACGTAAATGGCGTGCATAGGAACATACGAAATCATAAATGTCCATTATGTACACTGTCCTTTGCCACAAACTCAAACCTGAAAGCGCACCATACTTACGTACACACAAAACTGAGAATGTTTATATGCGGTGTATGCAATAAGAGTTTCAATAGAAAGGATAACCTATCTATTCACGCGAATACCGTTCACAGCGGCCGAAGACCCTTCAAGTGTCAGCGTTGTTCAAAGCGGTTTAAAACGCTACACTTTATGAAAACGCATATGAGATTAAATCATCAATAGTGTCTGTCTGCGAAAGTGGCACATTACAAAGAGTAACTGTCGAAGTTTCGCCCGGTTGATAAAAGTTTAAAGATCTTTTAAAACACGTTACAGCATGTTAACATTATCGCGACTCCATCCACCACGTCTCCGCTACGTTCGTGAGCGGATTCGATTCAATTACCGATCCAGTCAGAAAATTACCGAAAATTCGAGATTTGATAATACAAGGCATCGTGGAAGACCCACATTGTAGCAATTGAGAAGAAGGCTAATTGCTTTATATATTATAAAAAAAAATCTTTCAGAAACATGTCTCCTGAAGTAATGCTGAAGAGATCTGCAAGGCATATGTACGGTCTTTGCTTGAGTATGGGTATCAGATATGGAATCCATATTTTGTAAAAGGACATATAGTCGCCGGAAGAAAGATTCACAAAAATACTTGCACAATTAAAACGCTTGGAATATGAAGAAAGGCTGTGTGTGTTAAAACTGACCTCATTACAGGAGCGACGTGATCGTGGTGATCTCATCGAGACTTACACAGTGTTGACTGGACATTAAGGGCATATTTATGTTAAGAAGTTATCCAAATCTCTTTGTTCCGCTAACCCTAGGGAGAACTTTATCTCCAATAGAGTTGTGGATGATTAGAATCGGCTACCACAGGACGTAGTGGAAGCTATAAGTATAAATCACTAGTAACTGAGAATGAGATGCTCAGCGAACAATAGTTATGTAATTTCAAGATGTTTTTAACGTGAGGAATAACAATGTGCAATACTGATCCTCATAGTTCATTATGCACCGAAAACTTGGAGATTTTGTGATATGTCTGTCCCCCTAACCCCAACTTTAAATTAACTAAATGAGCCCTAACTTCAACTGGAGGATAAAGGCCTCGAGCGTATATTTACTAGACATTTTTTTAATCTAAAAAAAAAAACTTGTAATAAACAGCATTGGTCGCTCTCGACTTTCTGTTAAACACGAAGAGTTGTCTTTTGATGTCGACGCGAAAAATAAAAATAGCGCTCGTATAAATTCCCCTTTTGTCTTTAACTCTTTCGTTTGCTCGCTCGTGCTCGGCCAAGGCTGGTCAAAAACCCACACAAATACCACTGTCTGCAATGAATGTGGCTTCGCATCGTGAGGACAATAAGGCAGTAAAAACCGTCTTGTGCTTACCCGTGCCTCACCGATAATATAAAATATTGATAGACTCTACAGTTTTAAGTTTAGGGTACTCCTAGGGCGTTGATCTATATCGACAATCAATCACGGGAAAAATTACTTCGAAATTAAATAGAAATCTTTTTAATGTTTGAGAGCGCGGTTGAATGCATGGAGTGAGAGCGATCAGTGCCCCCAAGCGCTTAAAAAAAATTTGAAGAGAAATATTTTTTTTTAATTTATTTACAACCCATTTGTGGCCTTACACAGGACTAAACAAAATCAGGTACCAAATCTTACCTATTTAATTTTAGGTCGATTCACAAATTAAAAAATACCCTTGCGCAGCGAGAGTGCGTATACTGAATTCCTCTTTGTCTTCAATTTGGGTCCGTAAGGGTTGCTCATATCAAAAATTGTTTCAAACAAAAGTTTTAGGGAAATTATAAGCATAAAATTAACATTTTGAACGGGTTTGATCATTTGCCTGTTTAGGGAAGTATGATTTGAAAAACCACTTTTTCCTACCCCTAGGACCGATGGTCGGTGGTATCAAAAATGTTTACTTAATACATTTTAGGCCCTTATCTAAGAAATTAATTCAATATCTTATATAGTTACAAAGAAAGCTATAGCCAAATTTAACTTTTCCGAAAAAATCCCCCCATTCCCGCCCCCCTGGTCCGATTTTGCCCATCAACGAACTTGACCGAGATTTTATGACCTTAAATTTTATGTCTCAATTTGAAAGTGATTGGTCTGAAATGGCGGCAGTTATAGTATCCATAAGAAAGTGATATAGATAGATTTATTCCGGAAGTCACGACATGGTACCCATTGCAATAGGTAGCTCCCTAATGAAATCTACCTAAAACACACTACAATCAGAAATGTTGCTTTAAGTTTATTATTCTAACTGCGTGGAAAACAATAAAGTTTATATTAGTTATGTAGTAAAAGTACGGTATATTTTTATATGCAGGATATTCTAAGACCATTCCCCAATGTGTATAAAAAAAATTGTAAATAATTCATGCCGAATTTATCAATTTTATCTAAGCGCTTGTGTAAGTTCCCTTTTTGCTTGCGGGTGCTCGGCCGAGGCCGGTCGGCGAACCGGCGCGGCGCGGCCTCGCTAGCGACCGAACTTAAGCGATTTCATATTATCACATAAGTTTAAAATTTTTTTACTCGGAAACCACGGTGAATGACCATATGAGGTCAAAACAAATCATGTTTCAAATCGTAGGGCCAATAAGCTGGTTTTTTTTATCGGGGCTTGTAACACGCTGAATACAATTACTCATTATACACATGTTATGTAGTTAAAGAAATTAATATATAAGAAATGTAATATTTATATACAAATTGATGTCGGTTCAAAAACATCCAAGTATATAAACAAACAAGAGATATAATTTCGTATTAAACACGCAAAATAAATCTATTTTATTAAATAAAGTTTATGTGATTACATTTTATTTTATTTTAATCTACTCGGACCTAAAAAATAACTCACTTCCGTCCCTATGGCCATCGAAAATGCACAACGAATGGGCTAAAAGTGCCGCGGCCACAATTGGAGATAGGAAACGAAGAAAGCCATCACGAGTTGGTACCACGGGCGCGGGTAGTCTGGGCGGGAGATGCCTTTAATGATGCCTGTAGGGCCTAGCTGTAAGATGTCAGGTTCTGGTTAATAAACAATGTATAGAGCAGTTGATATTATATGATAGCTACGGGTGTCATACCCATTTTTGATTAATATATCGATTTCACAATAATAACGTTATATTGAATATTTATTTAATAAAATTTACATAGAAAATCTTATTTTTTTTTTATACTTTAGACGTATTTATAGAAACGATTTTATTCCGTGGATGATTTTATTTATAAACGCATAAACAATGCACCTGACAATATAAAAGAGGCCTCTTCCCGAGAGCGCTCTTCTCTGTCCTGCGCGTGCTCTTAAATCATTCTGTCTCATCTGACGGCTCGTAAAAACAGAAACGCCGTCCTTTTATTGGTTATTTGTGAAAAATGGAATTAATGTATTAAGAAAATTACAACTGTGTCACCGTAGTTTTATTTTCTCGATTATTGTTTCGGTTTTGATAAAATGCGTGGAAAAATGGAGGCTTTGACGTTCTTAACTCTTATCAAAGTAGAGATTTAATTTGAATTATCTTTTGCGTTCAATAACATGATTTTTCAATATAAATCGCTGTGTCATGAAATGCTCTGAAATTTAAAAAGTCGTAACTCCAACGTGCTTATTTTGACTAATTCATGAGTCTATTTACACTCGACCCTAACTTAATAAAGTCTACATTTGTCTCCATACATTGTTTGTTATATCTCTTGACCGATAAGCAACCGTATACGACAGGTGCCGTTTCCGGGTCAAACCGTTACCGTCTTAATAAAGTCTACATTTGTCTCCATACATTGTTTGTTATATCTCTTGACAGATAAGCAACCGTATACGACAGGTGCCGTTTCCGGGTTAAACCGTTACCGTCTTAAAAAAGTCTACATTTGTCTCCATACATTGTTTGTTATATCTCTTGACAGATAAGCAACCATATACGACAGGTGCCGTTTCCGGGTCAAACCGTTACCGTCTTAATAAAGTCTACATTTGTCTCCATACATTGTTTGTTATATCTCTTGACAGATAAGCAACCGTATACGACAGGTGCCGTTTCCGGGTCAAACCGTTACCGTCTTAATAAAGTCTACATTTGTCTCCATACATTGTTTGTTATATCTCTTGACAGATAAGCAACCGTATACGACAGGTGCCGTTTCCGGGTCAAACCGTTACCGTCTTAATAAAGTCTACATTTGTCTCCATACATTGTTTGTTATATCTCTTGACAGATAAGCAACCGTATACGACAGGTGCCGTTTCCGGGTCAAACCGTTATCGTCTTAAAACATTTCTATTAATATTTAAAAGCGCGGCATGTCGCGTATACCTGAATTATGAAAGGCATAGACTAATCGTCGATTGTTTTTCATTTTATTTGTTTCGACGGATTTGGCGGTAAATAATTCGAGTTTTATAATATATTACATATAAAAAACAAACATTTTCATAGTTTTGTCATACGTTGTACGTTACATAACCGTTTCAACGAGCGTCAGTCTCGTGTGGGTTCCGTTCGGTGGACGTACGGAGCCGAATGTGTTAAGGTGGTGTTAAATCTTGAGGATCCCGTACCTGGAGTATCTGGAATCTGGTGGTGGGCGTTAGAAGCTAACATGTTCACGACTCGCACATGGCGACTACTCCACGGGATTCAAAAAGCGAAAATGACGAAAAATAAACAATAAAAAAATATATATATATTTTATTCGAGAGCATACAAAATTGTAACATTTACCATAAAATTAAAAGTTCCATTGTAATTAACTTAATGCTTAATAGTAGCTATCGTACGGTTATGCATTATTTATGGAAGACTATATTTTATTAGGATTATTTAGATTCATGACACTTCGTAGGATTTTATATATAATTTTTATAAAGAAATAAGATAAAAAAAAAATATACGGTATGTATTATTGTGGCGTCTAGTTCTTCAGGATAGTTATAACATATTAAATACAGTGCTGTTATTTCGAATGGTTTAGTGTCCCGGTCACAGACTAAATCGTCGTTAGGTGCATTTTAGGGAACGTGAAGAGATACCAGTCAACGAATATGTATTGGCAAATTCGTTTCTCAGCATGCGCTGCGGAGTGATTGACCTAGAGTCCTCGACCAGCAACCACTTGAATTAACACCGCTGGACTATTTTTTGTGGGGTTATGTGAAGTCGCTTGTCTACGCAGATAAGCCGGACACGATTAACGCCTTGGAAGAGAATATTCGGCGCGTTATTGCTGACATACGGCCCAACTTGCTGCAAAAAGTGGTTGAAAATTGGGCCTCTCGGCTGGAATTTGTTCGAGTCAGCCGCGGCGGCCACTTACCCGAAATCATTTTTAAAACATAATGGCAAACCCTTATCTTTATAATAAAACTAAATTCTTAGCCATAACATCAAATTATATGCGTTTTATCTCTTCTTGAAAACCACACCTCTAAAAAAACACCCTATATAATAAATGGTAATATACAATTGCCTATAAAGTTGATTGATAACATGTTTACGCTAAAGTACCGAAATACATGAAAAGATTAAAATTAATTTATACTCACAATAGCATTTTTTTTTTATATTGCCAATAGGGTAATCACATCCATTACATTTGAAAAAGATGAAATAACAGACCTCAAACGGAACCAAGTCAACCAAAGGATGAAAGATCGAGCAACAGAGACACTGAATGGACAAACGGAGAGAGATTGAGATATAATTTGGCAAATATGCAAAAACGATGAATGCGACAACTAAACGCAAATGCTGAACTTTGTATATGACAGTATTATCTTGAAATGTTTCCCAATACATATGTATCCATCAGCCTTTACGTTGGGGATGTTAATGTTTGTATTTATTTATTTTGGTTACCCAACGCAATGACAATAGGGGATAAGTCCACGCATTATCTCATTACCAGATTTTTTGATAATCTCGGTGAGATTTGTTTATATTTTACGGACCATTTTACCAGATCGTCGAAACACACGCTAATGTGTGTGTGATGTGTCGTGTATAAGTATAGTCCGATTGGGAGAGCAGTCGAATGGTTAAATTCCATTTCTGCCGAGATTGATATATTTGTCTCTTCGCCCGATCGCAATAAGAATCTGCTTTTTAATGCACCTTTGTAAATAAATCATTTGCTTGACTCATTTAGACGGAATATAATACAGGAACAAATTAGAGACGAGGGTAGAGAAATGTTACATGTTAAAAAGTATATTTTTAATAAAAATACCACAACGGGAAACATTCAGCTGATACCGTACTGGATAAGTCACTACAAACAGTATCAGAATGAATTACCATCATCGATGGGGACGCAATGGTGGCTTAAAATAAACATATATTAGACACTGGCTTCATCTACGTTGCAGCGTTGCACTTCTCATCGGTACCTTTTTAAAATTTCATAAAAAGAAAAAATGTATAACTATAAAGTAAAAATATTATAAAAAAAAACACCTAAATAAAAGACGGCACATAACGAATAAGCTAACTACAAAATATTACCTGTAATGAATAAAAATACAGTTTTAGATCGTTCATTTTCGATCTCCTAAACAAATAAAATAGATACCTTAAACGCGTACAAAGTTTAAATACTCAATTTGATCGGCAGAATGAGGAGTTATTTTAAAAGTAGTTTGAAGTAACAATTTTCAAGGAAGGAAGGATTTTCAATCCTTATTTGCATATAAATAGGGGTAAAATAGAGCATCTATCTGTCGAATATCGTTCAGGAAGCAAAGGAATGCGACGGTACAGACAGACCATTGTAACGAGTCGCGACTTATAGGTTATTACGTCCAAGCGAAACGGAGTCCGTGATTTCAATATTGGCACAAGTGAGGTATTCCTGGCTGTAGTTAAAATAATTTCTCATTCTGCTATGTTTTAATGAGCATAAATATTGATTGGTGGAATTATAAAAAATAATTTCTTAGCAAACTACTGCCGGTGGGGTTTAACAGGCAACATAACGCATCCGAAACACAAATGTGGCCATATCTGTCATTGCGGAGTAAGACTGTCGGGACGGGCGATAAACAATTCCCCGAGAACCAGAAACGCTCGTTCGTTACACTGGCGTTCGGAGCCGGGCACTCTCGTTTGAAAGCTAACACACGCAGATTTAGTTCGATAGACGAGAGCGGGTGACAGAGCGCGGGGTTGCCGATCGCAACACCGCACGCGCCGAAGAGGATACGACGCGAGAGATCCAGCTCTCTACGCACCAGGAGGTAGGAAGGTAGAAGGTATGCGAGGTTTACCTATGGAATACTTAGCTAGTGATACAACAGACGGGGATAGCGCTTTAGTGAACATGTTTTAGTTTACATATTGGAAGGGGATGACGAACCTGTAGTCCAGGATGTCACTCTAAGGATCTCAGTCAAACGCCATTGTAATTTATAGTAAAAATGAGTGACTGCCTAAGGGACAAATGATGAGCGATTAACCTGCACCGTCATATTTGAGTATTATATTAATTCGAATTAAATTTTGGTTTAAGCTATACATATGGAAAGATTTCACAACTCCACGATTTATACGGCGTTTTCTAATATGTTTGTTCCCAGTTTTCAGAATGCATCCCCGGAGTTCTTATTTCATAATATACAGTGTGTAATCTTTCTGTTATCAGGTTAACAGGGACGCCGGAAGAGCGCACTCACGTTGCGACGAGTATGTCCTCACATCAAAGGAGGACGCCGGGTTAGGTTAGGTTAGGCAACGTTTTGGAGTGAAAGCTCCCAGATAACCTATCGCACGTATACACTACGCCCCTCATCGAGTTGCTTGCAAGATAGAAGTGATGCCGATAATCGGTAGACGATTGAGATGCCCGGAGGCCGCCTGATCGATTACGGGAAGATATATATAGACAATGCCACTCTCGGAAGAAATACGTTCAGTAATCTGTCTGTCAATCTGTGACATGAAACCAGATGTAAAAGAATCAGGCTCATGATCAACACATACTCGACCGATTTGTGTTTATGACACACATACGAGGTGTGATCAAAAAATGAGGTTACTTTTCAAATTTCGCAGGCTACGTCCGTTCCATCTTCGATTTTTTTTGGTTATGTTGGTACACTTGTTTTTAACATCTATGAAAAGTTTCAAGAGTATAGTATTTTTTGTTTGTTTGTGAGAGGCATTAAGGTTTCTACTGTCGAAAAACATGGATCAAAGAGTTTGCATTAAATTTTGTATAAAAAATGTTGACAGTGGCATACGGTGAGTCTAATTTAAGTAAAAAAATTGTAGCAAGTGGTATAAACTCTTCCAAGAAGGCCGAGAAGACACCAATGACGAACCTCGCTCTGGGCGCCCAAGTTCAGTCAAATGTCAAGGTGTTGCTCACTGTTTTCTTTGATTATCATGGCGCAGTGCATCAGGAGTTCTTACCACCAGGTAAGGATTGCCACGATTGAGGACATAAAGACCGCATCGCTGAATGAGCTGAAGTCTATACCGAAAAGTGCTCATCAGAAAGCGTTGGCACAAGTGTATTGTATCTGAGGGGGACAAAAGCTACTTTGAAGGGGACAAAATAAATATTGATGAATGAGTAAATATTTTTTGATCACACCTCGTATTCTCGACCAATTTGTGTTTATGATACACACAAACTTGATTGGTTTGTTTATGATATAGAATATAAATTCATTACTCTATATTTGACAAACAATTAATAATTGTTTATTTGTATAGTGGAGTAATATATGGACAAATTTAAGACATAAGGAAATAAGAGAATGCACAGGTCGGCTGTCAAAACTCTAAGGAGGAACACCGATGCAGCTCTGTAATGATGCTTAAACCTAGTAAGTTTAAAAAAATGATGATTAAACCTAGTATTACATATTTATTATTACAAGTTTGGTCAAAATATCACAGTTGCATGAGAGTTCTGCTAACAAGAGCAAAAGCCCTTCTTCGCCTCCGTCTCTAATCTTCTCTCTCTGTCTAATTCGACGTGCTGCTCTCTCAGCTTGTCCATGAAGCGCAGGTCCGAGCTGCAGTCGTCTGCTATCCTCTGGAAAAGCTCGTCTGAAACAAGACATTGTCATTTTTAACTGATCAACTAAACTCTCTCAAACATTTATCATCTTTATAGATTTTGAAAAAGCATTTGATAGCGTCGATATGAACTTATAAGGGTGCTTTTCGATTACAGAACTTTCCAATTCCGAGTCCATATCTATGTAATCAGAAGCTTTCTTTAACCCGTATAGGTTGCGCAGCGTCGTCGTACGTCAAGTTGACCGGCATCTCATAACGACCATTCGTTGGCACCGTCATACATTCGAAAATTGGAATTTGCTCTGCTGTCTATGCTATTCAATTCGCAAATAACCAATCACTAGCTAAATACTGATAAAAAATCATAATCATCAATACTCTATGGAAATTATTAAGTGACATGGCGGCGTATTCAATTTTTCAACATTTGGTTTTTTTTTTAACGACTGTACTTTTTTGAAAAAGTTATACATAGTAATGTATAGTTTATACATCTAAAGTGGCAAATAGTTAATAAAAGTTATCGAAAATAGTGAAAAGTTCAAGACAGATTGTGACGAGAGTAATATTTTCTAATAGAGAATTCCACGGTGACTGAAATCTGATTTTTCTTTATAATGGTGAGTTTCCATATATATTTATAGAAATAAATCAATTCAGAAGGAAGCATAGTTCGTTTCGGCGGCGTAAAACTTTATCATGCCCTCACCGATATTTTCACCCGTCTTGCTGGATGTCTCCGTGTAGTACACGGCCATTCCCCTCGCGTGGTCTTCGGCCGCCTTCTTGTCCACCGCCCGCCGTTGACCTTTGCTGCGCCCCTCCTCGAGCAGAAGGTCTTTTTTTGTAGCGCAGATGTAAACAGTGCATTCCTGCAATCAGACGGATTTCAACAATACATTAGGAGTGCAGTAATCAATATTTATGTATTCGCAAAAAGTGCTGCGTTTGCACAGCTGTTCACGATCCATTGTCTAACTATTTTCCCAAAAAAGGGTTAAATTTTGACTAAATATTCTATTCAGAATACTACAAAGCAGTTTCTACAGAATTCTACATAGCTATTTTCTCAAATGGGATTGCAAAGATGCCAAAATTTAAGTACAAAAAAAATAGTTCAATCGCTTGTAGACAATAACTGAATTTAAGCGTTTTTTCGAGTTTAAGTATTTTATTAACAGCAGCTATTTAAAAAAAAACTATAGATTCGAAGTAAATTTCACGAAAATTAGAGGCGTGAAACGGTACGTTTTTATGTCCGACGGTAGCCTCAGCGCGGACTCGGGGCATCACGACGATCTACAGTGGTTATAATATAGACACTACAAAGCGTCGTGGTCAAAATAGTAATTATATACAATACTATTTTACCGGTTCAGACTGTCGCAACTCAATGATCCACTGCAGTAGCCGTCGCCAGCTGGCCTCATTGGCGGGATCGTAGCAGAGGATCGCAGCCCTGGCGCCGCGGTAGTACATCCGCGACATGGATTCATATCTACAAGAAATGTTATTGTAAAAACGACCATTACGAAATTATATAAAAAATCCAAAAATAATTCATCCCAAATTAATCGGAACTGAGCGAAGCGTAGCTCCCATGAATCGACTCCAATAGCGAAACGTTTGTGACGTCAGACCTCAATGATTTCACCGCCGATTTTAGAATTTTAAAGTTTCATCGAATCTACATGACGAGGCCGGAATTTTAAAATTTGAAATAATTAAAAAGTTATGTTTAAAAGTATGTAAATCCTATGTTAAATTTTTTCATGTGCTTTTTGTTTGTTATTTATTATTATTTATTTGAAGTTTGCATTTCTCTGCTCCAATACGCGGCTAGCATAGGATTTACCTAGTTATTATTATTACAGGGCTGAGTAAATACCTTTCTTGCAAGCGATAGCCGGACAAAGTCGTTAACGATGCGTCGATTAGCCGTATAAGTCGAGTAGTCTTATAAGATGAATTTTGATATATCTTGTTTATAGAATTTAAAGAAATACTTTATCTCTAAAATTAATGAAGTTTCCATCTTTATAAAAAATCTATAATATATCAATTCTTGTTTATTTATATAAGTATTCTAGAATACATCACTTTATGTTCATATCATTGTTGTATCGTCTTTATATAGCCGTCAATAAAAGTTGTGTTATACACTGAGTGATTTATATTTTAGTTATTATCAGGAAGGAAGTAAGTAGACTATCGTTTCTTAGATTCGATACGTGTTTATTAAATAGGTACATTTTTTTTATAGAATTGCTATGACCTAGGTCATATGCAATTATTTTGAGCCCTACTCAACTACCACAAATGTGCCTGGCTAGAGTCAGGGCAGATGGTGGTAATGAGGTGTTAAAAATGGGACGAGCATGTACGGATTCGAACCCGAGACCTTTGGGTCAAAAGTCCAACGTCTTAACCACTAGAATGCCACGATCTCATTTCACCCATTAAATTTGATTTAGAAGAACCTTACACTAGACGCAGGTTTACGAGCAATGAGCGAACTGCTGTTTTTTTTACAAAAATGAAGCAATTTAATATTTTAAGGCATGTTGGTCGGCGTTCCGCTCGCCGAAAACATAGACAATGCTTCGATCGTCGCCCACGATGATTGCGATCGTGCGACCGCCTCTAGGCACCTGGAAATCTCCGGCGAAGCAGGTAAAAGTGACTCAAGGGGCCTCTTTCCGAACAGCTGGGTTGGGCGCAGTCGTAGTTCTGTTTTATCTAACGGCTGTTTAGTTTGGTCACATACTTAATAAATTAAGAGCAAAAATACATTTTTATAAACAAGCTTGAATGCGTAGACAAAATTTCGCATCTGTGCCGTTGACCGTTGAGGAGTTCCTTCGTCTGGAGCCATTCCAGGGTGTAGAACCAGGTCATGCTTACCATAAAAATGCATTGTCTTCGGAGCGGAAAAATTTAATATTTGAATTCTATAGAAAACCTACGTAATTATGAGATGAATTGTATCTAGTATTAATTTTCTTCTATAGAGTAATACCGGGTTGAGTCCTCTTAAAGGAGAGCGGTACTCAAACGCACCGACAGATGGCGTAGGTCTTATCGTAGCAATTTTGAAAATCAACGGCGTACCTCTCGCTCCCGGCCGTATCCCACACGCCGACGGTGAACTCGTGACCCCTGGAAGTGAGCCGTTTCGCCGAGTACGCCGCGCCGATAGTCTGCAAGAGAAACGTCACACATGAATGCAATAAACGCTTGAGAATTCGTGCACGGCGTCGCGGTTCGAACCCGCGCTACGACGTACGTACCGGCTGAGACAATCGAGTGGTAAAGTCGTACGACTAATTATTGCATTCATGTGTTGTTAAGTAAAATTAAAAAGAGAATTGCCACATTAAATCCATTAACATTGCATTATTATTTCGTGTTTCAATTAAATATTCAATACATCAATCGTTTAATGCCTTTGTGAAATCACTTTTTGATGTGGTTGGC
Organism: Neomicropteryx cornuta; assembly: GCA_020383195.1. Taxonomy (NCBI): domain Eukaryota; kingdom Metazoa; phylum Arthropoda; class Insecta; order Lepidoptera; family Micropterigidae; genus Neomicropteryx; species Neomicropteryx cornuta. The sequence goes on from JAHKQU010000031.1 coordinate 5,014,479, forward strand.
CAAATAGTGTCATAAGTGCATTAACACAGTGCCGATGAGGGGATATCCCATCATTGCTGTATACGCCAGGTGCCGAGTGCGAGTAAACATATCATCGTCTTACTGCATTTCTATTAATATTTAAAAACGCGGAGTGTAGCGTATACTTTAATTCATGAAAAGCAGATTAATCGCCGATTTTAAGTCATTTTTACAAAAATACAATACATTGAAAAGTGAATTCAATGTATTTTTGACGATTTATCGGTAAATAAGTTATGCGAGTTTTATCAACAAAAGCTATGACAATTTAATATTAAATATAAAAAACAAAATTTTCATAGTTTGTTACTTATTATTTGCGATAAGAAACTAAAAAACGGGTGGCGGCTCCGCGTTCGATATTTCGCGTGCAGTGAACGAAATCGCAGAATGGCGGCATCGCGTGGTACGCGCGTTTTACGTACAGAGTGGAATGCGTTAAGAAATACTTCCTATCGTCATTCAGATTTTTTTGGCGATAAAAACTTCTAACTTCATGTCGGATGTAATTTTAAAATACATTACAGTAATTCAACGAAAACCAACTTACAATTCCTTGAGTGTATTACAAGAGATATTTCCGTGACGAAATAACAAAGGCCACTCTGATCTGACCAAAAATAAAGTTGGAGCAGGAAAGTACAATTTGTCTATTATTTATTCGGATAAAAATTACTGACAATTATTCTTTATTAATATAACCCTCACATTATTCCTTTAACTTGTATTTTATTCAGTTTTATATTTGTAAAATTGAGTCGATGTTAGTACACGTCACTGTCAATATTTATACCTCTGATTTGACTGATTTGTTGACTAAACATACAGGGTGAACTTAAAGTATGCAGTATCCTTTTAAGAGGTGATCTTGGACATAAAATTTAACAACTTTCATTCAATAACTTTGTAAATAACGCAAAAATACTGGTCTGAAATGACAAAACAAAGAGTCCTAAAAACATTTTTAAGTACGGTCACGACGTCGCTGCCTAATAACCGTACACACAAATGTATCGACAACATTGAATGATGGGTAATTTCCCGTGCGCAAATATTGTAATGTAGGTCAGGAGCACAACAACGTTCAATAAAGTATTTATATTTTAATATAGATTTTTTTTATTAGCTATATGAAAACTTGTTGAACAAAACTAGCCATATGTATATCAGCCGATATTAAATGGGATACCCACATTGTAGCAATTGTGAAAGCTAATTCCTTTATATATTTAATAAAAAAATCTTTTAGAAACATGTCTCCTCAAGTAATGCTGAAGATCTATAAGACATGTGCGACCGTTGCTCGAGTATCAGATACGGAATCCATACTTTGTAAAGGACATTCAGTTGCCGGAAGAAAGATTCAAAAATACTTGTATAACTAAAACGCTTGGAATATGAAGAAAGGCTGTCTGTGTTAAAATTGACCTCATTACAGGAGCGACGTGATCGTGGTGATCTCATTGAGACTTACAAAAGTGTTAACTGGACATTACAATTGTGCAAGCATTAAGGAAATATTCATGTTTAACCAAAACACGAAACTTCGCGGCCATTCAATGAAGTTATCCAAATCTCTTCGTTCCACTAATCCTAGGAAGAATTTTATCTCCAATAGAGTTGTGGATAATTGGAATCGGCTACCAGCGGAAGTGGTGGAAGCTATATGAGTGAACCAGTTCAAGAACCGCCTTGATAAATTTCTTGAATCTAGGCAAATCGCTAGTAACTGTGAATGAGATGTGAGCATATCAGCTAAATGGCTGCTTGCTCAACAAACAATAATAATAAAAGTTATTCAGATTGCTGCCTAGAATCACCCCTTAAAAGGACACTGCTGATTTTAAGTTCACCTGTATTTCCCATTGGCTGTCTCAGTTAGATATGAAACAAACTAAAATATTGATCAATATCATATTTATTCATTTATATTTTATTTAATTTTACAATGTAAGATTACTACAGATTACTTAATAACTTTTTATTGTCTAGTCGAAGTATTTATTTAGTGTCGAATCAGAGCAGTGCAGGCGCCTTAAACTTGTTGCGCAATTAGGTGTTATGGTGTCACTTACTTACGTTTTGATAGTTGCTACTGTCGTTGAAGGTGGAATGAATGAAACGAATCACCAAACTAGTCTTTCCAACGAACTCGCTACCTAACAAAACAACTTTAAAATCAACACGACTCATCTTGGTTTGGCGGCGAAGCCATTCAAATCGACGGCGACGCGGGCGAAGTCCCGAATAGCCTCTAGCTATCCGATCCTCGGGCTAATAGTCCAGTGTCCGTTTGCGCCTCAGTTTACATTATCTCTAGGAAAATCAAATAAATCGGACGATAACGCTCACGACACGTGCATTCCGTTAATAAACAATAACATTTCAGCCTATCATCGCCTTTGACGTTTTCAATGACAGCTAAGTCATAGATATTCTTGTTTCTGTTTTGGCGATTATCTTATTCTTTGGTAAGATTACTTAGCCATGTTCAACTTTTTTTTTAATTTACATAAACCAGGAGTTAGGTACATAAAAATACATTAATCAACAACTTAAACCGACTACAGGCATCTCCGATTTAACATAACGAACTTGCATCTATATTTATTATGGGATAATAGCCTGAGTGTCGTAATTTGTGAGTATATAGGGTGTGGAATGTAAGAGAATGTCAATGTGGTATGTATGTGGTTGACGAGAATACTAACAATTATTTAACTCCAAAGAGAATTTCTTTTATGTTGAGTATAAGATCGCCTTTATGCAAATGAAAAATATCTATATCGCTCAAATCGTGGCTATTTAACCTATATTGTTTATTACTGAATTCATTGCATAATTCATATTGCGCTTCGGCAGAGAGAATAAATCTTTATTTGTAGTTAGATGTGACGGAACCCTTAAGCACAAACTACTTAGCAAATAACTGGCTACTTATTTGGTTATACTGAACGTTGTGCAATAAGGTCGTATCTTTGATTATTACCCTTCGGTTCACTGGGCTCAGTTGACTAGTAAATGTACTAGGTAAGATTTTGACAGGGAAAATAAAAAAATGTTAGAAAATACAAGCGAAACTAAAAAAGCAAGAACTGCCACTTCAACAGCAAAATAATTAGGAGGTTGTTTAAAAGTATTACCAAGTCCGTATCTAGGGACATTATTGGGTAGCACCACCCATATTCGGACCATTGAAATACCATATCAATGGTACTTCAATGGTCCGAAGCTCTGTTTGCCCTACACATGTCACTGCGGGGATAAGTAGTTTCTTTTGGTCATTCGTGCCAGAGGCATGATGGCCGTTGAACGCACCAAATGCAATTTTCTTTTTAAAAAACCACTCGCTTTTGTAGACATTATCAGCCGGCTGGAGCCTTCTGGCATTGATAGATGTGAAAAGGTCAGACGGAGTCACATTATTACTATTCACATGGGAAGTTAAACGAGCAGACACAGTTGCAGACACGTTCACACCTTATTCCAAGCGACACAAATAACAAATTGTTAACGGTTAACTTTGTTGCATTCGCTGTAGAGACCCTGGGTCCATGGTCTCCCGATGCGCTAGTGTTTGCTGATAAACTTGGTAAACTCTTTAGAGAAAAGTTGAGGGATCCGCGTGCGGGTTCAGCGAGTCAACTTGGAAGTGGTGCGTCGTAACGCAGCCATTCTCCTTCATACACTCACACTATCAGAGGTCTCGCAAGAAATATTTTATCTATTTATAAAACAAAACAATCATAACAGTTTAAAAAAACTATCTAAGTGTTACAAAGATTCCAACTAAAAAAAAAGTGTAAATGAATACAAAAGAATATAATATAATTTAAATAAGTATTTAAAAAGAACTATGATATTTTAATTAATTTATCTAATCGTTTCTTTTTTAATCAAATATCTACATTGTGGGTCACAAGGCACAGGGGTCATGTGTGCCTACGATGCACTCGCCATGTTTCCACTGACAAATCATCAAACACCAGGGCAAGGTACATCGACCCTAGGTAACGTCGTTCGAGCTCGTCGGGCTGAGGCGGAGGGATTTCCCTCCGGCGCACCTGGCAGGTTATAAAACCAAGGCGGACAGTCAGCGGTCCACCAACAGCCCCAACGTCTGCTTCATCAGATACCCCATACAAAAGGCACCCAGGGATGGTCAGCTACAAAGCAAAGCGGGCCACCATTTTACCTGAGTTAGCAACAACTCGCTACTTCTGCCGTCGTCACGCTGGCCGGTGCCGCTACATCATGGAGTCAGTAGTCTTCTAATACGTATCAGAGTTATTATGTAACTAATTAGTAATGCAAATAAAACATCTACGCGTTATTAACTATCTCATTAACTACATCATTAAAAAACTTTTTTTTTGTTCTGCCTAATTCGTATTGTCATAGTCGTTACATTAGCATTACTAAACTTCCACGTTGCAAAACGTTGTCGAGATCTAAGTATCTAGTCGTGATGATACTGTTGAAAATTCACAACTTACTATAGTATCCCTAGGCTGACGTGAAGTTTCCGGGAAAGCTGGAATAGCATCCATATCCCCAAACATCTCGCGTAAGTAAATGGTAGATTTTTGCCCTCCCAGGAAGAAATACATGTCATTTGTTTGTAGGTGCAGCTGAGGGGGCCTCCTCGCAGTCCGAAGCTCTGCGTGAGCACGGGTTCAATAAGTCCGCCAAATGGGTCTACGCAAAGCGGACGGAAACAAAGTACGGCCTCGAACCTTCGACGTGCGGTGCCCTGGTGAGGCGAGCACACGCAGACATCGTTGCATTTTTGGCGCCCAACGTCCTTTCACTACATTAGCATTACTGGGTGTTTTATTACCTGGTAGCAATTTGCCTGGTTTATTTTGGCCAACGAACGTTCCTAACTCCACTGCTTCTTTAAGGACCTTGTCAATTGGAACATTACTAATGCATGGAGCATTCACGAAGAATTTCCCTTTTCATTGCAGTGTTTTTTTTATGACATAATATGACCCGGATCACTGCCTGCTTCTTGAAGTGGTTATCGAAGTTCTCAGCGTAGACTCCGTTTTTATCATAATGGAAAATTGTTTCATGACATCATACATAAATATATATAATTATAGTTTGTTTGACAGATAATTTTTTATTCATGCAAATAGTGTCATCGATGAAATGAGTAAGTCAGTTATTTATTAGTATAAACCAAAATACATACAGGGTGCCCCAAGGTTCCGCGCATTAAAAAAAACAGCTAATAGGTCTTACGATTCTTAGTGTTATTTGTTAAGAAACTATATCAAAATTCCATATGGTATTCGAGAAAAAAAATGTTGAAGTTTTTATTCTCACTCATGTGAAACAGATATTTTTCAATGGCTCCGCCCTCCGATAAGTACGTCACTGGGTCAGTAGGCCGCGGTCGTTCAAGATCGAGGTTAATGCCCTGCAGCGTTGTTCGAAACGCCCCATTAGGGCAGAGCTAAATTATCGCTGTCTGATATTACTGGTCGAACAGAGGGCGGTCTAAGAAGAAGGGGTAACTCCTTTGCCCTTCTCTGAGGTTGTAAGAGGGATGCTATTGGTCGACAGATAATATTGATTTATCGATTGATAAGATCGATTTACACCAATTGATGAAATTTTTCGCATTTTGTTACATAATTTCTTACTCTTAATAGGGAACTTAAACACCCCCTAAAGTTTGTGGGATTGACCTCGGGCCACCCTGTATAAGAAGTGTGATCGAAAAGTGAGGTGACTTTTCAAATTTCACGGGCTACGTCCGTTCGATCTTTGATTTTTTTTTTGTTATGTTGGTACACTTAGTGTTAACATCTGTGAAAAGTTTCAAAAGTATAGCATTTTTTGTTTGTTTGTGAGAGGCATTAAGGTTAGGTGCTCGGCGATTTTCTACTGTCGGAAAACGTGGATCGAAGAGTTTGCATTAAATTTTGTGTGAAAAATGAAATCAAGTGCTCTAAAACTCTTGAAATGTTGACAAGTGGTATAAACTCTTCCAAGAAGGCCGAGAAGACACCAATGACGAACCTCGCTCCGGACGCCCAAGTTCGGTCAAATGTCAAGGTGTTGCTCACTGTTTTCTTTGATTATCATGGCGTAGGGCATCAAGAGTTCTTACCACAAGATCGTACAGTTAATAAGGAGTATTACTTTGAGGTTATGCGCCGTTTGCGTGAAGCGATACGAAAAATACGCCCAGAATTGTGGAAAAATCAGTCATGGTTATTGCACCACGATAATGCGCCAGCTCACACGTCATAGCTTTTTCGTAATTTTTTGGCCAAGAACAGCACCGTAATCATGCCACGGCCACCGTATTCACCGGATTTAGCCCCCTGTTCCCGAAACTCATGAAACCCATGAAAGGACAGCGTTTTGCAACAAGCGACTGACATCTACTGCACTGATGTCGCTGCCTCAACCAGAAGCCGTCTATATGACTTGATTTTCAATATACAGTGAAGATGATCCACGTTAGCACGCTCAGCATAAAATCATCATATCCGGCGATTGTAGCACCGAAATCGCTCTTAGCAGCGTATTTTAACACTACTTAAGTCGTAGTTCTTTTTGATTCTTAGCTAAGGCGGATTTTTATGTTGGACTTAACGCTTTATCAGTTAAGTCTGAACCTTAATTTAGGTAAGCTTTAAGTTGGATATGAAAAGTAGGTTAGGTTAGGTCAAATATAAAATATTTTATACCAAGTGGTGTAGTGAAATATATTAAAAAGAGATATTTACTAAAGCGTTATCACAACACAATTCCCCTACTATTATCGGGAGTGATAAAGCGCGCCCGTAATGCCGTCAACGTTAGGTTGTCGGTCCGCGCGCGAGTCGGAATTCGGCGCCGACCGAATTTATACAACCTGTAAATAAAAAAAATAATTTGGGGACTATCGCAGTACACATCTCCTCATTGAGTATTGGGGAATGGTCGTACATTTCCACCAAAAAATGTTTGGAGTATATATTTTCTAATTCCATGCAAATTAACATCTTAAAGTTGCCATACTGTTGTGACCTTAAGCGAGGTATTACAATCGCTTCTGATGCGAACAGTATTTTGAAAATAAAACATTTTTTTTTAAAAATATCATAGTAATTTATTATCAACATAATTCTGAGTATCTTAAAACGTTATTTGATGGTATAGCAGCCAACGTATGCCGATGAACCCGATCGACCATCCATAACAGCTTGTCCGTTTACAGAGCTCGTCAATAGATTTTTTTTTTATACGGGATATATTTAAAATCACCACTGTCCTTCGTGTTTCTTAATTACGAGAAAAACTAATAAATTTTAAGCTAACCAAGCTACGAAATCCTTGGCGCGAGTGCATCGATTTGTTCGAGACGTAACGAACCCGACCCGGGTCACGTCAAGTTCAGTTGAGCGCTGCGCGCCGCAGAAGCGGAGGAGTTGCTTCAGCGCAATTGAAAAATGTACCTTTTTTTTTTAATTAAATTAAATATTTTTTTCGTGAGACCAGCTTAGTTGACTCAATCCCCCCCCAACCAACTCCCTAAAAGCACAGTCGTGATTTTAAATACACATATTAAAACATACACAAACACATATAATTCTTTATATCACATTTATCACAAATCTAAAATTAATATTTTTTCTCCGCTAAAACGAACGACCGTCGACATTATAAATTAGAAACGGCGTCTACTCGCAAAATTTCTACTACTACAAACAAATGGCGGTGCTAATCGTGAATAAATGTCACTAAATACCAACGTGTTTTAAAGTTATTACTGAGAGAGAGATAGGGACAGACTCCCGGTGGTCCTTTGTGTTTAGGACTGGTAATTAGTGACTCAAACTGTTGAAACTACTCCGGCTCAGTGGTCGGATTGTCTGTCGGACGAGGATTTTCGTTGTTAGATTTCGAACGAAACCACAATAAACTGCTAAAAAAAAACCAAAATAATTTCAATGCAAAAACTTTAACGCTGCGTTTAAAAAGAAGTTATTTAATTTGACACTTTCACATTTTTTAGGGTTTCTGGATCAAGTCGTTACGGTGAGACCGTCCGTCGGGTCGTCCCAGGCCTGTATCTAACGGTAGGTCATACGAAGCTGTGATTTATAATACACCGTTTGTTCCAAGACCATTCCCGATAAAATCCAATTGGCGCTGTCATTTCAAACATGATTTGTTTCGACGTCATATCAAAATTCATTTTCTGAGTAAAAAATTTGTAAACTTTACGTGATAATATGACATAATTCTTGTCATAATTAAATTTGTTCTGTAAGTGGCCAGTTCCAGATACATAAATAAAAACCCTCGTATTTTTAAAGAATGTACATTCACAGCGGTTTTTTTGTGGTAATATAAACGGATCTCGTAATAGCGTCTTCGCTGCGAGCGCCCGCAGCACGGTTAAGGTTACGCTATCGTGTCGGAACATAAAACAGTATACTTTCTAGGGGCGAAAAGAGAACTAAGCTATTTATTTATTTAAAATTACATATACTTTGGAGGTACCATTCCTCCGGTGGTATAGCTGATTGGCAGGTGGTGCAACGAAGGTATTTTAAAGCCAAATTAACTTAGCTGGGAAGGGGTCTTGGGGAATGGCTTGAAGACGCTACGATTGAGACTATTCCACTGCGCGGTGAATGGTGCGCGGAAGAAAAGAATAAAATCCGACATTCTTTCTCCTAAAAATTTACTTTATTTTGTGAGAACGGTCCTTTTGTCCTTTTGAACGGTTTCTGAAATTGCTCACTAATGGAGGACCTTCAAGTAGGCCTTAAATGAGATGACATATTTTTCGCCTCAACCTTAAAGGCTCCCATTTAAGGTCATACACGGTACATTCTTCTATGAAATAAATTTTTCTAAAAAAATATAAATTCGTAATAAAAAGACGACTCGTTACGTAGAATTCTCTACCGAAAGGCGCGTTTTCAAAATAGCATATTCCCGAAATTTGTCCTCGGCACTTAGGTGGCCTTGCGCTTCCTCGACGAGGTATTGCCCTTGGTCAGATGGCTGTCGAGTAGGCCGATCATTTTGCATAGGTTCTTGTTCTGCTCGAGGAGTATCCGCTCGAGACGCTTGCAGCGCACGTCCTGCTTCTCGCTCTCCTCGTCCATCTGAAAGAAAAAATATTTTTTATTGTTATTGCTTTTGGTTAGAATCCCGTTAAATAAATAAATAAAAATAGTAGTTAAAATAAAATACACACACACTTTTTAGATGAGACATAATGAGAGCCGACCACACGCAAGACAGAGGAGAGCGCTTTCGGGAAGAGTCCACTTAAAGCGAGCAGGATTCCGCCGTCAAAACTCACACTGTGTTAAAACCAGTCATCTACGTATCTACAGGGTGTCCCAAGACCATTCCCGAACGGGGTGTTTATGCGCCATATTACGTGTAAGAAATTGTATAAAACAGTGCACAAATTTATTAATTTTATCAAAGCGCTCGTGTAAATTCCCATTAGCTAGCGGGTGCTCGGCGAAGGTCGGTCAATGACCCGGCGCGGCCTCGTTAGCGACCGAACTTATGAGAAGAGCAATTTCATATCATCACGTAAAGATTACAAATTTTTTACTCGGAAACCAGGATGAATTTTGATGAGGTCAAAACGAATCATGTTTGCCAATAGGCCAATAAGCTATTTTCGCCTTTTCACTTTTGAGACTATTAAATTATAAGCAGGATGAACTTAAAGTCCCCCTTTACAAAAGACTAGTTTTTGCTATATTTATTCAAGTTATCCTTAAAAGTCCAGAATCCTTAAAAGGATATTGCTGACTTTAAGTTCAACCTGTATAGCGACATTCAAAATGCTAAAATGGATGCATATTCTAAATGTGGAGATTACCTTGCGTGCGATTGTCGCGCAGAGTTCCTGAAACGTACCAGACGATCCGGCCACGTCGCCGTCGTGATTGAATTTATCATCGTCGCCGCCGCCATTGCTGCCGTCGTCGCTCTTGTCGTAGTCGTCGGTCTTGTTGTCGTCGTCGGACGCGCTCTTTGCGTCGTCGCTCTTCTGGTCGTTCTTGTAGTGGTGGTCGTCGTCGGTGCGGTCGCCGGCTTTGCTGTCGGGGCTCTCGCTGCCGCTGCTCTCGGAGCTGTTGTTGACCTCCACGATGGGATCGAAGCCTTTCGACGCGATGAACAGCGCACAGTCGTCCTCGAAGAACTCCCTCACCTGCGAGCGGATGAAACGTCCTTTTTTTTGAAAAATATGCAAATATACGACACAAAATATATCCAACATCAATCTAGGTAACTGCACTAAGAAAGTGGTTGTGTGAAAGCACCTTTAATAGTAACTGGATGTAAATACGTCTCCAGATATCGTAACATTGAATATAAATCACTGACCGAGTTCAGATCCAATATAAAAAGGGTGAGATGATATTAATAGTATTGGAAAAGATTAGGGATGTGTATTTTTTTTTTTTTTTTTTGTTATGGAATATGAATTGGCTGATGAGTATAAGTCTATAACCTTCCTAACTAGGTAATAGTTACCTGTTCTAAGGAAGGTTATATATGAAGTGATACAGTGCATAGCAGCGACCAGCGCAAAACCCTGAGAAAAATATAAAAATAATAAGGCACAAATATACACACTGATATACACACCCACACACACACATACACACATGAATACAATTTAAATGTTTACTCAAGAATACTTAATATATGAAAAAATAAAATGAATAAATGAAACAATTAAAAAATAACAAATAAATGAATAAACAATTATTAAATATATAGGTAAATAAATATTCGATATAAATAAATAAATACTTAATATAAAAATAGTGTTATACTACATATAGTATAGAAACATATCTTATAGTGATATATATATACATTGGGCATAAACATATTGGTATGACATATCTAAGTAAGCATATTTTTTTTTTAAACATTCTAGGTAACTTAAATAATATTTTTTACTTAGTAGCTAAAGTCGCTTAAATTACAGTCTTATTAAATTCCAAGGACGGATCCAGGAATCTTTCTCGGTGAGGGCACACGAGGGTACCCTCGTTCTCCCTCGTCCCCCAATCTTAAGAAGAGGGTCCGCGCAAGGTTTTAAAAGAAATGAGGCCTAAAACAAAGTTTTAAGCTTCTTTTGAGTGTTTTTAGACCCTAGCAAAAACAGTTTGAAATAAGGTTTTGTAGCAGTATTTTTATTTCCCAACTCGGTGAAAAAAAATCCCTAATTCTCAATATTGGTGGTTGTTTCTTCCCCCATGACCATGACCATGACTCTATGAATCCACCATTGTTGCATTCATTGTAAGGACCACGGGGTAAACTGAGAACAGTTGGATAATTTACGACCTTAAACAGATTTAAGATTTGTTTCATCTCATCGACCTAACCCTTTTTCCTTATGGAACGATGAGAGGAAGGTGCTGATATGATTGTGGCCCGAGATGCGACGTTGCTGTCACGTTTGACAGAAGTACTAGTAAAACATATAATGTCCAGTTTAAAGTGTAGAATACATAAGCCGGCAGCCGTCGTAGAATACATTCCGTCGAAATGAATTTTACGTTTATAACCCCGCTCCGGAGCTCGAGATAGGGAATTTCCATCGCACTCACAAAGTACCAACCTCATCATAGTACTTTGGCTGCTTCTTCCGGAGCAGGCCCGGCTCGCAGGTCTTCAGATGCATCGAGTGCTCGAAGTACATCTTCTTCAGCTTGACGAACTTGCTTTTGCAGCGCTCGGCGCCGTCCCGGATGTTCTCGCCGCATTTGAAGCCCGCCAACAGCATTCGTTTGCACACCTTGGAGAAAAATAACAATATCAAGGGCTGTCTGGAAGTCAAAATATAATTATCCAATCTTCGCAACCGAAGGAAGGTAGATAGATCTTCCATAAAAAGACCTACTTTAAATTTAATGGGCTATTAAGCTCGTTATCTCCGATTCTTCGGCCACATCTTCGACAACCTGGAAAGTCTCACAGGAGTCGCGGAGTTCTCTGTGATGGCTACATTCCGGAATGCATGTGTGGTTAGCCAGCGTGGCCGCATCCTAACCGTTTACGAGGTTATATAAGGCGATGCGCTCTTTTCTCCTTATCCGCACTGGCTAAGCAACACCTACCTTCTTGGGCACATCTGTATAATAAACCATCTCGAGTAGTTGGATTCTGATAACTAATTATCCTCTCGGCGCGAGGATATCACAGCACAACACCGTGAAAGATGGAGAATAGATGTAAAGTGATCAAGTTACGTGGAAGATCACAATCTGCAATAATGAGGCTGTGGATACAAAGATCTTTCTATCACTAAAAAAAAACCCATTCCAGAAAAATGTGAACAATATAAAAGTAGGTTTATGTGATTACAATCTACGCTGACGGACAGACAGACGGTTACTAGAATTTTAATAATTTTTTATCTATATATTAATACGTAAAGAGAGAACTTTGAACCCCTTTCTAAGCATATTGCGCGCACGGAGGAATGTCAGATTTGCCATAGTTAAAGTTTATATGGAGAAGAAGTGCAGAACGCTAAAATGTATCGGTAATATGTGTGACGTGCTCATTATTATTAAAAAACTGAATCCTATCTACAGATCGCAGAAAAAGAAGAATTGTTGTCTGATGCAACATACCCCCCGCCACGATGGCCGTGATGGAAATGAGACGAATAGCCTCTATGGTCTACGCTACGTTTGTTTACCTCCACGTAGAGACACTCCCGGAGCGCTTTCTTCTGCTTCAGTTTGTTTTTCATGTCCAGGTCTTTCATGATTTGGATGTACATAAGGGTGGCGGCGTCGTCGAGACGGGTCGCCCTGTGGATGGTCCACACTATTTCTGAGGGGAAAATATCAAACGTTTTTAATTCTAATCACCATCGAACACCGTCTTTTAAAGATATATTGAAGAGTTTGCTTAGTCGGTATGTAAAAGTGGACTCGACTAGGCCAAATATGTCTGTGCTAGATGGTGGTAATGAAGTGTTAAAAATGGTATGACTATCTGCGGATTCAAACCCGAGACTTTTGGGTCAGTAGTCAACGTCATCACCACTAGACTACCACTATTTAATCGATAGTATGCATAGTTACAATACTGGGTTGTTTATCCGACAAATTTTCAATGTGCATTTTATTTTCATATTTTTGTATTGGGTGAAAACATAAAAGTAGAAGCGCCGTAAGTGATTTACAGCGGATATGACAAAATCATGACACGAGCGTCAGTTAAAAACTAAGCTCTGCCCCTCCGCCCGGTGCGAGGCAGCGATTGCGTCGGTGTTAGTGTGTCAGTATATCATCACCAATACCGTTTCGATGCCTGAAAATGGAAACGCTTGGCCGTGTGGAGACTTGATTACTATTGCTAAAAAAAATAATAATAATAAATGTATATTTTATAATAGATTGTTAAATTTGTAATCCATAGTTGTGTTTTGAAGTTTTGTTGTTGAATTGATTGTGAATATGATTTTCCCTTTTAAATCATATTGAAAAAGGGTGGCGCTCGACTTGTTAATGCACGGTTAGTTAAAATATTCCTGAAACGCCCTAAGATTCGTCTGGTCCAGATCACCAGACCCGGAGCAGCTCAAGTGACCACCATCAACTAGGGAAAAGGTAGTACCCGTAGGTTGGTGAGAAAAGGTTGCGATATTTGGTCGCGTCATCGGGATTTTCCTGAACGTAAGGACCTATTTTTAAAAGGCACCTTTCGGATGACCTGGAGGTAACGTTACACAACCTTGTAGAAGCGGCCTTATTGAGACCTTCAAGAGTGGCCATTGCAGGCATTTAAGTAAAACTAGAAACCGTATCCCGTTTCATGCTAAACAGATGGCAACATTAAAAATATAAAATATCGTCTAAATATTTAATAATATGCAGACGAATTTCGATATTCGTTAGGTTAGGTTTTTTTTGTCATGCATTACAAATATCTAAGTTCGTCTGTATTGCAAATATTCCACTACTGCGAGTAGCACTCGAATAATGCTCAAATTACCATAAAAAAGACCAAGACCATTCCCGTGCCCCAAGACCATTCCCGATAAAAAAAAAACAGCTTATTGGTCCTGCGATTTCTAGTGTTATACGTTAAGAAACTATACTAAAATTTATCATGGTTACCGAGAAAAAAAAATGTAAACTTAACGTGAAAATGGTAAAAGGATCATGTAATAATGTTTTTGTTGTGAGGGCTCAGCTGTCGCCGTACACCGGAACTGGCTCGCTGACCGAATTGACACCATCTGTTGAAAAATATAATCAATTTGGTGATGATTCTTACTCATAATAAGTTACACAACCCCCCCCCCTCCACTTTAGTCTACGGAAATGGTCTTGAAATAACCTGTATAAATCACATTTTTCACTTTGACAAGCACCTGGTAGCTGGATAACCTGTGAACGGTTCGCTAATAATTTATTAAAAGTTGCAAGCAAAAGTTAAAATTAGTAATATTTGTTAAAAACCTTGTTCTTTACTCATTTTGGAGTCCAACTGCGGGGAAACGGCCGTCGAATGGCCGTACGCTCCGTTGACGGCCTCCTGCGCCATGACCGGTTTCGCCCCCATGCGGATGGCCTTCGATATCAACAGCTCCGCGTAATTTATATCTGCAAACGGGAACGCAAAGTGTCAGCGGTCATATATTATTTGTTTTAATATTATTGTTACAAATGAAATATTCGAACTGAGATCGTGGTAGTCTAGCGGTTAAGGTGTTGGAGTATTGGTCCACAGGTCGCGGAGGTTTGAATCCACACACGGTCATAACATTTTTAACGCTTCATTACCACCATCTCCCCTGTACATTGGGCCTTGTTGAGTAGGGCCAAAAAATAATTGTTTGTGACCTAAGTCATAGGCAATAATTGTAAAATGTTGCTTAAATAAAGTAATAAAAAAAATTGATACTAAATAAAAAAAACACCTCCGTAATAATCACAACCATTACACGCCTAAATTAAATTATCGTTTTATTTTTGATTCTCTTATCGACTGATTTTCATTATGGCATTTAAGTTCATTCAATAAAAAAAGAAAGTGTAGTTTATTGTGTATAATAAATTATTTGTGTTATTCTCGCCCGGAGCGGATATCTAGTTGGTAAAATAAAATTCTCAAGACGAGTCTATAGATACGTATCTAACTTGGGATACAGATTGTCCCGGAAATGTAAGTGTCGCTTGCTCGGCGCAGGTAAGGGTAAGAGAGCAAGTAGGTATACGTGACGCCTAATACAACTGCGTATTAGGTTAGGATGCAGCCACACTGCTTAACCCGCACTAAGGGTTTATTATGCACTATTTTTATTTATTGTAAATTAACTACTCGGCTAGACAGAAAAGTAGTCAAACATGGTTTGACGTGTAATGGCTCAAGTTTACTCGGCATTATGTAACAGTGAAACATTATCAATAAATTAATATGGTCACACCCATCATAATCATTACAGTAGTTTCGACATGAATGGCATGGAATTTGAATAGTATAAATAGTCTGTTGGATGAGCAAAAGTAAAAACATAAATATTTGTGTGCTTAATGCTTAAAGTTGCAATTCGACTAAAGTCACAATTTCAGATGGGAAGACACAATTATAAAAATATTTTATTACTCGTCTCATACACCAAAGCACGGTTTTAAATATGGGGACATAGTTGCCTGGCAAACCACCTAGATTTTTCTTTCATAACCGAGTAAGAAAAAAATTCTAGATGCTTTTAAAATGTGTGTCAAGTATCTTTTATTGATATTAGTGCATAAAATCGTCAAAAAATATACAAAAGAATGAAAAATTCTTAATATCCAACTTGATTATTTTTAGGAAATATACAATTACTTACTTATATAAAACCAAAATTAGTGCAGTGCATTCAAAATTTCACGGAGATTACGAGGACACCAGAAATGGATATTTCGCACTTAAAATGCCTTTAAAACGACATTTCCAATGAAGTGGTGAGTTTTTTTATGTGCATTGCTACTAGGCCGCCACATTTAACGGCTTTTTGATATATTGACTGAATTTTTTTCACTTTCCAATATGGTATATTAGAGTAAAGGCAATTGAAGGTGTTGGATAAGTGAGTATTGTGTTGTTGAGTGCTTTTGGGAAGAGGACCCTGAACTAATAAAACCTTTTGCCAGTATTTGGTAACATCAAGAGAACGCTAAAATGTATAAATAAGGCGACTGCGGCACTCACCGGCTTTCATCTTGCACTGTTGCACGTCTGTGAGGCGAATATCGTAGGCGAGATTTGTTCGCGTGTCCAGAAGGCGAACAAGCTTCGAAGGTTCTTCTCCCATCGTACTGTTCATTTTCAATAGCAAACAAAACTTACTTTTGTGCAGATCCCGAAAAATATAACAGTACTATAAAAATTTTGAACGCCGCCCACGTTAAGTAATTAAAAAGAAACACTTATATCAAACTATAGAAATATGTACATATAACAAAATTAACCTGAAAAGTTGAAAACAAACACTTATAACACAATTTGACATTTCATAGGTTTATTGACATTAGACACTATCTTCTTCTTATTAGAATTGATTATATAGTGTCAATCAATGTTTATTAGGTACATTCTGCCAATTTCTAATTTTACATTTAATAAAAAAAAAACATTTTCAAAATATTATTTCAGGTAAAATTAAGTTATTATTTCAGTTTTTTATTTTAAATTTAATGGTGTAAATTTTATAATAAATTTATTAAACGTTTTAATAAAATATTTTTAGCGCGTTGGATATATATTTCAATATAAATATGTAATTTAGAAATTTGGACCTCGGCCACAATAATCATATTTATCATTAGTCATAACAAATAAATGACAATATTACTAAATTAAATTTACATCACTCCTTTGCGGTCTTTCATGATTCACTATTTTCATATTCGTTACCTATGTATTTACTCATGTAACTGTTGAAATACGAGCGGGCGTGTTATTGGTTTCAGAAATTCAGAATGTTTATGTAAACGCCTCAATACAATTAAATATTTACTTAGTAGAATTATAATAATATTAAACATTCAGTACTATCGACGTTTAAAAAAAACAGTTCATTCGGATATTGATGAAGAAGGTTGTGGCGTAAAATTTTCACGTAAAAGCTGTAAAGTAGTTTTACATATAACAAGGTTGGATGAAGTTTCGAAGCTTTCTAGTATCGCGCCGAAATCACTTTCGCTGACACCAACTAATGGTCGCGCGTGACGTTCCTTGAGACGGACGCTCCTTTAGCCAAGCAGCTGCCGACTGGACTTGGAACCTTCGAGATCGCGTTACATGATTCGTTCGAAACTGAAGCTGAAGTAGCCGTCAGTTCTGTGGTATATAGGAATGGAAAAGCTTGCGGATGTCGTATTGTTGAATATTCTCACATATGCGGTTGCATGTATTTACATTCGAATAATAAATTAAAGTTTGATTATTGCTAGATTAAATATTTTCAAATTGATAAAAGAAACAGTGAATCTGTGAAATTCTATTACATGAATATTAATGTGTTATGTTTACATAATTTTAAACATATTTCCATTCGGAAGCATTTACATTTTCACGATAAAAAGTTAGATATATATGTTTCAGAAAATAAATATGTGAGATATAATATGTTTATCAAGTTTTTTTTATGCTATGATGGTGATATTTATCTAAATTGTATTGTTTTGTCAATAATTATTATTGGAAACAATCCATTCAACAAAGTTTACTTATTGGCATAAATGCCTTCACTTTGCCATTAAGAAAGGTTATATAATATTTGACAATATTTTACACTAAAGAGGACAGGTGAGAGTTAAAAATGCATTTTTATAAAACTCAGCGCTGGGTTTAAACCGACATCCTGCGCTCTCAAGTACAGGACCTCTTTAGAACCTTTATAAATATTATGCTATCCAGCACTTTATCAAAAAAAATAATATATATATATATAACATATAAAGGAATATATAACTATATATGTTATCAGTAAAAGAGATAACAATGGGTATCTCTAGTAAAACGTGATACTATAAATAATTTTATATTACAATTGCTGAGTTCAATTAACTACACTAGATTAGCTAATGCTTACCGTCCAACATTCATTAACCACTTATTTAATATTTTTGCCAAGTTGTGTGAATTATTAATTTTAAGAGATTCAGGAAGTATGTTATGAATTTTGGGGCTATGTACTTAAGAGATCTCTGCCCAAATGTGGTAATCATTTTTGGAACTTGTAGATGGTCGTTAGCAACTGCTCTAGTATGGTGCATATTAAGATTTTTACTAGTATATAATATTAGACTTTTAACGTATAATTGCCTAATATCTAATATAATAAATTCTACATATAGTTTATCCGAGGGATATATATAAGGGAGTTTGATTATCGTTTTAATGACAGCTCTTTGTGCTAAATTAAAGAAGAAGTCTGAATCTGTCCTTCAGTTGTCACTTGTCAGTTCAGTTTTGACTGATTCAATTTCATAAAATCAATACCGGGTGATATATTTTCGCGTGACTTTCCGATTACTTCCTTAATTCACATACAAGTCAAATAAACGCTACTCGGTGAACATTTTTACGCTGTAACTGTAACGCTCAAATTCAACTAAGTATTACTTAACGTAAGTCTTTGTATCTATTACTTTTAGATATGATTAGAAGGCGTTAACTTATAAAATGAAAACTATGTGTTGTGATTAAAGCGACACGCCAAAGAGAAATTCTTATTAAGATTTTATATATTAAGGAGTTATCAGACTAACAAATGTTGTCTTCCTCACAATCTCAGCCATTTTCGACCCCTACAGGACGTTATTGTTATATCAGTAACTAGCTTTTACGAGCGGTTTTGAAGTAGAGATACGGGAACTACTGAACCCTTTCTTCCAGAATATTTTCGAATATTTTGCAGTTGTCGAATTTGCCTATGATTATGGGGCGATTGGTAATTGTTGAGAGGGGGGAAGGACAATGGATTGTGAATAGCGGTCCAAATATAGCGTTTTTTGTGAATACTTAAATATCGTCGACTCCTCTCTTGAGATGAATTTCTACTGCTAATTCTATGGACTTTAAGGCAATATCGGCAAATGATTTGTGCTCGATGAATAATCGAATGCTCTGAACATACATTTCGGACAGTCCGTGGATTAAGTGATGACGTTTAAAAGAAAAAGAAGAAATGATCTTCATAACTGATGTTAGATTAAAAGCTACGAAGAGGCGATTGAATCGTAAGAAATCCCGCACACAGCGCACGCCGATCGATCAATAACACACTCTCGTTTCAGATGGGCGACCCGTGGATCGTGCAGCCCCACGAGCTGGTCAAGTTCACGGAGCACTTCGAAAGGCTCGGACCGATCGGCGGTCAGCTCGGCGGCGAGCAGGCGAAGAAGTTCATGTTGCAGGTTTGTTTTTTATTTAAACGGCCAATTACTCGCTCATTGAATCTTCTTCGAGTAACACCTGTGGTAATTTTTATAGGACACAACCATAGACACATTCATTTCTCCATACAAACGCTGTAGTGTTCATTCAGTCAATGAGATGTAAATATCTCATTGACTGAATGAACACAAGAATCGAGAAAATAAAACATCAGTGAAATTGATTTATATTTTTGTTTGAAAATATCACGTTTCTCATAGATCTTAGCTAACTCTTATACGGAATAGAATGATTTATGGCCGCGCACAACACAGACACAGCTCTTCGGGAAGAGGCCCCTTAATGGTAGTTTGGATTAGGTTTTCTTTAGCATTAGGTTTTTTCGTGTAGGTACTGGAATATGTAATTTCACAGTACAGATATTTACAGAATTTGATTATATTTTTCTAACGGACACTTCCGTATTTTTGAATTTTCAAGTATTTTTGAATATATTAGGTTTTATTTTTTTTTTCCTTCAATTTTAAATAATTTAATTGTTTAATTTACAACTACTTACGACCGTTCTAAATTAATAGTAGCGACACCTCGCGGATAGTAATTTAAGTAGAACAGTTACATCTTGTGGTGAGTAACGGAATTACGTAAAACGTCTTATGCTTGCTAACCGAAGTATACAATACCATCTTGTAGCGAGTAACAGCAGATTATTAAATTTTATGATTTACTTCTTACAATGTAATCAAGTTACTACGGCGGGCCGGGCACCGGGCGGTTCGGGCCGTAGTTTAGAGACCCCTGGTCTATACCAAAGAAGAATTGTGTGCTTGTTTCAGTATTAACAAAAAATATAATTAAAAGAATGTAAAGTTACCTTAATAGACATTATTTTTATTATACATAATATATAGTTGTTTCATAACTATTCTGCGAGTTGTAAACCCAATGTATGTCAAATGTTACTTGTCTGATAATTTCGTTGCAGAGTCAGCTACCGCCGCCGATCCTCGGTCAGATATGGAACCTCGCCGACACGAACGTCGACGGCAAACTCGATATTAAGGAGTTTTCCATCGCCTGCAAGGTGAGATTTCTTTAAATATAATTTATGTCGGTAGACAATTATTCTTTTTTTTTTTGTTCGCTTATAGGCTGCGCGACGTCTTTACACCCCGAGCCGGCCGGCGTCTCATAGCGCTCACTCGTTGGCCTACGTGTATACACGTCAAGGTGCCGTCATTCATTCGAAAATTGCCGCTCAATTATCTGTTTATCCGATCGCTCTACTATCTATGTCATTCGATTCACAAATACCCAATCACTGGCTAAATACTGATAAAAAAATAATAATCATAATCATTAATTTCTCTAGGTTATTTAGTGACACGGCGGCTTAATCAATTTTTCATCATTAGAAAAAAAAAATCTTTTTAACCGTACCGTACCTTAACCGAGTGACCAGAGTGATATTTTCTACTAGAGAATTTCATGGTGAACCAGATGACACCAAATTTGTGGCAATTTGACATCCCAAGCCATCAAAGCTGAGTTTTCTTCACCACGGTGGGTTTCAATAGAAATAAATCACTACGTACGCGGTTTGCGCGTCAACTTTTTTTGGCAATAATCATTTCGAAATGGGTTAATTCATCAAAATTAGTATAGTTTAGTATTAAAGCCATCGAGATTGTTTATATAGAGTTATAAAGGTAGTCGTCTTCAACTCCCTATATGTGATACAGTTGAACACTTGACGTAGAGTTTATGTGACAATAAAAAAAGAAAAAAAATCCAATCGGTGCAAAATTTTGTCAATTTTTCACCGTATTACTTCTTCCTTATTTTATGTTTATAAGTTCGATGTTAATTTCTATGAATTTGTTCCCGCATTTTCCTGAATCGCATGAAGCTAGAAATCGTCATGTGCCCAAATAGAGTAGGTCATCAATCTATCCGGTGAAGCGAGAGAGACAAATTTGACACTCACAAATATACTCTCATTCGAGGTGCTCCTGTCCGAAGCTCCCAATAATTAACTTTAAACTGTTTAAAAAGGTTAATTGTGCACAAACTATTCTCCGCGAAAGAATCTCAATCGTATTGATATTGCATTTTTTAAATACGTTATAAAAGCCTTCGCTCCCAAGGATCGACTCCAATAGCGAAATGTTTGCGATGTCAGATCTCAAAGATTTCACCGCCGATTTTAGAATTTTAACGTTTTAATCGAATCTGAATAAAAAATATTTTCTTTATGGGAAATCCCATATTAATTTTTTTCGCACGCTATTTGTTCGAATTTTAGACTAAGAATTATTTATTTGAAGTTGCTTACTGCGGTTACTGTAGTGTTCGGTAGTAACCCCCCCTCCGACCGCCTAGCGGTGGGAGGTAAGACGGTTGCGATGCGCGGACGCAGCGCGCCGTCGACAGTTGAATAATCGCCTACCTTCGATATAGTAGAGCTCGCCCTGTCCGCAACATTATATTGTAATTATAATAAACGGAAGTACACAAGCAAAGTCGTGGTTATTACTTCGAACCAAACAAGTGGTGACGCCGGGATCGCCGTGGCGAACCTCCGCCACGTCGCCCCGACAGACATCATAGTTACTTAGTAGTATAATGAAATATTGTTGGAATTAGGCGACAGTTTACGCATCAGCTGGTGAACGGTGGGTCTTAGTTATCGTATGAACGATAGCGTTGGAAAAAATGCACCACTCTCGCATCTCACCGCACCCTACCCTCGAGAGTGACATTGCACATTTTAGTACACGATGCATTGCTCACTCCATTAGGGGGCACTAAACGATTTCGCTATGGACGTTAAGTATTTATAGCATGCTACAACATGCAGCCTTTGTACCGCGATTTAATTGAATTTGCTCTGTTGCAGATAATAAATTTGAAGCTGCACGGAATGGAGGTGCCGAACGCGATCCCGCCATCTTTGAGCGCGTCCATCAGCCATGTTGGTAAGCTGCGACGGTAGGCGTAGAAAATGTGGTACGATCTACCACGATTTGTCCTCAAACGGTACCGATTATTAAAATTTGGTTGACTCTGCATTTTTATGAAATGAACTATGATTTTCTCGATTCTTGTATGTTAGTCAATAAGATATGTTTAAGGTATGGAATAAATTAATAGTAAAAAAAACATTTAAGTGCTTGAGTATACAAAACCGTTAAGTAGTTCCTTCATCTGGAGCCATTCCTCGGTGTAGAACCAGGTTATGCTTACCATACAAATGCATTCTCATCAAAACTGAACTAACATGTCAATGATTTGAAGTATTCATTATGATAAGGCCAATATGCTTTACCTTATGACAACATGAAGTGAATTCAGTCTTTTATCTGAAGTGACTTCAGATTCGAAATGTTTTGCATTTTCGAATGTATTCATGATCAAAAGTATTAAAATATCTTGGAATGACATTTTAGTACATTTAGACTTTCACGCGAATTTATATTCCTCCTTCTTACTGGCCAGTTAAAATTAATATAAACTCATCTATCAGCGCAAATAAAAATATCTAAAAGAATGTTCAGTGCCACGTTATAATTATTATAAATTGAATTGATTCCGTCACAAGTTGGTACGAGTAGTCAGGGGGAAAATGCCTTTAATGATACCTGTAGGGCCTAGCTGAAAGACGTCTGGTTCTGGTTAAATAATTTACTACTACAGTTGATATTATATGATATCTACAGGTGTCAGCCATTCTTGTTTTACAATAATTATATATTTTTCACTTATTATTAATAGACCACAAAAATATAAACATACGAATAAAATTAAACAGGGAATACCAGGAAGTATTGGACCTTGAGGTTCTAAAGAAAGTTTCTATGAGGACAGTGAAGTTGTTAACTTTAACTACAGTACAGGACTAGAGGGAATACTATAGTAGTTCTGCAAAGGTACTTAGGGAGTAATTAACTCCCATATCCCCTATCGAACATAGGATAACATACTAAGTACAATAAAGTTATTGAAATGAATGTGATGTGAAAATTAATTGTGATTTTATTCGCAGGTGTGTCGAAAGTCCTAACGCCTCCGCAATCCCAGCTGATCGCCCCCGTTTCTTCCCCGCCGATGATGCCGGCCGTTGCGGCGCCGCTTATACCGAGCGTACCGCTCATACCGGGACCGTTGCCGAGCAAGCCCATTTTACCGAGCGCACCTCCGATGTCAAGGTACGGTCGGCCAATACCCAATACATTCCCGAAGGCTTAAGCGGTGTTTATGTTTCCTATTACGAGTAAGAAATTATATAAAAAAAAAGCTAAAATATTAATATTTAAGCGCCGGTGTGAATTACCTTATATCTCGATCTTCCGGAATACGGCTTTTTACCGGTGCCTGCGTCGCAGCTGACGGCCGCATGATTTTAAACGGTCTATTATTATTACGTAAAGTTTATAGTTTTTTTCCTCGGATACCATGATGAATTTTGATATAAAAACCAATCAAGTTTAAAATCGCAGTATTAGTCTTGGAATATGGTGTATGGGGCTGTTCTTGCGTTGTCCTGTACAATTTCATACATAAACATAATGTGTTTCAGTATATCGAATTTGCCGCTGGTATCCAACAGTCCTCTGGTGTCTACGGGCTCCATCGCCGCGAATGTTCCCCTGGTGGCAAGTGCGCTGCAGTCGTCGGCTAATATGATGTCGAACGCTCCGCTGGTATCCACCTCAATACCGAATTCGGACTCCACACCTCATATCCAGGTAACTTATCAAAATAATCACGTAAAAACCGACGAGATCGGAGGCGTCGACGAGGGAAAAATTTACGCGGAACACCAGTTCTCACTGGACTGTTATTTTTCTCGATTATTTCCGGGATATTAATATACTTGTTCGAGTTTAAAAGAATTATTGTCTTAAAGAAGTATAAGAATTTGTTTCTATGTAGTTTTAATCCAACCGGTGTCGAGGTCGCATTGACGAATATATCCACGAATATATAATATAGGTTGTTTTTTTTAGAGGCGTGGTTTTCAATCTGGCACTACTTTTTTCGTAGTTGGTGTTTTTGACAGCTGTCACTTGATTTATGCTCAGTTTGGTTTGCCATTTCATAATTAATAGACTTACTCCTGAACAACGTGGCGTGGCCTCCAAGATCGTGCGATTTAACACCGCTGGACTATTTTTTGTGGGGTTATGTGAAGTGGCTTGTCTACGCAGATAAGCCGGACACGATTAACGCCTTGGAAGAGAATATTCGGCGCGTTATTGCTGACATACGGCCCAACTTGCTGCAAAAAGTGGTTGAAAATTGGGCCACTTACCCGAAATCATTTTTAAAACATAATGGCAAACCCTTATCTTTATAATAAAACTAAATTCTTAGCCATAACATCAAATTATATGCGTTTTATCTCTTCTTGAAAACCACGCCTCTAAAATCATCACCCTATATAATAATTTTTAGTATAATTTTATGTTTTATTTATTTTTTACTTACGTTCCTATTATTATATTATTACCGTAAACAGAAATACCATAGATACTTATGGGGAATCGTCACTGGGGCCGTAATATTATTTTTTTAAAAAATAATACAGTATATAAAGAAAAATTAAAGTAATAATAAACAGAATGTTACTCCTATATAAAATTAGTTAGAAAGATATTATAATTATATAAGAAAAATATGTCCGGTCTTGTTTACCAACAAGTGACTATTGTCGAGTAAACAAAGCACCGCCGCCCGCTGCAAAACATCAAAATTTAGGATACGAGGATTTCAGCAGCTTGGAGTATATATATATATATATTAGAATAACTATGTAATTCGAAATAAAATTTCATACAGAATACTTTATCCAAATTATTATAAATACAAATTTATCATAAGGTACAAATTACCTAACCATAAATCCCGGAATTAACAGCAGGCCTACTGGTTAAAAAGCTTATAGCTTATATGTATATTTCCTCATATGATCCTATCGAAATCGGCGTGCGTTAAGTAATGTTATTGTTGTCTTTGTTTATAGAGCGCGGCGAGCGTCGGTGTGCCCGTTTCCATTCCAATTGGAGGCGTGCAAGTCCTGCCGACGTCGGCATCTCAGCAACTTCTCGCTTCCCTGGGAAGGTAATGTTTTAACCGGAGAGCTGACGACCGTCACGGTCATTTTATCAGTCACTGAATTGAGAATTATTCCATTGGTTCCTGACGGACCATTTTTCTAAAACCTTCATGGGGGATCAGTCCTAATATTTGTAACATATTAATCCATGTTTGAAATACGATTTCTCGGAAAAACGTTACCAGGATCATATTAGTGGTATATTCCTGGCTTTTTTAAATAATGGTGCAAATGTGTCTGGTGGAAATCTACCATAACCCGACTGACGAAAACCAACTGGAAGGAGTGATGAAGGAGGACGTATACCAGGGAGAGCATAGCATAGCATCTTGATCGAAATTTTGGAAAAAGAGTGCAATCCTCGACATAGTGACTAATTAAATTACCTAACCGAAATGGTTGTCAGCTCTTGGACTATTTCAACATTTTTGTTCCCCCAGTGCCGTGTGTGCACACTTATGTGAATACCTTCGATGTGATCGAACGCAAGTTCCCGTGAAATGGTTCGAATGCAATCATTTTAAGCCCTACTCAAATAAGTATATATTTTCCGGTCAGCCCTGGATCTTTAGGAAAATGACGGAGAGATAGCGCCTACCTGAACCCATTTTTCTTGACTCCACATAGAAAAATTAACTCAACTATTAGGACTATTTCTAGAGAAATTGAGTTGAGTAGAAAGTCAAGTTGCGATTAGCAGTGGGCAAACGCGATCACATAACTGAGGTTACATTATACGCTATTTCAAAATA
The DNA here is from genome assembly GCA_020383195.1 of Neomicropteryx cornuta. NCBI lineage: Eukaryota > Metazoa > Arthropoda > Insecta > Lepidoptera > Micropterigidae > Neomicropteryx > Neomicropteryx cornuta. Next base: position 5,040,783 of record JAHKQU010000031.1, read on the forward strand.
GCTTAGTAGTTAAACAGTTACAAAATAACTGCGCAATTTGTAGCTGAACTCGGCACCGCGCTTCATTGTCATGGTGTCGCTTGCAACAAGATTTCCATGTCACTAAAGCTGGAGTCTGGCCGGACAGGATAAAAAATAATAGGGCGACTGCCAAAATAGTTACGGCCGGCGATGTCCATCTGTTTAACTTGTGGACACCGTACATAGCGATGTGGTAAAAACCTAATTATTTTATTATTATTAACATTATAGTAGAATGAGCGATCAGTTTCAGCTGATGAGATCATAACTTTAGTCTTTAGTCTTTAGTGTATTTGTCGTTAAAATAGTCAAATGGATTCACTGACGCTGCACTGAGCGCTCTTTATGGAAGGAAATGCTTCTTTCTATCTGTGTTGGATCCGGTATATATTTCATATTTTGTTATCACCAGTCCCCCTTCGATGGGTCCGATGACATCCACACCCATTCACCAGCAGACCCTCGCGGACCTGTCGCCGCCGGGTTTGATGGACCAGTCCGGCATTATGTCGCCCACGCTTCTGTCGCCGGAGTGGAGCATACCGCCGCCTCATAGGTAAGCGTCTGTTCTTCCACGCTAAGCAAGCAGCTATTAAGCTGATATGTTCATATCTCATTTCAGTTACTAGCGATTGGCCTAGATTCAAGAAATTTATCAAGGCGGCTCTTGAACTGGTTTACACTCATAGCTTCCACAACTTCCTGCGGTAGCCGATTCCAATTATCCACAACTCTATTGGCGATGAAGTTCTTCCTAGGATTAGTGGAACAAAGAGATTTGGATAACTTCTTAACATAAATATATCCTTAATGTCCAGTTAACACTTCGTAAGTCTCGATGAGATCACCACGATCACGTCGCTCCTGTAATGAGGTCAGTTTTAACACACACCGCCTTTCTTCATATTCAAAGCGTCAGGTTTTCGGGTATCTTTCCGGTAACTGTATGTCTTTCATAAAGTATGGATTCCATATTTGATACCTATACTCCAGCAAAGACCGTGCATATGCCTTGTAGATCTCTTCAGCATTACTTATGGGGACATGTTTCTAAAAGATTATTTTGTTAAACTAGGCCAAATGTGCCTGTCCTAGAGTCAGGGGAGATGGTGGTAATGAAGCATGAAAAATGTTATGATCTCCCACTCTACCCACTGGACTACCACAGTCACAATTGCTATAATCGAGATTTTTTTGTGAGGTCACAGGCTTAAGTTGAGTTAATTTAAAAAAAATAGCATAAACCGATGCAAAGTCTGGCTGTTGGTCAAAATACCGAGTCGAAATACTGAAATCTTACTTCTTTGGAGAGACTGTCTTGTTAGCAATCCAGTGATACCCGAGAAACTCCATACGAGGAGTGAAGCCGTGTCTGGAACACAAGAGATACCTCGACTGTGCATCACACCAACCCTGGTGCCATTTCCGTGGGTAAATTAGTAGTTAATTAGAAATTGAGACATACCCAAATGTCGATCTCTCTTCAGCTCAATAACGTGTCACGATGAATCTATTTCAGGTTGAAGTACACGCAGTTGTTCAACGCGACGGACAGGAACAAGTCGGGCGCCGTCTCCGGCCCGCAGGCCAGGGGCATCATGCTGCAGAGCAAGCTGCCGCAGGCGACACTCGCGCGGATTTGGGCGCTCGCCGACTTGGATTCCGACGGAAAACTCGGTACCTAACATTTGTTCCCTCGCTAATATTGTAACGATAAGGTGAGGGTTAGGTTCAGGCAGGGTCATCAAATAGTTTATTGAGGTTACACACTTATTCTAACCGGTTTCTAACTCCTTATAATTTGATTAAATTAATAAATTAATAAGTAAGAATTTTGACTTGATAACAAGATGAAGACTTGTATGTTAGCTAACTACCTAGACGAGGTGTCAAGTCCGAGAGTGTGGTAAAACAAGACTGAAAATCATTGAAATCTAATTCATTCTAGTTGTCTCTAACGTCAATGTAAAACTTCCAGTTAAAGTGAGTACTGTGGAGTTAGCAAAGTCGCAGGTGCAAGAAATGTCAGGTTAAATATTTTGTTGATGTTGTTGTCCAACACTCTGTAGTTAAAGAAAAAAGGTCTAAAATAACAATTAAAGTATGATCACCAACAAAATACCGGAAAGCACGACGTTGCAACCCAGTAACCGTACCCATTGGCGACAATGGACAACGGGTAGTTTCCCGCGTGCAAATATTTTAATGTAGAGCAATTTGATCAGGAAAACACCAAACGTATTATATTTTTATATGAATTTTTTTTTTAGGTATATAAAAACAGGTTTAAATTCAAAATTATTTATAAAACTGCGCAGTCTGTGAATTGGCACGGTAAGCTTTTCTCAGCCGCAGTATGCGATGGCGGGATTCTACTGAGAACTGCTTATTGCCTTGGCCAAAGGTGGCGCTTACGTGATGTGTTATTTTTAGGATGCGACGAGTTCATCCTGGCGATGTACCTTTGTGAGACGGCGACGCGCGGGGAAATCATACCGGCGAAGCTGCCACCCGAGCTCGTGCCACCCATGTTCAGGCAAGTGCTGGATCCATTTTGAAGTTTCTGCGTATTACGAAGTTTTAAAATGTCAACGGTCCTATATCCATGTCATCATATCACTGCATTTCTATTAATATTTAAATTAAATTATTTTAAATATTAAATTAAATTAAATTAAATAATTTAAAATAAAATTAAAAAAACTGGTGGTAGCCCCCGCATGGTTTTACATACGGATCTGAATGTGTTAACTGATTTTATTTAGAATTTTCAGTTTTCAAAATAAATAATGGGGATATTTAATTTTTTATTACTTACATTTTTAAATTACTAAAGTACTTTATTTTTTTTTATATTTTAAAAAATAAAACAATATTTTATTGAAAAAAAAATGGTCTCGGGACACCGTTTATTTATATAACTTCTTTATTTGTGCGATTTATTAATTGGATATGCGTTTCGCCTTTATTAGAATGGTTAATGATTTATATTTATGTGACATTATTACAGACGCGACTCATCGGGGAACCTCATCGGCGGGCCGTCGTTCGAGGACAAACGCAAGGAGAACTTCGCGCGCGGTCAGGCGGAGTTGGACAGAAGACGCGCCGTTCTCGCCGACGCGCACATGAAGGAAAAGGTCAGTTGTATCCCCGAGTTCTATCTTTATTCCGTATTTTATATGTTCTTTATGTTGAATATTTATTTTAACGCATATAAACTTGAGTTGCATTCATTTGTGTGTGTGTGTGTGCTTAAAAATATTTTTTATTGTTATTCACAGGGTTTTGCGAAGGTCTTTTATACTCACACTGTAGCACTTTAAAAATAACCTTCCTTAGACAATATTTACAAATAAAACAAAAATAAAAACATGAAAATATAAATTTTAAGCTTTGATTTTATGAAAACGATATAATATTCAACTAAACTAGGAATGTTGTCCATGGTTTTGTAAGTTGGTTCAATATTTTAACACAACGTTGCGAAACTCTCCAACTGAATTGAAAATTGATCCATTCCGGATGAAGCGATTCCCAAGAAAAATCCGGTTTATTTGGTGGCCTGGGACATCCGATTGCCACCGATGTGTCATCTGGTTCGCCGTGAAATTCTCTATGAGAAAATATGACTGGTCCCAATTTTTTTTTAAAAAAAAACCATCTTTATCGACTTTTTTACGTTGTATACCCAACTTTTCACCATTTTTGATAACTTTTATAACCTATGTGCCACTTTATACTTTTAAATATTTGTGAAATTTATAAACTATACATTTCTATGTATAACTTTGTTTAAATAAGGGTGGTTAAAAAAAAAACCAAATGATACGCAGCTGTGTTACTAAATAAATAGCAGTATTTAGTGAAGATGATTATGAATTTTTATCAGTATTTATCCGGTGATTGCGAATTTAATGGCATAGACAGTCGAGCAATCGGATGAACAGATACATCATAGATCGCACGATCTACGATGAATTGTTTGCTCAATTTTTAATGTTGATGCGAAGTTTAATAAATATTTATAATTTTTTTCCATCCAACCGCTAAGGAAATTGAGGTACGTTATAGCTAATATTAAATTGACAATTTTAACGTAATGTTTTAGATTTTTTTTTATGTGATGGCACTTATATTTTATAAAACAAAACATAATACTTTAATTCTTACTGAAATGTTTGTAACTACTAAACGGTTAATCGTAGAAAGTTGAACTTTGGTACGCTGATAGAGCGATGAGTATTTTTTTTATTTTTTTTTTATATATCATGTCAATAAGTGAGAATAAAAAAATCGACAAATCCCCATTACAGATTGATAATATTTTCACTGATACCCAGATAAGCTGTCATGGTGTTCCCGCCTGTAAACGATGAAGTATTACACGATACAGGATGTTTGGTAGGTCGATGCAAACCTTTTAGAAGACATCATTTAGAACATATTTAGTCTTACGTACCGTCATACAAAGTTTCGCGGTTTACGAGATATTTACCATTTTGAACTTATTTAAAATAACGCCGAAAACAAGCAGTTATGTCAATTACACAATAATGAAGGGTAGTTTTAAATTACTCTAATATGTATTTATTCTGCACAATGTGATAACGTTGGGTGGTCAAGTACTTTAAAAAAAAAATAATTTACTTTAAGTATCTTAACACGAGCAGGTATCTAGCAAATTCTTGGAATACTAATAGATTAGGACATTGGTGCGACGTGCCACATGCGAGTACAGCGTGTAATATGTTCTTAATGACATCTTCTATCAGCTTCTAAAAGGTTTGCATCGACTTACCAAACATGCTGTATAAAATTATTTATTCACATGCGTCCTGCTTTAATGAAACATTCTCTCTCAGGCGGAACGCGAGAGGAAGGAGAGGGAGGAGATCGAAAAGAGAGAGAAGATACGCGCCGAGACCGCAAAGAGGGAGCAAGAAGAGTTGCTGAGGCGGCAGCGGGACGAGCAGGTTTCAATTACGTCATCTTGATATTCGCGTCGGATTCTTTGTCTGTCGCACGCATGGCTGTCGGCCGTATATGTGTCAAAAATCAAGATTTAATAATTATTGCTTCTATACTTTGACCAGAACCTGAAGTCTCACAGCTAGGCCTAACAGGCGTCATTAACAGCATCTCCCTCCAGGTTACTCTGACCTGTGCCTGTGGTACGAACTTGTTATGGGTCGCTTCATTTCCTATCTCCAAATTATTTAACCAGAATCTGACGTCTTACAAGACACGCAAATGAAACAACACTGACATAATATTTTAATTCATAATAATTATAATGTGGCACTGAACACTCTTTTACGTGTTTCTATTTGCGCTCATAAATGAGTTTGTATTCATTTTAACTGGCCAGTAATAAATGACCAGAATATGTTTTTTGAGCGCTCTATCGGACTGTCATTATTTCTTTAATCAATACTAAAAATATGATGACTTTAATGTTAAATGTTTATATTATTCGGTCAGCTTTCGATGTAATCTAAACGGCTACGGTTGTTTTTCACGAGCATCAATTTACACATAAAACTCTTTCGCATTTGTACTTTTTGAGTTGAATGTATGCATTAATGTATGACCCTATATGTCCCTATACGCCTTTTATGCTCGGGCATCGACTTACTGAACACCCTGTATATTCATCAATACTGATATTGACGCCTTTTTGTGTATCAATCTGTCGTTTTCTTGCAGGAAAAGAGAGACGCAGCAAGGAAAGAGATGGAAAGACAATGCCAGTTGGAGTGGGAAAAGAAAAGGTTTATACTTGAAGTATCTTACGCGTAAGAGCGCTCGAGTCGTACCTCCGCCCGTATTACTTTAATTGCCGTAATACACATTTAAGCATTGCTTATAAAAGATGTCCCAAGACCAATCCCCCAGCTTTGATATATGTTACGTCCTAACTTGCCAAATATCTACCCGACAAGTCAGAACGTCTTCCCTAATATGGGTATGCGGGTTCGCCTGGGGCTTCGGGTTCAGGTTGCAGAGGAAACGAGTTTTTGTTCCGTGTCCAGATAGTACAGTTTTATTCAAACCAAAGTCGTTAGATCTCAGATTATTTGATACAATGTCTATGCACTATGAACTCCAATCGAGACGCGGTAATTGATTGATCCATTGTGGGTCGTTGCGAGTCAAACGATCCCCGCGTAATGCGCGCTCGTCTCAGGTCGCGACCCGGCGCGGCCGGTGCCGTTCGGTGCACGAACGTCACAATATACAATTTCTTACTTGTAATAGGAAACACCCCGTTAAGTCTTCGAGAATGGTCTTGGAACACTCTGTATACTACGGAGGAAATAAATTGAGCTAATTCTCAGTTTTGCCACGGAGATTTAAAAATAATAATGACTCGTTTGAAACACCATTTATTATGGAACCACTTTTATTGGTATTAGATGTCGTGCATTCAATAGAAGAGTATGCTTTAAAAATGAATTTTTTTTGTCAGGCTCCACGAAGTGGAGGCAAAACGGACGGCGCTGTCGGCCGAGGTGGCGGCGCTGAGAGGCGGGGCGGCACGCAGGGTTGGCGCGGCGACGGCCGCGCGGCAGAGGGCCGCGGGACTCGCGCGCGACATCCGCGACACCAGGTAACCCCAGGGCCGTATTAGTGTAACACTAGATGATTATCTCTCGTTAACGTTCGGTAAGGTTAGAGATAGAGTTCAGACCAGCATCGCCAGTACTTTATTGAAGTTTCACACAATTTTAAAACTGCCAACATTGCAAGAGAGACTTGAACCTGGTGACCTCATTGAGTGACCTCTCAAAAACCCATTTCTCTACAAACGCGAGAAAATACTTCTTAATTAACAGAATCGTTGACATGTGAATCAACTCCCACAATCAATCATCGAAGCCAGAATTTAAAAATAAACACTGAATCCAGTCATCATCAATGAAGTTGTGTTCTTGATATGGGCAAATCAGCTCTAGCTGCTCGCCCATTAACCAATAATACACTCTAAATAACAGGTATTAGCGTCGAAAGTAAAGCATTGTATGTTAGTTAACTACCTAGGGAGGTGGCTAGTCGGAGAGCGCAGTGAGTAAAGACTATGATTGATATCAAATCGTCCGAAATGCAACCCGGAAGTCCACAAAATGTGATAAAAGGAGAAGGTGTCAAATACTTTGTGACGTCATTACAAAAAAATACAAAAAAAAAAAATGTAAACTTTTAAGGTTGATTTGGAGTACTTCGCTATCCTACAAATTGCTAATGAAAAAAGATTTCGAATTAAAAAAATATTATGTTTTGTTTTCTATGTAATATCAACTGCTTCTGTACATTGGCCAGAACCTGACGTCTCACAGCTAGGCCCTATAGGCGTCATTAACGGTATTTTCACCCCAGATTACTCGCGCCTGCGGTACCAACTTGTAATGGGTTTAATTCAACATGAGCGTTCTTTTAAATGTTAAATTTTAACTGGCCGGTAATAAATAATATGTTCCGACAACCGTGCTGTTATATTTTTGAAATTCGAAATGACATCTATTAGTACAAAATGTGTGACTTCACAACAGGGAGGGTCATACGACTGTGACGACCAGTTGCAAGGACGAGGGAGGGTTTAAAAACCATATTTGTACGGAGTCATTTATATCGTTAATATAATATAATAATCGGCCCCTTAATATTGTTTTATCAATTCTCGCCTAAAAGGTCGAAGGTTGCAGAGCTGAAAGGAGTCATTGATGGAATGCGCAGCACCAGGGACGTATCGATGCAGGAGTCCTCGCAGCTCAAGGCCAAAATCAAGGAACTCAACGCGAAGCAGATTGCCCTCAATCAGGAGAAGGCGCACATGGACGCGAAGGTAATGATACAGTATCATCAATGAATACGTCTAGAAATTCACTCCAGTACTGGGTGAGACTTCGAAAGTCTTAACGTAATCATTACAATACACTGTAACCAAAGACCAATGGAAAAATCCCTTTCGGCACACCGGAAGGCGGAGGTAAATTTCACCGGATCAAAATAGGGAATAGGCGAACTCCAATTGTATGAACTTGTATCAAATATTGCGCCTCAACCCTTCGTACCCTTGCGCAGCGAGAATCCCTCTTTATACTGTGCCGTAAGGGTTGCGCATATCAAAAATTGTTTCAAACAAAAGTTGTAGGGAAATCATAGTCCTACAGTTAACATTTTAAACTGATTCGATACTGTGCCTATTAAGAGAGGTATGATTTTTTGAATTTTGAAAGCCAATTTTTCCACCCCTGGGCCAATGGTTGGTGCTATCAAAAAAGTTTACTTAAGGTAAATTTTAGACCATTATTTGAGGAATAAAATAAAATTTAAATGAATTTAATATCTTATATACTAAGAAAGTTATAGCAACATTTCACTTTTTTGAAAAACCCTTCCCATTTCCGGCTTTCTGTTCTGATTTTGCCCATTAACGAACTTGACCGAGATTTTGTGCCCTTAAATTGTATGTATCAATTCGAAAGTGATTGGTGTGAAATGGCGGCAGCTATCGTGTCCATAAGAAAGTGATATAGATAGATAGATATAGTCCGGAAGTCACGACATGGTACCCATTGCAATGGGTAGCTTTTCTGCTGAAATATACCTAAAACGGTAACGTAATTTAGGAACTAATATGGCGGACGAGACATTGAATCTTCCTGTTTATAATCTGTAATACTTTTCAGGCGCGCACTGAAACCTCGTCTGAAGACGGAGTGTTTTCAAGCATGGAGATCGTCCTGAAGCAACTGAGGGAAAAGGTAATTTTAATATTTTTTTTATATTGATCACTTACGATGATTTGAAGGTGAACAAAGACCATATACGATAATCGTCAGTATCTCGTATCTACGTCGTTAATCTTCCGATAGCTAGTTTGACGTAAATCGGGGTGTCCGTGAGAATCAATTTTCTGCTGGAGTCGTGAATCATGCCGTGTTTCCAAAGGGAAATAGCGATCCTCACTCCAGCATAGCTCTTTCGCTCTGGGCTGTAAATTACTCAGTTAAACTTACAGACATCGAACTCGCGATCTCCGCAGGTACGGTTTTTCTCTGACACCAGACGCGCCGTTTCTTTTCTCTTCGCCAACACAGTTAAAGGCGCTGACCCGAGGAGTGCACTCTTCTTCTTGGGGAAAAAAACCTGTTCACACACGAAAGGACACAGCACGGCGCACACGTCCACACAATAGGACGGTTTTCGAGAGAGAGAGTGAGGGTAGGTATTGACAGCCTATTTGTCGCAACACTCTCTCTAAAGCATAAGGGTGACATTGTCTCCGTAGATTTAACCTGTTTTCTGTGGAAACATCTGATATTATTTTGTTACAGATAGAAGCGGCGCAGCAGGTCGTTGACGCGAAAAAGAACGACGTGGACTCGAACAATAGCCAACTTAAGGAACTCAATCAGACTGTGGCCAAACTCAAGGAAAAGTGAGTTGATTTTTTATACAGAAATGGCGGTATACAGAAATGGCACGATTTGTTCGTCACTATGTGGCGGCACAGTGGTATAAGCGCCTGCTTCTAAATCCCGGGTTTGAATCCCTAGTGAGTCAAATGTGGCCGGGTCATATTTCGCCGTAAACTTTGCCTATCTTAACATTCAGTAACAATTCAGTTACGGACTTGCGAGAGATGTTGTTCGCCTGTATTGACTCGCATCATAAAAACAACGATGAGGTAGTCGGAACTGCGCCCAGCGGTGCCTCCGACTCCCCACAAGATAAGGAGTTATGCTGTGGCTTCACACAATACTAATTGTAGCATTCATCGTTACCCCCATTGGCGCCTACGATCAACGAATACAAATAGTACCGATTTGTCACAGGATAAAACCATGTTAGGAGAACTATAAAATCAACATTTTTATAAAATAAAATTATATAAAACGGTATATATAAGTGTTGCAAGAATGCTCTGGTAGTTTATATTTTTTCCCGTGCCTTATAGAAGGATTAATGGCGTTAATTTTCTTGTCAGATGTGAGATTATCTGGAAATCGTACGAGGACAAGAAGAAACTCTACGAGGAGAAACGCTCGGCGGCAGCAGCCGTCGACATGTCGACCGCTTGGGACACCGATCCTGGTATGCATAGAAACCGTAGAACGACGCTTGTATGACGGCGTCCAGCTCGTAAATTATCGAAGCTATAGTTATTGAATTTGCTTTGGATTCTCTGATACGCCAAAGTGAAAAATAAGTGTAATTTTTTTGAGTTAATTGTATCATTATGGGTCTGTAGGTAGGTTTCTATCCTATCCTGTAGGGTCTATCCTCCCGGGAGGTCGCAAAGCCTTACTTGGGTGGTTGTAAAGCCTTGCTTGAGCGCGGTCGCCAACAAAGTAGAAGCCAAAAGCATGGATAAGTCCTTAAGGGTCCCACGCTACAATATTTACCGTTGACGATAACTTTAGTTCACATGGGTCGGATGTGGTGAATGGCACTAATAATTTCAAAGATTCCTTGCGAAGATGTCAATCTTTGTCATGACGTCACGCCATCAGCAACACGATCTATAAGATTTTCTTTTATCTTTGTGTATGAAATTAAATATGTCGTCGTTGAAATCACTGATATACGAGTAATATAGTAAAAATGTGGTCCTGGGGTTCGTCAGATTTTTTTACTCGTAAAGCGGTCGCGAATCCAAAAAGGTTGAAAATTACCGTCGTATAGCGATAGATATATATAGCTTCAGTATAGTCCAGCTCATTACAGACAGGCAGTTCCGATTTTTTTAGAATTTGCTTACTCGTCTTTGGTGAAGTAAGGACTCTATACTTGGAATCCATATTCCAGAATCGCGGTAGTCTTGTGGTTAAGGCGTTGGACCACTGACCCAAGGGTCTCGGGTTCAAATCTACAGATGGTCATACCATTTTTAACACTTCTCCCCTGACTCTAGGACAGGCGCATTTGGCCTAGTTGAGTAGGGCCCAAAATAATTGTGTATGACCTAGGTCATAGCAATTATTTTAAAAAAAAATAAGAATTGGTGTTACTGGGACACTGTATAGTGGACAAAAAGCATTATACCAAATAAGTCGGAGATAAGGGTTTAACACACTGGGTGGTTAGGATTCAAACGCTCTTCATAGCTCTTCCTACTTGTTCCACCTTTGAAATTCATCTCGTGCTCTCTCCATCTAGTATAAGATGGATATATACTTCACGGAATAGGTTTTTCCAGAGTCGTGTTATGTTCGTGAACTTTTCTGTTGCAGCTGCCTCCGCTTGGGGTGATACCGGCGCATGGAACGACGACGCGTCAGCAGCAGTCGAAGAGGCGCCCGTTACGGCGGTCGTCAGTCCGGGCGTCTCGAGCGCTCCCGTCGCCGACTCATCTTCGGCGGTGGGCCGCTACCGGTGTATGTTCGAGTTCGTGGCCCGTTCCGGCGACGAGCTCTCCCTCCAACCCGGAGACGTCGTCACCAGCGGTCCCGCGCCTGCGGCCGGCGAACCCGGATGGAAGTGGGGCGAGTGCCGCGGCGCGCGCGGCTGGTACCCGGAGGCCTACGTGAGTACATTCATATTTTCGTTGGAATCCATTCAGTGGTTTTGAAGGAGAAGAGAAATATGCGAAGGCAACTCTCATCTATAAGCGACGACATCTTAATAATGCGATCTGTTGACAGGTTGAAGAAATACAGTCCTCCGGCGACGTCATGACGCTTTCGGCCGAACCTGAAATTTCCGCTGAACTGAAGACACCTCTCGAGGGAATCGCAGAGGTAAATGATGGGTTTAAGTCATTACCTATTCCAGTTGCCTATTAATATAGTTTACCGATCTCAACACCGTACAAGTTGTTCCTTCAGGCAACGACCTTGCCTTGATCCACATCAAGGTTTCAACTAAAGTCATGGTCTAAACACAGTTTAAAGAAGAGAAGAGAAGAAAGTTCAGTCTGAAGTTTGTTGTGTCTAAAACTATATCTTGCCGATTAATTTTCTACCGGGTTTATTTTACACATCACAAAATACTTATCAAACTTTAAGTCGGCAATTGTACTTTTCAATTCCTTAATTCAAAGTAAACTCAAATAAGGGTCCATCAGATGTCACCCATCAGACTCGTATTAAAATAGAACCCCGCCGTGATAAAGTTCTACGAATGTGGCACTATCTTTATTAGTTTTCGCTCTATGACAAAATTTACAAATCCCATGCAGGTTCCCGAAAACGTAAGCGAGTCGTCAATGCAAGAGCCAACGATGCAATCCGCGCCCGCGGAGGCGGCGGAGGCTCATCTGGCCGTGTACGCTTACACCTCGGCGGAGCCCGGCGACCTGACGTTCCAAGCGGGCGAGGTTATAATGGTGACGCAGGCGAGCGGCGATTGGTGGACGGGCTACGTGGCGGACACCGCCAGGTAATGTTTCCGACTATCTGATGATGGTGTACTTTTGAAGTACTCCAACGCTGAAAGCGTCAAGCGTAATCAGAAAATGCCTAATAAAACAGTCAGAGTGGGTTCTTAAGCGGATGTAGTGTAACTCTCTTATTTATTTATTTATTGATTTTTATTTTTACATATTTATTAGATAATGAATACCTAACTAGACATTGCCCGTACTAAGGTAGGCTAATTTTAATAGATTGATTAAATGCAATTGCGCTGAGCTTTTTTGTAAATATAAAATAAAAACTACGAAAACTAACATTGATATACATACACGTACATGTAACGTATGTATTTATTAATATATATAAGAAGCTAATATATATAATTATTAATAATATGCTACTATACAATTAAATTCTTAAATTTCTAGTTGATTTCATTAACATGCTAATTCAACTATTTTTTTTAAAACACATGGCTTTTGTATTTCATGATTAACCAATTCTGGCACAGAGCGTTTCTGTTTTTATTTTCAGAAAGAAAGAGTTACGACCACGCCGGGAGATGTTGATGACAGCTATTTCATATAATGCAGCATTTTAATATTTACCCGGGAATAATTCTTAGTTTTTCTTATAATCCACATAATTTACGTGACTTTCATTTATTTACAGGTCGGGCATCTTTCCTTCGAACTACGTACAGAAATATGCGAATACAAAAACGGTAAGTCAATCTCTAATGATAACTTATAAATAAATTTATGGTATTCTTTCATGATTAGTGTCTGAATCAGATAAATGGCAGTTTGAGAATCTTGCCTCATAACCAACGATCTTTTAAAACATATAGATACGGCAAGTCCACATATTTTGCGTCGAGTCCACTAGTCGCATATGTCATCGCTATAAGTCTCTATCCAGCACGGCCCGCAGGACGGGTCGGGGGAATCATCCGGTGGCGTGTTTAAACGCGGTCGGTTTAATGAGATGGCGTATCTTTTGTTTTAAAAGATCGTTGCTCATAACCTATAAATATGAAGCTGTCAAACTGACATTTGGGCCACGACAAGCGTTTGTTGCGATTTGAGGTTATAATGCAAACGTCATTCGCAGAACTAGATCGAAAATAAGCTACACTAATACACGAATAAATCACGATTAATGAAAAATTGTTAAAATTCTTCGTTTGTTAAAAGGATAATTGTTCAATACTAGCCCAGCCCTGTCAGATTTGTTACTTTGAGGGGTATACTTGATAAAAAAAATATGTTTTCCGTTTTCCTATGGATAGAATTACAGCATTTAATTAATGTTCGCTCGAAATGTACTTTACGTTGATCAGCTAATTTTTGCCGTGCACATGGTCTCTATTATATTATCTCGTATATTTGATTACACCGAAATATCGAGCAAAATTAAACGAGTCAGCTTCTTGAGTAATCGTTTCTAATTTTTATTGGTGAATTTTTAAAAATTGCTCACCCTCAAAATATATCTTTGTTAGCAATTAAATCTATTACAGTCTTTGGTAATATTTTTTTTTTATTTATTTATGTATTCTGACATAATTAATTTGACAAAGAAATAGAATTATAGTAGTAGAAATCACAGTTATTAATGAATATTACAAATGCACCGGGAGCGATTAGCACTGCTATATTTTGTGCCCTACCTTCTTTTCCAGACTATGTCTGTACTAAGGAAGGCATTGAATCGTAACGTTGCTTGGTAGGCCTAATTTCTTTGTCCTTTTGAGTAAGGGGTGCGCCAAGGTGCCGACTTTAAGACCACGACCCAACCGTGCCGCGTAAAAGAAAATTTGCATCATTTTACTTGTATATATGAGTTTAATATAGCCTTATAATGAGTCTTTATGAAATCCGTTTCATCTGATAATTCTCTAGCTATAGGAAATTTATTTATTATTTAATGCGGAATTTTGTTTCGGAGAATTTGAAAGTCATTTTCCCGAAAAAAAGGACGTTTAATATGAGAGATATAAAACTGAACGTTGTAACTCTTTTTTTTTTTTAATTTCACGGCCACTTCAAATATTATTTGTTTTAATAGTGATCAATGAAAATTATATGAACAACACGTTTTGAAATCAACAGGAAATCAAAGATACACTCTTCGGAGAATCATCACCTTTCTCGGCGATGACGGAAACTCCAAATACTCTCGCCAAAACCCCCGAGTCTAATAGGGCGGCGAGTATTTTCGTCTATCCAGAGGAACGGATCGATGATGTCCCTCCGCCCAAAGTACTCAAAGAATTATACTTTGCATACAAACAGCTTGCTTGCATATAACAATCTAATATTCAATTTAACTGCATGCGTTTCGAATTATATCCCATTTTGTCTTTCGATACGGATCCGTTGAATCATCAGCTAAAAAATATATTTACCGATTATGACATACCGAGTTTTCTATTTCCGTCTATCGAGGTCAGAAACATTGCCAGTTCGCCTAAAACCTAACCTAATCCAAAGTTGAATTTTTACTTTAATTCTATTCCACTCGAGTGCAAAGAAATCAGAACTGAGCGCACCCTTATATGAACTAACCCTCATTTTAAGGGTATGTTTTGATATTTAGCGCTATAATTAAAGTGAATAAATTTTTTTTTTTTTTTTTAATACGAGTGTCAAAAAAGTTAAGCGATTCAATTTCTTTCCACACGAGTGTAGTAATTACTCACCCAATGATACGGATTTTAACGTTGAATTATTTCGAGGGTTCGGAGACGATCACACGACCTGAGAGTTTGACACGTCCTATATCCGCATCAGACGGGTGTATCTCAAACTCTCCCCCGAGGACGGGATATTTAATTCTTTTATTTTGAAATAACCCATAAAGAATCACACCTCCAATCAACTTTATAACCTCAAAAATAATTAATACCTGGAAAACCATACTTGTTTACATCTGACGTTTCGAAAATGATTACTTCCAATCGGCTAGAACTAATACTGAGATCCGTTGGACCGATTTGCATGCATTCATGAGTTTCCACAGATCGTATGAAAATATATTGAAATCTCCAAGCGGGAAGTTAGCTATAAAGTTTATTTGCAGAGAAAAGATTTTTTGATGCACACAATAGGCTATGGTTGCTCTCTCCGTCATACAAAGGGTGCAAGGATGACTCGTCACGACAGACTGCTAAACCGCACCCATCATTACTTTACGAGACCGCAGGTCAAAATCCATTTGTTCTAAGTGGGTGGAAGCATTAAATTCAAAAGACGGCACGTATAAATAGTTTATTTCTACACCAACAGGAAAGTACAGGTTTCGAAGACACATCCCCGTTCTCGGCTATGGCAGAATCGCCTGCTATACTCGCCAAATGTACCGAAAATAAAACGGCGGCTAGCGTATTCGTGTATCCGGAGGAAGGGACCGACAACCGTCGATCCAAAGTATATATACATTGAACAAATCAAAACTAACCGTTTTCATTAAAACTTTTAATGCTTGCAGCTTAGCTCCTAACAAAACTCATACGAAGGGTGTCCACAGGTGAAGTTGTACCCTACACCACTAATCCAACGGGAAGCTCGTCTATTTATTTCGTCTAATTCAAACTCAATGTCGCTTTCGTCACCTTTATTTCATATATTTCAAGCAGTTAACATGTCCTGGAAAAGTCTCCGACTCGTCTACCAGATGTCTTAATTTTCAGGAACCATTAGGTCCAGTAGAATTATCTCCTTAAGGCTGTGTTCTCCGCAGATTGTACTATTTGTAAGGTAACAGCCGGAGGATAGTGGTCTATTGTATGGTATGCTTCTTGCGGTAACGTCTCCTTTGCGGTTCTCTATAATGCTCAAGATTTTGAAGTATCTGTTTAACCTTATTACAGGAGCGACATGATCGTGGTGATTTGATTGAGACTTACAAAGTGTTGACTGGACATTAAGGACATATTTATGTTAAGAAGTTATCCAAATCTCATTGTTCCACTAAACCTAGGAAGAACTTCATCTCCAATAGAGTTGTGGATAATTGGTATCGGCTACCACAGGAAGTGGTGGAAGCTATAAGTGTAAACCAGTTCAAGAGCCACCTCGATAAATTTCTTGAATGAATGTAACTGAGTTAGTTATGACAGTATTTTGGGAGACGGGTACCACCATCGTGTTTCTGGTCTGGTCATCTCAACTTTTATCCTTTCTTAGCTTCTATACATTCATGTAGAAGAAGCTACTATCCCCGTTCCTTGGAGAATTTACTATTAAATTAATCAGAATTCAATAAACAGGGGACGGTTCAGCATATCACCGTCACCCTGATACCTCCTGATGTTGCCTTTTCTTGTTTTGCATTCAGCAGTTGGACGTATCGTTCATCTATTCTACGAGTACAGTCTGAGTGTATCTGTAGTACGAATTCTTGCCGCTAAATGCTGATGCAGAGGTCAGTATATCTCTGCACGGGGCCGGAAGCTGAGCGGATTGTTCACGGCACGCGGCACGAAGCTGTACTTTATGTCAACACCATCTCTGTATTATTAACTACATCCATTACAGGTCCATATCTCCACAGTCAAAGGCTTTTGTCCAATCTACAAACATCATTATTCGAGGACGGTTGTCACCCTTTGCTCTTTTCAATCGGTTTGCAAATTAGTATTAAAGTCTCATCGCAATCTAACTCGTTCTCGGGGTTCTACACTACCCGGTCTTCAGCTACTGCAGTCCATCCAGTTACTTGGTCATATGATATAAAACATACTGTCTGAGGGATCTTCACCCTGTCGCAAAAGCGTTTATACTAGTCGTGCGCGTTATAAGGCGACACCGTTTAAAGCGTTACCTAAACTGGCTCATGTTATGTATGTTAGCAGATATGGGGGTTTGTTTACCCCCCTTGTACCACGTCCTTTATAGAACTATGGTACTTTTAAATCCACTCATAGTTCGCCCTCTAGTCCCGTACTGTAGATAAAGTTGAGTATCTTTTTGGGTGCGATGGTTCTAATCTCTTCTGGCTTGAGATGGTTGCTTAGAAGCTGGTATCTTTTGTAGATGAGAGGCCCACATTCACCCAGTAGGTGTATAGGGGTTTCTGTGTTCTCTTGGCAGAATCTGGACCTGTCATCTGCATGTGTTTGTTCAGCTTGCAGTGGCCTTAGTTGGTTTCGGCTTAACTTCAATAGCTCCGAGAGTCTTTTTTGCGAGAATCCTACTATGAGTTCTTTGGCTTGCTTTTGTCCGGGCAGTTCTTGCCAGGATTTTTGGCTTTGGTTTCTAGCAGTCTGCTGGTGGTGCTTTTTGCCAAGCCGCAGGCCGGTTCCGGGCCTATCATAGGCAATCTACCACCTTTCTGGCTCATAGCGGTGACAATATCGCGTTCATTCACAGCCATAGCTACAGAGTCGCGCTCAACGAAGTCTCGTTGCAAGCGACGCCGCGCGCCGACGAGTTTAGTTACAAATAACGCAGTTATTTTGTAACCGTTTGAGCATTACGCTATTTTGAAATCGCTTATAAGATAACCTCAGCTAACGTGATCGCGTTAACGCCCACTTCTAGTTTAAACTGTCGAATATTCAACATCGTTTGGTAATCTCTTCCCGTTGGATTTAGCGGCAGGGCTATCACGGCCCGTGGCTTCTCGCCTAATTTAAATTAACAGCATGCGTTTTTAATTTTCCCATTTAAAAAAAAAATAACTTAAACCTTGTCAGATAGAGAATACGACATTTAGGCTGAAATATGTGGCTTATTGAAATGGTTTAAAATCACGACAAAAAAAAAACCTCGCGAGAATAATTTGATTAATTTCTCGCTGGATTTTTATAGGTTATATTTTATTTGTCCCCAAAGCAAACAGATTTTCGCGCGCGAGAGGGAGAGGTAAATAAAGATACAAATATGTTTTGTTTCACCTCTCGTTGAACCAACATTTAACTATATTCGAAACTCCAGTCAGTCCACTGGGATTTTTTTTTTGCCATCACAGCGTTTAATCAACTTTAAAAAAAAAAAGATAGATTTTTTTTACAATGTCGTTTCAATATGCCTCTATTTTTTTTCACATTATTGTAACAATATCTTACTTATAATATGAACTTGGAATGTAATCCATTTTTTTTTAAATCCTTCAGTTTGCTTTTTCAAAATCGCATTTAACCACTAAATCTTTTTTAATCTTTGATAACTTTCAGGGAATGAAAAAATGCATTTCATAATTATTATATTTATTTATTTATCTATCGTTTATTTGTAATACGAACAGTACGAAGAAAAGTTTCATACAATTGCGTAAAAAGTTGACTTATAACAGGTTTTCGCTAGAGAACAGAAATTACATGGAAAGATTAAAATTAAGATTATTTTTTTGCAACGTAAAACATTCGCAAAAGAGCGCTGTCGGTTAACAAACAAGATATTGTCTGCAAATGATGAACGGCCTCGTACCACAAGACATAAATAGGGCAGTCGGAATGGTGCTCGACTTTATTGTCTTCTTAATTATATAATATTACGAGAATTTTTTTTTAAATTAAACTAGCGTGACCGTACACCAAAGCCATTACAATTACAAATGACATCTTACACAAACGCAACAAGTGGTATTTAATTTACAAATTAAACAAACGAATAAATCATTTTTTTAAAAACAAACAATTATTTTAAACTCTTAAAGGCTTAATTTAAAAAAAAAAACAAAGATTTGGCGTCCACGAAATTAGCATTATTGGTTTTAAAGTGGTTTTAGATTGCTCAACTGCTAAACTGCTTAATGCCAGCTCAAGTTTCTTATAAAGGGGTGTTTATGTTCCCTATAACGTGTAAGAAATTGTAATAAAAAAATGCAAACATAATCAAAGCACTCGTATAAATTCCCTTTTTGCTCGCGGGCGCTCGGCAAGGCCGGTCAATAACCAGGCGCGGCGCGGCCTCCCTTCCGACCGAACTTATATTATCGCGTAAAAATTTTTTCTCGCAGACCACGATGAATTTTGATATGATGTCAAAACAAATCATGTTTGAAATTTGTCCGATTGCTGTTTTTTTTAATTGGGAATGATCCTAGAATACGGTGTATTTTGTAGGTCGAAAAACATTTCGTTTAAATATATATTAATGGTGACATGGTGTGGTAGTGTGAACCCACCCTTAGTGTGGGTCAGGGTATGTCCGCACCCTAACCAATACCTGTCTAAATTTTAAAAATTTAAAAACAAAGAAATACGTAGGATTGAGGTAAGATTTCTGAATATTTATTTTTTTTAAATTTTCTATAATACCGTTTTCTACTATTATTAATTAACATATCATTTTTTTTTACTGTCAATTTTGCTCCCTTTTGATTAATTAATTAGTTGCTTTTGGTTGATTAATTGACATCTAATTATTTTTAAATTTAATGATTCTGCTAATTTAAAAGTTAACATTGTTTTTTATCATTACATTGTATTCAAGTTTAACACTGTATGTGTATACGGTGTCCCAAGACGTTTCCCGAGAAAATAACCATCTATTTGGTCATGCGAAGTATTATTTGTGAAGACTGTATATCAAAATTTATCATGCTTCCTGAGGGAAAAATAAATAAATTTAATAGTTCTTGTAATAGATTCTTTGTTAAGCGCTAGCTGTTACGCGTCATAGATGAGTTAGCGTAGGTCATAACGTAGGGGATAAATTATTTCGAATTTCCTACTCACGATAGGGAACACAAACGTCCCATTAAGTCTTCCGGAAAGGTCTTGGGACAACCTGTATGTTGTTGAATTGGCATCGTCCATGGGAGTCGATCCATGGAAGCTACGCGTACATAATCCCGTATACCTACTAGGTTTCCTTCCTGTACCGTTCAAGAAACTGTAATCGGAGTTCGTAGAATTTTTGTATACTACTCCGGCCCTGGTTATGCTATAGTCGCTCCACATGCTCACATACAGATACACAACACAGTTCCATTCTATAGTATTTTTCCCATCTCACTGAAGTTCGCTTCGGTCCTTCAGAATCGGTGCTGCGGACACCGTCTAACTTCGTTGAATGCTTCCAGGAGGCGAAGGCCACGACGCCCATATCGACGGAGGTGGCGTCGATCACGGAGGCCGCGGCCGCCGTAGTCCAGGCGGCCGACGGCCAACCGGGACAGGCCGTCGGGAGCAGGAGGGACTCCGGGAGGGATTCGTCGCTCGGCGGCAGGAGCAAGAAGGAGGTGGCGCAGGCCATCGCCGCTTACACCGCCAACGGGTGAGAAATGTTATAATAAATTTTAAAAAATCTGTATTTTTTATCTCGTTAAAATCAACATTTACCACATATTGAATGAGACTTGTGTTTTATATGAAATAGAAACCGAATAAATAAAATCTATATATTAATATTATTATTATTATTATTATTATTATTAGTTTTAGGCAGGCAGCTTAATTTCATAATATTAATTTAAATATTATGTTTAACACATTGATATTTCTCTCGCCGGTGGATAGTCCAAGCCAAACATACCACGCAATGTCACGGTGCCGATCAAAACAATGACACTCTAAAGGTCGATACCAAAAAACCAATAGTCAAAAGGTCGACAGATCAAAGATCGACAAATGTTTTCTAGTATGAACAATACTCAATAATTATTGAGAATTAATAACAGTACCCACCTAACATTGAAACGTCTACTTAAAGTGTGACCTTTTTAATTAAGGGAACATAATTTGAGTTAGATAGCCCAAAACAGTTTCAGGTTTGACGGGATATACAATTCAACGCACCAAATGTACTCGGGCACTTTTTAACAGCAACCCTCGACAGCAACATTAATTAAAGTAATCATGCGGTGACATATGTAAAACTTGCATTCTCAATACACCCGTTGATCGGTTACATTTAACGGACAATGTTTCGACCTGTCAACCTTTTGAACGGTTAATGTTTCGACCTGTCGACCTTTTGAACGGTCAATGTTTTAACCCGTCGACCTTTAATGTCACATCTGCTGCTTGATAATATTCTGATTCCCTCTTTAATTAAACCTTATATGTTTATATAAATTTTTTTAGAGCCGAGCAACTGTCCCTGCAGAAAGGTCAGCTGATTCTGGTAAGGAAAAAAGCGGACAGTGGCTGGTGGGAGGGGGAACTCCAGGCCAAGGGACGGAACAGGCAGATTGGCTGGTTCCCTGCGAGTTATGTCAAGGTAACGCTGTGTTCTATTTAAGACATTCTCTTTCAACATGAGCTTAGTAGGGCTAGTCTCAAAACTTGAGCATTTGTTTAATGCTATAAAAACGTTCAAACTGACTCCTCTCGCTCGCTAATCGCGTTTTGAGACTAGCCCTATACGTGCCGTGGAAATTACCGATGTCGGGCCAATCATGAGATGGTTGAGAGGAATCAGTTTACGAACAGATTAGGGATTTGAGATCTTTTTCCATATCCACTAGAAGTGACAAAAACTAGATTGCTACCTGATTCTTTATAAACGTGTGAACTCTATTTCATGAGGCGGAGACTCGTGGAAAGGGAGACTTGATAATTTCCACGACACATTAGAATTTTTTTATGAACAAGTTAAAAATTATACGTCAAAAACATTCAGTTTTTCGTTATCTCAACTTTTTCTTGTAACTTATGGTAATATTCTGCAATACATTTGCGTAAATGATATCTGACGCATCAACACCATTTACCTTACCAAATTGACGTCATCCCTACAATCGTTAACAAAAAATAAACAGATAAAAAACAGATTTAGTTATTTTTTATTGTAAAACATATTTTCTTAAAATTGCAATTAATTTTAAGAAATCTTCAAACAACAATATGGACTTTCTAATGCAGTTCATTAATCATTAATGAGGTCATTGGATTATGATGGTTGTAGGAAGGGATGTGGTGACGCCGCGTCTCAACTAGTCTGAGCTGGTCCTCAGAAAACGAGAACGCTAAGCGTCGTGCGGGGATTCAATTTTGAGCGTGTATTTGCGACCACCTGGGATAACCCAGGAGCGGACGTTCGACTACGGGAAGAGATCGATGTCGGCACTTACTGTTGACGATCCAATCCTCCGTGGCAGCTCGGCTGGCACGGCACTTCACTTCACCGAGTCTCACTGGTTGATGCGTTATATATACTGTATGGTTTTGTAAGAGTTTCTTATAATAAGATGGCACATACAAAGGCGAGTGTACGATCTCTAGCGAGAGTCTCGGATACAACTGATTGTACCCGCAGTTTTTCAAAACCAAAACTGCTTCGGGGCGGTGCGTTTCGGTACCGACAAAGGTATTAGGACAGCAGGAGAATAGAGTTGTAGTACGCAATACACTTGTATGCTCTTCGCTGGCGCGAACAGTATGGTTGTATCAAAAATTGATAATGTAATATATGGACGGCCGCATAGCAGATAGTACAGAATGTTCATCCGAGGAAGAATTTCATGTCAAACAGAGTGGTGTAAGTTACCGAGCGCTGTGATAAGTGCCAAAAATGTGAACGAATTTAAGAACAGACTGGACAAGTTTATCAGAGACGATACAAGTGCAGATTTAGGCTTATCAGCATAAGCTACCCGCCTAAAACTAGTAATAATAATAATGGTGTGGCGTCAAAATAAATATTTATTTAAAAAACATTTTTTTGCAGGTATTGCAGTCTTCGGGCCGCGCGTCCGGTAGAACGACTCCCGTTCTCTCCGGGAAGATGGAGGGCGCCGTCGAGCAAGTCATAGACAAGGTAATGGATTCGTTCTCGACGGCTTTGACCCCCGTAGCTATCATTTAACATCAACTGCTTCCAGTAACCAGAACCTGACGTCTCACAGCTAGGCCCTGCAGGCGTCATTAACGGCATCTCCCACGCAGTCTACTCGCGCCTGTGATACACTGTTTTATATATTTTTTTGTAAATTTTGACACGCGGTTAGTAATTTACTGAATTAGCGATTTATTTAAAATTAACTTCTCCCAAACTGGTTTTTTTTTTAATAACTCTAAAAGTTTCTCAAGTCTGTCTTAAAATACTGTATTGATGCACAAAATAAGAAATGTGTACTTTAATATATATTGTCGTTAACGTTACATATTATTTATGTACAATTTCTATTCGGTAACCACAATAAATAAATAAATATATCAATATATAATAATTATAACGTGACATCGAACATTCTTTTACATATGTCATGTTAGATGAATTTGTATCGATTTTAACTGGCCAGTAATAAATAATACGTTCGAATATTACATTTGAGCACTCTATCGAACTGTCAATGTTTATATTAAGTTATATGAACCAAATGTATGTATGTCCTTAAATATTCGATGGCTATTCATTGGTTGGGCGGCTAGTCTAGAGTGACTTTAATATTATATATATATATCTATATTATTCAACCAGCCTCCGATGTGATCTAAATGGACAAATACGCCTTTTAACGATTTGAGTCCACTCGCAATAGGTATCGGGAAGAGTTTTTTTATCCATACTGTAGTTGTCAGGTCTTTCAAAACTATTAGCGGTTATGGCGGTTGCGTCAAGGCGGTGGCGGTGGCGGTTGCGTATTCAAGATATATATTTTTTAAAATTTTAGGTCATAGCTCTGTACCCGTACACGGCGCAGAATGCAGACGAGCTGAGCTTCGAGAAGGACGACATCATATCGGTGACGAATAGAGACCAGGATCCCGCCTGGTGGCAAGGTTACAAACGACCAACTTTATTATTAGTAATAGTATATACAAAACCCTGCTCATCTCAGTTATGCGTCTATATAACTCAAACGCTTCTAAAAACTACCAGCGATGTCGTTGATTATATACAGGGTGAACTACTAATCAGCAGTATGCTTTTAAGGGTTCGAGGGTAACCGAGGTGTAGCTTCCCTGCGGGAAAAGGACGAAACAAATACAGCAGGGTCTTCCGGGCGAAGAAACTCCCGCTCCCCGGGGGGACTCCAGGTCCGCTGAGCTCCTCCTGATTTCCAACCCAACCCTCAATGAAAAAACTTAATCGCCGCAAAGATCAGTTCGTTCCTCTCATTCGTCAGTGCCGAACATTCCCAGATGTGTTCTGCAGTTTGGCAGCATCCACTATGCACACCAAGGGTCATCAATAAGTCCAAGTTCTCCAAGTGTGCCTCTAAACTGACCGTGACCTCCAACGAGATGTGTAGAGTGGCCATCAAAGGGCAGAAACTGTTTTTTCATTCGTTCCGAGTCGAGGGGATAGAGTAGTTGCAACTATCCCGGTATTGGTCATTCCCATTAACTGAAGGTGGCGGTTGTCTTCCCTATTATGAGTGTTATTTACCTTTTTTTTTCTCATTCGCAGGTGAATTGCGAGGAATGATTGGTCTGTTCCCTTCGAACTACGTCAGCAAGTTGACGCACGACGGCTGAAGTGGTCACCGTGCCCTCGAAATCTGCGTTGACCACTCACGCGGCGATCGAGTACATTTTGCGCGTCACGTCTCTATTAAACATGAAGCCAAAACCATGCAACACCGCCTATACTTTATTACAAACTCTATTTCAATACATAGCTTATAGCGCAGAATCCTTCGAACAAAGTGCTTCGAGCGATTCCACCTTAAAGAGGCTCTACCCGCAGAGCTCTTGTACCTTTATGAAATCGACTGGATGGAACGAGCGGATGTTTTTATTATGTCAACGAGATATTTACGTCAAACTTTTTTCGTAGCTTTTAGGCATAGTAGAAAGTTCTATGTAAGCCCAAATAAAATTGAGGTTATCTCCGTAAAGTGGATTGCGACGCTAAAACTTTTGTATGGAGAATTTATCGGGTTACTCCGCCTTAATGACTCGGGCCCGTGAGTGGTCATCTACGTTAAGAATTCATAGATAATTACCTAAGATAGGTCATTGGCTTCGAAAGTCATTGTAAAATGAAATACACTCCTCTTCGTCAGTTTTGATCTATACCAAGCCCATAGACAAATAGTTACGCTGTCATTTAGTGAGGTAGTTGTCAACACGATATCATCTTTTAGTGTATAGATTTTAGATTATATTACCTCCTTCAAAGTTCATCATCAGCTGTTGTCCACCCACTGTTGGACGTAGGCCTCTCCTGATGACCGCATTCAGCTGCTTCCGGCATTTAAGAAGTCATTTTTGATGTTATTTTACAATTTGAATTCATAGTAAAAAAATAATTTCAAAAATCTAGAAACAAACATTGGATTTGGAATAATAAAAATGATGTTTTTAGCACATGTTGATTACCTTATGATGCGCTCGTTAATTTGTAGGCTAGGAAGTTATCTCTAAAGAAAGGTCATTTGTGACGCAACCAGCGCATTTGCCATTAGTGCATAAAATGGCGTCAGAACTTTCCGTCAGTTTGAGGTTATTATAACCTAAAAGCCATTGAAATACCCGCCTGCATCATATATTGAAAATGTTTGGGTTATCCCATCTGGTGCTGGTGCATCACTCCATGTTAGCGTGGACCAACCGCTGGGATTTGACTTTATTAATGGAAGAAATATAATATTAAAAAAAAAGATTTGGGTTATAGTCATAGCCTTGCTGTTTTCATGTTATTTCTTTATTGTGCATAAATTGAAAAAGTTGTAACAAAAGTTGTAACCAAAACGGTTAGAAATTACAATATTTTTCACAATAAACTCTTTTTATTGTACACCTGTGTAAATTTTAGAAGTTTTTTGCATTCCTACAATTTTCCTAATAGTTTTTATAAATTAATTTTGTTTTACAATCTGATTTGATGTTTTTTATGCATCCTTAATCGGGGTTACCGATTCCGTAATGGTGTGCGTATGAATTTGTAATTAATTTGACGAGTTGACAACAACATTCGAATATTTTTTTATAGTTACACTTTATTTTATTGAGATATACTGTACGATTTTATTCACTCATTCCATGAAATAATCAGTTTAATGTTTATTTTTTGCGGTTATATTTTTGATTTTTAATTTTTACGTTTTTTGTTTATTGTAACAATTGTTAATATGAATTAAATAAGTCTAATACACTTGTAATTTTATTGTTAGTTTATAATGTTATAAAAATATATTACATCCATGAAACTACTTGATATTTTATTTATATACGACCTCTAAGCCGATTTGAGTTTTAGATACTTTAATAATTTAGGTAATGATGATACGTTAGGAAAATTTTAAATTGGATTAGCAATTGGCAAACTACCTGGATTTTTAGCTGTAAAACGTCCATTTGCAATGCCTGTCAGCGGTTTAGAAGCACATTTAGTTAATATTACATACCTACCGCGCCCTTTGAAGGTATCCTAAAAATTAACTCAAACGCTAACCTAAAAATGAATATGGTCGTAATCGACAGACCAAGGCTTCATAAATTATGACCACAATCTTGGACAGCACGCGAAGAGTAGAATATGATTATCTGTGCGTGGTGGAAAGGGTCGCTTGGCAGTGAATTCTCAGATGTGAGGAAACTTCAAGATCTTCTTATAGCGCGGAGCTTTACAGGACTATAGAACGCAGAATGTCGATTAATATAATGCAGAATGTTTTTCCCCTTTCTATATTAAAATATCAAAATAAGTAAAAAGAAAATCTAAACGTTGATCAGTCCTTTACTATATTTTTTTGCACTCTGACGGATTTCAAAGAAAAATATTGTTATTCAAATATGAATTTATGAACAAAAATATAATCCTAATGCCAAATATAAAAGCGTTTTAGAAGCCATATCGTCACAATATCTAGAATGGGGAAGGCTCCATGAAATCATTCCAAGAACGCGCTTGGAATGATTTTATGCGCGGAAATGGCCTCGCAACCTCTTAACCAGATTTCCAGCGTTGCACCACTCCGAAGCGTCGAAGTCGTCCTCGCTCATGACATCGCAGCAGTCAGCGGACCAAGTTGGATTTTTTTTAAATAAAGGAAAATTGCCATAACATAAAATTTTCCATACTTAATATTTATTTATTAATTAATTTATTATTACATACACTTTGAAGGTATACAGCTGATTGACAGGTGGTACAATGAAATTATTTTTTTGCCAAATCTTTAACCCTGCGCTGCAGTTAAGACTATTCCACACTCTCATAGAACGCGGAAGAAATGAATGGAATCCGTCATTCTCCTCTTGAAACATTCTTTTATTTTGTGGGGATATAGATTCCTGAAGTTGCTAGTCGGCGACCATTAAGTAGGCCTTAAATAAGTTATAAACACGACATATTTTAAGCCTTAAATTAAAAACTCCCGTTTAATTTCGAAAAGTAACTAATTATAAATTAAAGCGCTATAATAAAAATATACTTACACCTTATAAAATTAATTAACGAAAAAAAGTTAGGACAGACACCAGGGTTTATCCCGGATTTTTACTAAGATAATTTTTTCGTTTTTATTTTGATATAATATTATTAAAAGACGATTTTACTTTCACACAGTCTTTATTTTTCTTTTTCCAATACACTATCACGTCTAGAGCGGGAACCACCTCAGACCGCAACCCAACAACAATAATCCTACTCGGCTAACGCCCGGCACACAACAATGCACCGTCTCTCTCTCTCTCTCTCTCTCTCTAGCTCAGCCCCTTCCAACTGTGGTCCATTCTTTTGACTGTGTTGGCGGTCTCTCTCTCTCTCTCTCTCTCTCTCTCTCTAGCTCAGCCCCTTCCAACTGTGGTCCATTCTTTTGACTGTGTTGGCGGTCTCTCTCTCTCTCTCTCTCTCTCTCTCTGGTCCGCTCTGCTCTCACTGCTCGTATCGGCCGCATCGTAACACTCGGCCATCCTGCAAAAATTGTGCCCCACAATGGACACCAAAATAAGAATTAGGGAAATTAAATATTTTTTTTTATGTAAGGAATATAGTGACTAAAACTTAACTTTCGAGTAGATCTATAAGGTCTTCTTGATTTTGTTGACTATCACTCTCGGATAAGCTGTCTAATTTTTCTACACTATTGTAGGGTCGTAGTGAATCACATGCTACTTTTTTGTTTCGGCGCCGGCAATAAAAGATGTCGCCTTTGTCACGCTCTGGTAATTGTCGAGTGGCGCTAAAAACCCAACATATAGATCATGCGCTTTGCTACACTGAAAAGCTCGAGCATTCGCTCGTAATTCTTCCGGTAATCCTCGAATTAAGCAGGATATCGACGCGTCATCGCTCAGACTGCATCTGTTACATAGCGACAATTTGTCGTGATAATACTTTGTCATAGACTCGGTAGCACATTTTTTTCTGGCAACTAGTTCCTCCAGCATATCCGCGTAGTCATACGATCTTGGGAAGGCCCTCAACAACAATGCCTTCCATTCTTCCCACGAATAGTCATAGCGGTCCAGGCGATTAAACCAATCGCGGGCATGGCCTTCAAGTTTGCCTTGCATGAGGAATGATTTTGAGTATTCATTCCAACGGTGAATCTCCCCCAATTGATCTATCTTCGAAAGCCAACTTTTTATTGTGTAATTGCGATCTTCAGGGTTGAACGCAGGAATGATATTCTCGGCGCGTAAATTCATCTTGCGCGAATCATTGAATTTATCACCCTTATCGTCAAAATAACATTTGACCATTTTGTCAAGCTTTTCAACCATAAGTTGCTTCAAAATTTCGTTCGCCGATGGCTCATCTTCGCTGTTGTCGCCATTTTGATTAGCCCGCGTGCGTTTGCCGCGCGGCGCAGTGCGTCGAACGAAGGAATGGCGCTTCATGGCGAAGGCGCGTATAACGTGATCACACCTCAAAATAATATGATTATTGGGCTTCTCCGTTTATAGGCACTGTTAGTTTATCTGTATATCCCACTTCTGATTATTAAAAGACGATTTTACTTTCACACAGTCTTTATTTTTCTTTTTCCAATACACTATCACGTCTAGAGCGGGAACCACCTCAGACCGCAACCCAACAACAATAATCCTACTCGGCTAACGCCCGGCACACAACAATGCACCGTCTCTCTCTCTCTCTCTCTCTCTCTCTAGCTCAGCCCCTTCCAACTGTGGTCCATTCTTTTGACTGTGTTGGCGGTCTCTCTCTCTCTCTCTCTCTCTCTCTCTCTGGTCCGCTCTGCTCTCACTGCTCGTATCGGCCGCATCGTAACAATATTGTAATTATTGTATAATAAAAATATTATTGAAACATGTTTGAACATATTTGTCCAAACGTGGCAATGATCCAATAATTGTTGCTAAAGATTATAAAAAATTGAATTATTATGAGTTTATTATTATTTATTATTTTTATTTATTATGAGTTTCAACGTAGTTATTTATTATAAAATACATACTGAAGATGGTTTGTGTGATCAGCTCTGAAACGTCAGCAATTGGTGACACACGGTATGTAACTAAATCATCATTTATTTTAGATGGCGCAGAAATTTCATGTTAGACGCAAAATTCATTTTTTTAAGGTTAAAAATTACAAAAGAAGAACAGCTAATTTGTATTAGAAAATACTACTTAATATAGTAAAAGTACTATTTGCTAATTAAAAATATAAATAAGTATTTGTATTTGGTTATAATTTTATTATCCTTCACAGTAATAGCTTCAACAGCAAATTTTATTTTATTTATCTACTTATTTGCTAAATCTTAAAAGAAATAAGTTCTTGCGTATCTATATTTTATTTTTTACCTACTAAAAATAATAAATTTGTTGTGTTACATTAAGTATGTCTTAGTTTCAAAGTTAGTCTAAGTTATTCTTTAAGTTTTATTATTAAAATTTTTAGCTGTCACACGAAGTAAATTTTCAAAACTTTGACAGGATTAACTTCAAGCATCCCTGTACAATTTTTAATATGTAGGTAATCAAAATCGATTTCTTACTTAAGTAATTGACATAAATATATTTTTATAGGAAAACGATTTTTTTGTTTTTGACGTATGTTATAAAACTAAAATTTAAAATTCCTTAGAAATTCCCTATCATATGCAAAAAAAAGAACATTTGAATTGCGCCATTTGGGAGTAAAAAAAGGATCAAATGGAGCGACCTTTTTTTCTTGCGTTGACTTCATCGCAAACAGAGACGCAAGCAGCTAGCTTCACGAAGGTGCCAAATCTGTCAAATCGATATGACATTTTAAAAGCGTCAAATCACCTTTCAACCGTGAATTAATATTTTAAAGTAGAAAAATTAACAACTACGAACAGAAATTATTAAATTATTAAGAACTAAAATGGAGGAAAACGAAAATAAAGACGACATTGAAATGAAACAAATACATGAAAATGTCACCATTAAATATGAGCAAGTGAGTGACTGCAAACAATTCAGCAGTTACTTTGACAACACGCAAAGGCAGTCATGCGACAATAATCTTGAAACCTCACTAAATTTAGGCCGATATGTTAAGTCGGAAAATGAAGACAAAATTTGCTTCCAGGCAGAAATCAGTGCAAATCAACATTGTGATGACTTTGAAGAAGACAATATAAAGTTTCTTAAATTGGAAAATAATATCTCAATTGCCCCACATTGCAATAAAACCAATGCAAACTTTAGAGATAAATCTATACAAAGCGTAAAAAGTCCAATTATAACAATAAAACGCATCGATTTTACTTGTAACCGTTGCAAATGTAATCTGGAGAAACGGGGCTTGATGTATCATACTGATACTGGAATCAGTGAACACGAATCGAATTTAATATGTTCAGAATGCAATGAAAAGCAGAAACATATTTCAACATTGTCTGATAATCGAAACAAACAGCGAGTTAAATTATTAGATAATAAAGAAAAACATCAATGTAGCGAATGTGATACGACATTTATGCGGAAACATTTATTATCAAGTCACATTAAATCTGTTCATAACTATATAAAGTTGAATTGCAACGACAGTGTCAGAGATTTAACAAAAAAATATATTTTGATGGATCATAAAAGGGCGGTTAATAAAACCTTTATCTGCGGTGAGTGCGAATACAAAAGTACAAATAAAAAATTTTTACAAAAGCACGTCGACGCAGTTCATCGGAAAATTAGAAAATTCATGTGCAGCGAGTGCGATTACAAGAGTGCGAAAAAAGCAAATTTACAGAATCACATCGACGCAGTTCATCGGAAAATCAGAAAATTCATGTGCAGCGAGTGCGATTACAAGAGTGCGGAAAAAGCAAATTTACAGAATCACATCGACGCAGTTCATCGGAAAATCAGAAAATTCATGTGCAGCGAATGCGATTACAAGAGTGCGACAAAAGCAAATTTACAGAATCACATCGACGCAGTTCATCGAAAAATCAGAAAATTTATGTGCAGCGAGTGCGATTACAAGAGTACAACAAAACCAATTTTACAGAATCACATCGACGCAGTTCATCGAAAAATCAGAAAATTTATGTGCAGCGAGTGCAATTACAAGTTTGCAATGAAAGCCAGTTTAAAGAAGCACTTCGATGCAGTTCATCGGAAAATAAGAAAATTTATGTGCAGCGAGTGCGATTACAAGTGTTCAACAAAAACAAATATACAGACCCACATGGACGGAGTTCATCGGAAAATAAGAAAATTTATGTGCAGCGAGTGCGATTACAAGAGTCCAACAAAACCAATTTTACAGAATCACATCGACGCAGTTCATCGAAAAATCAGAAAATTTATGTGCAGCGAGTGCGATTACAAGAGTACAACAAAACCAATTTTACAGAATCACA
The DNA here is from genome assembly GCA_020383195.1 of Neomicropteryx cornuta. Lineage (NCBI taxonomy): Eukaryota > Metazoa > Arthropoda > Insecta > Lepidoptera > Micropterigidae > Neomicropteryx > Neomicropteryx cornuta. The sequence continues at coordinate 5,072,816 of JAHKQU010000031.1, forward strand.
TCGACGCAGTTCATCGAAAAATCAGAAAATTTATGTGCAGCGAGTGCGATTACAAGAGTACAACAAAACCAATTTTACAGAATCACATCGACGCAGTTCATCGAAAAATCAGAAAATTTATGTGCAGCGAGTGCAATTACAAGTTTGCAATGAAAGCCAGTTTAAAGAAGCACTTCGATGCAGTTCATCGGAAAATAAGAAAATTTATGTGCAGCGAGTGCCATTACGAGTGTGCATTGAAAACAGGTTTAAAGAGGCACGTCGATGCAGTTCATCGGAAAATAAGAAAATTTATGTGCAGCGAGTGCGACTACAAGAGTCCAAAAAAACCAATTTTACAGAATCACATCGACGCAGTTCATCGAAAAATCAGAAAATTTATGTGCAGCGAGTGCAATTACAAGTTTGCAATGAAAGCCAGTTTAAAGAAGCACATCGATGCAGTTCATCGGAAAATAAGAAAATTTATGTGCAGCGAGTGCCATTACGAGTGTGCATTGAAAACAGGTTTAAAGAGGCACGTCAATGCAGTTCATCGGAAAATAAAAAAAATTGTGTGCAGCGAGTGCGATTACAAGAGTTCAACAAAAACACATTTAAAGACCCACATCGACGCAGTACATCGGAAGATAAGAAAATGTATGTGCAGCGAGTGCGATTACAAGAGTACAACGAAAACAAGTTTAAAGATCCACATTGACGCAGTTCATCGGAAAATAAGAAAATTTGTGTGCAGCGAGTGCGATTACAAGAGTACAAGCAAAATAAATTTAAAGACCCACATCGACGCAGTTCATCGGAAAATAAGAAAATTTATGTGCAGCGAGTGCGATTACAAGAGTACAACAAAACCAAATTTAAAGAACCACATCGTCGCAGTTCATCGGAAAATAAGAAAATTTATGTGCAGCGAGTGCGATTACAAGAGTACAACAAAACCAAATTTAAAGAACCACATCGATGCAGTTCATCGGAAAATAAGAAAATTTATGTGCAGCGAGTGCGATTACAAGAGTACAACAAAACCAAATTTAAAGAAGCATATCGATGTAGTTCATCGGAAAATATGAAAAAATATACGTAGCGATGGCGATTACAAGATTTTACAAAAAGAATTTACAGAGGCATATCGACAAACGTCATCTTTCATATATTTTCTGACGACACCGAATGGCAAAATCTTAAAAAATATCTCATCATCAAATTTATGTAAAAAACATTTACACAAATAACTTTAGTATATATATATATATATATGTAAAGAAACTATAGTAGTATGAATCTATCAGTAGTATGAACGTTTTATTTAATTTTATTTATAACGCATGATATATATACATTTTGTGTTTCGGCAAAATTATCGATAATAGTGATAGTTTTTTTCGAACCATCCTGTACATTGTGCCTGCTATAGAAATGCCTACTAAGTAACGGTTGGTTATTTTATGCGTTATCCAATAATAAAATAAACTAATCTGTTTAGCAAAACACGCCTGGGACAGTGTCAAGTGTCAAACAATGACTTCAAATTGCGATAGGTATTTTTTTTAATAAATTGTTTTGAAGTAGGAATTAATTGGGGGATTTTTTCGTAATAAATATAGTAAAGTGCGTTAATAACAACACATTTAGAACAAAATAGATATTGGTACTTCTAATTCTGGTTATTATATAATTGGGTTGCTGAGGCTTATAGAATTAATGAATGCAATGAATTATCATTCAACTGTTAGGTTATAACTTCGTTTTGAGTTGGCACATACTTAATAAACAATAACTAATGATTAAGCATATTTACAGTCGCACTTGAAAGTCGGTACTTTGTTTTTATAGGGCGTCAGGTTTTACTTTCTGCGCTCTTAGTAAGCAATTGTTGGTTTTTATTTAATTACAGCAAGTCATTTTGTAATTGCGAACTACTTATTAAGGGGTTAGCAAATAACTTGGTATCGTCTGCAAATGATTTATTTCCTGATTTAATGAGTTCTAAAAGATCAATCAAAAATTTTGTGAAAAGACCGGACCGATTACCGAGCCCTGTGGTACACCGCTAAGAACTTCCCGGACTGTAGATAGGAATTCCCCCACTCTGACTTGGAAGGTTTGACCTGTCAAGAAATCTTTGATCCATTTTAAGAGTTTTCCTCTTATACCAAAATGTTCCAATTTATGTAGAAGTCGATATATGGGGACACGATCAAATGCCTTCTCATAGTCTAGGTATATTATGTGTGTAGGCTGTCCTTTATCCCAATCCTTAGTCCAACCATCCACACATTGGAGAAGGTTGGTGATTGTAGATCTCCCGGGAACGAATCCATGCTGCTCGTCGGGAATAATCTGATGCTTAGCCAGAAATTGCCGTAAATTGCAAATCATAATTCTTTCCATCTTTTTACACGCTATACTAGCAAGGCTTATAGGACGATAGTTAGAAGGATCTAATTTATTTCCATTTTTAAAGATTGGCGTAACAGTGGCATGCTTCCAGTCTGCGGGTAATTTGCCATACTCTAGCGATTGTTGCATAATTTTTGCCAGTGGTTGACAGATAGCAGATGCACAATCCCATCGCACTCTCACCATTTAGGGAAATCAGTGCCTCTTCCTCAATTCCTGGCGTAATTTCAACAGCTTGGAGAGAATCTTCTAATCTGGGTATAGTATGCGAAGGTAGAAGAGGGTCTTCGGGCTCTCTCACAGATACTTTACCAAACTGGTCTGCGAAAAGATTTGCAACTTCCGACATGTTGCTAGTCGATGTTATTTGGTTCCGCACATATTTTTAAAAGGGTTTGCTCGAGAATTCCTAATACACTTAGTAAGTCTATTCTCAACATTTCTGTAGGAGCGATATAATGTAGCACATCTTAATATTTATTTATTTATTAATTTATTATTCCATACACTTTGAAGGTATCTATTCCTTCGGTGGTACAGCTGATTGACAGGTGGTACAATGAAATTATTTTTTTGCCAAATCATTAATCCTGCACTGCAGTTGAGACTATTCCACACTCTCATAGAACGCGGAAGAAAAGAATGGATTCCGTCATTCTCCTCTTGAAATATTCTTTTATTTTGTGGGGATATAGATTCCTGAAGTTGCTATTCGGCAACCATTAAGTAGGCCTTAAATAAGTTATAAACACGACATATTTTAAGCCTTAAATTAAAAACTCCCGTTTAATTTCGAAAAGTAACTAATTATAAATTAAAGCGTTATAATAAAAATATACTTACACCTTATAAAATTGATTAACGGAAAAAAGTTAGGACAGACACCAGGGTTTATCCAGGATTTTTACTAAGATAATTTTTTCGTTTTTATTTTGATATAATATTGTAATTATTGTATAATAGAAATATTATTCAAACATGTTTGGACATATTTGTCCAAACGTGGCAATGGTCCAATAATTGTTACTAAAGATTATAAAAAATTGAATTATTATGAGTTTATTATTATTTATTATGAGTTTCAACGTAGTTATTTATTATAAAATACACACTGAAGATGGTTTGTGTGATCAGCTCTGAAACGTCAGCAATTGGCGGCACACGGTGTATGTAACTAAATCATCATTTATTTTAGATGGCCCAGAAATTTCATGTTAGACGCAAAATTCATTTTTTTAAGGTTAAAAATTACAAGAGAAGAACAGCTAATTTGTATTAGAAAATACTACTTAATATAGTAAAAGTACTATTTGCTAATTAAAAATATAAATAAGTATTTGTATTTGGTTATAATTTTATTATCTTTCACAGTAATAGATTCAACAGCAAATTTTATTTTAATTATCTACTTATTTGCTAAATCTTAAAAGAAATAAGTTCTTGCGTATCTATATTTTATTTTTTACCTACTAAAAATAATAAATTTGTTGTGTTACATTAAGTATGTCTTAGTTTCAAAGTTAGTCTAAGTTATTCTTTAAGTTTTATTATTAAAATTTTTAGCTGTCACACGAAGTAAATTTTCAAAACTTTGACAGGATTAACTTCAAGCATCCCTGTACAATTTTTAATATGTAGGTAATCAAAATCGATTTCTTACTTAAGTAATTGACATAAATATATTTTTATAGGAAAACGATTTTTTTGTTTTTGACGTATGTTATAAAACTAAAATTTAAAATTCCTTAGAAATTCCCTATCATATGCAAAAAAAAACATTTGAATTGCGCCATTTGGGAGTAAAAAAAGGATCAAATGGAGCGACCTTTTTTTCTTGCGTTGACTTCATCGCAAACAGAAACGCTAGCAGCTAGCTTCACGAAGGTGCCAAATCTGTCAAATCGATATGACATTTTAAACGCGTCAAATCACCTTTCAACCGTGAATTAATATTTTAAAGTAGAAAAATTAACAACTACGAACAGAAATTATTAAATTATTAAGAACTAAAATGGAGGAAAACGAAAGTAAAGATGACATTGAAATGAAACAAATAGATGAAAATGTCACCATTAAATATGAGCAAGTGAGTGACTGCAAACAATTCAGCAGTTACTTTGACAACACGCAAAGGCAGTCATGCGACAATAATCTTGAAACCTCACTAAATTTAGGCCGGCATGTTAAGTCAGAAACTGAAGACAAAATTTGCTTCCAGGCAGAAATCAGTGCAAATCAACATTGTGATGACTTTAAAGAAGACAATATAAAGTTTCTTAAATTGGAAAATAATATCTCAATTGCCCGACATTGCAATAAAACCAATGCACACTTTAGAGATAAATCTATACAAAGCGTAAAAATTCCAATTATAACAATAAAACGCATCGATTTTACTTGTAACCGTTGCAAATGTAATCTGGAGAAACGGGGCTTGATGTATCATACTGATACTGGAATCAGTGAACACGAATCGAATTTAATATGTTCAGAATGCAATGAAAAGCAGAAACATATTTCAACATTGTCTGATAATCGAAACAAAGAGCGCGTTAGATTATTAGATAATAAAGAAAAACATCAATGTAGCGAATGTGATAAGACATTTATGCGGAAACATTTATTATCAAGTCACATTAAATCTGTTCATAACTATATAAAGTTGAATTGCAATGACAGTGTCAGAGATTTAACAAAAAAATATATTTTGATGGATCATAAAAGGGCGGTTAATAAAACCTTTATCTGCGGTGAGTGCGAATACAAAAGTACAAATAAAACAAATTTACAAAAGCACGTCGACGCAGTTCATCGGAAAATAAGAAAATTTATGTGCAGCGAGTGCGATTACACGAGTACAACAAAATCAAATTTAAAGAACCACATCGACGCAGTTCATCGGAAAATCAGAAAATTTATGTGCAGCGAGTGCGATTACAAGAGTGCGGAAAAAGCAAATTTACAGAATCACATCGACGCAGTTCATCGGAAAATCAGAAAATTCATGTGCAGCGAGTGCGATTACAAGAGTACAACGATAACAAAATTAAAGACCCACATCGACGCAGTTCATCGGAAAATAAGAAAATTTATGTGCAGCGAGTGCGATTACAAGAGTACAACAAAACCAAATTTAAAGAACCACATCGTCGTAGTTCATCGGAAAATAAGAAAATTTATGTGCAGCGAGTGCGATTACAAGAGTACAACAAAACCAAATTTAAAGAACCACATCGATGCAGTTCATCGGAAAATAAGAAAATTTATGTGCAGCGAGTGCGATTACAAGAGTACAACAAAACCAAATTTAAAGAACCACATCGATGCAGTTCATCGGAAAATAAGAAAATTTATGTGCAGCGAGTGCGATTACAAGAGTACAAGAAAAATAAATTTAAAGACCCACATCGACGCAGTTCACCGGAAAATAAGAAAATTTATGTGCAGCGAGTGCGATTACAAGAGTACAACAAAACCAAATTTAAAGAACCACATCGTCGTAGTTCATCGGAAAATAAGAAAATTTATGTGCAGCGAGTGCGATTACAAGAGTACAACAAAACCAAATTTAAAGAACCACATCGATGCAGTTCATCGGAAAATAAGAAAATTTATGTGTAGCGAGTGCGATTATACAAGTTCATTTAAAAATGCTTTGCAGATCCACATCGATGCAGTTCATCGGAAAATAAGAAAATTTATGTGTAGCGAGTGCGATTATACAAGTTCATTTAAAAATGCTTTGCAGATCCACATCGATGCTGTTCATCGAAAAATAATAAAAAAATATGTTTATTGATTGCGATTACATGTGTATAAGAAATAGTGATTCAGAAAAATGCAGTGCGCGACAGCTTCTATTATTATTGTTATTATTAATTAATTTTGTGATTACCTCCGTAATCACACGATTTATGTGCATATTATTTATATAATTGTATAATTGAGTTGTAAAGTTATTTGACTTATATTTGATGATTGTTTTTTAATAGCGGCAAATCGCCTGAAAAGATAAATGACACAATCTATTTTATTAATCACAAATATTTTCTGACGACGCCGAATGCCAAAAGCTTAAAAATTATCTCATCATCAAATCAATTTAAAAAACATTTACACAATTAACTTTAGTATACAGGGTGTCCCAAGATCTTTCCCGTAAATTTAAGGGGGTGTATATGTTACGAGTAAGAAATTATATAAAAAAATGCAAAAGTATTTGATACCCAAATTGATTATTTTTTAAACTAAATTTGTGTAAAACAATCATTATATTCGGCACCGCTCGCCAGGCAGATAACAGGTCCTCCCCCTAAAAAATGTCCTACAATAAAAGACAACTAAATTTATGTTTATTTTTCGTTACCTATAATGTAAGCATGACTTCAATTAGGCAAGGACCCCTCCCCTTCAGGTCATATTACCCTCATCTGCAGATCAGACTCCCCTCCTAATTTTAAATGACGTAATATAATGACGCAATGACCTATACCAATATTGCCTTCCTGCTAATTTCAAAGATTTTTTACAAAAATAGTTTTTTCGGTGTTTATAATTTTATTTAATTCATATCACAATCTAGTAAATTCAAGCCCTAATACGAGATTATTTAAGAGACTTTGCAAATGGTGTCGGCCACGTGCACAGTTTTTTATTTATATTTAAAATGTAAGGCAATTAAAAAAAAAAATCTAAGTTTAAGGTTTTCTGTAGAATTTTATTGCGGGCATGTATAAATGTATAAATTAGGCTTACGTCATATATGTACTTTGGTTTATGAGAATTTTGAAAAATAAAACTTACCAATTTCAATATTTTTTTATGTAAACATAGGATTATTTATTTTTTTCTAGAAAAATGTTTAATTAATCTAATTATATTTTTTATATACGCCTGGTATGAAAAGCTATCTTGGCAGTAAACCTTAAAAACATGCATTAAATGCAATTCAAGTGCGTTATGGCTCTTAAGATTGCTAAGATTGTTTTTAAAGTTGCTAGTGCTCGCCGAGTGGTCGAAATTCGACTGTAATTCATTTTACTTTTAAGTTTGAGCATTATTGAGTTTCTCACACCTCTATAATATGGCGAGGTTACCTCTATAATCGTTGCATATACTTATTTTTTCATTTTGTTTAATTCATTCCCTATAATACGTATGAAATTTAAAATTAACGATTACAGCTTGTATTTGTATTTATTTTTTGATACAATTCATTGTCAGTTTTAATTTTTTCATATAAAAATGAGACTTTGAATTGAGAGATTATTGAAAAAGGAGCATTTGAAATCGCACAAAATTCACTCAATCTATCAGTAGTATGAACGTTTTATTTAATTTTATTTATAACGCATAATATATATAGACATTTTGTGTTTCTGAAAAATTATCGATAAAAGTGATCGTTTTTTTCGAACCATCCTGTACATTGTGCCTGCTATAGAAATGCCTACTAAGTAACGGTTGGTTATTTTATGCGTTATCCAATAATAAAATAAACTAATCTGTTTAGCAAAACACGCCTGGGACAGTGTCAAGTGTCAAACAATGACTTCAAATTGCGATAGGTATTTTTTTAATATATTGTTTTGAAGTAGGAATTAATTGGGGGATTTTTTCGTAATAAATATAGTAAAGTGCGTTAATAACAACACATTTAGAACAAAATAGATATTGGTACTTCTAATTCTGGTTATTATATAATTGGGTTGCTGAGGCTTATAGAATTAATGAATGCAATGAATTATCATTCAACTGTTAGGTTATAACTTCGTTTTGAGTTGGCACATACTTAATAAACAATAACTAATGATTAAGCATATTTACAGTCGCACTTGAAAGTCGATACTTTGTTATTATAGGGCGTCAGGTTTTGCTTTCTGCGCAATTGTAATTGCAATTGCAATTTTAAGCAATTGTTGGTTTGTATTTAATTACAGCTTTATAATATAGAAATTAAAAAAACCGACTTTACTATGTTTTGACCCTTAATTTGCCTTTCAATTACTATTTTTCCTAAGACCCTAATATCCTTTATAAGAGAGTAATTCGACTAAAAACGAATTATTAGCAGTTTATCATTTATTAAAATTCTCAGAAATAGAATTGAATTTTGCAAATCTGCCTTTACTATGTTGAAGATCTAAGATTAAGGTATCTAAACATGTTTTTTCTATAATTAAATATCCAATTGTTACCAAATGCCAGCTATAGGAAGTAGGGTCGAAATTAATATTTATACCAATTTTTATTGCTGTATTACAAATAGCCCGTATTAGTAAAAAAGAAGTCCATGCTTAGACAGTGGTTGCAGACAGAATCAAAAATAGCTGTGTAGCTATCATTTAATATCAACTGCTTCCATACACTGTTTAGAAGTAAAAAAATATTTAACCAGAACCCGACGTCTTACAGCTAGGCCCTGCATGACAGGCGTCGTTAAAGGCATCTCCTATCCAGACTCCTGCGCTCGTAGATGAGTTTGTAATTATTTTAACTGGCCAGTAATAAACAATACGTTCGAATATGAATGACATTAGAGTGCTATATCGAATTGTCAATGTTTCATTAATTTGTTGACTTTAATGTTATATATTATCCGAACGTCCGAACGAAATATTATATATTATAGATCTTTAAGAAAACGTCCACCGTCAAATAATGGAAAGCCTTCCTTATTAAGAATAGTAAGGAGATTGCCTTTGTTGCGATTGAGGTGATGTGCTGGTCCTACTTAAGATCTGACGAGATCTTTTTGTGACTGAACTATTTTGAGTCGAGTGTTTCCTATAAAGTATTTCTTCCCGATATGCAGAATAACGCTCTTTTCAATGTTCAGGCTTAGTAACCATTCAGATGTCCATAGGGTGATTCTGTTCGTCATTTTGTAATTGCGAACTACTTATTAAGGGGTTAGCAAATAACTTAGTATCGTCTGCAAATGATTTATTTCCTGACTTAACGAGTTTTAAAAGATCAATCAAAAATATTGTGAAAAGGACCGGACCGATTACCGAGCCCTGTGGTACACCGCTAAGAACTTCCCGGACTGTAGATAGGAATTCCCCCACTCTGACTTTGAAGGTTCGACCTGTCAAGAAATCTTTGATCCATTTTAAGAGTTTTCCTTTTATACCAAAATGTTCCAATTTATGTAGAAGTAGATATATGGGGACACGATCAAATGCCTTCTCATAGTCTAGGTATATTATGTGTGTAGGCTGTCCTTTATCCCAATCCTTAGTCCAACCATCCACACATTGGAGAAGGTTGGTGATTGTAGATCTCCCGGGAACGAATCCATGCTGCTCGTCGGGAATAATCTGATGCTTAGCCAGAAATTGCCGTAAATTGCAAATCATAATTCTTTCCATCTTTTTACTCGCTATACTAGCAAGGCTTATAGGACGATTAGTTAGAAGGATCTAATTTATTTCCTTTTTTAAAGATTAGCGTAGCAGTGGCATGCTTCCAGTCTGCGGGTAATTTGCCATACTCTAGCGATTGTTGCATAATTTTTGCCAGTGGTTGACAGATAGCAGATGCACAATCCCATCGCACTCTCACCATTTAGGGAAATCAGTGCCTCTTCCTCAAATCCTGGCGTAATTTCAACAGCTTGGAGAGAATCTTCTAATCTGGGTATAGTATGCGAAGGTAGAAGAGGGCCTTCGGGCTCTCTCACAGATACTTTACCAAACTGGTCTGCGAAAAGATTTGCAACTTCCGACATGTATGGAGCGATATGATGTAGCACATCTTAATATTTATTTATTTATTAATTTATTATTACATACACTTTGAAGGTATCTATTCCTTCGGTGGTACGGCTGATTGACAGGTGGTACAATGAAATTATTTTTATGCCAAATCTTTAATCCTGCGCTGCAGTTAAGACTATTCCACACTCTCATAGAACGTGGAAGAAATTAATGGAATCCGTCATTCTCCTCTTGAAACATTCTTTTATTTTGTGGGGATATAGATTCCTGAAGTTGCTAGTCGGCGACCATTAAGTAGGCCTTAAATAAGTTATAAACACGACATATTTTAAGCCTTAAATTAAAAACTCCCGTTTCATTTCCAAAAGTAACTAATTATAAATTAAAGCGTTATAATAGAAATATACTTACACCTTATAAAATTGATTAAGGGAAAAAAGTTAGGACAGACACCAGGGTTTATCCCGGATTTTTACTAAGATAATTTTTTCGTTTTTATTTTGATATAATATTGTAATTTTAAATAGTCTCGTACACAATCCACACAACCAAACACCCTCACCCACACTTTCATCACATATACACCTAAATTATGGTTACGGTCAATAAAGTTTTAAATATTACTGTACATAGGCGTAAGCTTTAATTGGCCTTATATTATTGCTGCTATTACGTCTTAATAAATAAACAAATATTACCTTCCTATATGTATACCTCACATATGTTTCTCGTGTACATTGGTTATCAGTCCTAATAAAGTAATATGTGCAGTAATCTTTTCAGAAATAATATCGAAACATGTTTGGACATATTTGTCCAAACGTGGCAATGGTCCAATAATTGTTGCTAAAGATTATAAAAAATTGAATTATATTTATTATGAGTTTCAACGTAGTTATTTATTATAAAATACATACTGAAGATGGTTTGTGTGATCACTTCTGAAACGTCAGCAATTGGTGGCACACGGTGTATGTAACTAAATCATCATTTATTTTAGATGGCCCAGAAATTTCATGTTAGACGCAAAATTCATTTTTTTAAGGTTAAAAATTACAAGAGAAGAACAGCTAATTTGTATTAGAAAATACTACTTAATATAGTAAAAGTACTACATACTAATTAAAAATGTAAATAAGTATTTGTATTTGGTTATAATTTTATTATCTTTCACAGTAATAGCTTCAACAGCAAATTTTATTTTAATTATATACTTATTTGCTAAATCTTAAAAGAAATAAGTTCTTGCGTATCTATATTTTATTTTTTACCTACTAAAAATAATAAATTTGTTGTGTTACATTAAGTATGTCTTAGTTTCAAAGTTAGTCTAAGTTATTGTTTAAGTTTTATTATTAAAATTTTTAGCTGTCACACGAAGTAAATTTTCAAAACTTTGACAGGATTAACTTCAAGCATCCCTGTACAATTTTTAATATGTAGGTAATCAAAATCGATTTCTTACTTAAGTAATTGACATAAATATATTTTTATAGGAAAACGATTTTTTTGTTTTTGACGTATGTTATAAAACTAAAATTTAAAATTCCTTAGAAATTCCCTATCATATGCAAAAAAAGAACATTTGAATTGCGCCATTTGGGAGTAAAAAAAGGATCAAATGGAGCGACCTTTTTTTCTTGCGTTGACTTCATCGCAAACAGAGACGCTAGCAGCTAGCTTCACGAAGGTGCCAAATCTGTCAAATCGATATGACATTTTAAACGCGTCAAATCACCTTTCAACCGTGAATTAATATTTTAAAGTAGAAAAATTAACAACTACGAACAGAAAATATTAAATTATTAAGAACTAAAATGGAGGAAAACGAAAATAAAGACGACATTGAAATGAAACAAATAGATGAAAATGTCACCATTAAATATGAGCAAGTGAGTGACTGCAAACAATTCAGCAGTTACTTTGACAACACGCAAAGGCAGTCATGCGACAATAATCTTGAAACCTCACTAAATTTAGGCCGATATGTTAAGTCGGAAAATGAAGACAAAATTTGCTTCCAGGCAGAAATCAGTGCAAATCAACATTGTGATGACTATGAAGAAGACAATATAAAGTTTATTAAATTGGAAAATAATATCTCAATTGCCCGACATTGCAATAAAACCAATGCAAACTTTAGAGATAAATCTATACAAAGCGTAAAAAGTCCAATTATAACAATAAAACGCATCGATTTTACTTGTAACCGTTGCAAATGTAATCTGGAGAAACGGGGCTTGATGTATCATACTGATACTGGAATCAGTGAACACGAATCGAATTTAATATGTTCAGAATGCAATGAAAAGCAGAAACATATTTCAACATTGTCTGATAATCGAAACAAAGAGCGCGTTAGATTATTAGATAATAAAGAAAAACATCAATGTAGCGAATGTGATAAGACATTTATGCGGAAACATTTATTATCAAGTCACATTAAATCTGTTCATAACTATATAAAGTTGAATTGCAACGACAGTGTCAGAGATTTAACAAAAAAATATATTTTGATGGATCATAAAAGGACACTTTGTAAAACATTTCTTTGCGGCGAGTGCGAATACAAAAGTACAAATAAAACAAATTTACAGAAGCACGTCGACGCAGTTCATCGGAAAATAAGAAAATTCATATGCAGTGAGTGCGATTTCAAGAGTACTACGAAAACATATTTAAAGACCCACATCGACGCAGTTCATCGAAAAATAAGAAAATTTATGTGCAGCGAGTGCGATTACAAGTTTGCAATGAAAACCGGTTTAAAGAAGCACTTCGATGTAGTTCATCGGAAAATAAGAAAATTCATGTGTACCGAGTGCGATTATACAAGTTCATTTAAACATTCTGTGCAGCTCCACGTCGACGCAACTCATCGGAAAATAAGAAAATTTATGTGCAGCGAGTGCGATTACAAGAGTACAACGAAAACATATTTAAAGACCCACATCGACGCAGTTCATCGAAAAATAAGAAAATTTATGTGCAGCGAGTGCGACTACAAGAGTACAAAAAAAACAAATCTACAGAACCACAACGACGCAGTTCATCGAAAAATCAGAAAATTTATGTGCAGCGAGTGCCATTACGAGTGTGCATTGAAAACAGGTTTAAAGAGGCACGTAGATGCAGTTCATCGGAAAATAAGAAAATTTATGTGCAGCGAGTGCGATTACAAGAGTACAAGAAAAACAAGATTAAAGATCCACATCGACGCAGTTCATCGGAAAATAAGAAAATTTATGTGCAGCGAGTGCCATTACGAGTGTGCATTGAAAACAGGTTTTAAGAGGCACGTCGATGCAGTTCATCGGAAAATTAGAAAATTCATGTGCAGCGAGTGCGATTACAAGAGTACAACAAAACCAATTTTACAGAATCACATCGACGCAGTTCATCGAAAAATCAGAAAATTTATATGCAGCGAGTGCAATTACAAGTTTGCAATGAAAGCCAGTTTAAAGAAGCACATCGATGCAGTTCATCGGAAAATAAGAAAATTTATGTGCAGCGAGTGCCATTACGAGTGTGCATTGAAAACAGGTTTAAAGAGGCACGTCGATGCAGTTCATCGGAAAATAAGAAAATTTATGTGCAGCGAGTGCGATTACAAGAGTACAAGAAAAACAAGATTAAAGATCCACATCGACGCAGTTCATCGGAAAATAAGAAAATTTATGTGTAGCGAGTGCGATTATACAAGTTTATTTAAAAATGCTTTGCAGATCCACATCGATGCAGTTCATCGAAAAATAATAAAAAATTATGTTTATTGATTGCGATTACATGTGTATAAGATATAGTGATTCAGAAAAATGCATTGTGCGACAGCTTCTATTATTATTGTTATTATTAATTAATTTTGTGATTACCTCCGTAATCACACGATTTATGTGCATATTATTTATATAATTGTATAATTGTGTTGTAAAGTTATTTGACTCATATTTGATGATTGTTTTTTAATAGCGGCAAATCGCCTGAAAAGATAAATGACACAATCTATTTTATTAATCACAAATATTTTCTGACGGCGCCGAATGCCAAAAGCTTAAAAAATATCTCATCATCAAATCAATTTAAAAAACATTTACACAATTAACTTTAGTATACAGGGTGTCCCAAGATCTTTCCCGTAAATTTAAGGGGGTGTATATGTTACGAGTAAGAAATTATATAAAAAAAATGCAAAAGTATTTGATACCCAAATTGATTATTTTTTAAACTAAATTTGTGTAAAACAATCATTATATTCGGCACCGCTCGCCAGGCAGATAACAGGTCCTCCCCCTAAAAAATGTCCTACAATAAAAGACAACTAAATTTATGTTTATTTTTCGTTACCTATAATGTAAGCATGACTTTAATTAGGTAAGGACCCCTCCTCTTCTGGGTCATATTACCGTCATCCGCAGATTAGACTCCCCTCCTAATTTTAAATGACCTAATATAATGACGCAATGACCTATACCAATATTGCCTTCCTGCTAATTTCAAAGATTTTTTACAAAAATAGTTTTTTCGGTGTTTATAATTTTATTTAATTCATATCACAATCTAGTATATTCAAGCCCTAATACGAGATTATTTAAGAGACTTTGCAAATGGTGTCGGCCACGTGCAAGGTTTTTATTTATATTTAAAATGTAAGGCAATTAAAAAAAAATCTAAGTTTAAGGTTTTCTGTGGAATTTTATTGCGGGCATTTCTATGTATAAATTAGGCTTACGTCATATATGTACTTTGGTTTATGAGAATATTGAAAAATAAAACTTACCAATTTCAATATTTTTTTATGTAAACATAGGATTATTTATTTTTTTCTAGAAAAATGTTTAATTAATCTAATTATATTTTTTATATACGCCTGGTATGAAAAGCTATCTTGGCAGTAAACCTTAAAAACATGCATTAAATGCAATTCAAGTGCGTTATGGCTCTTAAGATTGCTAAGATTGTTTTTAAAGTTGCTAGTGCTCGCCGAGTGGTCGAAATTCGACTGTAATTCATTTTACTTTTAAGTTTGAGCATTATTGAGTTTCTCACACCTCTATAATATGGTGAGGTTACCTCTATAATCGTTGTATATATTTATTTTTTAATTTTGTTTTATTACATCAACTGCGAGCATGTACAAATACGTCATTAGCGTGTGTTGTTTGCCCTAATTCCCTATAATACGTATGAAATTTAAAATTAACGATTACAGCTTGTATTTGTATTTATTTTTTGATACAATTCATTGTCAGTTTTAATTTTTTCATATAAAAATGAGACTTTGAATTGAGAGATTATTGAAAAAGGAGCATTTGAAATCACACAAAATTCACTCAATCTATCAGTAGTATGAACGTTTTATTTAATTTTATTTATAACGCATAATATATATAGACATTTTGTGTTTCTGAAAAATTATCGATAAAAGTGATCGTTTTTTTCGAACCATCCTGTACATTGTGCCTGCTATAGAAATGCCTACTAAGTAACGGTTGGTTATTTTATGCGTTATCCAATAATAAAATAAACTAATCTGTTTAGCAAAACACGCCTGGGACAGTGTCAAGTGTCAAACAATGACTTCAAATTGCGATAGGTATTTTTTTAATATATTGTTTTGAAGTAGGAATTAATTGGGGGATTTTTTCGTAATAAATATAGTAAAGTGCGTTAATAACAACACATTTAGAACAAAATAGATATTGGTACTTCTAATTCTGGTTATTATATAATTGGGTTGCTGAGGCTTATAGAATTAATGAATGCAATGAATTATCATTCAACTGTTAGGTTATAACTTCGTTTTGAGTTGGCACATACTTAATAAACAATAACTAATGATTAAGCATATTTACAGTCGCACTTGAAAGTCGGTACTTTGTTATTATAGGGCGTCAGGTTTTACTTTCTGTGCTCTTAGTAAGCAATTGTTGGTTTTTATTTAATTACAGCAAGTCATTTTGTAATTGCGAACTACTTATTAAGGGGTTAGCAAATAACTTGGTATCGTCTGCAAATGATTTATTTCCTGATTTAATGAGTTCTAAAAGATCAATCAAAAATTTTGTGAAAAGACCGGACCGATTACCGAGCCCTGTGGTACACCGCTAAGAACTTCCCGGACTGTAGATAAGAATTCCCCCACTCTGACTTGGAAGGTTCGACCTGTCAAGAAATCTTTGATCCATTTTAAGAGTTTTCCTCTTAAACCAAAATGTTCCAATTTATGTAGAAGTCGATATATGGGGACACGATCAAATGCCTTCTCATAGTCTAGGTATATTATGTGTGTAGGCTGTCCTTTATCCCAATCCTTAGTCCAACCATCCACACATTGGAGAAGGTTGGTGATTGTAGATCTCCCGGGAACGAATCCATGCTGCTCGTCGGGAATAATCTGATGCTTAGCCAGAAATTGCCGTAAATTGCAAATCATAATTCTTTCCATCTTTTTACTCGCTATACTAGCAAGGCTTATAGGACGATAGTTAGAAGGATCTAATTTATTTCCTTTTTTAAAGATTGGCGTAACAGTGGCATGCTTCCAGTCTGCGGGTAATTTGCCATACTCTAGCGATTGTTGCATAATTTTTGCCAGTGGTTGACAGATAGCAGATGCACAATCCCATCGCACTCTCACCATTTAGGGAAATCAGTGCCTCTTCCTCAATTCCTGGCGTAATTTCAACAGCTTGGAGAGAATCTTCTAATCTGGGTATAGTATGCGAAGGTAGAAGAGGGTCTTCGGGCTCTCTCACAGATACTTTACCAAACTGGTCTGCGAAAAGATTTGCAACTTCCGACATGTTGCTAGTCGATGTTATTTGGTTCCGCACATATTTTTAAAAGGGTTTGCTCGAGAATTCCTAATACACTTAGTAAGTCTATTCTCAACATTTCTGTAGGAGCGATATAATGTAGCACATCTTAATATTTATTTATTTATTAATTTATTATTCCATACACTTTGAAGGTATCTATTCCTTCGGTGGTACAGCTGATTGACAGGTGGTACAATGAAATTATTTTTTTGCCAAATCATTAATCCTGCACTGCAGTTGAGACTATTCCACACTCTCATAGAACGCGGAAGAAAAGAATGGATTCCGTCATTCTCCTCTTGAAATATTCTTTTATTTTGTGGGGATATAGATTCCTGAAGTTGCTATTCGGCAACCATTAAGTAGGCCTTAAATAAGTTATAAACACGACATATTTTAAGCCTTAAATTAAAAACTCCCGTTTAATTTCGAAAAGTAACTAATTATAAATTAAAGCGTTATAATAAAAATATACTTACACCTTATAAAATTGATTAACGGAAAAAAGTTAGGACAGACACCAGGGTTTATCCAGGATTTTTACTAAGATAATTTTTTCGTTTTTATTTTGATATAATATTGTAATTATTGTATAATAGAAATATTATTCAAACATGTTTGGACATATTTGTCCAAACGTGGCAATGGTCCAATAATTGTTACTAAAGATTATAAAAAATTGAATTATTATGAGTTTATTATTATTTATTATGAGTTTCAACGTAGTTATTTATTATAAAATACACACTGAAGATGGTTTGTGTGATCAGCTCTGAAACGTCAGCAATTGGCGGCACACGGTGTATGTAACTAAATCATCATTTATTTTAGATGGCCCAGAAATTTCATGTTAGACGCAAAATTCATTTTTTTAAGGTTAAAAATTACAAGAGAAGAACAGCTAATTTGTATTAGAAAATACTACTTAATATAGTAAAAGTACTATTTGCTAATTAAAAATATAAATAAGTATTTGTATTTGGTTATAATTTTATTATCTTTCACAGTAATAGATTCAACAGCAAATTTTATTTTAATTATCTACTTATTTGCTAAATCTTAAAAGAAATAAGTTCTTGCGTATCTATATTTTATTTTTTACCTACTAAAAATAATAAATTTGTTGTGTTACATTAAGTATGTCTTAGTTTCAAAGTTAGTCTAAGTTATTCTTTAAGTTTTATTATTAAAATTTTTAGCTGTCACACGAAGTAAATTTTCAAAACTTTGACAGGATTAACTTCAAGCATCCCTGTACAATTTTTAATATGTAGGTAATCAAAATCGATTTCTTACTTAAGTAATTGACATAAATATATTTTTATAGGAAAACGATTTTTTTGTTTTTGACGTATGTTATAAAACTAAAATTTAAAATTCCTTAGAAATTCCCTATCATATGCAAAAAAAAACATTTGAATTGCGCCATTTGGGAGTAAAAAAAGGATCAAATGGAGCTACCTTTTTTTCTTGCGTTGACTTCATCGCAAACAGAGACGCTAGCAGCTAGCTTCACGAAGGTGCCAAATCTGTCAAATCGATATGACATTTTAAACGCGTCAAATCACCTTTCAACCGTGAATTAATATTTTAAAGTAGAAAAATTAACAACTACGAACAGAAATTATTAAATTATTAAGAACTAAAATGGAGGAAAACGAAAGTAAAGATGACATTGAAATGAAACAAATAGATGAAAATGTCACCATTAAATATGAGCAAGTGAGTGACTGCAAACAATTCAGCAGTTACTTTGACAACACGCAAAGGCAGTCATGCGACAATAATCTTGAAACCTCACTAAATTTAGGCCGGCATGTTAAGTCAGAAACTGAAGACAAAATTTGCTTCCAGGCAGAAATCAGTGCAAATCAACATTGTGATGACTTTAAAGAAGACAATATAAAGTTTCTTAAATTGGAAAATAATATCTCAATTGCCCGACATTGCAATAAAACCAATGCACACTTTAGAGATAAATCTATACAAAGCGTAAAAATTCCAATTATAACAATAAAACGCATCGATTTTACTTGTAACCGTTGCAAATGTAATCTGGAGAAACGGGGCTTGATGTATCATACTGATACTGGAATCAGTGAACACGAATCGAATTTAATATGTTCAGAATGCAATGAAAAGCAGAAACATATTTCAACATTGTCTGATAATCGAAACAAAGAGCGCGTTAGATTATTAGATAATAAAGAAAAACATCAATGTAGCGAATGTGATAAGACATTTATGCGGAAACATTTATTATCAAGTCACATTAAATCTGTTCATAACTATATAAAGTTGAATTGCAATGACAGTGTCAGAGATTTAACAAAAAAATATATTTTGATGGATCATAAAAGGGCGGTTAATAAAACCTTTATCTGCGGTGAGTGCGAATACAAAAGTACAAATAAAACAAATTTACAAAAGCACGTCGACGCAGTTCATCGGAAAATAAGAAAATTTATGTGCAGCGAGTGCGATTACACGAGTACAACAAAATCAAATTTAAAGAACCACATCGACGCAGTTCATCGGAAAATCAGAAAATTTATGTGCAGCGAGTGCGATTACAAGAGTGCGGAAAAAGCAAATTTACAGAATCACATCGACGCAGTTCATCGGAAAATCAGAAAATTCATGTGCAGCGAGTGCGATTACAAGAGTACAACGATAACAAAATTAAAGACCCACATCGACGCAGTTCATCGGAAAATAAGAAAATTTATGTGCAGCGAGTGCGATTACAAGAGTACAACAAAACCAAATTTAAAGAACCACATCGTCGTAGTTCATCGGAAAATAAGAAAATTTATGTGCAGCGAGTGCGATTACAAGAGTACAACAAAACCAAATTTAAAGAACCACATCGATGCAGTTCATCGGAAAATAAGAAAATTTATGTGCAGCGAGTGCGATTACAAGAGTACAACAAAACCAAATTTAAAGAACCACATCGATGCAGTTCATCGGAAAATAAGAAAATTTATGTGCAGCGAGTGCGATTACAAGAGTACAAGAAAAATAAATTTAAAGACCCACATCGACGCAGTTCACCGGAAAATAAGAAAATTTATGTGCAGCGAGTGCGATTACAAGAGTACAACAAAACCAAATTTAAAGAACCACATCGTCGTAGTTCATCGGAAAATAAGAAAATTTATGTGCAGCGAGTGCGATTACAAGAGTACAACAAAACCAAATTTAAAGAACCACATCGATGCAGTTCATCGGAAAATAAGAAAATTTATGTGTAGCGAGTGCGATTATACAAGTTCATTTAAAAATGCTTTGCAGATCCACATCGATGCAGTTCATCGGAAAATAAGAAAATTTATGTGTAGCGAGTGCGATTATACAAGTTCATTTAAAAATGCTTTGCAGATCCACATCGATGCTGTTCATCGAAAAATAATAA
Organism: Neomicropteryx cornuta; assembly: GCA_020383195.1. NCBI lineage: Eukaryota > Metazoa > Arthropoda > Insecta > Lepidoptera > Micropterigidae > Neomicropteryx > Neomicropteryx cornuta. The sequence goes on from JAHKQU010000031.1 coordinate 5,093,176, forward strand.
AAAAATATGTTTATTGATTGCGATTACATGTGTATAAGAAATAGTGATTCAGAAAAATGCAGTGCGCGACAGCTTCTATTATTATTGTTATTATTAATTAATTTTGTGATTACCTCCGTAATCACACGATTTATGTGCATATTATTTATATAATTGTATAATTGAGTTGTAAAGTTATTTGACTTATATTTGATGATTGTTTTTTAATAGCGGCAAATCGCCTGAAAAGATAAATGACACAATCTATTTTATTAATCACAAATATTTTCTGACGACGCCGAATGCCAAAAGCTTAAAAATTATCTCATCATCAAATCAATTTAAAAAACATTTACACAATTAACTTTAGTATACAGGGTGTCCCAAGATCTTTCCCGTAAATTTAAGGGGGTGTATATGTTACGAGTAAGAAATTATATAAAAAAATGCAAAAGTATTTGATACCCAAATTGATTATTTTTTAAACTAAATTTGTGTAAAACAATCATTATATTCGGCACCGCTCGCCAGGCAGATAACAGGTCCTCCCCCTAAAAAATGTCCTACAATAAAAGACAACTAAATTTATGTTTATTTTTCGTTACCTATAATGTAAGCATGACTTCAATTAGGCAAGGACCCCTCCCCTTCAGGTCATATTACCCTCATCTGCAGATCAGACTCCCCTCCTAATTTTAAATGACGTAATATAATGACGCAATGACCTATACCAATATTGCCTTCCTGCTAATTTCAAAGATTTTTTACAAAAATAGTTTTTTCGGTGTTTATAATTTTATTTAATTCATATCACAATCTAGTATATTCAAGCCCTAATACGAGATTATTTAAGAGACTTTGCAAATGGTGTCGGCCACGTGCACAGTTTTTTATTTATATTTAAAATGTAAGGCAATTAAAAAAAAAAATCTAAGTTTAAGGTTTTCTGTAGAATTTTATTGCGGGCATGTATAAATGTATAAATTAGGCTTACGTCATATATGTACTTTGGTTTATGAGAATTTTGAAAAATAAAACTTACCAATTTCAATATTTTTTTATGTAAACATAGGATTATTTATTTTTTTCTAGAAAAATGTTTAATTAATCTAATTATATTTTTTATATACGCCTGGTATGAAAAGCTATCTTGGCAGTAAACCTTAAAAACATGCATTAAATGCAATTCAAGTGCGTTATGGCTCCTAAGATTGCTAAGATTGTTTTTAAAGTTGCTAGTGCTCGCCGAGTGGTCGAAATTCGACTGTAATTCATTTTACTTTTAAGTTTGAGCATTATTGAGTTTCTCACACCTCTATAATATGGTCAGGTTACCTCTATAATCGTTGTATATATTTATTTTTTAATTTTGTTTTATTACATCAACTGCGAGCATGTACAAATACGTCATTAGCGTGTGTTGTTTGCCCTAATTCCCTATAATACGTATGAAATTTAAAATTAACGATTACAGCTTGTATTTGTATTTATTTTTTGATACAATTCATTGTCAGTTTTAATTTTTTCATATAAAAATGAGACTTTGAATTGAGAGATTATTGAAAAAGGAGCATTTGAAATCACACAAAATTCACTCAATCTATCAGTAGTATGAACGTTTTATTTAATTTTATTTATAACGCATAATATATATAGACATTTTGTGTTTCTGAAAAATTATCGATAAAAGTGATCGTTTTTTTCGAACCATCCTGTACATTGTGCCTGCTATAGAAATGCCTACTAAGTAACGGTTGGTTATTTTATGCGTTATCCAATAATAAAATAAACTAATCTGTTTAGCAAAACACGCCTGGGACAGTGTCAAGTGTCAAACAATGACTTTAAATTGCGATAGGTATTTTTATAATATATTGTTTTGAAGTAGGAATTAATTGGGGGATTTTTTCGTAATAAATATAGTAAAGTGCGTTAATAACAACACATTTAGAACAAAATCGATATTGGTACTTTTAATTCTGGTTATTATATAATTGCTGAGGATTATAGAATTAATGAATGCAATGAATTATCATTCAACTGTTAGGTTATAACTTCGTTTTGAGTCGGCACATACTTAATAAACAATAACTAATGATTAAGCATATTTACAGTCGCACTTGAAAGTCGGTACTTTGTTATTATAGGGCGTCAGGTTTTACTTTCTGCGCTCTTAGTAAGCAATTGTTGGTTTTTATTTAATTACAGCAAGTCATTTTGTAATTGCGAACTACTTATTAAGGGGTTAGCAAATAACTTGGTATCGTCTGCAAATGATTTATTTCCTGATTTAATGAGTTCTAAAAGATCAATCAAAAATTTTGTGAAAAGACCGGACCGATTACCGAGCCCTGTGGTACACCGCTAAGAACTTCCCGGACTGTAGATAGGAATTCCCCCACTCTGACTTGGAAGGTTTGACCTGTCAAGAAATCTTTGATCCATTTTAAGAGTTTTCCTCTTATACCAAAATGTTCCAATTTATGTAGAAGTCGATATATGGGGACACGATCAAATGCCTTCTCATAGTCTAGGTATATTACACAAAATTGGCTTTCTCACAAATACTTTACCAAACTGGTCTGCGAAAAGATTTGCAACTTCCGACATGTTGCTAGTAATAATTTCATCGGTGTCTCGTAAGGCGATGTTAGTTGGTTCCGCACATATTTTTAAAAGGGTTTGCTCGAGAATTCCTAATACACTTAGTAAGTCTATTCTCTACATTTCTGTAGGAGCGATATGATGTAGCACATCTTAATATTTATTTATTTATTAATTTATTATTACATACACTTTGAAGGTATCTATTCCTTCGGTGGTACGGCTGATTGACAGGTGGTACAATGAAATTATTTTTTTGCCAAATCATTAATCCTGCACTGCAGTTGAGACTATTCGACACTCTGATAGAACGCGCAAGAAATGAATGGAATCAGTCATTCTCCTCTTGAAACATTCTTTTATTTTGTGGGGATATAGATTCCTGAAGTTGCTAGTCGCCGACCATTAAGTAGGCCTTAAATAAGTTATAAACACGACATATTTTAAGCCTTAAATTAAAAACTCCCGTTTAATTTCGAAAAGTAACTAATTATAAATTAAAGCGTTATAATAAAAATATACTAACACCTTATAAAATTAATTAACGAAAAAAAGTTAGGACAGACACCAAGGTTTATCCCGGATTTTTACTAAGATAATTTTTTCGTTTTTATTTTGATATAATATTGTAATTTTAAATAGAAATATTATTGAAACATGTTTGGACATATTGGTCCAAACGTGGCAATGGTCCAATAATTGTTGCTAAAGATTATAAAAAAAGGAATTAAATTTATTGTGAGTTTTCAAGGTAGTTATTTATTTTAAAATACATACTTAAAAGTCACTAAAGATGGTTTGAGTGATCACCTCTGAAACGTCAGCAATCACAAATTAAACACGGTATGTAACTAAATCATCATTTATTTTAGATGGCCCAGAAATTTCATGTTAGACGCAAAATTCATTTTTTTAAGGTTAAAAATTACAAGAGAAGAACAGCTAATTTGTATTAGAAAATACTACTTAATATAGTAAAAGTACTATTTGCTAATTAAAAATATAAATAAGTATTTGTATTTGGTTATAATTTTATTATCCTTCACAGTAATAGCTTCAACAGCAAATTTTATTTTATTTATCTACTTATTTGCTAAATCTTAAAAGAAATAAGTTCTTGCGTATCTATATTTTATTTTTTAACTACTAAAAATAATAAATTTGTTGTGTTACATTAAGTATGTCTTAGTTTCAAAGTTAGTCTAAGTTATTTTTTAAGTTTTTTTATTAAAATTTTTAGCTGTCACACGAAGTAAATTTTCAAAACTTTGACAGGATTAACTTCAAGCATCCCTGTACAATTTTTAATATGTAGGTAATCAAAATCGATTTCTTACTTAAGTAATTGACATAAATATATTTTTATAGGAAAACGATTTTTTTGTTTTTGACGTATGTTATAAAACTAAAATTTAAAATTCCTTAGAAATTCCCTATCATATGCAAAAAAAGAACATTTAAATTGCGCCATTTGGGAGTAAAAAAAGGATCAAATGGAGCGACCTTTTTTTCTTGCGTTGACTTCATCGCAAACAGAGACGCTAGCAGCTAGCTTCACGAAGGTGCCAAATCTGTCAAATCGATATGACATTTTAAACGCGTCAAATCACCTTTCAACCGTGAATTAATATTTTAAAGTAGAAAAATTAACAACTACGAACAGAAATTATTAAATTATTAAGAACTAAAATGGAGGAAAACGAAAATAAAGACGACATTGAAATGAAACAAATAGATGAAAATGTCACCATTAAATATGAGCAAGTAAGTGACTGCAAACAATTCAGCAGTTACTTTGACAACACGCAAAGGCAGTCATGCGACAATAATCTTGAAACCTCACTAAATTTAGGCCGATATGTTAAGTCGGAAAATGAGGACAAAATTTGCTTCCAGGCAGAAATCAGTGCAAATCAACATTGTGATGACTATGAAGAAGACAATATAAAGTTTCTTAAATTGGAAAATAATATCTCAATTGCCCCACATTGCAATAAAACCAATGCAAACTTTAGAGATAAATCTATACAAAGCGTAAAAAGTACAATTATAACAATAAAACGCATCGATTTTACTTGTAACCGTTGCAAATGTAATCTGGAGAAACGGGGCTTGATGTATCATACTGATACTGGAATCAGTGAACACGAATCGAATTTAATATGTTCAGAATGCAATGAAAAGCAGAAACATATTTCAACATTGTCTGATAATCGAAACAAAGAGCGCGTTAGATTATTAGATAATAAAGAAAAACATCAATGTAGCGAATGTGATAAGACATTTATGCGGAAACATTTATTATCAACTCACATTAAATCTGTTCATAACTATATAAAGTTGAATTGCAACGACAGTGTCAGAGATTTAACAAAAAAATATATTTTGATGGATCATAAAAGGGCGGTTAATAAAACCTTTATCTGCGGTGAGTGCGAATACAAAAGTACAAATAAAACAATTTTACAAAAGCACGTCGACGCAGTTCATCGGAAAATTAGAAAATTTATGTGCAGCGAGTGCAATTACAAGTTTGCAATGAAAGCCAGTTTAAAGAAGCACATCGATGCAGTTCATCGGAAAATAAGAAAATTTATGTGCAGCGAGTGCCATTACGAGTGTGCATTGAAAACAGGTTTAAAGAGGCACGTCGACGCAGTTCATCGGAAAATAAGAAAATTTATGTGCAGCGAGTGCCATTACGAAAGTGCATTGAAAACAGGTTTAAAGAGGCACGTCGATGCAGTTCATCGGAAAATAAGAAAATTTATGTGCAGCGAGTGTGATTACGATTGTGCAATGAAAACAGGTTTAAAGAGGCACGTCGATGCAGTTCATCGGAAAATAAGAATATTTATGTGCAGCGAGTGCGATTACGATTGTGCAATGAAAACAAGTTTAAAGAGGCACGTCGATGCAGTTCATCGGAAAATAAGAAAATTTATGTGTACCGAGTGCGATTATACAAGTTCATTTACAAATGCTTTGCAGATCCACGTCGACGCAATTCATCGGAAAATAATAAAATTTATGTGCAGCGAGTGCGATTACAAGAGTACGGCAAAAACAAAGTTACAGAATCACATCGACGCAGTACATCGGAAAATAAGAAAATTTATGTGCAGCGAGTGCGATTACGATTGTGCAATGAAAACAAGTTTAAAGAGGCACGTCGATGCAGTTCATCGGAAAATAAGAAAATTTATGTGCAGCGAGTGCGATTACAAGGGTACGGCAAAAACAAATTTACAGAATCACATCGACGCAATTCATCGGAAAATAAGAAAATTTATGTGCAGCGAGTGCGATTACAAGAGTACGGCAAAAACAATGTTACAGAATCACATCGACGCAGTTCATCGGAAAATAAGAAAATTTATGTGCAGCGAGTGCCATTACGAGTGTGCATTGAAAACAGGTTTAAAGAGGCACGTCGATGCAGTTCATCGAAAAATAAGAAAAGTTGTGTGCAGCGAGTGCGATTACAAGGGTACGGCAAAAACAAATTTACAGAATCACATCGACGCAATTCATCGGAAAATAAGAAAATTTATGTGCAGCGAGTGCGATTACAAGAGTACAACAAAACAAAATTTTCAGAATCACATCGACGCAGTTCATCGGAAAATAAGAAAATTTGTGTGCAGCGAGTGCGATTACAAGAGTTCAACAAAAACAAAGTTACAGAAGCATATCGATGCAGTTCATCGGAAAATATGAAAAAATATACGTAGCGATGGCGATTACAAGATTTTAAAAAAGAATTTACAGAGGCATATCGACAAACGTCATCTTTCATATATTTTCTGACGACGCCGAATGGGAAAATCTTAAAAAATATCTCATCATCAAATCTATGTAAAAAACATATACACAATTAACTTTAGTATATATATATATATATATATATGTAAAGAAACTATATTTCTTTAATTTGTTTATAGTGCACAGCGCTCTTTTGTCGGTAAACAGTGGTCGTGTACTTATGTACTCGATAGATGGCGCTGTGAGTAATGGCGGCCGACACGATGGGTAAAGCGGCTTCTGTTAGCAGTTGCCAGATTGAGCATATTGTTTGGTTATTATAAAAACTATTTAAAAGGAATTGACAATTTAAATAATAGATTTTAAATGTCGTTTTTTTGATTTCAGGTAGGATATAATTATTTAAGCTAAACAGTGTAATTACCATTGTGTATGTAAGTACTAAAATAAAAACGTTGATTTCATATCAACGCAATTGTTTATTTCGCAATTCCTAATAGGTTTGGAGATAGTGTCTTATATACTGTATATATGTATATGTACAGTTACAGCCTAATTAAAATAATGGCAATAAAATGAGTTGCATTTTAAGAAAAAATGTCCTACAATAAAAGCCAACTAAATTTATGTTTATTTTTCGTTACCTATAATGTAAGCGTGACTTCAATTAGGCAAGGACCCCTCCTCTTCTGGGTCATATTACCCTCATCCGCAGATCAGACTCCCCTCCTAATTTTAAATGACGTAATATAATGACGCAATGACCTATACCAATATTGTCTTCCTGCTAATTTCAAAGATTTTTTACAAAAATAGTTTTTTCAGTGTTTATAATTTTATTTAATTCATATCACAATCTAATATATTCAAGCCCTAATACGAGATCATTTAAGATTGCTAAGATTGTTTTTAAAGTTGCTAGTGCTCGCCGAGTGGTCGAAATTCGACTGTAATTCATTTTACTGTTAAGTTTGAGCATTATTGAGTTTCTCACACCTCTATAATATGGTGAGGTTACCTCTATAATCGTTGCATATATTTATTTTTTCATTTTGTTTAATTCATTCCCTATAATACGTATGAAATTTAAAATTAACAATTACAGCAAATATTTGTATTTATTTTTTGATACAATTCATCGTCAGTTTTAATTTTTTCATATAAAAATGAGACTTTAAATTGAGAGATTATTGAAAAAGGAGCATTTGAAATCGCACAAAATTCACTCAATCTGTCAGTAGTATGAACGTTTTATTTAATTTTATTTATAACGCATGATATATATACATTTTGTGTTTCGGCAAAATTATCGATAATAGTGATAGTTTTTTTCGAACCATCCTGTACATTGTGCCTGCTATAGAAATGCCTACTAAGTAACGGTTGGTTATTTTATGCGTTATCCAATAATAAAATAAACTAATCTGTTTAGCAAAACACGCCTGGGACAGTGTCAAGTGTCAAACAATGACTTCAAATTGCGATAGGTATTTTTTTAATATATTGTTTTAAAGTAATTGTTTTAATTTTTTCGTAATAAATATAGTAAAGTGTATAGTGTATAGTATAGTATAGTATAATAAGTATAGTAATAACATCACATTTAGAACAAAATAGATATTGGTACTTCTAATTCTGGTTATTATATAATTGGGTTGCTGAGGATTATAGAATTAATGAATGCAATGAATTATCATTCAACTCTTAGGTTATAACTTCGTTTTGAGTTGGCACATACTTAATAAACAATAACTAATGATAATAATAATAAACAAATAATAGAATATTTTGAATCATGTGTCTATATTAAGACTAAGCATATTTACAGTCGCACTTGAAAGTCGATACTTTGTTATTATAGGGCGTCAGGTTTTACTTTCTGCGCTCTTAGTAAGCAATTGTTGGTTTTTATTTAATTACAGCAAGTCATTTTGTAATTGCGAACTACTTATTAAGGGGTTAGCAAATAACTTGGTATCGTCTGCAAATGATTTATTTCCTGATTTAATGAGTTCTAAAAGATCAATCAAAAATTTTGTGAAAAGACCGGACCGATTACCGAGTCCTGTGGTACACCGCTAAGAACTTCCCGGACTGTAGATAGGAATTCCCCCACTCTGACTTGGAAGGTTCGACCTGTCAAGAAATCTTTGATCCATTTTAAGAGTTTTCCTCTTATACCAAAATGTTCCAATTTATGTAGAAGTCGATATATGGGGACACGATCAAATGCCTTCTCATAGTCTAGGTATATTATGTGTGTAGGCTGTCCTTTATCCCAATCCTTAGTCCAACCATCGACACATTGGAGAAGGTTGGTGATTGTAGATCTCTCGGGAACGAATCCATGCTGCTCGTCGGGAATAATCTGATGCTTAGCCAGAAATTGCCGTAAATTGCAAATCATAATTCTTTCCATCTTTTTACACGCTATACTAGCAAGGTTTATAGGACGATAGTTAGAAGGATCTAATTTATTTCCTTTTTTAAAGATTGGCGTAACAGTGGCATGCTTCCAGTCTGAGGGTAATTTGCCATACTCTAGCGATTGTTGCATAATTTTTGCCAGTGGTTGACAGATAGCAGATGCACAATCCCATCGCACTCTCACCATTTAGGGAAATCAGTGCCTCTTCCTCAATTCATGGCGTAATTTCAACAGCTTGGAGAGAATCTTCTAATCTGGGTATAGTATGCGAAGGTAGAAGAGGGCCTTCGGGCTCTCTCACAGATACTTTACCAAACTGGTCTGCGAAAAGATTTGCAACTTCCGACATGTTGCTAGTAATAATTTCATCGGTGTCTCGTAAGGCGATGTTAGTTGGTTCCGCACATATTTTTAAAAGGGTTTGCTCGAGAATTCCTAATACACTTAGTAAGTGTTATTAATCTACATTTCTGTAGGAGCGATATGATGTAGCACATCTTAATATTTATTTATTTATTAATTTATTATTACATACACTTTGAAGGTATCTATTCCTTCGGTGGTACGGCTGATTGACAGGTGGTACAATGAAATTATTTTTATGCCAAATCTTTAATCCTGCGCTGCAGTTGAGACTATTCCACACTCTCATAGAACGTGGAAGAAATGAATGGAATCCGTCATTCTCCTCTTGAAACATTCTTTTATTTTTTGGGGATATAGATTCCTGAAGTTGCTAACTAGTCGCCGACCATTAAGTAGGCCTTAAATAAGTTATAAACACGACATATTTTAAGCCTTAAATTAAAAACTCCCGTTTAATTTCGAAAAGTAACTAATTATAAATTAAAGCGTTATAATAAAAATATACTTACACCTTTTAAAATTAATTAACGAAAAAAAGTTAGGACAGACACTAAGGTTTATCCCGGATTTTTATTAAGATCATTTTTTCGTTTTTATTTTGATATAATATTGTAATTATTGTATAATAGAAATATTATTGAAACATGTTTGGACATATTTGTCCAAACGTGGCAATGGTCCAATAATTGTTGCTAAAGATTATAAAAAATTGAATTATTATGAGTTTATTATTATTTATTATGAGTTTCAACGTAGTTATTTATTATAAAATACACACTGAAGATGGTTTGTGTGATCAGCTCTGAAACGTCAGCAATTGGTGGCACACGGTGTATGTAGCAAAATCATCATTTATTTTAGATGGCCCAGAAATTTCATGTTAGACGCAAAATTGATTTTTTTAAGGTTAAAAATTACAAGAGAAGAACAGCTAATTTGTATTAGAAAATACTACTTAATATAGTAAAAGTACTATTTGCTAATTAAAAATATAAATAAGTATTTGTATTTGGTTATAATTTTATTATCTTTCACAGTAATAGCTTCAACAGCAAATTTTATTTTAATTATCTACTTATTTGCTAAATCTTAAAAGAAATAAGTTCTTGCGTATCTATATTTTATTTTTTACCTACTAAAAATAATAAATTTGTTGTGTTACATTAAGTATGTCTTAGTTTCAAAGTTAGTCTAAGTTATTTTTTAAGTTTTATTATTAAAATTTTTAGCTGTCACACGAAGTAAATTTTCAAAACTTTGACAGGATTAACTTCAAGCATCCCTGTACAATTTTTAATATGTAGGTAATCAAAATCGATTTCTTACTTAAGTAATTGACATAAATATATTTTTATAGGAAAACGATTTTTTTGTTTTTGACGTATGTTATAAAACTAAAATTTAAAATTCCTTAGAAATTCCCTATCATATGCAAAAAAAGAACATTTGAATTGCGCCATTTGGGAGTAAAAAAAGGATCAAATGGAGCGACCTTTTTTTCTTGCGTTGACTTCATCGCAAACAGAGACGCTAGCAGCTAGCTTCACGAAGGTGCCAAATCTGTCAAATCGATATGACATTTTAAACGCGTCAAATCACCTTTCAACCGTGAATTAATATTTTAAAGTTTCAAAATTAACAACTACGAACAGAAATTATTAAATTATTAAGAACTAAAATGGAGGAAAACGAAAGTAAAGACGACATTGAAATGAAACAAATACATGAAAATGTCACCATTAAATATGAGCAAGTGAGTGACTGCAAACAATTCAGCAGTTACTTTGACAACACGCAAAGGCAGTCATGCGACAATAATCTTGAAACCTCACTAAATTTAGGCCGATATGTTAAGTCGGAAAATGAAGACAAAATTTGCTTCCAGGCAGAAATCAGTGCAAATCAACAATGTGATGACTTTGAAGAAGACAATATAAAGTTTCTAAAATTGGAAAATAATATCTCAATTGCCCGACATTGCAATAAAACCAATGCAAACTTTAGAGATAAATCTATACAAAGCGTAAAAAGTCCAATTATAACAATAAAACGCATCGATTTTACTTGTAACCGTTGCAAATGTAATCTGGAGAAACGGGGCTTGATGTATCATACTGATACTGGAATCAGTGAACACGAATCGAATTTAATATGTTCAGAATGCAATGAAAAGCAGAAACATATTTCAACATTGTCTGATAATCGAAACAAACAGCGAGTTAGATTATTAGATAATAAAGAAAAACATCAATGTAGCGAATGTGATAAGACATTTATGCGGAAACATTTATTATCAAGTCACATTAAATCTGTTCATAACTATATAAAGTTGAATTGCAACGACAGTGTCAGAGATTTAACAAAAAAATATATTTTGATGGATCATAAAAGGGCGGTTAATAAAACCTTTATCTGCGGTGAGTGCGAATACAAAAGTACAAATAAAACAATTTTACAAAAGCACGTCGACGCAGTTCATCGGAAAATCAGAAAATTCATGTGCGGCGAGTGCGATTACAAGAGTGCGGAAAAAGCAAATTTACAGAATCACATCGACGCAGTTCATCGGAAAATCAGAAAATTCATGTGCAGCGAGTGCGATTACAAGAGTGCGGAAAAAGCAAATTTACAGAATCACATCGACGCAGTTCATCGAAAAATCAGAAAATTTATGTGCAGCGAGTGCGATTACAAGTTTGCAATGAAAACCGGTTTAAAGAAGCACTTCGATGTAGTTCATCGGAAAATAAGAAAATTCATGTGTACCGAGTGCGATTATACAAGTTCAGTTAAACATTCTGTGCAGCTCCACGTCGACGCAATTCATCGGAAAATAAGAAAATTCATATGCAGTGAGTGCGATTTCAAGAGTACAACAAAAAGATATATACAGAAACACATCAACGCAGTTCATCAGAAAATAAGAAAATTTATGTGCAGCGAGTGCGATTACAAGAGTACAACGAAAACATATTTAAAGACCCACATCGACGCAGTTCATCGAAAAATAAGAAAATTTATGTGTAGCGAGTGCAATTACACGAGTACAACAAAAGCAAATTTAAAGACCCACGTCGACGCAGTTCATCAGAAAATAATAAAATTCATGTGTACCGAGTGCGATTATACAAGTTCATTTAAACATTCTGTGCAGCTCCACGTCGACGCAATTCATCGGAAAATAAGAAAATTCATGTGCAGCGAGTGCGATTACAAGAGTACAACGATAACAAAATTAAAGACCCACATCGACGCAGTTCATCGGAAAATAAGAAAATTTATGTGCAGCGAGTGCGATTACAAGAGTACAAGAAAAATAAATTTAAAGACCCACATCGACGCAGTTCATCGGAAAATAAGAAAATTTATGTGCAGCGAGTGCGATTACAAGAGTACAACAAAACCAAATTTAAAGAACCACATCGTCGTAGTTCATCGGAAAATAAGAAAATTTATGTGCAGCGAGTGCGATTACAAGAGTACAACAAAACCAAATTTAAAGTACCACATCGATGCAGTTCATCGGAAAATAAGAAAATTTATGTGTAGCGAGTGCGATTATACAAGTTCATTTAAAAATGCTTTGCAGATCCACATCGATGCAGTTCATCGGAAAATAAGAAAATTTATGTGTAGCGAGTGCGATTATACAAGTTCATTTAAAAATGCTTTGCAGATCCACATCGATGCTGTTCATCGAAAAATAATAAAAAAATATGTTTATTTATTGCGATTACATGTGTATAAGAAATAGTGATTCAGAAAAATGCATTGTGGGACAGCTTCTATTATTATTGTTATTATTAATTAATTTTGTGATTACCTCGGTAATCACACGATTTATGTGCATATTATTTATATAATTGTATAATTGAGTTGTAAAGTTATTTGACTTATATTTGATGATTGTTTTTTAATAGCGGCAAATCGCCTGAAAAGATAAATGACACAATCTATTTTATTAATCACAAATATTTTCTGACGACGCCGAATGCCAAAAGCTTAAAAAATATCTCATCATCAAATCAATTTAAAAAACATTTACACAATTAACTTTAGTATACAGGGTGTCCCAAGATCTTTCCCGTAAATTTAAGGGGGTGTATATGTTACGAGTAAGAAATTATATAAAAAAATGCAAAAGTATTTGATACCCAAATTGATTATTTTTTAAACTAAATTTGTGTAAAACAATCATTATATTCGGCACCGCTCGCCAGGCAGATAACAGGTCCTCCCCCTAAAAAATGTCCTACAATAAAAGACAACTAAATTTATGTTTATTTTTCGTTACCTATAATGTAAGCATGACTTCAATTAGGCAAGGACCCCTCCCCTTCAGGTCATATTACCCTCATCTGCAGATCAGACTCCCCTCCTAATTTTAAATGACGTAATGTAATGACGCAATGACCTATACCAATATTGCCTTCCTGCTAATTTCAAAGATTTTTTACAAAAATAGTTTTTTCGGTGTTTATAATTTTATTTAATTCATATCACAATCTAGTATATTCAAGCCCTAATACGAGATTATTTAAGAGACTTTGCAAATGGTGTCGGCCACGTGCACAGTTTTTTATTTATATTTAAAATGTAAGGCAATTAAAAAAAAAATCTAAGTTTAAGGTTTTCTGTAGAATTTTATTGCGGGCATTTCTATGTATAAATTAGGCTTACGTCATATATGTACTTTGGTTTATGAGAATTTTGAAAAATAAAACTTACCAATTTCAATATTTTTTTATGTAAACATAGGATTATTTATTTTTTTCTAGAAAAATGTTTAATTAATCTAATTATATTTTTTATATACGCCTGGTATGAAAAGCTATCTTGGCAGTAAACCTTAAAAACATGCATTAAATGCAATTCAAGTGCGTTATGGCTCTTAAGATTGCTAAGATTGTTTTTAAAGTTGCTAGTGCTCGCCGAGTGGTCGAAATTCGACTGTAATTCATTTTACTTTTAAGTTTGAGCATTATTGAGTTTCTCACACCTCTATAATATGGCGAGGTTACCTCTATAATCGTTGCATATACTTATTTTTTCATTTTGTTTAATTCATTCCCTATAATACGTATGAAATTTAAAATTAACGATTACAGCTTGTATTTGTATTTATTTTTTGATACAATTCATTGTCAGTTTTAATTTTTTCATATAAAAATGAGACTTTGAATTGAGAGATTATTGAAAAAGGAGCATTTGAAATCGCACAAAATTCACTCAATCTATCAGTAGTATGAACGTTTTATTTAATTTTATTTATAACGCATAATATATATAGACATTTTGTGTTTCTGAAAAATTATCGATAAAAGTGATCGTTTTTTTCGAACCATCCTGTACATTGTGCCTGCTATAGAAATGCCTACTAAGTAACGGTTGGTTATTTTATGCGTTATTCAATAATAAAATAAACTAATCTGTTTAGCAAAACACGCCTGGGACAGTGTCAAGTGTCAAACAATGACTTCAAATTGCGATAGGTATTTTTTTAATATATTGTTTTGAAGTAGGAATTAATTGGGGGATTTTTTCGTAATAAATATAGTAAAGTGCGTTAATAACAACACATTTAGAACAAAATAGATATTGGTACTTCTAATTCTGGTTATTATATAATTGGGTTGCTGAGGCTTATAGAATTAATGAATGCAATGAATTATCATTCAACTGTTAGGTTATAACTTCGTTTTGAGTTGGCACATACTTAATAAACAATAACTAATGATAATAATAATAATAAAAATAAACAAATAATAGCATATTTTGAAGCATATTAAGACTAAGCATATTTACAGTCGCACTTGAAATTCGCTGCCTTATTTATTATAGGGCGTCATGTTTTACTTTCTGCGCTCTTAGTAAGCAATTGTTGGTTTTTATTTAATTACAGCTTTATAATATAGAAATTAAAAAAACCGACTTTACTATGTTTTGACCCTTAATTTGCCTTTCAATTACTATTTTTCCTAAGGCTCTAATATCGATTATAAGAGAGCAATTTAACTAAAAAAGAACTATTAGCAGTTTAGCATTTATTAAATTTCTCAGAAATAAAATTGAATTTTACAAATCTGCCTTCACTATGTTGAAGATCTTAGATTAAGGTATCTAAACATATTTTTTTTATGATTAAATATCTAATGGTTACCAAATGCCATCCTTAGTAAAAGGAGTTGAAATTAATATTTATGCCAATTTTTATTGCTGTATAGAACGATGTGTCACAAATAGCCCGTGTTAAACAGAAGTCCGTGCTTAGATAGTGGTGGCAGACAGACGTCTTACAGCTAGGCCCTGCATGACAGGCGTCGTTAAAGGCATCTCCCATCCAGACTCCTGCGCTCGTAGATGAGTTTGTAATTATTTTAACTGGCCAGTAATAAACAATACGTTCGAATATGAATAACATTAGAGCGCTATATCGAATTGTCAATGTTTCATTAATTAGTACTAAAAATTGGTTGACTTTAATGTTATACAGGGTGTTTGGTGCATCGTTTGTCAAAATGAATTGGCCGAAAGAGGGGGTCATTTGCTATGTCTTGAGGCACAATAACTTTTTTTTAGCCCCATGGTTTTTTTTTATTTTAACATTTTATTATTTTTTTGAAAAATTCCAGAATTCAGCATATAAATCAAGATTAAAAAAAAAGTTATTGGTATAGAACCCCGATTTAATTTTTATTTGTATGTGCACTGTTGTATGGTTCTATGAAATTCAGTATTACTTACGAATACTGTCTAGTTTTATTTTTATTAAATCATAAATTTTTTGGCAGAGGTAAAAATAATTTTAAGACTCAGCTTTACATTGCAATTAAAAAAAAACTTAAAGCGATCATGATCTTCGAATTCTTTAAAAAACTTCTTCTGTTTATCCCCTTTCCAACGGTATGCATTATGCCATAGAAACCTGCTAATAACTTTACTAATTTACTAAATTTGTGTATCGGGACACATCGGGTTGATATTCGATATTCAGGATGAAAACTTGTTTTTGCGGAAATAACACGGGCGAGACAGGTAGTAAGTACTATCTCACTCTTGCGCTGTAAAATCTATCTATCTTCTTCTTACATAGGGTACTGATGTTCCTCGAATTTGAAATTAAAAAACAAAATTCCCTTATTATTCACCTCGCCCTGTCACAAATCTTGCTCGAATTGGTGACCTCTGTTGTGTATGCATGCACGACTTCTTACAGATACATTGCATACAGATGTGGATGATCCCGACTTTTTAGGAAGTATTCTCTGGACGGATGAGTCCAAATTTATTAAAGAGGGAATTCTTAGTTTACACAACCTTCACCACTGGTCGCCGAAAGATCAGAACCCACATGTGAAAAGACAAAGGGCATTCCAGAGAAGGTTTAGCATAAATATTTGGGCAGGAGTTATAGGAAATCATGTAATTGGACCACACTACTTACCTAATCATCTCAACGGGGATAATTACCTTGAATTTTTACATAATGACTTGCCCGAATTGTTAGCTGCGGTGCCAATTTTCCATCAAGAGAGACGTATTGTGTTTCAAAATGACGGTTGTCCCACACACTGGAGATTATTCGTCAGGGATTACCTTAATAATGTATTCCCTAATTCATGGATTGGGAGGGGTGGCCCTATTCCATGGCCTCCACGTTCCCCAGACCTAACTCCATTAGATTTTTACGTGTGGGGACGGGCCTAAGAACTTATATACGCCACAGAAGTTGAAACTAGGGATGATTTAGTTCAATGCATTGAGCAGGCTTTCGTCGTTATTAAAGAAGAAATGCGTTTACACACCACTACAGTGGAAATAAAGCGAAGATGTCGCGCATGCATACACAACAGAGGTCACTAATTCGAGCAAGATTTGTGACATTAAGAATAATAAGGGAATTTGGTTTTTTAATTTTAAATTCGAGGTACATCAGACCCTATGTAAGAAGAAGATAGATAGATTTTACAGCGCAAGAGTGAGATAGTACTTACTACCTGTCTCGCCGGTGTTATTTCCGCAAAAACAAGTTTTCATCCTGAATATCGAATATCAACCCGATGTGTCCCGATACACAAATTTAGTAAATTAGTAAAGTTATTAGCAGGTTTCTATGGCATAATGCATACCGTTGGAAAGGGGATAAACAGAAGAAGTTTTTTAAAGAATTCGAAGATCATGATCGCTTTAAGTTTTTTTTTAATTGCAATGTAAAGCTGAGTCTTAAAATTATTTTTACCTCTGCCAAAAAATTTATGATTTAATAAAAATAAAACTAGACAGTATTCGTAAGTAATACTGAATTTCATAGAACCATACAACAGTGCACATACAAATAAAAATTAAATCGGGGTTCTATACCAATAACTTTTTTTTTAATCTTGATTTATATGCTGAATTCTGGAATTTTTCAAAAAAATAATAAAATGTTAAAATAAAAAAAAATCATGGGGCTAAAAAAAAGTTATTGTGCCTCAAGACATAGCAAATGACCCCCTCTTTCGGCCAATTCATTTTGACAAACGATGCACCAAACACCCTGTATATCTATATTATCCGACCAATCTAAGATGAAATGTAAACGGTTATGGTTGTTTTTCAAGAGATTGAATCTACCCACAAAAATTCAATACAATTTCTTACGCGTAATAGGGAACATACACAACTCCCTAAGTCTTCGGGGTCGGTTGTAGAACACCCTGTGCATATAGATCGAGTGTAGATGCAAATTAACAACAAACAGACGGCCAAAAGACGGGTATAGAAGTTAAAACAAATCCAAGCCAATGCTAAAACGAAAAGAAAAGAAACATGAACGTTTGGATCGTCCATTTTAAAAATAACATTTATTTTTATATCTAGTTAATCGCGATTTGAAATAACCTGTTAAACAAATCGCTTATTATAATGATAAGGCGTGACGCGGCGGGAACAGGTTTCAACCGCCCGTTGCCTGGTAGACGTTTCGCAAAGTGCGAAGGTGCGCGTCGTCTTATAGGGATAATATAATCGAATTAAAAAAAAAATACATATTTATTCAACGAAAGACAATATGGCTAACTTATAATTCAAAGTTATACATTTAAAGTCGTGAAATTAATTGTGAGATCGCACATAGCAAAGTAATAAAGTAAAAAAATAATAAATAACTACATGTCATGTCAAAAAATAATAGTAAAATTCAATATATCCCGCCCGCGGAATTATGCAAACGTCAAACGTCAAATTGTCAGCTGATTTTGCAAGCTCTTGAATTAATTTAAAATAAAGAAGATAAAGTATTGTGTTATTTGTTATAAAGTGATATTAGTGCTTAAATGGACTCTTTCTATTCAAATCCTTGTTATCTTAAGGGATAGTGAAGTGAATGCAGCAATAAAGCGTATTTGGTGCATCAATCAATTGCAGTTACCATTCTAGCCGAAACGCCCAGCTGCAAGTAATAAAACAATATTTACACTAATCGACAGCCTGCCTACAAGTTTACCAAAATATTCATGAAGTCATACCATTAAAACTGATATTAAATACAGGCGACTAGAGTTTGTAAAACTGCATTCAACAATATATTTTGTTAGCAAGGTATCTATTTATCTAATTGTATTTAACGACGACACACATAATATTACCGTCTCGCTTTGTTGTAAGCAGGTGACTCATTCGATTACCCTCACTCATTGCCGAATTGCCGTGCACAGCACGGAGCAGTCAACTGTAACATCATCTACCTACTTCTGGCAAGCGAAGCGAACGAAAGCAACAAAGAAGCAAACCGCGCGGTCCCGCACCAACATAGTAGCGTGCCTCGCTCTGGTTTTACCAATAGATATCGAGTACAATAAAATGGCTACAGACGGAAATGACTTACATAAAAATGAATTTAAAATAATAAATGATCGGTTTAATGAACTTACTTCTATGATACAGACGTTCAACTCAAATATTTCAATTGCACTTGAAAGCAACAAAAATCAATTTACCCAAGTAAATAATAAAGTAGAACAACTTGACCGCTCATTCAGAAGATTAAATTTTTTGATATTTGGCATTGAAAAATCACAGCATCGTGAAAACTATCAGCAACTCATTAGCTTGATTTGCAATTTTGTTAATACAAAACTTGGTGTTCAGCTTGAGGATCATCACATTGCATTTACATGTAGGCTAGGAGCT
This sequence comes from Neomicropteryx cornuta, assembly GCA_020383195.1. Lineage (NCBI taxonomy): Eukaryota > Metazoa > Arthropoda > Insecta > Lepidoptera > Micropterigidae > Neomicropteryx > Neomicropteryx cornuta. Next base: position 5,112,491 of record JAHKQU010000031.1, read on the forward strand.
CGAGATTCACCAATATTGGTCCAACTCGTCCATTTTGGCATGAAGCTAATAATTCTTCAAAATTCACACAAATTAAAGAACACTAACTTCAAAATAAGTGAGGATTACACCAACAATCAGAGATTAGAACGTCGTTCTCTAGTTCCACATCTCCTGGCAGCTCGAGATCAAGGTTACATGGCACAACTAAAAGGTACTAAATTGTTCATTAACAATCATCTCTGGACTATTGATATGCTGAATAAAGTCCCTGACTCAGGAGTTACCCAAGAAAGCCAAACTTTGTATGTGCCTGGTCAGGAAAACTGTTCTCAGTCTGGCCGATTGACTACCAATATGGTTCCAAACGACAATACTTCAAACCGCCCACATATAAAAGTCCCTGCCTCCACGGTTGAAAAGTCATCAACTTCTCGCTCCCCTCCCATTCATGAGCCCCTAAATGCAGATCCCGAAGGACGCGCTCTGAGGAAGACCACTCGCATTCAACAACCTCGTCTTAGCCCAACCGAAACCATTAAATATAAGATGTCTAAAAAACTAGTGCCATCATTAAAGAAAAATAATAAAACCAAAAATTTTGGCAAACCGCCTGGCAACAAACCTCTGTCAAGTACACCGACCGCGACGTTTGATCTACTCAGCCCATCCTCGAGCAACATCGCCGCAAACAATTCAGGTCCTCATTCTATGCTATATGACACCACGGCGTTAAAAAACTAGCTACGAAAAGAATAAAGGAAGCAAATTCTGTAACCGTGCTGCATGGAAACATTCGAAGTATAAATAGTAAATTAGGAGGACTTCAACTCTTTCTCTCTAGCCTAAAGAAGGAACCTGACTTTGTTTGTCTCACTGAAACTTGGCTAAATCAATCAAATGAAAATCTCGCTGTGCTGCCCGGCTATAGTGTGGCTGCTAAGCAGATAAGGCTCTTGCGTGAACACGGCGGGACAATGATATTCGCAAAAAACAAATACGAGTGTCAAACCATCGATATTTCGCAATACATTGATGACTGTACTTTTGAGGGTGTTGCAATTGATATTAAATCTATAAACTTTGTTATTTTATGTATATATCGCTCTGGCGGGCCTTTTAAATTGTTTGTCGATAAATTTAAAAACTTACTTAAATCATTTTCTAAACATAAAAATATATGTATTTGCGGAGATTTTAATATTGACTTTTTAGTTCAATCGAATGAACAAAGTGAAGTAGTTAACATCTGTAAAGAGTATAATCTTACACAACTTTTTAAAACTGAACCTACAAGAAATGATCCGGTATCAAACAGAATGTCATTATTAGATAATTATTTTATAAACATTCCTAAAAAATTTCTCATAACGGAGACAATTGATCCTGGTCTGTCAGACCATGCCTTTCATTATTTAAATATAGAGAATTTTTTTGATAAAACTAATACCTTTATACATAAAACAAAAAGAATATTTAGCGTACAAAACCATTCTATATTTAGGAAATGGATCCAATCAACGAACTGGAAATATTTATATTGTATCAATGACACAAATATGGCCTATGAGTGGTTCCACAATCAAGTAAATAATTGTTTTCACAAAGCCTTCCCACTAAAAACAGTCAAAATAAACCTAGATGCTAAAAGAAATAGTTGGATTACTCCAGATCTTCGAAAGAGGTGTAAATTGAAAAGAAAAATGCTGAGTAATATGCATTCTAAATCTAATATATTAATTAAAACTTACCTAAAGTCGTACGAAACTAAGTTAAAGAAAGATATCCTACAAAGTAAAAAAAAATATTATACAACCAAAATTAATTTAACTAAGAATAAAATAAAAACTGCTTGGAATATTATTAACAAGGAGATCGGTAGATCTCAAACAGGCTCACCAAAACCAATCATACTTCAAATTGATAATAAATTTCTGAGTAACCCTAAGTCAATTTGTGAGAAATTTAATGACTTCTTTATAAACAAACCTCTGTCGCTAGCCTCCTCCATACAACCTCCAAGAACATCTCCTATCAATAAGCTGAATAAAGTAGGCATGAATGACTCTTCTATTTTTCTGAATCCTACATCAGAAAATGAAATTTCGAAGTTAATTAATTCTTTAAATAACAAAAAGTCCACTGGTTTGGACGAGTTCCCAGTTAATCTACTGAAAAAACATCATGATTTATTATTAGAACCCCTCACCTACTTATTTAATCTGAGTTTGTTATGTGGAGTTTTTCCTGATCATTATAAAAAAGCTAAGGTCATACCCATTTATAAAAAAGGCAATAAAGAAGATATTGAAAATTACCGGCCTATATCGCTCCTAAGTGTATTCTCAAAATTGCTGGAAAAGATAATCGAAAAAAGGCTGCTAAATTTTTTGTCTAAAACTAAAGTTCTATCTGAAAATCAATTTGGTTTTCGCAAGAATCGATCTACTCAGCATGCTCTAGCTAAATGTTGTAACTATATACATAGATGTCTGAATGCCAAAAAATACTCTGTTGGAATTTTTTGTGACTTGAGCCGTGCCTTTGATTGTGTCGAAACTGAACTAATGCTTAAGAAATTAGATCACTACGGTATCAGAGGGGTTGCGCATGATCTACTCAAATCATACTTGCAAAATAGATTTCAATGCGTTGAATTGCGATCCCTAAATGAAGATTTCCATGAATTGATATCAGTTTCGTCTTTAAAACCTGTAAAAATTGGTGTACCTCAGGGTTCAATCTTAGGTCCTCTTTTATTTATACTTTATACGAATGATTTGAGTGAAAATATTTCTACGTGTGAAATAACTCAATTTGCCGATGATACCAGTGCTGTTATTGAGGCTGAGAGTTTCGAGATCCTCACTAGTAAAGTGAACTCAGCTCTTAGTGATCTCGATGACTGGTTTAAGTCAAACAAAATGTCTCTTAACATGTCGAAAACTGTTATTTTAAACTTCTCGAGTGTTAATAAGAATGACATAAACATCAGATACCCTGTTCATAAATCACACTGCACAAAATTCCTAGGTGTGCATCTCGACGATAAATTAAAATGGCGTAAACATATTGACCATTTAAAATCAAAATTATCGTCTGCTTGCTACGCTCTATCACGTATAAGAACTTGCATGGATAGGTCATCTGTGATGTCTGTCTATTATGCACTTGTAGAGTCTCACCTAAGATATGGAGTTCTCTTGTGGGGTTCTGCAGCATATATTCGAGAAATTTTTATAATCCAAAAGAGGGCTGTGAGGGGTATCCTGGGTTTAGGCCCAGGTGAGTCTTGTCAATCACACTTTCGGAACTTAGGAATTCTCACAATATATGGTATCTTCATCTATGAAACCCTTTGTGATTTTTTCTTAAAGAAAGAGGCTGTTTCTACACATAGCAATGTTCATTCGCACGACACAAGACACAAAAGCAATTATGTTCAACCAATTAAAGCTCGTACAACACAATTTCAGAACACAAGTATTTATAGGGGGGTAGATTTATTTAATAATCTCCCCAATAATATAAAAACATTGCAAAGATATCACAACTTTAAGTCTGCTTTGAAAAAATATCTGATTGATAAAACTTTGTACAGTCTTGACCTTAATTGAAGTTTTTTTAATTTTTATTGCATCTACTGTTTTTTTTTTTTTTTTTTTTGTTTTTTACTGTTTTTCTATAAATTTTATAATATTATTGTACTATTTAGTTTATACAGCTCTTTTCACGCATTTGAATAACTGTGTATAAAGTGTAGGTATGTTAGTCTTAATTACTATAGTTGTTGTTTGTATCTTGTTTTTGTTATATCGTTCTATTTACTTTTATTGTTTTATTGTATTATGTTACTCATTTCTGTCTTTCATACACAACTGCATAGTTGTTTTTTTGAAAATAAATATACTGAATACTGAATACTGAATACTGAATACTGAATAAGTAGTATTATAAGTTAAATATTTTATCTATTAATTTTAAAACTTCTCTAGGCGCGTTGGAATCATTCGACAAATACATTTATAATAAATTGACATTGACATCGACAGTCGAATAATAAAAGCGATTCGTGTGAGGCTAATTTTAGTTTCTGAGTTATGAGGAGGTAAAAAAAAAAAAACAAATGATAGTGTTTTAAATCAACTAATTATTCGGTCAACTTATAAAATTTTATTATGAAATAAAAGTATTTTTTTTAACACTCGAAATTTATGCAAAACAGCATAAATGCTCAAATTTAAAAGATAAGATCGTAAAATGAGCTCAAATTCTAAATACACCCTGTATTTAGGGTGGCCCAACACCATTTCCGAAGACCATTTGTTGTGTAACCTATTTATGAATGAGAAATGATATGATATGATTATATTTCGACAATATTATTCTTTGTTGCTAAACTAATATTGGTAAAATGTATTTTGGACCAAATATATAAGAAATTGCTTTTAGAAATAAAGCGCTTTTAATTCATATTAGTTATTACATACCAAAAAAAAACTAAAATAATCCACCCCTAGTTTTATTAGATTCTGCAACTACATTGGATCAAGAACAGTCAAGTCCAAGAAGGACTTCATCTCTTCAAAGGTTGTCAAGTTCAAAAGTGTCCAATTCAAAAATAGTCAAGCCTTAAAGTTTAGTTGCAAAATTATATAAATCAAAAATTTAAATTCGAATCAATAAAAAGTGAACAACTATTTCCCGAAATAATTTGCAATTATTATTCTTTATTGTTATTTAACATTTTTGAAGAGATAAAACGTTGAACAGTATTATTTTTCTTTTTTTTTTTTACAAAAAAGAGAGTTAAATCGCGGAGCGTTTGTATTGCGGAATGACCGGTTTGGGTTGAGTACTGAACGCCACAGCATCGACGTCGATGTTGCTGCCCGTGTGCCGCGAATTTAAATTGTTTTTCCCCAACAATGTCGTCCGTGACAACAATGGATACCTATTGAGAAGTACGCCTTGATGCTGACAGTTTGCACCACACGCCAGTGATATCTCGTCTCTCGTTACAGTTATATATATATTTATATATATTTTGTTGTTAAAAACATGTTTTCGAGTGATACATTTCACGCTTTCCTCCTCCTGGCGGCATTTGTAGTGACGTCAACCAGTGCACGTGAGTTAATTTGCCTTTTTAAATGTACCGGATAAATTGTATGTCATTCGCAATCGATACAAAACGCATAAAACGCATTTTATCCGTAGATCTCGCTAACAATAATCTATTTGCAAACGTCCACAATTTTTTTAAGCTAAAAATTAAATTATATTCGCTAATGCCTACAATTTTTAAAGAAATTATGAAGCTTCGTTCGACTGAGCATATTGGGATCTGACAAATATGTCAACCGCTGTCATACATTGTTTAGTAGTAGCAAATTATTTAACCAGAACCTGGCGTCTCACAGCTAGCCCGGTCTAGAGGCAGATTTCACCGGATCAAAGTAGGGGGTAGGCGAACTCCAATTCGCCCTTGCGCAGCGAGAGTGGGCATACTGAACCCCTCTTTATACTGTGCCGTAAGGGTTGCTCGTATTAAAAATTGTTTCAAACAAAAGTTGTAGGGCAACCTGTGCTTATTAAGGGAGTTGTGATTTTTTGAATTTTAATGGTTGGTGCTATCAAAAAAGTTTACTTAGAAAAGTTTCAGTCCCTTATCTGAGGAATGATATAAAATTTAAATGACTTCGATATCTTATATGCTAAGAAAGTTACAGCGAAATTTCACTTTTACGAAAAAAAGATTATGCCCATTAACGAACTTGACCGAGATTTTGTGCCCTTGAATTTTATGTGTTAATTTCAAAGTGATTGGTGTAAAATTACGGCAGCTATCGTGTCCACAACAAAGTGATACTTTTGGTTTCTAGGGGATGTGAAACGCGAAGATATGTCGAATTTTTCCGGAAATCATGATTAGTAATTGCAATAGGTAAGTTTCTAATGAAATCTACTGAAAACACGCTTCCGTCATTATTGGTTAATTATTAAAAACTGAATAGTATAAATTGATACTGATAAGTAGAGACTTATCATTTCAAATCAATAGAAGCCTCGATGAAATGATATCTAATATTATTTTTCTTTTATATCTACAAATAATTGTGGCAATACTACAGCGCTCGTATGGAGAAATGACCAGGTTAAAGTCTTGTTAAACATCAAAAAACTGAGTCTCACAAAACTCGTAGAAAATAATTATAATTTTTACATGTTGAAAACTGTGATTTATGTTTTTAACAAAACATCGGTTTTTAACGGTCTAAACTTGCCTCGTCTGTGTTTTTAATGTAACTCTTTAGTAACTAAAACATAGTGCAGATGGCGCTCGGAGTTTCTGACATCCATGAAACATCGCAATTTATTGGAAATAAAATAATATAGGGTGTTTTTTTTAGAGGCGTGGTTTTCAATCTGGCACCACTTTTTTCGTAGTTGGTGTTTTTGACAGCTGTCACTTGATTTATGCTCAGTTTGGTTTGCCATTTCATAATGAATAGACTTACTCCTGAACAACGTGGCGTGGCCTCCAAGATCGTGCGATTTAACACCGCTGGACTATTTTTTGTGGGGTTATGTGAAGTCGCTTGTCTACGCAGATAAGCCGGACACGATTAACGCCTCGGAAGAGAATATTCGGCGCGTTATTGCTGACATACGGCCCAACTTGCTGCAAAAAGTGGTTGAAAATTGGGCCTCTCGGCTGGAATTTGTTCGAGTCAGCCGCGGCGGCCACTTACCCGAAATCATTTTTAAAACATAATGGCAAACCCTTATCTTTATAATAAAACTAAATTCTTAGCCATAACATCAAATTATATGCGTTTTATCTCTTCTTGAAAACCACGTCTCTAAAAACATCATCCTATATTTTTAAACGCGTCTTTTGGCCGTCGAGGAGTTCCTTCGTCCGGAGCCAAACCTGGGCGTGGAAACCGGTCATGATCACCATAGAAATGCGCTGTCATCGCTGTCATGAGGTTGTCGACCGCTGCCATCTATTATCGTTTCCGAACTGTCATCTGTCAAAGTCGGATGTCGAAATAGAAGTCGGACTATGTATTTTTGTTTAGTCAGATTATTGTATGTTATAAATTATAATATATGCCTATCCTATCTACATTTTCGTATGTCTTTAGGTTTTTGTTTATTTTATATTTTTTTCTTAGTTTTATGTTTATTTTTTTCCTTCTGCTTTTACTGTTTGTCTATACTACGTAGAATTGTCTTGTGTATTTAAATAGTGAGTTAATGTTTGTTTATCTTATTTTAATGTAATTCCTATACGCATTATGTATTCATGGAAATAAATTAAAATTGAACAGAGCGTTCTGGATACCGGCGCCTATATTTTTAATGGCGATAAGCTATTTAAAAAAACACTATTTAATTGATGGTAGTAATTAAAGCGAGAACAATGGACCAATTAGATTCAAATGCAGTATTTATCGCATTTTTCATTTTTCTATTTAATGGAGCGTCTTACAAATACATATTGATCTTGAAAATCTTGTTAAATGTTGACTTCTGGAAAATTTTGCGTTTCACATCTCCTAGAAACCAAAATACACTCAGTTAAAAAAAAAAATATTTATTTTGTGTGCACAATAACTGCCGTTATTTCACACTTTCACTTTCAAATTGATAAATAAAATTCAAGGGCACAAAATCTCGGTCAAGTTCGTTAATGGGCAAAATCTTTTTTTCGTAAAAGTGAAATTTCGCTGTAACTTTCTTAGCATATAAGATATCGAATTAATTTAAATTTTTCATTATTCCTTAGAGAAGGGCTTAAATATTATCTTAAGTATTTTTTTTGATAGCACCAACTGTTGGCCCGAGGAATGGGAAAAACTGGTTTTTCAAAAATTCAAAAAATCATATCTCCTTTAATCAGCGCATGGTCAAATCGGTAGGCCCATAATTTTCCTACAACTTTTGTTTGAAACAATTTTTAATATGAGCAACCCTTACGGTAGGGGATGACCAAAATCTTTCACCACTTTGATCAGTTGAAATCTACCTCCTTTTTAGATTTCTAGTAATTTAATGTCATGACGTCATGAGTCTGTATCAGACTTAGATATTTGAGATGAGATCATTATTTTATATGCGAATAAAACAACTGGTTTTCATTTATTTCCCTATTATCGAGACGTCATTTCATTTTAACTATGTTTTTTTATTTTAATCTACTCAGACGTAAAAAAATATTTCAATTCATCATAAATTTTAAAACCATTTTAGTTTTTTTTTTGTTTGTAATTTTTGATTATTAATGAAACTACACGCATACATTTCAATTTATTACTAACTATAACGTGGCACTGAACATTCTTTTACATGTTTCTATTTGCGCACGTTGATGAGTTTGTATTAATTTTAACTGGCCAGTAATAAATAATACCTCCTTAAGTTTCCGCTAGTCGTATTTGCATAGAAAAAAATAACCATTGTTTAAAAAAACCGACGTCATTACAGAAACGGGTTTTTCAGAGACGGATGTCATTATGAACATTCAACGTTAATTTTTCCAATCAAATAAACAGCTATTCCCAAAATGTTTTGAGCATTTCTTTCGCCAAGCAAACAGCTTGGAAGATCAAGATCAATCTTGGAAGACTTTGAGGAACGCTGTGATTGGCCACAAACTGCAAATTTTGTATTAATATATTTTTCACAATTTTCGCATTGCGTAAAAATGCCAATAGGTGAACTTAACTTATAAACCATTAACCGATTATAGGAATATCTAAAAAGAAGTTTAAAAAAAAATAAATAAAAGCATGTTTCATAGCTAAAAAAAACCGTTTTTTTTTTAGAAATAAAGTCCGCCTATTTACACTAATTTTGTAAAGCGTTAGAAATCTTTTTGTATGTTTAACTATGGTAAACATTATTTTTTACTAAAGAAATCGGTCAATTCTAAAGATCAAAAGATTATATACACATTAAAAAAATTGAAAAAAAAGTGTTGTCTCATTCTTTCGTTCAAGGCTAGAGCGAGCGCACTTTTCTTCCTTCAGTTGTCATTGGAATATTTTGCACGCCACGCCATACAATGTCTACCATAGCCGAATGTACCACGTCAGTTCAGTCCGATGACAGTGCATTTTTATGGTGAGCATGACCTGGTTCTCCACCCAGGAACGGCTCCAGATGAACTCCAGAGAACTTCTCAACGGTTAGCAGCACAAACGCGAAATTTTATAAACGCATTGGAGCCCTTAAATGAAAGCTTGTTTTTAACAAATGTTGCGAAGAATGTTTGGTTTTATGGTGGTTAATGCAATGTCTTTGTTCCTTTCAGAGTCGTCCTGCTACAATCAGCCGCTGCGCGCTTACGGTAAATGCATAGTCCTGACGGAATGTCCTTATTTCTATCAGATCCTTCGGAACACGCACAGGACCGACTCGGAAGCTGATCAACTGAGAAGATCGACGTGCGGAACCCCCGCTAGAGTGCCAAACGTCAGTATATAGCTTTAACACAGTCGAGTTTAGGCGGCAAGTCCACACATAATTCTATTCTTTCCGAGTTATTCGCAGATTCATCGAGAAACCCATTAATCGGGCCAGGGTATCTAATTTGAATAAACCGACGCACGGTGGGGTATTTCATAGTTTTGTTTAAGGCAGAGCTAAGCCCAACGTTAGAAAAATCCTCACAAAATCCACAATTCTCGTGATGCACCACTCCTCAACCGCTAAGTATTTGGATGAGTGGTTTGTGGCGTTGCGTAACAAATGAACTAACTAATCTGCGTAGGAAACCCAAATGCGTACCCAAATTGTACCCTTGTGGTATTCCTGATTCGGCTACTACAACGACCGACCTAAAGCCACGACTCATATGAAAATCGCATGCGAATAATTTGATATGGTGACCGTTCCAGGTATGCTGCACGAGCGCGCCACCGGCGCCGGTGCAACCAAAACCTGGCAACAACAATGGGGAGTCCCTCCTGCCGGAGAAATGCGGGAAGACGGCCGGTTCAGACCGGATAGTCGGCGGCAAGGAAACTTCCCTGGATGCATACCCGTGGCTGACGCTCGTCGAATATAAGGATAAGTGCGTATTGATTTTTTTTTATTATTTTATAATCATATCGAAAGGAAAATATTACAGAATGGCTTCTATAACTGGGAAGAAAATAATTAAATATAAGTATAATATTATTCACGGATCCAAGACCCAGGTTTTGCGATTTTTAACGTGATTTGTTCTGACGTCATATCAGAATTCATGATGGTTTCCGAGAGAAAAAATGTAAACCTCACGTTACAATATTAAATCGTTATCTTCATAAGTGGCGGGGTCGCGCCATTTATCGTCCTTGTCCGAGTGCAGGCGATCGAATAAATGAGAAAAAAGAATACAACTTATTTTCGCATTTTTTTTAAATACCTACAATTTGAAGTATTGGGGAATAGTTTTGTTACACCCTGTATTATACGTAATTATTTATGTAACATTTAGTAGTTTATTTAATTCAATTTCTTCTAAAAATATCTGTTTTTTTTTTAGTATTTTAAAATGTACCGTTTCTCTATTTCGTTTTGTTTATTTTTCAAACGCTGTCTAATGGAGGTAATTAAAAAAATACATAATTTAATAGCATTTTTTTATAATTACATTCCCGATAGTATTAAATATTAAAAACATATCGACATTTTTTCAGGTAAGATTTTCTCCGCAAACCAAAAAAAAATCCTACCCTACATATGAAATGCATATTTTTAATCGTAATTGCAGTAGTTAAGAAGCAAAAGATAATTAATACGACTTGCAGGTCGGTTCGAATCGCATTAAGTAATTAAGCATTCATACTTAATTATTTACAATGTTTATCTTCTGTGTAACGATCCAAATGTTTAAGTTATTAAATGGCGTTTAATTCATCATAGTTTTTATTACTATCAAAATGAGCAAGGACTGTTAACAGGTCCTTTTAATAAGTTCTTAACTAATAATATTTCATACATAATTAAAAGGTATAAGTACATGAATTTTTGGACAAGAAAACAAAAGATGAAAAAACAAAAATAGGACAGTAGAAATAATATAAAACCTAACATGACACATTTTTTATATAAGTGGTACATATTTATTTTATTTATCTTTATTGGAGAAACCAACAATTTTACACAGTACATATAAAATAAAGAATACATTTGATGGAACGATAAAAAACTATGTAAAACTAAAAATAGGATTCTACTAATAAAAAGTATTAAAGTTAATAACAAAAATAACAAAACCATTTTATATCAATATATATACATATCTACTACACGAATTTAGAACAGTTAATTTTCACACAAAGGTCGTTGCATATTATATCATAATAATTATTTTACAAGTGTTTCTAAGAGGTATTTTTTTAATTTATTTTTAAATAGTGATAACTTAATATCGCCAGGCAATTTATTGTATAAAGTGGCAACCGCTTGTCATATAAGTTCTTAAATTTGGGATTCTTATTCTAAAGGTAAAGTTCTTATTCTAAGTGTAATGAATGAATACATAAAATAAAAATATGTACCAACTCCATTAAGTAATTTTAATACAGTTAATTTTATCACTTCCAATATTTTTTTATATTTTCACAGGGTTTTGCGCTGATCGCTGCTATGCACTGTATCACTTCATATATAACCTTCCTTAGAACAGGTAACTCTTACCTAGTTAGGAAGGTTATAGACTTATACTCATCGGCCAATTTATATTCCATAAAAAAAAAAAAACAAAATGGATTACCACGATTTTTAATTTGTGTTTATGTAACGATATCGATATTATTTTTCGGAAAACATCGTAACTCGGGTTGCGACCTTAAGCCCAGTAAGCTTATCGTAACTCAAAAGAAACCAAAAATTTAGCTAATTTATTATAATTAAGTTATTTCGAGAGATTTTGATAATCGATTGAACTGTCAATCAGCAATGAGTGAAAGGGACGCCAGAATCGATTGGCAGCCCAGAAGAGGCCCACTGTGCTTTGCGTGTCGATTTATAATGAACGCTTATATTAACTTATTATGTAAATATTTTTAATGAATAGTTACAGAAAATTCGTATACTTTTTGAAGTTTTTTAATAGTGCAACATGTGGATATTTGTTAGTCAGACCAATTCTAGAAGTATCGGATCCATTTATGCCGTATCTAAAAATCGTTTTAAAGGCAGGCGTTGTTTCGTCTAGCTCACCGTAGTCGGAATGACCACTCTGCCAAACTAAAAGAAAACCCCACCTGCTAAAAGATGGGTTTTTCTTCGGTGGGTGGGTAGGCTGCAAAAGTGAAACCCAGCACCGGCTGTCAAACCCAGCAATACCACTGGAATTAACTCCTAAAATGGAATATTGAAATAATAAAAAAAAAGTAATACTGCTTTAGGGTTTTTCAACTGGATCTATTGAGGGTTGACATTGGAAAATCTTCAAAAAATCCCCAAAAAATAGACGATGAATTTAAAAAAATAAAATTGCATAAATAGATTTTCTAAAAACAAAATAAAACAAATTTAATTTAATAAATCAGAGAACAGAATATTTAAAGAGATCTAATAAAGTACCTACACAGGAAATACAATAAACAAAATTTCCATAAATATAATTAAATATAATTACTTAAGATCTTGTACGATTTTGATGGTTTCCCAGATTGCGCAACGAAATCAGACCCCTGTGCGGAGGCTCGATTATAACCGCGAGATACGTCCTGACGGCAGCCCATTGCATCACCGTCGATCAACGCGACTACAGCGCACCGTGAGTCCTTTCACTTTAATTCATTTATCTTCCTTCGTACGCAAACATCTTACAATACGCCGTGTGTTCAAAAAGTAAGGTGACTTTTTATTTTTATCATAAAATATTTATTCATTCATCAATATTCATTTTGTACCCTTCAAAGTAACCCCTTTAGATACAATACACTTGTGCCAACGCTTTTTCCAACCCTCAAAGCACTTTTTGGTATAGCCTTCAGCTCATGCAGCGATGCGGTCTTTATGTCCTCAATCGTTGCAATCCTTACCTGGTGGTAAGAACTGATGCACTGCGCTATGATAATCAAAGAAAACAGTGAGCAACACCTTGACATTTGACCGAACTTGGGCGCCCAGAGCGAGGTTCGCCATTGGTTTCTTCTCGGCCTTCTTGGAAGAGTTGATACCACTTGTAAACATTTTTTTACTTAAAGTAGACTCCCCGTATGCCACTGTCAACATTTCAAGAGTTCTAGAGCACTTGATTCCATTTTTTACACAAAATTTAATGCTAACCCTTTGATGTTTTTCGACAGTAGAAAATCGCAAAACACTTCTAACATTAATGCCTCTCACAATTAAACAAAAAATGCTATACTCTTGAAACTTTTCACAGATGTTAAAAACAAGTGTACCAACATAACAAACCAAAAAAATCAAAGATCGAACGGACGTAGCCCGCAAAATTTGAAAAGTCACCTTACTTTTTGAACACACCTCGTACATTAGAGAAATACTAAAAAACAATGCATTTAGACTATGATTTAGCGCCTATCAAGTGTGACATTTTAAAAAGCCATTGAGTGTGACAAAGATCAGATAACATTTACAAAAAACCTACCGATTATTCAAAAAAATTCCTATAAACTTCACTAATTTGAATAATAAAAGTTGCTTTTGGCAACAGTGAATTCAATTGAAAAAAAAAAAAGTATTTAATAAAGGAAACTTTCTCTATGGTTTTTTTAAGTGTACCGTCATTGAAGGAGTTGCTGACGAGAGTTTTATCCCCATTCAAAAATAGTGGAGTTACTAACAAGCCATCTGCTAGAATCAGAGCAGTGCCATCAGGATAAAACTTACCCTTTAATATCCATCCCTAGTTGGATGGTGTGTTTTTGGAAGTGGTGCCGGTGGCCGGTTCTAATCAAAGTTGGCGCTTGCAGGCTGAGGGTCCGCCTGGGCGAGCACGACCTGCGCACGCTGCAGGACTGCCGCGTGGTCAACGACGAGGGCGACGAGGACTGCAACGACCCGCCGGTCTTCATAGCCGTCGAGTCCTACGAGTACCACGAGGGCTACCGCGTCGGCGAGAAGTCGGGCCACAACGACATCGGACTCCTGCGGCTGGCGCAGCACATCCAGTGGACAGGCGAGTTCACATCTAATGGAGTAAACGGCATTCATCTCTTTCTCCTGGCTTCCTCCTTCCTTGACCTTTCTTTCGATGATGTTCAAGCGCCCTATCTTCTTTCCTCTTCTGCTTTCGTTGATTCTTAATATATATCTTTTTATATGACGGTCTCCCACTCACTCTTATCCTGCAAAGCATTTTTATCGTGAGCATGACCTGATGTTACACCCAGGAATGGCTCCAAACGAAGGAACTCCCCAACGGCCAACAGCGCAGACTTGCAGGTAAAATTCCCTTTCCCCCTGATTATCTCTAGCTGGGTTAATCGTAGTACCAACCAGTCGTTTCGTGCCTCGAGTAGTATTCGACAACGGTGGAGTTATTTCTGACTTGCTTAAGTCATTTAACTCTGATTCCACCATTCGCGCTACATCCTTGACTCGATCAACCTTTGAGATTAGTATTCCTGATAAATTCAAGGCCCCTTCCAAGCTAAGAAAGAGGATAAAGAACTTGGCTTTAAAATAACTTCGTTGCGCCACCTGCCAATCAGCTATACCACCGGAGGAATGGTACCTCCAAAGTATACGTAAATTTAAATAAATAACTACTTAATTGCTTATTTTCGTTGTGTTTCGCAGACTTCATAAAGCCCATCTGCCTACCCTCGCCGGAGGTGATGGGATCCCTCAGTGCCGGTTATGACGTCTTCGCCGCCGGCTGGGGCAAGACGGAGAACGCGTCGAAATCCGAGGTCAAGCTGGACATCGAGATACAAATGACGTCCTTGGCCACGTGCCAGAGCGCGTACAACAGATGGCGCGTAAGTATACTTTATGAACCTACTAGCTTCGTTAAGGCGCCACCAGTCCCTAAAACGTGTTTTGTAACGTATTTTGGTGCATTTTGTTGAAGTTATTCCCAACAAATGGCTAAAACTAAAAATACCACAATATTCTACATATATTAATTTAGTACTTTGCTTAAAAAAAAAACGAAATACACCTTATTATAGTACTGAAAATAAATAATTAAGAAAGTGTTGTTTTTTTCTTGCAACGATTTTCTTTTAAGTTGTGTAAGTGACGCGAACCTAATTTTTCTTTCTAAAGATAGACAATATAATAATCTTGGACATTACTTAAAAAAAAAACACTTTTTTCAAATGATAATAATTATTTAAATACAAAAAACATGTTTCATCGATTCCAAATGTAACGAATTCGCGGTCGGCGAGTATATCCGTCTCTTTTCTACGCGTCAATGTTCGATTGAAGCCTTCTCTTTCTAATCTCAAGGACAAATGCGTCCCGGGGCGCCTTAAGGCGAAGAATATTGACAGTTGAAATTCAGTGCTTTATTTTTATAGGGCGTCAGGTTTTTTTCTCTGCAATGTCATAAAAACATTATTGGTTTTTATTTAATTACGGCTGCATAATATAGAAATTAAAAAAACTAACTTTACTATGTTTTAGAACCTTCATTTTTCTTTCAATTACTATTTTTCCTAAGACTCTAATGCCTTTTATAAGAAAGCGATTCAACTAAAAAATAACTATTAGGAGTTTTTGATTTATTAAATTTCTCAGAAATAGTATTAAATATAAAAAATCTGCCTTTACTATGTCGAAGACCTAAGGTTAAGGTATCTAAACATATTTTTTTTATTATTAAATATCCAATGGTTACCAAATGTCAGCTTTAGAAAAAAGGGTCTAAATTAATCAAAATTAATGTTTATCCTTAGCCTTCGCCTTAAGAGTGCAGCGGATTTAGTACGGACATTAGCAACGTGCAGTTTCGGTCATTAATCACTTATATCGGACCTCTCGCTCGCACTTTCACAACATGCACTAGTGTTGTGCGTTACTGTAGTAAATGCGTCGATAAGCAAATGCAAGGCGGATCAAAAATATATATAATTAATATCGAATTATACGTCGTGTGTTCAAAAAGTAAGGTGACTTTGTATTGTTAAGAAAAATATTTATTTATTCATCAATTTTTATGTTGTCCCCTTCAAAGTAATCCCCTCAGATACAATACACTTATGCCAACGGTTTTTCCAACCCTCAAAGCACTTTTTGGTATAGCCTTCAGCTCTTCCAGCGATGCAGTCTTTATCTCTTCAATCGTTGCAAATCTTCGTCATTTCATAGGTTTCTTTAGTTTTGGGAACAAGTGATGTTATGACCAGTTATGACCCTTTTGAGTAAATCTGGGTTGACGTTGACGGTTCTTTTGGTCAAAATTTAGCAATTTCGGAACAAATTTCGCTGACACACGTCTCATACCCAAAACGTTAGAAAAAATTTCATGGCACGAGCCAAGCGATATGCCGACATCCTCAGCAACTTCTCTGATAGTGATTCGACGATTTTCCAAAACAATTTTCTTCACTGCTTGAACGTTTCCATCAGTTGTTGACGTGCTTTTGGGCGTCCATAGCGAGGGTCGTCATTGGCATCTTCCCGGCCATCTTGGAAGAGTTTGTACCACTTGTAAACATTTTTTTTACTCAGAACAGTCTCACCGTATGCCACTGTCAACATTTCAAGTGTTACGGAGCGCTTTATTTTATTTTTTACATAGAATTTGAAGCAAATCCTTTGATCCAAATTTTTCGATAGCAAAAAATCGCCGAGCACGCAAAACATTATAACCTTTACGCCTCTCACAACCAAACAAAAAATGCCATTCACTTGAAATTTGGTACAGATGTTCGGGAAGAGTGTACCAACATAAAAAAACAAAAAAAAACGAAGGTTGAACGGACGTAGCCTGCGAAATTTGAAAAGTCACCTTACTTTTTGAACACACTCGTATAGTATGTAACGCGTCCATAGTTCAGTAATCGTGTGATCGTCAAGCGGCCATCCTGAGTAAATGCAAGTCAATGTGTATATTTGTAAATTGTGTCCGAAGTGATAGAAATATACAAGTACATATATTTTTCCTTCTGTATAATATTTATTTATTTATTTATTTATTCTTTATTGAAAAATCCAACAGTATTCATTTAGTATTCAGTATATCATTGCAACTCTCTCTCTCTATCTCTCTCTTCATTTCCACGGCGCGCCCGCATAAAAATACCCTTTCTCTCACATTAAAATACCTAAAAATGTTTTTATTACACTACAGACTACATTTTTTACTATACTACACAATAATAACACTGTATTTATTTTTTATTAGCGTTGGGTATCTCCTTTTATGTTCTTTTTTTCTCTCTCGCTTCTTTTTTTTTCTCTTAACCTCAATTATTTACAAATTTATAAAATAAACGTAAGTGTATGTTTGTGTGATTTTTAAAAAAAAGATATTGGGAATCTTAGATTTCTGCCCTTTCTAGAGATAGAGATAGTCCATCTTAGAACAGGTTTAACAGGTTTAGGGGGGGGGGGGGTTAACCGTCTTTGTTGCCGGCCATTGAACGTATTCTGAAAATTTGGGAACCATTGAAGGATTTCCTTTTTTCACAAACCAGATTGCGGCACAAAGGGGGCGGTACCCCTCCCCCCCCCCTCCTCCTCCAATAACGCCCCTATATTTCCACCTAATTGATATCAGTCCCGGTCGGAGCCAAACCGTTTATGGCAACCCTACACTAAGTGCGAATTTAGATGAGATGAGATGAGGTGTATTATTTTGTTTTTTTTATTTTTATTTGTATGGAAAATGCTTACAGTTATACATAATGACAGTTACATAGAAATAGATAAATAACAGCTTAAGCCGACCAAAGGCATCTCCAATTTATATGTATAACATATATATGTTTCATAGAATCTAATTTATAGTGATAACATTGTATGAGTGTTATAATCTGTGAGTATTATAATACTCACAGATTATAACACCCCCACATTCCACACCCTATAGGGTGTGGAATGTAAGAGTGTGTGTGCAAGGGTGTGTGTGAGTGTGATAACGAGTATACTATTACTAATATTATGTATGTTCAAAGAAGGTTTTTTTTATGTTGAGTATAAAGTCGCCTTGTGCGAATGAAAAATGTCTATTTCGCTGAAATTGCGGTTATATGTACCAATACGGTTTATAACTGAATTCATTGCGTAATTCGTATTGCAAGTTAGACGTGACGGAACCCTCGGGCGCAAACTGCTTAGCAAATGTCTCTCTGGTTATGTAGCACGTTGTTTGAATTATAATAACATAAAGGTAACATCACATATTCCCTTTGTATGTTTATAGATAAAATGTTTTTTTACTGATACCGGTATTATATTTATTCGCAAAAGGGTTTCCCGTGACGTCATCTCAATGTATAGATTATCCAGGGACTCCTTCGAGAGGTTCCCTTGAGGGATTTACCGTGTGGGAATATTAAGGCGTAGATATACCCATTGTTTTTCTTTAAAAATATCAGCGGTGAACTTTTTTGAAGGTAATTAATTTGTATGAAATTAACTGTTAATATTTTGGTCGCAACATATGTAACTTTAATATGCGTTGTATAAATTGGTAATTAATAATAAGAATAATAGTGAGACACGAAAGGTGTGAGAGGCTGATTTGTCGGGTTGCTAATTAAATTTCTACGGGAATTTAACGTGTGCGAATCGTCTATTAAGCGTTTTCGCATAGCGCTGGATTTGTAACTGGAATGTTGTACCAGTCGGCAATTAAAGAATGCGTTTATCGAACGAGTTTCGCTTCTCGCGCACTCCTATCGAGATAATAATTTATGATACTAACTGTACCGTTGTCTTTCTTACCCCACACGGTACAGTCGTTCCCAAAAAAAAAAAAAAAACTATTTTAAAACTAAATTTTGAGAAAATTACCACTTTTATATGTTCCGAGTACAGTAAAGCAGGTTTCCGCGGAATTAGTTTTTTTTTTCTATATAGTTATTTGCTCGCAGGGGGTTTCAATAGAATGCCACGATTTAATAAAAAAAAAAAAAACTTTTCGAACGCTTGATGATCATTACTCTAATATTTATATATATAAAAAAAAACTATCTCTCGAAAAGTATATATTTTGACGAGATAAATTAAGTACGAAGGTGCTGAGTGAAGACGGCCATCTTGAATATAGGCGAGGTTATATTTAGTTTCTTAACTGTTTTGTTTTATTTAGCCTAATTTTGATATCATATTAGGTTTTTTCAATTTAATTTATCCTAAATCTCACTTTCAAATAATATGTTTTTCCTAAGCATTGGCGATTAAACTGCAAAATCATAAAAAAAAAAAAAATTACTACACCGATACTCGAGCGGTGCTTTGTAATAAATTTTGCATCGTGTAATGTAATTCGATAGCGTCACGACTCGGGCGGAGGGCCTCCCCGCCGTCACACCTGGCTGGCTATAAGACCGGAGGACGATCGCCTTTGTCCTCGCATAATGGACTCTAAATATTATATCGAATATCGGAGTATTTATGCAACGAGTGGATAGCTTAATAACTGCCGTTTTCACCAAACCTAAGAGTGCCTTAAATTGAGATACGTCAAACGTTCGCCTAAGAATAACCTATGTTTAAGAGTTCCTTAGTTAGGGAAGACCTAAAGTGGGATTGGAAAACGGCCGTAAATCTTCTAACTCACAAATTATCTTAACTCCCTCTATCTAAAGATATGATTGTAAAGGTGTGTCTTTGTGAAAAGAGAGTAAGGTAGAAATTAAGGAAATTACGGAGAGTAAGGTAAGGTAAGGAAAGTTGCTTGCATTTTTACTCTTTACGTATAATTTTTTTTTTTACAACTCCGACCAAGTTTTTGGTAAAAAAAAAATTACCTATCAATTTTGTCGGTTTAAATGTAAAACTCACTAAGTGACATTTTGGTTGAAAATTACTTTTTCAATAATATCAGTGTCAAAATCCCTAGGTGTGCAAGAGATATATTTTCCTGACTTTAAATTGAAGAGAGGTTTTAGGTAAGGTAAAATTAGAGCTAAACTCTGAGGAAAAACTCAGATTCTACTTAGTACAAATCAAACCTACTACTTAGTACAAATCAAACCTACTACTTAGTACAACCTACTTAGTACAAATCAAACCTACTACTTAGTACAACCTACTTAGTACAAATCAAACCTACTACTTAGTACAACCTACTTAGTACAAATCAAACCTACTACTTAGTACAACCTACTTAGTACAAATCAAACCTACTACTTAGTACAACCTACGTAGTACAAATCAAAAACCTACAAATATTATTAAAGTTGTGAAGAAAGTACTCAATTATGGTTAAAAATGATCTTGAAACTTATATATCACCTAAATCTCGTAGTGCTATTTAACTAATTTTATTTTTAAACCGTCGCAGCTAAACATTTTTTATTTATTTATTTATTTGTTTAAGAAAGTACACAACAGCGATGCAATAAAATAATTCCTTAATACTACGTTTACATGGCCAAAAAATGTACTAAATATGAATATGGTTGAAAAAACAAATAAAAAAAATCAAACTAAAACAATATGTACTGTGCGTGGAGTGAGTGTGGTGCCATTTGGGTATGTGTGTATATATATATATATAAACCTACATATTATTAGCGATATAATAAATTAAAAATAACAAAATATATTATATTGCTTAGCTTGCAATGTTTGTTAGTCGGTTTAGGTCAAATCTTGCGAGCTGAATTAGAACCACTTCCTCCTATCCTACGGGGTTGAAATTTGACATGGCGGTTCAGTTCCTATGACAATGTATTTTTATGGTAAGAATGACCCGATTCCAGACCCAGGAATCGCTCCAGAGGAAGGAACTCTTCAACGGTCAACAGCACAGACGCGAAATTTTGTATACGCATTCGAGCACTTAAATAAAAGGTTGTTTTTAATTTTTTTTTTTTTTTTTTTACTGTTTACAGGTGCAATTGTTCAACGGTCAAATATGCGCCGGCGGGCAAAAGGGCGTCGACACCTGCAGCGGCGATTCCGGTGGACCGCTCATGGCCTATCTGGAGCGCTCTTTGACGTGAGTAACGATCGTTGCAATTCTCAGACCGGCCGCTCCTGTGGGCAGTTTCCAATCTGCCATGCCCGATAAAAAAAAACATTAATCGGAATCCTAAAGATGTAACAAAAAAATGAATTTCGATGAAATATCGATATACCGTCTTCGCTAATAATACTTGAAACCGCAGGACGGATGTAACTCCAGTAATGTAATTTTTGTCCGCAGGTGGCAAATCGTCGGCATCGTGAGCTTTGGGCCAAATTTCTGCGGGCAAGCTGGTGTCCCTGGGGTTTACGCTAACGTGGGCTACTATCTGGACTGGATTAAGTCGCATCTGAAGCCCTAAGCCAAAATAAAATATTTTTTAATAATACAATATTTATCAATTTATTTTATTTTTCGTTTATTCCGAAATCCTCCAGAATATAAAATTATTACATATGTATTGAAAAAGACTCGATTTGGACTGGGCCAGGCGCATCTGATTGGTCGGCTTCTGCGCAGGCGGTCATTGGGCTTGCAAGCCACCGCGCGCATTATGCGCCGACGACTTTTATTGTACCCTACTTTTGTTATTTAGTCATTAAGTTTACAATTGTTGAAATGTCTCCCTTTAGGGATTCGTGTGAATATTGAATACTGCCGCGTGAGGAATAAAAGGATCCAGGGCATCGGAGACGGCTTCCTTGTTTCACTTTCATCAACCCTGGACCCTTCACTCCCCGGAATAAAGTTTAAATAACAAACTCACATACGCTGGTATATGATTATATACTCGCAAATAAATACAGGAAATACGCTACCGGGATAAAAAAGGATTCAGGTGAATCCCTGTCATGTATTCAACGATTAAATAATTCGAAAAACAGTGAAAATCGCGCCTAGCTAGGTTTAATATCGTTTTTCTTCCACTTTTTTTTTCCTTCAATCTGACAGCCGTATTCGAAAGTATAGCACAGTCCTGGCCGATATCGCTGCAATATTTCGCACGACGCGACGGCTGGCAGCACCATATCTCACCGCAGCTCGCCGCTGATTGGCCGATCGCTGCGCAGGCGCGCATTCGTGCTGGACGGACGAAGCGAGACGGACCGAAATCAGAGCTCCATAGACCTATAAATTATTTTTCAAAATGGCGACCTTTATGCTTGAAAACTCAAGATTATGGAACTACATACGGAAATTTTACGTCAAAAATTAATATGGAGTTTGTATTTGTATGGTTATTGTTTTTAAGTTTCTTATATAATCAAACACATGTTTGTATGCTTTTTAAATAATAAACGATTGCTATTCTTTGATAAAAAATATAAGATTTCTCCGCTTTCAACTCGAAAAGTACAAATGAGAAAAAGGTATTTTTTTATAAGTAGATTGACACTCAAGAAAACCAACCACAGCCGTTTAGATCGCGTCGAAAGCTGGTCGGATATCATAGATATTGTTGTAAAATAGAGCGGTCACAGGACCAGAATGCAGAGTGCTTTTTGTATTTAAATAATTATTATCATTTGAAAAAAGTGTTTTTTTTTTAAATAATGTCCTAGATTATTATATTGTCTATCTTTAGAGAGAAAAATTAGGTTCGCGTCACTTACACAACTTAAAAGAAAATCGTTGCAAGAAAAAAACAACACTTTCTTATTTATTTATTTTCATTACTATAATAAGGTGTATTTCGTTTTTTTTTTAAGCAAAGTACTAAATTAATATATGCAGAATATTGTGGTATTTTTAGTTTTAGCCATTTGTTGGGAATAACTTCAACAAAATGCAACAAAATACGTTGCAAAACACGTTTTAGGGACTGGTGGACAAAATAAAAAAGAAAGAATTAGAATTGTAGTGACAGACACTCGCTGTACGGAAGTTCCCGTAAACGCTTTGGCGGTGAATACATATTATTGGTTAAGCACTCTGCATTCTGGTCCTGTGACCGCTCTATTTTACAACAATATCTATGATATCCGACCAGCTTTCGACGCGATCTAAACGGCTGTGGTTGGTTTTCTTGAGTGTCAATCTACTTATAAAAAATACCTCTTTCTCATTTGTACTGTTCGAGTTGAAAGTTGCAACGGACGGACGGGAATAGAATCTTCTCAACCCATCATAATTTGGCAGTAGTCTGAGGAGAAGATTCCTTTAATGACGCCTGTAGGGCCTAGCTGTAAGACGTCAGGTTCTGGTTAAATAATTTACTACCACTAAACAATCACTCTCGTTTGGTGATGCACCACTCCCTAACCACTAAGTATTTAGACGAGTGGTTTACAGCATTCCGTACTCTAAAGACTTATCTAGTACTTCTCGAAGGCTGATTTATGAAATTAATTATCGTTTTTGAAATATAAATTAAATCAAAATATATGTTCAGTTTAATTTTTCGCCTCGCGTTCGATAATGCATCATACGATTGACCCGAATTAAACTTCATACTGTAGACGAAATAATAGGGTAGTTCTTAGTAAAAGACACTTAAATTTTATTTGTATTTTAGTGATAATTAAAGCTATCAAGATTATCGATCGACACCTTTACGATTAAGGATCTAAGGTCGACATTTGCATGATCGAAAACAGTGCGTTACGATGTCGAGAAACGTGACAAATAACGTTTTAAAAGCAAACATTTCGCGAACGAAATCGTCTCGTCGTGAGTACAGTCTGTGTCGTAAAACTGACGGCCTTCTGCCGTGCGAATATTGATCGCTCGCTATCGCAGTGCGGCGCGTACAGTCGCCAACAAAAGCGTAATAAAATATGTGGCTCGATAGGTATGCAGGCTGTACAAACATAGTGCGTTAATTGGAATAGTCACTCGATAATTCATGCGCAAATTTGTTAATTTTACCAAAGCACTCGTGTAAATTCCCTTATCGGGAGCGTTCCTGGAACACGTTTCCGACGACATAACGGCGAGTTTACGTTCCCTATTATGAGTAAGAAAGCATATGAGCAAAATGCGAATATGATAAGCCGCTGATAGTAGTGATTTAGATTTTTCTTTCTCGATAATCACGGTGAATAGTGATATATAGTCTTCGCAAATAATACTGTAAATCGCAGGGCCTGTTAACTGTTTTTTTTTTGTATCGGGAACGGTCTTGGAACACGGAACTTCCAAATGGTGAAGTGACAAAGAATGACTATGAAATCAGTAGCTGCTTCTATATATATTGTTCTGTAGTAGTAAATTATTTAACTAAAAATGTAACATTTAATGATTCTCATATTATTTTTAGTGAATCGTGGTCACACTGTTATTATTTCGAATGTTTCGTCAGCTTTGTTTATTTTTTCATACAAACTAACTTTTTGCGTTGCTCGCAATGGGACTGCGACCGGACAATGAAGTTTACACGAAAAGAAGCGAATTGGAAAATGTAAAAAGGTGAGGGTGCAGGGTTCTGCTCGTTTGGTGACATTTTAGGGGGAAAAATCAATATTTTAACTAAAAAATAATATTTTCTAAGGCCATATCTACTGATTGCAAGCAGCAGTGGGCGCTAACGCGATATTATAACTGAGGTTGCGTTAAATGCGATTTAAATATAGCCTAATACTTAAACGGTGACAAAATAACTGCGCGATTTGTAGCTGAACGCGACTGTAGTCATTCATGGCCGCGAATAAACGCGATTACGTCACTGCTATTAACCAGCTTCAGTAACGTGGTTATTTTGTTGCGCTATAATTGGTTATTTTTATATTTTGTAATTGTTTTTTGTTTTTAATGTTGTTTTTTTTTATTAGTTTATTTTTTTACTGTAATCGTAATGTGTACAAGGGAAACCTGTTTAATAAATATATAAATAATAATAGGGTGATTTAAATGGTGTCGCCCTATAATGCACCCGTTTAATTATAAGTAAAAAAGTTGGGTTTTTTCTTGCTCAATTTTTGGATTGCTCTCAAGAATTACCCTCCAGTATATCTCTATTCCTCGAGTCAACTCCTAAAGTCCTCATAAAGTTTTTTACGAACCATCTGACATATTTAAACTGTAACGGAGTTCAACCACTAACGGAGCAAATCTATCTAACTGGTTGTAGATGAAAACAAATCAAATTTAACCTCACTCGCAACTATATTACGGTCTGTCATTAAAATTATGAAACCGTATTCATTTTTCAATATATTACGATGTTTTTAAGGATGATTGAGACTTGGCGACCGTTTTCACCAATCCTCACTTAGTGCTGAGAGTCCCTTAAATTGAGATACGTCAAACGTTTGCCCAAGAATAACCTGCTGAGTTCCTTAGTTAGGGAAGACCTAAGCAAGGTTTGGTGAAAACGGCCGTTGGTGTTTTATCTACTAAAGAATGATTAACAATTTCTTTTTAGCAATCTAAAACCATTTAATAATCGATTCATACACTTACCGTGTAGTTTGGACTTAAACCACTAGAGTGCATTAATTTGCGTCAAGCATCTGCGGGACAAGTACACGACAAGCGATATTTTACATTTTCTATGAAAATCGCTTTCTGTTTCGTTTTTAATTTGTTTATAAAAACAATAAATTCACAAACGAATTGGGATGTTTACACATCCTAATCGCGAGTCTCGGCACTGATGTTTTTTTTTTGTGCTAAATATTTATTAGTTATTATTAATCCCAAGTTAAGAATTGGCCTTGTGTTCAAGAGAGCACTAAGGGCCAAAATTACAGTCGTTACTTAAAGTCGTTCTTAGCTAGGATCAACTTAACTTTTAAGCATGACTTAAATTGAATTGTGTATTTAAGTTTGACTTTGTTATGGTTTGTGTATACAATAGCTGTCGCCACTGTCGCATCACTTTTGACATATGACGCGTCATCTGACGTTTTGAGGTTATGTTGTCGGCTGTAGGATTACTAGGATTTTGTAATGCGTGTTTCCTTGAATTGAAGATGTTCAAAATAAGCCAATTCAGTCAATTTTAATTAGTTATAAAATATAAAATCAAGTGCGAGACGAAAACCACACACGGCGACTGTAGCGCGGTGTACTGAAATCGCTCCTAGCAGCGTATTTTAACACTGACTTAAGTTTGACTTATGGCTTAAGTCGTGGTTGTTTTGATTCCTAGCTAAGGCGGACTTTTATGTTCGACTTAACGCTAAGAGTGACTTGAAATACGACGTTTATCGGTTAAGTCTAACTTAAAATTTAGGTTTGTCTTAAGTAGGACATGAAATTTCGGCCCTAAGATTCTAACCCGATGCCACGAAGAGGACCTTACTCCGGTCCAGCAAAGAAACTGGATCCATCTCAGGGTCGATTAGGGATTTTTGCCTAACTTCGCGCTATTAGTCCCTTATAATTTTAAAGAAATATCGGCACAATGGCATGTTGGAATTATGCAAATGCTCTGATAATAAAGCAATCAACTTGGCCGATTTTTGGACGCCACTCGCTTCGAAATAAACGAGAAATTATAATCAAACTCAAGTTAAGTATAAATCGACCACGCCAATTATATTTCTCCTTCATACTTTTCGCTAATGAACTATCAATTTACCCTTGTATTGAGGCAAAAATGTAAGTTATTACTAAATTACCATCACTAAAAAATAACCCTTCATAAACAAATAAATATTCAAACAACAAAAACACAATGTTCGCAAACAGGGTCAAAATTTATATTTAAACTTATAGGCAAATCTCATTCGACATTGCGCATAATTTTCGTGTCACTAAAACCAAAGACAAATCCAAGTGTTAAAAATATAATTTGCTCCAAGATAAGATAAGATAATTATTTTCCATGAACAAAGTTATTGTACAGGAATGACAATTACATATTTGTACATACCGTTACATTTCAATTATAAAAAAAAACAACAGAATAAGACAATAGCGAAATTAGAATAAAGAATACAATAACAACAAAAAAAAAATAATTAAAAAAATACATGAACAGAAGTTACATGTGCATTGTGTATACCTAATTTATCACTTAACTATCTAAATTCCTTAAAACTACAAATATTTTTTTCCAGAATATATTTCTTCAACCTAAGCTTAAACTCACGAAAATTATTTATACTTTTAAAGCTTTTAGGTAGCATATTAAAATATCTTAAGCCTAAATAATGACATGTAGATTGGTATTTGGCGGTACGGGCTGACACAGATTGAACATAATTACTTTTATGACGTGTATTAAACTCATGAATATCACTATGTTTATTGGCAAATATTTTATTATTATAAAAAAGGCAAATTGCTTCTAGTATATATATATATACCATAAATTGTAAGTATGCCCAGTTGTTTAAAATAAAGTCTACAAGATTTTTTATTTGGGAGACCTAAAACCGCTCTGACTGCTCTTTTTTGAAGAAGAAATATATCCGAAATATAGGGCGCTGTTCCCCAAACAAGTATACCATATCTCAAATGCGATTCTACGAGCGCAGGTCTTGTTGCATCTTCATGTCAAATCAACAGATAAAAAAAGTATGTGTTTAATTTAATTTAAAATTCCAAAAACCCACTTTTCACACAATAAGGTATATGTTTCTTATCTTACGGATCAAACTTTCACCTTATCACCATTCGCAAGCTACGCGATGCTAAATTTTATCTCTTGCAATTATTAATCAGAATTGCAACTTCTGAGGCTCACGACATTAAAAGAAGTCATTTTGGAGCCATCAAACTATTCAATAAATGCCCCCATTTTGGTTCGGTATTGAATCAGCAATTCAAGGCATTGAACAGCGTACTCAAGTGACTTAATGGGATATCTCAGAGGGAGAGATTCGTAAGTAAATAGTTCTCCTACTTCGTTCCCGTCGGCTTCCTCCGACTCCTAATAATTTAAATTTTTTTTTAATTATTTTCAAATTTAAATTCATTAGTTATATTATGAATAATATTACCAGTACAATAAAATAATAATGCTTTAAATAAAGCGTGTATAATTAAATGAAAAAAAGCTAATTTATAAAATCCAATTCTTAAAGTTATTATTATTAATCCAGCGCCAGTTCCAATTGCCTTCGAACCCGCGTCCTGCAAAGGACGTCGCAGCTGGCATCGCTCCCAAAGGTATCGTCTTCTTGCTTGGTTCATCAGCACGTCTCGAACCGGGGTGGTGAGGAAGCGATCACCTCAAACGCGCCCTTCGGGCTGTGCCTCCCAGCGTTTGTTGCGCTGATAATGCAGAATAAATTCAAATTGTTAGTTGGACGTCCAAGCGTTTCCTCCTTCGATGTGCTAACCACCTTTGTTTTTTTTATCCAAATCCCAAAACGTTACTTATTTCGAATTGGAGTTTCTGTTTCTTAAATGGCTCCAAAATAACCTCTAAATTTGTCTGTTCCGCAATGCAAACCGCTGTAACGAAAACACACCTTTAGCTTAGGCTGTTTATATCGTTACAGTGTATTGTAATATTTGTAGTAAGTTTTTTTTTATATCGTAACCTAGTTTACTTCCAATATAATGTAGTGTACTAACATCTGTTTCAGAGCGTTTAAATGGCGTCGCATATCGGCGAATATGAAGCAAATATACACCACCTCGTTGGGAGTAACATTACTGCTGTTGACGTACTTGGCTTACAATTATTCCTCGTACAAACCCGACGGAGGGCCGTTGTCGGACTCGAGCGAATTCGACGTGGTGCAGGAGGGACACGAGTACTTCCAGAGGCGCAACAACCTGGCGAACGGTTCGTATGATGATGATCCGTCCAAAGTAGTCTACACCGAAATTGCGGTAGTCAAAACGGCGCCACTCAGAGTGAGGGATATCTACACTAAGGGACACTCCCAACCCCACGCCGAGCTGTGTCCATCGCAAGGGTCGGACCTCAGACTGTTCGTGTTCATAACATCGGCCCCCGATCATTTCGAAGCGAGACAGGCGATACGCAGGACTTGGGGAAGCTACAGAATGCGCTTAGATACCGAAATCGCGTTCATGATAGGCACCACCGACAACTCCACCACCGATTCTGCAATATCCAACGAGGATAAGCTATACGGGGATATAGTCAGGGCCACGTTCCACGATTCGTACGACAACCTCACGCTGAAGACGGTCTCCATGCTCGAGTGGGTGGGCACGTACTGCGCCGACGTGGACTTCGTCCTCAAGACCGACGACGACATGTTCATCAACATGGAGAACCTGCTGGGGCTAATCAAGGCGATCGAGGGCGAGGCGAGTGTGATCTACGGGCGTGTAGTGTTCGACGCGAAGCCGTTCAGGAACACGACGTCCAAGTATTACCTGTCGTACGAGGAGTTCGCGCCGAAGACGTTTCCAGTGTACGCCACGGGCCCGGCGTACCTGATGAGCGGCGACTGCGCCGGCGCGCTGTACGGCGCGGCGCTCGACGAGAAGTTCTTCAGGTTCGAGGATGTCTTCACGACGGCCACGCTGGCCGAGGCGGCGAACATCAAGCGGGTCTACAACAAGATGTTCTTCAACCTGAAGACAAACTGGGACGACCGCGTGAAGGGTCTGATAAGCGTGGTGGCCCCCGACAAACAGTTCAAGCTGTGGGCGCTTATGTTTGCCGCTAATGTTACCCGCTAGTCTTAACGGGGATCTTGTCAATGTGAATACACACCTATTCTGTAGATTCCAATTAGCATTTCCCTATACCATCTAAAGCAGAGATTCCCAAAGTGGTCAGGGGTCCCTGACAGAAGGGAAAAAAATATTCCACTATACAAAAAAACCTATCACAGTGTGGGAATCCTGGGGGATGGGGTCCACGAAGGATAAAAAATACTGGGCTGGGGTCCACGGGGGAAATAAGTTTGGGAAATATTGATCTAACTAAAGGGTAGTTTTTGCAACGTAATTGTAAAAAAAATGATAAGCGAAATTCGTCAAAAGTCATAATTTCTAACTAAACGTCCACCTAAGGTATGTTATATGAGACGGTGACTCCGCGCGCGCGGATTGATAACACTCAAAGAACAAGAAACATATAGGTAACAAAAGTAACAATTAAGTCTAAGTATACACTTTATGACGACAGGAAGGGTCGATATTTCAGTCCTTGATTAAAGTCGTTCTTAGTTAGGATCAACTTAACTTTTAAGCATGACCTAAATTGAATTCAGTTACTTTTTAAGTTCGACTTTGTTAAGAATATGCCGCTATGGTTTGTGTATACAATATCTGTCGCCAATGTCGCATCGCTTTTGACATATGACGCGTCATTTGACGTTTTGAGGTTATGTGGTCAGCTGTAGGATTATTATGTATTATATATGTTCAAAATATGCAAATCCAGTCAAAAAGTACGAGACGAAAACCACAGATGGCAATGTACTAAAATCGCTCCTAGTAGCATATTTTAACACTGACTTAAGTTTGACTTAAGTAGTAGTTGTTTTGATTCTTAGCTAAGGCGGACTTTTATGTCCGACTTAACGCTAAGAGTGAGTTGAAATACGATGTTTATCGGTTAAGTCTAACTTAAAATTTAGGTTAGTCTTAAGTAGGACTTGAAATGTCGGCCCTAAGTCGTATACACGAGTAAAAGAGAGAGAGCAAGTAAAAGAGTGTTAAATCTTGTATAAAATAATAGTACAATAATATTATAAAACTGATAAAACAATAACAAAACAGTGAATGCAATAAAAATGAATGAAGATCATCGAGACTGTACAAAGTTTTTTCAATTCGATCTTAAAACTATTTTTTTTTTATATTATTGGAAAGATTATTGAATAAATCTACCCCCTATAAACACTTGTATTCTGAAATTGAATGTCTATGAGAGCAACTTCTTTCTTTATGAAAAAATCACAAAGGGTTTCGTAGATGAAAATGCCGTACCATATATTGTGAGAATTCCACGTTCAGGTGTGATTGTTGAGACTCATCCGGTCCTAAACTCAGATAAGCCCTCACACCCTTCTTTCGAAGTATACCAATTTCTTGAATATATGCTGCAGAACCTCACAAGAGAACTTCCTATCTAAGGTGAGACTTTACAAGTGCATAATTATTATTATTATTTCAGTATTATTTTTAGTTTTATTTATATTTTACATATTATTATTTATATATTATGTATAATTTCATACAATTCAATTAAAATAATTGTAATTGTATGTATGTTGCGCAGTGTGACGGTTATGCTTATAAGAACGATGCTTTTAGTAAAGTCTACTTTAGTAAGGGCATTGCCTAGTTAGGTAGTACTTTGCATTATATGTAATTGATGATAAGTTACTGTCAACAAACAAATAAATAATAATAAACAAACATCAGATGATAATGATTATTTTAAACAATCAATATGTTTACAACATTTTAGTTTGATGTTGAGATGCTCAACCTAACCTAATTGTCATTTTTAGCAACAGTTGAGACGTTTATAATAACAATTTTCGACATGGAGACATCTTGTTTGACTTGAACCAAGATCATTAGGAAATTGAGTTATTTCACACGCTGAAATATTTTCACTCAAACCAGTATATAGGATGCATAAAAGAGGACCTAAGATTGAACCCTGAGGTACATCGTACGCTTGGCAACACTACTTCGTGACCTAATCATTGCTGTAAATAATAATGTAACATTACCAATGTTTACATATATAAATATTATTTTAATAACATTAAAATTATATACGTATTGATGTATCGTTTTATTCATACCTACTACGTTCCGTAGACAATGGCATCTACCCATCGCTTCTTAAATTAAATAACTAACCACAGACCGTTGCGGTTAGTCTGAAACTGACTCGCCACACGCTCGCTGTCAGTTTGACTAGTGCGTTAGGCAAACGTTAAACTGACAGCGAGCGATCGGCTAGTCTCGATTTTTGGTGGGGTACTATCGCCACTGGATAATAATTAAATGGCTATATTTAACAAGAACCACTTTAGGGCTTTAATCATTGTAGGTTCTTATTACTGTCACAGTTAATTATTTCTTCATAAATAATTATAATATATGCTAATAACTATTATTTTAAAACCATCAACGGCGCTACAGCTCAAATACAGAAGAAAAATAATATTTTGATATCGGTTTCATCTTATTGTTATTAGGACCCCTAAGGAAATTCCCCCATTTTGACTCTTAGAGTCTCAGCAGGTGCTTGAATATTTATTATTTTCGCAATTTAGACTATCCAGCACTCCTACGGCCATCTGGTATATTATCGAATGAACTTCTAAACACATTTCCGAAATTTGGTTGCTCCGCGTGTCTCAACCATCGCAGTCGACCAATTTTAATAAATCCGACCGCATAAATGTCGCAGATTATTTTAAAATCACTCAATTGCTCTCGTAGAACCTCATTTATCATTTTCTGAATCCAATTTTTTATTTCAATGTCGCATAATTACCTGCGTGTCACAAAACCCAGCTTCGGTTTATCGGGTTGAAACACGGCTCTCATATAACTGATGCATCGCTACTGTATTACAATAAAAAAAAACAACTAAACGCAGGTAATTACCTGGAACCAAAAATATATAAAATGGAGGTAGGTGGTGGTTTATTTCGACGGCCTCTATTTCAATTTCGACGCTGCCAGCGCAACCTTTATTTAACAAAATATATAAAAATTCAAATTACATATTATAAACACAAAGACACTATTTTCTACCAGTTACTTAATATTAACTAAAACACACGCATAGAATAAAATATACAAAAATACTTACAAACTTAGTTATTATAATTTGTGTAAAATAAAAAGGGGGTACTACGAGAATGAGCGTATTTTACTATAATTTTCAGTTGGTTATTTAGCGCAAATTCTTTGAGTTTATGTTTTACCAAAGATTTGAGATGACGGCATATCGTCGTTTGCACTGTTGCGACGCACCCATGGACGGAATGAATCGGTCACACATTACAGTTTGTTTTAAAGACAATTAACCTTATATGTATTTAGTATTTTTTTTATTTAATAAATATATTTTTAAACATCGCTTTTAATTAATGAATTGATAATGAGGACATGTTAATATGCAGTCCTTAGATTGAAAGTAAATTTGAACGAATTGAGTTTGCTGCGGACACGAGGAAGATCGGAAAATAAGAGCATTCGAGACCTCTAAAAAACTGATCAATCTCCCTTATTCCGTATCCAGACGAGTTATTCATTTAATTTTGAAGAAATCTCCAGATTTGCGTAACGGATCATGCGATGAAAAAAAAAAATGGAATACGGCATTAATCTAGAAACAGATTCCTATAATTTTATTTATTTATTAACACAGAACATAATTTATATACGAGCATATGCAAAGTTCTACCTAACTAGGTTTTATTTTATTTATTTTTTTCCGGCTGGTCTCACATAACCAAACTTATATTTCGTTATTATGAGGTGGTGTTTGTCCTCGTTCCACCCGCAGCGAACAGCGCCATCTGTTATTTATGAATTTTGCTACTCGAATAAAAACGAAGAATCTCCGACAAATAAGAATTATTCAATATTGACAATTAGTCAGCGAGGAAGAACTTAAAAATCAAATATCGCGCAGAATTAAACCTCGTATATCTATCGTAGTTTTGTTTAGGAAATTTTTATACACAATTTCAAATATGAGGACTCGACCCGGTCATTTCGCCATTAAAAAGTTGTAGTAATGTGACTATCTTTATATCTACATAGAAAAAATATTATTTTAAAGTAATTTGTAGTTTGTCTAAAAGTTAAGAGCCTCGATAAGTCATTTTTCATTAATTTTATCAAAATTTAAGATATAAATATCTTATATACAAGAATTGAGAAAATAAAACTGCAGTAAAATATTTGATTTAATAAAGATAGCGGTATAAAAACTATAATAAACAATACTTATTAATATTTACAATATTTTCACACACGAATCGACGGGCTGGTCCAGAAATAGGGAAGAGAAAATATCATTATAGAAATCGGGATAGTACTCGCAGGCTCTCTGGCAGTCCGGCATCCAGTTTATCTCGAGAATTTTCGGCTGAATGTCCGTCTTCGTGTTGCCTCTATCCCACGCGAGCATCAGGTCGGCGGCGTACAAAGCACGCGACTGCGGACTGTGCGCCACCCCGAGCGGCGGCTGCTTGGCCGTAGCGCGCACGAATACATCGCGAAGCATCGCGAACACATCATTCTGAATATCATCCCAGTTTATATTCGGGTACTGTCTACGCCATTCGGCTTTGAACTCCGCACACTTCAACGCGTATAACTTAACATCGTCATCGTAGTTCATTACGGTGAAGTGCCTTTGGTATTCTTCGAAATTCTCCATGGCAAAAGGCAAATTTGCAAAACGCAGGAAAAAGTTAGTATAAACATACACACTTGTCGGGTTCACGCTCCGCAGCAGAATTACATATCGTATATCAAACTTTACGCGTCCGACGTCTGGACGGTCAAAAAGAACAGGATCTTCGATGTATTTCTGCGCGATCTTCGGTCCCGACAGAGGCAGCCTCACCAAGAACTCCAGATTATCTGAAATATGCGTGTCGAGGCTCCGCGCCAGATTGAACGGCTTGCATATCCAATGGTTGTCCAACGAGAGTGAAGCGCGCCGTCTGAAGTACGATACGAATTTCGCGAGTTCCGTCTTCAGATTGAACGTCGTCGGCAGCCACGAGGGATACGTGCGTAGCGACTCAGTATCGTGCATTCTCGTTGTATCGCGTCTGCAAACCGCTGCGAGCAAATCCTTAATGTTCAAAACGTACTCGTACGGAAATTGGTTAATTAACTTGTGAGGAGTCGCTTCGCTGAATTCTTTGAACGATCTAAAATGCGACAGCTTCCAAACGACGTCCGCGTCAGTTTCGAGTGATACCACCTCGAAATGCGGACTCGTTAAATTTTCGTTGATCAACCCGTACTCGGAATAGACTTTGAGCTTTGCGCTGTGCGTTATTCCGTTCAGATTGCTCAGAGTGGGTAGGGTCTCCTCGATATGACCGTCTAAAAAGTAATCGACCGTGGGCTCGTCTTGCGCAAAGTCGATCGATTCGAAATCGTCAGCGCGCCACGGTAACAACAAAGCCGCTCTCGTGCAATGGTCTTCGGTGAAGTTATCCACATAATCGCGCGTGACGATCTCGCCGTACGACACGTCCTTCGCCGGGAACATGAGCGTGTACATAGTTTGATCTGGTATGTTGAGAAATGGTATTGTCCTGAAGTTCGGCTCGTCGGAGTGTTCTATACACGAGCCCAGTTCGTCCATTACGTACCACACAGGTGTTTTCAGCTCTACCGGTAAGGAACCGCCCAAACTATAACTCTGCGCGAACCTCCAAATGTAGGCATTCACCAGCTCTATTTTTTGCTCCGTGGAACCTTCCCCGACGCCCATGAGGTCGCACATTCTGTCCAGTAAGCCCGGCGCCGAAGACAGCTGCTCTCTAACCTTTTCGGCGGTGAAGGTCCAGGCGTGGTCTATCAAATATATAGCATTCGGATCGTCATAGCGAATGCCCTCCTCGTTGAGGACGTGGACGATGAACTGCGCGCGGCCCGCGTCGCGTTTCGCCGGCGACAAGATGAAGTTGCCGCCGGAAGCGAAGTCCTGTTCGGCGATCTTCCTGCACAGAGCCGGCCAGAAGTGCTCCGGCACTTCGGACCTCAGCAGCTGGGGACTGTGGCTCTCCAGGAAGCGCGTCAGGAGCGAGGATTCGAGCATATTAATTGCCTCGAAGTCTTAAGTTAAAGTGTTTTGTCGAATGCCGGCGAACTTAAGAGGAAATGACATTTGAACTGACAGATGACAGCTGGGATAATGTTGTGTTCCTTCCTTTGATGCAATTAAAATGTATTGCGAAAGTAATTATTTTTTTTACACATAAGCACGACAAAAAAAAAAAGTAACAAGTTATTATAGGTACAAAACAATTGATACTCCATATAGAAACGATAAAAAAATATTATTATATCAAAATTCAAATTCAAAGTCGCTTTCGCGACCATTATTTCATATATTTTAAGTACCTAAGCTACTCACTAGTATAGACATTATCTAGCAACATGTTACTTAATTATTTTTTATTACACACCTTAACCTATTGTTAAAAACATTACATTCACAAGAAGAATGAATAGAAGAATATAAGTATAATTTTAGATCTTTTTTACATCACTATATTTTTTAATTTCTAAAGGTACCTTATTAAATAATCGTGCCAGCACAACTTTAGTTTGCCTTTCCCATATACCTTTTTAAATTTCGGTATAATAAGTATTTGTGATGCTAATTGCCTTGTCGAGTATTTATGTGAAACGACTCTTTGAATTCTTCACGTGAGAAATACTCCATAAATATTTTAAAATTAAACGTTTAAGACACCGTGTAATATTATTATTTAAAATCCAGTGCATGAAATTGTCATGACAGATAAAGCAGGTGTCTGTATGAAGCGTTTAAAACACTTTACATATAATGTGCAGATAAGAACCTAAGACCTCTAGGTCAATATTCAAACGCCTTAACAACTAGACTACCGCGGTTTAAATTAGTAATAATAATGTACTCGTACACGTGAAAATATTTAAGGAAAACATATTTTATAATTTATTTAGAGATCTTCTCGCGTATTTATCCTTTAAGCGTTTGATATATTTAACACATTTATAGCACTAGTAACATAACATTGACATAATTATTTGTAATTAGGTAAGTACTGTTTTTTATATTCAAATTAAAAATTAAAATAAAATTACCTACATTAAATTTTTATAATGTTTGTTGAACTCCATCAATGTGTGTCTGTAAAATAGATTGATTTAAATTTTCTTATTTTTCGATGTACGGCGTGAATGCGTACACGATTATTACTTTTAATTGAACTCGTGTAGTCGTATTCGCCGCATTTGAACTTTACCACATTGCTTGCATTTAAATCCATCTTTAAATGAAAAGCGTCGATATTTTTCCGTAATCGGGTTTTAGTTAAACTAGTATAATTGCAGTTGTCGTAGTTAATAAAGTAATTTTTTTTCAATGAAATTCTCGTCTACCACTACAACATTATCTAGGTACCGTAGTTCGGGGTGAATTGATACTGGCAGGCGAAAAGAAACATTCACTGGGAATATGTTAAGAATATTAGTAGTTAAATTTCATATGAACTCAAGTTTATAATTGTATATTCGACTATTTCTCGTTTGATATGTTTTTCTACATAGTTTAGAATGATGGTTTCAAATTTAATGTTATCATCTTTTTCAAGTTGATAAAAACTTGACGATTCGTAATATTTTGATCATCCGTGCTAGAGCAGTCGTCAACTTCTGATTTAATAGCCGATTTACTTGTTTCTTTTACATACAATTCTGTTATTTACAAATGTTCAAAATCACATCATTACAATCACTGGCTGACTGATAATGTGTATATATTTACCAAATAATAACACCAGTATGTTGTTTTATTCGTCTCAGTTTTGTAGCCACCAA
Organism: Neomicropteryx cornuta; assembly: GCA_020383195.1. Lineage (NCBI taxonomy): Eukaryota > Metazoa > Arthropoda > Insecta > Lepidoptera > Micropterigidae > Neomicropteryx > Neomicropteryx cornuta. Next base: position 5,149,959 of record JAHKQU010000031.1, read on the forward strand.
TTTTCTGGGCGATTAAAACTGATTGTAGCGTCAAATATTGAACTTTCATTTCTGTCCTCGACAATTATTATTGTAGGCTTGGTGAGAGATGCAAATTTGACAGTCGGTGCCTTTCACAATTTAGTTAGTGAGTACCTACCTACTTTTTGGTTTAAGTTTTTTTATTTTACCTTGAGCGAATGAGAACGGAAAAGATATTATACAGTTACTCAAATCAACGCCGAAGAGATGTTCTCTTTTATAAAATTTGGTCAGGTTCAAATATATCCATTTTTATTATGATCCGAATATAATAAAATTCAGATCTATTTTTTTCCTCTTACACAAAATAATATTTTTAAATCATATCGAAATGACGGCATCTTTCTAATGATTTAATTTTATTGTCATAAATTGTAAACGATAGAGCAAGGTACGAAAATACTATGTTCTTGTGAACTTGCTAATAATGCTCAGGTACCTACGCCAATATAAAAAAGTATGGGGAAAAAACAAACGTCATGTCATTCATTGTTCATATGGTAACATAACGTGGTGGCTACATAGCTGACGTCAAAACCTAACCTAACCTCACGCAGTGATACAACGGTAATTCTACCTAAAAATCATGTATTTTTAGGCTTTTTTCAATGCTTTTTATTAAAAGCATTTTGAACCAAACTGAAGTTTTCAGTTAAGCACTTTTACCATTAATCGAGGCTGATCACGGCCGGGGATCAACTCATCTAAGATTTACTAGGCACCCTGTCTCAACAAATATAAAGATAGAGAAAACAATCCTCTACTTTAGTCTTGTATCGTTCTCAAGCAAATCCGATTGCATTAAGTTTATTCTTTCAGAAGATGGAGGAATTCACATTTAACAGTGCAAAAATCAAAATCGAACAGACTGATGCTACTTTTATATCGGATCAAGCGAACGATTGCAATCCATGCGGCAGTAATTTTGACCACGAACAAACCACAAAATCAGACCTAAAAGAACTGGGAAAAATATTTATAAAATCAGAAATAGTCGACGAAAGCAGCTTTGACGAAACGGACAGCAAGTTGTTTGATTTAGATACAAATATTATTCAAGGTGCTGAAGAAAAGTGTGAACCTAAAGATGATGATGACAACCACGTAAAAATTGTTAAATTAATACATCACCTAAAATGCAATGACTGCGATTTTGCTAGTGAGTCTAAAATACGATTAGAGAAACATATTGAAAGTGCGCATCTTCGAAGCAACCAGAATGTGAAATACTTTAAATGCAGCCAATGTGACTACTCGGGCTATAAATATCATTTACACAGACACATTGACGGAGTTCATCTCAAAATAAAGAAATTTAAATGCAACGAATGTGATTTCTCGAGTCCAAGCAAATACAATTTACAAAATCACATCGAAAGAGTTCATTTGAAAATAAAAAAGCTTAAATGCAGCGAATGCGATTACACCTGTTCGCGGAAATACTCATTGCAATATCATATCGACACGGTTCACCTGAAAATAAAAAAGTTTAAATGCGGCGAATGCGATCACTCCGGTTTAATAAAATCCGACGTACAGAAACACGTGGACGCGGTTCATCGGAAAATAAAAAAGTTCAAGTGTTACGAGTGTGATTTCTCCAGTTTAACCAAATATGATCTACAGAGACACGTGAACGCGGTTCATCGAAAAATAAAACAATTCATGTGCAGCGATTGTGACTACTCCAGCTTTACCAAATTTAATTTGCAGAAACATATAGCCGTAGTTCATCAGAAATTAAAATACTTCATGTGCGGCGAGTGTGATTACTCCGGTTTGTATAATTATGATTTACAAAGGCACGTGGACGTGGTTCACCGAAAAATAAAAAAGTTTAAATGCAGCGAATGTGATTACTCCAGTTTAACCAAATTTAATGTTCAGAGACATGTGGACGTAGTGCATCGGAAATTAAAAAAGTTTATTTGCATCGATTGTGGTTATACCAGTTTATCCAAATACAATTTAAAACGACACGGAGACGTGGTTCACCAAAAAATTAAAAAGTTTAAATGCAGCGAGTGTGATTACTCCAGCTTAACAAATTATAATTTACGGAGACATATAGACGTAGTACATCGGAAAATAAAAATGTTTAAGTGCAGCGAATGCGTTTACTCCAGTTTAACCAATTGTGAATTACAAAGGCACATAGACGTCGTTCATCGGAAAATAAAAAAGTTTAAGTGTAGCGATTGTGATTACTCTTGTTCGTATAGTAGGTACTTACGAAAGCACGTTGATGAATTTCATAGAAAAATATAGAATTTAAATGCAGCGAGTGTGATAACACCAATTTAAAACAATATTTATTTCAAAATCATATTGAAAAATATACAAATCAAGTTAGCCTCATTACTTACTTATACTCATAATGCTATACTAAACTAGCTCTTAACACAATATTCTCTGTCAGTGGATTGTTATTAAGTACCTATATTTAAAAAAAAAATGTTATTTATACCAATGTTTCTATAGTGATCGAATTTTATTAGTATAGATTTTTTTTAAACGGTCCCGTGGTGATCTTTATAGATGATTTATCTTAATAAATCTTCATCAAGCTATCCTGTTATTCCTTTAAGTGTGCCACAAGGATCGCATTTGGGGCGACTATTTAATATTTTCTGTAATAATTATGTTAGTCGTTTATTATTTTATCTTGAGATCAAGCAAAATTATATTTATTGAACAGATAAATCATTTTATATACCTATCATTTAAAAAAAATGAAAATTTTATTGAATACCTACATTTTTAATTTATTTCATTATTAGGTAAAACGACATCTATAATTGTGTTTTTTTTTTAAACTTTTTTTTGTCAAGTTTTTTACCTAAGTAGCTACTTATGTTCACTTAAAAATTGCTCGCAGTTTTTTTGCCTATCAAAGTTTTTTTTAAAATTTAGTTTTAGTACTTATAAGTATTAGGAGATCTTGGTAGTTTAGTGTTTAAGGCGTTCCGCTATTGGCCCAAAGATCGCAGGTTCGATTCCGTACATGGCCATACCATTTTTAACGCTTTATTACCACCATTTCCCCTGACTCTAGTACAGGCATATTTGGCCTATTTGAGTAGGGCCCAAAATAATTGTATATGACCTAGGTCATAGCAAATATTTTATTAAAAAAAAACTATTTATGTAGAAAATCCATGGGCGAAAATGTATTTTGATCGATAATACTTACTAATATTTGTAAATAAAACTTTTTTTCAACAAAGAATACATTTTTTTTTGAGTTGAATTATAGGTTGAAAGTGATGGGTGTGATAATAAAAGTCAATCATCATTTATTTATATCTAAATATTAGATATAACACCTATAATTCAAATAGGACAATTTATAATCGACTTTTAACTAAACAGAGGCATTTTTGAACGCTATGTCAGCCTAAAGTTTTTATATTAAATCTATTCATTTAGGTAAGTTCGTTTTTTTTTTATCATAAATGTTCTGTTAGCACGATATAAACAACAAAGGGTTAAATTAATTTGTTGTCTGTGATATTTTCATTTTCTCGGGTGGTATATGAGACGAAAGTAAGAAGTATCTAGAGGTATTTGACTGTATTGGAACTATACGACTGGAGTATTGAAAATAAAGTATTTTTTAGCCAAGCTTTAGGATAAATTACATTTAATAAATCGATATAAGAATAGTTGACACTTAACAAAGGTTATCGGCGCAATCTGTTAATTGAATTTTCCGCCAAAACGGCCTGGGTCATAGCAATCGACCAATGTAATCCGACAAGAATACTATAGTATTCAATAACGTTTTATGTAAGCATCTATAAATAGGGTAGGTAGGTACCTACTTAGTATGAATGTAAACCTGTGTCTTAAATTTTCAATAAATGACAAAAAAATAATAATCATTCACTCTCAAATCTACCTATTTTGCCCTATGTGAGTCAATATTAACATATGGAATAATTAGTTGGGGGAACTGTGCGAAAACTAATCTAAAGCCGTTTGAGCTGGCCCAAAAATCAGTTCTGGGAACTATTCCAAGGTGCCATAAACGTTTCCCTTCAGTTGTTCACAGACTTCGGGGTTTTAGATGTAAGGCAATCCTTCAAAGAAGGTAATATTATATGCCCAAAAAAACATAGCAAATATGAAAAGTATAGATCATAGTCATAAAACAAGAGCACATAGTGATGACTTATTAGAGATACCAAAAATGTCTACCAGTTTTGGACAACGGTCCTTAAAATTCTAAAGCCCCAAACTCCACAATAATCTTCCGGAGTTTATAAAGGAAATAGGTAACCTGAAGATATTTTCGAAAAAAATTAACTTAAGGCTGATAGATAAAGGAAGATAAGAATCTGCTGATTTGTTAAACATTTTATTTTAACATTTTTGTGACCATCATTATTATTATATTTCTTAGGTAATATCCGAACTATTAATGATTACATATGGAAATGCAAATATATATAAATAAAAATATTAGTATTGTATGTATGTATATAGTCTAAATTTCTCAAATATGCATGAGCTCTATTAGTATACTCATTACGTATTTTATTTTTATTTTAATCCAACTATATATATAGACATATTTGTCTGAACATAAACATTATATGCGACAACATTGTTATATTTTAATTTTATTTTTTTTTCTTACAAATATACATTTTCATATTTCTCTATAGGTGCATTGACGGTTTGACCTTCTCAGTTATATTACAATACAACACTGCCTTCCTTAGTACAGACATAGTCTAGTAAAGAAGGCAGGGCACAAAATGTAGCAGTGCCAATCGCTCCCGGTGCATTTATAATATTCATTTATAACTGTGATTTCTACTACTACATTTATATTTTTTTTTTGTCAAATTTATTATGTACAATAAATAAATAAATAAGTTCAAAAAATATAAGGAATACATTTAAAAAAAACGCCAAATTGAAAGCATGTGTCGAAAAGCCAAACGTCATATCATGCTACAATCGTTCTTATATGCACAATGCCATAGCAATTGACACTTCTAGAATAGGGTTGCCATACGTCCCGGTACACCGGGACATGTCACCGGTTTAGAGCCTCGTCCCGGTTGTCCCGTTTGACCCACCATGTGTCCTGGTAAACGAATAATCATGGTTTTATATTATTGCTAAAATTATGCGAATAATTCGTGCGACGACGTCAGATCACGTTGGTCAAGGGATGTACTGACATTTTACTAATATTTTCCCATATTTACAGTACGGAATGAAAGACTGAAATACCTTTGTGAGGGAGCTGATGTAATTCATGGTAATTCGCGATCTCACTCAAAAACTAGGTGGTTTCTTTGCGCCGGCCATTGAACGTATTCTGAAAATGTGGGAACCATTGAAAGATTTCCTCTTTTCACAAACCAGATTGCGGCGCTATGGGGGTTGGTAGCCCCCCCCCTTCTATAACTCCCCTATATTTCCTTCTATATTGATATCAGTCGCGGTCGAAGCCAAACCATTTATGGCAACCCTATTCTATGGTAATGGCGTTATTAAATTTGACTGTATCCTGACACTCGGCGACGCGACAAATACACAACTTGAAGGAGTTGAGAAAATTTGTAGTAAACTTCATCCTTTTTATATCCCTTGTGATGAGCTGTCATCGTATTAAGATCAAGAACATTGTCTCGTATAACGAAAAAAATCCCAGGTTTAGTCTTGTCTTGTGAGTATATTTTATTGCATTAAGTTTATTCTTTCAGAATATGGAGGAATTCACGTGTAAGACTGCAATAATTAAAATTGAACAAACCAACGTTTGTTTAACATCCGGCAGTGATTCTAACCATGACCAAATGACGAAACCAGACCTACGAGAATTGGGCAAATTACTTATAAAATCAGAATCGCGCGAGGCAAACAGTAATCAGTTTGATGAAAATGAGATTATTCAAGGTGATGAAGATAAGTACGAACCTGAAGATGATGATAACCACGTAAAAAATGTTAAATTAATAAATCACCTAAATTGCAATGACTGCGATTTTGCTAGTGAATCTAAAATACGTCTAAGAAAACATATTAAAAGTGCGCATCTTCGAAGCAACCAGAATGTGAAATACGTCAAATGCAGCGAATGTGACTATTTGAGTTATAAATATCATTTACAAAGGCATATCGATGGAGTTCATCGCAAAATAAAGAAATTTAAATGCAACGAATGTGATTTCTCGAGTCCAAGCAAATATAATTTACAAAATCACATCGAGGGAGTTCATTTGAAAATGAGAAAATTCAAGTGCAGCGATTGTTACTTCTCCACTTTAACCAAGTTTGATTTACAAAGACACATAGACGCAGTCCATCGGAAAATAAAAAAATTCAAGTGCAACGAGTGTGATCACTCCAGTTTTAGCAAATATAAGCTACAGAAACATAAAGCAGGAGTTCATCGGAAAATAAAAAAATTTAAGTGCAACGAGTGTGATCATGCCAGTTCAACTAACTACGATTTACAAAGGCATATAAACGTAGTTCATAGGAGAATAAAAAAAGTTTAATTGCAGCTAGTATAATTATGATACTGATGACTGAATTATGATTATGATAATGATAAAATAATGTAGTATTTGTGATTACAGATGTTTGCTAAAGAAACCGCGTTAATTTTGACGCATGGTAACATTAATGTAGCGTCGATATTATTACAAGAGGATGTTGACAAGTTGCTCGATGGTCACTTTGCTCGATTGGTAGAAATCCATTAACTATATTAACTTATGCCATTGTAAAAAAAATATGCTTAAAGTTGACCTATTTATATTTTCTGTGAACCACGTGAATAATATGATTAAAATGCTGATAAAATAAACTTAAAAGTAATTCAATTGGCCTAATTTAGATTTTTACTATAGGTTAAAATAATATCGATCAAGATGTTTTTGAACTCATGTTGTTTCAGTTCTAATGCCGTTGACAATGGCGTGTTTTTATTATATATTTTTTTATTACAATTTTTTGAACGTCTACGATCGATATAACCAACAAGGCCCTCAGGGAGTTTGCTACCAAATACATCGTTACCACCAATCGTCGTTATAGTATAAACCTTGGATGGAATCACTTATTTTTCTCTTGTTGTATCCCTGATCTCTTGACCCTTAAGATGAAACTTTCCTTTAATTGATTACATTTGTCAGCATTAAATCATTTAAAAAATGAATATAGACTTATTTTAAAATGCATCACTTAACCAGCGTTCAATTTGTTTCATCTTTCTTCTTTTTTTATGCCATACCACTTGGTCTTGTTTCTCGCTTCTGTAAATATATTTTTTCGCATTATGTTTATTTCCCATTTCCCACCTGTACGATAATTCTTTGTAATTTCTATAACTGAAATAAAAATTAAATATGTTTTCTGGCACATGGCCTAAATTTAAAGGTTAATTGCCATAATAGACGAAGAAAAAGAAGATGATTTTGATAAATTTGACAGCTCGACTTTCCTAGCGACCGCCGACTCAGTGAGACGGCGAAACTCAAAATGGAAAGAAGAAATGCATTTTGAGTAGTTTTCACTTACTTTTACCATTCTTGAAGATGAAGTTGTAATGTTATGTCACAGAATAGATAATAGTTGCGTAAGTTAACCCCAAGAGCACTCTGTCTCAACAAATATAAAAATATGGAAAACAATCTACTTTAGTCTTGTATCGCTGTCAAGCAAATCCGATTGCATTAAGTTTATTCTTTCAGAAGATGGAGGAATTCACATTTAACATTGCAGAAATCAAAATCGAACAGACTGATGCTACTTTTATATCGGATCAAGCGAACGATTGCAATCCTTGCGGCAGTAATTTTGACCACGACGAAACGACAAAATCGGGCGTAAAAGAACTGGGAAAAATATTTATAAAATCAGAAATAGTCGACGAAAGCAGCGTTGACGAAACGGACAGCAAGTTGTTTGATTTAGATACAAATCCTGAAGGTGTACAAGGAAAGTACAAACAGGAATATATTTATAAAAACGATATGAAATTGGTTCAATCAATAAATGTATTTAAATGCAATGACTGCGATTTCTCTAGTGAATCTAAATCACTATTAGCGAATCATATTAAAAGCACTCATGCTCAAAGCAACCAAAATAAAAGATTCGTTAAATGCAGCGAATGTGACTACTCCAGTTATAAGTATAGTTTGCAGAGACACATTGACGGAGTTCATCGCATAATAAAGAAATTTAAATGCAACGATTGTGATTTCTCGAGTCCGAGCAAATATAATTTACAAAATCATATCGAGGGAGTTCATTTGAAAATAAGAAAGTTTAATTGCGTCGATTGTTATTTCTCCACTTCGACCAAACCTTATTTACGGAGGCACGTAGACGCAGTTCATCGGAAAATAAAAAAGTATAAGTGCAGCGAGTGTGATTACTCTGGTTTAACCAAAAATAATTTACAGAAACATTTAGTCGTAGATCATCACAAATTAAAAAAATTCAAGTGCAGCGAGTGTGATTACTCTACTTTTACCAAATATAACTTACAGAAGCACGTAGATGCGGTTCATCGGAAAATAAAAAAGTTTAACTGTAGCGAGTGCGACTGCTCCGGTTTAACCAAATATAATTTACAGAAACATTTAGTCGATTTTCATCAGAAAATAAAAGACTTTAAGTGCAGCGAGTGTGATTACTCTAGTTTTACCAAATCTGATTATCAGAAACATATTGACGTCATTCACAGGAAAATGAGAAAGTTTAAATGCAGCGGGTGTAATTACTCCGGCTTAACCAAACATAATTTAGAGAAACATTTAGTTGAAGTTCATAAGAAAACAAAAAAATTTAAGTGCAGCGAGTGCGATCACTCCAGCTTTACCCAATCAGATTTAAAGAAACATATAGACGCAGTCCACCGTAAAATAAAAAAGTTTAAGTGTAGAGATTGTGATTATTCTTGTTCATACAAAAGGTATTTACAAAAGCACATTGATGAAATTCATCCTAAAATATAGAATTTTAATGGAGTAGTTCAACAATATTTATAACAAAGACATATTGACGGAGCACATTAGAAAATATAATCATAGCGTGATTACTCAAGTCTGTTAGTTTGAAAAATCATATCTGCTCACATATATGCTATAAGTAACGATACTTCGTTCACAATTTCTTTTAGAGTTCTAGCACTGATATTATTTGGTTGTTATTGGTTGTGGTGGTGGGTATTATCTGGTTCTGCTGATAGTATCTGGTGGTCTTAGTCTGTCGCACTATTTGACATTTGCCTAGCATGTCTTTTTACAAGTTTGGACCCAACACTAACAGAGTGATTATCAATAGTATTAGCGATCTTTACTACGTTTGAATATTTTTACAATACGGTTAATCGCCCTAATATTTGTAATATTGTTTTGTTTTTTTAAGTATATTTCCACAGACATTTTTAAAATGTTGCTTCGATGATGGACGATTCGTTAGATCTGACTGAGATCAAGACTTTATATTTTGGCGTTTAGTTTATACTTAGTGGATATTAATTTTTACTCATACAGCAATGCATGTTTTAGTCTCAGGTCTAGTGCATATATTTATTGCCATACCTACTCGCTCATTAATTCAACAGTCATAGTCATCTGATGATACTCCTCGAATTAGGTACAGACGACGTCAATGAAGGTATCCACTTTGGAGAATGACCCCGTGCTTTTAGACTACAAAAAAAAGGCAATTCGTACATTAATCGGAATAAACTCCGGTGAATCTTGTAAACCATACTTTAGGAGGTTTGGGATTTGACATTTAAGAATGACAGCTCATTCATAATCAAATCACCAGAAATAAAATTAATAATATTTAACCTATAAGACGAACTCGACGAAATTTAGTAAAACTAGTTCTAATTATTATTTTTAGTTTTAGGCAGGCATCTTATGCTGATAAGCCTAAATCTGCACTTGTATCGTCTCTGATAAACTTGTCCAGTCTGTTCTTGAATTCGTTCACATTTCCGGCACTTATCACTGCACTTGGTAACTTACACCATTCTGTTTGACATGAAATTCTTCCTCGGATTAGAACTGAAGGTTGTACTTGAGAGTTTTAAATGAGGTCCTCGCAAGTGCGAATTTGTAACGGGTGTTTTTTTTAGAGGCGTGGTTTTCAATCTGGCACTACTTTTTTCGTAGTTGGTGTTTTTGACAGCTGTCACTTGATTTATGCTCAGTTTGGTTTGCCATTTCATAATGAATAGACTTACTCCTGAACAACGTGGCGTGGCCTCCAAGATCGTGCGATTTAACACCGCTGGACTATTTTTTGTGGGGTTATGTGAAGTCGCTTGTCTACGCAGATAAGCCGGACACGATTAACGCCTTGGAAGAGAATATTCGGCGCGTTATTGCTGACATACGGCCCAACTTGCTGCATAAAGTGGTTGAAAATTGGGCCTCTCGGCTGGAATTTGTTCGAGTCAGCCGCGGCGGCCACTTACCCGAAATCATTTTTAAAACATAATGGCAAACCCTTATCTTTATAATAAAACTAAATTCTTAGCCATAACACCAAATTACATGCGTTTTATCTCTTCTTGAAAACCACGCCTCTAAAATCATCACCCTATATATTGAGCCTTTCTTCCTATTCCAGATTTTTCAGTTGACTGCGAAATAGGGATTCCATACTTGATAAGCATATTCCAGGATTGGCCTTATGTATGATTTATAGATCTTTAAGAAAACGGGGTCCAATTCTTCAGAAACTACCCGAGAACCTTAAAGAAATACGCGATTTGTTGTTTCAGATTTATATAATATTACCGAATCTCGATTCTCATCCTTCGATTTGTTTTCAAGTATGTATTTATGTATTTATGTAGAAATTCGCAAATTTTAAATTGTTTTTCATTCATTATCTTGTTTTAAAATAATTCGTACGACATTGTAAAAATTGTTATGAAAAAAATATCTTATATCGTGTTATCTTGATGTGTGATACCGAAATAAATAAAGAAACGCGGACATGATGTTTCAATTTATTTGTGTGTTTCGATATAAATTCTCCTTTGGGCATTTAAATTTCAATCTGTAAAAATATATCTTAAACACGGTATTTAAACAATACATTTTACAATTTGTCTCTATTTAAACGAGTACATATGGGTTATATTATTATTACAAAATAAAGCATAAAATGGTTGAAAGTAATCGGCGTTACAATAAAAGTCGATCGAAGATTTTTATATTTTATATATTTCAATATTGCACCTATAAATAAATATTTTACAATAAAAGTTACATCTTACGGAATGGGACAGTTTAAAAATGGTAGAAAAAAATCTATCACATCTTAAAGTATGAAGGAATGCTTGAATACCGTTAAATGTGTTGTCGGGGAGGCGCTATTGGGCGCAGTGCCGACTAATTATTGTTTTCATGATGCGAGATTGTTCATTATAAGCAAACAACATCTTGTAAGACCTGGCCGGATGTGACCTACTTGGGATCCGAACCCGGGATCTACGCGTTTAGAAGCAGGCGCTTATACCACTTACGAAAGAGATACTCGATTTGTCGATGAATGACATTTTCACTTACTAAAATAGTTTTAATCCTTAATAAACTGCATAATAGGACAAAGGGCGTAAGTGATTTTGAATACATTGTTATGCAGGGTTTATTTTTACTCACACTGTCTATTCAAAATTTAATCAAAATCATTTTAATGTTTGCAGTCTTCTTGGCCCGTCGAACCGCGGGGCGCAATGTTCTTAAAAAAAATATATTACCTATGATTTTTTTTGTTGTCAATATAGATCAACCCGTTGAAAGGTGCAAAGTTTATAATAATACACCTTGCAACACTCCCGAAGATTTAACGGGGTGTTTATGTTCCCTATTATGAGTAAGAAATTATAATTTATTAAAGCGCTGGTGTAAATTGCCCTTGGCGTAAACCACCTAGGCGCGAGCAAACGACCAGCTGGCGTAGTATTTCAACAATCGCTTGAAATTATCACGTAAAGTTTACAATTTTTCTCGGAAACCATTATGATATGTCAATAGAAATCATATTTGGTATCGCAGAAACAATTAGCCGGATTATTTTTTATCGGGAATGGTCTAACCGTACCATTTTGAATTTTATTAGTATTTAATACAAAAATCTCTGTAGTAAGAAGAGTATAATTTCGATGTCCATAAAAAAGTCTTTTTTTTTAAATAAAATAACATTTTTAAATTGAGTATGCTTACAATATCACTAAAAATATTTAAATTTGACACTTTCAACAAAATGGCCGCCGGCTCGATTATGTCAAAAAAAAAAAAATCTTTGACAATTTCTTATATTATAACAATTGCTATCTATTTTACAATATAAATTAATTGACTGACAATTAATTATCATCTGTTAAGTCATTCGGATACAATGTTCCATATAAAAATAAATTTAAGGTTATAAATTATTGTCTTAAAATAAGACCTCATAGTCAACATATTTAATGAACCGCACTCATCGGTAAACATTTTTTTTCAATTTTAATAGGATAGAATAGGATCTACCATAAATTCTACAGATTTGGGATATTGTACCAAATTTAAGGAATTTTATTTTTAATTGCTTAACGCGTTGGCTGCCAACTACGGGATAGCTCCAGTGCTAATATCGATAGATGGCTTCCGGGAAAAGAACAAAAAATTACGAATTAGAGTTATCAATAATATAATGTGATTAAATCAAACTGTCAGTTTAACCCGTAAAGACAATCCCGCCAAAAATTTTGGCGCCAAATTCTTAAGGCCGAATTAATGACCTTGAAAAATCACTCATCTACTATAAAATCAAATCCATAGTGCAGGCATCCATAGTGCACCCAATTTTTCACTATTTTGACAAATTTTGTCAAATATTACACTTTTTTTTTACATTTTCAAATATTTATAACTATATATTACAATTTAAAAGTCTTCCAAAATATGTACAGTTTTCGAAAAAAAAAATAAAGTTAAAAAAAAAATTATATATATATTATTATATATAATTATATAAATAGTATTAAACACTGCATTGAACTGAAAAAAAAAAAAAACAAAATTGGCTCGTTGCGATTTCCAATGGTGCAAACGTCAAGTTAATAAATAATACCAAAAATAATAAAAATCAAGCGGGCAATGCGGACGCATATATACGTCCTTGTGACGATAAGGGTTAAGGCCAGATTCCTGAAAATTGCCGAGGCAGTCAACGTGTTAAAGACATCAGTTGATTTAACCAGGACCGGGAAGACGGTGGCAAATTGTCGTTGAATCTACGCCCCTTACTAACGCAAAGAATCGGAATGAGTTTGCAGCGATTTTGGAGTCAAGACAGCGCTATACGAGACTGCGTACCGTTACGAACTCTCCCCCGAAGACAGGACGTGTGATCATCTCCGAAACGTCGGGATTCAATACTCTTGTACACACTACATAAGAATCGTTTAATGATCAGTAAACAGTGGTTCCGATGGTGTGTTGACTATGAAGTCGTAAAATGACAAAAAAAAACTTATTTAATATAAACTATATATATTGAGAAATAACTGACATCACGCGTAGAAAAATGTAAAACTAATAGTAATATAAAAAAAAGACAAGATGGTGTTTTTAAAACTCATAAACTTGAGTATATATATATATATATCGGAGCGGAGCGAAGCACAGCTCCCATGGATTGACTCCAATAAAGTTATATTTAAAAATATTTTCTCTATCTTAAAGTTTAATAAAAAGAATTATTAATTTGAAGTTCGCATTTCTCCGCTCCGATACGCTGCTAGCATTGGTTTCACCTTTGCGAGTACGGCTATCTAGTAATACACTTGAAATGAAACAAATTGTTTATTTACGACATTCTTAATATTAGGCAAATATTACATTTTATAATTTAAATATGCATATCTAACTAACTAAAATTAAAATTAAAAATGTGGTCCAATGACTTAAGTTTCGCTTTCGACTCTTTGAAAGTCATATTAATATTTTTTACTAGCTTATATTAGCGCCCGTTGGGGTTGTAAAGATCTAAATTTGGCTCAAACTTGACTCGAGTTTGATATTAAAGCTAATACTTTTGAAACGCAGAGAATCCTCCGTGCATAGATCGAAAATAATTCAGACCCCGGATAAGTTACTTGTGGCACGCCACTTATTTACCTATATTTTCAGTCAATAGTATTAAAATTAGGGGTACGATTAGATAGTGTAGACTAAGGGTGAAAGCCGACGCGGCGCAGGTGAGGTCGTCGCGGGGCATCATGTTGGAGGGCAGCGGCTCCTCGCCAGGGTGGCAGGTCAGGTTCCGTTCCTGTGGATAGATAGACCAACTCATTATGTATGATCAGGCCAATTAAACAGAGTTACAACTAAAACTCCTTGTGGACCATAAAAAACTATACCATAAAGAATGTCTTTTTTAGTGACAAAAAATATAAAAAAAATGCAAAATATAAAACTATTATATTATATTAATATGTAAATATAAAGGGTGTTTTTAATTTCAGAGCATTCCTTTTAGGAGGAAATATCAATAACTAATCTGGTCTCACGGAAAAGAAACTTTTCCATACTAAAATAATTATATTATTATAAAACTTTGTTTTTCTTCGAAAAAAGCGGGAGCCAACCGCGCTCTTAAACATTATAACGATTTGATTGTCGATATAATTAAAAACAGCCTGTATACCTGGAAGTAGGAACCGCACACTTGGGAACAGGGCGGGCATACAATGGCCCCCTTATGCAGCCATCCGTCTTTCACGATCCGGATCCAGATCTCCTGCCCGGCGAAGAAACACTGGTATTTGTACTTCCCGACCTGCGAAGCAAATCGAGTTCTATTAGGGCGATAGCGTAGTTCTGTGAGGTAGATTCGCGGGTTGTATATATGTGGCGAGGCCTTGAATATGGGTTAACCTAACCTAACCTAACCGTGCCGAGGGCACAGGGCGACGGATCGTGAACAGCGGTCAAGACCAACGCAGTCCAACAGTACGGTGGAAGCAGTCAAATAAAATATTCAACTAAATTAATAAATATAAATAGAGAGTGACTTGAAGTCAGCAGTATATAAAAATATAAATACCCTATTGAACCTACCCGTCGTTCACTATCGTCAATACTTTTGAAGGTACCGTGCCCGTGGAGTCAGTCGGTTATGGGTTCTTTCTTTGTTTACAAAGCTGTTCAGACACTGCTGACTTTAAGTTCACCCCGGATGTTATATGACTTACGATAAGAGATATCCTTCCTTCTTCGCATTTGTACTGGTAGCAGCCGGATCCCCAATGCTGCCACTGTCGCACCTGCACAAAATCGGAACATGTCAAGGGTATTCGAGATGGAGCATGATTTACCCCGAGCAGCTACAGCACCCACCATGCTCTCGGCGCGATACGAACGGAACATTTTCGCCACAATTTGTCGTTTCGTGCATTCAGTGGTATTTATTATTAAAGTATGGAATACTCATCTGGGGTACAGCGGAATACATGTCAGATAATTTTATCCTCAAGAGCGTCCACGGCTATTACTCCCGTTACGGTTGAGCGCCGTCATTCATTCGAAAATTGCCGCTTAATTATCTGTTCATTCGATTGCTCTACTGTCTATGCCATTCGAATCGCAAATAATCAATCACTCGCTAAATACTCTATGGAAAAAACAATTTAAAATTGTAAAAGTGGCAAATAGGTTATAAAAGTTATCAAAAATAGTGAAAGTTGGGTATCCAATGTGAAAAAGTCGATAAAAGCAGGTTTTTTTTAAAAAAAAAAAAGTTTTAGACAGATGGTGACCAGAGTTATATTTCGTAATGGAGAATTTAATGGTGAACCCAATGACACCAAATGTGACAGTCGGACGTCCCGGGCCATCAAAGCCGATTTTTCTTCACAATGGGGAGCGAATAGACCCTAAACGAGTTGAGTCCGTTTTAGCGAGCTGTTGTTAAATTTTAATTCGGTTTTTCTCTTAAATTTTTAAATCATAATTATTACGTGTTCAACGCCACTAAACTAACCTCAAAATTGTTATTGTACCTAAATTAAAATGTCATTCGTGTATGCATTTATTTTGTGTTTATGATATAAATGATTTTAATTTGAATTGTGACTTTATTTTGAGCGTCGAAATACTATCCTTTTATATCCATAAATTTTTCATATAAAAAACCCTCAATATTTTAGTTTCAAACTTAAATATTTTATTTAGACGATGTTATTAATTATATTATCATCTAAGTAGCATAATGTAGGAATCTGTGTTAAAATTAAATCGCCGCAAGAGGGACAAATTTGTCACTCGCGCATCCTTAAAACAGTCGAGGTGCACGCGTTCTCCAGTGCGCACGACTCCCGATTTGATTTGATAAAATTTGTGCATTTGAAACGTTACCTAAATGAGTCATTTCTACGTAATACTTAATATCATCAATTAAAGTTTTTTTTCTGTACGGTAATACAATTTATGTATATATAACACTTCTAAGTTCTACTGGTACGCCATCTGTCTTATTATAGATCAATCGATCACTATTCTGATGAAAAATCTTGTGATTAATAAGTACTACGCTAGTCAAATGTCGAAGCGTAGAGGCATCGACAAGTAAAATATATAATATACGGAATATTTAGTAAAATGTGGTGTCCGTCACTATAGCGACCCAACTATGGCAACTTGGTTTGCCATTTCATAATGAAATGTGGCGTGGCCTCCAAGATCGTGCGATTTAACACCGCTGGACTATTTTTTGTGGGGTTATGTGAAGTCGCTTGTCTACGCAGATAAGCCGGACACGATTAACGCCTTGGAAGAGAATATTCGGCGCGTTATTGCTGACATACGGCCCAACTTGCTGCAAAAAGTGGTTGAAAATTGGGCCTCTCGGCTGGAATTTGTTCGAGTCAGCCGCGGCGGCCACTTACCCGAAATCATTTTTAAAACATAATGGCAAACCCTTATCTTTATAATAAAACTAAATTCTTAGCCATAACATCAAATTATATGCGTTTTATCTCTTCTTGAAAACCACGCCTCTAAAATCATCACCCTATATAAGAAACAAGATGTTTAACAACAAAAAAAGAAATCTTTAACAAAACGTAAATTAAAAGAATTTACGCACAATAATCGACTAAAAATAATTTGTATTTTTATATATTTTTTTTGAATACAAATCGCTTCCGGCAACGTTGAAGTCAAAATTGAAAAATCGATTAATCGCCTTAAAATGGTTAATTGCGCAGAAACTTTCCACTACGAAAGAATCTTACTTAACCTAAATTCTTTAGAGGGTAGATGGCGATATTTTAGTTACCGCATGAACCGTCAAATAGTGCCGACGAACATAACAATAGCGACATCTCTCTTTCCAACGCGTTAGGTTGCGATCTGCGCGATCGAGAGAAAAAATACGCACCGATCCATCCATAATAGCATCGCGCGTTACTCGTTATCATCTAAGGGCCCGGTGGCGCAGTGGTATAAGCGCCTGCTTCTAAATCCATAGGTCCCGGGTTCGAATCCCCCGTGGGTCAAATCCGGCCAACGGCGCTTGTCTCAATACTGAGTTAAGTAACAAGGCAAACATAAAATAAACACTCATTACGGACTTGCAAGATGAAAACAATAATAACGCAGTCAGAACTGCGCCCAATAGCGCCTCCCCGACACAAGCCATACAAATGAAGATCGTTTAGTCGTTAATATTATTTATTTAACAATACAACGATTGCCTCGACGGTGAAGTGAAGGGAATTCGAGGAGCGGAACCCTCGCTTTGGTTGGAAACACGGAAAATGCATCAGCGTTAGTGTTAGTGAATAGCTTTGCAACCTGTCGACACGAGCGCTGCTCCCACATGTGATCGCTGTGGTCGAAGCACAGCGAAGCCTGCCCGTAGTTTTCCAACGCGAAGTTCTTGTCGGCTCCTAAAACAGAGATATATATATTTTATTATAATTATTATTTCTTTATAGTTACAGATAGGCAGCTAAAATTGAAAAAAATACATGCATATTGCTATTGTATGCGTATTGTATAGATTTCTAATGCATAATGGTATTGTCATCATTTCGCATCGGACGGACGCGACAGACTCTCCCCTGAGGACGGGTTGTACGACCATCTACTCACATCATCCCGTACAAACGGTGTGTAAAACTCCGAGAAATGATAACTTTTATGATCAATATTTTATTATTTTTGAGGAAAAAAAAAAACATCCGATGAGATGCGGACAGCCGCTTACTGGGAGTGTTGTCGGGAACGGTGCACTTGGATCCGCGGACGGTGGCGCCCTTGTGCCGCCACGTGAACTCCTGAAGGTAGGGGCAGTAGTCGGCGAGGGTGACAGCGCCTCCGTACAGCTCCTCCTCTCCCGGCTCTATGTCGGGAAGATAGTCAAAGTGCTGGAAGGAAAAAGACAAATTTAGCGTGTCGCACCGACGCATACAAAGTATAGTCCGATTGGAAGAGCAGTCGAATTATTAAATTCCATTTCAGCGGGGATTTATATATTCGTCTGTTCGCCCAATCTGCTTCCTATTACCAATTATTTATTGTTCGCCAGGAAGAGTTATTTTTTTTTTGATTAATTATGATTATTTATTGTGCACACGGGGAACCTGTTAAATAAATAAATAATAGGGTTCTCACCGTCGAACAGCTTGGATGGATCTTCGGATGGGTTTTAGACTATAGTAATGCATTCAACTTTTATCGAGAGCGAGATGTACTGATCCTCGAAGTTTGTGTCAAGCGCGCAGCGTATTGATGGATTGACCTCAGCAATGGCATCGTTTGAGGTAGGTTTCTGATTTCCACAGAAGATTCCTTAACATTGTATTAAATTGCTTCTGTATATAAATATGAGTGAAATGATCGAAGAGGTCACCTGATACTGTGGCGGTAAGGGCCGATCGTGCTTGACCAGGTTGCACAGAGTGACGGCCTGTCTGCTCGCCGAGCACGACGTCCTCAGCGGTTCCTGCTTGACCCGCGAGCACCACGGAGCTGTGCGTGCACCTCTGCAAAGTAAATTAATTCATTAACTAACCAGATGGCGTTGATTGTCACGATGAAACGGGGTTAAAACATATGTGGCTACCCGCCAGCTGCATTATGCATTTGTGATGATTCGTTTCATATTTTGAAGTACAACCGGTCTGTGGTTAACCAACCACCACCAGCTCTGGGCAACAGATTTTGCCATGGAATCCCGGTAACTTCATTATCTTTAATCGGTGAATGTGGGCATGCGGGTGGGCATGCGGGTGGGCATGCGGGTGGGCATGCGGCATGAGGATGCCGTACACTACCGAACATAACATTTTGTATTACCTACTATTTCAAATTCCTTAGCATTTTTGGGAATTTAGTAAACATTGATTTAAGCAAAGCATTCCGCTCGCGTATAATTCGGGGAAAAGGGGAATTTTATTGTTTTTCTAAAATAGTGAAGCGCGGTTCATGATCCAATGAAAACAGAACGAGATGCAAGATTGGGAAATTGAGCTGCTAAAATGCGTAGATGATGAACACAAAGATTGTCAGCCGGTCGATCACCGTTCCTCTAGTTCGAAGTTTGACACTAGATGGCGTACATTTCGCGGGTCAAACGTCATAATTATTGCAGATAAAGCATTTCTCGCTTCGTTTTATAGGCAATTCAATATTAGTTTATAAATATATACGAGAAACGAATTAATTGCAATTAAACAAATTATTAAAAAGTCACCGTGCATTGTGTAAAAAAAATGCATGCTTCTAGTCTAAAACACACAGTGATATTTACGGGAGAAACCCATTCCTGTCATATCGTCGAATTTGTGCACCGGATATATCAAATGAAAATTCACAAAAACAGAAATCATGCCGAGGAAATTTTGACAGCAAACAAATTAAGAACGAAGTTCATGTCAAACTCTATAATGCTAAGAAAATTAGTATTAGTTTATAACAGTCGATGTCATATAAGTTGCCAATAAGGCAACTCATGTAACATAAGTATCTATATGATTTAATTATAATAAATCGTTTGAGATTGCGGTAGTTAAGGCGTTGGACTACTGACCCAAAGGTCTCGGGTTCGAATCCGCATGGTCATGCCATTTTTAATCCTTCATTACCGCCATCTCCCCTGACTCTAGCACAGTCACAATTGGCCTAGTTGAGTAGGGTTGAGTATGACCTAGATCATAGCAATTATAAAAAAAAATGGTCCTTCGAGCCGGATTTATTGTCGTTACCGATCGCTCATGTTTTCATATCATTCTCACATCGACCAGTCACACTGGTCTTGAAAATTATTATATAAAACGATTATTTTCCTTATATATATACAAATTCACGTTCCCGCGGAGGAATGACCGGGTTGAGTCCTCATAAAACCAATCACCAGCTTTGAGTCGCTTAATGAGTTTTCGAGTGCATGAAAATATTTATTACTGAACTTACAATTCACAACACAAATCAAACCACCTTAAGGAAAAAAAACACTGCGTATTGAATACATGCTTAATTACCTCGTATATTCTTGCTCTCTTGATGCTTTCGAATCTGTTTCACTGGCAGGCGTGAAATATTAAAATATTAGTTAAATAATCATTTATAATAAAAAAGAAAAGAGTTAACCTAAAAAAAATGGAGTCAGCAATGTTTTCTATATATATATATATATTTTTAACTAATGAAAGAATGATTATTACATTATAAATTCGGCATCAATGCCTATAAAAAAAAATAATTGAGAAACGGCAAAAGTTACTGGCAAATATAAATTTTATTAACTCTTAATAGGTGTGGTTTCTCAAATAGCCCATTCAATTATTCCATATCACAAAATTAGTCCCAAAGTTGGGCGTTTTATTCCCGGGAGTTAGATGATGACGTCACGACTGTTGGCGTCCCTCTCGCAACTCCACCGAACCAGTGGAGCGAGACGACGGAGCGACAGTTGTGACGTCAGCGCTGAAGACCGCGATGACGTCACTTTAAAACAAAATAAAAATCACTAATTCTAGCTTTTTCAGTTTATTTTTGTGCTTTAATTGATTATCATTTTTCGAACTTGGTAAAGGTAATTATTAAAAAAAAAAATACTTTAATTACACTAATTAATTGCGTGTAAGAATTTGGACAGTCCCAATATATTGCGTCTTTTGACGGGATGGGCATATCAAACTCCCCTTGACTAATCCCAATCCCGAGGACTTAAGGCGGTGTTTATGTTCCCTATTACGTGTAAATAAATGCAAAATTGTGTAAATTCCCCCGCGGCCTCGCTAGCGACCGAACTTATGACAAGATCGATTTCATATTATCGCGTAGTTTACAATTTTTTTACTCAGAGACCGTGATGCATCATGGTTAAACAAATCGTGGTTAAAGTCGCAGGGCCAATTACTTGTATTTTTTTATGTAGATTCAATTAAAATTATAACCTTTCAAAATCGGCGGTGAAACCATTGAGATCTGACATCGCTATTGGAGTCGGTCCATAATTGTTCAAGACTACCAAAAGTCTGATTTTCCATATCAAGATATTGTAGTTAAAGGCCATGACAACGCCGTTTGGCACTCAGCTAACAGACAAAGATAGCTTTATAGAAACGTTCCACGCGTAAGGGAGACACAAGATGAGATTAATGTTACTTTTTCCTTAATTTATTCTTAATTTTAATAATTAGCTACGATTTTTTTTCCTTTTTAAAGATATTTTTATTTCAACCCCGGAGGTCGGTGGAATTCAGCAGGATCGCTTGTGAAAATGCACCCTGCAAACAGGATATGTGACCATCTCACCATAGGTCGGTTTTTGAACGTTTAGGTCGGATACTCACTTGATAGACTTGCCGTTGATCCACTCCTTGCAGCTCTTGGTGGCGAAGCTGCATCCCCTGCCACGGCCCCAGCTGAGCTCGGAGGCCTGCGAGTAGTCGGCCCTGTACCAGCCCGTGTCCTCCATCAGCGCCAGCGTCATCGGGGAGATGACGGCGCCCGGTGTGTGCGTTCCCGTCATCGCCTCATTCTACGCAAACACAATGATGATCGTCGCTCAGTGAAAAATAGGAGTATTCAAAACCCGGATCTACGCTAGGGTGTTAGGACCCGAATCGGTGAGAGGGCTGTCCTCCACTACGGGTAGACTGTGATTATCAGAGGGTTAAGAGCGCTACTATAGAATTTACAGAGAATTTAACCCGTTGAGGTAGAAGCTGGTACCTTTTGTAGATGAGGGGCCCACATTCTCCCAGTAGGTGCAACGGAGTTTCTGGGCTCACTTGGCAAAGCCTGCACCTGTCGTCAGGCGATAGGCTTAATTTGTGCAGGTGTTTGTTCAGCTTGCAGTGGCCTTGGTTAGTTTCGGCTTAACTTCAATAGCTCCGAGAGTCTTTTTTGCGAGGATCCTACTATGAGTTCTTGGGCTTGCTTTTGTCCGGGTATTTCTAGCCCAGATTTTTAGCAGTCTGCTGGTGGTGCTTTTTGCTCTTTGCCTGTCATAGTCATGCTCGCACCTTTCTTGGCCAGTTCGTCTGCTTTCTCGTTGCCATCAATGCCTGAGTGGCCCGGTACCCACATAAGTGTGACCCTGTTGAGTATTTGTACAGTTTAGCACTGTATTGACTTGAATTAAATCCGAAGTACTGATTGGCTGGTTGCGATTCCAATAAATCATACTGTTAAGTTGGCAGAAATGATCAAATCGAGTGGACGATGCTTCCCCGCTCTGACGGATATATCCGTCGCCGTGCAAACGCGATTTTCACGTTTTTCCTATTGCTATACACCAGAAGATAATGCTTTTTGGTACTCAAATTGAACCTCATATGTACCAAGTTTTTCATCTCAATCGACGGATACCGTTCGCGTATTTTCCACAATCTAACGGTAGTGGAGCATTCCTAATGATGACCTATGGCTGTGAACACATACTTGAACACTTAAGGTGTTTATATAGAGTCCAGGGGTGCTCAAACTTGAACTGCTGGCGATCTACCTCAATATTTTTAGACTACTTACGATCGACTCTGAGAGACTGCAAGTGTGTGTGATGCAGGGTTGTCGTACATACACGATACACCCTACCTACCTAGGTAGGGCGTACCGTAGCATATATAGATATTAGCTTTCTGCACGGTGCTCAAACGGTCGATCACGATCGACCAGTCGATCGCGATCGACCGTTTGAGCACCCCGGATATAGACGCTACTGCGACAGAATAGGTTTGATAGTTTTCCCGCGTGTCCGCACCAACGTCACGGCTTACAATTTTTTTTTTGCTTTGCGGACCGTGAACAGCAACCCAGACGCAGCGCTTTTTTGTGAATGCATAAATATCGACCACACCTAGCTTAAAACAATATCTGATTTGTAGATTTATTTATTTATTTATTTATTCAACAGGTTTCCCCATGTGCACTTTATGTTTAAAGTAAAACAAATTAAACTACTAAAAGAAAATCAAACAAATCAAAAACAAAAAACAATAACAATTTTTAATCCTATTAGGCGAACAAATGATAGGCATCTCCGCGGAAATGGAATTTAATAATTCGACTGCTCTCCCAATTGGACGTCAGTACGACACGCTAA
Source organism: Neomicropteryx cornuta (assembly GCA_020383195.1). Classification (NCBI taxonomy): domain Eukaryota; kingdom Metazoa; phylum Arthropoda; class Insecta; order Lepidoptera; family Micropterigidae; genus Neomicropteryx; species Neomicropteryx cornuta. Next base: position 5,173,587 of record JAHKQU010000031.1, read on the forward strand.
CCGCCTAAATAACGTGTGCTTCCGCGCTCTAGTTAAACGGTCCGGAACAAAGAAACCAATATCTCTAGGGATTCTCGATGACACCGCTAATAACCTCATAAAAATAAAACAAAGTATGGATTTGTCCCCCAAATACGAGTGTGTTAAAGATTGTCACGCTTACTACGAAAGTTGGTATTGCAAATACCTCAAATATTCTCTTTTCCCAATGGGTGAGCGCGGTGCCGTCCCCGCCCTGGTCCTCCAATTCTGCTCCCTCCAGGGTGCTGCAGTTGAAGTGCTCGCGAACCTACAACAAACGGTAACATTCGATTATCCTACTTAAACAAATGTCAAGTACAGCGAAGGACACAATAAGTGATGGTTCTAGATTTAATTTGGGAATATTTTCCGTCCTTCCCCAGACTTACACTCGTATGCTTAGAGGGCCTCTTCCTGAAGAGCTGTTCTCTGTCTCGGATTAAAGAACTTAATTGCATTGCATCTGTGTTTTATATTCTCAATTCTTGTATTCGTCAATAAGATATTTACATCTCAAGTTTTGATAAAAATGTACGGAAAAATATAGACTGATCGTGGCTCGAAGTGGAATTATATCAGTTCCGATTCTCTTAAGGACAATTGACTTGTTAAAAAAAAGCACTAACCGCCTTGACCACCCTCGGCGTGACGATCATATGAAGCGTTCGGTTGACGTACCCGCCGCGCACGAGCCATTTCGGACGGTAGAACCTCTTGACGACCCTGTCGGACCACGAGTGGACTTGGAGCCTGCGAGAAAATCGGCGTTTAGTCGCTGTTTTGTAAATAATTTTCGTATTCCAAATAATTCGTTGAACGTCTTGGCACCAGAGGAAACCTACTTCGATGGATGCAGGCCTTCTTCGCTGACCGGACAGTGCAAGAGCGAACAGGAGATCGACTGTCGACGGAACGCCTACTTCAGTACCGCAGGGATCTGTTGTCGGACTAGTACTGTGACTTTTATCTATCTGCCAAGAGAGCCCAGAACCCCTATACTGGGGAAATGTGGGCCCCTCATCTACAAAAGATACCAGCTTCTAGGCAACCATCTCCTCAAACCAGAACAGATTAGAACCATCGCACCCAAAAAGATACTTAACGGGACTTGCGGGTGAACTATAAGTGGATTTAATAGTACAATAGTTCTGAAAAGGACGCGGTACACGTGGGCAAACCCCCCACATCCACTAAGATAGATAACATGTTTGAGTTCAAGTAGTTTTGCTGATGATACGAAGTTTTTTGGTGATCTCAACACCTCAAAAAGTGTACCGTTAAGCATATACCCAAAACTCTTATATTACCTAAATGGAACTCAACCTTAACCGGTGACGTCAGCCGATATGAAATGGGAGACCCGCATTGTAGCAATTGTGAAGAAAGCTTTCCTTTATATATTTAATATAAAATTCCTTTAGAAACATGTCTCCTGAAGTAATGCTGAAGATCTATAAGAAATGTGCGGCCTTTGCTTGAGTATGGGTATCAGATACGGAATCCATACTTTGTAAAAGTCGTACAGTTGCTGGAAGAATTTAATCTCCAATAGAGTTGTGGATAATTGAAATCGGCCACCGCAGGAAGTGGCGGAAGCTGTTATGAGACTCGATGCGACATCTGCATGTGGTTTTAGTAACTAAAGTCCACTTCTTAGCAGTTGAGCAATCTAAAACCATTTTATAACCCAGTAATAGAACAGCGCATACTCTTCATCGATGGGCGGTGTTTCCAAATCAGGTCGCCTCGGTGTCAGGGGTTCGCCGTTCTCGTCTCTGAAAAAAGAAAAGTTATAGTGTTGTGACTATGTAGCTCAGACGCAAACCGCATAGTAGTCTTGTTTGAGCACTATACTTTAATTTTACAATCTTACAAATGCGAAAGAGTTGGATTTTTGTGTGTAGATTGATGCTCTTGAAAAATAACCATAGCCGTTTAGATCACATCGGAAGCTGGTCGGATAATATAGATATATAACATTAAGGTCAAAAAGTTTTTAGTACTAATTAATGAAACATTGACGGTTTATAGAGCGCTCAAATATCATATTCAAATTTCAAAAATATAAGAGCGCGGCTGTCGGAACGTACTCGTTATTGCTGGCCAGTTAAAGTTAATACAAACTCATCTATGTTTAGTGCCACATTATAATTATATAAATTGAAATATTATGTCCGAGTTTTATTACTCAAAATTTACAAAAAGATACTAAAATGGTGTTAAAATTAAGATTGTCATGATAAGTTGATATCACAGGGGCGAGTAGTCTGGGTGGGAGAGACGCCTGTAGGGCCTAGCTGTAAGACGTTAGGTTCTGGTCAATCTATAGAAGCAGCCATTCTTGTTATATGCAGACCTGTAGAAACCGAAGAGCGACAGGCTGAAGCCGAGCGCGTGCAGCATCTCGTGCTTGACCGTGGCCAGCAGCGACTCGGCGTCCTCGTCGCCGGTCTTCAGCTCCGAGGGACAGAAGTTGGCGTGGCCGGCGATCGGCCGGTCCAGCGCGGACTCCTGCTGGCAGTGCGCCGCGTACGCGACCTGGACACACAAACGAGACGAGTTAGGTGGAAATCGGGTGCAGTACTTAAACATACTTTAGGATGTTGATGAATGTGGTAAACCAAAACCATGTCCCTCAACTAAAACCAGTTATTTTAGTTTTCTACCCCCCAGAATTTTCAACAAACTACCAGTTTCTATACGTCAATCTTCTGGGTTTAACGAGCAGCGTAAGTCGGAGAAGGAACTAACTAGGTGGCTTCTGAAATCGGGCTGGACAGGAACTGAGAAAATATTAAAATAAATACCGGTATGATTAAATACCACAATATGTTATTATTTATACTTTTATTATAACCAAAATGGTTAATTCTCTTACTTATGCAAATATTTTATTCGGCAAATATTTATTAGTATATATTATATATATATAGCATATAGCATATATATATATATATATGTATATAGCAGCATGTATGTATATAGCATATATGTATATAGCATATATATATTATATGTATATAGCATATATTTTAACTAGAATTCAATCTAAAATAGCATTTTTTTTTAACGCAGCGCTGGAAAGTATAAACATAATTTATGACCACACCGCCACAAATAAAACTCTACTTTAATATACAGTTAGGATAGACTTTGAATTATTTTATTATCGTAAGTTCTGAATTATATATTTATTTGTATGTATCCATATAATATCCATATTTATAGTGTGTGTATTATTATATAATATATAATTGAGATCGTGGTAGTCTAGTGGTTAAGGCGTTCGGTTATTGGCCCAAAGGTCGCAGGTTCGATTCTGCACATCGTCGTACCATTTTTAACGCTTCATTACCACCCTCTCCCCTGACTCTAGTACAGGCATATTTGGCCTAGTTGAGTAGGGCCCAAAATAATTGTATATGACTTAGGTCAAAAAAAAAAAAAATTATATAATTTCTATTTAATATAACCTTAGAGTACCGAATAAAAAAAATAAAATAAAATATATATGCATAAATAGATAAATAATATTGCTAAAGGTGGTTCATAAATTCTATTCATTACGATTTCTTCGTAACAAAAAAAAGCCCTGAGGTCATTTTAGCGTTATCGAGTCTCTAATCAAATCTAATCTTCGTTAAATAGCATACTTTAGTGCCACTCCAACGGTGGCGGTCTTAATTGGCGATTTGAAACTATGGGATAGCTGTAGGTATAGTGGCATCTTAACATTTTGTTGCGACTATAGTCTTCTGCGCACAAACGAAGACCATTTGGTTACCGTTTGGTACGTCTAGCCAAACTCCGGTGCACGTAAGCGAACTGCATTGTAAGCGTTGCCGAACTGTTCGGTAGAGATACAAATACACTTCGGTTGGGCCTACTCAAATTCAGTAGATGATTCCACTGAACTTTCCGGTCAGCCAAGAACTCGGTAAATTTTAGCGGAAGTAAAAGAATCACAGTCATTCCCCTCTTGCAGCGTTCGGTGTCCACAGCAGACACGTAGAGGACGAAATCCGCGTCGGCGACTCCGATGTCCAGGTCATCAGCGGGGTCGGTCACCGCGTTCCCGGACACACCGAATCGGACCTGGAATGAGAAACCAACATCTGAGATCATCGTGCTTTTATACAGCTATTCACAAATCGACTGCTTCTATAAATTGTTTAGTGGTAATAGATTATTTAACCGGAACCCGACGTCTCACAGCTAGGCTTCATTTCCACTTTTAACCCATTCGCGGTGCGTTTTGAGTTCCGACTAGATTAAAATAAAAAAACATACATAGTTTCTTTAAACACGAACATAATGGTTCAATTTATAATCATTTTAACTGGCCGGTAATGAATACAAACGTCCCAACAGTCGTGCTGTCATATTTTTGAAATTCAAACGCCATATATGAGCGCTGTACCCAAAAGTTTCATTTTTTTTTTATTTTGAGAGCCCACGAAGGCTGGTGCCTTTTCCGGGGGTATCTTAAGCTAAATACGAAAGTTCAAAATGGATGAAAGCTTCTATATAATTAACACTAATTAATAGTATCACAGAATGTCCCATTGCTTTATGACTATATTATTAATTATTTTATTAATGCATATACAAATATATATATATATATATATATATATATACTATAGTTCAGTTGCACTAACCAATAGGGTAAACCCATGTTAGATTAAACTACAATAATTAAATTAAAACATATATATATATAGGAAGTGTGATCAAAAATTAAGGTGACTTTTTTAATTTTATCAAAAATATTAATTCTCTCATCAATATTTATATTGTCCCCTTCAAAGTAACCCCCCCCCCCCCCCCCCTCAGATACAATACACTTGTGCCAACGCTTCTTCCAATCCTCAAAGCACTTTTCGGTATAGCCTTCAGCTCATACAGCGATGCGGTCTTTGTGTCCTCAATCGTTGCAAACCGTCGTCCGTTCGAGGGTTTCTTGAGTTTCGGGAAGTCGGGAAGAAGTCACAGGGGGCTAAATCCGGTGAAGACGGTGCTGTTCTTGGTAATACTCCTTATTAACTGTACGACCTGGTGGTGAGAACTGATGCACTGCGCCATGATAATCAAAGAAATTTGAAAAGTACCCTACTTTTTGATCACACCTCGTACATATGTAATAATAAATAGTGTTTTGTATAAATTATACCGTATATTGAATATACTAAAGAAAATATATTTTTATAAATAAATTATTATAAATAAAGTATATTTTTCTTGTTTTTAAAGGTTTTGATGTCATCTTCCAACTCGTTAAATAGTTTAGGGATTAAGTAATGCGAGGAACATTTGGATCCATAACTTTGACGTTATGTATTGTCAATAATATTCGACCAGCCTCCGATGTGATATAAACGGCTACGGTTGTTATAGGTGAATGTATTTATTTATTTATTTATTTATTGTGACATATTTAATTTGACAAAAAAAAAACGAAATTTAGTAATACAAATCACCGTTACAAATGAACCGGGAGCGATTAGCACTGCCTTCCTTACTAGACTATGTCTGTACTAAGGAAGGCAGTGATATATTGTGCTACAAATGAGAATGTCAAACCGTCAATGCACCTATAGAGAAATTAAAACATATAAATATATATATATATTATATACAATGTTGTCGCACAGAATGTTTATGTTCAGATAAAAGAAAAAAGAAAAAACATAATTAGTATACTAATTGAGCTCAGGCTTACTATATAAGGCTTACTATATATAGCTTACTATATAAAAACTAAAACTAAACTAATATAATGATATTCAACCGATTAAAGGTCGTATTCAGAATACAAGTGTTTATAAGGGGGTAGATTTATTCAATAATCTCCTCAATAATATAAAAAAAAATAGAAAAAAAAAACACAACTTTAAGACTGATTTAAAAATATATTAAATTGAACGTTATCGCGAGCTGAATTAGTTCCGATGATGATGCGTTTTTACGGTGAGCTTGTCCTGATTCCACGCCCAGGATTGGCTCCAGACGAGGGAACTCCTCAACTGGCTGTTTTTAAAAATTGGACAGCTTACCTCGTGCATTTCACTATTGCTGTCAGTATCGTTCCCGCTTTCCACGTCCAAATCCCCGTCGTCCAGCAGGGAAAACCGTCCCGGAGGCAGCTGGCCGCACTCGTGGCCGGTCGTGTTGCAAACTTGGCACGGCTGCAAATGAAAACCGTTGAATAAAATTAACCTCAAAATTCCATTTGACATGAAATGAAGCGACCGTTAACTGGATTATGCATACAGGGTGAACTAAAGTCAGCAGTATTCATTTAAGGGGTGATTGTGGACATGATATTAAAAACTTTGTGTTACTACTTTGTAAATAAAGCAAAAAACTGGTCTAAAATGACCAAAGAAATGTATTGACGACAGCGAACGACGGGTAGTTTCCCTCGTGAATATTGTAACGCAGGTCTATATATTTTTAAATGCATTTTTTTTGTTGGCTATGTGAAAACTTGTCGAACAAAAGTTGGCTACGAGGCGGTCCAGCGCTTTAATAAAATTAATAAATTATTTTATATCTTATTTTTTTTTAATATAATTTAAAGTCAGACAACTTTTGTTGGACACATTTTCATATTAAAATATAAATACCCTAATAATATATCTAAAAATAAATCTATTTGGTTACAATTTTTGTACGCGGGAAACTACCCGTCGTTCACTGTCGTCAATACATTTGTAAAGTATTTGAACAAAAGTTGTTCAGTTATATGTCCAGAACGCCCCTTAAAAGGTTACTGATAATGGATACTCACGTTGAGGTGGTGCTCCGGCACCAGCACGTCTCCGCACGTCGTCCGCCGCATGCAGGAGTTTATGCAGTAGACGGAACCCTGCCGCAGGAAGACGTCGCGAGACGAGCACCGCCTGCGGGAGGAACAGAGAACGCAACACTTTGAGGGCAGTTCTTATAGCACGGGAGCTGGCCGACATTTCTAAAAACTTCTATAGGCGGGGGGGGGGGGGTTCTGGCGTCACAACAGGTCACGACAATGTTTACCGTATTCATTTTAATACCCTATTTCTGTCGCCGCTAATATGAGTTTCCGTAGTCTGGCGGCTATCACGTTTGCTTCACACGCAGTTTTTTCTTACGTAGGTATTATTATTATTATTATTATTTTTAATCACTATAGGTCTATACTAGGGTCGATACCTAGGTCATATACAATTATTTTGACCCTACTCAGGTCATATACAATTATTTTGGGCCCTACTCAGGTCATATACAATTATTTTGAGCCTCTCAGGTCATATATAATTATTTTGGGCCTAACTCAGGTCATATACAATTATTTTGGGCCCTACTCAGGGCATATACAATTATTTTGGGCCCTACTCAGGTCATATATAATTATGTTGGGCCCTACTCAGGTCATATACAATTATTTTGAATCCTACTCAGGTCATATACATTATTTTGGAGCATACTCAGGTCATATACAATTATTTTGGGCCCTACTCAGGTCATATACAATTAATTTGGGCCTTACTTAGGTCATATACAATTATTTTGGGCCCTACTCAGGTCATATACAATTATTTTGGGCCCTACTCAGCTCATATATAATTGTTTTGGGCCCTACTCAGCTCATATATAATTATTTTGGGCCCTACTCAGGTCATATACAATTATTTTGGGCCCTACTCAGGTCATATATAATTATTTTGGGCCTAACTCAGGTCATATACAATTATTTTGGGCCCTATTCAACTAGGTTAATTTGTAGGATAAGTTTCATAATTTCGAAAATAACTAGCGAGAGATTTGTAATAAATTTTAACTCGTTAATTTTAGCAATCTATTTTGTAGAAATATAACTTTATTGAAATCAAAACTGGTGCTGTAATTCGTGCGAAAATTAGTTCCAAAAAATGCTCACTGGCTCCTGGACTACACTGGCAAAAAGTCAAGAGTCGTACGGAACGGTTGGTTCAATTTTTAGGTTATGTCCCAAAACCTATCCTGAAGGGGATGTATGTTCCCTATTTATGAGTAAAGAATTATATAAAAAAAAAACTGGGTATATCCGTCATCCTAAATTTCTTAATTATGCGACGGAATGCGTGTACGCACGCACACGCCCCTCGGGTGCGGAGCCATACTTTTTTTCTCGGTTATAAATAAGTATACTATAATATCTGTCTTAGACATTTTATATACAGAATATCCAGTAAATAGTGGATAAAATTTAAGGTCATTTTCAACAAAAATATTTTAGTTAAAATTCTTTAGATCCTCATTTTTTAAATATTTTTTTGAGACTAGGTTGATTATGCAATTGTACTGGCAACACCTCTTTATATTTTGTTTATTTTTAAATTATTTTTGTTTCAGCCCGTAATATATACAAGTGATATTTTTACATTTTTTTTCTCATTCTTGGGTACACTTAAGGTAACGTAAACGGTTGGGGAACGCAAGGTTGGGTTCTGGGGTAAGTGCCCTATTTAATAACTAGTCTAAAATATATTTAATTTATTATAAAAAAAAACTAATTTTAAGAAAATTTCCGCAGATACTTACCACTGAGAATAATTTCAAAGCGCTTTCAAAATTTTTTCTTTTTTTTTCATGTGCTTAGCTGTATTGGCAATAGTAATTGACCTACTTAAAAAATCAGATAACTCCACTCCGGTTTCCTTGAGATAACATATTTTTAATGAATATTTAAAGGGATTCAAATGTCAAAGGATACTCGGGGGATAGGATGAGAGGCGCGCTCTCGTCTGCGCTGCGAATTTAAAACAGGGAGTACTTTGTAATTTAATCGTTTAAAAATATATTAATCACATATTAGTTTCTATAAATAAATGTATATATAAGAATTGACAAATATTTCCAAAAACCTTTGAGACCGGCATAAACCGCACAAAAAAAAAATCAAGTGTAAATCTAGTCTAGTAGGTAAGGCGTTGGACTACTGACCCTAAGGTCTCGGGTTCAGCCCTTCTCAACTAGGTCAAGTATGCCTGCGCTAGAGTCAGAAGAGATGGTGTCCCGAGTTCGAGGTCACACATCTCGAGACCCCGGGCCATCGACATCGAGCGACCGGTGTATTGCTGACCTATCCAATCGACCTACTACCTGTCGTCCACGGCCGTCAATACGGCGTCGCTTTGAGTTAAGTCGGCGACGTACTTTAAAATATTTTTAGGATCAAATCTTTTTTTGGTTTATTTACTAAAGTATAGGATGATGTTTTTAGAGGCGTGGTTTTCAATCTGGCACTACTTTTTTCGTAGTTGGTGTTTTTGACAGCTGTCACTTGATTTATGCTCAGTTTGGTTTGCCATTTCATAATGAATAGACTTACTCCTGAACAACGTGGCGTGGCCTCCAAGATCGTGCGATTTAACACCGCTGGACTATTTTTTGTGGGGTTATGTGAAGTCGCTTGTCTACGCAGATAAGCCGGACACGATTAACGCCTTGGAAGAGAATATTCGGCGCGTTATTGCTGACATACGGCCCAACTTGCTGCAAAAAGTGGTTGAAAATTGGGCCTCTTACCCGAAATCATTTTTAAAACATAATGGCAAACCCTTATCTTTATAATAAAACTAAATTCTTAGCCATAACATCAAATTATATGCGTTTTATCTCTTCTTGAAAACCACGCCTCTAAAAAAAACACCCTATATAAACTGTTGATAAAATCTACTTTTCGAGGCCTTTAACTCTTACAGGAAGTAGTAGTACTGTTGGTTAAACGGCATTCAGTTTTATTTTTCTTCTATATCTACAAATAAAGAGATTTACTTAAGGCGAATCCTAAGTATTATTATTATTTTCGATTAATTTAGACTCTTTTTTTTATAGCTGGCATTCGGTAACCATTGGATATTAAATCATAAAAAAAATATGGTTAGATACCTTAATCTAAGGTCTTTAACATAGTGAAGGCAGATTTGTAAAATTCAATTCTATTTCTGAGAAATTAAATAAATGATAGACTGCTAATATTTATTTTATAGTTGAATTGCTCTCTTATTAAGGGCATTAGAGCCTTAGGAAAAATAGCAATTTAAAGGCAAATGAAAGGTCTAAAACATAGTAAAGTTTGATCTTATACAAAAATATAGCGCCGAATTTCAATATGCGTCGCCTTAATGCAGGAGTGTATTTTTGAAACTTGATTATCGACTGATGGTCGAAAAAAGCGAGAAGTGACGCCATAACGCCGTTTCAAGGTCGCGCCGGGCGTATTGCGTAAACTGAACGGAACCGAATATAATTAGCAACGTCGACGTTGGCCTCTGCGCGCGCGGGTGTTTTTAAATTCAGGGCACCTAACGGAAAAAAATCATACTAAAGTATAGTCATGCGCTAAATTTAAAAACACCATGTAGAGGGTTTTACTGGCATAAATAAAAAACCTAAAAAACTTACTATGACACAATTATTTTGGGCCTTACTCAACTAGGCCAAATGTGCCCGTCCTTGAGTCAGGGGAGATGGTGGCGATGAAGCGTTAAAAATGGTGTGGCCATCTGCGGATTCGAACCCGCGACCTTTGGGTCACAATCTCTATCAAACATCGAATTCTACTCTACGAAGGTTACAGTATTCTCTCAATTAATTATGTATTAAATAATGTGAAAAATCTATATAATCAGAATACCCAGAATACAAACGAATTCTACAGAAATGGTTCCAGACGGTTCCCGGATCGTATCTTTTGGATTTTCTTATACTGGATGACCCGTAAAAACGCGGTGTTGAATATTTTAGAAAATAAATCCACCCATTTTAACTTTAATATATGGCTACGACATGCTGTAGTTATCATATAATATCAACCATTTCTATATATTGTTTAGTAGTATAAATGATTTAATAAATATGTTTATATATACAGGGTGGCCCAAGGTCAATCCCACAAACTTTAGAGGGTGTTTAAGTTCCCTATTAAGAGTAAGAAATTATGTAACAAAATGCGAAAAATTTTCATCGCCAAATTTAATATTTTTGTAATAAAATTGGTGTAAATCGATCTTATCAATCGATAAATCAATATTATCTGTCGACCAATAGCATCCCTCTTACAACCCCAGAGAAGGGGACAGGAGTTACCCGTTCTTCTTAGACCGAACTCTGTTCGACCAGTCGCATCTGACAGCAATCATTTAGCTCCGCCCTAATAGGGTCATTAACCTCGATCTTGACTGACCGCGGCCCAGTGACCCAGTGAGGTGGTTATCCGAGGGAGGAGCCATTGAAAAATATCTGTTTTACGTGATTTAGAATAGAAACTTCAACATTTTTTTTCTCGAATACCATAATGAATTTTGATATAGTTTCTTAACAAATAACACTAAGAATCATAAGACCTATTAGCTGTTTTTTTTAATGCGTGGAACCTTGGGACACCCTGTATATATATTTATATGTATAATTGTATAATTGAGTTGTAAAGTTATTTGACTTATATTTGATGATTGTTTTTTAATAGCGGCAAATCGCCTGAAAAGATAAATGACACAATCTTGGACAATATTCGATAACGGGAAGTGATTATAATCCAATACGCCTGAACCTCTTTTCTATAGCTAATTATATTTAGACCTAGAAATTTATATTTAAAAAAAAAAAGGAAAGATGTATGGACTTTGTATTGTAGCTGTATGGATAAATAAAAAAAAATAAATAAATTTAACCAGAACCTGACGTCTTACAGCTAGGCCCTACGGTCATTATCAAAGGCATCTCCAAGGAAATCTGTTGGCTTTGATGTTATGCATTACCTATAATATCCGACCAGCCTCCGATGTGATCTAAATGGGTTTTTTTCAAGAGCATCAATCCGCGCACATTTGGACTTTTCGATTTGAAAACCAGAGTGACGCCAATATGGAAACATTTTGAAAGAAACACTCACTATAAGTAGTCATTTACTAAGTAATTTAATTTAGTAAGTCGTAATTTGATAAAGATACAACGATCGATTTGCACGATACGCCTTCGAAACGAGAACAGCGCAATAGAGTATAGGTCAGTTGGCATATTAACTACCACGGCCGGGCTAAGCGGGAAGGCGCTGGGCGTAACTCTTCGCGTTTTGTAGGCCTACGGCGCCCAAACGCTCGGTCCTTCTGCGATGATTGTTTGCACGTTATGCTCATAAAACAGTGAACAGTGAACGAACGCCCGGAACGTGTCGCGTCTTTGTGAAAAATATAATCGCGTGTTTGTTTTCGATATCATCGAGTGCTCGATTCTAATCAATAATCGATCTATTTATTTTTCTATAAAGCTTCAAGAAGGAGCACAGCTCATTAATTGGCCAAAACCGGTTTAAACCGGAATCCGACGGTAAAAATACATGCTCTTAACATATAAAAGCTATACAGGCTGTCCCAAAACCATCCCGCAGAATCAGGAGTGTTTATGTTACCTATTAAGAGTAAGAATTTATATAACAAAATCCGAAAAGGTGGTAATGAGTTACACCTTCTTCTTAAACCGACCTCTGTTCGACCAGTGACATCTGACAGCGATCGCGGAGTTTAATGACCTCGATAATTACGTCAGCGGCCCAGTGACCCAGTGACGTAATTATCTGAGGGAGGAGCCAGTGAAAAATATCTGTTTTACACGATTTAGAATAGAAACTTTAATTATATGAATTTTGACATAATTTTTAATATATAACACTAGAAATCTAAGGACCAATTCGGTGTTTTTTTTGACGGGAATGGTCTTGGGACAACCTGTATAGTGATTTGAATTTGATATATATTTTCCAACTGAGTCGAATCAATTATTAGGCTATATTTATGTAAAGATACTATAAATTGAAGTAGTATATATTTAAGTATCATATGTATAGGTTTTTTTTTTAGAGGCGTGGTTTTCAATCTGGCACTACTTTTTTCGTAGTTGGTGTTTTCGACAGCTGTCACTTGATTTATGCTCAGTTTGGTTTGCCATTTCATAATGAATAGACTTACTCCTGAACAACGTGGCGTGGCCTCCAAGATCGTGCGATTTAACACCGCTGGACTATTTTTTGTGGGGTTATGTGAAGTCGCTTGTCTACGCAGATAAGCCGGACACGATTAACGCCTTGGAAGAGAATATTCGGCGCGTTATTGCTGACATACGGCCCAACTTGCTGCAAAAAGTGGTTGAAAATTGGGCCTCTTACCCGAAATCATTTTTAAAACATAATGGCAAACCCTTATCTTTATAATAAAACTAAATTCTTAGCCAAAACATCAAATTATATGCGTTTTATCTCTTCTTGAAAACCACGCCTCTAAAATCATCATCATCATCATCAGATATTTTGTATGTTCCCAGCATTTTAAAAAAAAAAAGATATTTTGAGTTGTTACATTTATAAAATGCAATGAAATTAAATAATTGACTGTCATTGTAAAAAAAAGTAAATTAGTATTACGTAACCGGGTCTATGGGCCGGACTGGGTTTGTTAATTATAAAGTAGGCCTTCGCCTAGCAGCATATTAAAGGATTTTCCCACAGATAACATATTTTTAAACATAACATTTTTATTATTTTAAATATTAAAATTTTGGCTATATCAAGAAGTAATATTTTTCATGTAGATTCTATTGAAACTTTAAAATTCTAAAATCGGCGGTGAAATCTTTGAGATCTGACATCACAAACATTTTACTCGACTGTACCTTGAAAACTAATCGTAGAGGGAGGATGTACCTTTGTACCCATTTATTTATTTGTTTTGAGTGTACTGTTTTTGAAACCAACGATTAATTAATGATAATCATTCATTCATTGATAAGGATCATAGTAAAAGGTGAATTTGCAGATTTGACAGATAACGGGTGGGTGATATTAATGAAAACAAAGGCAGTCTTTGAAAACGCAATGGCTACAAATGTCAACGAACAGCATACGGAACGATTGCGTGGGGTCGATGAGGTTTCTACGCAAATATGACTCTTCAACTGATGATTGATAAAATCGACAGACGGCGCGGTGCGCGTTTGAAGGCGGCGTTGGTTTGAAAAGGCTAAGCGACCATTCGCGCACTTTTCTCCATACAAAAGTTCTAGTTTTATAACATTTATTTGTAGATCTAGAAGAAAAAAAATACATTTAGGCGCTTAAATGCGTATATAAAATTTCATTATGGTTACTAAGAAAAAAAAGTACACTCTACGTGTACAAGCATCGTGTAATTGTGTGCGCTCAGCTGTCGCCGTACGCCGTAACGGTGCCAAGGCCATTATCGGCCTTGGAATTCGCGCGCTGACCGAAATGAGATCATCCGTTAAAAAATATGATAAATTTAGAGATATTTTTTTTGCATTTTTTATATATTTATTTTGTATACACAAAACCAATATTAATCCTTCGGGAGCGGTCTTGGGACACCCTGTATAGAATCAACAAGTTCTACTAAGGTCTCCTTAGACCTTAGTGGAAGGCGGAGGTGGATTTCACGACCTTCTAAGAAGGTTTACTTATGCAATCATGTTTTATATATTTAATCATGAATGAAAACGTTTGATTTCAGGCGAGGAAATTCAACCAGGAAAATGTCGCTCGAGGAAAATAAAAATTTCCACGTTGGTAAGGTTAATTACATAAATATGACGGATTTATGACGGACGGATGTGCAAACAAGCAAACAATTCATTTTAAGTGATAACGATACAAAGATCATAATCTTTACAATCAACGTTTATATATAGGGTGTTTTTTTTTAGAGGCGTGGTTTTCAATCTGGCACTACTTTTTTCGTAGTTGGTGTTTTTGACAGCTGTCACTTGATTAATGCTCAGTTTGGTTTGCCATTTCATAATGAATAGACTTACTCCTGAACAACGTGGCGTGGCCTCCAAGATCGTGCGATTTAACACCGCTGGACTATTTTTTGTGGGGTTATGTGAAGGCGCTTGTCTACGCAGATAAGCCGGACACGATTAACGCCTTGGAAGAGAATATTCGGCGCGTTATTGCTGACATACAATCTCCAATTTTAGGCAAATCCCTTCTCGACTCGATTCTCATCGAAAAAGTGTATTTATTTTATATGGGACGTTTCTGACTTTTTTTTTAATTTTTTTTTCATAATATTAAAAGAAAAATTCTTAGGTAATTCCCTATAATAATAAATTATCCTGGAAAACCAGTAAAATTCGCTCTTTCGAAGCATTCGGTTTGCAGTCGCCTTAAGGGTCGTTCGATCTCAACCCGACCTAGTTAACTCGCCTGTAACTTTCAGCGAAATCTGAATTTTTAATGTGACCTGTTTCAGCGTACCCCACGGCGCCGGCAGGAAGCGACCCACCCACTTACGACCAGACGGTTCCGCAAGACGAAGGTAAAAAAATATTACATTTTCGATCATATTCGCTTTAAATAATAATCACACATTGAGTTGTTTCTCAAGTAAACATAGTCCTAAACTGGTAACCTTAACATTAAACAGCTCAACCCCTTGGCCTTAGGGTTTTCCTTAACCCTAAGGCCGACATTAGAAAACCCACTAAGTATTTAAACGAGTGGTTTATAGCATTGCGTACCCTGAAGTACTTCTCGGCTGATTTTTTAAATTGATTTTCGCTTTTGAAATATAAATTAAATCAAAAAATGTTTTCGCTTTTATTTTTCGACCCGCGTTCGATGATGCATCATACGATTGACCCGAAATAGACTTCATACTGTGGACAAAATAATAGGGTAGTTCTTGGCAAAGGCACATTTGTTTTTTAGAGATAATTAAAAGTTACTAAATTTAGATATAATATATTTAACGGGACCGTGAATCATCACTGGATTTTATTTAATTAGAGCTTTATAATGCACATTTAAAAAAAACAAACTTTACTATGTTGAAGGCTTAAGATTAAGGTATCTAAACATAACTTAACCAAATGCTATAGAAAAAAAGGTCAGAAGGCTTCTTTTTGCAGGAAACGATTTTGTAGGTCAGAACCTCTCCCCGAAGAATGATAGAACGTTTGTATTGAATTTCCAGCGCTGAACCCCGCCGCGCAGCTAGATGTCCAGACGACCTTCGTCCCACAGCCCGTGTCCAGGGTGATGCTGTGTCCCCACTGCAACGTCTCCGCCAGGACAGTGCTGAAGAAGGAGATCGGCCTGAAGAACCACATGTTCGCGGCCACGCTCTGCGTCAGCATCATGTGAGATCAGTGTGCCGATGAATTTCATCTTAACTCGTCGAAAAGTTCAATTCCTGTAGATATTGTGATAGTACGCTCAAACGAAAGAGTCTTGTAACCCTTAACATACCATTTGGTTACCGTTACCAACGTTTGGTACGCCTGACAACTCTGGTACACACAAACGAACTGCTTCGTAAGCGCGAGGTGTGTTGCACGTAACAAAACAGTCCTGTAAGTTTCGTTAGCTGAACGATTTATCAATCTACGGGAATTGGTATGTACAGTCTATCAAACGGATTGTATACATTTAGAGTAAGTTTTGAACGAAAAGAGGTATACATTACACCTCAGATTAGGTCAAACCATCAGCGAAATGTCCTCAAAGCGACGTCCTCTCGAAGGTCATAGTTAAAAAAAAAAATCATTAAACATTCTACAGTCGACGTTTTTTAATTTAACTAATAAAATGTCTCTATTCGTTTTTTTGACTTCTTGTACCAGACTTAGAATTATCAAATAATGCATAGAAGTAGTGGGTAAGTGTTCAAATGAGACCGGTTTGACCTCAAGTAACCCCTGGCTAAAAATAAGACCAGGTGCGAGAGAGACGGCGAACGCCATCTCCCTCTGCTGACGTCAATTTTTATTTTACACACCGCCGGGGATCGAACCGAGAACTGAGGGCAGGACTTAACGTTCTCGGCCACTTCGCATAATATCGTAGAGGACATAAACTCGCCATTTAAAGTGCTCACCTTGCTGTTGCTACCTATGATAGCAGCCGAGAACCAGTTTGATTTCGAGGTTGTGGAGGTCACATGCCATCCATGCCCTGGTACGCTGACATCAGCAGCGCGCGACATCACGCCACATCGCATCACGCCACCCGTCCACAGTCAGCAGGTCGAACATGACGTCAAACGGCCGCGCCTAATGCATCACGTCCGAGGTAGAGGGTTTCCCCTCCAGCGCAGACTATAAGAGGTCGAGTATCAGAGTCTCGCGTCGTCAATACCTACTCGCCTGCCGGTCGACACGCGCGCCCGTGCGCGCGCACTATGGAGTCAGACACTATATTAATTACCGAAGTTATATTGTAACGGGCGAATTGTAATAAATCGAATTAACCTCTTCATACCGTATCATTATTGGCCGTTACGTGGTTATTTCCCTTTTCAGCTACCAGATTCGATAGTAGCCGAGAACCAAACCACTGTGGTTTTAGAGTTGGTTCTCTTTTTCACCACCCGATGGCGTCAGTCTCGGCTACCTAGACCAGCAATCGAGAATGAATCCCCTTGATTCTTTAATGTGATACACACATGATATTACCCGACCAGTGGCGTGCCCAGAATTTGTACAGTAGGCGAGCACTATTAGGGGGGAAGGGGGGAGGGGAGTTAGATAGGTGGGTGACAGAAGCAAGATGGGAAGGTGGGCGATAGGTGGGAAGAATACTTGGGTGACAGAAGCATCAATCGCGCGTTTCTCTTCGCAGGTGCATACCATGCATGTGGATCCCGTACAAGATGGACCAGCTGAAGGATGCCAACCACTACTGCAGCGCGTGCGGCGGCCTCATAGGCCAGGAGCTGCAGTACCTGCCGTTCAGCACGCGCAGTCGCAGGAGCGACACCTTCGGCTGAGGAAATTAACTTGCAAGCGATCGAGCGCCGGGCCCAGAATGCAGCCTTGTGCCGCGCCAGTACCGCTCGAGATCCTCCTACATATGATATTTCTAAATTTACGAACCACTGTTAGGTTAGGTTAGGTTAGGTTTCGTAGCCTTGACCGAGCGCAGACGTTCTCTTGGCCACGGTTTAACATAATCAAGTAAAAAAAATTTTTTTCATGGAAACAACGATTACTTTTGAAATATCGTCTTACACACACAATTAGCATTTATCGTAATTGTAAGGTTTAACTGTTAAATTTATTGTATAATTCATTGAACTTAATTTTGTAATATTGTTGGTTTTACTAATAAAAATAAATTATAAATAAATATAATACAGCCTATCTATATTACACATTTTTATATATAGAGTATCCAGTGTATAAATATGAAGGTGGTGATAGAAGAGGTCATTGTCAACAAAAATGTTTTAGTTTTTTTTTAAATATTACTTGGATACGATACTTTTCGTTTATAATGCAATTATACTGGCAACACCGCTTTATATTTTGTTTATTTTTTATTCTGACAGTAAGATATGCATTTAATGCTTTTAACTAGATTTTTACTTAATGAAAACTATTATTAATTATATTTAGCTTAAAACCGAGCGCGCAACAAACATGATACATTTTTTTGTTTATATAGTAACCTTTTACCTTTACCGCTTTAAGTTAGTTACTTAACCCCGTGGTTCAGAGATTGTAGGGAAATCATAGTCCTACAGTTAACATTTTAAACTGATTCGATAGTGTACCTATTAAGAGAGGTATGATTTTTTTGAATTTTGAAAGCCAATTTTTCCACCCCTGGGTCCAACGGATGGTGCTATCAAAAAAGTTTACTGAAGATAAGTTTTAGACCATTATTTGAGGAATAATATAAAATTTAAATTAATTCGATATCTTATATACTAAGAAAGTTATAGCAAAATATCACTTTTTCGAAAAAACCCTCCCAATCCGGCCCACCTGGTACAATTTTGCCCATTAACGAACTTGACCGAGATTTTGTGCCCTTAAATTGTATGTATCAATTCGAAAGTGATTGGTGTGAAATGGCGGAAGTTATAGTGTCCACAAGAAAGTGATATAGATAGATAGATATAGTCTTGAAGTCATGACATGGTACCTATTGCAATGGGTAGCTTTTCTAATGAAATCTACCTAAAACAGATTTAGGCGTGCTTTTGACATTTTCAAAAAATCACATATTATTACTCATGAGTCATATTTTTGGTTTTTTTTTTTTGAAAATTGTGATTTTTGTGAATGTCGTGGGTACCTACCCTATGAAATATTTGCTGGGCTAACTTACCTACCGGCTGTTTTTTTTAGAGGTGTGGTTTTCAATCTGGCACTACTTTTTTCGTAGTTGTTGTTTTTGACAGCTGTCACTTGATTTATGCTCAGTTTGGTGTGCCATTTCATAATGAATAGACTTACTCCTGAACAACGTGGCGTGGCCTCCAAGATCGTGCGATTTAACACCGCTGGACTATTTTTTGTGGGGTTATGTGAAGTCGCTTGTCTACGCAGATAAGCCGGACACGATTAACGCCTTGGAAGAGAATATTCGGCGCGTTATTGCTGACATACGGCCCAACTTGCTGCAAAAAGTGGTTGAAAATTGGGCCACTAACCCGAAATCATTTTTAAAACATAATGGCAAACCCTTATCTTTATAATAAAACTAAATTCTTAGCCATAACATCAAATTATATGCGTTTTATCTCTTCTTGAAAACCACGCCTCTAAAATCATCACCCTATATAAAAGAATAGGCTTCTATAGTGTAAATAAATATATTTTTCAGGGTGAATTTAAAGTCGGCAGTATCCTTTCAAGGGGTTATTCTGGTGATAAATCCGAACCTGACCTATCCAATTCACCTACATTACAATATTTGCGCGCGGGAACCTACCGGTCGTTCATTGTCGTCGATATATTTGCAGGCACGGTGCCCCGCGGAGTCAGTGACGTCGATGTTTTGTTAGGTGACCATAATTTAAAATGTTTTTAGGATTTTGTTTTGCAATTTTAGACCAGTTTTTTGATTTATTTACAAAGTTGTTTTCATGCCCACAATCACCCCTTAAAAGGATGCTAATGACTTTAAGATCATCCCGTATAATTAATAGCGTTATTAATGTTTAACTTCCTTAATATTTGTAAAGCTGAAATTTTAGTTGTTAATAATAAATAGATAAATATTTTTTGATACAATTATATTAACTTGGCATATGTATATGGTTATCTAATATGAGTTTGTGCCTTTATCGTTCTCTATATAAAAGATAAAAGTGATGATGTCAAACAGAGCCTTTAGGCACTCCACAGTTTAGATTTCAATTATTTATGAAACGGTCGGTAGTCGACTGAAAATGCATTTATCGCATCGGTTAGCGATCCACGACGCATACAGGGTGTGTTTAAATTTCACTGCTGTCCCGTGCTGTCACGTTACACGATGAAATATCTTTATTTAAATATGAAACTCGATTTAAACTTGTACGCGGTTTGCGTCTCGCCCATCTGACGTGGAATCGCTATAAATATAACATTTCTCGAGCTATATTTATTGCGATACTTTTGAGATATTTAATCGAACTTAAGGGGACCTCAAAACTGAAACCTTATATAAGTATCAAGTGCACTAATATTAATAAGTAATTACGTGCATTTTTTTTTATTAGTTATTATTTAAATATTATAATGAATTTTGCATTAAAAAAAAAACAGGTAAATGTTATTAAGTTGTTATTGATAATATTTGTATACTGTTATAATTTTTTTTTTTAATGAAAAATAAAACTGATTTGACGATACATGTTTTAGAATCTTCTAGCTCCCTTTCTATCCATGTTTCTTGGTTAGCAGAATACAGGATGTCCCAAGACCATTGCCGTTAAAAAAATCAGCGAATTGGTCCTTCGATTTCTAATATTATTTGTTAAGAAACTATATCAAAATTCATAATAGTTTCGAAGAAATACAATGTTAAAGTTTCTATTCTAAATCGTGTAAAACAGCTATTTTTCAATGGCTCCTCCCTCGGATAACTACGTCACTGGGTCACTGGGCCGCGGTCAGTCGATATCGAGGTCATTAACCTCCGCCATCGCTGCCAGGTGTCACTGGTCGAACAGCGGTCGGTCTAAGAAGAAGGGGTTACTCTATAACCCTTCTATGGGGTTGTAAGAGGGATGCTATTGGTCGACAGATTATATTGATTGATAAAATCGATTTACACCAATTTTTTTTGTTTTTTTTCGAAAATTTTTCTCATTTTGTTATATAATTTGATTAATTTGGAGCATAAACACCCCTTGAAGTCTGCGGGAATGGTCTCGGGGCACCCGTACAACGAAGCAAATAAAAAAAAAATAGATAATGTTGACTTTAATGTTAAATATCTTTGTTACCCGGCCAGCTTTCGATGTGATCTAAACGGCTATGGTTGTTTTTCGAGAGCATTAATCTACACACAAAAATTGAGCTCTTTCGCATTTGTACTTTTCGAGCTGAGATGCAACATAATGAGATGAATTTGCATCTTATTAAAATTGAAACTAATAACTCTTAGATATAGTACAAATTTAACCTTTTTGACCGTTTTTAATTGCATCTAAAATGCAAAATAATAACTTTATTAATCCTTATTAACGGTATAAACACAATCGATTCGTTGTCGATTATCTGCGATATGGGTATTCGATCGAAATCGATAAAAAACATATATATCTTAAGCCGTCGATACAAGGTCCGATTTTGCAAAGCAATTCGCGCGCAGAAGACATTATTGTAGATTTTGATCGATACACAAATTCTAAACATTTTATACAGGCAAATTTCCTTAGGTAAAAATACCCTAGAAAAATAACTTATATTTAATGTAACTAAATTATATTACTCACATCTCTTGTGATAACCTAACCTAACGCCTTTGAAAACCTGAAAAATTCGCAATTTTCTAGCTTTCTGGTATGTAGGCACCTTAAAAACGCATTAAAAGCGCCCGTGCGATATGAAATACTGTCAAAATTTCATTAAAGTAGTAACAAAATGATTTAAAAACGAAACAATAATTATGAAAAACAGTGAAAATGTAACGAATATGACGAAAAATGAATGAAAAGTGAATGGTTTAATGGATATTTACAAGAATAACTTAGTTTGACCGTATTGCATACGCGCACAGATAGATAGGTGGAGTGAAAAGCTTTCATAAAATACAGGCCTGTATTTAAACCAGCGTGCGTTAATTTTTTTTTTGAACATTTTGGCTATATAATTTGTTTGAAATATTTCAATCTGTAAAAATATTAAAAATCATTCGAATCATTCGTAAACTAACGGCGAACGCCTGTTATAACATGAGGAATCATTATATATATATATATATATATATATATATATATATATATATATGTGTGTGTGTGTATATATTAAATGTTTTTATCCATATATATTTATATTAAAAAAACATATATCAGATCTCTAATATACACCTCGCGCTCTTATTATCTCCCTACTTATATATTTCAATTAGGTAACACCTCGACACAGGCATAGTGAGGTGTTTACTAATTCACACAAAGTATACTTTTCCTCTCTAGAAAATCAATAAAATATTACAAAATAATACACATTTAATAATATTTAATAATTAATATTGGATATTCTAATAATTAATAATCTATCTCCACTGGGCTGAATACAGCTTTGAATTACATTGATAACTTATTCCGTAGAGAATCCCATTTGATAGCCATCTTTACACATTCTAAGAGCACGACGAATAGATCCTTATCAATGAAGTTAGAGTAATTGGTGGAGCATAGAGTAATGATAGTAAATAGATGTGACCGGGTGTTAGGTACAATCTTTACGCGTTTTCTTTAGCCTCGCTACAAGTCCGAAACGTCGAGATCGCATACAAATAATCGTACGTTGACGGCGTCATTTCGAGGACTCTCAGATAACATATAATGATAAATAGAATAAAACAGAGGTTCTCAAATAATTTCCCAAAAAAAAATACGAATATTTTAACAGAAGTGTTAGTGAATAGTAAAAATTATTCATTCATTGATTACGATCATAGTAAAAGGTGAATTTGCAGATTTGGCAGATAACGGGTGGGTAATATTAATAAAAACAAAGGTAGTCTTTGAAAACACACTGGCTACAAATGTCAACGACCAGCATACGGAACGATTGCGTGGGGTCGATGGGGTTTCTACGCAAATATGACTCCTCGGCCGGCGATTGATAAAATAAAAGGTGCGCGTTTGAAGGCGGCGTTGGTTTGAAAAGGCTAAGTAACCATTCGCGCACTTTTCTCCGTAATAAAGTTGTAGTATTGTAACATTTATTTGTGCTTGAATGCATATATAAAATTTCGCGTCTGTGCTGTTGACCCTTGAGGAGTTCCTTCTTCTGGAGCCATTCCTATGCGTGGAATCAGGTCATGATCACCATAAAAATGCATTGTCATCGGAACTGGATCAACATGTCAAAGTTCAACTGCGTAGGATGAGAGGAAGTGGTTTTAATTCAGCTTGCAAGATTTGACCTAAACCGACGCAAACATTGCAAGCTAAATAAAAGCCTCGGGTACAGTCAGAGACATAAATTTGTTCGATAAGTTTTTTTATTAAAGATTTCGAGGTTATTTTCGACCAGAAAAGTCCGCAAGCGAAATTTTGGCGCCAAAAGTGCTTGAGAACGGATTAATGTCTATGGGAAATCACTCATCTACTATAAAATCCATAGCGCAGGCATGAGTCGTTCAATCTTCATAAATCTGGTATCATCTGATGTACCATAAAATTCTCTATTAATTTTACTTTTTCAAATATTTATAACTATATACTACCATTTATAACTCATCCAAAATATGTACAGTTGTCGAAAAAAAAGTAAAAAAAAAAATACGGCGCAGCTGATGGCTTGGGACGGAAGTGCGTCAGTGGTTTTCAATACAAATTTATAAATAGTATTAGACACTGCATTAACTTAAGTAAAATCTGAGGTACTGATTGGCTCGTTGCGATTTTAATGGTGCAAACGTCAAGTTAATTAATCATGCTGTTATGTCGGCAGAAATTATCAAATGAAACGGGGAATGCTTTCTCGCTCGAACATATGCGCCACCATGCCAATGCAAGTATTGGGCGAGCGTAATCAAACGGACCATGTGTCAAATTTAGTATGTTGAACTGTTGCGATGATGGTGAAATCATTTTTGCGTTACTTTAAAATTGAACCGAGTTATCGAGTAAAAACTTTCCCTTTTTAGCTTCTATACAAACATTCATGTGTAAAAAGCTACTAATCCCGTCTATCTATCCGTCCGTCTGTCGCAACCTATCCGTCAACTCAAAAAGTAGATTCAAATGGATCACACTTTCCAAAAATATGACATCACGGCTGTTGGAACGTATTATTTATTAATGGCCAATTAAGGCGAAGCCAAAGGTTATTTAAATATAAAAAAAATATGTTTAGATACCTTGATGTTAGGTCTTCAACATAGTAAAGGCAGATTTTTAAAATTCTATTCTATTCCTGAGAAATTTAATAAATGCTAAACTGCCAATAATTATTTTTTAGTTGAATTACTCTCTTATTAAATACATTAGAGCCTTAGGAAAAATAGTAATTTAAAGGCAAATGAAAGGTCGAAAACATAGTTAAGTTAGTTTTTTTAATTTCTATATTATGAGGCTGCAATTAAATAAAAACCAACGGAGAGTAAAACCTGACGCCCTATAAAAATAAAAAAAACAAAATTCAAGGCCAACTGTCAATATGCTTAGACTTAACGCGCACGCAGCAACAAAGAGTTTGAAATTAGCGGACACATTACCACTAATTAAGAGTTTAAACTCTGATACTGATAAGATACTGATAAGGTATAGATTACACGCGGGTTGTGATTAGAATTCAACCATATTAATTTGTCAATCACCATATGTTTGGGTCACACGTCCTCACAAGTGAACGCAATTTGTGCGTGAACGTATTCAAATTTAAAATACACACGAAAAGTTGTATTATTCAGTGCTAGTGTATAAAAAAAATACGCTGTGTTTAATAGAAGCGACACGTGAGTACCGAAAATTCGATTTTAGCATAAAATCATGGGAAATTACTCGAGGGTAGTAATAATTTGGTAATGCACCACACCTCAACCACTAAGTATTTAGACGAGTGGATTATAGCATTAAGTACACTGAAGACTTATCTCATACTTCTCGAAGGCTGATTTTTGAAATTAATTTTCGATTATAAAATATAAATTAAATAAAAAAATGTGTTTATATAAACTCTACCCGTTTAATACGTTTTGCTGTAGTAAAAAATGAAAATCTCTCTATACCACAGACAATGTCTTGCACTTGTGTGCTCTATTCAACGATTTTTGGTCAAATCCCAAAAAAAAAATGCTTCAACGCATCAAATAAATGCATTTTGAGTCGACTACCGGTTCATAAATAATTGAAATCTAAACTGTGGCGTGCCTAAAGGCTCTTTTTGACATCATCACTTTTATCTTTTATATAGAGAACGATAAAGGCACAAACACATATTAGATAGCGTGTTCGTCAAGTTTATATAATTCTATCAAAAGAACTATTATTTATCGAACATATTTATGTCTCTGACTGTACCCGCGGTGGCTATTATTTAGCTTGGAATGTTCGCAGGTCAAATCTTACAAGTTGAATTAGAGCCACTTCCTTTTGTCCTGCGCAGTTAAGATTCGACATGTTGGCTCAGATCTGATTACAATTTATTTTTATGGTGAGCATGACCTGATCCCGCAGCCAGGAATGGCTCCAAACGAGGGAACTCCTCGTTCAAGCACTCAAATTTTTTTTTTTTAAGAATATTAATTGATTATTACTATTAGGACGTATTTTATTAAAATATACGCGAATCAAATTCCACCAAATTCCTCTTATAGGCAATTGGATTGATTTTAACATCACCCCCCCAAATCTTATTATTTTAATAAAATATAGTAGGTTGTGTTTTTATGATTGCGTACACTGAGAAAAAAAATTGTAATTTTAACAGACTATTTGCTTACCGATGGCGGAAGCACGAGGCGTGTTTGCGAGTCTGTTTGGTAGTCTTAACAAAACAGTCCTGTAAGGTGTACGCAACTTTTCATTTAATATTTTTTTCAGTGTACATGCCCTATGGCGTATTTTTTTTTAAATTATAAAATACGATGTGAAAACGATTTAATAAAATCAAATACCTAAAAAAATAAATAAATAAGAGTGTTTATTTTTTTTTTTCAGATCAGTAAAACGCCCAAGTGTTGAAAAATCGAGGAAATAGTTTGACACGCGCATAAAAATGACATCCGACCCGCCGACGGGGTACAAGGAACCCGAACCAGGTACAGTCACACACACAAACGCGATAATCCTATAACGGTTACGTTATATGCGATTTCAAAATAGCCTAATGTTGAAACGGCTACGAAATAACTGCGTGATTCGTAGCGGACGGTCAAACATACGATAATAGTTGCAAAAGTTACATTTTAAACGTAATTTCAACGATCGCAACGATGCTAACCGCTCGTTTCCAGCAGCCATGTCACCACCTTCGCTTTCGTTCGCAGGGCCAGCGAGCGCCGCGGACGAGCCGTCCCCCCCGTACACGGTCGCCGATCTGCCCAGGCCAGTGCAGCCGCCCGCGTACCAGAGAGTGGAATACATGGTGCCGCCGGGATCAGGTAACTTCGAATGCATCGATTTGTATTGTTTGAATTTGAACACTATTATTTGTGAGGACGGTATATCGACATTTTTCTCCGTTATTCAATATATTATTATAAGTCACTTCATTATTATACTATACACTTATACATTATCATTATTAAGTTCGTATATTCGTATGATTTGTGAAAAAAAACACAGACAACTAGCGTCAAATTTCAGAAGGGACTCTACAACGCGACAAACATATTTCGTAAATAAAGCAATTGGACTCTACAACTCGACAAACGTAAAAATTACTCCTAACGCGTGACGCGGTTTCTCGTCTATACATTGCTTAGTAGTAGTAAATTATTTAACCAGAACCTAACGTTTTACAGTTAGATTTGTGCCTGCGGCACATTTAGCCCATTCGATGTGCTTTATAACATTAACTGGCCAGTAATAAATAATTCGTTTCAATTCGATGACTTTAAAGAAAGTACATGTATGGGTGAGTGTATGAGTGTACTGTGAGTGTGTGCGTTTGACGTGTTTAAACCAGCGTGCTAACTCTCTCACTAACAGACTTCACAAAACTAGCACGACTTGGGTGAAAAATGTCAATTGTATATATACAGAGTGTCCCAAATCCCGTAAAAAAAAACACCGAATTGGTCCTTCGATTTCTAATATTATTTGTTAAGAAACTATATTAAAATACATAATAGTTTCAAAGAAATACAATGTTAAAGTTTCTATTCTAAATCGTGTAAAACAGCTCCTCCCTCGGATAACTACGTCACGGGGTCACTGGGCCGCGGTCAGTCGAGATCGAGGTTAATGACCCGAGCTAAATGATCGCTGTCAGATGTCGCTGGTTAACTCCTTACTCCTTCTCTGGGGTTGTGAGAGAGATGCTATTGGTCCACAGATTATATCGATTTATAGGATTGATTTGCACAAATTTTGTTAAAAAAATAATAAATTTGGTGATGATAATTGTTGTATAATTTCTTACTCTCAATAGGGAACATAAACACCCAGTGAAGTCTGAGGGAATGGTCTTGGGACACCCTGTATATTTATCAGAAATTACACGGACGATTTGAAAACTTAAAAAAAAAAAAATAAGAAGAGGGAAATATAATTATAAATATTTTAGAAAACAACTAGCTTATGAAGTTAAAACTAAACTATGTTGTTACTGAGAGTAGTTATTTTTTAATTCCGTCACGTTGATTTTTGCCTGCCCGTCGCGTTGATTTTCTTTTTATCGCGTTGATTGGATTCCAGGGCTGATCGGTTCGGACCAGCGTCTGCCGAGCGCCAGCGCCATGATCTACGAGCCCACCTCCCGGCTGATGGAGTGCCCCGCGTGCGGCGCGACGGCGCGCACCGTGCTCAGGCGCCAGGCCGGCTTCAGGACGCACATGACGGCCGCCATACTCTGCATGAGCATCATGTGAGTCGTCACACTTCGTCACGTTTCGTCACACTTCGTCACGTTTCGTCACACTTCGTCACGTTTCGTCACACTTCGTCACGTTTCGTCACACTTCGTCACGTTTCGTCACACTTCGTCACATACTGTATGTCACGCTTCGTCACACCTCGTCTTGTTTATTTATTAAAAAACACAACAGTCATATTACACCTTTCTACGTTCGAAAACAACCACTGTCCGCGTATTGGCGAAAAATATTGAAAAAATGTTCATCGACGATCTCTCCCGATGCGTCGCGTGGGCGTCGCCGCGATGCGATTGTCGAACTGTTTCGGGAATTGATTTAATTATTCATAAACGTCTGTTTATTTTCGAAATAAAATATTTTCCTACGTTAGGTTAGGTTGAGTTATCGATTTGGTGTGGATTGACGGTAGATCTACTCTAAATTACCGCGTTTTTTGATGTGTTATGTGTAATTTCAACAGTATAATGTCATATGGAATCGTTGGATGGGGAGGCGCTCCTCTCTCAACATTAGACCCTTCAATCAAAGCACAAACATCAATATTGAGAGTATAATAAATAAAAAGCCTTTCAGGTACCCTAGCGAAGAGCTATTTCGGGATTTTAAAGTACTTGATATTCGACAAACTTATGTTAAAACAATTATTTCTCATTATCTTAAACATAAAGAAATCCAATCCGATATTAACCACCAAACCATAGACACGTGGGGTTACTTCAGTGCAGAAAGTGGTTCCAAAAACTAAAACCAAATTCGCCCAAAGGTATTTTTCTTTTCTGGCACAAAGGCTATATAATAAAATAAAAGATATCCTGCCAAATTAATTAATAAAAAGATACTGACTAACTGGTTAATTGATCTCGGTAGAAAGGACACTAAGACTCTGGTCAACTATATTCCTGTGTAATATAATATTGATCTTTTCTATTTCACAACTTATTATATATATTAATAAATATATATGTATATTTTTATTTATTTGTACTTACAAAAAAGCTCAGCGCAATTGCATGTAACCAATCTATTAAATAACTATTAAAATTAGCCTACCTTAGTACGGGCAATGCCCAGTTAGGTATGGTTAAGTTATTCATTATCTAAGAAATATGTAAAAACAAAAATCAATAAATAAATAAATTTGTGAGTGATGTTTGTGATAGTTGTGAGTGTGTGTGATTCGTATGTGTATGTTAAAATAAAGAAATAAATTAAGTATAAATATAATATATATATATATAGAACGTTTTTCTCGTAATTGATAAATGTCATATATATTGTTTTTGTTACAAAAAAAATAAACAAATAAATGCGCCACCTTTTGAGATATTGGGTACACTTTTTGCGGAGTTAATAAATAAACATTAAGCGGTGTGGCCAGTATGATTGCAACAACAAAAAACTAACATAACAAAACAAAACAAAACAACAAAAAATTATCTACAAAAATATTAAAAAAAAAGTAATTTAAACTTTTTTGTTGCAAATGATACTACCTCCTTAAATTAAGGAGCGATTTACGCTATTTCAGTTTGTGCCCTGATTTATTTACGCGAATATACACTAATTTTTGTATATATAAATATACTAATATTAAAAAAAGCCTTAATAATATGCGAGAACGCTTTTTCCAAAACACATACACAATGACTTTATTTACCTTTTACATAGATACATTTTATATCTATATTATCTTATCTTTCATTTTATATCTATATTATTTTATTTATTTTTTTTATTAGGGTGCGTCCATATCTCACAAAGTAATTAACCGATTGTGGTCGCTTCGATAACCCACTATCGAATTTTTTATTTGTATATTATCAAACTATTAATCTTCTGTTGCGCTCACACCCACTTTTATTTAATTTATTAATAATTAAAAAAAAAAAAACGCGGAAAAACAAATCTTACGTCTCGGAATTATTGGGAATTATATGTGCACAAATATGTGTGTCGGGAAATGGATTTTTTTGTAAATATTCGAGTAATGATTAACAAGTATTTGAAATGTCATTTTTTTTTGTATAGGTTGTTTTTTTTAGAGGCGTGGTTTTCAATCTGGCAGTACTTTTTTCGTAGTTGGTGTTTTTGACAGCTGTCTTTTGATTTATGCTCAGTTTGGTTTGCCATTTCATAATGAATAGACTTACTCCTGAACAACGTGGCGTGGCCTCCAAGATCGTGCGATTTAACACCGCTGGACTATTTTTTGTGGGGTTATGTGAAGTCGCTTGTCTACGCAGATAAGCCGGACACGATTAACGCCTTGGAAGAGAATATTCGGCGCGTTATTGCTGACATACGGCCCAACTTGCTGCAAAAAGTGGTTGAAAATTGGGCCTCTCGGCTGGAATTTGTTCGAGTCAGCCGCGGCGGCCACTTACCCGAAATCATTTTTAAAACATAATGGCAAACCCTTATCTTTATAATAAAACTAAATTCTTAGCCATGACATCAAATTATATGCGTTTTATCTCTTCGCGAAAACCACGCCTATAAAAACATCACCTTTAGCTTATAGCTATATAGATATGATTCGTAGTATTATTAGCAGATTATTATTATAATTATTTACCAGAACCTGATGTCCTATAGCTAGGCCCTACAGACGTCGTTAGAGGCATCTCCCACCCAGACTACTCTGACCTGTGCTACCAACTCGTGATGGGTTGCTTCATTTGCGTCTGCGGCACTTTTATACATACAATTTGAGTTTTTTTTTTGTAAATTTTGACGCGCGTGGTTGTGACGAAGCGGTGAGAAAGCGTCGTCTTGCGCATGGTCTCAAGTCATTATATCTCATCTAACGGCTTGTAGAATGACGCTATAAGATGATCATGAACACAGAATCATTGTAAAATCACTGAAGTATTATTATGTATGACAAATTATGACTTTAAATCACGTTCAATTCGTCACGGGCAAAATCAAACAAGGGGGATATTTTTTCAAAAAAAAGTTTTTTGCTATAACTTTCTTAGTATATAAGATATCGAATTCATTTAAATTTTATATTACTCCTCAGATCGAGGCCTAAAACTTATCTAAGTAAACTTTTTTGATAGCACCAACCATTGGCCCAGGGGTGGAAAAATTGGCTTTCAAAATTCAAAAAAATCATACCTCTCTTAATAGGTACACTATCGAATCAGTTTAAGATGTTAACTGTAGGACTATGATTTCCCTACAACTTTTGTTTGAAACAATTTTTGATATGAGCAACCCTTACGGCAGAGGAGTATAAAGAAGGAGTTGCAACACTACTGTGTATAGTTTCAGACCTTGCTGTAATACGCGAATAAGATTTGAATTGAATTTTAATATTTTCAGGTGCATTCCTTTCATGTGGGCGCCTTATTGCATGTCAGAGGTCAAAGACGCAAACCACTACTGCGGCGCGTGCGGAGTCCTCATAGGGAAGGAAGCGCCGATCATGCCGTACAGAAGCGACCAGGGCTCGCTGTAGCCGCGTCACGGAATAAACGTTGCGCCGCACAGAACGGCCAATCGCTTCTGGTCAATTTTGAAAATGTACGATTAAAATAAAATGCGATCGTCTCAAGCGAAGTGTCCACCTGTATACAGGATGTATTTAAATTCGCCGATGTCCTTTTAGGGGGTTGATACCAGCGTGTTTTTATATATAGGGAATTTAAATACATCCTGTAGAGTGGTGTTTAGATAGCTCATCCTCATATGATTAGTAGGCGAACAGGAAACTATTTTGAAATGTAGATGGCGCTGCCTTTTCGCCAACGAAACGCTAATATATTTCGTTGGCAGATAGATAGCGCGCAAACCGCATAAAAGCATAAATTTTTGCAGTTTAGAAAATCTACTTTGCGCACTGTTTTGTAAATAATTTGTAGTTTTAACTTAAGTAACATAATACCATCTGTCGTTAAAATTATGGAACTTGTTATTATTTCCAATAAATTGCGTTTTTTA
Source organism: Neomicropteryx cornuta (assembly GCA_020383195.1). Classification (NCBI taxonomy): domain Eukaryota; kingdom Metazoa; phylum Arthropoda; class Insecta; order Lepidoptera; family Micropterigidae; genus Neomicropteryx; species Neomicropteryx cornuta. The sequence continues at coordinate 5,205,589 of JAHKQU010000031.1, forward strand.
TGGATGTTTAAGACTTGATGTGACATCTGCATGTTATTTTAGTTACTATAGAGTGATAAATTAATTCTCCTTAGCAATTAAGCAATATTAACCACTTTATGATGAATTTATAGTATTATTTGTAATACCTTTAATGTTGTTTGGAAATACCTACAGTGCGGGATTAACACACATCCATAAAACATTGTAATTTATTGAAAAAAGTAGCTTCATAATGTTTTAGACGGATGGTCAAAAATATTGTATTTTATTGTAAAAACCACAATTTTTTATCGTTTTATTGACAGACGGCCAAAAATATTGTAATTTATTGAAAAAAAATCACAAATTTTCATCATTTTAATGACGAGACAGCCAAAAATATTGTTAATTATTGAAAAAAACACAAAGTTTCATAATTTTAATTTCTTCAGACCGTCAACAATATTGTAATATATTAAAAAAAACACTATGTTTCATCATTTCAATGACAAACGGCCAAAAATATTGTTATTTATTTAAAAAAAAACGCAAAGTTTCATAATTTTAATTTCATCAGACGGCCAACAATATTGTAATTTATCAAAAAAAACACAAAGTTTCATTATTTTAATGACAGACGGCCCAAAATATTGAAATTTATTAAAAAAAACACAAATTTTCATCATTTTAAGCCAAAAATATTGGAATTTATTGAAAAAAAAAACCACACCATTTTATAATTTATAACAACATTCCAAAATATTCTTCTAGTTTAAACTGCAAATATTAATAAAAAAATATGTTCATCTCGTTGGTGACAAAACAGCGCCATCTATATCTCGGAATCACTCCTTGGAGGCGAAACCGCTTTATAATAATTAATGCTTTTAGCAATAAGAAAAAATAGGTTATTTCCGCTTTTACTATACCTATATCGACACGAAAAAAAACGAATAAAACTATTAATTTTAATTATAACATATGTGATTTATTTTTTACACTGTATACTAGTTATATTGTAAATATTTTAAAGTACTAATTTAATTAATAAATTTATTATCAAATATATTCAAAATGAGTATTATTTCATAGCTACGTTTCGCACCAAGTACAAACACACCATTTATATAATAATACAAAGAATGCGGAAATGTCTTAACATGTTTTCAAAAAAATACAATCGACCGTTAGATAACCTGTTAAAAATTTAAAAAATATAAATGGTGTTTTTTTTCATGTATTTTTAACGCATTCATTAATTACTGTCGAGGCCGTGACATACTAACATATATAATAAAATGCAATATAAAAACGGCGAGGCGAGGAAGTGATATTTAGAAATGAATGCAAAAAAAATCATAAAGATGCGTTTACACGAAGTATTTTTGAATAATATTATATTTTTTACTTTTCAAAACCCAAAGAAGTTTGTTTTTAGTATTGTTTTTCTGATGATTACTAATAATTTTTACCGTGGACGATCTGCGCTTTTGATACCCTCGAAACACAACCACAGCCGTTTAGATCACGTCGAAAGATGGTCGGATAATATAGATATTTAATTTCTTCAATTTTGCGATCCGAGGAAGAGGTCGCATTGAAAATGTACGATTAAAATAATATGCGAACGTATTAAGCCAAGTATCCACCTGTATATAGGTTGTTTTAAAATTCGCCGAACCTTTTAGGGGGCTGATATTTATTTATTTATTGTGGTCACCCAACAGAATTTGTATACCCTACGGGTGATGATGTAAAGCTAATATAAATTGAACTAATAGAGATAGTTTGAAGTGAAAAAAGTAATATTAAACGCATTTAAATAAGATAAAATAAATAATAATAAAAAATGATTTAATACAGAATTAAACTAGGAATTTTGTCCGTGGTTTTGTAGACTGTAATATTATTACTAAAAAAAGATTACTTTGTTAGAAGGTAGCATTAAATAAAACACAAATGCAGTAAATAGGAGGGAACAAAATTTACAAAAAAACTTTAAATGGTGTTAAAATTTATTATGAATGAAACAACGTCATGATAATGTTTATTTTATTTTAATCTACTCAAACCAAAAAAATAACTTACTGTCGCCTCTATTAAAACGCACATCAAACGGGCTAAAAGTGCCGCAGTCTCAAGAAGAGATAGGAATGAAGCGACCCATACGAGTTGGCACCACAGGCGCGAGTTTTCTGGGTGGGAGATGCCTTTAACGACGTCTGTAAGGCCTAGCTGTAAGACCTCAGATTCTGGTTGAATGATTTACCACTACTAATATATAGTTTGAAAACACCCGCAACTTCGACACGAGTAACTTTGATTGTCATCTACACTCAGGGCTAAAGGATAAATATTAATTTCGATTAATTTAAACCCTTTTTCCTATTTGGTAACCATGGGATATTTAAATATAAAAAAATATGGTTAGATACCTTAATCTTAGGCCTTCAACATAGTAAAGGCAGATTTTTAAAATTCAATTCTAGTTCTGAGGAATTTAATAAATGATAAACTTCTAATAGTTCGTTTTTAGTTAAATTCCTCTCTTATAAATGATATTAGAGTCTTGGGGAAAATAGTAATTGAAAGGCAAATGAATGGTCTAAAATATAGTAAAGTTAGTTTTTTTTATTTCTATATTATGAGGCTGTAATTAAATAAAAACCGACAAGCCTTAATATTAAATATAAAAGGATCCGATCGAGGCATTCGCACAACCCTTGAGAGCATTTTTCGTTGACATCTTAATTAATTAAAAGGCTAAAACACGCTTTCCCGAGGAGATTTTAATACCTCTAAGCTCAAATTTCTCCGAGGCTGAGGCGAACTCGAGGCGAAAGTTTAATCGAAGCTTAAAGCGATTTAGACGTTTTTAATTAGACGCCATGTTGTTTAATTAAAGTATGTTCCAAACGAGTGTTACGCTATAAGCGAATGCGAATGTGCGCGCGTGTAGCTGTGTTTTTTTTTGCATGCACTATAATTTATTGTAATGTAACGTCTTTACACTTTTTTAAACCATCTGAAAATATGGTGAGCAGCGTATTACAATAGGAAACCTCACATTTTTGAAGTAATACTAGTTTGCGCCCGTTGTACTCATTGGGATGGGGTGTTGGTCGAGAAATTGCGTCACGCGTTAGGAGTAAAATCCGTAGAGTGCCTTTAATTATATTCGTATAGAAGAAATTATTGATAATGATAATGTATAGGTGTATAGTATAATAATGAAGTGACTTATAATAATGTCTTATATATAATAGTGTGTGTGTGTGCGAATGGCCAAAGAAGCCCATTTTTTTTTTTAATATTTGGTAATAGCACACAAATGACTAGAATTATATGTTTATTAAATGTTTAATACATAGAAAATAAAAACACTATTTATTGCTTAAACTGGTCTCACGTACGGATTTTCCCAGTATTTTCTTTCTGCCACTATTAAAACAGGTTTTTTTTAACCTAGTTACAGTGTATTTTTATGTAGACATGTTTTTTAAAAATAAATAAAATAAATTCCCACGAGGTAAGTATCAAAGTAGGTAAAGTGAAGCGTTAAAAATTAATAATCGTGCAAGATTATCAAGATAATTTTCAAAGATAATGGCCGTCTGACGTAAGCCATGTGGTTTAACCATAGCCTATGCATCCGGCAATAGATAAAATATATATTTATTATATTTTTGGGCTTAATAAAGTGGCTTCGTCACGATAATGATTAGTTGGACGATTTGGAGATACGAGTAGTGATGGGCAGACACCGTTCGATAATAGTGACGTGAGTTAATCCGCAACGTAAATATCGTACGTTTGCTGATGAATATTAGTCATGAATACACGTAGCTAATATATGATATTGACTGCTTATATACGAGGTGTGATCAAAAAGTAAGGTGACTTTTTATTTTTATCAAAAAATATTTATTTTGTACCCTTCAAAGTAACCCCTTTAGATACAATACACTTGTGCCAACGCTTTTTCCAACCCTCAAAGCACTTTTTGGTATAGCCTTCAGCTGATCCAGCGATGCGGTCTTTATGTCCTCAATCGTTGTAAAATCTTTTCTTTCATGGGTTCCTTGAGTTTCGGGAACAGGAAGAAGTCACAGGGGCTAAATCCGGTGACTGTGGCACGATCGTGGTGCTATAACCATGACTGATTTTTCGTATCGCTTCACGCAAACGGCACACTTCGACGATTCCTCAAAACTATTCTCTACGCTTCTTCAACGTTCTCATCAGCTGATGACGTGCTTGGGCGTCCAGAGCGAGATTCGTCATTGGTGTCTTCTCGGCCTTCTTGGAAGAGTTTATACCACTTGTCAACATTTCAAGAGTTTTAGAGCACTTGATTCCATTTTTCACACAAAATTTAATGCAAACTCTTCGATCCACGTTTTCCGACAGTAGAAAATCGCCGAGCAGGCAAAACACTTCTAACCTTAATGCCTCTCACAAACAAACTAAAAATGCTATACTCTTGAAACTTTTCACAGATGTTAAAACTAAGTGTACCAACATAACAAACCAAAAAAATCAAAGATCGAACGGACGTAGCCCGCAAAATTTGAAAAGTCACCTTACTTTTTGATCACACCTCGTACATTGTTTAGTAGTAGTAAATTATTTAACCAGAACCTGCCAGAACGGCATCTTCCCCCTAGACTACTCGCAAGTTGCTCCATTTTTATTGTTGCGATTTTAGGCGATATTTGTTTATTTTTTCAGGTCTAAGTACATTAAAATAAAAAAAAAAACATACAATGGTATCATGACATTCTTTAATTCATCGTAATTTTTATCAGTTTAATAATTATAATCTGACATTGAACACACTTTTACATGTTTCTATTTGTGCACATTTTAACTGGTCATAAAAACTAAAACGCCATCAAGTTTCCAACAGCTGTGCTGTTGTATTTTTGTCATATTTTTAATTTTTAGAATATGGGATTTCCATCGGACTCTCTATATTTCAGTACAAAAAAAATATTATTATTATTGGTTAATTAGTTAAGATCACACCTTCATTGATGATGACTATATTCAGTGTTTTTGTCCATAGATTTTTAAATTGATTGGTATTTCTGGCAACAATGATTGATTGTGGAAGTTGATTTCACATGTCACCGATTCTGTCAATTAAGAAATATTTTCTCGCGTTTGTAGAGTTTTTGAGAGTTTTAATTTGTGTCCGCCGAGATGAGGATTACGATTGGAAGCAAACGTGTCCTTCATTGTTGACGTTAATTTTATATTATCTGTATTATCCGACCAGCCTCCGATGTCATCTAAACGGCTAAGGTTGCTTTTTATTTTATTTTTAGTTTATTCAACAAACTTACAATTCCTGTCTTTTATGTACCAGCCAAGCCCAAGGCTTATCTGCTGGAAACCAGATGTGTAAAATACAGATATAATAATTGTGAAATATGTTCGAATTATTTTATTCTGTATTTTACACGTCCTTTACAATATACATTTTTATAGCTTAGTAGTATTTTACAAACAAAGAATAAGTATAAATATTTTAAAATAATATTTAACACGCTAAGTCAATTAATCTACACACAAAAATACAACTCTTTCGCACTTGTAAAAAAGTTTATTAATCGTACGATAAATAATATCGTACTGACAACATTCCTAAATAAAATCGCACCTGATATTATAATACGCCGGCCATTGCGGCACTGTTGCAAATGATTACGTATGCGAGGAGTGCATTAGTGTTACATTGAGAGGCGAGTTTGCTTGAAGACAGTTCTGGGCGTATAGGGAGAGCTTTAGACGTGCGATTAATTTCGAGCCGCGGGCGACGTATTAAAAGCCTAGTTGCGCAATCGACGACGTACGATTAAAACGTTCGCTCGCATTTTGAGCGGTACGATAATTAACCACGAACGAACTAAGAAACCGAGTTTATGGATACGAATGTGTACGATAAAAATCGGGAAGATGGTAAGTTCAAATTAAAACTTATACAATGTTCATATTTACAGCAACATTTTCTAACGTCACACTCAGCACACTAGGTAGTGTCCAGGAAGCTGGGACTATGTTTATTTATTTATTTATTTATTGAACAGGAGCAATTGCAATAGAATTTAAAATACTCATTAAGTTCTATCCAAAAAAAGTACTTAGAAGTTATAACTAGGTTAGAGTTACATTTTCTAAGCGTGGAGTATAAAATAAATAAAGTGCTTTCCTCCGGGAATCTAGAAGGGATGTGACGAAAAATCGTCTTACAGCTAGGCCCTACAGGCGGCTTTAACGGCATCTCTCAGACTGCGGTACATTTACAAGCTTAGGTCGAATCTTGCGAGCTGAATTGGAACCGCTTTCCCTCATCTTGCGGATTTGAAATTCGACGTGTCGGTTTTGTTTGTATTTTTATACTGACTCCAGACCTAGGAATGGCTCCAGACGAAGGAACTCCTCAACCGTCAACAGCAGAGCACTTATTTGTTCTAATTTCAGGTTCGCAGACGGACATAAGGGTGCATCCGTCGTTGCAGCCGCCCCAGTACCAGCAGTATGATGGCCAGGCACAGATGCAACCGGCGATGTACCAGGGGGTGACCGGCGTACAGCCTATAAGTGAGTCTCCTAGGGTTTAAAGCGAGGCATTCGACCTTGTGCTGTATTTTTATATGGCCTCAGGTTTTATTTAATTGCAGCCTTATAATATAGAAATTAAAAAAACTAACTTCACTATGTTTTAGACCTTTCATTTGCCTTTCGATTACTATTTTTCCCAAGACTCTAATCTCCTGTATAAGAGAGAAATTCAACTTAAAAATAAATATTACCAGGTTAGCATTTATTAAATTTCTCAGGAGTAGAAAAGAATTTTAAAAATCTCTCTCTACTATGTTGAAGACCTAAGATTAAGGTATCTAACCATATTTTTTTTATGATTTAATATCTAATGGTTACCGAATGCCAGTGAATTGGTTAAATTGGTGAATTTTCCAGTGACGGCGCCAACGACGTCCCACCAGCAACCGCTGAGCGTGGCGAACACGATGGTCTTCGAGCCGACTTCGCGACACTTCGCCTGCCCGAATTGCCAGGCCTCCGGGCCCACGACCATGAGGAGAGAAATCGGGCTCAAGAACCACTTCTTGGCGTTAATTCTGTGCTGCAGCGGAATGTGAGTGGACATCTTTTGGCACTGCACTTTAACGCTCGAATATGCGTGCCGCGGGCACGAGCCGCCGCGCGCCGAAAGCGCCTACCGAACCGCCTGCAGGGCTTGCAACCCCTATAAAAAATCTAGTGTACTTGTGAAGATGGCATATCGAGATTTATCGTAGATTATTCGCACTGTACCATACAATCTCTTCCTCATAATAGGGAGCACAAACACACGATTAGGTCCTCGGCAGCCGGGTTTAAGAATAAAGATTTAATATTTAAAACGGCTCGTAGCAACGGTAGGTCCGACGACCGCAAGTGTAACGAAACGCTGCAGCACCGCTCATTTTCATCGTGGCGGGGCGCCGGGAAGGTATCGCTGCAGCGAACGTTACATTTTCGGGTTTATTATATATAAAATTATAATAAAAAACATTAATTCATATATCAAAGACTTCCTTATTGGGTCCAATTTTATCGTCTATCTCTGTCACCTCCATTAATGAAACGTGTATATATATAGTGTATATGTTTTTTTTAGAGGCGTGGTTTTCAACCTGGCACTACTTTTTTCGTAGTTGGTGTTTTGACAGCTGTCACTTGATTTATGCTCAGTTTGGTTTGCCATTTCATAATGAATAGACTTACTCCTGAACAACGTGGCGTGTCCTCCAAGATCGTGCGATTTAACACCGCTGGACTATTTTTTGTGGGGTTATGTGAAGTCGCTTGTCTACGCAGATAAGCCGGACACGATTAACGCCTTGGAAGAGAATATTCGGCGCGTTATTGCTGACATACGGCCCAACTTGCTGCAAAAAGTGGTTGAAAATTGGGCCTCTCGGCTGGAATTTGTTCGAGTCAGCCGCGGCGGCCACTTACCCGAAATCATTTTTAAAACATAATGGCAAACCCTTATCTTTATAATAAAACTAAATTCTTAGCCATAACATCAAATTATATGCGTTTTATCTCTTCTTGAAAACCACGCCTCTAAAAAAAACACCCTATAGAAAGAATGTTTATATTTATGTCGCACAAAATTGTAAAACTGATAACTAGATGTGTGAACTATTTCTACACTCCAAACTGGAAAACTTTTGTAATAATTTTCTTAACTTTTTTTTAAAGTTTTATTTTCCGCGCAGAGCAAAAGTCCTCCGGTTCGAAGTGCAGAACGAACGCGCATTTTTATCCTTTCAGCTGCACGTGCTGCTGTTGGGCCGCGTACCTGCTCAACCAAGCCAAGGACTCTAACCACTACTGCGGCACCTGCGGGAGTCTCATCGGCAAGGAGGCGATCGCGGCCTATCACCATCAGCCTTATCACGGTTCTGGAGTAATCCTCGCGGTGTGACAGACACACAGACTGTCCGAAAAGTTCAAACATATGACAGCGCGGCTATCGGAACGTTTTATTTACTGCTGACCAGTTAGAACTAATATAAACCCGTCTATGAACCGCGTTACAATAATTATAAATTGAAATATTATATCCTTGTAGTTTCATTAATAAAAATAGTGTTAAAATTTGTTTTTTTTTTAATCTAACTTTAAAAATGCGCTAAAAGTGCCGCGGGCACAATTGAAGCGACCCATCACAAGTACCACAGACGCTATTAGTATAGGTTAGTCGAGAGACGATTTATTCTGGTTAAATAATTTACTACTAAATAACGCATAGAAGCAGTTGATATTGTATGATAGCTACAGGGTGTACCTTTGAATAATACTAGCATTCAAATTATAATTTAAACACCCTCAAACTTGAATATAATATGAAAACGCGAGCGCACTTTGAGAATCTCTGATTGGTCGCATAATCGACACTCAGGGAAAAAAATTGATATAGCAAAAACGAAATTCACGCTGACAAATACGCGTTTATTTATGTTAATGTATTTATTTAAACTATACAAATTGACCATTTTTTTTAATATTCAAAACAAGGCAAGATTTATTAATTTAATTTCCTACCCGCGTTTTTTTAAATAATAATTTTATGCAATTAACGATTAAGAAATTATACAACAAAATGCGAAAAATTTTCATCACCAAATTTATTATTTTTTTTAACAAAATTTGTGCAAATCAATCCTATAAATCAATATAATCTGTCGACCAATAGCATCTCTCTCACAACCCCAGAGAAGGAGTAAGGAGTTAACCAGCGACATCTGACAGCGATCATTTAGCTCGGGTCATTAACCTCGATCTCGACTGACCGCGGCCCAGTGACCCCGTGACGTAGTTATCCGAGGGAAGAGCTGTTTTACACGATTTAGAATAGAAACTTTAACATTGTATTTCTCTGAAACTATTATGAATTTTGATATAGTTTCTTAACAAATAACATTAGAAATCGAAGGACCAATTGGCTGTTTTTAACGGGAATAGTCTTGAAACACCCTCTATATTAATACGTTAAGAGAAAACTTTGTATTCCTTTCCTACGGAGAAGAGTGACATTTGCCATAGTTAAAGTTAATACAGAAAGGAGTAAAATCGCCTAAAATATGTGCTACAATTGTGATCGTGGTAGTCTAGTGGTTAAGGCGTTCGGCTATTGGCCCAAAGGTCGCAGGTTCGATTCCGCACACGGTCATACAATTTTAACGCTTTGTCAAATCTTATTTTTACGTGAACGAAACCGCACATTGCGCCCGCCTCAACGCCGACTCTAGCACAAGCAATCCGACGCAGTTGTACCTGTTTAGCCTGATGACGTCGGGCGTCCGGCGCACGGTCAGCGTCCTCTCCCAGAACATCACCGCGTCGGGTAGAATGGTGTCCTGTGCAGACCAAAAAAAATAATTAATAAATATTCATTTCAGTATGTATTAAGGCCACGTCAACGTCGTTTCTTACGCAATTAAGGCGACTACATACGTGAACTAAGAACAGCCTAACCTACAAATTGTAGCTAGCAAAAAGAAGCCTTGTACAATGTACAGAAAGGAATTCTCGTGTTTTTAATAACCTAGAAATGAATATAGTTATATATATATATATATGTTAACAATACTTACGTTTATAAGGTGAAACTTTTCGAGATCGAGTCTGCAAAGAGAAAAAAAACATATATTTTTATATAAACATTTAAATATATAATTAGAATATATATAAATTCAAATTCAAACTTTTCAGATGTGTTTTATGAGTATAACTCACTCGTTGGATTGCCGCTTTATCCCCAAACTCTACTACAAGCCAGTTTAGTTCAGTTGAGTAAAATAGTTGCATTTTACCTATTAAATAATTGGAAAACATGATTTTGCTACAGCAGAATATTCGCTGTGAGATGTAATCTGCGGTGTACAGTAGAATGTACCCAGTAGGATAGAATGTAAGGTGTACAATAGAATGTAAGCTTTACAACAGGACTGAAAAGTTGTACCACAGAATTTAAGTAGTACGACAGAAACTTTTGTCACACTTTTTACAATATTATCACTTATAATTTTGTACAACGGAATGTATTCTGTGAAACATAATGTAAGCTGTACAACGGAATGTATTCTGCAAAACATAATGTAGGCTGTACAACGGAATGTATTCTGTGAAACATAATGCAGGCTGTACAATGGAATGTATTCTGTGAAATAAAATGTAGGCTTTACAACGGAATGTATTCCGCGAAACATAATGTAGGCTTTACAACGGAATGTATTCTGTTAAACATAATGTAGGCTTTACAACGGAATGTATTCTGTTAAACATAATGTAGGCTTTACAACGGAATGTATTCTGTTAAACATAATGTAGGCTTTACAACGGAATGTATTCTGTGAAACATAATATAGGCTGTACAACGGAATGTATTCTGTGAATCATAATAATGTAGGCTGTACAACGGAATGTATACTGTGAAACATAATAATGTAGGCTGTACAACGGAATGTATTCTGTGAATGTGTGGGTGTTTATGTTTCCTATTATGAGAATTATATGGAAAACAATTGTGTAGTTTAAGTAAGAACTTTGATTAAATTTGTCACTGGTACCCCCGAGTATAGCAGCATGTGCATGTTGCATTAGTTTAATTCGCTGCTCAAGAAAAAATGCGTAAAGAAGTTTCACTTAAAAGATGCAAAAATAGTGCATCACCAAATTTATTATGTTTTTTTATTTAAGCGACGCGCGGTCGATGTCTCGTAACCTTGACCGATTACGATACGGGATCAATGAATGATCATTTTTTCTCGGAAACGACGATTAATTTCGTCGTCTTTACAAACCGCAAGGCTCATTAGCTGGATTTAAATCGGAAACGATTCTGAGACACCCTGTATATTGAACAAACTAATGTACGCTATACACTACGCGACGGATATTCGTTCTCGAGTGCGTTGTGATGTAAAACTGTAATAAAATGAGAAGTATTGACCGACCTGTATACAGAATGATCGTAAAATACAGCTATCCGCAGTTGCTGGTCGATACTGCGTCTCTTGACCAAATGCGGGGCCTCTGTGTGCACTCCTCGCACCACCTGCGAACAAAAGAGACGGACATATTCGAATATTTTATACAGGTTGAACATAAAGTCACTTGTGACTCTTGTAATGAAACTGCTGAACATTTTTAATAAGTAACATAAACCTCCCCTTAGGTCTTCGGGAACGATTTTGGGACATACTGTATATTAGATATTCAAAGTTAATAAAAAAAAAACATTAACTTAAGTTGACTATAAAGGCAATCTCCAATTTAACGCAACTTCATATGTTTTGAAATATTTAAGGGTATGTAGGTATTTTAGTATTAAAAAGGATATGTGGTGGTGATGAAGCATCCAATTAATCGTTTCATTGATGTCTATATTTTAAAATACGTTTTTAAAAGCTTGTGACAATGTTTGTAAGCTGATTTAGGTCAAATCTTACAAGCTGAATTAGAACCACTTCCCCTTATCCTACGGAGTTGAAATTTGACATGTCGGTTCAGTCCTGATGACAATGCATTTTTACGGTGAGCATGACCTGATTCCACGCCCAGGAATGGCTCCAAACGAAGGAACTCCTCGACGGTCAACAGTACAGACGCGAAATTTTGTATACGCATTCGAGTAGTCAGTCAGAGTGCAATTGTTGGTTTTTATTTAATTGCAGCCTCATAACATAGAAATTAAAAAAACTAACTTTACTATGTTTTAGACCTTTCATTTGCCTTTAAATTACTATTTTTACCAAGGCTCTAATATTATTTATAAGAGAGAAATTCAACTTAAAAACAAATATTAGCAGTTTAGCATTTATTAAATTTCTCAGTAGTAGAATTGAATTTTAAAAATCTCTCTTTACTATGTTGAAGACCTAAGATTAAGGTATCTAACCATATTTATTATATATTTAAATATCCAACGGTTACCAAATGCCAGCATTGAAAAATGCGTCTAAATTAATCGAAATTAATAATTATCCTTTGGATTCGCCTTAAATAAAAGCTTGTTTTTTTTTACTATTATTTTTATCACGGCCAGACTTACTATACGAGTGAATATAGAACGCAAAGAACGCCGTATAGAATGATTCTGCGTCGCGTGACACGATCATTCATTCTTTTAGCCGCGACGTTGACGAATTAAGATAGATTGAATTGAAAGATGACTCGTGGGTAAGTTCTGGTGAAATCTCCATCGAGCGTGAATTGTGACATACGACAAATATCAGTTTTGGATTGCTCAACGGCCGACGAGGATTTGGAAACCAACTCGCCGCCAACAGATGGCGCACCAGGTCTCAAACAACGTAATTCAACGGGAAAAATGCACTCTGTTAGTAATAATTGCAAGTAACGCGACCCTGACTATTAAATTAATGTCCACAGTTAATTCTTATTACTCCTATTCGTATTTTTTTTTTAATTTCTATCTATTTCTAATATTAATAAATCATCAGGAAAAACGGTGATTCTGACAACGCTAAAATTGACGCAATCCTGAGTACCGTACCAAGTACGCGTTAATATTAACACTTCGAATTTGTATTTGTAATATAAAAATATATTATGATTTCAGGATTAGTGAGAGGTTCTGGGGGTAGAATCTTCTAGAAGCTTCTGAAACTGCCCAAGATAGAACATACGGGAAACATCCATTTAAGTACTTCTGAATAGTTCTGCAGATTTTCCAAACATTACAGCAACTTGGGAAAGGAACTGGGAGTTCCCGAACATTTCGAAATGAAGGTTCCAAAATCTTCTATTAAATACTGTGCCGTAAGGGTTGCTCATATCAAAAATTGTTTCAAACAAAAGTTGTAGGGCAATTACAGGCCTTCAAATAACATTTTGAACTGATTTCATTCGGTGCCTATTAAGAGAGGTGTGATTTTTTGTATTTAAAAAAAAAATCCTTCCTCTAGGACCAATGGTTGGTGCTATCAAAAAAGTGTACTTAAGATAAGTTTTAGACACTTATCTAAGGAATAATATAAAATTTAAATTAATCCGATATCTCATATACTAACAAAGTTATAGCAAAATTTCAATTTTTTGAAAAAACCCTCCCATCCCCGCCCCTGGTATGATTTTGCCCATCAACGAACTTGACTGACATTTCATAAATCCCTATAATTTCCTGTCACCTTTACGATAAAACGTACGCTCTGTCCTCACCTTAAAGGCAAACGTGTACATTATCCGGGGGTAGTTTCGCACGAGCCCAACGAAGAATACCAAAACAAACCGCGCGCGACCAGTCGACGTATTTGTACCGAGCCGGTGTGCACGGTCCAAGTCCACGTGGTGGATTGTGCCGTCTGAACCCAGACCCACGTGCCTAATAAAACGGTTTAGTAATTAGTTAGCAAAATGACGTCACTGCAGTTGTCGGCATTCAGAAAACACCGGTGAATTTACATACATCCTGTATGCATATCCCCGTACATTAAATCCGGATCACGCTTTGGATACTAGTATTGCATTGTATTTTGCGATAGTGTTATTCCGCGCACGTGTTATTGCAAACGCGACACCCAAAGTATTAGGCGGCAGATATTTCCATATGAATTTGGCACGTAATTTTGCCTGTGTTCAATTTTGAAACACTTAACGTGGCGAATACGTGATGCGACTGAACGATTAATACACTTTCACTACTCTTTGTAGGTATAGGAAAAACGCCTCAACAGATAAAGTAGTCTCAAGTAAGAAGTTCACGCTCGCCCGCTAGATGGCGCTGTCTATTAATATGTCGGCCAAGACTCCAAGCGTGCTCCAAGACCATTCACGATAAAGAAACCAGTCATTGGCCCTGCGATTTCAAACATGATTTGTTGTGACCTCACATCAGAACTCATCGTGGTTTCCGAGTAAAAAAAATCTGTAAACAACGTGATAATATGAAATCGATCTAGTCGGCCGCTGGCGAGCATAAAGGGAATTTACACGATCGCTTTGATAAAATTAGGGCTGAATTATTTTCGCATTTTTTTAATACTAATTCTTACACGTAATAGGGAACATAAACACCCACTTAAGCCTTCGGAAGTGGTCTTTTTTTTGTTATATTTTTTGCATAGTATTTAAAGAAATTCCCTAGAATAAATTTATATATTAATAAGTGAAGGGAAAACTTTGTTATACGGAGAAGAATTGCAGAAAGCTAATATTTATCTATAATATGTATTACAAATACATTAAATTAAATAAAATAAAACATTCATACTACTGACAGCTGCTTAACACATATGTATCGAGCAATGTCAACTGTCAAAGGTTTTTTTCAGCTGTTAACTAGCATTAAATTTTAAATTACAAAGGTATTGCAGGGTATTAAGGCAAACAACACACGCTAATAGCGTATTTGTATGCGATGACCATAGAGGTAAAATCACCGCATTATAGAGGTGTAAGAACCTCCATAATGTTCGAGCTAAAAAGTTTAGTGAATTAGGTTGAATTTCGACCACTGGTCTTTATAATTAGCATTCAAATTATGGATACAACATATTTTTGAGTACTTAATCAAAATAACGTCTTAAGGTGCATCCCACGCTCAAATATCATTCGTAACACACTGTTTTCGATCATGCTAATGTCGACCTTAAATGCTTAGACGTGAATATGTCTCAATTTAGTAACTTAATTATCTCTACAATAAGCGTAACATTTAAAAGCGTGCCTTTGCTAAGAACTACCCTATTATTTCGTCTACAGTATGAAGTTTATTTCGGGTCAATCGTATGATGCATTATCGAACGCGAGGCGAGAAATTAAACTGAACATATTTTTTGATTTAATTTATATTTCAGAAACGAAAATTAATTTCATAAATCAGCCTTCGAGAAGTACTAGATAAGTCTTCAGTGTACGGAATGCCATAAAGTACTCGTCTAAATACTTGGTGGTTGAGGAGTGGTGCATCACCAAAAATGGGGATTTTTGAGCTGCACCTTAAGGTCGATTGGTGGTCGCGCGCAAACGAAACCCGTTCTCGAGGAGGCCTCGACGCGCGTAAGGATGAGGTCAAGAGGAGGAAAGGTTGAGGAAATAAATGCCAATTCTATCCTTATGAACATAAGATGGATACATACTCGCGCATTTACCAGTACTGCTTCTTTTAATTTAATTTAATTTAATTTAATTTTTAATTTTAATTTATCTTTATTAGGGAAATAAACAGTTACACAATAAAATTATAAACCGACAGTACATGTACAATCATAACAAAAAAAAAACAAATAAATAAAAAGAATAAATACAATAGTACCAACTTCAAGTATAACATAAAACCAAATAAATATTTCCACCGAGTGAGTAAACAAATTAGTGCTTAACCTAAGAATCGCAGGATGAAGAGATTAGAAGGGGAGGGAGAGTAAAGGGAAAAGGGAAATTTCACATCAACATATCATATTTTATAAGCCTTTTGAACGCCACTAAATTAATATTGAATACATCAATGTCTGGGTACTTTGAATTTAAGGTTGAACACATTCTATAAATGGGTTCATTTTGCCCATAGTTGGTTCTACGACGTGGGATGTCTAACAAAACGTTTGATCTTGTCGCACGTGAAGGTACCCTGAGGCGCATTAGCTCCAGCAGAGAGCTGCAGTTAATTGCACCTGATATTATTTTGTATGCATATACAGCATCAGCTTTAGACCTTCTCTCAGCTAAGGATTCAACTTTATGAAATAGAGATGATTCGGATGAATTAGCAAAGTGCATGGAGGACTTACGATCCATGTGTTTGAGGAATCTGTGTTGAACCGCTTCGATTTTAGATACATGTGTCGCGTACTTAGGATTCCAAATTTGGGAGCCATATTCCAGGACACTACGAACATAAGTAAAGAACAAGGTCTTTAGAGCGATACCCGATTTAAACTCCCTGCAGATTCGAAAAATGAACCCTAAAAGTTTGAACGCCTTTGCAGTAACATACTCGACATGTTTATCGTACAGCATCTTACTATCCAGCACAATTCCAAGATCCTTAATAAAATCGGTTGAAGATATTTTATTAATGCTTCTCGTGAAGCAAATATGAGCACATTTGCCCGCATTTAAAAAGAGACGGTTTTCAAGGCAATAATCAGAAAATCTATTTAGGTCTTCCTGTAATTTATTAGAGTCTGTGAGATTCTTAATTTTAGTGAATATTTTCAAATCATCAGCATAACCTAACACTAGTGCAAAATGAAAGCAGGAGAAAATGTCATTGATGTAGAAGAGGAACAACAGGGGCCCAAGTAGGCTACCCTGTGGAACACCTGAGGTAATAACAAGCCAATCCGACCGAAAACCACCAATTGTTACACACTGATTCCTGTTACTAATATAGGAAGAAAACCATCTAAGTAGATCACCATGAATGCCGATCTTCAGTAATTTATTTAATAGGATTCTATGATCAACTTTATCGAAGGCTTTACTAAAGTCGGTATAGATAGCATCCACTTGACATTTTTGGTCCATGGAGGTAGTAATGTAATTGGTGAATAAAGCTAAATTGCTGACAGTGGAGCGCCCTTTGAAGAAGCCATGCTGAGCGTTCGAAATGTAATGCTTCGTTACCTCAAACACTTGGAAATGGACTATTTTTTCAAATAACTTAGCGATTGTGTTTAATTTAGAAATAGGTCGATAGTTGTCAACTGCGTTACGGGACCCTGATTTATAAACTGGAGTAACATATGCCTTTTTCCATTCCACGGGGAAGTATCCTTCCTTAAGTGACCGATCAAACAGGAGAGTTAGTGGCAAGGCTATCTGTGCACTACAGTTCCTGATAAATGTCGCTGGAATTCCATCTGGACCTGCACCCTTATTTAAGTCTAATTGTCTAATTTCAGCTGAA
Source organism: Neomicropteryx cornuta (assembly GCA_020383195.1). Lineage (NCBI taxonomy): Eukaryota > Metazoa > Arthropoda > Insecta > Lepidoptera > Micropterigidae > Neomicropteryx > Neomicropteryx cornuta. The sequence continues at coordinate 5,223,005 of JAHKQU010000031.1, forward strand.
ACGATATCTATATCGACAGTAACCGAGTGCATATCTGCTGGACCTATATCAGGTCTCAATAATTGAGAATCACCAATTTTGGATGGAGGCTCGAAAATGGAGTCAAAATATTTCGAGAAATAACTACACGATTCTTGACCATCAGAAGAAGTTTTACCTTGATAGGTAACTTGAGAGGGGATACCATGAGTTTTAGATTTAGATTTTACGAAAGACCAAAAACATTTCGAATTATGAGTAATATTAATTTCGGCTGATTTTATATAATTCTCATAGCAAGTTTTATTGAGTTTTTTCTGTCTAGAGCGTAGGAGAGAGTATGACTCATAGTGCAACGGATTATTAAATCTTTTGAATTTTCGGAAGATTTTATATTTTTCTTTGGTCAGCTTAATAAGAGCAGGAGTGAACCATGGAGGATACCTGGAATCATAAATTAATTTGGAAGGAATAAACTCTTCAATTAAATCATACAAGAGTTCGTAGAACCTGGAAAGAGCTAAATCAAGATTGCTATTTTTATCACTGATAAAACTCCAGTCAACCGCACTTAATTTGGAGTTAATCGCCACATAGTTGGCCTTGTGAAAAAGAAAAACTTTCTTGCGAGTTTGGGGCAAGTTCGACATACTATCAAATTTAAGCAATATTGAAAGAGTTTTATGAGCTAAATCTTCTCTAACAAATGGATCAGGGTAACGGCTAACTTCGACGTCTAAATTACTTAGGATGAGATCTAAAATATTTCCCCAAAAATTTGCCTCTGCATTAAATTGATTCAGACCAGATAGACACAGGTTATTTAGAAAAGTTGTACTAGTTGCAGTGGTATGCTGAAAAGGCAATAAAGACAGGCAGTTTTCTTTTCTGGACCAAGTTATATCTGGAAGATTGAAATCACCTAGGATAAGAAATTTGTCTTCAGGGAATTCGAAAATTAAATGCGACAGGTGATTGGAAAACCTTTCAATACGTTCCCCGTGATTATTATTGCCTGGGAAGTAAGCACAACAAATATTTAGACGAGTTTTAGGTTGACTTCTGGTTAATCCTGGAATAGATACCCATAATACTTCATCTTTATTTTTCGAAAAATTTAATATCGTAGGTAGAAGTTCAGATTTGATAGAGAGAAGAACGCCACCGCCGAGTTTTTGACCAGTTGCAACATAGTCTCGATCACACCTAAACACTGTGTACCTGGCATCAAAGAGCTCCGATGAGGATATACTATCAAGAAGCCAACTTTCACAGATTGCTATTACATCGAAGTCACTGCATAAAACCTTTTGGTAGAAGGAATCAGTTTTTGTTCTGAGGCCTCTGCCATTTTGGTAATAAATAGACAAAGTCATTTTTGGAAACAGAAAATAACAGGCACTCTTAGCTTATATCCACATATTGAGTAAAGTAGGCCCGCTGTGCAATTATTGTGTCGTAAATATGGCTTAAATTGTGTCGTAAATATGGCTTAAATAAATACCAGAATATAGAGTGTATTGAAATGGAAAAGGTTGGTTGAAAATTTTAACTGGGTTTTTACAAACATAATTATTTAAAACGATTGGATAACAGAAAGCTAACGAATATAAGAGGGTATGACAAGAACAGCCGATACTACTATACCTAGAGAGTAATAACGAAAAACCAAACTTATAGGAAAGTCCTTGCAATTTGAATAATAAGAGAACGCTTAAAGACGTAGCGTAGACAGGCGCTTGTTGACAATGGAGAATTAGGTGTGATTTAACGACAAGGAATATGATAAAGGATAAGGGAACTTGGATATGATTAGAAAGAGTAGAAAATTTTAACAATAAATAGTAATTAGAGCAAGAAGACGAAAGAGTTAGATGATTTTTTTTAAGTCTCCTTCGTTTGCAATCATAATCCCAGGAGAGGTTTCGTTGCGCCTTACAAAAATCCGAGCGTTTGACACCCAACAAAAGCGAAAACCCATTAGTTTTGCTTGAGTCTTAGCATTAAACAGAAGTTTTTTGTTTTGGCTTGTCAGGTGATCGTTTACATAAAAACGCTTCGGCTCCCCGGGCAACCCAATATCGGAGGTGGTTACGTCCTTGCTTGATTTAAAAGCTGCGATGAACCTATCCTTCATGACACGCCTAGTGAACTTAACAATCAACGGCTTAGGATTTTTATTCGGTAATTTGGAAGTAACTCTGGTAGCAAAGTCGATGTCACTTGAGGATAGATTACAACCTAATTTCCCAGCAATTTTTAAGACAAGATCCGTAGTGTCTTCTCCTCTTTTTTCACAAATACCTTTTATTTCACAATTAGATAGCCTGGCCCATTGATCCTTCTTGTTCAAATCTTCCTGCATAAGGGTTACCGTATTCTGCAGCGTAGAGACTGTAGCTTCAAGTTCATCAACCTTCTTCAATTTTGACTCAATCTGAGTGAGCTTGCTGTTAAAATCATCAACAGTCTTGGAAAAATGATCAATAGAAGTTTTGAATTCTCCAAAATCCGATTTAAGTGCTTTCAAGTCTTCTCGAAGAAGAGACATGTTATTTATTTCGCGTTTAATCGACTTCATCTCATAAATCAATTGCGATAAATCATTTGTTGGAACATGCGGAGGTTGAGTCTGCGGCATAGCTTGCATTTGAGGTTGAGTCTGCGTTTGAGGCTGAGTCCTACAAATAGTACATTTCCAAGCGGCTTTACGGTCTGAGGGTAACTTTCTATAGTTAGATTCACTTATACCACCACAATTGTAGTGAAATAAGAGTTCACATAGAGAACATGACACTCCATCCGATACAACATCTTTGCATTTCTGGCATTTCTTATCACTCATCTTGCACGTGTATAACAGTAGAATACAAATAACAGTTTGAAAATCGTGAGTGCAGTCCACAATTGCGATGTGACTATTATTTTTATTAATTAGATATAATATTCTTTGACGAGATAAGCTGAATTACGAGTAACGAAATGTTCAAATTTGCGGAATTGGATTTCGACGGATCGATCAGTGTAATTGAAAGATTTTTCGACAAACCTGTAGAAAGAATTTTCGGCAAATTTGTTGGCGGAAATGTCAGCAGATCCGTCGGCCGCGCAGACCCATACATGTGGCAGCACTGAACGGATTGATGATGACGCAGTCGATGGGCCTCAGTACTAGCGATTTAAACGGCGGGTAATTTATGAACAAATTAGAGAAGTGTCAAATTTAGTAACACAACAGTTCAACAATTTTATTTTATAAATGGGTACAAAAGCGGTGATCAGGAACACAACTTTAATTCTAAATATTCCTCTCGCTATTACATAAAATTTGTGAACAATAATGCAATAGTATGTTTTAGATAGATGTTACGGCATATGACACACTCAAAGTGTTCACTCCTGTATGTCGGCAGTTTTTCTTTTTCCCTTTTTCTCCCTTAATCTTCTCTCTCTTGAGTAATCCAAAGTTGTTCGTACAGTTTAACTTGCAGAAAAAAGAAAATAAAAACAAAAAAAAAAAAAAAGAAAGATTTTTTTTAGTCTTAGCTCGATATCGAACCAGGCAAAAGGAGAACGCATCAAGCACCCAACTAAATGCGCTACAATGACAATAAAATTTGTGAATCACTTTGCGGTAACGATATTACGATACGAATTTTATGGAAGACGGGCGGTAGGAGAAAAATATTGCTTGACAACTCCGAATGCAACTAATGCACTTTATCACTGCACCCACTTCACTGCACTCAAAACAAATACCACAGCGAGAAAGATCGCAAAAAAATGCATACTCTAGTGAATTTATTACGATAACGGAGAAGACTTTACATTGATTCTCATTTAATAATAGAGAGAAACACTAATACGACTGTGACTGCGACTGCGACTGTGGTAATATGATGACTGAATGATTCTGATTCTTAATATAGATGTCTCAATACCGCAAACGGTATCGAGATATATTTTTAGGTTTACCATTGCAAGATACCCACCATGTCATGACCCCTAAAACCCAAAACCACCCTCAGTTTCAAGAGATATATCTATCTTATCTATATCACTTTCTTATATTTTACACCAATCACTTGATTGATAAAATTAATTGGCACAAAATCTCTCAAAATAGCGGTTTTTTTTTCGAAAAAGTGAAATTTTGCTATAACTTTCTTAGCATATAAGATATCGAATTCATTTAAATTTTATATTATTCCTTAGATAAGAGTCTAAAACTTATCTTAAGTACACTTTTTTGATAGCACCAACCATTGGTCCTAGAAAAAGGATTTTTTTTTAAATACAAAAAATCACGTCTCTTAATAGGCACCGAATGAAATCAGTTCAAAATGTTATTTGAAGCCCTATAATTGCCCTACAACTTTTGTTTGAAACACTTTTTGATATGAGCAACACTGGAAAAAATGTAAACTTTACGTATAAATAGTAAAAGTAACATGTGATAATGATACTTTTGTGTGAGCGCGCAGCTATCGCCGTAACAGTCGACATTCGCACGCTAAACGAATTGACACCATCTGTCAAAAAATACAATAAATTTGGGGTGTTTCTTTTTAGCATTTTTTTCATATCATTTTTTACTCATACCAGATTACACAACACTTAAGAAGAATCTTCGGGAACGGTCTTGGGACACCCTGTATTTAATAATATATTGGATATTTATTAATATTTATTAATATTATAAAATTATATCTTCTAATAAACGGTGGATATCGTACCACAGGTTGCTCATTGGGAAAAACCTAATCGCTGTGTCGTAAACCTTTTTTTTTTCGTAAATTACAAAAAGCGTTGGACTATCGAGGTTCGAATCCGCACACGGTCATACCGTTTTTAACGCTTCATTACCCACCATTAATACTCTATCACAGGCACATTTGACATAATTATATATGACGGTATAACAATTCTTTCTAAAAAAAAAAAACAAAAAATATTTTCGAAATCAATCTCGCCTATTGTGATTTTTAACGCGCGAAAAATGTATTTTCTTTGTGTGAGAAAAAAAAAACGAAAGTTACCATTTTGGGCACAGCATACCCGACTATGCATAGTCAGTAAGTTAATGGGTATTATTTTCCCCCACTCTATAACGATGACTTTTGTCCGCCCGCGATCCGCAAATGTCAGCCATTGTTGCTGTTATTCTCGTTAGAAAAGACGCGGCGCAGGCGCGCAACCTTTGGTTGCGTAGCAAGAATGACTATGACACCTGTAGCTATCATAAATTGTTTAGAAATAGTTAATTATTAACCCACAACCTGACGTCTTGCGCGATTACTCGCGCTGTAGCACCAACTCGTGATGGGTACCTTCATTTGCGCCTGCGGCACTTTTAACCCATTAGATGTGCGTTTCCGATGGCCATAGAGGCGACAGATTAAAAAAAAATATATACAATGGTATCATGACATTCTTTCAAATCATCATAATTTTAACACCATATTGATATTGTTTTGTAAATGTTGACGCTAGGCTGGTAATGAAACAACACGGATTAATTATAAATGTGACAATAAATATTATTTTAGGCGTAATTTTAACTGGTCAGTAATAAATAATACACGAAAAAATTGGGTCTGCGTTGTATCAGACGGTGGAAGTTATACTTCTTTGGCCGTTCGCACACACACAGACAGGATATATAAATATAAGACATTTTTATTAATTATATTTTATGAAATTTTACAAATTATACGAATATAAGAAAAAACGTATAAAAAGGCACTCTGCGGATTTTACTCCTAACGCGTGACGCGGCTTCTCGACCAACATCCCATCCCAATGAGTACAACGGGCGCAAAGAAGTATAGCTTCCAATATAAAAAAAAATAAAAAAATATAAATATATTTTATGAGCTTTTTTTGTCGTTTATAGTAACTCGAGCTGCGTATACCCATTCCAAACACCCATCTCTCTCCCTTTCTTTATTGACAGCTAGCGATGTCTCTTTTTAAACACGCCTATTTTAAATATTTGACAAAATAAACATAAAATTGGCAAACAATTTTTACGTTAAGTTTGTATTTATTATTTCTTATATAGGTAATTTTATTTGAACTTTTAATTTGAGTTTCGGGGCCACTGTTAAAAATTCACGCCCTGTTATTAGATCTAAAGATTTGCAAATTTTGTTGACTGGCAAACTAAACTAAGCTATTGACGCTAGCGCCATCTTGTGGAATTCACAATAATTCTGTTGTAAATACGAACGCGGCGCTGTTATATAATTAAAATTACTCCTAACGCGTGACGCGGTTTATCGACCAACATCCCATCCCAAAGGGATGTTCGTCGCCAACGGGCGCAAAGAAGTTTAACTTCAAAAATATTTCAGGTTAACTTTTGGAAGTTTGCTAACCAAACATAAGTGTAAGCACATCGCATAATTGTGCTAACAAGCTGATTATTGTTAAATAATTTTAATAATGCATCGTGGGTGAACAGCTGACGAAATAAAACGTTGCATGAAAATGTTACCATTTTATTTTGCTCTCATTCAAATCAAAAAAATCTTTCCTAACCTAATCCGACCGAACAGTTGATCGTGAAATTGACAGTTAGATATTATGTTAAATTCAAACAAAAATTATGGCACTTACGTTAAGAAATGGTATCGTAAACATGTTTAACAATAATCGACTTGTAACTCCAACAAAAAATTATGTTCCAATAGCCGCGCTGAAATAATGGTCTTTTTCGATCTTTTGCGAAAACTAAATAAAAGTTTGCCCGCCCCTGGTTAGTTAGCATTAACCCATTATCACAATAAAATTCAAGCGAGATCAGAGTATGGACCAATTCAAGCGTAACAAAGAAATTGGCCAACTTAAAGGCGAGATCAGGTACGCTCGGACGCAAAATTCGAGAGTCCGACGCGAATTATGGGAAAATAATTTCGTCAGGTTTTACTCGATTGTTAGATTTTATTTAATTACGGCCACATTATAAAGAAATTAAAAAAACTAACTTTACTATATTTTAGACCCTTCATTTGCCTATAAATTACTATTTTTCCTAAGGCTCTAATGTATTTAATAAGAGAGTAATTCAACTAAAAAAGAATTATTGGCAGTTTATCATTTATTAAATTTCTCAGAAATAGAATCGAATTTTAAAAATCTGCCTTTACTATGTTGTAGACCTTAGATTAAGGTATCTAAACATATATTTTTTTTTTGATTTAATATCCAATGGCTACCAAATGCTGGCCATCGAAAAAAAGGGTCCTTAAATTCCTCGAAACGCCTGTATTTCGCTCTGTTCCAAAACGGCATCTGATAAAAAATTCAAGTAATTGGCCCTGCGATCTCAAAAAGGATTCTTCGAAATAGCAACTCAAAATTCATCATGGTTTTCGAGAAAAAAAAAATGTAAACATTACACGATGTCATGTGTCCGCGCGCGAACCAGCGTCGCTGAAGGGAATTGACACCATCCTGTAGGTGGTGGTGTTGGAAGAAATGAAGATGCTGATTAACTTTATGATTTTTGTATTTTCAAAATTCTCGTTCAGGAGTGGTTTTTTTTCAACACCGAGGTCCCTCACGAAGAGGTCCCTCAAGTTATTTGATAAAATATTACCTTTCGCGTTCGGTCCTTCGAGCCGGATCGCTTTGTGAGTATTCTCTCGCTGAATTTACTTTGATCCGGGAAGTTTCCCTGCCTTCCCAGTCCATTGTGTGCAGGTATAAATAATTCTTCCCCTCCGGGACTCCTTTGTTCGTTCCGCCGGCTTTGTATTGCCGTCAATAGATATTTTTACCCAAACGGGCCGTAGACTTAATCAATACGTTATTTTTCGAAACAAAACTAATACGATACCGCACTGGGCACGCGCAGCATTATCGATTACGCTATCGACGTGTTACTATACAGAATGAATTTGAAGTCAAATTGAACAACTTCATAAATAAAGCAAAAAAAAAAAACATTCAAAAGTCAGACCCAGACTACTCCACGGGGCACCTTGTCTACAAATGTATTGACGACAATGAACGACGGGTAGGTCCATTCGATGGGTCAGGAACACAATAATACGCGCACGTATTAAGAAATTTAGACAAAAATTTAAATATTACTTAAGGCGAAGCCAAAGAATTATTATTAATTTCGATTAATTTAGACCCCTTTTTTTTTATAGCTGGCAATTTGGTAACCGTTGGATATATAATCATAAAAAAATGTGTTTAGATACCCTAATCTTAGATCTTCAACATAGTAAAGGCAGTTTTGTAAAATTCAATTCTAGTTCTAACTAAAATTCAATTCTTTATAAATTTTATGAAATCTTGAGTTTGATCACGTTCGTCCTTAGTGTGACCAGGCTATTTTATAAGGCGGAGTCGTGTGACCAGCGCGTGCGGATAATCCAAAAATCCTATACGCCCTACAAGAAATTATCGTAGTTATAGTGACAGCCAAACGTATTGTTGCTAGCACTGTCGTGTTCGCACAAACGAACGATTCTCGTAACCTTGACAGACTATTTGTTTACCGTTACTAATGTTTTTAGCGGGCACAAGCAATGTTCGGTACGCCTGACTAAACATCGGTTCACACTGTAAGGTCTTGTAAGGTAGGGGTTACAAGACGTTTTGGTAGGTGTGCATACTTCGGAACCTACTAAAATTCAGCAGTCACAACAAAATTATGATTCTAATGAACGTTTCGGTTAAATCAGAGTGCTCGAATCTATGCTGTTGACCGTCGAGGAGTTATTTCGTCTGGAGCCATTCCTGGGCGCGGAATCAGGTCATGCTCACCATAAATATGCATTGTAATCGGAAATGAACCAACATATCAAATTTCAACTCCGCAGGACAAGAGGAAGTGGTTCTAATCCAACTTGCGAGATTTGACCTGAACCCCGTCATACAAACATTTTTATCCGTCTTAATCAAGTTTATCTTTTTAACTTCTATACGTTTATAAGAAGCTTAGACCCCCCCTTCCCCCCTGATCCCTGACCTTTTCCCGTCTGTATGTCGCGTGCTTCGTGTGTACATAAAAGACGTTTCGATCACATCGGAGGCTGGTCGGATGAGCGATCTTCTAAAACGCCATATAGGTACACTCCTCGCGTCGTCGTATCGTCAACGCGATAAGTCTCTATCCAAATTTGTTTTAGTGCTAATAAAGAAACGTTGACAGTTCAAAGGAGCGCTCAAATATCACAGCACGGCTGTTGGAACGTATTATTTATCACTGGCCAGTTAAAATTAATACAAAAGAAACGCGTAAAAGAATGTTCAGTACCACATTATGAGTATTTATCGTAAAGATGTCGCCGGTGCGACGTTCTTGTATAAGATAATTAATAATGTTTTTGACTGTCCTTATTTGTTAAGTAAAATTACCTTTAACATTCCGGCTAGGAACACCAGGAATTACAAGTTGTTTAAAGTAGCCAGGTGTAATACAAATGCATGTAAAAATGACATTTTTAATAATACACTAAAAGAGTTTTAAAATGCTGTTTATAGCGGTAGGTGATATAATTTGGTATCTAGGTACCTGATTGTAATAATATATATATATTTTATTTTCTATTTCAATCTTGTGGATATTATTATTATTATTATTATTATTTCGTAATAATAATAATAATAATAATGCATCAATTTAGTTTGAAAGCTTTATACCTACTGTATAATAGTATGTTTATGAATATGTAGGAAATCCATAATCGATTTTATTATCTGTTTAATTCTTAATTGTTTTAATATTATTGTTATTACTGTGTGTTTTCCCATAAGAAAATAAATAATTTTTTGAAATATTTGTTTTTTGAATTACTGAATTACTAGCAGTGCGTCGGAATTTACTCAAAACAGCGAATTCGAAACCGTCCAAATGGGCTGAAAGTGCCGCAGGCGCTGATGAAGCAACCCATTGGTACCGCAGGCGCGAGTAATCTGGCGGGAGCTTGTAGGGCCTAGCTGTAAGACGCCGGGTTCCGGTTGGTTAATTTACTACTACCAAACAATGCAGGGTGTTATAACATGAAGTATTTTACGATAAACTGACACATTGTTGTGGATTTGATAAGGGAAAGGCAACCTTCGCCGGCGAAGATGATCGCGACCGGATGACCTCGCTGCAGCCAGCCTCCGTCTCGCAGAACTACTTAAGGCGACTACATCCTTTGAACGATACAAATCGTTGCCTGCAAAAAGAAGCCTTGTTCGGTTAAGGCGAATCCAAAGGATACATATTAATTTCGAGTCATTTAGACCCATTTTTATGACTGGCATTGGATATTTAATCATAAAAAATTATGTTTAGATACCTTAATCTTAGGCCTTCAACATAGTAAAGGCCGATTTGTAAAATTACGCTCTATTTCTTAGAAATTTAATAATTGATAAACTGCTGATAGTTTTTTTTAGTTGAATTGCTCTCTTATAGATATCTTAAGAGCTTTGGGAAAAATAGTTATAACCACTTCCTCTTATCCTAGAGAGTTGAAATTTGACATGTTGGGGCAGTTCCGGTGACAATGCATTTTTATGGTGAGCTTGACCTGATTCCAGACCCCAGGATTGGCTACGGACGAAGGAACTCCTCGACGGTTAGCAGCACAGACGCGAAATTTTCTCCGTTGGGTTTTTCCAGCATTTCTCCTGTGATAAATCTTCACATCTCCTCAGATGTGATCTGTGCGCTTTTGATGTTGCTACTTTAATTACAACCAGCTTAAGGCACCCCGGGACGCATTTGTCCTTGAGATTAGAAAGAGTAGGCTTTATTCGAACATTGACGCGTAGAAAAGAGACGGATATACTCGCCGACTCATTTGGAATCGATGAAACATGTTTTTTGTATTTAAATAATTATTATCATTTGAAAAAATGTTTTTTTTTAAGTAATGTCCTAGATTATTATATTGTCTATCTTTAGAAAGAAAAATTGGGTTCGCGTCACTTACACAACTTAAAAGAAAATCGTTGCAGGAAAAAAACAACACTTTCTTATTTATTTATTTTCATTACTATAATAAGGTGTATTTCGTTTTTTTTTTAAGCAAAGGACTAAATTAATATATGTAGAATATTGTGGTATTTTTAGTTTTAGCCATTTGTTGGGAATAACTTCAACAAAATGCACCAAAATACGTTACAAAACACGGTTTAGGGACTGGTGGCGCCTTAATAGGTCATTTAGTGTACCGCCTAATAATTTCCAAGGTAACTTGTCTGATTTCAGTAGAGCTTTTCACTACAACGCTTGTATGGATAATTTCATACGACACGATTCACCGGCGCGCCGGAAGGAGGTAGATTTCACCTGGTTAAAGGTCGAATATCTCAAGTAGTTAACTGTATATTTTGTAGTAAATTTCATGAGGGTGTTAGACTAAAGGTCTGCATGCGTGTATTAGGTTACTTTGAAAAGCGTTTAACGTAATCTCGGTTATATAACGATCGCCTAGTGCCAATTGGAGGTAGGCGCGTCGGACGGAGAAAACTCGTCTTTCTACATACTTCCATCTCGCTCTGGCCGCGCGCGATAGAAAGTGATTCGACGCGTGCCGTTTATGGGTCGTAATAGCCGGCCAATTATATCGTAATGCGTCGGGTTTGCAGAAACGTAACACGCTCTGTACTGAGAAATATACAGGGTGAACTTTAAGTCATCATCTTTTTAAGGGGTCCTTGTGGTGATACATATGTTATTAATTAACCATACTTTAAAATGTTTTTAGGACTATTTCTTTCGTAATTTTAGACCAGTTTCTATGATTTATTTACAAAGTTGTTCAATTTTATATCCAGAAAACCTTTCTATACATTGTTTAGGTATAGTAAATTATTTAACCAGAACCCGACGTCTTACAGCTAGGCCCTACAGGCATCTCCCACCCAGACTACTTGCGCCTGCGGCACCAACTCGTGATGGGTTTCTTCATTTCCTATAAGAAAACCCTGAGGTCTCTATGGCAATATTATCGAGCCTTTAATTTCGTATCTATCTCATTCGCGCGCGCACGAGTCTCCGCCTCTTGAAATAGCGCGCTTCTAGCCACTCCCGTTTAATAGTTTCTCGGGGGTGAGCTGAGGATCGACTCAGCGTCGTGAGATTGAATTAGGGCGCCTACATACCTGAATATAATAATACAAAATTGCTTAAAATTGGAAATTTTTGTTTTAGTTTTTAAATATGAAAATGATCATTAATGCTAAAAGTTTTTAAATTTTGAAAAGATATATGTTTTTGTGTTATTATTTAAAAAAAAGGGATTTATAAAACATATCCCTATTTTTTTTAAAAAAACAACTAAATGCTATGAATATTTCATACAAAATGGTAGGCCGCGGTTTGTGTTATAAGCGCCGTTCAGCCCGTCATAGAGTTTACGCCTTTCCGTTCATCGCGCAAGGATTCTTTTCGCAGGCAACGATTTGTAGGTCAGTATCGTTCATATGGTGTCCTTAGTTCACGTATGTAAAGACGAAGCTCAAGTTTAGTGGCCTGTTTTCTATCTCGTCCGCGCGCGCTCGACGCGAGTCTCCGTCTCGCGGTTAGTAGACCGTAACCGAACTGATTAATCACGCGAAAGGTCGAGAGGGCAATAGAGACACTGTTGCCGTCTCGCTCGTCCGCGGCGAAATCGATCCGAACGACTCTGTCAAATGCGTCTTTTGTCCTGCTCTCATATGGACACATACTTTCTCCGTCTAGCGAGCGTGCAATGGATTTTACAAAAGCTTTCGACAAAGTCAATCACAACACTATACTTTCATAAAGTTTACTCGCAAAACTACAAAGACTCGCCTGTTCTAAGGAAGACATTTTGCCTATTATTTAGAAAGCTTTGTGGGTCTGATTCAGTACTTCGGGAGCTGTGACGTCATCGCCTAATGGCATGGTTAAAGGTTTACTTTGTCTAAAAGTTAAGAGCCCTAAAAGTCTATATTTTTGCATACATTTTATCAAAACTTTAGAGTAAAAATCTTATAGAAAACGATCTACACTTTTTTACGCATACGCGTGTTTAGCTAAACAGCCTTGAAGTAAAAAAAAAATATAATTTAGGACCACCCCAACACTGACAAATGCTATTCGAGAAGAGGTCCTTAAACGAATACAAATTCCTGCATTCTTTTATTACAGGTGTGCCACAAGGATCCCGCCTATGTCCTCAGCTCATGCTGATATATGTAAATAGTTTAGCCAAACTGAAATCGCTAATACAGTCTACTGAAAAACTGAATCTACATAAATTACTTGGCTTAAAATATTTTTTTTTACCGTTTTCATTGAATTGCTTAACGAGTCGTCAATGCTCCTTCGCTTAACAGCAAACACAGCAATGTACTGCAATCGGCGTACACACCAAAGCATATCATTTACTCAGCTCGCTATTGTGACAGAAGGATGTAGCGACAGCGCTCAACCGGTGGCAAAATTGAAGGGGAAGAAATGGAGCATAAAATATGCAAAAAAATGCTTTTATTAAACGACTCCTCGAATCGATATGCATGTTTGTTTGTTTTTTATTTAATTGAGTTTGTGTTTGTTAAATATATCGATATATTTGTAAGTCTTTTACGAATATGGTACACGGGTTTATTGTGTAATCTTCACGGAGTAAAATACGGTTCTACTATGCGTTTTTACGCAATAAACTAGCGATTTTTTTGCGTAAAAACGTTAACATTTGACAACATTTGGCAAGTTGATAACGTTAACGTATTTATATTTTTACAATATTATTTGTACACGCTCGCAACGATTTAAAAAAAAATATATGCAATGATTATAGAGGTAAACTCACCTTAACAGCGCTCAAAACTCAAAAAAATAATTAATTACGGTCGAATTTCGACCACTGGGCGACCACTGGTATTTATTATTTTTGGTTTGATTCGCGCGCCGCTGTCCGCGACGCTTTGGTGTGCACGCGGCTTTATTGCCCAGCGTTCTCGAAACAAGGTCAGGCTGGCCGTAAATATGAAGTAGGCAATATATGTTAAAAATAATAATTTAAGTGCTAAACACTTCAGTCGCCGTTTGCGAGCGGACAGTGGAAAAACGAACGAAGAAATTTAAATGCTAAACAGGCCGTAAGTACTGAATAAATGCATACATAATACGATGTTCGTACATCGCTTATTTAATCTTTACTCTATGGCCATAAGGCTATTTCAACAACAATGACGGCTGGCAACACAAAGAGCTCAACCCGGTCATTTTTCCATACATTTGTAGATACGGAAGATTAAATTGACAGTAAAAATACGTTTTTAAAATCGGGCGTTTATTTAAGGCGACGCTTATTGAAATTCGACCTTGAAATTGGGTGTTTTATTTCTATATGGCGTCAGCTTTTACTCTCTGTTGGTTTTTATTTAATTGCAGCCTTATGATATAGAAATTAAAAAAACTAACTTTACTATGTTTTAGACCTTTGAATTGCCTTTAAATTACTATTTTTCCCAAGACTCTAATCTCCTTTATAAGAGAGAAATTCAACTTAAAAATAAATATTGGCAGTTTATCATTTATTAAATTTCTCAGAAATAGAATTGAATTTTACAAATCTGCCTTTACTATGTTGAAGACCTAAGATTAAGGTATCTAACCATATTTTTTTTATGGTTAAATATCCAATGGTTACGAAATGACATCCATAGAAAAATGCGTCTAATTTAATCTAAATTAATATTGATCCTTTCGCTTCGCCTTAAGTGCTTTGAATGCGTATAAAATTTTTTCATGTCTGTGCTGTTGACCGTCGAGGACTTCCTTCTTCTGGAGCCAATCCTGGGTGTGGAACCAGGTCATGCTCACCATAAAAATGCATCATCTTCGGAACTAAAATAGAACTAAGGTGACAGTTGATTTCATAAAGGTGCCAATTTTCATCGAATTTGTTTTTCATAATTAACCAGAGCGCTCTCGGCAAGAGGCCACTACATTGAAAAAAACTATCAGCCCCGATTTAACCGAAAACTTCAGTAGAATAACCTTTTTTGCATCTACTGAATTTTAGCAGGTGTATTGCCTGTACAACCAATTCCTGTAGATTGATAAATCGACCACTCTGTCGCGTACACCTTACAAGACTGTTTTGTAACGTCGACCAATCGGTAGTAAACTCGCGCTTACAAACAGTTCATTTATGTGTAAACATTTTACAGGTTTTCAAAGGCGTTAGGAGAACATTCACAACAGATATAGGTAATCTGCTCTATTTACTTTAAAGATAATTTATTATTCTGGAGAATTATCTAAGGATTTTTTTTTAAACATACTAACAATATACAAACATTTTGTGTTGTTACCGACTTACTCCCACTAAGGTTTTTTTTAATTACACCAAACGTCGGCTTAGAGCGTTTTGGCAACTGGGTCAATTAATTGTATTGAAGTCATGCGTTTTCAATTGACCAAATTATAGACCAGTTGAATTAATATAATAGCCCGGGAGCCGGTGCTCAATTTTTGGAATATTTTAATGTTTTTTTTTGTTGAAAAACAACATTTTAGTTGAAAATTACAAACTGCTAGTTATTTTCGCAAGGATGAAACTCGGTTCACTTATTAATAATACCCTAACACTCTATGCCACCCGTAGCTATCATATGATATCAAGTGCTCCTATAAATTGTTCAGTAGTAGTAAATGATTTAAACAGAAACTGAAGTCTTACAGCTAGGCCCCACAAGCGTCATTTTGCTGTGGCACTCTTAACGCATTCGACGTGCGTTTTGGGTGGGCATCATCCGCGGCACCCTCCCTAACATTTAAACGATTTCGATTCAATTCTGAATGCGTTTTACTCGTAGTTGGGATTGGCTAAAAAAATACAGTCCGTATATCGGACTAACCATTCTCTTATTCAGAGCGAATCGGCATTGCCGTATGCGACTGCGTCTGACCAATTCCAACGCTCTGTTTAATATCAGCAATTTAATCGAGTAAAATAACATGTCGTTTTATATTGAAAGCATGTAAAAATACCGCCCTAATGTATTTATACAGTAATGAAGTAATATTTGTACCAATAATATGTAGGTTATATATACACACACACTAAATACATCGTTTTATATAAATGTGGTACTAGAAACTTATGTTTCTGTAAATATTTTATAGGGAGAAATAATGCGTGTCGCAAGTAACGTTTGTGTGTTTGTGCGAGGCAATACTGAGGTCTAATTGATCTAAAAAATATGTCGTCGCGTAGCTGGTCCTTCGCGCAGCGCGAGCCGGATACTGAACCACAACAGTTCTCAAAAGTGAAGGCTATTATAGTTCTAGGTTTTCTAAAGTGTGGCTTTGTCAAGAACTACCCTATTATTTTGTCTACAGTATGATGTTTATTTCGGGTAAATCGTAAGCTGCATTATCGAACGCGAGGCGAAAAATGAAAGTTATACTTCTTTGCGCCCGTTGTACTCACTGGGATGGGATGTTGGTCGAGAAACCGCGTCACGCGTTAGGAGTAAAATCAGTAGAGTGCCTTTTTATACGTTTTCATATAAAATAAATGAACGACCCGGTCACAGTTTCACGAAGAATAGCTCGTATGACCTTTTTAAAATCTGTGGTCTGATGCACTGGTTTAGATTGAAAACTGCGTTTTTATCGCTTCCCGATGACACTAATTACCGTACAAATTTAAAAAAAAAACTACCGCCGACACTATGGACTTATTAGTGGCATTACTTATTTTAAATTGCATACGCTTTCCGTGCGATGTTATGTAATCGTTTATGATAATGCTCTCGCGACGATTTCCTTCCGCAGGATTATCGACGTGTGTATAGTCGTCACTCGGAGATCACCTAAGTTGAGCGACATCGGTTGCGGTCAGAGCCCGGATGGGTGGGCGCTTTTCCGATTTTCAGTATTTATTTGTTTAATTCTTGCGTATTTTTTTAATTTTAAGTATTACAAACATCGTTCCAATATACAGATACAAACACAATTTATTTATTTTATTTATTTATTGACAGTAACTTAACATTAATTACACATATGCAAAGTACTACCTAACTAGGCAATGCCCGTACTAAGGTAGACTTTACTAAAAGCATCGTTCTTATAAGCATAACTATCTCACTGCGCAACATACAATTACAATTATTTAAATTAAATTGTATGAAATAATACATAAAATATTAATAATAATATATTTATCTTTTCAGGCGATTTGTGCTATTAAAAAACAATCATCAAATATAAGTCAAATAACTTTACAACTCAATTTATACAATTATATAAATAATACGCACACAAATCATGTGCTTTAATTTTACACTTTTACATTTCCATTATTTTTATTTTCATCAACTTCATACATAAATCACTCATAAAATCATCTCATTTCACCATCATCCTTCATCGTAATCACATATCCATTATTTTTATTTTTTCATCAACTTCATACATAAATCACTCATAAAATCATCTCATTTCACCACTATCCTTCATCGTAATCACAAATCCATTATTTTTATATTTTTTGTTAAACTATCATCCTTTCCTTATTTCATCTAATTAGATGGTTACATAATATTTGACAATATTTTGCACTAAAGAGGACAGGTGAGAGTTAAAAATGCATTTTTATAAAACTCAGCGCCGGGTTAAACCGACATCCTGCGCTCTCAAGTACAGGACCTATTTAGGACCTTTATAAATATTATGCTATCCAGCACTTTATCAAATAATTAAAAACTTTTTCAAAAATTTTCAATATTGTCAAAGATTTGTGTCATTTATCTTTTCAGGCGATTTGCCGCTATTAAAAAACAATCATCAAATATAAGTCAAATAACTTTACAACTCAATTTATACAATTATATAAATAATACGCACACAAAGCATGTGCTTTAAATTTACACTTTTACATTTCCATTATTTTTATTTTCATCAACTTCATACATAAATCACTCATAAAATCATCTCATTTCACCATCATCCTTCATCGTAATCACAAATCCATTATTTTTATATTTTTTGTTAAACTATCATCCTTTCCTTATTTCATCTAATTAGATGGTTACATAATATTTGACAATATTTTGCACTAAAGAGGACAGGTGAGAGTTAAAAATGCATTTTTATAAAACTCAGCGCCGGGTTTAAACCGACATCCTGCGCTCTCAAGTACAGGACCTCTTTAGGACCTTTATAAATATTATGCTATCCAGCACTTTATCAAATAATTAAAAACTTTTTCAAAAATTTTCAATATTGTCAAAGATTTGTGTCATTTATCTTTTCAGGCGATTTGCCGCTATTAAAAAACAATCATCAAATATAAGTCAAATAACTTTACAACTCAATTTATACAATTATATAAATAATACGCACACAAATCATGTGCTTTAATTTTACACTTTTACATTTCCATTATTTTTATTTTCATCAACTTCATACATAAATCACTCATAAAATCATCTCATTTCACCATCATCCTTCATCGTAATCACATATCCATTATTTTTATTTTTTCATCAACTTCATACATAAATCACTCATAAAATCATCTCATTTCACCACTATCCTTCATCGTAATCACAAATCCATTATTTTTATATTTTTTGTTAAACTATCATCCTTTCCTTATTTCATCTAATTAGATGGTTACATAATATTTGACAATATTTTGCACTAAAGAGGACAGGTGAGAGTTAAAAATGCATTTTTATAAAACTCAGCGCCGGGTTTAAACCGACATCCTGCACTCTCAAGTACAGGACCTCTTTAGGACTTTTATAAATATTATGCTATCCAGCACTTTATCAAATAATTAAAAACTTTTTCAAAAATTTTCAATATTGTCAAAGATTTGTGTCATTTATCTTTTCAGGCGATTTGCCGCTATTAAAAAACAATCATCAAATATAAGTCAAATAACTTTACAACTCAATTTATACAATTATATAAATAATACGCACACAAATCATGTGCTTTAATTTTACGGTTTTACATTTCCATTATTTTTATTTTCATCAACTTCATATATAAATCACTCATAAAATCATCTCATTTCACCATCATCCTTCATCGTAATCACATATCCATTATTTTTATTTTTTCATCAACTTCATACATAAATCACTCATAAAATCATCTCATTTCACCACTATCCTTCATCGTAATCACAAATCCATTATTTTTATATTTTTTGTTAAACTATCATCCTTTCCTTATTTCATCTAATTAGATGGTTACATAATATTTGACAATATTTTGCACTAAAGAGGACAGGTGAGAGTTAAAAATGCATTTTTATAAAACTCAGCGCCGGGTTTAAACCGACATCCTGCGCTCTCAAGTACAGGACCTCTTTAGGACCTTTATAAATATTATGCTATCCAGCACTTTATCAAATAATTAAAAACTTTTTCAAAAATTTTCAATATTGTCAAAGATTTGTGTCATTTATCTTTTCAGGCGATTTGCCGCTATTAAAAACAATCATCAAATATAAGTCAAATAACTTTAAAACTCAATTTATACAATTATATAAATAATACGCACACAAATCATGTGCTTTAATTTTACACTTTTACATTTCAATTATTTTTATTTTCATCAACTTCATACATAAATCACTCATAAAATCATCTCATTTCACCATCATCCTTCATCGTAATCACATATCCATTATTTTTATTTTTTCATCAACTTCATACATAAATTCATTCACTCATAAAATCATCTCATTTCACCACTATCCTTCATCGTAATCACAAATCCATTATTTTTATATTTTTTGTTAAACTATCATCCTTTCCTTATTTCATCTAATTAGATGGTTACATAATATTTGACAATATTTTGCACTAAAGAGGACAGGTGAGAGTTAAAAATGCATTTTTATAAAACTCAGCGCCGGGTTAAACCGACATCCTGCGCTCTCAAGTACAGGACCTCTTTAGGACCTTTATAAATATTATGCTATCCAGCACTTTATCAAATAATTAAAAACTTTTTCAAAAATTTTCAATATTGTCAAAGATTTGTGTCATTTATCTTTTCAGGCGATTTGCCGCTATTAAAAAACAATCATCAAATATAAGTCAGATAACTTTACAACTCAATTTATACAATTATATAAATAATACGCACACAAATCATGTGCTTTAATTTTACACTTTTACATTTCCATTATTTTTATTTTCATCAACTTCATACATAAATCACTCATAAAATCATCTCATTTCACCATCATCCTTCATCGTAATCACATATCCATTATTTTTATTTTTTCATCAACTTCATACATAAATCACTCATAAAATCATCTCATTTCACCACCATCCTTCATCGTAATCACAAATCCATTATTTTTATATTTTTTGTTAAACTATCATCCTTTCCTTATTTCATCTAATTAGATGGTTACATAATATTTGACAATATTTTGCACTAAAGAGGACAGGTGAGAGTTAAAAATGCATTTTTATAAAACTCAGCGCCGGGTTTAAACCGACATCCTGCGCTCTCAAGTACAGGACCTCTTTAGGACCTTTATAAATATTATGCTATCCAGCACTTTATCAAATAATTAAAAACTTTTTCAAAAATTTTCAATATTGTCAAAGATTTGTGTCATTTATCTTTTCAGGCGATTTGCCGCTATTAAAAAACAATCATCAAATATAAGTCAAATAACTTTACAACTCAATTTATACAATTATATAAATAATACGCACACAAATCATGTGCTTTAATTTTACACTTTTACATTTCCATTATTTTTATTTTCATCAACTTCATACATAAATCACTCATAAAATCATCTCATTTCACCATCATCCTTCATCGTAATCACATATCCATTATTTTTATTTTTTCATCAACTTCATACATAAATCACTCATAAAATCATCTCATTTCACCACCATCCTTCATCGTAATCACAAATCCATTATTTTTATATTTTTTGTTAAACTATCATCCTTTCCTTATTTCATCTAATTAGATGGTTACATAATATTTGACAATATTTTGCACTAAAGAGGACAGGTGAGAGTTAAAAATGCATTTTTATAAAACTCAGCGCCGGGTTTAAACCGACATCCTGCGCTCTCAAGTACAGGACCTCTTTAGGACCTTTATAAATATTATGCTATCCAGCACTTTATCAAATAATTAAAAACTTTTTCAAAAATTTTCAATATTGTCAAAGATTTGTGTCATTTATCTTTTCAGGCGATTTGCCGCTATTAAAAAACAATCATCAAATATAAGTCAAATAACTTTACAACTCAATTTATACAATTATATAAATAATACGCACACAAATCATGTGCTTTAATTTTACACTTTTACATTTCCATTATTTTTATTTTCATCAACTTCATACATAAATCACTCATAAAATCATCTCATTTCACCATCATCCTTCATCGTAATCACATATCCATTATTTTTATTTTTTCATCAACTTCATACATAAATCACTCATAAAATCATCTCATTTCACCACCATCCTTCATCGTAATCACAAATCCATTATTTTTATATTTTTTGTTAAACTATCATCCTTTCCTTATTTCATCTAATTAGATGGTTACATAATATTTGACAATATTTTGCACTAAAGAGGACAGGTGAGAGTTAAAAATGCATTTTTATAAAACTCAGCGCCGGGTTTAAACCGACATCCTGCGCTCTCAAGTACAGGACCTCTTTAGGACCTTTATAAATATTATGCTATCCAGCACTTTATCAAATAATTAAAAATTTTTTCAAAAATTTTCAATATTGTCAAAGATTTGTGTCATTTATCTTTTCAGGCGATTTGCCGCTATTAAAAAACAATCATCAAATATAAGTCAAATAACTTTACAACTCAATTTATACAATTATATAAATAATACGCACACAAATCGTGTGCTTTAATTTTACACTTTTACATTTCCATTATTTTTATTTTCATCAACTTCATACATAAATCACTCATAAAATCATCTCATTTCACCATCATCCTTCATCGTAATCACATATCCATTATTTTTATTTTTTCATCAACTTCATACATAAATCACTCATAAAATCATCTCATTTCACCACCATCCTTCATCGTAATCACAAATCCATTATTTTTATATTTTTTGTTAAACTATCATCCTTTCCTTATTTCATCTAATTAGATGGTTACATAATATTTGACAATATTTTGCACTAAAGAGGACAGGTGAGAGTTAAAAATGCATTTTTATAAAACTCAGCGCCGGGTTTAAACCGACATCCTGCGCTCTCAAGTACAGGACCTCTTTAGGACCTTTATAAATATTATGCTATCCAGCACTTTATCAAATAATTAAAAACTTTTTCAAAAATTTTCAATTTTGTCAAAGATTTGTGTCATTTATCTTTTCAGGCGATTTGCCGCTATTAAAAAACAATCATCAAATATAAGTCAAATAACTTTACAACTCAATTTATACAATTATATAAATAATACGCACACAAATCATGTGCTTTAATTTTACACTTTTACATTTCCATTATTTTTATTTTCATCAACTTCATACATAAATCACTCATAAAATCATCTCATTTCACCATCATCCTTCATCGTAATCACATATCCATTATTTTTATTTTTTCATCAACTTCATACATAAATCACTCATAAAATCATCTCATTTCACCACCATCCTTCATCGTAATCACAAATCCATTATTTTTATATTTTTTGTTAAACTATCATCCTTTCCTTATTTCATCTAATTAGATGGTTACATAATATTTGACAATATTTTGCACTAAAGAGGACAGGTGAGAGTTAAAAATGCATTTTTATAAAACTCAGCGCCGGGTTTAAACCGACATCCTGCGCTCTCAAGTACAGGACCTCTTTAGGACCTTTATAAATATTATGCTATCCAGCACTTTATCAAATAATTAAAAACTTTTTCAAAAATTTTCAATATTGTCAAAGATTTGTGTCATTTATCTTTTCAGGCGATTTGCCGCTATTAAAAAACAATCATCAAATATAAGTCAAATAACTTTACAACTCAATTTATACAATTATATAAATAATACGCACACAAATCATGTGCTTTAATTTTACACTTTTACTTTTCCATTATTTTTATTTTCATCAACTTCATACATAAATCACTCATAAAATCATCTCATTTCACCATCATCCTTCATCGTAATCACATATCCATTATTTTTATTTTTTCATCAACTTCATACATAAATCACTCATAAAATCATCTCATTTCACCACCATCCTTCATCGTAATCACAAATCCATTATTTTTATATTTTTTGTTAAACTATCATCCTTTCCTTATTTCATCTAATTAGATGGTTACATAATATTTGACAATATTTTGCACTAAAGAGGACAGGTGAGAGTTAAAAATGCATTTTTATAAAACTCAGCGCCGGGTTTAAACCGACATCCTGCGCTCTCAAGTACAGGACCTCTTTAGGACCTTTATAAATATTATGCTATCCAGCACTTTATCAAATAATTAAAAACTTTTTCAAAAATTTTCAATATTGTCAAAGATTTGTGTCATTTATCTTTTCAGGCGATTTGCCGCTATTAAAAAACAATCATCAAATATAAGTCAAATAACTTTACAACTCAATTTATACAATTATATAAATAATACGCACACAAATCATGTGCTTTAATTTTACACTTTTACATTTCCATTATTTTTATTTTCATCAACTTCATACATAAATCACTCATAAAATCATCTCATTTCACCATCATCCTTCATCGTAATCACATATCCATTATTTTTATTTTTTCATCAACTTCATACATAAATCACTCATAAAATCATCTCATTTCACCACCATCCTTCATCGTAATCACAAATCCATTATTTTTATATTTTTTGTTAAACTATCATCCTTTCCTTATTTCATCTAATTAGATGGTTACATAATATTTGACAATATTTTGCACTAAAGAGGACAGGTGAGAGTTAAAAATGCATTTTTATAAAACTCAGCGCTGGGTTTAAACCGACATCCTGCGCTCTCAAGTACAGGACCTCTTTAGGACCTTTATAAATATTATGCTATCCAGCACTTTATCAAATAATTAAAAACTTTTTCAAAAATTTTCAATATTGTCAAAGATTTGTGTCATTTATCTTTTCAGGCGATTTGCCGCTATTAAAAAACAATCATCAAATATAAGTCAAATAACTTTACAACTCAATTTATACAATTATATAAATAATACGCACACAAATCATGTGCTTTAATTTTACATTTCCATTATTTTTATTTTCATCAACTTCATACATAAATCACTCATAAAATCATCTCATTTCACCATCATCCTTCATCGTAATCACATATCCATTATTTTTATTTTTTCATCAACTTCATACATAAATCACTCATAAAATCATCTCATTTCACCACCATCCTTCATCGTAATCACAAATCCATTATTTTTATATTTTTTGTTAAACTATCATCCTTTCCTTATTTCATCTAATTAGATGGTTACATAATATTTGACAATATTTTGCACTGAAGAGGACAGGTGAGAGTTAAAAATGCATTTTTATAAAACTCAGCGCCGGGTTTAAACCGACATCCTGCGCTCTCAAGTACAGGACCTCTTTAGGACCTTTATAAATATTATGCTATCCAGCACTTTATCAAATAATTAAAAACTTTTTCAAAAATTTTGAATATTGTCAAAGATTTGTGTCATTTATCTTTTCAGGCGATTTGCCGCTATTAAAAAACAATCATCAAATATAAGTCAAATAACTTTACAACTCAATTTATACAATTATATAAATAATACGCACACAAATCATGTGCTTTAATTTTACACTTTTACATTTCCATTATTTTTATTTTCATCAACTTCATACATAAACGCTCATAAAATCATCTCATTTCACCATCATCCTTCATCGTAATCACATATCCATTATTTTTATTTTTTCATCAACTTCATACATAAATCACTCATAAAATCATCTCATTTCACCACCATCCTTCATCGTAATCACAAATCCATTATTTTTATATTTTTTGTTAAACTATCATCCTTTCCTTATTTCATCTAATTAGATGGTTACATAATATTTGACAATATTTTGCACTAAAGAGGACAGGTGAGAGTTAAAAATGCATTTTTATAAAACTCAGCGCCGGGTTTAAACCGACATCCTGCGCTCTCAAGTACAGGACCTCTTTAGGACCTTTATAAATATTATGCTATCCAGCACTTTATCAAATAATTAAAAACTTTTTCAAAAATTTTCAATATTGTCAAAGATTTGTGTCATTTATCTTTTCAGGCGATTTGCCGCTATTAAAAAACAATCATCAAATATAAGTCAAATAACTTTACAACTCAATTTATACAATTATATAAATAATACGCACACAAATCATGTGCTTTAATTTTACACTTTTACATTTCCATTATTTTTATTTTCATCAACTTCATACATAAATCACTCATAAAATCATCTCATTTCACCATCATCCTTCATCGTAATCACATATCCATTATTTTTATTTTTTCATCAACTTCATACATAAATCACTCATAAAATCATCTCATTTCACCACCATCCTTCATCGTAATCACAAATCCATTATTTTTATATTTTTTGTTAAACTATCATCCTTTCCTTATTTCATCTAATTAGATGGTTACATAATATTTGACAATATTTTGCACTAAAGAGGACAGGTGAGAGTTAAAAATGCATTTTTATAAAACTCAGCGCCGGGTTTAAACCGACATCCTGCGCTCTCAAGTACAGGACCTCTTTAGGACCTTTATAAATATTATGCTATCCAGCACTTTATCAAATAATTAAAAACTTTTTCAAAAATTTTCAATATTGTCAAAGATTTGTGTCATTTATCTTTTCAGGCGATTTGCCGCTATTAAAAAACAATCATCAAATATAAGTCAAATAACTTTACAACTCAATTTATACAATTATATAAATAATACGCACACAAATCATGTGCTTTAATTTTACACTTTTACATTTCCATTATTTTTATTTTCATCAACTTCATACATAAATCACTCATAAAATCATCTCATTTCACCATCATCCTTCATCGTAATCACATATCCATTATTTTTATTTTTTCATCAACTTCATACATAAATCACTCATAAAATCATCTCATTTCACCACCATCCTTCATCGTAATCACAAATCCATTATTTTTATATTTTTTGTTAAACTATCATCCTTTCCTTATTTCATCTAATTAGATGGTTACATAATATTTGACAATATTTTGCACTAAAGAGGACAGGTGAGAGTTAAAAATGCATTTTTATAAAACTCAGCGCCGGGTTTAAACCGACATCCTGCGCTCTCAAGTACAGGACCTCTTTAGGACCTTTATAAATATTATGCTATCCAGCACTTTATCAAATAATTAAAAACTTTTTCAAAAATTTTCAATATTGTCAAAGATTTGTGTCATTTATCTTTTCAGGCGATTTGCCGCTATTAAAAAACAATCATCAAATATAAGTCAAATAACTTTACAACTCAATTTATACAATTATATAAATAATACGCACACAAATCATGTGCTTTAATTTTACATTTCCATTATTTTTATTTTCATCAACTTCATACATAAATCACTCATAAAATCATCTCATTTCACCATCATCCTTCATCGTAATCACATATCCATTATTTTTATTTTTTCATCAACTTCATACATAAATCACTCATAAAATCATCTCATTTCACCACCATCCTTCATCGTAATCACAAATCCATTATTTTTATATTTTTTGTTAAACTATCATCCTTTCCTTATTTCATCTAATTAGATGGTTACATAATATTTGACAATATTTTGCACTAAAGAGGACAGGTGAGAGTTAAAAATGCATTTTTATAAAACTCAGCGCCGGGTTAAACCGACATCCTGCGCTCTCAAGTACAGGACCTCTTTAGGACCTTTATAAATATTATGCTATCCAGCACTTTATCAAATAATTAAAAACTTTTTCAAAAATTTTCAATATTGTCAAAGATTTGTGTCATTTATCTTTTCAGGCGATTTGCCGCTATTAAAAAACAATCATCAAATATAAGTCAGATAACTTTACAACTCAATTTATACAATTATATAAATAATACGCACACAAATCATGTGCTTTAATTTTACACTTTTACATTTCCATTATTTTTATTTTCATCAACTTCATACATAAATCACTCATAAAATCATCTCATTTCACCATCATCCTTCATCGTAATCACATATCCATTATTTTTATTTTTTCATCAACTTCATACATAAATCACTCATAAAATCATCTCATTTCACCACCATCCTTCATCGTAATCACAAATCCATTATTTTTATATTTTTTGTTAAACTATCATCCTTTCCTTATTTCATCTAATTAGATGGTTACATAATATTTGACAATATTTTGCACTAAAGAGGACAGGTGAGAGTTAAAAATGCATTTTTATAAAACTCAGCGCCGGGTTTAAACCGACATCCTGCGCTCTCAAGTACAGGACCTCTTTAGGACCTTTATAAATATTATGCTATCCAGCACTTTATCAAATAATTAAAAACTTTTTCAAAAATTTTCAATATTGTCAAAGATTTGTGTCATTTATCTTTTCAGGCGATTTGCCGCTATTAAAAAACAATCATCAAATATAAGTCAAATAACTTTACAACTCAATTTATACAATTATATAAATAATACGCACACAAATCATGTGCTTTAATTTTACACTTTTACATTTCCATTATTTTTATTTTCATCAACTTCATACATAAATCACTCATAAAATCATCTCATTTCACCATCATCCTTCATCGTAATCACATATCCATTATTTTTATTTTTTCATCAACTTCATACATAAATCACTCATAAAATCATCTCATTTCACCACCATCCTTCATCGTAATCACAAATCCATTATTTTTATATTTTTTGTTAAACTATCATCCTTTCCTTATTTCATCTAATTAGATGGTTACATAATATTTGACAATATTTTGCACTAAAGAGGACAGGTGAGAGTTAAAAATGCATTTTTATAAAACTCAGCGCCGGGTTAAACCGACATCCTGCGCTCTCAAGTACAGGACCTCTTTAGGACCTTTATAAATATTATGCTATCCAGCACTTTATCAAATAATTAAAAACTTTTTCAAAAATTTTCAATATTGTCAAAGATTTGTGTCATTTATCTTTTCAGGCGATTTGCCGCTATTAAAAAACAATCATCAAATATAAGTCAGATAACTTTACAACTCAATTTATACAATTATATAAATAATACGCACACAAATCATGTGCTTTAATTTTACACTTTTACATTTCCATTATTTTTATTTTCATCAACTTCATACATAAATCACTCATAAAATCATCTCATTTCACCATCATCCTTCATCGTAATCACATATCCATTATTTTTATTTTTTCATCAACTTCATACATAAATCACTCATAAAATCATCTCATTTCACCACCATCCTTCATCGTAATCACAAATCCATTATTTTTATATTTTTTGTTAAACTATCATCCTTTCCTTATTTCATCTAATTAGATGGTTACATAATATTTGACAATATTTTGCACTAAAGAGGACAGGTGTGAGTTAAAAATGCATTTTTATAAAACTCAGCGCCGGGTTTAAACCGACATCCTGCGCTCTCAAGTACAGGACCTCTTTAGGACCTTTATAAATATTATGCTATCCAGCACTTTATCAAATAATTAAAAACTTTTTCAAAAATTTTCAATATTGTCAAAGATTTGTGTCATTTATCTTTTCAGGCGATTTGCCGCTATTAAAAAACAATCATCAAATATAAGTCAAATAACTTTACAACTCAATTTATACAATTATATAAATAATACGCACACAAATCATGTGCTTTAATTTTACACTTTTACATTTCCATTATTTTTATTTTCATCAACTTCATACATAAATCACTCATAAAATCATCTCATTTCACCATCATCCTTCATCGTAATCACATATCCATTATTTTTATTTTTTCATCAACTTCATACATAAATCACTCATAAAATCATCTCATTTCACCACCATCCTTCATCGTAATCACAAATCCATTATTTTTATATTTTTTGTTAAACTATCATCCTTTCCTTATTTCATCTAATTAGATGGTTACATAATATTTGACAATATTTTGCACTAAAGAGGACAGGTGAGAGTTAAAAATGCATTTTTATAAAACTCAGCGCCGGGTTTAAACCGACATCCTGCGCTCTCAAGTACAGGACCTCTTTAGGACCTTTATAAATATTATGCTATCCAGCACTTTATCAAATAATTAAAAACTTTTTCAAAAATTTTCAATATTGTCAAAGATTTGTGTCATTTATCTTTTCAGGCGATTTGCCGCTATTAAAAAACAATCATCAAATATAAGTCAGATAACTTTACAACTCAATTTATACAATTATATAAATAATACGCACACAAATCATGTGCTTTAATTTTACACTTTTACATTTCCATTATTTTTATTTTCATCAACTTCATACATAAATCACTCATAAAATCATCTCATTTCACCATCATCCTTCATCGTAATCACATATCCATTATTTTTATTTTTTCATCAACTTCATACATAAATCACTCATAAAATCATCTCATTTCACCACCATCCTTCATCGTAATCACAAATCCATTATTTTTATATTTTTTGTTAAACTATCATCCTTTCCTTATTTCATCTAATTAGATGGTTACATAATATTTGACAATATTTTGCACTAAAGAGGACAGGTGAGAGTTAAAAATGCATTTTTATAAAACTCAGCGCCGGGTTTAAACCGACATCCTGCGCTCTCAAGTACAGGACCTCTTTAGGACCTTTATAAATATTATGCTATCCAGCACTTTATCAAATAATTAAAAACTTTTTCAAAAATTTTCAATATTGTCAAAGATTTGTGTCATTTATCTTTTCAGGCGATTTGCCGCTATTAAAAAACAATCATCAAATATAAGTCAGATAACTTTACAACTCAATTTATACAATTATATAAATAATACGCACACAAATCATGTGCTTTAATTTTACACTTTTACATTTCCATTATTTTTATTTTCATCAACTTAATACATAAATCACTCATAAAATCATCTCATTTCACCATCATCCTTCATCGTAATCACATATCCATTATTTTTATTTTTTCATCAACTTCATACATAAATCACTCATAAAATCATCTCATTTCACCACCATCCTTCATCGTAATCACAAATCCATTATTTTTATATTTTTTGTTAAACTATCATCCTTTCCTTATTTCATCTAATTAGATGGTTACATAATATTTGACAATATTTTGCACTAAAGAGGACAGGTGAGAGTTAAAAATGCATTTTTATAAAACTCAGCGCCGGGTTTAAACCGACATCCTGCGCTCTCAAGTACAGGACCTCTTTAGGACCTTTATAAATATTATGCTATCCAGCACTTTATCAAATAATTAAAAACTTTTTCAAAAATTTTCAATATTGTCAAAGATTTGTGTCATTTATCTTTTCAGGCGATTTGCCGCTATTAAAAAACAATCATCAAATATAAGTCAAATAACTTTACAACTCAATTTATACAATTATATAAATAATACGCACACAAATCATGTGCTTTAATTTTACACTTTTACATTTCCATTATTTTTATTTTCATCAACTTCATACATAAATCACTCATAAAATCATCTCATTTCACCATCATCCTTCATCGTAATCACATATCCATTATTTTTATTTTTTCATCAACTTCATACATAAATCACTCATAAAATCATCTCATTTCACCACCATCCTTCATCGTAATCACAAATCCATTATTTTTATATTTTTTGTTAAACTATCATCCTTTCCTTATTTCATCTAATTAGATGGTTACATAATATTTGACAATATTTTGCACTAAAGAGGACAGGTGAGAGTTAAAAATGCATTTTTATAAAACTCAGCGCCGGGTTTAAACCGACATCCTGCGCTCTCAAGTACAGGACCTCTTTAGGACCTTTATAAATATTATGCTATCCAGCACTTTATCAAATAATTAAAAACTTTTTCAAAAATTTTCAATATTGTCAAAGATTTGTGTCATTTATCTTTTCAGGCGATTTGCCGCTATTAAAAAACAATCATCAAATATAAGTCAAATAACTTTACAACTCAATTTATACAATTATATAAATAATACGCACACAAATCATGTGCTTTAATTTTACACTTTTACATTTCCATTATTTTTATTTTCATCAACTTCATACATAAATCACTCATAAAATCATCTCATTTCACCATCATCCTTCATCGTAATCACATATCCATTATTTTTATTTTTTCATCAACTTCATACATAAATCACTCATAAAATCATCTCATTTCACCACCATCCTTCATCGTAATCACAAATCCATTATTTTTATATTTTTTGTTAAACTATCATCCTTTCCTTATTTCATCTAATTAGATGGTTACATAATATTTGACAATATTTTGCACTAAAGAGGACAGGTGAGAGTTAAAAATGCATTTTTATAAAACTCAGCGCCGGGTTTAAACCGACATCCTGCGCTCTCAAGTACAGGACCTCTTTAGGACCTTTATAAATATTATGCTATCCAGCACTTTATCAAATAATTAAAAACTTTTTCAAAAATTTTCAATATTGTCAAAGATTTGTGTCATTTATCTTTTCAGGCGATTTGCCGCTATTAAAAAACAATCATCAAATATAAGTCAAATAACTTTACAACTCAATTTATACAATTATATAAATAATACGCACACAAATCATGTGCTTTAATTTTACACTTTTACATTTCCATTATTTTTATTTTCATCAACTTCATACATAAATCACTCATAAAATCATCTCATTTCACCATCATCCTTCATCGTAATCACATATCCATTATTTTTATTTTTTCATCAACTTCATACATAAATCACTCATAAAATCATCTCATTTCACCACCATCCTTCATCGTAATCACAAATCCATTATTTTTATATTTTTTGTTAAACTATCATCCTTTCCTTATTTCATCTAATTAGATGGTTACATAATATTTGACAATATTTTGCACTAAAGAGGACAGGTGAGAGTTAAAAATGCATTTTTATAAAACTCAGCGCCGGGTTTAAACCGACATCCTGCGCTCTCAAGTACAGGACCTCTTTAGGACCTTTATAAATATTATGCTATCCAGCACTTTATCAAATAATTAAAAACTTTTTCAAAAATTTTCAATATTGTCAAAGATTTGTGTCATTTATCTTTTCAGGCGATTTGCCGCTATTAAAAAACAATCATCAAATATAAGTCAAATAACTTTACAACTCAATTTATACAATTATATAAATAATACGCACACAAATCATGTGCTTTAATTTTACACTTTTACATTTCCATTATTTTTATTTTCATCAACTTCATACATAAATCACTCATAAAATCATCTCATTTCACCATCATCCTTCATCGTAATCACATATCCATTATTTTTATTTTTTCATCAACTTCATACATAAATCACTCATAAAATCATCTCATTTCACCACCATCCTTCATCGTAATCACAAATCCATTATTTTTATATTTTTTGTTAAACTATCATCCTTTCCTTATTTCATCTAATTAGATGGTTACATAATATTTGACAATATTTTGCACTAAAGAGGACAGGTGAGAGTTAAAAATGCATTTTTATAAAACTCAGCGCCGGGTTTAAACCGACATCCTGCGCTCTCAAGTACAGGACCTCTTTAGGACCTTTATAAATATTATGCTATCCAGCACTTTATCAAATAATTAAAAACTTTTTCAAAAATTTTCAATATTGTCAAAGATTTGTGTCATTTATCTTTTCAGGCGATTTGCCGCTATTAAAAAACAATCATCAAATATAAGTCAAATAACTTTACAACTCAATTTATACAATTATATAAATAATACGCACACAAATCATGTGCTTTAATTTTACACTTTTACATTTCCATTATTTTTATTTTCATCAACTTCATACATAAATCACTCATAAAATCATCTCATTTCACCATCATCCTTCATCGTAATCACATATCCATTATTTTTATTTTTTCATCAACTTCATACATAAATCACTCATAAAATCATCTCATTTCACCACCATCCTTCATCGTAATCACAAATCCATTATTTTTATATTTTTTGTTAAACTATCATCCTTTCCTTATTTCATCTAATTAGATGGTTACATAATATTTGACAATATTTTGCACTAAAGAGGACAGGTGAGAGTTAAAAATGCATTTTTATAAAACTCAGCGCCGGGTTTAAACCGACATCCTGCGCTCTCAAGTACAGGACCTCTTTAGGACCTTTATAAATATTATGCTATCCAGCACTTTATCAAATAATTAAAAACTTTTTCAAAAATTTTCAATATTGTCAAAGATTTGTGTCATTTATCTTTTCAGGCGATTTGCCGCTATTAAAAAACAATCATCAAATATAAGTCAAATAACTTTACAACTCAATTTATACAATTATATAAATAATACGCACACAAATCATGTGCTTTAATTTTACACTTTTACATTTCCATTATTTTTATTTTCATCAACTTCATACATAAATCACTCATAAAATCATCTCATTTCACCATCATCCTTCATCGTAATCACATATCCATTATTTTTATTTTTTCATCAACTTCATACATAAATCACTCATAAAATCATCTCATTTCACCACCATCCTTCATCGTAATCACAAATCCATTATTTTTATATTTTTTGTTAAACTATCATCCTTTCCTTATTTCATCTAATTAGATGGTTACATAATATTTGACAATATTTTGCACTAAAGAGGACAGGTGAGAGTTAAAAATGCATTTTTATAAAACTCAGCGCCGGGTTAAACCGACATCCTGCGCTCTCAAGTACAGGACCTCTTTAGGACCTTTATAAATATTATGCTATCCAGCACTTTATCAAATAATTAAAAACTTTTTCAAAAATTTTCAATATTGTCAAAGATTTGTGTCATTTATCTTTTCAGGCGATTTGCCGCTATTAAAAAACAATCATCAAATATAAGTCAGATAACTTTACAACTCAATTTATACAATTATATAAATAATACGCACACAAATCATGTGCTTTAATTTTACACTTTTACATTTCCATTATTTTTATTTTCATCAACTTCATACATAAATCACTCATAAAATCATCTCATTTCACCATCATCCTTCATCGTAATCACATATCCATTATTTTTATTTTTTCATCAACTTCATACATAAATCACTCATAAAATCATCTCATTTCACCACCATCCTTCATCGTAATCACAAATCCATTATTTTTATATTTTTTGTTAAACTATCATCCTTTCCTTATTTCATCTAATTAGATGGTTACATAATATTTGACAATATTTTGCACTAAAGAGGACAGGTGAGAGTTAAAAATGCATTTTTATAAAACTCAGCGCCGGGTTTAAACCGACATCCTGCGCTCTCAAGTACAGGACCTCTTTAGGACCTTTATAAATATTATGCTATCCAGCACTTTATCAAATAATTAAAAACTTTTTCAAAAATTTTCAATATTGTCAAAGATTTGTGTCATTTATCTTTTCAGGCGATTTGCCGCTATTAAAAAACAATCATCAAATATAAGTCAAATAACTTTACAACTCAATTTATACAATTATATAAATAATACGCACACAAATCATGTGCTTTAATTTTACACTTTTACATTTCCATTATTTTTATTTTCATCAACTTCATACATAAATCACTCATAAAATCATCTCATTTCACCATCATCCTTCATCGTAATCACATATCCATTATTTTTATTTTTTCATCAACTTCATACATAAATCACTCATAAAATCATCTCATTTCACCACCATCCTTCATCGTAATCACAAATCCATTATTTTTATATTTTTTGTTAAACTATCATCCTTTCCTTATTTCATCTAATTAGATGGTTACATAATATTTGACAATATTTTGCACTAAAGAGGACAGGTGAGAGTTAAAAATGCATTTTTATAAAACTCAGCGCCGGGTTAAACCGACATCCTGCGCTCTCAAGTACAGGACCTCTTTAGGACCTTTATAAATATTATGCTATCCAGCACTTTATCAAATAATTAAAAACTTTTTCAAAAATTTTCAATATTGTCAAAGATTTGTGTCATTTATCTTTTCAGGCGATTTGCCGCTATTAAAAAACAATCATCAAATATAAGTCAGATAACTTTACAACTCAATTTATACAATTATATAAATAATACGCACACAAATCATGTGCTTTAATTTTACACTTTTACATTTCCATTATTTTTATTTTCATCAACTTCATACATAAATCACTCATAAAATCATCTCATTTCACCATCATCCTTCATCGTAATCACATATCCATTATTTTTATTTTTTCATCAACTTCATACATAAATCACTCATAAAATCATCTCATTTCACCACCATCCTTCATCGTAATCACAAATCCATTATTTTTATATTTTTTGTTAAACTATCATCCTTTCCTTATTTCATCTAATTAGATGGTTACATAATATTTGACAATATTTTGCACTAAAGAGGACAGGTGTGAGTTAAAAATGCATTTTTATAAAACTCAGCGCCGGGTTTAAACCGACATCCTGCGCTCTCAAGTACAGGACCTCTTTAGGACCTTTATAAATATTATGCTATCCAGCACTTTATCAAATAATTAAAAACTTTTTCAAAAATTTTCAATATTGTCAAAGATTTGTGTCATTTATCTTTTCAGGCGATTTGCCGCTATTAAAAAACAATCATCAAATATAAGTCAAATAACTTTACAACTCAATTTATACAATTATATAAATAATACGCACACAAATCATGTGCTTTAATTTTACACTTTTACATTTCCATTATTTTTATTTTCATCAACTTCATACATAAATCACTCATAAAATCATCTCATTTCACCATCATCCTTCATCGTAATCACATATCCATTATTTTTATTTTTTCATCAACTTCATACATAAATCACTCATAAAATCATCTCATTTCACCACCATCCTTCATCGTAATCACAAATCCATTATTTTTATATTTTTTGTTAAACTATCATCCTTTCCTTATTTCATCTAATTAGATGGTTACATAATATTTGACAATATTTTGCACTAAAGAGGACAGGTGAGAGTTAAAAATGCATTTTTATAAAACTCAGCGCCGGGTTTAAACCGACATCCTGCGCTCTCAAGTACAGGACCTCTTTAGGACCTTTATAAATATTATGCTATCCAGCACTTTATCAAATAATTAAAAACTTTTTCAAAAATTTTCAATATTGTCAAAGATTTGTGTCATTTATCTTTTCAGGCGATTTGCCGCTATTAAAAAACAATCATCAAATATAAGTCAAATAACTTTACAACTCAATTTATACAATTATATAAATAATACGCACACAAATCATGTGCTTTAATTTTACACTTTTACATTTCCATTATTTTTATTTTCATCAACTTCATACATAAATCACTCATAAAATCATCTCATTTCACCATCATCCTTCATCGTAATCACATATCCATTATTTTTATTTTTTCATCAACTTCATACATAAATCACTCATAAAATCATCTCATTTCACCACCATCCTTCATCGTAATCACAAATCCATTATTTTTATATTTTTTGTTAAACTATCATCCTTTCCTTATTTCATCTAATTAGATGGTTACATAATATTTGACAATATTTTGCACTAAAGAGGACAGGTGAGAGTTAAAAATGCATTTTTATAAAACTCAGCGCCGGGTTTAAACCGACATCCTGCGCTCTCAAGTACAGGACCTCTTTAGGACCTTTATAAATATTATGCTATCCAGCACTTTATCAAATAATTAAAAACTTTTTCAAAAATTTTCAATATTGTCAAAGATTTGTGTCATTTATCTTTTCAGGCGATTTGCCGCTATTAAAAAACAATCATCAAATATAAGTCAAATAACTTTACAACTCAATTTATACAATTATATAAATAATACGCACACAAATCATGTGCTTTAATTTTACACTTTTACATTTCCATTATTTTTATTTTCATCAACTTCATACATAAATCACTCATAAAATCATCTCATTTCACCATCATCCTTCATCGTAATCACATATCCATTATTTTTATTTTTTCATCAACTTCATACATAAATCACTCATAAAATCATCTCATTTCACCACCATCCTTCATCGTAATCACAAATCCATTATTTTTATATTTTTTGTTAAACTATCATCCTTTCCTTATTTCATCTAATTAGATGGTTACATAATATTTGACAATATTTTGCACTAAAGAGGACAGGTGAGAGTTAAAAATGCATTTTTATAAAACTCAGCGCCGGGTTAAACCGACATCCTGCGCTCTCAAGTACAGGACCTCTTTAGGACCTTTATAAATATTATGCTATCCAGCACTTTATCAAATAATTAAAAACTTTTTCAAAAATTTTCAATATTGTCAAAGATTTGTGTCATTTATCTTTTCAGGCGATTTGCCGCTATTAAAAAACAATCATCAAATATAAGTCAGATAACTTTACAACTCAATTTATACAATTATATAAATAATACGCACACAAATCATGTGCTTTAATTTTACACTTTTACATTTCCATTATTTTTATTTTCATCAACTTCATACATAAATCACTCATAAAATCATCTCATTTCACCATCATCCTTCATCGTAATCACATATCCATTATTTTTATTTTTTCATCAACTTCATACATAAATCACTCATAAAATCATCTCATTTCACCACCATCCTTCATCGTAATCACAAATCCATTATTTTTATATTTTTTGTTAAACTATCATCCTTTCCTTATTTCATCTAATTAGATGGTTACATAATATTTGACAATATTTTGCACTAAAGAGGACAGGTGAGAGTTAAAAATGCATTTTTATAAAACTCAGCGCCGGGTTTAAACCGACATCCTGCGCTCTCAAGTACAGGACCTCTTTAGGACCTTTATAAATATTATGCTATCCAGCACTTTATCAAATAATTAAAAACTTTTTCAAAAATTTTCAATATTGTCAAAGATTTGTGTCATTTATCTTTTCAGGCGATTTGCCGCTATTAAAAAACAATCATCAAATATAAGTCAAATAACTTTACAACTCAATTTATACAATTATATAAATAATACGCACACAAATCATGTGCTTTAATTTTACACTTTTACATTTCCATTATTTTTATTTTCATCAACTTCATACATAAATCACTCATAAAATCATCTCATTTCACCATCATCCTTCATCGTAATCACATATCCATTATTTTTATTTTTTCATCAACTTCATACATAAATCACTCATAAAATCATCTCATTTCACCACCATCCTTCATCGTAATCACAAATCCATTATTTTTATATTTTTTGTTAAACTATCATCCTTTCCTTATTTCATCTAATTAGATGGTTACATAATATTTGACAATATTTTGCACTAAAGAGGACAGGTGAGAGTTAAAAATGCATTTTTATAAAACTCAGCGCCGGGTTAAACCGACATCCTGCGCTCTCAAGTACAGGACCTCTTTAGGACCTTTATAAATATTATGCTATCCAGCACTTTATCAAATAATTAAAAACTTTTTCAAAAATTTTCAATATTGTCAAAGATTTGTGTCATTTATCTTTTCAGGCGATTTGCCGCTATTAAAAAACAATCATCAAATATAAGTCAGATAACTTTACAACTCAATTTATACAATTATATAAATAATACGCACACAAATCATGTGCTTTAATTTTACACTTTTACATTTCCATTATTTTTATTTTCATCAACTTCATACATAAATCACTCATAAAATCATCTCATTTCACCATCATCCTTCATCGTAATCACATATCCATTATTTTTATTTTTTCATCAACTTCATACATAAATCACTCATAAAATCATCTCATTTCACCACCATCCTTCATCGTAATCACAAATCCATTATTTTTATATTTTTTGTTAAACTATCATCCTTTCCTTATTTCATCTAATTAGATGGTTACATAATATTTGACAATATTTTGCACTAAAGAGGACAGGTGTGAGTTAAAAATGCATTTTTATAAAACTCAGCGCCGGGTTTAAACCGACATCCTGCGCTCTCAAGTACAGGACCTCTTTAGGACCTTTATAAATATTATGCTATCCAGCACTTTATCAAATAATTAAAAACTTTTTCAAAAATTTTCAATATTGTCAAAGATTTGTGTCATTTATCTTTTCAGGCGATTTGCCGCTATTAAAAAACAATCATCAAATATAAGTCAAATAACTTTACAACTCAATTTATACAATTATATAAATAATACGCACACAAATCATGTGCTTTAATTTTACACTTTTACATTTCCATTATTTTTATTTTCATCAACTTCATACATAAATCACTCATAAAATCATCTCATTTCACCATCATCCTTCATCGTAATCACATATCCATTATTTTTATTTTTTCATCAACTTCATACATAAATCACTCATAAAATCATCTCATTTCACCACCATCCTTCATCGTAATCACAAATCCATTATTTTTATATTTTTTGTTAAACTATCATCCTTTCCTTATTTCATCTAATTAGATGGTTACATAATATTTGACAATATTTTGCACTAAAGAGGACAGGTGAGAGTTAAAAATGCATTTTTATAAAACTCAGCGCCGGGTTTAAACCGACATCCTGCGCTCTCAAGTACAGGACCTCTTTAGGACCTTTATAAATATTATGCTATCCAGCACTTTATCAAATAATTAAAAACTTTTTCAAAAATTTTCAATATTGTCAAAGATTTGTGTCATTTATCTTTTCAGGCGATTTGCCGCTATTAAAAAACAATCATCAAATATAAGTCAGATAACTTTACAACTCAATTTATACAATTATATAAATAATACGCACACAAATCATGTGCTTTAATTTTACACTTTTACATTTCCATTATTTTTATTTTCATCAACTTCATACATAAATCACTCATAAAATCATCTCATTTCACCATCATCCTTCATCGTAATCACATATCCATTATTTTTATTTTTTCATCAACTTCATACATAAATCACTCATAAAATCATCTCATTTCACCACCATCCTTCATCGTAATCACAAATCCATTATTTTTATATTTTTTGTTAAACTATCATCCTTTCCTTATTTCATCTAATTAGATGGTTACATAATATTTGACAATATTTTGCACTAAAGAGGACAGGTGAGAGTTAAAAATGCATTTTTATAAAACTCAGCGCCGGGTTTAAACCGACATCCTGCGCTCTCAAGTACAGGACCTCTTTAGGACCTTTATAAATATTATGCTATCCAGCACTTTATCAAATAATTAAAAACTTTTTCAAAAATTTTCAATATTGTCAAAGATTTGTGTCATTTATCTTTTCAGGCGATTTGCCGCTATTAAAAAACAATCATCAAATATAAGTCAAATAACTTTACAACTCAATTTATACAATTATATAAATAATACGCACACAAATCATGTGCTTTAATTTTACACTTTTACATTTCCATTATTTTTATTTTCATCAACTTCATACATAAATCACTCATAAAATCATCTCATTTCACCATCATCCTTCATCGTAATCACATATCCATTATTTTTATTTTTTCATCAACTTCATACATAAATCACTCATAAAATCATCTCATTTCACCACCATCCTTCATCGTAATCACAAATCCATTATTTTTATATTTTTTGTTAAACTATCATCCTTTCCTTATTTCATCTAATTAGATGGTTACATAATATTTGACAATATTTTGCACTAAAGAGGACAGGTGAGAGTTAAAAATGCATTTTTATAAAACTCAGCGCCGGGTTAAACCGACATCCTGCGCTCTCAAGTACAGGACCTCTTTAGGACCTTTATAAATATTATGCTATCCAGCACTTTATCAAATAATTAAAAACTTTTTCAAAAATTTTCAATATTGTCAAAGATTTGTGTCATTTATCTTTTCAGGCGATTTGCCGCTATTAAAAAACAATCATCAAATATAAGTCAGATAACTTTACAACTCAATTTATACAATTATATAAATAATACGCACACAAATCATGTGCTTTAATTTTACACTTTTACATTTCCATTATTTTTATTTTCATCAACTTAATACATAAATCACTCATAAAATCATCTCATTTCACCATCATCCTTCATCGTAATCACATATCCATTATTTTTATTTTTTCATCAACTTCATACATAAATCACTCATAAAATCATCTCATTTCACCACCATCCTTCATCGTAATCACAAATCCATTATTTTTATATTTTTTGTTAAACTATCATCCTTTCCTTATTTCATCTAATTAGATGGTTACATAATATTTGACAATATTTTGCACTAAAGAGGACAGGTGAGAGTTAAAAATGCATTTTTATAAAACTCAGCGCCGGGTTTAAACCGACATCCTGCGCTCTCAAGTACAGGACCTCTTTAGGACCTTTATAAATATTATGCTATCCAGCA
The DNA here is from genome assembly GCA_020383195.1 of Neomicropteryx cornuta. NCBI lineage: Eukaryota > Metazoa > Arthropoda > Insecta > Lepidoptera > Micropterigidae > Neomicropteryx > Neomicropteryx cornuta. Next base: position 5,264,631 of record JAHKQU010000031.1, read on the forward strand.
CTTTATCAAATAATTAAAAACTTTTTCAAAAATTTTCAATATTGTCAAAGATTTGTGTCATTTATCTTTTCAGGCGATTTGCCGCTATTAAAAAACAATCATCAAATATAAGTCAAATAACTTTACAACTCAATTTATACAATTATATAAATAATACGCACACAAATCATGTGCTTTAATTTTACACTTTTACATTTCCATTATTTTTATTTTCATCAACTTCATACATAAATCACTCATAAAATCATCTCATTTCACCATCATCCTTCATCGTAATCACATATCCATTATTTTTATTTTTTCATCAACTTCATACATAAATCACTCATAAAATCATCTCATTTCACCACCATCCTTCATCGTAATCACAAATCCATTATTTTTATATTTTTTGTTAAACTATCATCCTTTCCTTATTTCATCTAATTAGATGGTTACATAATATTTGACAATATTTTGCACTAAAGAGGACAGGTGAGAGTTAAAAATGCATTTTTATAAAACTCAGCGCCGGGTTTAAACCGACATCCTGCGCTCTCAAGTACAGGACCTCTTTAGGACCTTTATAAATATTATGCTATCCAGCACTTTATCAAATAATTAAAAACTTTTTCAAAAATTTTCAATATTGTCAAAGATTTGTGTCATTTATCTTTTCAGGCGATTTGCCGCTATTAAAAAACAATCATCAAATATAAGTCAAATAACTTTACAACTCAATTTATACAATTATATAAATAATACGCACACAAATCATGTGCTTTAATTTTACACTTTTACATTTCCATTATTTTTATTTTCATCAACTTCATACATAAATCACTCATAAAATCATCTCATTTCACCATCATCCTTCATCGTAATCACATATCCATTATTTTTATTTTTTCATCAACTTCATACATAAATCACTCATAAAATCATCTCATTTCACCACCATCCTTCATCGTAATCACAAATCCATTATTTTTATATTTTTTGTTAAACTATCATCCTTTCCTTATTTCATCTAATTAGATGGTTACATAATATTTGACAATATTTTGCACTAAAGAGGACAGGTGAGAGTTAAAAATGCATTTTTATAAAACTCAGCGCCGGGTTTAAACCGACATCCTGCGCTCTCAAGTACAGGACCTCTTTAGGACCTTTATAAATATTATGCTATCCAGCACTTTATCAAATAATTAAAAACTTTTTCAAAAATTTTCAATATTGTCAAAGATTTGTGTCATTTATCTTTTCAGGCGATTTGCCGCTATTAAAAAACAATCATCAAATATAAGTCAAATAACTTTACAACTCAATTTATACAATTATATAAATAATACGCACACAAATCATGTGCTTTAATTTTACACTTTTACATTTCCATTATTTTTATTTTCATCAACTTCATACATAAATCACTCATAAAATCATCTCATTTCACCATCATCCTTCATCGTAATCACATATCCATTATTTTTATTTTTTCATCAACTTCATACATAAATTCATTCACTCATAAAATCATCTCATTTCACCACCATCCTTCATCGTAATCACAAATCCATTATTTTTATATTTTTTGTTAAACTATCATCCTTTCCTTATTTCATCTAATTAGATGGTTACATAATATTTGACAATATTTTGCACTAAAGAGGACAGGTGAGAGTTAAAAATGCATTTTTATAAAACTCAGCGCCGGGTTTAAACCGACATCCTGCGCTCTCAAGTACAGGACCTCTTTAGGACCTTTATAAATATTATGCTATCCAGCACTTTATCAAATAATTAAAAACTTTTTCAAAAATTTTCAATATTGTCAAAGATTTGTGTCATTTATCTTTTCAGGCGATTTGCCGCTATTAAAAAACAATCATCAAATATAAGTCAAATAACTTTACAACTCAATTTATACAATTATATAAATAATACGCACACAAATCATGTGCTTTAATTTTACACTTTTACATTTCCATTATTTTTATTTTCATCAACTTCATACATAAATCACTCATAAAATCATCTCATTTCACCATCATCCTTCATCGTAATCACATATCCATTATTTTTATTTTTTCATCAACTTCATACATAAATCACTCATAAAATCATCTCATTTCACCACCATCCTTCATCGTAATCACAAATCCATTATTTTTATATTTTTTGTTAAACTATCATCCTTTCCTTATTTCATCTAATTAGATGGTTACATAATATTTGACAATATTTTGCACTAAAGAGGACAGGTGAGAGTTAAAAATGCATTTTTATAAAACTCAGCGCCGGGTTTAAACCGACATCCTGCGCTCTCAAGTACAGGACCTCTTTAGGACCTTTATAAATATTATGCTATCCAGCACTTTATCAAATAATTAAAAACTTTTTCAAAAATTTTCAATTTTGTCAAAGATTGTGTCATTTATCTTTTCAGGCGATTTGCCGCTATTCATCAGATATAAGTCTAATGCTATATACTATATATATATATATATATATATATATTATTGTTTCTTTTTTAAATCATTTATTCACTACTTTAATGAAAGTTTGACCATATTGCTTGAAGCACAGATAGGTAGGTGAGAGTGAAAGCTTTCATAAAACACAGGCCTGTGTTTAAACCAGCGTGCATTACCTCAAGCGATGCAACTATCTGTGCTTTCGGTATTAATTTTTCTTTGAACATTCTGGCTATATATTTTATTTGCAAAAAATTTCAATCCTTAAAATATTAAAAAGAAACCAAATGTCAGTACTGTCAAACTTTTATATATATGTTAAACTAAAGGTGTTTACCTATTTTAACATAAAAATCATCTAATTAACGGTATTTAAGCAATACATTTTACTATTTTACTATATATATATATATATATATATATAAATAATTATACGTACATGTACCTACCGTTAATATATAATACATGATTTTAATAAAAATTTATTTAAAATAAAAATACTATTAATAAGGCCGATTAAAAGTAATTTATTTAATTAGCTTAGAGCACTAAGTACATTGATAATGAACTAAAAAGAATCATTGAAAACGTGATTCGTAACGTATTTCAACGAATTATGTTGAAGTTATTTACAACAAATGGCTAAAACTAAAAATCTCACAATATTAAAATGTTTCTTTCAAATGATAATAATTAAATAATACAAAAAAACATTTTTCGTAGATTCCAGATTTACGAATTCGCGTCCAGCGAGTATATCATTAATGCCCATTAATCATTATCATTAATTATCTACTCTAGCCCTTGAATAGTATATTTATATGTAGAATTTATTATATTTTATATTATATTGTGTTTTATATTATATTCTGGTGATTGTTCCCAACCCCCAACCCCCAATCCCTCCTACTTCCTGGTCCCGGCCTCGCTCCCGAAAGGGTATCCTATTTTTTTAAGTTTGAAGGAAAGTATTATTGGCTTTGTGTTTTCATTGTTTTTTTGTTTATTGTAATTACTATGTAAGCTGTTGTTTCCTGAAATAAATAAATAAATAAATGCCTACTAAGATTAATTTGAAGGACAAACGGGTCCAACGCAGTGACCCTCGGAATGAAATCGTTTCATAAAAGGACATTGCATTTTAATAGTATTCAAGTTCCCGAAGGGCTTAATAATCTCTTTGTAAGACTCTTCAATAATTGAATATATGTGCTGATTAGTCTTGTGTCAGAAATAAGTTCATCCGAGACTAAAATGGATGGCTAATCAATTTAGTTTTCCCGGTAACGCTAATCACATCACATTTTGATGCATTTGTTATGCCGCGTCGAAAACATTCGATAAATCCATGTAGTTACCGCCCACGGGAATCTCCCTATCGTCATAGCACAATAAAACATCAAATTTTTCGAATTACTTAAGTATATTAACAATTTTGAGGTTATTACGGTGGTTTTTTTTACGGAAAACGGGCCTTCATGCTCCTCAAATAATGCTCTACATTCTCCGACACCAAGTTATTTTAATGAATCTATTAATTGCTTAAATTCACAATGAATAAGTGTTTAGTAATGATCTATTGTGTAATTAGCTGTTCTAAATTCGTGTAAGTAGATATATAGATATAAAATGGTTTTGTTATTAAGTTTAATACTTTTTGTTAGTAGAAACCTATTTTTAGTTGTACATAGTTCTTTATCGATCGATCAAATGTATTTTTTTGTCGTATGTACTGTGTAAATTAAAAAAAAAACAGATCAAATTCGGCTAAAATTAAAAACAAACAAACCTCGTCGATGCGCGGGTGTTCGTGCGCGCAGTGCCTGCCGCCGTCGTGATGGAAGTCCGCGCTGACAGATAACCTCAAAAGCGACAACAGAGCCGAGCACATCGCGGCCGTCGCCACGAATCCTCCGCGCGAATCGCTGGCCGCCATTTTCGCCATTATCGCAGTGCGCACTCAAACAAACGGGAAGAATAAAATTCAGGCGGCCATCGCGACTGGCGACCGGCGGAACTCGATTGTCGTCGGAAACATTCCGCGCGACGCAAAATGGCCGCCGGCCGCTCAAAACAAACGTTTGTTTAATGCATTTCGTCGCGGACGCGATAACAGCGACTATTATTTGATTTAGCTTTCGATTTCAATGTTTGAACACAACACGACGGCGCGCCGACCAGCTGGGAATGACAGTTCGCGACTGTCACTGGCAGAGGCGGTGTTGCCACACTGCCGACGGCGCGACGGCTGCAGTGGCGGGAGGCCGCGACACGATAATCGTACCAATGTCGTACGATATTGCATTATTCGACTGTTTAGCGTCGTAAAGTTAAACGCAATAATTCTCGGTAATACTTCTAGGTAACGAAGTCCATAATTTACAATAATATGACTACGCCGATGTATGACTACTTTTATGTCAATAAATTAGTAGCAAATAAATTTTTGCATATGTCAATAAATTAGTAGCTAACACGTGTATTATAATTTAAACCTTATTACTTTATTTGACACATATCACATACATTTTACAATATATGCATAACCTTATGTATTTATTGAATAGAAAATTATAGTTGATATTATTAAAAAACTCTATATTTTTAAAATTGAAACAGATACATATTATTAAATTCTCAACGATAACAGAAAGGTATATCGTCTGAGGAAAGATTTAAGTATAACGCCTAGTTAGATGGACACAATAAATTATATGTGACTACTATAATTTTGTTAAAAAAATGAACATTTCATTAAAAACATATATATTAAATTGTAAATGATTCAAGCGTAAATATACGTAATTTCTCTTTATTCCAAAGCTGTATTCTTGTCGGAACACTTTATGGAATATTCTAATTATAATATAATTGGACTATAAAGATAAATATATAAATACGATATATTCATTTAATAGCAAATATGTCTAATTTGGAATACGTGGTAGCATTAGATATAACTGATTATAAGATATTTATTGTAAGTAGGTACGTTTTTTATAATGAATTTAAAAATAATACAAATGAAGCTTTACCTTGAAAGGTAAATGTTTAATGTGTAGTTTACTCAAAAACAATCACCTCTTCTCGCCATTGCAGGATCGAGATCAGCATTAGACGATCGAAATTGTCGCGAATGAAAATTGGTACAAACTGAGGGGCCTTGGTTGTAAAGTAATGTCCAGGAGTTTACCTTCGGGTTTAAGTAGGTTTTGCCTAAATAAGTTCCGCTTTTGTAGTGTGTAGTGTAAAATACATGTCCTCATTACTTTTTTCCATATTATAATAACCTTGAAAAGTACGAAAAATATACAGGTTGTTTTTAAATTTAGGGCACTCCTTTTAGGTGGTTGATCTATATCGATAACTAAACCAGCCTCACGAAAAAATATAATTGCGAGAAAAAAAATATGCTAAAATAATTATATTAATAAAAACTTTGATTTTTTTCGAAGTGTTTTGCAAGTCGCACGCTTGCGGGCCATTGACCGATCTCGGGGCATGCGCTCAACCACTTTAACCACTTTAAAACGATACTTAATTTTGAAGTTTTTTTTCTCGTAATTGAGAAATATTTTTCCAAAATTTTTTGTTGATTAATGTTGAATGTCGATATAGATCAACATCTCAAAAGGAGTGCCTTAAATTTAAAAACAGCCTGTATATATTATTTGATTTGATTTTTAATATTTAATCGTACCATTAAAAATAACATCGCATGCAACCACAATATTGTTCCGTCACATATGGCAACTCTCACATCTGTCAGTCGATGTTTACCAAGTGCAGCGGTGAGTAATGCAAATATTGATTTGGCCGATAGTGCCTGGGCGCGGCATTTAATCACCTAAATATTTTTTAATCAAATACAGTTAGTACTTAAATATTTACATTATTATTATAAGCTGGTTTGTGAAGGTTTCCAGAACATAACAAGTTGTAGATAGGTTGTCTTGCTACGGTACGCTAGTTGGGTAAGCTAAATCTATATTTAACGTTTGTCAATATTATTGTAACTTCATGCGATAATATTATCAAAATGACAAACACGCGCGTTAAAACAAACGAATTCAACAACAATATTCCGGGTTGGATAGCAAATATATCTACTAGTGAATAGATACCGTTTATAACAAGATTCTTAAAATAAAAACTAGGTTGCCGCAGTCGCAAAGGTGAAATCTATGCTAGCGGTATGTTGGAGCGCAGAAATTAATAATTCTTTTTCTAAGATTTAAAAAAAAATAACATAGGATTTCCCATAGAGAATTAAAATTCCGGCTCCGTCACGACCTGATATTTTTCATGAATATTCGATTAAAAATTTTAAATTCTAAAATAGGCGGTGAAATCATTGAGATTTGACATCACATACATTTCGCTATTAGAGTCGATGCATGGGAGCTAAGTTTCGCTCTATTCCGATAACAGTTCTTGGCTTTCGGTAATTTTCTTTTAATTTTTCCATTTTCTTTACTGTTTGTTTTACCATTGAAGATTGCAAATTAATATCCTTTGAATATCAACATATTTACAAGTTTTTATTTAGCTTGTAATGTTTTATTTAACTTAGTCCGTTTAGGCCAAATCTTGCAGATGAATTAGAACCACTTCCTCTAATCTTACAGAGTTGAAATTTGACATGTCAGTTCAATTTCGATGACAATACATTTTTATGGTAAGCATGACCTGATTCTACACCAAGGAATGGCTCCAAACGAAGGATTCCCTCAACGGTCAACAGCAGAGATACGTCATTTTGTGCGCATTTAAGCACAAAACTTATTTTTAAATATGTTATATTTTTATTTTAAAATAATTTCTTTTTCTAGATCTATTGATAGATACATATTTAATTATTATTTTTGATGTTACGTGTATTTTCTTATTTTCAGTCAACTGTATTTGTTTTTTATTTTATTGGCATTTTAAAAAATGCATTACATTGTAATAAGCATTAAATAGGCTATAACACATCAATTACTTTAGGACCTAAATATGTTTACTCTTATAATTGACCATTAATTTAATTGATACTTGCCCGATAAATGATTTGTTTAGTAATTAAAATTATTATAATTAATGATTATTAGTCCGTAAAGAATATCCTAAGAAGGAGAAAGAAAGCTTGGCTAAATTACGGAAAGTATAATTTACTCGTATGTATGGCGGACTAAAATCGTGTTTTATGTTTGTTAGTATTTTATTTATACTTATTTTTTGTTAAAGGCAGGAATGGAAAGTAGAAAGGTGCCTACTTCAAAATCTATTTCCAGCATGTCTTTGAAGTTTGTAAAAAAACAACTGCTAGCGAAAGTATCAAATTGGTCATATCATTTAACTATCTACGAATGGTCATTCTTTTACAAAAAAAATCTCAAAAAGTGTGGTTATTATTTATATTCCATATAAGAAGAAATATATTATTATATAATATATATATGGAAAGGTCGTGAGGTGCGATTAAATAAAATAAATGTTTAAATGAATCTTTATTTTACCAGCCGCCTAAAAAAGTTATTCTTGCATTTGGTCAATTTGCTTGCACGGCATGCAACTTAACGACCAACTCATGTCGTCCTCTTTCCCATTCGAACGAACGGAACCGAGCGAGACGCAAGATCTCTCGCAGGCTCACTGTGCAAATCGCTCGATTAGTTTCTATTCGATAATATAATCAACGCTTTAATGATGATGATCGCGCCATTTTTGAGTCTGTGTGAAATTTCTGTTATTTTCTTTTAAACCATTAACATAATATCTTATCATAGACAGAAACGTTCTCTGATGATGATTTTATTATAATATATTGATACGATCGTAGAAAAAAATATATATTTAAGTCCACCGTGCGCGAGTGTGGTCTTTACGTTTTATATAATAAATAGGTATTCTGGTCATAAAAAAATATTAAAGTTGATGAATGTTGAAGTATTTAGCACCACAACTTTTAATTTATTTTTAGCTTTGAGCGATTATTTATAGTAAAAAAGCTATGATTTTGTTATTAATCTGTACTAGGATTTTAGACGAAAAATGTTGATTTTGAGAAATGGCGCTACTTCAACGCTCGCTGTAGGATTTAATATAACTTTAGTCCTCTGTAATGTTTTTCTATGTTTATTTAAAAAAATAAATAAAATCGGAATAGTCCGTCAAAATTATCCGTTTTTTGTTACGGAACGGTATACTCTTGAAAAATTGGATTCCGATAGAGTTATAAGCTACACCCGCGAGGTTCTAAGACAACGGATAGACGGAAATTGGACAAGTTCACGATTGCCAGCCGCAGACAAAACGAAGCTTGTCTCTGCTCGGCGCCATCTTGACTTTGACGACGCTTTCTAAAGCAATTTTAAAACACCGAATTGCCGATCAAAATTATACGCGTTTGTTGGCAAAACGGCGTCCGAGCCGATTTACAATTAGTAGGGCTTCGCCTGTTTCGTGGTGGGCTTATATTATTTAGGCAGAATTTCGCGCCAAAAACGGATTAATATCTATGGAAAATCGCTCATCTACTATAAAATCCATAGTGCAGGCACGAGTCGTTCAATCTTTACAAATCTGGTATCATCTGAAACATCGTAAATTTCTCTTTGATTGTTTTATTTCGTAAATTAAAAAAAAAAATAAAAAAAAGAGTGCTCCTATCGATGTTTTGTTGTTGATCGCCCAAATTTTCACTATTTTGACAAATTTTGTCAAATATTATACTTTTTTTTACATTTTTACATGTTGATAGCTATACACTACATTTATAAATCGTCAAGAAACTATATCAAAATTCATTATGGTATTCGAGAAAAAAAATATTGAAGTTTCTATTCTAATTCGTGTAAAACAGATATTTTTCAATGGCTCCTCCCTCGGATAACTACGTCACTGGGCCACTAGGCCGCGGTCAGTCAAGATCAAGGTTAATGACCTGCCGTGTTGTTCGAAACGCCCTATTAGGGCGGAGCTAAATGATTGCTGTCAGATGTCGCTGGTCGAACAGAGGTCGGTCTAAGAAGAAGGGGTAACTCCTTTCCCCTTCTCTGGGGTTGTAAGAGGGATGCTATTGGTCGACAGATAATATTGGTTTATCGATTTACACTAATTTTATTACAAAAATAATAAATTTGGCGATGGAAATTTTTCGCATTTTGTTACATAATTTCTTACTCTTAATAGGGAACTTAAACACCCCCTAAAGTTTGTGGGATTAGACTTGGGACACCGTGATACTGTTTTTAGTAGGCGGAGAAAAAAAATGAATGCTTGGCAACTCGCAGCCTAAGCTTAAAAGCAGACCTGGAACCAGGAAAAGGGTTAAATCTGACCTATGAAGAGTATTCCACTGGCTAATTGTCCTCGAAAGATGGTCATTAAGGCCAATAGGCATTTTCTTTCGACACAGTCTTATACAAACTATAATAGCTAAACTGAATTCAAAACGCCCTCTACTTAGTGGCTCCCAATTAAGGATTGAAATTAATTCGTAGGGACTAGCCATGCCTGTTTGCTTTCCTCTGAACCGCTTCCAGATCGTCCTTAAGACACTGGGTTTGAGGATCCCATGCTGATGAGCAGCATTCGAGGGTAGGACGAACCGACGTTTTGTTGGGGAACCCAACATGCGGTCCCAATGGAGATCAGATGACGGGTTAATTCCAAGATGCTTCAACATTTTGGTCATCCCTTACCGCAAGGGTTGCACATATCAAAAATTGATTTAAACAAAAGTTGTAGAGAAATTATAGACCTTCAATTTAACATTTTTGAACTGATTTGATTGTGTGCTTATTAAGGTAGGTGTGATTTTTTAATTTAAAAAAAAACAATTTTTCCTTCCTCCAGGACCAATGGTTAGTGCTATCAAAAAAGTTTACTGAGATAAGTTTTAGACTCTTATCTAAGGAATAATATAAAATTTAAATGAATTCAATATCTCATATACTAAGAAAGTTATAGCAAAATTTCACTTTTTCGAAAAACCCTCCCCATTCCTGCTCCCCTGATCCGATTTTGCCAATTAACGAACTTGACCGAGATTTTGTGCCCTTGAGTTTTATGTATGAATTCGAAAGTGATTGGTGTGAAATGACGGCAGTTATAGTGTCCACAAGAAAGTGATATAGGGTGGTTTTGGGTTCTAGGGGATGTGAAACATGTTGCCCAATGCAGCTAATTGGTCCTGCGATTGATAGTATTATAACTTAAAAAAATATATAAAAACGTATTATGGTTACCGAAAAAAAATGTAATTACCGAAATAATCGGTAAAAATATATCATAAATTTATCATTTCTTACTCATAATAAGTGACGACACCCCCTTTAGGTCTTGCGAAGAAATTTTCATCAAAAAGGTATAGTGAAATTGTACAATTCGAGTACCTATAGTTTTTGCTGAATGATTTTATTGGATTTAATTCCTTAAAATGCTGACAGCATGACAAATTATTGTCACTATAACAGGTTACAGATAGACTATAATGGAGCTATAATCGTTGGCAATTAATTAATCACAGTCAAAGCGAAGGTTCACTGCACTCACACGTGTAAAACTTCACTTTCTGTCACTATTAGATAATAACACTCACGCGCACAGTTTAACTTAAAAACAATAAAAACCTAATCCGGCGCTGAGCGACCGGTTTGTGAAAACGTCTTATAACGGTCACGGTGAAAAGATAGCCGATAATAGCGGCTGCCCAACAGTATAGAGGCGGTCCAATATAACTTCATCGTCCGGATGCCAAAGAAATACCATGATTTTTGAAGTTATACTAGTTTTGAAGATTAATTGAGAGTAATTTTTACGTTTGTCGAGTTGTAGAGTCCAATTGCTTTTTTACGAAATATGTTTGTCGCGTTGTGTAGAGTCCCTTCCGCAATTTGAAGCTATATATACGAACTTAATAATGATAATGTATAGGTGTATAGTATAATAATGAAGTGCATTTTTTTAGTAAATCACTACGCGCCACAGAAGTTAAACTTATTTACGCAAAAGGTAGGAAACAGGTTTTTAATTATGTTCCAAAAAAATGCAATGAGTCTTAAGCCTCATCAAACCACTGATTTACAGATATACAATCAATTAGAACTGATGAATTATGAATATTTAGTGTGATGCTAATTCATCCAGCAGGTATTTTGAGGGTAAACATCATTCAGCACGCCAACCTAATCCTGAAATCTTCAATCCAGGTCGTCGTGGGAAATTATTAATTGATTACTATCAGATATTCGACGGTGTCCAAAAAGATATTATTTTAAAAAGAAAATACTATTAAAGTTTATTCGGAACTATTAAAGTTGGAACCAATATTGCCATGCAGATATCCAAATATTAAAGATCGTCCGAACATAACGGAAAATCTAGCAAGGCCCATTTAAAAGTAAAATCAATCGATTTTACTGTTTTACTGTTTGTTATCGTAATTAATGATAAATTTATTATGATTTGATTGTAGTAAAGTAAAACAAAAATTTCTTTTGTCGAATGTTACTCGAAGTTAGAAGCGCTTAAAATTATTTAAAATAAAATATATAAATGCAGCGAGCGCGATTGAACGTTTAAGCGTGACAGTGTAATGTACCAAAATTTTTTCAACAACATATATTTTGGTGATGTTGTTTACCGTAAAATAAGAAAATTTAAATGCAACGATTGTAATAAAATAACTTCAAAGAGAGCACATTTACAGCCGCATACAGTTCATCTAAGAATAAGAAAATTTAAATGTAATGAGTGTGATCAAACATGTTCCAATAAATCGAATTTAAAAAAAACATATCGAAAATAAGAAAATGCAACGATTGCGATATAATAACTTCACAGAAAGCAGAATTACGAAAGCATATCGAAGTACTTCATTTGAAAATAAAAAAATTAAATGCAAAATAAGAAAATTAAAAAAACAATTCCGCGTAAATTTATCTGACAGATACATATCGATGCAGGTCATCGAAATGTGAAAAATAAAATGCGCCTGGCGCATTTACACACGTTCATCACAAAACTGCAGTATTTGGCACTAGTTAAAATAGTCTCTTTTTGTGTACTTATAACTCCTTGAACTGGTATATTGTGGCCTGTATTGTATTGTTTGACTATTTTGCCAACAGTTGCATGAAAAATAATGACATGTTCTAATAGTGACAACTAGAAAACATTTTTGAACATCTATGATGCAACGAAGTGTTACTTGTGGATAAAAATGAATTAAAGTAGGAACCCTACTAAGGAACCAACAGTTGCTGAGAAATCTGATAATTTAAGGAAATAAATTCCTACTCAAAGTCAGAACACATTAAAAGTGTCACGCGGTCACGTCTAGTGAACCGGCACTGAGCTATAATCGATAAAAATAAAATTTTATATTGATATCATAATTTAAAATACAAACAGATTTTAGAATGCGAATTTAACGATTAATATTTAGAAAATGTACAAAAAAGTCTAAGGTCAAATTAATTAAATGTACTTAAAATAAAGTAACCATCTTCAACATAAACCTTACACTCTAAAACTAAAAAAATTCCAGAAATTTTTGGTAATTATTAAAAAGTAAAATAAAAATTAAAGGTTCTTACCGTAAACATGACATATACTCTGTAGATGGTTTTCAAAACGAAAATTGAATCTAATAATCGAATAAAACATTTATTTTTGTCCGATAAATGTTTTATTTTATTACTCATATTTATATTGTTTCCACGCATCAAATTGTCATGGAAACTAAATCTATGTAAGATATATAAAGATAATACACTATGTACGAAATATATTTACTATATTTACACCCCCTTAAGCCTTCCGGAATAGTTTTAAAACACCCTGTTTATCCGTATATTGACTAATATTTAATTTGTTCGATTCATACTTATATGTCATAATTTTATGACTTGATGATCCCTTATATTTATTCATCAATATTAAATGTAATTATCTTGAAATAGGTGACCGAGACCGCGTCGATCAGCTGTCGTACTTATTAGAAGAATCGTGTAATATTATCTCGTACATTCAAAATTTTTATGACGTCTATAACGAGACTATTTATATTATGAAATTTAAACAGTGAAACTAAACCGGTGGCGCAGTGAGTAGGCATTCATACCTCGTTACCCTCGTGCATCTGCCCTGTGCTTTCGCCGCTCTGTGGTTACTTTGAACGGCCTTATATCGTGAAGAAAACCATTTGCCGGTTTCAATTTTAAGTTGTCATACACTTTTTCATAACGATTGATGTATTTTTTAATTGGTTGCCTTTGTTTTGTTTCAGACTTGAACAAAATAATCAAACAAAAAAAAAAACAATTTTTAGAAGTGGAGTGTGAAACTAGGAAAGTAGATTTGAAGTTAAATAAACTTGAGTATCGCACGAAATTAAAAGAATTTTTAGATTCGAAACGATAATGTTGACTTGTAAGTACATAGTTTGAATAAATAGATATATTTTTTAAAATTTGTTTTATTTTCAATACAAAAGGTGGTTTTAATCAATTTTTAAGGCTACTATGACAACATATTCTGACAACACAATCTATACAATAGGAAGTTATATAATAGGAAATTTCCTAAAATTAAATATTAAAATCATAATATTTCAGAGGCCTATTCTAACATGCGTACAATCTATTTCAGCCAATATTTTTGGAAATTAAGCAATTTCATAGAATTCTCTGATTACTGTGTCGAGAGGTTTAAATCTAACATAATGTCTTCTTAAATTAGCAATGGCTTGACTGACAGTCCACACAATTCTACAAGCTGAAGATACAGCTAAACCACTAAAATCTGATGCTGCAATCAACATTGATCCAAGGGCATAAAATCGCCAAGTCAACAGAAGGCGTTGCAAAGGAGGAATAGCAAAATTTCTGAAAATATGCCGCAGGCACGAGTCGTTGCACGCCGAAGTCGCAGTTATTAATAATAACATTTATTGGTACACATTTTTCCATTACAAAATAGAATACCAAAGCATTATATATTTAAAAATAAACCCGATGAAAAAAAAACAAAATTAATTATGCCAAATAATTGATTGAATTATTAACACATTAATCAACAACCTAATCCGACTACAGGCATCTCCAATTTAACATATATGTTTAGTACAGGCAATGTCTAGTTAGGTATGGTTATGTTATTATTCATCATCTAAGAAATATATATAAACAAAAATAAATAAAACAAACATTTAAAATCACTGTCACTAGAACGGATCCTCCTATAAGAAGTTTTAAACTTATATTTTAGTAACATTTTAATTTACATACGATTAGGTAACATGTGGCAACACTGTGGCCAATTTCGGATCACACGGTGAAATATTTTATCATTTATGTATGGGGCTTCAAGAAAAACATCATTGAAGGAATATAATTTTATGTTAACTTTTCAACCATATCTAATAGGGATAACCCCGGTATATCTAAACATTCATTTCAAATTATTACTTATAAGTACCTATAGTAAAACATATTATAAGTAATGAATAAAATAATATAATTTAAAACAGTAGTTAGAAAGTATAAATTGGGTAAATTATCCCGCTATAAGAAATTAAAACAAACCCTTTTCATCAAAATTAAAAAAAAGAATTTACTTTATACTATAAGAAATGATGAAACATGGAACAAAAAAAAAGTGAAAATAGACGAAAAACATTATAACGTTGTAAAGCATTGACGTCAGCTTTCCGTCTTCGTTTAAAACCTCTTAAAATCAAACATTCATTAAGAAAATAAAAAACTAAATTAAAATAAAAAAAATATTTACTTTAAATTAATGATAAACTAATGGATTTAAGTAATGCAACTAAGGTAGAAAATTAATTGATTTTTAACATTCGTAAAACGCGCGAACCACACATTGCCGCATTATAAAAATATTATTTTTGGCGATGAACACCATCAAAGTGTCTTTTTAAGGTTCCTTTTTGAGTTCACATATAATCACACTCGCTGCATTTATATTTTTTTATTTTGCGATGAACACCATCAATGTGTGTTTTTAAGGTTCCTTTTGTTAAATACATATTATCACACTCGATGCATTCATATTTTTTTATTTTGCGATGAACACCATCAATGTGTGTTTTTAAGGTTCCTTTTGTTAAATACATATTATCACACTCGATGCATTCATATTTTTTTATTTTGCGATGGACACCATCAATGTGTCTTTTTAAGGTTCCTTTTTGAGTACACATATAATCACACTCGCTGCATTTATATCTTTTTATTTTGCGATGGACACCATCTATGTGTGTTTTTAAGTTTCCTTTTTGAGTACACATATAATTACACTCGCTGCATATATATTTTTTTATTTTGCGGTGGACACCATCAATGTGTTTTCTTATGCTTCCTTTTTCAGTACACATATAATTACACTCGCTGCATTTATATCTTTTTATTTTGTGATGGACACCATCAATGTGTGTTTTTAAGGTTCCTTTTTGAGTACACATATAATCACACTCGCTGCATTTATATTTTTTTATTTTGCGATGAACACCATCAATGTGTGTTTTTAAGTCTCCTTTTTGAGTAAACATATAATCACACTCGCTGCATTTATTTCTTTTTATTTTGCGATGGACACCATCAATGTGTGTTTTTAGGGTTCCTTTTTGAGTACACATATAATCACACTCGCTGCATTTATTTCTTTTTATTTTGCGATGGACACCATCAATGTGTGTTTTTAAGGTTCCTTTTTGAGTACACATATAATCACACTCGCTGCATTTATATTGTTTTCTTTTGCGATGAACACCATCAATATGTGTTTTTAAATCATTTTTAAGAAAACACATATAATCACACTCGCTGCATTTATATCTTTTTATTTTGCGATGGACACCATCAATGTGTCTTTTTAAGGTTCCTTTTTGAGTACACATATAATCACACTCGCTGCATTTATATTTTTTTATTTTGCGATGGACACCATCAATGTGTGTTTTTAAGTCTCCTTTTTGAGTAAACATATAATCACACTCGCTGCATTTATTTCTTTTTATTTTGCGATGGACACCATCAATGTGTGTTTTTAGGGTTCCTTTTTGAGTACACATATAATCACACTCGCTGCATTTATTTCTTTTTATTTTGCGATGGACACCATCAATGTGTGTTTTTAAGGTTCCTTTTTGAGTACACATATAATCACACTCGCTGCATGCATATCTTTTTATTTTGCGATGGACACCATCAATGTGTCTTTTCAAGGTTATTTTTCTCATAAATATATTATCACACTCGCTGCATTTGTTTCCTTTTACACTGCTATGAACGTCTTTGATGTGATTGATTAATAGATATTTAAATGCAAACGACTTACAGCATTCGTTACATTTTAACTGTCCAAATATTTTATTTTTATTTGGTGTTTCTACGTTCAAACATAACCTACATAAAAAAATAAAAAAGTCTTTGCACACGGATCTATCGCATTGAACATTAATGGACGCGGTGCTATCTAGAGGACTCCCGCACTTCGTACACGAAAAATCTAAAGCGCTTACATTTATTTTTGGAATTTTCTTTGTAATTTCTTCGTATTTTACGACATTCGCCAAATTGTAAATATCAGGCTCTTTCTTGATAAATTGAACTTCTCCTATTTCAATTTCCCGCTGTTGATTTATGTTCATTTCTTGGTTTTCATTTCTAGAATTTTCTTCATTTTGCAGATTAACAGAACTAAATAATTCCCAACTGGAATGGTGCATTTTAAAACTAATAAAGCTTACTTTGCAATAAATATAATGGTTGCGTATTGTTTGACAGCGCTGTCATTGTGTTGTTATTTAGGTTAAATATTAAAATGTCAAAATGTCAAAGATACAGATTTGAGTCACTTTTAAGGCCACAATTCGAATTTTGAAAAACATAATTCTCACTGTCAATGTTATTTATAGCGAAATTCATTCGTAGTACTTTTTATTTGATAGGAAATTTATTTATCTTAGGGTTTAAAATGAAAAATATCTCTGATTGCTAATAATATGATTTATTTTTCAACTCAAATGTCCAAGTAACAATTTTTTCAAATAAATCGTACTATTTACTATTGGAAATGAGGACATTATTATTTACAAATAATGATTAGTGTCCTATTATAGTGATAAGTGAGACTTAAATTGGTATGAAATAAAAAAAAATGGTTTAAAATCACTAAAATAATAAGTAGGCATTTTGTTTAATAAAATGCAGAAGAATTTTGGAAACTCAAACAATAAAAAAATATGTTTTTTTACTTGATAAAAGTAAATAAATATTCTCAGCTTTACGAAATCAAATATATTGTCCTGACCCATCTCAGTCAACAGATATTTGGACTCTATAGATGCTTTATGAGTGTTTGACTCGTCTGTTTATTTCAAAACAAGTTAAATGACAAAATGGGGTAAAATGATTTAAAAATACAGTTTTGATCAGTTTTTCAGATCAGTGGTATAACACACTAAATGAAACGATGGCTGGTTTAGAAGTTAGTTTGTTTAAATACCGACTAAATACATTGATTCGCAGAAATATGAACTATTCAAATCTTCTAATTGAATTTATAGGAGTTTTTTTCTAGATTCATTCTAGAAAAAAAACACAAAATACCTTGAATGCTTTTAAATGTAAGTATATTTTCTGTGACATGACGTATCATATTATAGATCTATATTTCATCTAAAATATTTCATTTCATTCAGTTATTTTTTTTAGATGTATATTTCATATATACTTTTAGAAACAAAAAACATTAAATAACAATTAATTATTTTAGTTATTTAACTAAATGCTTTTTTTATAATTCTTCATATCAGCTAAAACACCTTAAGTTATTATAAATGTTTTGAGCAGGTAATATAGACCCTATTATATATGATGGCGCAATATAGACCCTCAAAGCTGGGCAGGTAATGTAGCAAAAAGTAGACGCAGTGATGGCTTATCTTATATGACAAACAACAAAAAAATAATGCCTGCAAAGGCGTCTAAACCAGCAAAGTGTGATAAATGCCAATTTAAATGCACTGAGATTTTTTCCCTTGATGAACGTATCCAATAATGTAGATATTACTGGAGGCTTGATTTTAAAAGTAAGAAAAATGTCTTATTATCTAATGAACTCGTTCAAGGGCCTAAACGATTTCTTGTTAGATCTCAAAGAAAACCAAGATTGTATGCCAAGTAATGTTTTTTTCCTAAAGACGATTTATTGATACCAGTTTGATGTGTAAAACTCTTTGCATATCTGCAGATGTAATAAGAAGAAAACTGAACTTGGATTATATGTCGAAAATGACAACAGAGGTCATAAAGAGTCTCCAAATAAAACAAACTCACATATTATCGCACAGGTAAAATGACACATTGAGAGCTTTCCGTGTATGGAAGGGCACTACATCAGAAAATCTTCGAAACGTAAATATCTAGATAGCTCAGTCAGTATTAAAAAAATGTTTGCCTTATATCTGGAAATCTGTAAAGATAATATGAATATAGAAAAGCCGGTTTCAGAAATAATATACAGAAGAATATTTTCTAATAAATATAATTTAAGATTCTTCGTTCCTAAGAAGGATCAGTGCCTAATCTGTACTAATTATGAGAAAGCTAGTTCTAGTGCCAAGAAAGATTTAGAATTAGCATACATTGAGCACATAAAAAGAAAATTAATATCCACCAAAGAGAAGTGCGAACCAAGAAAATAATGTTATCTCTGTAACTTTTGACCTACAGGCAGTTTTACAGATACCAAGTCGTAAAGTTGGCCTTCTGTATTACGTTCGGAAATTATGTGTTTATAACCTCACTCTGTACGAAAGTCCTTTACCTAACTTTACCTAACCTACTGTTTTCCATGGTCCGAAATGAATGGAAAGCGTGATAGCTCGGAAAAAGGATCTATCCTGTACTATTACCTCAGCAAACAACATTACGGAAGTAAGCCTGTTCTCCGATACATTGATCATCTTCATTTAATAGAGCAAAAGTTTCTCGACTCTGGACCTACCTACATGGAGGTAGATTCGATGCATAGTACTATAGAATCTGCGAAGGAAAATTCTTCCATTTATGCAATGCACGAATGGATATCTGTTTTTGAGAGAGCTAGATCCCAAAAAACACGCAAAATAAACAAGAAGAAAGTTACTGTCGGACCGTACAAAGTGAAAGAGTTCAAGTATGACGAATATTTCGACCTAAAACACCTTGCTGAATTGGTATTAACAAACCGAACAAAAGATCACCAAGGTAGTATTGTTAAGAAAATAAAAAAATAAAGAAAGAAATAAAGAAATTAAGATATTTAAAAGGAGAACCTGAGAATATGTAATTTAATTACGACATGTCACAAAAATTTAACTACATCAATATTGCAGCCATTTCGAATACTCCTCGAGCCTACTCTACTAGAATCAATTAGGCTTCCCGAATTTCTCCTGCTCCACAAACAATGACTAATCTAATAAATATACTTCCCGGACAATTAAGGTAATTGTAGAAAAAACCGCTGCCGATAAGTCAGACAAAAAACAAGATTTACTAAAATTATGCCAGAAATGTGTTATTCCAGAAGATCAGGTGATGGGTGGTTCAGAGATCAGGTGATGGGTGGTTCAGAGATCTTAATGCCTCTGCCACTGAAAAAGATCGAGGGCCACAACCAGCTTGGGATGAATCGTCAGACGAAGATTATTATAATTAAATGTTATATTATTGCCTTGATTATATTTATGTTTGAAATAATTTTATTATTTGATAACTTTACTTTACTTTACTGGGTTGTTGTAGCTGTAAAGAAAAACATAACAAAAGATTATTAAATTTTCTTGATAAACTACATTCCTAATGTTTTTAATTTGTTACCTCAATATGAGTTTTCAATTCTCAAACTTCTAAATTGATTTTTCTCAAAGTGTCATATCTGCATTTAACTCGTTTTTAAAGTAAAAAGACGATTTATACTACTCGTACTCGTATTACATAGCTAAAAATACATAAAAAAAAATATATACGAGTATATATTTTAAATTGTAAATAGATGTTTTATAATTATGCTTAAATATATTATTTTAGAATTAGTATGAAAAATAACTGCCACATAACATTTCTTCCTTTCAATTATAGGTTTCCTTTCAATCAGATTTTTTAAATTAAATATGTTTTGATGCGTTGCGTAATGTTGGGAACCTCTTTCATCGACGTACTTATTGCTAATTGTATCAATAAAATGTTCCACACATTCTCCATGATTGTATTTTTATAAATGTCATTTGAAACAAGAACTAAATAAGAATTATAATCTTATAAAACTAATCATTAATTTCTTGTTGCTTAATCTTCTTAAATTCAGTTACTGTCGTGACCTTATAGCTTACAAACACCATTTTTCTGTATTTGTATATTGGCGGTAGGAAATTATCCGTTTGCCATCTTCAAAGTTTATACTGATATTAACGATTGTAACTCGGGAAAATAAATATAAGACATTTAGAATAGAAATAAAAACCTCTTCGATAACTGTTATAAAGATTAAAAAAAAAAGGTAGTTGTAGATAAATAAAAATACGGAATTAAAATAAAATTAGGTCTATCAAAACTATCAAAATAAAATTAGTAAAATTATCAAAATTAAAACGAAACATTATGGGGGCAAAATTGAGCCAATAGAAACCACCGGCCGTTGGACGGTAAACGGCGGGGGTAGGAAACAAAGGAAGGGGTGAGCGAGGAGAATGGGAAGTGAGATGGGTCATGGGATTTTTATGGAGGAAGTAAAAGATTGGGTGTTCGGGTCGAGGATAGAAAAAAAGAAAGAATTTACCAGGACACTACCGAAATGGAATCTGGTGAGCGTAAAAATTCTTAGGCCACTTGGAAGGCATGAAGTTTCTTGGCGACGATGGATTTGTCGACAGGCCACGTCGATCTTACGGAGAAATTGGGATAGAAATATTTTTAATGAGTTTGGTTAATTAATGGATGACATTACTTTACCGTTTTTTATGCATGATCGATACATTTCTTGGAACACTTGAACTGGTTATCTGGTGGAGAATAATTTTCTTGAGACCGCACAAAGGCCGTATCTATCTTAAAGCTAAGTTCGCTACTTGAAAATGCTTTAACCCACAGGAGATGGTATTAGAAAACTAAAGTAATAATTTGCCGAAGGCACTGTGAATTTGCAGCCTATATTTTTGCCAATCTATTTTTATGCCAAAGTGTAAGTACTTAGTTTCAACTCACAATCCTTAAGGGGCCTCTTCCCGAAGACCTTTTCTATGTCTTCGGTGCGATCACCGTTTTATCTCATCTGACGGCATGAAAAGGGGAAACCAAAGATCTTTTAAAACTTATAGAACGACTATGGATGCGTGTCTCGGCCAGTGTTGCCATGTGCACCGTAGCTAATTACGGGAAATGCGCTCTACTTTGCACAAATCTATACTCTACCATCGAAGCATGACAACTGATGACAACATTTATTTCTACATGCGGTGACAGTTATTACGTTAGAGCAGCGGTTTCCAATGTTGACTGGGCTCCGACCCATCTAACAAAATTTTCCAATCTTGGGACCCACCTTTTAGCTGTCTTAGAGAAAAGCAGAGCTGTCAGTATAGCCATCCCAAAGCGTTTGGAGACGGGGCCAGCGCCACTCACTCCGAGCGCTTGTCTCACATCACATACTTACTGAAGTTTAGCATTTTTTTCAAATAATTATTATTTTCCGTAACTCGAGTTTATTTCAATTTTTAGGAATTATAAATAGCTGAATGAAATATCAAATATATCACTTCCTATTGTTAAAAAATTATGAATACAGTGTCGAAGGCCCACTCAATATTCGCTCGCGACCCTTAGTTTGGGAAGTACTGCGTTAGAGTTTGTAATGCGCGGTTTTCTACGTAGAGCCGCTTTAAGAGGTACGCCCACGCTCACATTTAAGTAAGCCCCGTCGGTTAAGACGTTTAAGTCGGCCCTGTCGTAAACGAGCATTCGCCAGCGCTCCTTCTTAGCTATTGTATTAAATTACGGCTATAAAATGGTCAAATGGTTTTGGAAATGTGTGCAAACTCAACAAGAAATAAAAACTCCACGGGAATACATTCCACAAGTAAGTAGAATATTATTTCAGTATACTTATCTTTATTTCAAAAAACAACTTTTCAGTTGTGTATGAAAGACAGAAATGAGTAACATAAAACAATAAAAGTAAATAGAACAATATAACAATAACAAGATACAAACAACAAATATAGTAATTAAGCCTAGCATACCTACACTTTACACACAGTTATTCAAATACATGCAAATACTTGTAAAAACAAAATAGTACAATATTATTATAAAATTTATAGATAAACAATAATACAACAGTAAATGCAATCAAAATTAAATAAACTTAAATTAAGGTCAAGACTGTACAAAGTTTTTTCAATAAGATATTTTTTCAAAGTAGACTTAAAGCTGTGATATCTTTGTAATGTTTTTATATTATTGGGGAGATTATTAAATAAATCTACCCCCCTATAAACACTTGTATTCTGAAATTGTGTTGTACGAGCTTTAATCGGTTGAACATAATTGTTTTTGTGTCGTGCGAATGAACCCAGGATTATAAAACACAGCCCTCTTTTGGATTATAAAAATTTCTTGAATATATGCTATATATGAATTTATTGAATTTAAAATTCTTCAAAAATAACAATATCTGCATTCCTATGTCAGAGTATTACACGTGGATGGCTTCGTAACATTTTAAACTACAATGTTTTAGCTATGTTATCCCAAATTTGTGTTTTTACCTTTATTCTAAAGGTTCTTGTTTGATATTCCGCGAAGTTTTCACAATTCTTTTCAACAATATTTCTTTAATTTCGTAAACACAGGCATACGCTGCGACATAGAGTTTGTTGTATTTTAACGAACCGTTTGCGTTTGCTAACGGATGGACCATTTTCTTTTAAAAAACACTCGTTCGTAAATAAGGTTTACTCATCCGTTCGATAACTTGACTTTAATGAACGGAAAAAAGGTCTAATATTTTTAAAACCGGCCTTAATTAAGTCATTTAACTTTAAACACGAGTAACATTCTAAATAAGATTTGACATATTGTTTATAAATTCATTTATTTAGTGAACATTTTGTTGTCAGATGATGAAATATAATACTGAAATATTTAGCTAATAATTTACTGACTATATTGCTTTTAACAAACATTTAATATAAATAAATGATTTGTCATATGGTTGGCAATCTATGTATATTATTTTTTTTTTCTCTTATGAATTACTTTAATATTTAGAAATATAATATTGTTATAATTACAAATTAACTAACCCTGTATTGCTTTTAATATACATTTAATAAAAATAAATGTTTTGATATATTGTTGGCAAATATAAAGACTGCTGTCTGTCACAAGTTGATATTAAATGTATTACAAACTTTGACAGATACCTACCTATAAATATATACAAATAGATACCTACCTATATTGTTAAAAAAAAAACGTCTATAGATAACCAACTTTTGTGTAAGAGTTTAATTTAAATAAGAAGAATACTTTTGCAGTTTGCATTAGGTTTGTATGTTTTGCTGTTACCATTTTGTGTTTAAAATATTTTTCCCTATATTTATCATATATCAGCCAGCCCCTATATGATTATTAAATTTTTCTTTCGTAGCTATTTTACATCCATAATCTGGCAGCACTCTAAACACCTGTCAAAATGACGTTTCTGGACAACGCTTTTGAACAAGGCTGTAAACATAGATAAAGGCTGTGAAGTGAAAACCAAAACAACTGATAAATACTGCATGTGGCTGTATTTATTAAGTAAAATATTCCTTTCCTAATATTTAAAAAATAAATATTTCTTTTCTTTGTTTTAATTTGTGTGTTCAAATGTTAAAATGTAAAAAAGACGTTACTATTTGTCAATAATGACGTTTAGGTAGATATTTAGACCAATCTGCCAACATACGATCAACCTGCCCAATTATACTTAAACAACAAATATGGAGGAAAACGAAAATGCAACTTCTATTAAAATAGAACAAATTGATGACCATATCAGCTTTAAACATGAGGAAGCCATTGATTGCAATTCATTCGACTCTCGTTTTGACGGTAAACAAACGCCATCATGCAAGCATATTCTTGAAACCTCATTAAATCCCACTCGTTTTGGTAAAAGATGCGATTGTGTCCAAAAAGAAATGATAAAAACTGAGGATTGTGATTATTTTGAAGAAGAAAATACTAAATTTATTAAATTAGAACCAAATAAGTCGAGTTTCCAACTTTGTGTTAAAGCAGAATCAACTTTTAAATGTTGTCGTCCAACACCACAAACCATGAAAATTCCCACTTTAATATTGAAGAAAACCGATTTAACTTGTGGCAGTTGTAAGTGTACCCTCGATAAAAGTTGTTTCATAAATAAAGGAATTAATAAACAAGATGAATCATATTTAATATGTGTGGATTGTAAAGAAAAACGAAAACATCGTTTAAAATTAAGTGCTTGTTGTACCAAGGAACGGTTTAAATTGAAATATGGTGTAAGTTCAGATAAATCTAAAACTTATATCGATAAGGTACATCAAAAAATAAGAAAATCTAAATGCAGTTATTGCGAATATACAAGTCTACTTAAAGCAACTTTACAAACCCATATCGACGCAGTTCATCGGAAAATTAAACAATTTAAATGCAGTGAGTGCGAATATACGACTGCATATAAGCAACACTTACCGAACCATATTGATATAGTTCATCGGAAATTTAGAAAATTTAAATGCAGTGAGTGCGAATACACGACTGCATATAAACAACTTTTACAGAAGCATATCGACGCAGTTCATCGGAAAATTAAACAATTTAAATGCAGTGAGTGCGACTATACGACTGCATATAAGCAACAATTACAGAACCATATCGATATAGTTCATCGGAAAATTATAAAATTTAAATGCAGTGAGTGCAATCACACATTCTCACGTAAAGAAAATTTACAGACACATATCGACGTATTTCATCGGAAAATTAGAAAATTTAAATGCAGTGAGTGCGAATACACGACTGCATATAAACAACTATTACAGAATCATATCGACATAGTTCATCGGAAAATTATAAAATTTAAATGCAGTGAGTGCAATCACACATGCTCACGTAAAGCACATTTACAGACCCATATCGACGTAGTTCATCGGAAAATTAGAAAATTTAAATGCGGTGAGTGCAATCACAGGTGCTCACTTAAAGCAAATTTACAGACCCATATCAACGTAGTTCATCGGAAAATTAAGAAATTTAAATGCAGTAAGTGCAATCACAGGTGCTCACTTAAAGCAAATTTACAGACCCATATCAACGTAGTTCATCGGAAAATTAAGAAAATTAAATGCAGTGAATGTGAATACACGACTGCATATAAGCAACTTTTACAGAAACATATCGATATAGTTCATAATAAAATTATAAAATGATTAATATTTAAATGCACTGAGTGCAGTGTCACAAATTCACCGAAGTCAGATTTACAGACCCATATCTATGCAGTTCATAAAAAATTAAGAAAATTTTAAATACAGCGAATAAGAAAACACGAATGCATTTATAAACCGAGTTCAGAACCATATCGATATAATTCATGGAAAAAATAGAAAATTTAAATGTAGTGAGTGCGAACCGAATTCTTCACCTAAAGTATATTTACAAAACCATATCTTATTTCATAATAAAACATTCAAATGCAATCTAAGCAACTGTTACAGTATCATTATAGATACAGCCCATCGTATAGTTAGGTATATATTTTAAATAATGCTAGTGCGATACTAGTAGATACAAAAAGTTAAAGGACCAATGCAATGCTGGTAATTATGAAATATTTCAAAGCATCATGATATAATTAAAGTTCAGTTAAATCAAAGTCAAAAAGTTAATAACTTTGTCTTTATTCTCTATGTATAAGTTATTTATAAGTATCATATCAGCTGTATTATAAATGAATTTTATTATAAGTAATGTTGATTATATTTTTTGCATAAATGTATTATTGATGTTACATTTGGGCTGCGTCTAGCGTAGGGTAGGATTAATAATTGAAAACTTTGTTATCCTATGTTTGATTTCTTTGAGTTAGGTCACCAAAAATTATGTTAGGGTGAGCATTTGACCTTAACTTCTAACATTTATGAAAAATTGAACAGTTAAAACGTATTTATTTAACCTAAAACTGGCAGAATTTAATGCACAGAACTTTAGTTGTTTTTTTTTTTAGTTTTTAGGTTGTAGGCTTAATTTGAAACGGTTCTTTTTGTAAAATAAATTATGTTTTATTTTATTAATTTTTAAAACATATCTTATTGTTTAGCATCACGTTAGAGGGCAGTAGTCTATATTTATTATGTATTCACAAAAGCGCTGCGTCTGAACCGCTATTCACGATCCGATAACCAAATAGGCCACAATAGTTTACTTTTACTATACGATTCAGAAAGCAGTTTTTTCCGGAATTAGTTTTTCACGTGGGACTTGCCAAGATGCGACGATTTATGTATGAAAAATATTTTTTTCAAACTTTTGTTAATAATGATTCATATAGTTTGGTATAGAAAAATCATTTCCCCTCAAACATAAAATAAAAAATAAATCTCCAGCGCCTTTTATAATAAGAAATAATATTTGCCAATTTTTAACAATAATGTTGTGAATTGGGAAAAGGATTTTTATGAAGAAGAATTTTGTAATATTTCCTAGATTTTTCGTTCTAATATTTAAGCTGTTTTTTTGTCATTAGTAGTTTGATTGTTACTTAATTTAGTTTTGAATCTTATTTTATAAATAAATACATAAATTCAATATTTAGTTTTATTTTATTACTAATGTTAGTTATATAAGTTATCAATTTATAAGTTAACTGGTGGATTATTTTACTAATATTTTAGATAAGTATCCTAAAATATTTTGATAAACTCGAAATGGATAAAAAATAGTCAACAGACTTCCCAACAAAAATATATTTCATTTTTGATGATGCATTTCTAAAACATCATCACGATTTCTGAGAAAAAGGAAACCTTTTGTGATAATATTATACGGTTCTTGTAATAGGCACGACAGCCGATCGACGTGGCCAATGGTAGCCGCTTATAAAAAAGATAATTTGCACCAGTGCTTTAATGAGAATAATAAACTTGTGTTTGGATTTTTTTTATATAATTTCTTATAATAGTGAACATAAGCACCCCATTAAGTCTATTTATATTTAGTTATTCTTTATTTGTATAGCATTATTTTATATACAGGTTGCCCCGAAGGCTTAAGGGCGGTGTTGTGTAACCTATTACGACTAAGAAGTGATTTTAAACTAAAATCACCCGTTTTTCAATACGTTATTTTTGATCGTTTTAACCATGGCGTATTTTGATATACTTTCTTAGCAAATATTACTGGAAACCAATTATAAGCCTATTGCCTATTTGTTTCCTATAATTTGTAATTTAATTTTACCTATTTATGTTCAAATTAAATTTTCAATAAAATGATCAACTCTAATCGTCCAGGAATACCTCTATATAGTTGTAGGAATAAAAAAAAATACCACATGCTTTAATATACATTAGATTTGTTACCAATATTTTTTAAGACCGCGTCACCGTTTTAACACATGCGAAGTATTAAAAGGTTAAAAGGTAAATTTGATACAGCCTCCTCCACTGTTTCAAAATAATAATTGCTTTCAACAAAGTATCGACGCCATATTGGGATTAAATAACAAATTGTGTCACAAATCGCGTAATTGCCTGTAATGGTCGCTTTGCTTACAAATCGAATTCGACAAAAGAAACCTTTTTTCGTTAGAATACTTTGCTGACGAAAATTTAATACTATTTATAATTCCCTCGGTCATCCATGGCTTAAGTTTGTTGTGTCTAGTTTTAATTGTTTTATTTGTATTGTTGTAATTGTTTTTTATGTGTGTATTTAGTGTTTCTATAAACTTTACAAATGCTGTGTCCGCGTTTATAAGGCTATAAACGACTGCCCATTCCTCATTTTTTAGACTTATGGTTAATTCTTCATAGTTTATTAATTTTATATCTATAACTTTTGGTTTTGGTTCTCTATTTCTCCCTTGAATGGCCAGAAGGGTGGAGTAATGGTCTGTTTTTGTTGTATTTATAACAGCAGATGTGGTTTGTTATTACTACGAATGTAAATATGATCTATGCATGTTTTTACACCATTAAGTTGTCTCGTCGCTGTATTTATAGTAGTCATCAGCCTGATGATGTTGATTATGTCCGTACGTAGATATTTTCAGGTCTTCTGCGAGTCTGACAAATTCAGTGTTATTTATTTCATTAAATAAATCCTATATATTTTTTTTACTATCATCATGGAAAAAGTTAACAGAAGCTTTATTTGACAAACAATTAGAAAATTATAATAAAATTCAGATAAGTTTAAAGTAAATAATTCTAGTCGTAATAAACATAGACTAAATAAGATTAAATAAATAAGAGTAAAAATATGAATAGGATAATTTGATAATATATATATATTATCAAAAGATCCCAAGACCTGATACACAAAAAAACAGCTAATTGGCCCTGCGTTTTCAAATATGATTTATTTTGACTTCATATCGGATTCAGTGAAAAAAATATACACTTTAGGTGATAATATTAAATCGTTCTTGTCGTAATTTCGTGCGCTTGCGAGGCCACTCCGCTCCGGGTCATTGACCGACCTTGGCCGTGCGCAAGCGGGCACTGAAAGAGCGAAATACAAAAAGGGAGTTTACACGAGCTTCGCATTTTTCATACAATTTCTTACGCGTAATGGGGAACATAACCACCCCCTTAAGCCTCCCGGAATAGTCTTAAAACACCCTGTTTATCCCTATATTTACTAATATTTAATTTGTTCGTCTCATACTTGAATCTCATAGTTTCATGACTTGATAATCCCGTATATTTATGCAATAACAGTAAATGTAGTATCTTGAAATAGGTGACCGCGACCGCGTCGATCAGCTGTCGTACTTATTAGAAGAATCGTGTAATATTATCACGAATATTCAAAATTTTGATGACGTCTATAACGAGACTATTCATTCAACTGAGAGTTCATTTAAACTTTTGATACTAAACTTTTAATTCAAACCGCCGTTGCCGGTATCAAATAAATAATTGTAGTCTATTTATATTATGAAATTTAAACAGTGAAACTAAACCGGTGGCGCAGTGAGTAGGCATTCATACCTCGTTACCCTCGTGCATCTGCCCTGTGCTTTCGCCGCTCTCTGGTTACTTTGAACGGCCTTATATCGTGAAGAAAACCATTTGCCGGTTTCAATTTTAAGTTGTCATACACTTTTTCATAACGATTGATGTATTTTTTAATTGGTTGCCTTTGTTTTGTTTCAGACTTGAACAAAATAATCAAACAAACAAAAAAAAAACAATTTTTAGAAGTGGAGTGTGAAACTAG
Organism: Neomicropteryx cornuta; assembly: GCA_020383195.1. Taxonomy (NCBI): domain Eukaryota; kingdom Metazoa; phylum Arthropoda; class Insecta; order Lepidoptera; family Micropterigidae; genus Neomicropteryx; species Neomicropteryx cornuta. The sequence continues at coordinate 5,294,617 of JAHKQU010000031.1, forward strand.
GAAAATAGATTTGAAGTTGAATAAACTTGAGTATCGCATGAAATTAAAAGAATTTTTAGTTTCGAAACGTTAATGTTGACTTGTAAGTACATAGTTTGAATAAATAGATATATTTTTTAAAATTTGTTTTATTTTCAATACAAAAGTGGTTTTAGTCAATTTTTAAGGCCTCTATAACAACATATTCTGACAACACAATCTATACAATAGGAAGTTATATAATAGGAAATTTCTTAAAATTAAATATTAAAATCATAATATTTCAGAGGCCTATTCTAACATGTGTACAATCTATTTTTGACAATAACTTTGGAAATGAAGCAATTTCATAGAATTCTCTGATTACTGTGTCGAGAGGTTAAAATCTAACATAATGTCTTCTTAAATTAGCAATAGCTTGACTGACAGTCCACACAATTCTACAAGCTGAAGATACAGCTAAACCACTAAAATCTGATGATGCAATCAACATTGATCCAAGGGCATAAAATCGCCAAGTCAACAGAAGGCGTTGCAAAGGAGGAATAGCAAAATTTCTGAAAATATGCCGCAGGCACGAGTCGTTGCACGCCGAAGTCGCAGTTATTAATAATAATATTTATTGGTACACATTTTTCCATTACAAAATAGGATACCAAAGCATTATTTATTAAAAAATAAAACCAATGAAAAAAAAAACAAAACTAATTATGCCAAATAATTGATTGATTAATTAACACATTAATCAACAACCTAAGCCGACTACAGGCATCTCCAATTTAACATATATGTTTAGTACAGGCAATGTCCAGTTAGGTATGGTTATGTTATTATTCATCATCTAAGAAATATATATAAACAAAAATAAATAAAACATACATTTAAAATCACTGTCACTAGAACGGATCCTCCTATAAGAAGTTTTAAAGTTATATTTTAGTAACAATTTAATTTTAGATACGTCGATACGATTAGGTAACATGTGGCAACACTGTGGCCAATTTCGGATCACACGGTGAAATATTTTAACATTTATGTATGGGGCTTCAAGAAAAACATCATTGAAGGAATATAATTTTATGTTAACTTTTCAACCTATCTAATTGGGATAACCCCGGTATATCTAAACATTCATTTCAAATTATTACTTATAAGTACCTATAGTAAAACATATTATAAGTAATGATTAAAATAATATAATTTAAAACAGTAGTTAGAAAGTATAAATTGGGTAAATTATCCCGCTATAAGAAGTTAAAACAAACCCTTTTCATCAAAATTAAAAAAAGAAACTATTTTACACTAAAAGGAATGATGAACGATGGAACTAAAAAAAAGTAGAAATAGACGAAAAACATTACAACGTTGTAAAGCATTGACGTCAGCTATCCATCTTCGTTTAAAACCTCATAAAATCAAACCCTCAAAGTTAAAACAAACCCTTTTCATAAAAATTAAAAAAAAGAACCTACTTTACACTAAAAGGAATGATGAACGATGGAACTAAAATTATTATTATTATACATACATTAAGAAAATAAAAAGACTAAATTAAAATTAAAAAAAATATTTACCTTATTTTAATGATAACTAATTAAGTAATGCAACTAAGGTAGAAAATTAATTGTTTTTACCATTCGTAAAACGCGCGGACCGCACATTGCCGCATTATAAAAACATTATATTTTGCGATGGACACCATCAAAGTGTCTTTTTAAGGTTTCTTTACGAATAAATATATAATCACACTAACTGCATTTACTTACATCGTTTTATTTTGCGATGGACACCATCAATGTGTCTTTTTAAATCTTTGTTAAGAAAACACATATAATCACACTCGCTGCATTTATATCGTTTTATTTTGCGATGTACACCATCAATGTGTGTTTTTAAGTGTCCTTTTTGAGTACATATATAAACACATTCGCTGCATTTATATCGTTTTATTTTGCGATGACAACAATCAATGTGTATTTTTAAGTTTCCTTTTTTAAAACAGATATAATCACACTCGCTGCATTTATATTTTTTTATTTTGCGATGGACACCATCAATGTGTATTTTTAAGTCTCCTTTTTGAGTACACATATAATCACACTCGCTGCATTTATTTCTTTTTATTTTGCGATGTACACCATCAATGTGTGTTTTTAAGGTTCCTTTTTGAGTACACATATAATCACACTCGCTGCATTTATATCGTTTTATTTTGCGATGACAACAATAAATGTGTATTTTTAAGTTTCCTTTTTTAAAACAGATATAATCACACTCGCTGCATTTATATTTTTTTATTTTGCGATGGACACCATCAATGTGTGTTTTTAAGTCTCCTTTTTGAGTACACATATAATCACACTCGCTGCATTTATTTCTTTTTATTTTGCGATGTACACCATCAATGTGTGTTTTTAAGGTTCCTTTTTGAGTACAGATATAATCACACTCACTGCATTTATATCTTTTTATTTTGCGATGGACACCATCAATATGTATTTTCAAGTTTCCTTTTTGAGTACACATATAATCACACTCGCTGCATTTATGTCTCTTTATTATGCGATGGACACCATCAATGTGTGTTTTTAAGGTTCCTTTTTGAGTACACATATAATCACACTCGCTGCATTTATATCTTTTTATTTTGCGATGGACACCATCAATATGTATTTTCAAGTTTCCTTTTTTAAAACAGATATAATCACACTCGCTGCATTTATATCTTTTTATTTTGCGATGGACACCATCAATGTGTCTTTTTAAGGTTCCTTTTTGAGTACACATGTAATCACACTCGCTGCATTTATATTTTTTTATTTTGCGATGGACACTATCAATGTGTCTTTTCAAGGTTATTTTTCTCATAAATATATTATCACACTCGCTGCATTTGTTTCCTTTTATACTGCTATGAACGTCTTTGATGTGATTGATTAATAGATATTTAAATGCAAACGACTTACAGCATTCGTTACATTTTAACTGTCCAAATATTTTATTTTTATTTGGTGTTTCTACGTTCAAACATAACCTACATAAAAAAATAAAAAAGTCTTTGCACACGGATCTATCGCATTGAACATTAATGGACGCGGTGCTATCTAGAGGACTCCCGCACTTCGTACACGAAAAATCTAAAGCGCTTACATTTATTTTTGGAATTTTCTTTGTAATTTCTTCGTATTTTACGACATTCGCCAAATTGTAAATATCAGGCTCTTTCTTGATAAATTGAACTTCTCCTATTTCAATTTCCCGCTGTTGATTTATGTTAATTTCTTGGTTCTCATTTGTAGAATTTTCTTCATTTTGCAGATTAACAGAACTAAATAATTCCCAACTGGAATGGTGCATTTTAAAACTAATAAAGCTTACTTTGCAATAAATATAATGGTTGCGTATTGTTTGACAGCGCTGTCATTGTGTTGTTATTTATGTTAAATATTAAAATGTCAAAATGTCAAAGATACAGATTTGAGTCACTTTTATGGCCACAATTCGAATTTTGAAAAACATAATTCTCGCTGTCAATGTTATTTATAGCGAAATTCATTCGTAGTACTTTTTATTTAATAGGAAATTTAGTTATCTTAGGGTTTAAAATGAAAAATATCTTTGATTGTTAATAATATGATTTATTTTTTAACTCAAATGTCCAAGTAACAATTTTTTCAAATAAAACGTACTATTTACTATTGGAAATGAGGACATTATTATTTACAATTAATGATTAGTGTCCTATTAAAGTGATAAGTGAGACTTAAATTGGTATGAAATAAAGCAAATTTTGGTTTAAAATCACTAAAATAATAAGTAGGCATTTTGTTTAATAAAATGCAGAAGAATTTTGGAAACTCAAACAATAAAATATGTTTTTTTACTTGAAGTAAATAAATATTCTCAGTTTTACGAAATCAAATATATTCCCATCTCAGTCAACAGATATTTGGACTCTATAGGTAGATGCTTTATGAGTGTATGTCGTCTGTTTAGTTCAAAAACAAGTTAAATGACAAAATGGGGTAAAATGAGTTTAAAATACAGTTTTGATCAGTTTTTCGAGCTCCATCGACTGGTATAACACACTAAATAAAACGATGGCTGGTTTAGAAGTTAGTTTGTTTAAATACCGACTAAATACATTGATTCGCAGAAATATGTACTATTCTAATCTTCTAGGTGAATTTATAGGAGTTTTTTTCTAGATTCATTCTAGGAAAAAAACACAAAATACCTTGAATGCTTTTACATGAAAGTATATTTTCTGTGACATGACATATCATATTTTAAGTAAAAACCGTTAGATATTGTTTTTTTTTTAGATTTATATTTCATATATACTTTTACAAACAAAAAACATTAAATTTCAATTAAGTTGTTTTAGTTATATTTTAGTTGTTTAACTGAATGCTTTTTTTATAATTCTTCATATCAGCTAAAACACCTTAAGTTATTATAAATGTTTTGAGCAGGTAATATAGACCCTATTATATTATTCACTAATGACTATTAAAACAAGTTATGAGCAGTGATGGCTTATCTTATATGAAATACAATAAAAAAATAATGCCTGCAAAGTGTGATAAATGCCAATTTAAATGCACTGAGATTTTTTCTCTTGATGAACGTATCCAATTATGTAGATATTACTGGAGGCTTGATTTTAAAAGTAAGATATTATCTAATGAACTCGTTCAAGGGCCTAAACGATTTCTTGTTAGATCTCAAAGAAAACCAAGATTGTATGCCAAGAAATGTTTTTTTCCTAAAGGCGATTTATTGATACCAGTTTGATGTGTAAAACTCTTTGCATATCTGCAGATGTAATAAGAAGAAAACTGAACTTGGATTATATGTCGAAAATGACAACAGAGGTCATAAAGAGCCTCCAAATAAAACAAACTCACATATTATCGCACATTGAGAGCTTTCCGTATATGGAAGGGCACTACATCAGAAAATCTTCGAAACGTAAATATCTAGACAACTCACTCAGTATTAAAAAAATGTATGCCTTATATCTGGAAATCTGTAAAGATAATATGAATATAGAAAAGCCGGTTTCAGAAATAATATACAGAAGAATATTTACTAATAACTATAATTTAAGATTCTTCGTTCCTAAGAAGGATCAGTGCCTAATCTCTACTAATTATGAGAAAGCTAGTTCTAGTGCCAAGAAAGATTTAGAATTAGCATACTCGTACACTGAGCACATAAAAAGAAAATTAATATCCACCAAAGAGAAGGAAACAGATAAGAAAAGAGCGAACCGAGAAATAATGTTGTCTGTAACTTTTGACCTACAGGCAGTTTTACAGATACCAAGTGGTAAAGTTGGCCTTCTGTATTACGTTCGAAAATTATGTGTTTATAACACCTTGCTGAATTGGTTTTAACAAACCGAACAAAAGATCACCAAGGTAGTATTGTTAAGTGGCTCAAAATAAAGAAATTAAGATATTTAAAAGGAGAACCTGAGAATGTGTATTTTAATTAAATGTCACAAAAATTTAACTACCTCAATATTGCAGCCATTTCGAATACTCCTCGAGCCTACTCTACTAGAATCAATTAGGCTTCCCGAATTTCTCCTGCTCCACAAACAATGACTAATCTAATAAATATACTTCCCGGACAATTAAGGTAATTGTAGATCTTTAGCTTCTTTAATAATATTTGATGATTGACTTTATCGAATGCTTTTCTAAAGTCAGTGTACACGGCATCTACTTGTACTCTTTTATTAAAGGATGAACATATATTTTCAATGTATTCCAAGAGATTTGAAGATATAGACCTTTTCGGAACAAACCTGTGTTGCGATGCGCTTAAAGCAGGTTTAAAATGCCTTTATGGCACATAAAACGGCTCGTAAATTAACACTTTAGCAAAACAGGATATTAGACTAATAGGTCTATAATTATCAACAAAGGAGTTGTCACCACTTTTGTATATTGGAACGATGTTAGCTAATTTCCATACATCAGGAAAAAATCCCTCTTGTAAGGATTTAATAAATATTATGAAAAGAGGAAGTGATAGCTCATGAACACAGTTTTTTATGATAGAAAATGCGAAAGAAATTCCATGATTATTTTCAGCAAATCACTACGCGCCACAGAAGTTAAACTTAGGTTTAACTACCCGCAAAAGGTAGGAAAGAGGGTTTTAAATAGCTTTAGCACTTATGTTCTAAAAAGTAATTTACAGATATTTAAATCAATTAGAACTGATTAATTAAGAATATTTAGTGTATCTTAAAATTGTAAGATATTGATTGCTATTCATCCAGCAGGTATTAATCTACCATTTAGTAATAATTCTAAAATATTCCTTAAATATTACCTAAATCATTTTTTTCTTCTAAAAATAACCTTGAAATTCATTGTTATTAAATATATTATTAACTAATTTAACATTAAGTCTTTCAAAGGAAGAAAGATCCAAAGATTTCAATGTAAATCCATGAGAAGTTTTATTAATATTTTTACATTCTAATTCCTACAATCTAATACATTTTAATTACGCTGATTTTAACGTTTCAGTAGATTGACTTTTTTAAGTAACAATCAGAAGTTAACTGTATTTATTCTTAGTTTTAAATTGTAGGTTAAGGTACTTAATTAATACAATTGATCCATAATTTGCTCAAGATTTGATGCTTAATAATTAGTTTTTTCGATGATTCAAAAATGATCTATGTAATAGTACCAAAGAAAAAATAAAATAACTATTAAAAATACCTACCTTTTTGCATTTTATTTATTTTTATTCAATTATGATATATTTCTCCACATTAAACAAACTAGTTGCTGTTGCAATATCTAAGACATGGAATCAATATTTACTTCATTACCTCACAAATTATTAAGAAAAATAATCTGGCAATATTGTACACAAACGTCAAATCAAATGACAAGGTGAAATAAATAAAACTATATTTCTCTGGTTGATTGTGGTTATAATAAATACGAAGTCATTGAAATAATACAACCAGTATATATCAATCTAACCAATTAGTTATGGAGGGAAACGAAAATAAATCACTTATTAAAATGGAACAAATCGATGACCTAAAGTATGAGCAAGAAATTGATTGCAATGGACCCAGCAATGATTTTGACGGCGAACAGAGGCCGTGCCAACACAACCTCAAAACCTTAAATCCAGGTTCTTTTGGAAAACCAGAAATTGATGGCAAATTATGCTTTGGTGTTTGGGAAGAAATTACTGAAAGCCAACAGAGTGATGATTTTGTAGAAGAAAATACAAAATTGATTAAGTCAGAAACCAAGACTTTTAGTATCCAACATTGCTTTAGTGGTGATCCACATTTAAAAGATCGTCTAAACATAATAACAGATGTAAAAATGCCCCTTTTAAAACTAAAACAAATCGATTTTACTTGTACGAGTTGCAAGTCTAACCTTGATAAATTCTGTTTAATTTATACCGTAATTACTGAACGGGTTGAGTCAAATTTAATATGCTTTGATTGTAAGGAAAAACAAAAACTTTGTTTAACGCTGAATGCCACTCGAAACAAAAATCAGTTGAAATTATTAAAAATAAAATTTAAATGCAGCGAGTGCGATCGTGCATTTTCCAGTAAAACCGCTTTAAAACGCCACATCGATGCAGTTCATAGAAAATTAAAGAAATTTGAATGCAGCGAGTGTAATCATACATGTTTTAGTAAAGGACATTTAAGATCTCATATCGATGCAGTTCATAGAAAAATAAAGAAATTTGAATGCAGCGAGTGTAATCATACATATTTTAGTAAAGCAAATTTAAAATGTCATGTCGATGCAGTTCATAGAAAAATAAAGAGATTTAAATGCTGCGAGTGCGATCATGCATGTTATCAAAAAGCAGTATTAAAACGACATGTCGATACAGTTCATCGGAAAATAAGAAAATTTAAATGTAACGATTGTGATAAAATAACTTCGGATAAATCACATTTACGGAGACATATTGAAGCAATTCATCTAAAGAAAGGAAAATTTAAATGCCGCCAGTGCGATTACACATGTTGCTATAAAGGAAATTTATGGCAACATATCGATGCAGTTCATAGAAAAATGAGGAAATTTAAATGCAGCGAGTGTAATCATACGTGTTTTAGCAAAGCAAATTTAAAATGTCATATCGATGCAGTTCATAAAAAAAAAGAATTTAAATGTTACGAGTGCGATCATGCAAGTTATAGAGAATCCGATTTAAGACGACATGTCGATACAATTAGAAACGAATGAGTGTAATCATTTTAAAAACCCATGTATGGTTAGTGCATTCACATATAAATATATGTGAACGTATGTTTTACTTGAATAAGTACAACATATTATTAACAAAACTGCAGTTCTTTGAAAAATATAGAAATTAGAAGTTTACCAGATTTACGCGTTTTGGAAAATAAATACAAACATTAGAACCAGCAGTGTTATTACATGAATTTGTTCATATGTTGTGTGAATTTAACATTGTGTGGTTTTTCTTTTAACTAATAATACAAATTTTAAATTAGGTATATTTGAAAATAATTTTTTTGCATGTTGTAACGAAATGGCGAATAAACAAATTATCTAGTTGAATAAACAAACAAATATCATCTGCTATTTATTTAAATCATTATCAATGTCTCTAGTTTGGTTTGCATCCTAGCTGTAATGCAAACTTGTTTGCTGGTAATCTAGTTTCGGTCTCTGGGAGGTAGTTCGGATTTGTTTTTGCTTTTGGATGGGCGATTGTGAAGGGCTCTCGAATGGCGGCCGCAGGTTTATTATAAACTTTGCTGTGCGATTGAATATTAAAAAAAATAATAAAAGAAACGCAACTAGCCAGCCAGGACTGCGCTATCCCTAAACCCGTTCTCTAACTAAATTATTGTCACTTATCCCTAATTTAAAAAAAAAAACATACATTTTGTTTCGGGAAGGTTCCTTACGCCTTTGGGTTCGCGTTGACGTTCCAGGAGATTTCTAGAATAACACTACTAATTTCGGGATTTCGCTACTAATGGCATTGGTGGTATGATTTTTTTTTTTTATTCAGATAAGTTATGTGTTGTTTTATTTATTTATAAGTTAGTTTCGAATTATTTACTCTTCGCTTTTTTTCTTATAATATTTTTTTAATTAAATGTTTTTATTTCTTTTTGAAATTGCAAACCAGATATTTTTTATTGTCTCCTCGATCCTGAGGAAGATTCTTTGCTCTCCAGGAAGTCCTAGTCGGCGTGTTACCTTTAGGTTTATGGTTCTTTTCTGCAACTTAGACAACAGTGGCACCCTAAATTGTTAAATGTAGAATTTATACTTATTTTGGGGCTATAATGTCTAATAAAAATTTGTACTTCATTGCGCCAACATTAGTGCAATTAAGTATACTTACTTACCCACTTCTGATGTTACTGAAGAACAGGATTCTTTAGTATAATAGCACACACTTTGGCCCGCTATGAATAAACACTTATTAAACACTTAGGTATTACTTACCATTGTCACTTAAGAAGCGATCCCCTTAACTACCTTAATCTGCAAAATCTTGGAGTGGTTAGTGGTTCAGTATATAAGTAATTCATCTAGTTTCTTTCGTCAGGAGCAATGCGGCTTTCGCAAAGGGTTTTCATGCGAGGCGGCTCTTACTAATCTCTCTCAAACTATAGCTAACGCCTTAGATGGTGGACTTGGGGTTCATTCTATATTTTTAGACTTCGCGAAAGCTTTCGACGCCGTCCCTCATTCGGGTTTAATGAATAAACTTTGAAATCTATCTCTAGATCCTAAAGTGGTTTCTTGGATTGAGCCATTTTTGTCTAAAAGGAGTCTACAGGTTTCTGTTGGAAAGGCTGTTTCCCATTTAGTTTCCGTGCCATCCGGAGTACCTCAAGGTAGTGTTCTTGGCCCTATCTTATTTCTTATTTTCATAAATGACCTACCTGCTTGTGTTAATTCACTCATGCAACTTTTTGCTGATGATAGTGTCATATTAAAGATAATTAGGAATAAGTCAGATTGTGAAACACTGCAAAACAATCTGGGTGCAGTAGTCCAGTGGGTTAATCAAAATGGCGTGCGAATAAATTCGGATAAGTCAGCTTTGATACAGTTCGGTTCAATCCATTATGATTTCAAATACGAACTAGCTGGCAAATCACTGGTGAAATCCTCTACCACAAAGCATCTTGGAGTTACCCTGTCTTCTAATCTCCATTGGGGAACTCATGTTGGTGATATAGTGAAAAAGGTTCAGCGCGAGCATTGGCATATAAAACGTTGGTTCGTCCTACCCTCGAACACTGCGCATCAATATGGGATCCTCACACCCAGTGTCTTAAGGTCGATCTAGAGGCGGTTCAGAGGAAAGCAAACAGGCATGTCTAGTCCTTACGAATTAATTTCAATCCTTAATTGGGAGCCACTAAGTAGACGGCGTTTCGAATTAAGGTTAACTAGTCTATATAGGATCCCAGCTCTCTAAGCCTCCTTATATTGGCCGTAATGACCATCCTTCCAAGATAAAACCTATCTTGAGAAAACGGAACATTGGGTTCAATTCGTTTCTTTCTAGAATGATCTTCATAGGTCAGTATTTGACCTTTTCCTTGTTCCAAGGCTGTTTTTAAGGGTAGGCTGCGAGTTGTTAAGCATTAATTTTTTTTCCTCACCTACTAAACTCAACAGCATCACATGAGCTAGCTCCTAAATATTGTAATTACTTAATAATAATAATAAAGATAGAAGTTACTTATAGAACGTGTCCTTAGAGCCATGAAAAATCGTACAAATTGATTTGCTTTTGTGACATTTATCATGGTTTCTTAAAAAAAAAACGCCTCTGTGACTTATTGTGACGTCATTAGCGACATGTTGGGGGAAAAAAACAGCAAATTGCAAGAAGCAGTTTCAAAAACAAACAGGAATTGATATTACCTTATTCTAGATATAAATTGTTTTTATTAAATTGCCACAAAACGCGTTTAGGACTCAAATGTTCCATTATCAATAGTCCGTCAATGTCAAGCAAAAATAATTATTAATGCTATTTTACACTTTTAAGAACTGTCATTTAATTGTATCAAAATTGTAGTAGTTGTGTTGTTTTTTTAACTGTTACTAACATTCAAATTAAAATTCTAAGTGTATTGCAGTGAAATAAGGTTAATGAGGTATTTGTACGCGCTCGTAGCTGACTCACTGGAAAAAAATAAAAAATATATATTTTGAGGTATAAGAACCTCAAAAATGCTTAAACTAAAAAGTTTAATGAGTTACTTCGAATATCGACCACTAGTTAGTATAAATACATTAGTTTCGACATTGGCAGCCCTGATATTCTATTCTAGGGCTGACACTTGTTTTACAGCCAGTCTTATTTGGGTTTTGAGTGGACTTGAAATTACATTAGATAATAGAACTTGTGGTTCTGCCTATGAAGAACCCGCAGTGGCGGCACCGTCACAGAAGCCGCAAAGCCAGGCTTGCCTAGATTTTTTAACAAAAATTACTAGATACCTCAAAAAGGAAGGATTCCTCCACTTTCTGGGCACGCCGGTGAGAACCCGTTCCTCTGAACTAGGCGCCTATGTAGTCTGCCGTGAGTGAGTGGTGCACCAGTGGAAACCTGGAGTAGCAGTCTCCAGAGAAGTCAATTCTGGGTTCGTTCCTTCGTTGTCCGCGGGCTGAACCCATCCTAGCACAGGCTGTGTTGCTAGAGAGAACATCTTTTTCAAAATGTTTATTTCAAATGTGGCAGGAGATAATTAATTTAATTATAATTAAATAATAAAATTAAATAGAAAAATTCGCTATATTAGTATGTTGAAAATACGTTTATGATGAACAGATTTTAGGTAGATTTCATTAGGAAAGCTAACTATTGGGATGGGACTTCCGGAATATTTCGACATATCTTCGCGTTCCACATCCCCAAGAAGCCAAACCCACCCTCAGTCACTTTCTTGTGGACACGATAACTGCCGTCATTTCACACCAATGACTTTGAAATCTCGGTCAAGTTCGTTAATGGGCAAATGAATGAGGGGTTTTTTCGAAAAAGTGAAATTTTGCTATAACTTTCTTAGTATATAAGATATTAAATTCATTTAAATTTTATATTATTCCTCAGATGAGGGCCTAAAACTTATCTTAAGTAAACTTTTTTGATAGCACCAACGGTTGGTAGTAGGGAAGAGAAATAGTGGTTTTTCAAAATTCAAAAAATCATACCCTCTTTAATAAGAACAGGATTAAATTCGTTCAAAGTGTAAAATGTAGGCCTGAAATTTCCTTACAACTTTTATTTGAAACAATTTTTGATATGAGCTACCCTTAGGGCACAGTACAGAGGGATTAAGTATACGCACTCTCGCTGCGCATGGGCACTGTTGAGCACGAACAGAGTTCGCCTATCCCCTACGTTAATCCGGTGAAATCTATAATCAAAAGTCCACCTAGTACTGTTACTGTGTACACTCTAATTAAGGTAGATTACTTAAATTTATCATGGTAATTAAAATAGTATTGTAAGGCGTGTATTAAAAATAATGAATAGATTAGATTGCTGACAATAATGCACTGGCGACCCCTTCCCTAATAACTAGACAACAGTCTGTATCAAGGCAAGTAATCCGTTTTGTTTTAAAAAAAAGACATGATAATAATTCATTTTTTTTTTTTTTTAAGATTTAAGATTGGCGCCTTTCCTGTTCATCCCTGGTTGCTCCTCCTTACCGACCTACCTAAAACAAATCTGTTTTACCGACGACCGCCGCGACGCTAGCGCCCTCAGCCGGCGACATCGCGAACGAGAGAACGATTCGAAGATTCAACGGAAGACCACGTGCGGGTACGGGTCGAGTGATCGTTGCAACCGTCACGTTATTCTTTTGTCCTTAACGAATAGTGCAGTAGTGCGAGTGCTATTCGAGTTACCATCCGCTGGTAACCGAAACCACCAAAAAGTCCAGGAAAGGAAAGAGTTCCTGAGTGTTCCCGGTCCAGCTAAAGGTTTGTTTTACTCATTCTCCTTAGGTTGCCAACAGGGTTTACTCGGACTTGAAAAAATATACAGTTCACAAATCAAAGTCTAAGTCGAAACAGTAGGAAACTGGTTTTTAAATAGCTTCAGCACTTATTTTTCCAAAAAAGTGCAATGAGTCTTAAGCCTCATCAATCCACTGATTTACAGATATAAAATCAATTAGAACTGATGAATTATGAATATTTAGTGTGATGCTAATTCATCCAGCAGGTATTTTGAGGGTAAACACCATTCAGCACGCCAACCTAATCCTGAAATCTTTAATCCAGGTCGTCGTGGAAAATTATTAATTGATTACTATCAGATATTCGACGGTGTCCAAAAAGATATTATTTTGAAAAAGAAAATACTATTAAAGTTTATTCGGAACTATTAAAGTTGGAACCAATATTGCCATGCAGATATCCAAATATTAAAGATCGTCCGAACATAACGGAAAATCTAACAAGGCCCATTTAAAAATAAAATCAATCGATTTTACTGTTTTACTGTTTGTTATCGTAATTAATGATAAATTTATTATGATTTGATTGTAGTAAAGTAAAACAAAAATTTCTTTTGTCGAATGTTACTCGAAGTAAGAAGCGCTTGAAATTATTTAAAATAAAATATATAAATGCAGCGAGCGCGATTGAACGTTTAAGTGTGACAGTGTAATGTACCAAAATTTTTTAACAACATATATTTTGGTGATGTTGTTTACCGTAAAATAAGAAATTTTAAATGCAACGATTGTAATAAAATAACTTCAAAGAGAGCACATTTACAGCCGCATACAGTTCATCTGAGAATAAGAAAATTTAAATGTAATGAGTGTGATCAAACATGTTCCAATAAATCGAATTTAAAAAAAACATATCGAAAATAAGAAAATGCAACGATTGCGATATAATAACTTCACAGAAAGCAGAATTACGAAAGCATATCGAAGTACTTCATTTGAAAATAAAAAAAATAAATGCAAAATAAGAAAATTAAAAAAACAATTCCGCGTAAATTTATCTGACAGATACATATCGATGCAGGTCATCGAAATGTGAAAAATAAAATGCGCCTGGCGCATTTACACACGTTCATCACAAAACTGCAGTATTTAGCACTAGTTAAAATAGTCTCTTTTTGTGTACTTATAACTCCTTGAACTGGTATATTGTGGCCTGTATTGTATTGTTTGACTATTTTGCCAACAGTTGCAAAAAAAATAATGACATGTTCTAATAGTAGCAACTAGAAAACATTTTTGCAAACATCTATGATGCAACGAAGTGTTACTTGTGGATAAAAATGAATTAAAGTAGGAACCCTACTAAGGAACCAACAGTTGCTGAGAAATCTGATAATTTAAGGAAATAAATTCCTACTCAAAGTTAGAACACATTAAAAGTGTCACGCGGTCACGTCTAGTGAGCCGGCACTGAGCTATAATCGATAAAAATAAAATTTCATATTAATATCATAATTTAAAATACAAACAGATTTTAGAATGCGAATTTACGATTAATATTTAGAAAATGTACAAAAAAGTCTAAGGTCAAATTAATTAAATGTACTTAAAATAAAGTAACCATCTTCAACATAAACCTTAAACCCTAAAACTAAAAAAAATTCCAGAAATTTTCGGTAATTATTAAAAAGTAAAATAAAAATTACAAGGTTCTTACCGTAAACATGTCATATACTCTGTAGATGGTTTTCAAAACGAAAATTGAATCTAATAATCGAATAAAACATTTATTTTTGTCCAATAAATGTTTTATTTTATTACTTATATATTGTTTCCACGCATCAAATTGTCATGGAAACTAAATCTATGTAAGATATATAAAGATAATACACTATGTACGAAATATATTCCTTCCTTTAGCTATTAAAACAACAGGCTCATCATTTTACACTTCCAGGGTATGACTTTCAAGGGCCCCAGAATCCCAGAGTACGCACCCCGAAGTGTGCCGTGCAAGTGTGATGTGTGCCAAAAGGAATTAAGCCTCCCGGAATAGTTTTAAAACACCCTGTTTATCCGTATATTGACTAATATTTGATTTAATCGTTTCATACTTAAATGTCATAATTTCATGACTTGATGATCCCGTATATTTATGCAATAATAGTAAATGTAGTATCTTGAAATAGGTGACCGAGACCGCGTCGATCAGCTGTCGTACTTATTAGAAGAATCGTGTAATATTATCTCGTACATTCAAAATTTTGATGACGTCTATAACGAGACTATTTATATTATGAAATTTAAACAGTGAAACTAAACCGGTGGCGCAGTGAGTAGGCATTCATACCTCGTTACCCTCGTGCATCTGCCCTGTGCTTTCGCCGCTCTGTGGTTACTTTGAACGGCCTTATATCGTGAAGAAAACCATTTGCCGGTTTCAATTTTAAGTTGTCATACACTTTTTCATAACGATTGATGTATTTTTTAATTGGTTGCCTTTGTTTTGTTTCAGACTTGAACAAAATAATCAAACAAAAAAAAAACAATTTTCAGAAGTGGAGTGTGAAACTAGGAAAATAGATTTGAAGTTAAATAAACTTGAGTATCGCATGAAATTAAAAGAATTTTTAGATTCGAAACGATAATGTTGACTTGTACATAGTTTGAATAAATAGATATATTTTTTAAAATTTGTTTTATTTTCAATACAAAAAAAAGGTGGTTTTAATCAATTTTTAAGGCTTAACAACATATTCTGACAACACAATCTATACAATAGGAAGTTATATAATAGGAAATTTCTTAAAATTAAATATTAAAATCATAATATTTCAGAGGCCTATTCTAACATGTGTACAATCTATTTTTGACAATAACTTTGGAAATGAAGCAATTTCATAGAATTCTCTGATTACTGTGTCGAGAGGTTTAAATCTAACTTAATGTCTTCTTAAATTAGCAATAGCTTGACTGACAGTCCACACAATTCTACAAGCTGAAGATGCAGCTAAACCACTAAAATCTGATGATGCAATCAACATTGATCCAAGGGCATAAAATCGCCAAGTCAACAGAAGGCGTTGCAAAGGAGGAATAGCAAAATTTCTGAAAATATGCCGCAGGCACGAGTCGTTGCACGCCGAAGTCGCAGTTATTAATAATAATATTTATTGGTACACATTTTTCCATTACAAAATAGAATACCAAAGCATTATATATTTAAAAATAAAACCAATGAAAAAAAAACAAAATTAATTATGCCAAATAATTGATTGATTAATTAACACATTAATCAACAACCTAAGCCGACTACAGGCATCTCCAATTTAACATATATGTTAAGTACAGGCAATGTCCAGTTAGGTATGGTTAAGTTATTATTCATCATCTAAGAAATATGTAAAAACAAAAATAAATAAAACATACATTTAATATCACTGTCACTAAAACCGATCCTCCTATAAGAAGTTTTAAAGTTATATTTTAGTAACATTTTATTTTACATACGTCGATACGATTAGGTAACATGTGGCAACACTGTGGCCAATTTCGGATCACACGGTGAAATATTTTAACATTTATGTATGGGGCTTCAAGAAAAACATCATTGAAGGAATATAATTTTATGTTAACTTTTCAACCATATCTAATAGGGATAACCCCGGTATATCTAAACATTCATTTCAAATGATTACTTATAAGTACCTATAGTAAAACATATTATAAGTAATGAATAAAATAATATAATTTAAAACAGTAGTTAGAAAGTATAAATTGGGTAAATTATCCCGCTATAAGAAATTAAAACAAACCCTTTTCATCAAAATTAAAAAAAAGAAATTACTTTATACTAAAAGAAATGATGAAACATGGAACAAAAAAAAAGTGAAAATAGACGAAAAACATTATAACGTTGTAAAGCATTGACGTCAGCTTTCCGTCTTCGTTTAAAACCTCTTAAAATCAAACATTCATTAAGAAAATAAAAAACTAAATTAAAATAAAAAAAATATTTACTTTAAATTAATGATAAACTAATGGATTTAAGTAATGCAACTAAGGTAGAAAATTAATTGATTTTTACCATTCGTAAAACGCGCGAACCGCACATTGCCGCATTATAAAAATATTATTTTTGGCGATGAACACCATCAAAGTGTCTTTTTAAGGTTCCTTTTTGAGTTCACATATAATCACACTCGCTGCATTTATATTTTTTTATTTTGCGATGAACACCATCAATGTGTGTTTTTAAGGTTCCTTTTGTTAAATACATATTATCACACTCGATGCATTCATATTTTTTTATTTTGCGATGAACACCATCAATGTGTGTTTTTAAGGTTCCTTTTGTTAAATACATATTATCACACTCGATGCATTCATATTTTTTTATTTTGCGATGAACACCATCAATGTGTGTTTTTAAGGTTCCTTTTGTTAAATACATATTATCACACTCGATGCATTCATATTTTTTTATTTTGCGATGAACACCATCAATGTGTGTTTTTAAGGTTCCTTTTGTTAAATACATATTATCACACTCGATGCATTCATATTTTTTTATTTTGCGATGAACACCATCAATGTGTGTTTTTAAGGTTCCTTTTGTTAAATACATATTATCACACTCGATGCATTCATATTTTTTTATTTTGCGATAAACACCATCAATGTGTCTTTTTAAGGTTCCTTTTTGAGTACACATATAATCACACTCGCTGCATTTATATCTTTTTATTTTGCGATGGACACCATCTATGTGTGTTTTTAAGTTTCCTTTTTGAGTACACATATAATTACACTCGCTGCATATATATTTTTTTATTTTGCTGTGGACACCATCAATGTGTTTTCTTATGCTTCCTTTTTCAGTACACATATAATTACACTCGCTGCATTTATATCTTTTTATTTTGTGATGGACACCATCAATGTGTGTTTTTAAGGTTCCTTTTTGAGTACACATATAATCACACTCGCTGCATTTATATTTTTTTATTTTGCGATGAACACCATCAATGTGTGTTTTTAAGTCTCCTTTTTGAGTAAACATATAATCACACTCGCTGCATTTATTTCTTTTTATTTTGCGATGGACACCATCAATGTGTGTTTTTAGGGTTCCTTTTTGAGTACACATATAATCACACTCGCTGCATTTATTTCTTTTTATTTTGCGATGGACACCATCAATGTGTGTTTTTAAGGTTCCTTTTTGAGTACACATATAATCACACTCGCTGCATTTATATTGTTTTCTTTTGCGATGAACACCATCAATATGTGTTTTTAAATCATTTTTAAGAAAACACATATAATCACACTCGCTGCATTTATATCTTTTTATTTTGCGATGGACACCATCAATGTGTCTTTTTAAGGTTCCTTTTTGAGTACACATATAATCACACTCGCTGCATTTATATTTTTTTATTTTGCGATGGACACCATCAATGTGTGTTTTTAAGTCTCCTTTTTGAGTAAACATATAATCACACTCACTGCATTTATGTCTTTTTATTTTGCGATGGACACCATCAATGTGTGTTTTTAGGGTTCCTTTTTGAGTACACATATAATCACACTCGCTGCATTTATTTCTTTTTATTTTGCGATGGACACCATCAATGTGTGTTTTTAAGGTTCTTTTTTGAGTACACATATAATCACACTCGCTGCATTTATATTGTTTTCTTTTGCGATGAACACCATCAATATGTGTTTTTAAATCATTTTTAAGAAAACACATATAATCACACTCGCTGCATTTATATCTTTTTATTTTGCGATGGACACCATCAATGTGTCTTTTTAAGGTTCCTTTTTGAGTACACATATAATCACGCTCGCTGCATTTATATTTTTTTATTTTGCGATGGACACCATCAATGTGTGTTTTTAAGGTTCCTTTTTGAGTACACATATAATCACACTCGCTGCATGCATATCTTTTTATTTTGCGATGGACACCATCAATGTGTCTTTTCAAGGTTATTTTTCTCATAAATATATTATCACACTCGCTGTATTTGTTTCCTTTTACACTGCTATGAACGTCTTTGATGTGATTGATTAATAGATATTTAAATGCAAACGACTTACAGCATTCGTTACATTTTAACTGTCCAAATATTTTATTTTTATTTGGTGTTTCTACGTTCAAACATAACCTACATAAAAAAATAAAAAAGTCTTTGCACACGGATCTATCGCATTGAACATTAATGGACGCGGTGCTATCTAGAGGACTCCCGCACTTCGTACACGAAAAATCTAAAGCGCTTACATTTATTTTTGGAATTTTCTTTGTAATTTCTTCGTATTTTACGACATTCGCCAAATTGTAAATATCAGGCTCTTTCTTGATAAATTGAACTTCTCCTATTTCAATTTCCCGCTGTTGATTTATGTTCATTTCTTGGTTTTCATTTCTAGAATTTTCTTCATTTTGCAGATTAACAGAACTAAATAATTCCCAACTGGAATGGTGCATTTTAAAACTAATAAAGCTTACTTTGCAATAAATATAATGGTTGCGTATTGTTTGACAGCGCTGTCATTGTGTTGTTATTTAGGTTAAATATTAAAATGTCAAAATGTCAAAGATACAGATTTGAGTCACTTTTAAGGCCACAATTCGAATTTTGAAAAACATAATTCTCACTGTCAATGTTATTTATAGCGAAATTCATTCGTAGTACTTTTTATTTGATAGGAAATTTATTTATCTTAGGGTTTAAAATGAAAAATATCTCTGATTGCTAATAATATGATTTATTTTTCAACTCAAATGTCCAAGTAACAATTTTTTCAAATAAAACGTACTATTTACTATTGGAAATGAGGACATTATTATTTAC
Organism: Neomicropteryx cornuta; assembly: GCA_020383195.1. Taxonomy (NCBI): domain Eukaryota; kingdom Metazoa; phylum Arthropoda; class Insecta; order Lepidoptera; family Micropterigidae; genus Neomicropteryx; species Neomicropteryx cornuta. The sequence continues at coordinate 5,314,465 of JAHKQU010000031.1, forward strand.
AAATAATGATTAGTGTCCTATTAAAGTGATAAGTGAGACTTAAATTGGTATGAAATAAAAAAAAATGGTTTAAAATCACTAAAATAATAAGTAGGCATTTTGTTTAATAAAATGCAGAAGAATTTTGGAAACTCAAACAATAAAAAAATATGTTTTTTTACTTGATAAAAGTAAATAAATATTCTCAGCTTTACGAAATCAAATATATTGTCCTGACCCATCTCAGTCAACAGATATTTGGACTCTATAGATGCTTTATGAGTGTTTGACTCGTCTGTTTATTTCAAAAACAAGTTAAATGACAAAATGGGGTAAAATGATTTAAAAATACAGTTTTGATCAGTTTTTCAGATCAGTGGTATAACACACTAAATGAAACGATGGCTGGTTTAGAAGTTAGTTTGTTTAAATACCGACTAAATACATTGATTCGCAGAAATATGTACTATTCAAATCTTCTTAATGAATTTATAGGAGTTTTTTTCTAGATTCATTCTAGGAAAAAAACACAAAATACCTTGAATGCTTTTAGATGTTTTCTGTGACACGATCATATTATAGATCTATATTTCATCTAAAATATTTCATTTCATTCAGTTATTTTTTTTTAGATGTATATTTCATATATACTTTTAGAAACAAAAAACATTAAATAACAATTAATTATTTTAGTTATTTAACTAAATGCTTTTTTTATAATTCTTCATATCAGCTAAAACACCTTAAGTTATTATAAATGTTTTGAGCAGGTAATATAGACCCTATTATATATGATGGCGCAATATAGACCCTCAAAGCTGGGCAGGTAATGTAGCAAAAAGTAGACGCAGTGATGGCTTATCTTATATGACAAACATCAAAAAAATAATGCCTGCAAAGGCGTCTAAACCAGCAAAGTGTGATAAATGCCAATTTAAATGCACTGAGATTTTTTCCCTTGATGAACGTATCCAATAATGTAGATATTACTGGAGGCTTGATTTTAAAAGTAAGAAAAATGTCTTATTATCTAATGAACTCGTTCAAGGGCCTAAACGATTTCTTATTAGATCTCAAAGAAAACCAAAATTGTATGCCAAGTAATGTTTTTTTCCAAAAGACGATTTATTGATACCAGTTTGATGTGTAAAACTCTTTGCATATCTGCAGATGTAATAAGAAGAAAACTGAACTTGGATTATATGTCGAAAATGACAACAGAGGTCATAAAGAGCCTCCAAATAAAACAAACTCACATATTATCGCACAGGTAAAATGACACATTGAGAGCTTTCCGTGTATGGAAGGGCACTACATCAGAAAATCTTCGAAACGTAAATATCTAGATAGCTCAGTCAGTATTAAAAAAATGTTTGCCTTATATCTGAAAATCTGTAAAGATAATATGAATATAGAAAAGCCGGTTTCAGAAATAATATACAGAAGAATATTTTCTAATAACTATAATTTAAGATTCTTCGTTCCTAAGAAGGATCAGTGCCTAATCTGTACTAATTATGAGAAAGCTAGTTCTAGTGCCAAGAAAGATTTAGAATTAGCATACACTGAGCACATAAAAAGAAAATTAATATCCACCAAAGAGAAGTGCGAACCAAGAAAATAATGTTATCTCTGTAACTTTTGACCTACAGGCAGTTTTACAGATACCAAGTGGTAAAGTTGGCCTTCTGTATTACGTTCGGAAATTATGTGTTTATAACCTCACTCTGTACGAAAGTCCTTTACCTAACTTTACCTAACCTACTGTTTTCCATGGTCCGAAATGAATGGAAAGCGTGGTAGCTCGGAAAAAGGATCTATCCTGTACTATACCTCAGCAAACAACATTACGGAAGTAAGCCTGTTCTCCGATACATTGATCATCTTCATTTAATAGAGCAAAAGTTTCTCGACTCTGGACCTACCTACATGGAGGTAGATTCGATGCATAGTACTATAGAATCTGCGAAGGAAAATTCTTCCATTTATGCAATGCACGAATGGATATCTGTTTTTGAGAGAGCTAGATCCCAAAAAACACGCAAAATAAACAAGAAGAAAGTTACTGTCGGACCGTACAAAGTGAAAGAGTTCAAGTATGACGAATATTTCGACCTAAAACACCTTGCTGAATTGGTATTAACAAACCGAACAAAAGATCACCAAGGTAGTATTGTTAAGAAAATAAAAAAATAAAGAAAGAAATAAAGAAATTAAGATATTTAAAAGGAGAACCTGAGAATATGTATTTTAATTACGTCATGTCACAAAAATTTAACTACCTCAATATTGCAGCCATTTCGAATACTCCTCGAGCCTACTCTACTAGAAACAAATACGCTTCCCAAAATTCACCTGCTCCACAAACAATGACTAATCTAATAAATATACTTCCCGGACAATTAAGGAAATTGTAGAAAAAACCGCTGCCGATAAGTCAGACAAAAAATAAGATTTACTAAAATTATGCCAGAAAGGTGTTATTCCAGAAGATCAGGTGATGGGTGGTTCAGAGATCAGGTGATGGGTGGTTCAGAGATCTTAATGCCTCTGCCACTGAAAAAGATCGAGGGCCACAACCAGCTTGGGATGAATCGTCAGACGAAGATTATTATAATTAAATGTTATATTATTGCCTTGATTATATTTATGTTTGAAATAATTTTATTATTTGATAACTTTACTTTACTTTACTGGGTTGTTGTAGCTGTAAAGAAAAACATAACAAAAGATTATTAAATTTTCTTGATAAACTACATTCCTAATGTTTTTAATTTGTTACCTCAATATGAGTTTTCAATTCTCAAACTTCTAAATTGATTTTTCTCAAAGTGTCATATCTGCATTTAACTCGTTTTTAAAGTAAAAAGACGATTTATACTACTCGTACTCGTATTATATAGCTAAAAATACATAAAAAAAAATATATACGAGTATATATTTTAAATTGTAAATAGATGTTTTATAATTATGCTTAAATATATTATTTTAGAATTAGTATGAAAAATAACTGCCACATAACATTTCTTCCTTTCAATTATAGGTTTCCTTTCAATCAGATTTTTTAAATTAAATATGTTTTGATGCGTTGCGTAATGTTGGGAACCTCTTTCATCGACGTACTTATTGCTAATTGTATCAATAAAATGTTCGACACATTCTCCATGATTGTATTTTTATAAATGTCATTTGAAACAAGAAATAAATAAGAATTATAATCTTATAAAACTAATCATTAATTTCTTGTTGCTTAATCTTCTTAAATTCAGTTACTGTCGTGACCTTAAAGCTTACAAACACCATTTTTCTGTATTTGTATATTGGCGGTAGGAAATTATCCGTTTGCCATCTTCAAAGTTTATACTGATATTAACGATTGTAACTCGGGAAAATAAATATAAGACATTTAGAATAGAAATAAAACCTCTTCGATAACTGTTATAAAGATTTAAAAAAAAAGGTAGTTGTAGATAAATAAAAATACGGAATTAAAATAAAATTAGGTCTATCAAAACTATCAAAATAAAATTAGTAAAATTATCAAAATTAAAACGAAACATTATGGGGACAAAATTGAGCCAATAGAAACCACCGGCCGTTGGACGGTAAACGGTGGGGGTAGGAAACAAAGGAAGGGGTAAGCGAGGAGAATGGGAAGTGAGATGGGTCATGGGATTTTTATGGAGGAAGTAAAAGATTGGGTGTTCGGGTCGAGGATAGAAAAAAAGAAAGAATTTACCAGGACACTACCGAAATGGAATCTGGTGAGCGTAAAAATTCTTAGGCCACTTGGAAGGCATGAAGTTTCTTGGTGACGATGGATTTGTCGACAGGCCACGTCGATCTTACGGAGAAATTGGGATAGAAATATTTTTAATGAGTTTGGTTAATTAATGGATGACATTACTTTACCGTTTTTTATGCATGATCGATACATTTCTTGGAACACTTGAACTGGTTATCTGGTGGAGAATAATTTTCTTGAGACCGCACAAAGGCCGTATCTATCTTAAAGCTAAGTTCGCTACTTGAAAATGCTTTAACCCACAGGAGATGGTATTAGAAAACTAAAGTAATAATTTGCCGAAGGCACTGTGAATTTGCAGCCTATATTTTTGCCAATCTATTTTTATGCCAAAGTGTAAGTACTTAGTTTCAACTCACAATCCTTAAGGGGCCTCTTCCCGAAGACCTTTTCTATGTCTCCGGTGCGATCACCGTTTAACTCATCTGACGGCATGAAAAGGGGAAACCAAAGATCTTTTAAAACTTATAAACGACTATGGATGCGTGTCTCGGCCAGTGTTGCCATGTGCACCGTAGCTAATTACGGGAAGTGCGCTCTACTCTGCACAAATCTACCACCTACCATCGAAGCATGACAACATTTTTTTCTACATGCGGTGACAGTTATTACGTTAGAGCAGCGGTTTCCAATGTTGACTGGGCTCCGACCCATCTAACAAAATTTTCCAATCTTGGGACCCACCTTTTAGCTGTCTTAGAAAGAAGCAGAGCTGTCAGTATAGCCATCCCAAAGCGTTTGGAGACGGGGCCAGCGCCACTCACCCCGAGTGCTTACATACTTACTGAAGTTTAGCATTTTTTTCAAATAATTATTATTTTCCGTAACTTAAGTTTATTACGCCAGCGCTCCTTCTTAGCTATTGTATTAAATTACGGCTATAAAATGGTCAAATGGTTTTGGAAATATCTGCAAACTCAACAAGAATACTCCACGGGAATACATTCCACAATTAAGTAGAATATTATTTCAGTATACTTATTTTTATTTCAAAACACAACTTTTCAGTTGTGTATGAAAGACAGAAATGAGTAACATAAAACAATAAAAGTAAATTGAACAATATAACAATAACAAGATACAAACAACAAATATAGTAATTAAGACTAGCATACCTACACTTTATACACAGTTTTTCAAATACTTGTAAAAACTAAATAAGACTTTTAAGAAAAAACTTTTTTCAATAAGATATTTTTTCAAAGCAGACTTAAAGCTGTGATATCTTTGTAATGTTTTTATATTATTGGGGAGATTATTAAATAAATCTACCCCCCTATAAACACTTGTATTCTGAAATTGTGTTGGACGAGCTTTAATTGGTTGAACAAAATTGTTTTTGTGTCGTGCGAATGAACAATGCTATGTGTTGAAGCAGCCTCTTTCTTTAAGAAAAAATATCAAAGGGTTTCGTAGATGAAGATACCATATATTGTGATAATTCCCAAGTTCCGAAAGTGTGATTGGCAAGACTCACCTGGACCTGAACCCAGGATAGCCCTCACAGCCCTCTTTTGGATTATAAAAATTTCTTGAATATATGCTATATATGAATTTATTGAATTTGATTGAATTTAAAATTCTTCAAAAATAACAATATCTGCATACGTATGTCAGAGTATTCCACGTGGATGGCTTCGTAACATTTTAATCTGCAATGTTTTAGCTATGTTATCCCAAATTTGTGTTTTTACCTTTATTCTAAAGGTTCTTGTTTGATATTTCGCGAAGTTTTCACAATTCTTTTCAACAATATTTCTTTAATTCCGTAAACACAGGCATACTAACGGATGAACCATTTTCTTTTAAAAAACACTCGTTCGTAATAAGGTTTACTACTACTCATCCGTTCGATAACTTGACTTTAATGAACGGAAAAAGGTCTAATATTTTTAAAACCGGCCTTAATTAAGTCATTTAACTTTAAACACGAGTATCATTCCAAATAAGATTTGACATATTGTTTATAAATTCATTTAATTAGTGAACATTTTGTTGTCAGATGATGAAATATAATACTGAAATATTTAGCTAATAATTTACTGACTATATTGCTTTTAACAAACATTTAATATAAATAAATGATTTGTCATATGGTTAGCAATCTATGTATATTTATTTTTTTTTCTCTTATGAATTACTTTATTATTTAGTAATATAATATTGTTATAATTACAAATTAACTAACCCTGTATTGCTTTTAATACACGTTTAATAAAAATAAATGTTTTGATATATTGTTGGCAATTATAAAGACTGCTGTCTGTCACAAGTTGATATTAAATGTATTACAAACTTTGACAGATACCTACCTATAAATATATATAAATAGATACCTACCTATATTGTTAAAAAAAAAACGTCTATAGATAACCAACTTTTGTGTAAAAGTTTAATTTAAATAAGAGGAATACATTTGCAGTTTGCATTAGGTTTGTATGTTTTGCTGTTACCATTTTGTGTTTAAAATATTTTCCACTATATTTATCATATATCAGCCAGCCACTATATGATTATTAAATTTTTCTTTCGTAGCTATTTTACATCCATAATCTGGCAGCACTGTAAACACCTGTCAAAATGACGTTTCTGGACAACGCTTTTGAACAAGGCTGTTAACATAGATATAGGCTGTGAAGTGAAAACCAAAACAACTGATAAATACTGCATGTGGCTGTATTTATTAAGTAAAATATTCCTGTCCTAATATTTAAAAATAAATATTTCTTTTCTTTGTTTTAATTTGTGTGTTCAAATGTTAAAATGTAAAAAAGACGTTACTATTTGTCAATAATGACGTTTAGGTAGATAGTTAGACCAATCTTCCAACATACGATCAACCTGCCCAATTATACTTAAACACCAAATATGGAGGCAAACGAAAATGAAACTTCTATTAAAATAGAACAAATTGATGACCATATCAGCTTTAAACATGAGGAAGCCATTGATTGCAATTCATTCGACTCTCGTTTTGACGGTAAACAAACGCCATCATGCAAGCATATTCTTGAAACCTCATTAAATCCCACTCGTTTTGGTAAAAGATGCGATTGTGTCCAAAAAGAAATGATAAAAACTGAGGATTGTGATTATTTTGAAGAAGAAAATACTAAATTTATTAAATTAGAACCAAATAAGTCGAGTTTCCAACATTGTGTTAAAGCAGAATCAAATTTTAAATGTTGTCGTCCAACACCACAAACCATGAAAATTCCCACTTTAATATTGAAGAAAACCGATTTAACTTGTTGCAGTTGTAAGTGTACCCTCGATAAAAGTTGTTTTATAAATAAAGGAATTAATAAACAAGATGAATCATATTTAATATGTGTGGATTGTAAAGAAAAACGAAAACATCGTTTAAAATTAAGTTCTTGTTGTACCAAGAAACGGTTTAAATTGAAATATGGTGTAAGTTCAGATAAATCTATAACTTATATCGATAAGGTACATCAAAAAATAAGAAAATTTAAATGCAGTGAGTGCGAATATACAAGTCTACGTAAAGCAACTTTACAAACCCATATCGACGCAGTTCATCGGAAAATTAAACAATTTAAATGCAGTGAATGCAATCACACCTTCTCACTTAAAACATATTTAAAGACCCATATCGATGTAGTTCATCGGAAAATTAAAAAATTTAAATGCAGTGAGTGCATTCACACATTCTCACTTAAAGGACATTTACAGACCCATATCAACGTAGTTCATCGGAAAATTAGAAAATTTAAATGCAGTGAGTGCGAATACACGAATGCTTATAAACAACTATTACAGAATCATATCGATATAGTTCATCGGAAAATTATAAAATTTAAATGCAGTGAGTGCAATCACACATGCTCACGTAAAGCATATTTACAGACCCATATCGACGTAGTTCATCGGAAAATAACACACTTTAAATGCAGTGAGTGCAATCACACATTCTCACGTAAAGCACATTTACAGACCCATATCGACGCAGTTCATCGGAAAATTAAACAATTTAAATGCAGTGAGTGCGAATACACGACTGCATATAAACAACTTTTACAGAAGCATATCGACGCAGTTCATCGGAAAATTATAAAATTTAAATGCAGTGAGTGCGAACATACAAGTCTACTTAAAGCAACTTTACAAACCCATATCGACGCAGTTCATCGGAAAATTAAACAATTTAAATGCAGTGAGTGCGAATATACGACTGCATATAAGCAACAATTACAGAACCATATTGATATAGTTCATCGGAAAATTAAGAAATTTAAATGCAGTGAGTGCGAATATACGACTGCATATAAGCAACATTTAAAGACCCATATCGATGCAGTTCATCAGGAAATTAAGAAATTTAAATGCAGTGCGTGCAATCACACATTCTCACGTAAAGCACATTTACAGAACCATATCGACGTAGTTCATCGGAAAATTAAACAATTTAAATGCGGTGAGTGCGAATACACGACTGCATATAAGCAACATTTAAAGACCCATATCGATGCAGTTCATCAGGAAATTAAGAAATTTAAATGCAGTGCGTGCAATCACACATTCTCACGTAAAGCACATTTACAGAACCATATCGACGTAGTTCATCGGAAAATTAAACAATTTAAATGCGGTGAGTGCGAATACACGACTGCATATAAGCAACATTTAAAGACCCATATCGATGCAGTTCATCAGGAAATTAGGAAATTTAAATGCAGTGCGTGCAATCACACATTCTCACGTAAAGCACATTTACAGAACCATATCGACGTAGTTCATCGTAAAATTAGAAAATTTAAATGCAGTGAGTGTGAATACACGACTGCATATAAGCAACAATTACAAAACCATATCGATATAGTTCATAAAAAATTTATAAAATGATTAATTTTTAAATGCACTGAGTGTAGTGTCACAAGTTCCTCGAAGTCAGATTTACAGACCCATATCAATGCAGTTCATCAAGCATCATGGTATAATTAAAGTTCAGTTAAATCAATGTCAAAAAGTTAATAACTTTGTCTATATTCTCTATGTATAAGTTATTTATAAGTATCATATCAGCTGTATCATAAATGAATTTTATTATAAGGAATGTTGAATATATTTTTTGCATAAATGTATTATTGATGTTACATTTGGGCTGCGTCTAGCGTAGGGTAGGATAAATAATTGCAGACTTGGTTATCCTATTTTTGATTTCTTTGAGTTAGGTCACCAAAAATTATGTTAGGGTGAGCATTTGACCTTAACTTCTAACATTTATGAAAAATTGAACAGTTAAAACGTATTTATTTAACCTAAAACAGGCAGACTTTAATGCACAGATCTTTTGTTGTTTTTTTTAGTTTTTAGGTTGTAGGTTTAATTTAGTTTAGTTTGTAGGTTGTAGGTTTAATATGTTTTATTTTATTATTTTTTAAAACACATCTTGTTGTTTAGCATCACGTTAGAGGGCAGTAGTCTATATATATTATGTATTCACAAAAGCGCTGCGTCTGAACCGCTGTTCACGATCCGATAACCAAATAGGCCACAATAGTTTACTTTTACTATACGATTCAGAAAGCAGTTTTCTCCGGAATTAGTTTTTCACGTGTGACTTGCCAAGATGCGACGATTTATGTATGAAAAATATTTTTTCAAACTTTTGTTAATAATGATTCAAATATTTTGGTATAGAAAAATCATTTCCCCTCAAACATAATAAAAAATAAATCTCCAGCGCCTTTTATAATAAGAAATAATATTTGCCAATTTTTAACAATAATGTTGTGAATTGGAAAAAGCATTTTTATGAAGAAGAATTTTGTAATATTTCCTAGATTTTTCGTTCTAATATTTAAGCTGTTTTTTTGTCATTAGTAGTTTGATTGTTACTTAATTTAGTTTTGAATCTTATTTTATAAATAAATACATAAATTCAATATTTAGTTTTATTTTATTACTAATGTTAGTTATATAAGTTATCTACTTATAAGTTAACTGGTGGATTATTTTACTAATATTTTAGATAAGTATCCTAAAATATTTTGATAAACTCGAAATGGATAAAAAATAGTCAACAGACTTCCCAACAAAAATATATTTCATTTTTGATGATGCATTTCTAAAACATCATCACGATTTCTGAGAAAAAGGAAACCTTTTGTGATAATATTATACGGTTCTTGTAATAGGCACGACAGCCGATCGACGTGGCCGCGGCGTGGCCAATGGTAGCCGCTTATAAAAAAGATAATTTGCACCAGTGCTTTAATGAGAATAATAAACTTGTGTTTGGATTTTTTTATATAATTTCTTATAATAGTGAACTTAAGCACCCCATTAAGTCTATTTATATTTAGTTATTCATTATTTGTATAGCATTATTTTATATACAGGTTGCCCCGAAGGCTTAAGGGCGGTGTTGTGTAACCTATTACGACTAAGAAGTGATTTTAAACTAAAATCACCCGTTTTTCAATACGTTATTTTTGTTCGTTTTAACCATGGCGTATTTTGATATACTTTCTTAGCAAATATTACTGGAAACCAATTATTAGCCTATTGCCTATTTATTTCCTATAATTTGTAATTTAATTTTACCTATTTATGTTCAAATTAAATTTTTAATAAAATGATCAACTCTTATCGTTCAGGAATACCTCTATATAGTTGTACGAATAAAAAAAATACCACATGCTTTAATATTCATTAGATTTGTTACCAATATTTTTTAGACCGTGTCACCCTTTTAGCACATGCGAATTATTAAAAGGTTAAAAGGTAAATTTGATACAGCCTCCTCCACTGTTTCAAAATAATAATTGCTTTCAACAAAGTATCGACGCCATATTTTGATTAAATAATAAATTGTGTCACAAATCGCGTAATTGCCTGTAATGGCCGCTTTGCTTACAAATCGAATTCGACAAAAGAAACCTTTTTTCGTTAGAATACTTTGCTGACGAAAATTGAATACTATTTATAATTCCCTCGGTCATCCAAGGCTTAAGTTTGTTGTTTCTAGTTTTAATTGTTGTAATTGTTTTTTATGTGTGTATTTAGTGTTTCTATAAACTTTTCAAATGCTGTGTCCGCGTTTATAAGGCTATAAACGACTGCCCATTCCTCATTTTTTAGACTTATGCGTAATGCTTCATAGTTTATTAATTTTATATCTATAACTTTTGGTTTTGGTTCTCTATTTCTCCCTTGAATGGCCAGAAGGGTGGAGTAAAGATCTGTTTTTGTTGTATGTGTAACAGCAGATGTGGTTTGTTATTACTACGAATGTAAATATGATCTATGCATGATTTTACACCATTATGTTGTCTCGTCGCTGTATTTATAGTAGTCATCAGCCTGATGATGTTGATTATGTCCGTACGTAGATATTTTCAGGTCTCCTGCGAGTACAGGTGTTTAATACTACTATTTGAGGTCATATTTTTTAAGATGCTGTCCAAGGAAGTTAAAAATCTCTTAATATTACTTTGAGATGGAGAGCGGCAAAGTGCAAAGAGAGCAAAATCCCGCCCTTTAATGCAAAAACCCGTTGCATCATGAATATCGAATTCATCAATCAATAGTCACACTCAAATAGGATTTAATGTCAACTAGAATACCATCTTCGTTCCGTATGCAATATAGCTACCAAATTAGGAAATTGAGTTTGGCTGCTAATCCAGCATTCTGTTAATATTATAATTTCAATATTTAAATCTATTTGATGCAGATGATGAAGATTTAGCTGATCAAAGTTTTTTTGCAAGCTGCGTATATTCAAACTTAGTATTTTAATTATATAATTATCCTTAAATATGGTCTTACACTTAAGCGGAGAGCTTATATTTAGTGTTTTGACAAATTCCGTGATATTTATTTCATTAAATAATTCCTCCATATTTTTTTTTACTATCATCATTGAAAAAGTTAGAAGAAGCTTTGTTTGACAAACAATTATAAAATTATAATAAAATTCAGATAAGTTTAAAGTAAATAATTCTAGTCGTAATAAACATAGACAATAAGATTAAATAAATAAGAGTAAAAACATTAATAGAATAATTTGATAATATATATATATTATCAATGTATTGCCTGTATTGTATTGTTTGACTATTTTGCCAACAGTTGCATAAAAAATAATGACATTTTTGCAAACATCTATGATGCAACGAAGTGTTACTTGTGGATAAAAATGAATTAAAGTAGGAACCCTACTAAGGAACCAACAGTTGCTGAGAAATCTGATAATTTAAGGAAATAAATTCCTACTCAAAGTTAGAACACATTAAAAGTGTCACGCGGTCACGTCTAGTGAGCCGGCACTGAGCTATAATCGATAAAAAAAAAATTTCATATTAATATCATAATTTAAAATACAAACAGATTATAGAATGCGAATTTTACGATTAATATTTAGAAAATGTACAAAAAAGTCTAGGGTCAAATTAATTAAATGTACTTAAAATAAAGTAACCATCTTCAACATAAACCTTAAACCCTGAAACTAAAAAAATTTCCAGAAATTTTCGGTAATTATTAAAAAGTAAAATAAAAATTAAAAGGTTCTTGCCATAAACATGTCATATACTCTGTAGATGGTTTTCAAAACGAAAATTGAATCTAATAATCGAATAAAACATTTATTTTTGTCCAATGAATGTTTTATTTTATTACTTATATATTGTTTCCACGCATCAAATTGTCATGGAAACTAAATCTATGTAAGATATATAAAGATACTAGCTGACCCGGCCACGCGTTGCTGTGGCTAAAGTTTTTGTTATATTACATTATAGTAAACAATCTAAGAGGAACAATAAGAGAACATCAGTCACGGAGTCCACTATGCTTTTTCACACAGATGGTATTTGTAAAAAAATATGGTGATCTCCTTATTTGACTTTCTACTACTATAACCCTTTAGTACAATGAAATTATTTACGAACAAAGACGAAAATGTTGATGTTGGTATACAAATTCACTGGATTGAGATTGATTTGAAGGGGAAGTACGTTGAACACAATTAATTAAAATGTTCTTACACTTGATACTAAGCAGAAATCAATAGGTAAAAAATAAAAATTTATCAGATTTATTATTTCCATTTAATTTTATAACAAATATAAGTATATTACAGTATAATACAGTAAATTACATGTGACGCTTAAACTCATGAATGAGGTAGGCAAGGCAGACAGTCTTAAACTTTTAAACAATAATATCTTTTTTTTTGAATTATAAATACTTTCAATTTCAATTTAATTTAACACCAATCGGTGCACAATGTTTTTGGTTAACCTGTCTTTAGCTAACACAAATAGATTCGACGGTTTCCCAACACGTGAACACGCAACATATAGTTGCCCATGAGAAAAACATGGATTTTCCAAATCTAAACCACAAATGGACATTGTTTGACCTTGAGATTTATTTATAGACATGGCGAAAGCTAAACGAATTGGAAACTGTAGCCTTTTGAAGGGTATGGTAGAATCTGATGATATCATCGGAATACGTGGCAGCAGGACCACTTTTCCTTTAAACTTCCCAGCCAAAATGGTTGCTTCAAGAATGTTTCCGGTGATCTTTTTGATGACCAAACGCGTACCGTTACATAATTGAGGTGGATTCAAATTACGGAGGAGAATAATAGGGGAACCAATCTTTGATCGAAGATTATGTGGTGGCATTCCAGGGATATCTAATGAATTTAAAAATTCAATCGGAAAATTTACACTTTCATTTTCATCAACAACAGTATCGATTGATTTAAAAGACATCAGATCGCCTGGTAACAACTGTTGTATCTGGAAGTTAATTTCGTCAACATCAACGTTTTTGGCTGCCAAAATCGCCCGTTGACTAAGCCATTCATGATTCAAATAATTATTCTGTATATCCGGGAAAATACTCTGAATCAATTCAGTTTTATCCTGAACAACAGTGCAAAAATTGTCTGGTAGTTAAATGCATTGCGTATTTGGTTGCAGTTTTATTTTACCGTTCCCAATATCTAGTAGTTGTTCGGAAAATATTAGTGCTGATGGATCATTTTGCAATTGTACTCGCATATTTATGGTCAATCGAAGTGTTTCAACACTTCGCCATAAGAATGATTGTTTCAAACATGCATTAATCTCATCCGCGAAAGTAGAGCGAGGTATAACCGGTAAGGTCTGCCGGAAGTCACCAGACAAAAGTAAGATAGCACCACCGAAAAGTTTATTATTGCTGTTTAAATCTTGCATAGTTCTGTTTAATGCTTCAAGTGAATATTTGTGTGCCATTGTGCACTCATCCCAAATTATTATAGAACTCTTCCGCAACACTGCAGCTATTCCACTATTCTTTTTGATGTTACACATTGCATCTGGTTTATTATGAACGTCCAATGGCAGCTTGAATGTTGAATGTGCTGTTCGCCCACCATCCAGTAAAGTAGCCGCAATGCCTGACGATGCTAATGCTAATGCGATGTTTTTGTTGCGACCGTATTTTGGCAAGAATCAACGATATTAAAAATGTCTTACCGGTTCCACCGGGTGCATCCAAGAAAAAAAAACCGCCTTGTTCAGCAGCAACAGCCAGCATAATCCGATCATAAATAATTTTTTGTTCTGCTGTCAGTAATGGTTCACTGTTCATGATAATTGTTGCTAAACTTCCATGGTCATATTGATTTTCTCGTTGTAAATCGGTATTGACTAAGTCGGTGGCTGGACGATTAGGTGATGGCATACCATAATGATTAAGTGGTAAATTTGAAATAAGAACACATAAATCCTCGATCAAGACCAATGCTTCATTGTACATCTCTGGTGTATAATCTATGTTTTGGCATTGATTTGTTTGTCTAATTCGGTGCAAGATGTCTTCTGTCATACAATTTTTATATTTTTCCCACAAAGTTTGTGCTTGCGAGGGATAACATGTCGCCAAAATAATTGCAAACAACTGACGAATGTTATTCGGTGTTGATGTCAACGCAGCATCAGCAAGCGTTAAGTCCCAATGGTTATCGTCTTCTAGCAATTGCAGTTCACGACATGCATCCTGGTATGTATTGAATACTCGACCATTAGCTGTTCGTAAAAATTCAAAAGACGTTGGTCCGGGAACATTCACCAATAACAAACGTAAATAGAAGCACTCACGTTGCTTTGGATGTACCGTGTAAAGTCTCCCCAATGTCTTAGCTTTGAATATGCCTGTAATGGAAGGATGTGGTTTTCCTTGTTTCCGTGGCTCCCATTTTTTACTGGATTTGTTCCATGTGAAATAACGTGGAACATCACCATACACCAATGTCTTCGCGAATTGGCCAAAAACATCAGGTTTTTGACACAATGTAAA
The DNA here is from genome assembly GCA_020383195.1 of Neomicropteryx cornuta. Classification (NCBI taxonomy): domain Eukaryota; kingdom Metazoa; phylum Arthropoda; class Insecta; order Lepidoptera; family Micropterigidae; genus Neomicropteryx; species Neomicropteryx cornuta. The sequence continues at coordinate 5,329,577 of JAHKQU010000031.1, forward strand.
AAATTCAGTTAGAGTCGTTTTCGGAGCTTCGAACGCTCTTTGGAGAACATTTTCTTCAGTGAAGTATACACGTTGACCGTTTTCAAGATGTATTGCCAGATGTTGGACAGCAGGATCTCTTTCGTGGATGGGAAAGCTGAGAATATGCCAAATAGCTTCATTGCTGCTAATGTATCTGCCCATTTGGTATCGTGCTATTTCGTCATTTTTATTTATGTTTTTTACTTCAAATATGGCCAAATCACTGCCTTTGTTTACATATTTACAAATATACTTAATTGATTTAACAGAACTGCAAAGCTCAACATTGATATGAGCTTTGTAAGTTTTTGAAAGTAGTGGTGAGTATGGTATTACCCACTGATTATCAAACTCAACTTGATTTGGAAAGTTCGGCAGTCGCATTGTAAATGTGTGGCCACCATTCTCAGTACTTCTGCGGCGATACATTGGATAACCATCAATATCCGTGATCGTGTCATTCGTATGCGGCTCTGGGAAGTTTTTTTTACATTTTCCATTTTCCATGCACGGTGACGTCATGTTGAAAACACCGCATGGCCCATGGATCATGTGTTTGGTGACAATATCAAATAATTCTTGATCAATTAATGGGTCTGGAATTTCGGCTGAAATTATTTGATCGATTTCTTCAGGACGGATTCTATCTTTAAGCCAAACCAAAATGTGGGCATGAGGCAAACCTCGCTTTTGCCACTCTATCGTATACAGCCAACAACGTGTGATACCAAAAATTGTATATTTAACAATAAAATCAATTAAGGATTTCAATTTTTGTTTAAACACACGTGCAGTTAAATCATGACGATGAATGGCTTGTTGTCCTGGCAATAGTAAAGTTTGTATCTCTTCCCAATTCGGATTACATGTGAATGTAATAAATAAATCCGGTCGGCCGTAATGACGTACGTAAGTCATCGCATCTTGTATGTATTCCTGCATGTTCCGTGGACTGCCGATGTAGCTTGAAGGTAAAATGAAAGCATTACCGATGTCATTGGGATTTAAATTTCCATCGATGTTTCCAGCAACAGCATCTCGTAAGTGAATATATTCTTCCGATCGTAGTTTTGCCTGGTTGAATCGAAGGAATCGCAAGCGTTCGCTTTCGACCTTAGCATACATATCAACAATGTATTGATGGAACAGCTGACGATATCGAAGGATATAATTGTCTTGATGTTGTCTAACCATTATTCGGTGTGCGTAGTAGTTCATTGAGCTAACTTTATTATTTCTGTAATCACCTAAAAAAATAAAAAATAAAATGCAATACGAAATTAAAATCTATACATACAGTAAGAAAGTAAATAGATAATTGTCAAATTTACCGGTATTTGGATCATACTGATTGATATTAAGGTGATATTCATCTTGTCCTTGCCAAAATATCAATGGATATTGTAGTGCGTCATATGAACAGTGTAGATCCGAAATCGTACTGACAGTGTTGTCTCGCCGTGTAATGTTTATAGATCTTTTGTCAACTGGATCACCAACCATGATAACAGCAACCTCATCAACAGTTGGAGCGTTGAATCTACCAGCATGTTCACCTAATGGTACTTTGTCGGCTTTTATGACGATTTGATAATTGTCATTTTGCAGTCGTGGCGAAACTCTTTTGATCAATTGAATTAGTTGATTGTGATCTTCTAAAAAATTTTCCAATAATATCACAATTGCTCTTTCCTCTGCTTGTTCAATAAAATTATACAGGCACCGAGTCGTCACGCGCTCTTCACAATCGCCCATAAAATAAAAAGGTATCGACATCTGTCAGTTTTATGACTGCCAAATAATAACAGACAAATAATTAGCAATAAATTAAAATTGCGACTATAATTTGAGATTTAAACTATCCTATCGCTCAAGTTGGATCGAACTGCATATGGTGTGCAAATTTTATTATAATCGGTTAAGTGGTTCAGCCGTCCATTGAAGATAAACATTGTGACACGAGATTTATATATATTAAGATTACACTATGTACGAAATATATTTACTATATTTAGACCCCCTTAAGCCTTCCGGAATAGTTTTAAAACACCCTGTTTATCCGTATATTGACTAATATTTGATTTAATCGTTTCATACTTAAATGTCATAATTTTATGACTTGATGATCCCGTATATTTATGCAATAATAGTAAATGTAGTATCTTGAAATAGGTGACTGCGACCGGGTCGATCAGCTGTCGTACTTATTAGAAGAATCGTGTAATATTATCACGTAAATTCAACATTTTGATGACGTCTATAACGAGACTATTCATTCAGCTGAGACTTCAATTAAACTTTTGATACTAAGCTTTCAATTAAATAAATAATTGTAGTCAATTTATATTATGAAATTTAAACAGTGAAACTAAACCGGTGGCGCAGTGAGTAGGCATTCATACCTCGTTACCCTCGTGCATCTGCCCTGTGCTTTCGCCGCTCTGTGGTTACTTTGAACGGCCTTATATCGTGAAGAAAACCATTTGCCGGTTTCAATTTTAAGCTGTCATACACTTTTTCATAACGATTGATGTATTTTTTAATTGGTTGCCTTTGTTTTGTTTCAGACTTGAACAAAATAAACAAAAAAAAACAATTTTCAGAAGTGGAGTGTGAAACTAGGAAAATAGATTTGAAGTTGAATAAACTTGAGTATCGCATGAAATTAAAAAAAAAATTAGATTCGAAACGTTAATGTTGACTTGTAAGTACATAGTTTGAATAAATAGATATATTTTTTAAAATTTATTTTATTTTCAATACAAAAGGTGGTTTTAGTCAATTTTTAAGGCTACTATAACAACATATTCTGACAACACAATCTATACAATAGGAAGTTATATAATAGGAAATTTCTTAAAATTAAATATTAAAATCATAATATTTCAGAGGCCTATTCTAACATGCGTACAATCTATTTCTGCCAATATTTTTGAAAATCAAGCAATTTCATAGAATTCTCTGATTACTGTGTCGAGAGGTTTAAATCTAATATAATGTCTTCTTAAATTAGCAATAGCTTGACTGACAGTCCACACAATTCTACAAGCTGAAGATACAGCTAAACCACAAAAATCTGATGATGCAATCAACATTGATCCAAGGGCATAAAATCGCCAAGTCAACAGAAGGCGTTGCAAAGGAGGAATAGGTAAATTTCTGAAAATATGCCGCAGGCACGAGTCGTTGCACGCCGAAGTCGCAGTTGTTAATAATAATATTTATTGGTACACATTTTTCCATTACAAAATAAAATACCAAAGCATTATATATTTAAAAATGAAACCAATGAAAAAAAACAAAATTAATTATTCCAAATAATTGATTGATTAATTAATACATTAATCAACAACCTAAGCCGACTACAGGCATCTCCAATTTAACATATATGTTTAGTACAGGCAATGTCCAGTTAGGTATGGTTATGTTATTATTCATCATCTAAGAAATATGTAAAAACAAAAATAAATAAAACATACATTTAAAATCACTGTCACTAAAACGGATCCTACTATTAGAAGTTTAAAGTTATATTTTAGTAACATTTTAATTTTAGATACGTCGATACGATTAGGTAACATGTGGCAACACTGTGGCCAATTTCGGATCACACGGTGAAATATTTTAACATTTATGTATCAATATTGTATTGTATTTTAATATTGTATTTTAACATTTATGGGCTTTAAGAAAAACATCATTGAAGGAATATAATTTTATGTTAACTTTTCAACCATATCTAATAGGGATAACCCCGGTATATCTAAACATTCATTTCAAATGATTACTTATAAGTACCTATAGTAAAACATATTACAAGTAATGAATAAAATAATATAATTTAAAAGAGTAGTTAGAAAGTATAAATTGGGTAAATTATCCCGCTATGAGAAGTTAAAACAAACCCACAAAAAAGCTTTTCCGCAAAATTAAAAAAAAAGAACCTACTTTATACTAAAAGAAATGATGAACTAAAAAAAAAACTAAAAAAAAGTGGAAATAGACGAAAAACATTATAACATTGTAAAGCATTGACGTCAACTATCCGTCTTCGTTTAAAACCTCTTAAAATAAAATACTTACATTAGGAAAATAAAAAGACAAAATTAAAAAAAAAAATGTACTTTAAATTAATGATAAACTAATGAATTTAAGTATTGCAACTAAGGTGGAAAATTAATTGTATTTTTATGGTAAAAGTTACGGAATGTCAAAATTACCAAGTCATAAAGCATATTGAGCTGATAAAAAAAAATGCTGATGGATTGGAAGGATTAATTACAGCGGCGCGACACCGCATTATAAAAACATTATATTTGGCGATGAACACCATAAATGTGTGTTTTTAAGTTTCCTTTTTGGTTACACATATGGTCACACTCGCTGCATGCATATCTTTTTATTTTACGATGGACACCATCAATGTGTGTTTTTAAGTTTCCTTTTGTAATACACATATAATCACACTCGCTGCATTCATATCTTTTTATTTTGCGATGAACACCATCAATATGTCTTTTTAAACCTTTTTTAGGATAACACATATAATCACACTCGCTGCATTTATATCTTTTTATTTTCCGATGGACACCATCAATGTGTGTTTTTAAGGTTCCTTTTTGAGTACACATATAATCACACTCGCTGCATTTATGTCTTTTTATTTTGCGATGGACACCATCAATGTGTGTTTTTAAGGTTCCTTTTTCAGTACACATATAATCACATTCGCTGCATTTATATTTTTTTATTTTGCGATGGACACCATCAATATGTTTTCTTATGTATCCTTTTTCAGCACAAATATAATCACATTCGCTGTATTTATGTCTTTTTATTTTGCGATGAACACCATCAATGTGTGTTTTTAAGGTTCATTTTTGAGTACACATATAATCACACTCGCTGCATTTATATTTTTTTATTTTGCGATGGACACCATCAATATGTTTTCTTATGTATCCTTTTTCAGCACAAATATAATCACATTCGCTGTATTTATGTCTTTTTATTTTGCGATGAACACCATCAATGTGTGTTTTTAAGGTTCCTTTTTGAGTACACATATAATCACACTCGCTGCATTTATATTTTTTTATTTTGCGATGGACACCGTCAATGTGCATTTTTAAGTTTCCTTTTGTAATACACTTATAATCACACTCGCTGCATTTATATTTTTTTATTTTGCGATGGACACCATCAATATGTTTTCTTATGTATCCTTTTTCAGTACAAATATAATCACATTCGCTGCATTTATGTCTTTTTATTTTGCGATGAACACCATCAATGTGTCTTTTTAAGGTTCCTTTTTGAGTACACATATAATCACACTCGCTGCATTTATATTTTTTTATTTTGCGATGGACACCATCAATGTGTCTTCTTAAGTTTCCTTTTTGAGTACACTTATAATCACACTTGCTGCATTTATATTTTTTTATATTGCGATGTACACTATCAATGTGTCTTTTCAAAGTTATTTTTCTCAAAAACATATTATCACTCTCGCTACATTTGTTTCCTTTTACACTGCTATGAACGTCTTTGATGTGATTGATTAATAGATATTTAAATGCAAACGACTTACAGCATTCGTTACATTTTAACTGTCCAAATATTTTATTTTTATTTGGTGTTTCTACGTTCAAACATAACCTACATAAAAAAATAAAAAAGTCTTTGCACACGGATCTATCGCATTGAACATTAATGGACGCGGTGCTATCTAGAGGACTCCCGCACTTCGTACACGAAAAATCTAAAGCGCTTACATTTATTTTTGGAATTTTCTTTGTAATTTCTTCGTATTTTACGACATTCGCCAAATTGTAAATATCAGGCTCTTTCTTGATAAATTGAACTTCTCCTATTTCAATTTCCCGCTGTTGATTTATGTTAATTTCTTGGTTTTCATTTCTAGAATCTTCTTCATGTTTCAGATTAACAGAACTAAATAATTCCCAACTGGAATGGTGCATTTTAAAACTAATAAAGGTTACTTTGCAATAAATATAATGGTTGCGTATTGTTTGGCAGCGCTGTCATTGTGTTGTTATTTAGGTTAAATATTAAAATGTCAAAATGTCAAAGATACAGATTTGAGTCACTTTTAAGGCCACAATTCGAATTTTGAAAAACATAATTCTCGCTGTTAATGTTATTTATAGCGAAATTCATGCCTAGTACTTTTTATTAGATAGGAAATTTATTTATCTTAGGGTTTAAAATGAAAAATATCTTTGATTGTTAATAATGAGATTTATTTTTCAACTCAAATGTCCAAGTAACAATTTTTTCAAATAAAACGTACTATTTACTATTGGAAATGAGGACATTATTATTTACAAATAATGATTAGTGTCTTATAAGCGATAAGTGAGACATAAATTGGTATGAAATAAAACACATTTTGGTTTAAAATCACTAAAATAATAAGTAGGCATTTTGTTTAATAAAATGCAGAAGAATTTTGGAAACTCAAACAATAAAAAAATATGTTTTTTTACTTGAAGTAAATAAATATTCTCAGCTTTACGAAATCAAATATATTGTCCTGACCCATCTCAGTCAACAGATATTTGGACTCTATAGATGCTTTATGAGTGTATGACTCGTCTGTTTATTTCAAAAACAAGTTAAATGACAAAATGGGGTAAAATGAGTTAATAATAAAGTTTTGATCACTTTTTCGAGCTCTATCGACTGGTATAACACACTAAATGAAACGATGGCTGGTTTAGAAGTTATCTTGTTTAAATACCGACTAAATACATTGAAAAGCAGAAATATTTACAATTTAATCTTCTAAGTGAATTTATAGGAGTTTTTTTCTAGATTCATTCTAGGAAAAAAACACAAAATACCTTGAAGTATATTTTCTGTGACATGACATATCATATTTCAAGTAAAAACAGTTAAATATTGTTTTTTTTTTAGATGTATATTTCATATATACTTTTTCAATCAAAAAACATTAAATTACAATTCATTATTTTAGTTGTATAACTGAATGCTTTTTTTATAATTCTTCATATCAGCTAAAACACCTTAAGTTAATATAAATGTTTTGAGCAGGTAATATAGACCCTATTATATTAATCACTAATGACTATTAAAACAAGTTAAATACGTTTAGACGATTTGAAGAGTTCACTTGTGCGGCGTTTCGGCCAGCCGTACTGCACTGAAAATATTTCCTTTTACTTTTATGAATACATTGCATTTTTTTCAGACTGTTTTGCGCATAAGGGTGACTCTTCAGACCTCAATGAAGAGCAACAACGCGTGGTAGATGAATGTGATGATGATGAACTATCGTAGACATACATCTACCACCACAACAGCCATCAGGGATACACGAGTAGATGAAGGCGAATATATGGACTATCCCTTAATTCTGATAAACAATTCTCCGCGGCACAGCAATGCAACAGAAAATGTTTTTTTTAATACCTTGACACAGCCAAATTTAATGACAAGTATCCAAAACATTTCTATTATTTCAGAAGCACATCATATAGTTGAGACAGTTTTAAACGTTTTAAAAGTCTTACCAAAAAAAGAGGTTTAGACCAATATAGACCCTCTAAGCTGGGCAGGTAATGTTGCAAAAAGTAGACGCAGTGATGGCTTATCTTATATGACATACAATAAAAAAATAATGCCTGCAAAGGTGCCTAAACCAGCAAAGTGTGATAAATGCCAATTTAAATGCACTGAGATTTTTCCCCTTGATGAACGTATCCAATTACCTATGTAGATATTACTGGAGGCTTGATTTTAAAGGTAAGAAAAATTTCCTATTATCTAATGTACTTGTTGTCAGATCTCAAAAAAACCAAGATTGTATGCCAGGAAATGTTTTTTTCCTAAAGGCGATTTATTGATACCAGTTTGATGTGTAAAACTCTTTGCATATCTGCAGATGTAATAAGAAGAAAACTGAACTTGGATTATATGTCGAAAATGACAACAGAGGTCATAAATCACTTCCTATTGTTAAAAAATTATGAATACAGTGGCGAAGGCCCACTCAATATTCGCTCGCGACCCTTAGTTTGGGAAGTACTGCGTTAGAGTTTGTAATGCGCGGTTTTCTACGTAGAGCCGCTGTAAGAGGTACGCCCACGCTCACATTTAAGTAAGCCCCGTCGGTTAAGACGTTTAAGTCGGCCCTGTCGTAAACGAGCATTCGCCAGCGCTCCTTCTTAGCTATTGTATTAAATTACGGCTATAAAATGGTCAAATGGTTTGGGAAATATGTGCAAACTCAACAAGAAATAAAAACTCCACGGGAATACATTCCACAAGTAAGTAGAATATTATTTCAGGATACTTATTTTTATTTCAAAAAACAACTTTTCAGTTGTGTATGAAAGACAGAAATGAGTAACATAAAACAATAAAAGTAAATATAACAATATAACAATAACAAGATACAAACAACAAATATAGTAATTAAGACTAGCATAACTACACTTTACATACAGTTATTCAAATACATGCAAATACTTGTAAAAACAAAATAGTACAATATTATTATAAAATTTATAGAAAAACAATAATACAACAGTAAATGCAATAAAAATTAAATAAACTTCGATTAAGGTCAAGACTGTACAAAGTTTTTTCAATAAGATATTTTTTCAAAGTAGACTTAAAGCTGTGATATCTTTGTAATGTTTTTATATTATTGGGGAGATTATTAAATAAATCTACCCCCCTATAAACACTTGTATTCTGAAATTGTGTTGTACGAGCTTTAATCGGTTGAACATAATTGTTTTTGTTTCGTGCGAATGAACCCAAGATTATAAAATACAGCCCTCTTTTGGATTATAAATTTTTTTTGAATATATGCTATATGTATATGAATTTATTGAATTTAAAAATCTTCAAAAATAACAATATCTGCATTCCTATGTCAGAGTATTACACGTGGATGGCTTCGTAACATTTTAAACTACAATGTTTTAGCTATGTTATCCCAAATTTGTGTTTTTACCTTTATTCTAAAGGTTCTTGTTTGATATTCCGCGAAGTTTTCACAATTCTTTTCAACAATATTTCTTTAATTTCGTAAACACAGGCATCGCTGCGACATAGTTTGTTGTATTTTAACGAACCGTTTGCGTTTGCTAACGGATGGACCATTTTCTTTTAAAAAACACTCGTTCGTAAATAAGGTTTACTCATCCGTTCGATAACTTGACTTTAATGAACGGAAAAAAGGTCTAATATTTTTAAAACCGGCCTTAATTAAGTCATTTAACTTTAAACACGAGTAACATTCTAAATAAGATTTGACATATTGTTTATAAATTCATTTATTTAGTGAACATTTTGTTGTCAGATGATGAAATATTTAGCTAATAATTTACTGACTATATTGCTTTTAACAAAAATTTAATATAAATAAATGATTTGTCATATGGTTGGCAATCTATGTATATTATTTTATTTCTCTTATGAATTACTTTAATATTTAGAAATATAATATTGTTATAATTACAAATTAACTAACCCTGTATTGATTTTAATATACACTAATAAAAATAAATGTTTTTATATATTGTTGGCAAATATAAAGACTACTGTCTGTCACATATTGATATTAAATGTATTACAAACTTTGACAGATACCTACCCTTAAATATATATAAATAGATACCTACCTATATTGTTAAAAAAAACGTACGTCTCTAGATAACCAACTTTTGTGTAAGAGTTTAATTTAAATAAGAGGAATACTTTTGCAGTTTGCATTAGGTTTGTATGTTTTGCTGTTACCATTTTGTGTTTAAAATATTATTCCCTATATTTATCATATATCAGCCAGCCACTATATGATTATTCAATTTTTCTTTCGTAGCTATTTTACATCCATAATCTGGCAGCACTCTAAACACCTGTCAAAATGACGTTTCTGACAACGCTTTTGAACAAGGCTGTTAACATAGATATAGGCTGTGAAGTGAAAACCAAAACAACTGATAAATACTGCATGTGGCTGTATTTATTAAGTAAAATATTCCTTTCCTAATATTTAAAAAATAAACATTTCTTTTCTTTGTTTTAATTTGTGTGCCAAATGTTAAAATGTAAAAACGACGTTGTTACTATTTGTCAATAATGACGTTTAGGTAGATAGTTAGACCAATCTGCCAACATACGATCAACCTGCCCAATTATACTTAAACACCAAATATGGAGGCAAACGAAAATGAAACTTCTATTAAAATAGAACAAATTGATGACCATATCAGCAATAAACATGAGGAAGCCATTGATTGCAATTCATTCGACTCTCGTTTTGACGGTAAACAAACGCCATCATGCAAGCATATTCTTGAAACCTCATTAAATCCCACTCGTTTTGGTAAAAGATGCGATTGTGTCCAAAAAGAAATGAAAAACTGAGGATTGTGATTATTTTGAAGAAGAAAATACTAAATTTAATAAATTAGAACCAAATAAGTCGAGTTTCCAACTTTGTGTTAAAGCAGAATCAACTTTTAAATGTTGTTGTCCAACACCACAAACCATGAAAATTCCCACTTTAATATTGAAGAAAACCGATTTAACTTGTGGCAGTTGTAAGTCTACCCTCGATAAAAGTTGTTTTATAAATAAAGGAATTAATAAACAAGATGAAACATATTTAATATGTGTGGATTGTAAAGAAAAACGAAAACATCGTTTAAAATTAAGTTCTTGTTGCACCAAGGAACGGTTTAAATTGAAATATGGTGTAAGTTCAGATAAATCTATAACTTATATCGATAGGGTACATCAAAAAATAAGAAAATTTAAATGCAGTGATTGCGAATATACAAGCCCACGTAAAGCAACTTTACAAACCCATATCGACGCAGTTCATCGGAAAATTAAACAATTTAAATGCAGTGAGTGCAATCACACATACTCAAGTAAAGCACATTTACAGAGACATATCAACGTAGTTCATCGGAAAATTAAGAAATTTAAATGCAGTGAGTGCGAATATACGACTGCATATAAGCAACATTTAAAGACCCATATCGATGCAGTTCATCAGGAAATTAAGAAATTTAAATGCAGTGAGTGCAATCACACATTCTCACGTAAAGCACATTTACAGAACCATATCGACGTAGTTCATCGGAAAATTAAACAATTTAAATGCGGTGAGTGCAATCACACATACTCAAGTAAAGCACATTTACAGAGACATATCAACGTAGTTCATCGGAAAATTAAGAAATTTAAATGCAGTGAGTGCGAATATACGACTGCATATAAGCAACATTTAAAGACCCATATCGATGCAGTTCATCAGGAAATTAAGAAATTTAAATGCAGTGAGTGCAATCACACATTCTCACGTAAAGCACATTTACAGAACCATATCGACGTAGTTCATCGGAAAATTAAACAATTTAAATGCGGTGAGTGCGAATATACGACTGCATATAAGCAACAATTACAGAACCATATCGATATAGTTCATCGGAAAATTATAAAATTTAAATGCAGTGATTGCGAATTTACGACTGCAAATAAGCAACAATTACAGAACCATATTGATATAGTTCATCGAAAAATTATAAAATTTAAATGCATTGAGTGCAATCACACATTCTCACTTAAAGGAAATTTACAGACTCATATCGACGTAGTTCATCGAAACATTAAACAATTTAAATGCAGTGAATGCGAATACACGACTGCATATAAGCAACATTTAAAGACCCATATCGATGCAGTTCATCAGGAAATTAAGAAATTTAAATGCAGTGCGTGCAATCACACATTCTCACGTAAAGCACATTTACAGAACCATATCGACGTAGTTCATCGGAAAATTAAACAATTTAAATGCAGTGAGTGCAAATACACGAATGCTTATAAACACCGCTTACAGACCCATATCGACGTAGTTCATCTTAAAATTAGAAAATTTAAATGCAGTGAGTGTGAATACACGACTGCATATAAGCAACAATTACAAAACCATATCGATATAGTTCATAAAAAAATTATAAAATGATTAATTTTTAAATGCACTGAGTGTAGTGTCACAAGTTCCTCGAAGTCAGATTTACAGACCCATATCTATGCAGTTCATCAAGCATCATGGTAAAATTAAAGTTCAGATAAATCAATGTCAAAAAGTTAATAACTTTGTCTATATTCTCTATGTATAAGTTATTTATAAGTATCATATCAGCTGTATCATAAATGAATTTTATTATAAGTAATGTTGAATATATTTTTTGCATAAATGTATTATTGATGTTACATTTGGGCTGCGTCTAGCGTAGGGTAGGATAAATAATTGAAGACTTGGTTATCCTTTTTTTGATTTCTTTGAGTTAGGTCTCCAAAAATGATGTTAGGGTAAGCAGTTGACCTTAACTTCTAACATTTATGAAAAATTGAACAGTTAAAACGTATTTATTTAACCTAAAACAGGCAGAATTTAATGCACAGATCTTTTGTTGTTTTTTTTAGTTTTTAGGTTGTAGGTTTAATTTAGTTTAGTTTGTAGGTTGTAGGTTTAATATGTTTTATTTTATTATTTTTTAAAACACATCTTGTTGTTTAGCATCACGTTAGAGGGCAGTAGTCTATATTTATTATGTATTCACAAAAGCGCTGCGTCTGAACCGCTGTTCACGATCCGATAACCAAATAGGCCACAATAGTTTACTTTTACTATACGATTCAGAAAGCAGTTTTCTCCGGAATTAGTTTTTCACGTGGGACTTGCCAACATGCGACGATTTATGTTTGAAAAATATTTTTTCAAACTTTTGTTAATAATGATTCAAATATTTTGGTATAGAAAAATCATTTCCCCTCAAACATAATAAAAATAAATCTCCAGCGCCTTTTATAATAAGAAATAATATTTGCCAAATTTTAACAATAATGTTGTGAATTGGGAAAAGCATTTTTATGAAGAAGAATTTTGTAATATTTCCTAGATTTTTCGTTCTAATATTTAAGCTGTTTTTTTGTCATTAGTAGTTTTATTGTTACTTAATTTAGTTTTGAATCTTATTTTATAAATAAATACATAAATTCAATATTTAGTTTTATTTTATTACTAATGTTAGTTATATAAGTTATCTACTTATAAATTAACTGGTGGATTATTTTACTAATATTTTAGAAAAGTATCCTAAAATATTTTGATAAACTCGAAATGGATAAAAAATAGTCAACAGACTTCCCAACAAAAATATATTTAATTTTTGATGATGCATTTCTAAAACTTCATCACGATTTCTGAGAAAAAGGAAACCTTTTGTGATAATATTATACGGTTCTTGTAATAGGCACGACAGCCGATCGACGTGGCCAATGGTAGCCGCTTATAAAAAAGGTAATTTGCACCAGCGCTTTAATGAGAATAATAATCTTGTGTTTGGATTTTTTTTATATAATTTCATATAATAGTGAACATAAGCACCCCATTAAGTCTATTTATATTTAGTTATTCATTATTTGTATAGCATTATTTTATATACAGGTTGCCCCGAAGGCTTAAGGGCGGTGTTGTGTAACCTATTACGACTAAGAAGTGATTTTAAACTAAAATCACCCGTTTTTCAATACGTTATTTTTGTTCGTTTTAACCATGGCGTATTTTGATATACTTTCTTAGCAAATATTATTGGAAATCGCAGGACCAATTATTACCCTATTAAACGATCAGCTCAAATCGTTCAGGAATTCCTTTATATAGTTGTAAGAATAAAAATAATACCACATGCTTTAATATTCATTAGATTTGTTACCAATATTTTTTAGACCGTGTCACCGTTTTAGCACATGCGAAGTATTAAAAGGTTAAAAGGTAAATTTGATACAGCCTCCTCCACTGTTTCAAAATAATAATTGCTTTCAACAAAGTATCGACGCCATATTGGGATTAAATAACAAATTGTGTCACAAATCGCGTAATTGCCTGTAATGGTCGCTTTGCTTACAAATCGAATTCGACAAAAGAAACCTTTTTTCGTTAGAATACTTTGCTGACGAAAATTTAATACTATTTATAATTCCCTCGGTCATCCATGGCTTAAGTTTGTTGTGTCTAGTTTTAATTGTTTTAATTGTTGTAATTGTTTTTATGTGTGTATTTAGTGTTTCTATAAACTTTTCAAATGCTGTGTCCGCGTTTATAAGGCTATAAACGACTGCCCATTCCTCATTTTTTAGACTTATGCGTAATGCTTCATAGTTTATTAATTTTATATCTATAACTTTTGGTTTTGGTTCTCTATTTCTCCCTTGAATGGCCAGAAGGGTGGAGTAAAGATCTGTTTTTGTTGTATGTGTAACAGCAGATGTGGTTTGTTATTACTACGAATGTAAATATGATCTATGCATGATTTTACACCATTATGTTGTCTCGTCGCTGTATTTATAGTAGTCATCAGCCTGATGATGTTGATTATGTCCGTACGTAGATATTTTCAGGTCTCCTGCGAGTACAGGTGTTTAATACTACTATTTGAGGTCATATTTTTTAAGATGCTGTCCAAGGAAGTTAAAAATCTCTTAATATTACTTTGAGATGGAGAGCGGCAAAGTGCAAAGAGAGCAAAATCCCGCCCTTTAATGCAAAAACCCGTTGCATCATGAATATCGAATTCATCAATCAATAGTCACACTCAAATAGGATTTAATGCCAACTAGGACACCATCTTCGTTCCGTATGCAATATAGCTACCAAATTAGGAAATTGAGTTTGGCTGCTAATCCAGCATTCTGTTAATATTATAATTACAATATTTAAATCTAGTTGATGCAGATGATGAAGATTTAGCTGATCAAAGTTTTTTTGCAAGCTGCGTATATTCAAACTTAGTATTTTAATTACATAATTATCCTTAAATATGGTCTTACACTTAAGCGGAGAGCTTATAACGGGTGTTTTTTTTAGAGGCGTGGTTTTCAATCTGGCACTACTTTTTTCGTAGTTGGTGTTTTTGACAGCTGTCACTTGATTTATGCGCAGTTTGGTTTTTGCCATTTAATAATGAATAGACTTACTCCTGAACAACGTTTGCAAATAGTGCAAATTTATTAGCAAAATAATGGTTCGCGCGCTGCGTCCAAGATTCGGTCTACATAATCGCCCAGCAGAGTCGGTAATTCGAGATATCATGAATCGGTTTCGCATCACGTTTACTCTTGTGGATAATGCGCATCCTCAGACAGTGCGCACCGAAGACGCTATTGCTGCTGTGGAGCAGAGTATCGAGGAACAATTGGAGCTGTGCCCATCCACTTTATGGAAGGATCTTGGTTTGCGGGCTTACAAAATCCAACTCGTGCCGAACGACCATCAAGCGCGTCGCAGGTTAAGTGAATGGGCCCAAAACGAGATGGCCACCGATCCCGATTTTCACAAGAAAATTTTGTTCAGCGATGAAGCTAACTTTTGGTTGAATAGGTACGTTAATAAGCAAAATTGTCGTATTTGGAGTGATAACAATCCACAAGCCATTGTTGAGACGCCGTTACATCCTCAAAAAGTCACTGTTTGGTGTGCTCTATGGACAGAGGGAATCATTGGTCCATATTTCTTCAAAAATGAAGCCGGCCATAATGTTACAGTCAATGGGGAACGCTATGGAGCAATGATTAATGACTTTTTCGTGCCTGAATTGGAGGATGTTGATGTGGACGACCTTTGGTTCCATACAGCCAACGAAACAATCAATTTATTGAAGGAAACTTTTGGTGAGCGCATTATCTCGCGTCGTGGGCCTGTGGCGTGGCCTCCAAGATCGTGCGATTTAACACCGCTGGACTATTTTTTGTGGGGTTATGACAAGTCGCTTGTCTACGCAGATAAGCCGGCCACCATTAACCTTGGAAGAGAATATTCAGCGCGTTATTGCTGACATACGGCCCAACTTGCTGCAAAAAGTGGTTGAAAATTGGGCCTCTCGGCTGTAATTTGTTCGAGTCAGCCGCGGCGGCCACTTACCCGAAATCATTTTTAAAACATAATGGCAAACCCTTATCTTTATAATAAAACTAAATTCTTAGCCATAACATCAAATTATATGCGTTTTATCTCTTCTTGAAAACCACGCCTCTAAAAAAAACATCCTTTATTTAGTGTTTTACAAATTCCGTGTTATTTATTTCATTAAATAAATCGTCCATATTTTTTTTTTACTATCATCATTGAAAAAGTTAGAAGAAGCTTTGTTTGACAAACAATTAGAAAATTATAATAAAATTCAGATAAGTTTAAAGTAAATAATTCTAGTCGTGATAAACATAGACTAAATAAGATTAAATAAAAAAGAGTAAAAATCTGAATAGAATAATTTGATAATATATATATATATTAGCAAAATATCCCAAGACCTGATAAAAAAAAAACAGCTAATTGGCCCTGCGTTTTCAAATATGATTTATTTTGACTTCATATCGGATTCAGTGAAAAAAAATACATTTTAGGTGATAATATTAAATCGTTCTTGTCGTAATTTCGTGCGCTTGCGAGGCTACGCCGCTCCGGGTCATTGACCGACCTTGGCCGTGCGCAAGCGGGCACTGAAAGAGCGAAATACAAAAAGGGAGTTTACACGAGCTTCGCATTTTTCATACAATTTCTTACGCGTAATGGGGAACATAACCACCCCCTTAAGCCTTCCGGAATAGTCTTAAAACACTCTGTTTATCCCTATATTTACTAATATTTAATTTGTTCGTCTCATACTTAAATGTCATAATTTTACGACTTGATGATCCCTTATATTTATTCATTAATAGTAAATGTAGCATCTTGAAATAGGTGAACGCGACCGCGTCGATCAGCTGTCGTACTTATTAGAAGAATCGTGTAATATTATCTCGTAGATTCAAAATTTTGATGACGTCTATAACGAGACTATTTATTCAACTGAGAGTTCATTTAAACTTTTGATACTAAACTTTCAATTCAAAACGCCGTTGCCGGTATCAAATAAATAATTGTAGTCAATTTATATTATGAAATTTAAACAGTGAAACTAAACCGGTGGCGCAGTGAGTAGGCATTCATACCTCGTTACCCTCGTGCATCTGCCCTGTGCTTTCGCCGCTCTGTGGTTACTTTGAACGGCCTTATATCGTGAAGAAAACCATTTGCCGGTTTCAATTTTAAGTTGTCCTCCACTTTTTCATAACGATTGATGTATTTTTTAATTGGTTGCCTTTGTTTTGTTTCAGACTTGAACAAAATAATCAAACAAAAAAAAAACAATTTTTAGAAGAGTGAAACTAGGATAATAGATTTGAAGTTAAATAAACTTGAGTATCGCACGAAATTAAAAGAATTTTTAGATTCGAAACGATAATGTTGACTTGTACATAGTTTGAATAAATAGATATATTTTTTAAAATTTGTTTTATTTACAATACAAAGGTGGTTTTAATCAATTTTTAAGGCATAACAACATATTCTGACAACACAATCTATACAATAGGAAGTTATATAATAGGAAATTTCTAAAAATTAAATATTAAAATCATAATATTTCAGAGGCCTATTCTAACATGCGTACAATCTATTTCTGCGAATATTTTTGGAATTTAAGAAATTTCATAGAATTCTCTGATTACTGTGTCGAGAGGTTTAAAGCTAACATAATGTCTTCTTAAATTAGCAATAGCTTGACTGACAGTCCACACAATTGTACAAGCTGAAGATACAGCTAAACCACTAAAATCTGATGATGCAATCAACATTGATCCAAGGGCATAAAATCGCCAAGTCAACAGAAGGCGTTGCAAAGGAGGAATAGCAAAATTTCTGAAAATATGCCGCAGGCACGAGTCGTTGCACGCCGAAGTAGCAGTTATTAAAGATAATATTTATTGGTACACATTTTTCCATTACAAAATAGAATACCAAAGCATTATTTATTTAAAAATAAAACTAATGAAAAAAAAACAAAATTAATTATGCCAAATAATTGATTGATTAATTAACACATTAATCAACAACCTAAGCCGACTACAGGCATCTCCAATTTAACATATATGTTTAGTACGGGCAATGTCCAGTTAGGTATGGTTATGTTATTATTCATCATCTAAGAAATATGTAAAAACAAAAATAAATAAAACATACATTTAAAATCACTGTCACTAAAACGGATCCTCCTATAAGATGTTTAAAAGTTATATTTTAGTAACATTTTAATTTTACATACGATTAGGTAACATGTGGCAACACTGTGGCCAATTTCGGATCACACGGTGAAATATTTTAACATTTATGTATGGGGCTTCAAGAAAAACATCATTGAAGAATATAATTTTATGTTAACTTTTCAACCATATCTAATAGGGATAACCCCGGTATATCTAAACATTCATTTCAAATGATTAACACCGTGGCTACATTCGGTTTTTACTTATAAGTACCTATAGTAAAACATATTATAAGTAATGAATAAAATAATATAATTTAAAACAGTAGTTAGAAAGTATAAATTGGGTAAATTATCCCGCTATAAGAAGTTAAAACAAACCCTCAAAGTTAAACAAACCCTTTTCATCAAAATTAAGAAAAAGAATCTACTTTATACTAAAAGAAATGATGAACGATGGAACTAAAAAAAAGTGGAAATAGACGAAAAACATTATAACGTTGTAAAGCATTGACGTCAGCTATCTGTCTTCGTTTAAAACCTCATAAAATCAAATACTTACATTAAGAAAATAAAAAGACTAAATTAAAATAAAAAAAAATATTTACTTTGATGATAATCTAATGGATTTAAGTAATGCAACTAAGGTAGAAAATAATAGTTTTTTTATGGTAAAAGTTACGGACCCTCAAAACTACTAAGTCATAAAGCATATTGGGCTGATAAAAAAAAAATGCTGATGGATTGGAAGGATTAATTACAGAGGCGCGACACACCACATTGCCGCATTATAAAAACATTATATTTTGCGATGAACACCATCAATGTGTCTTTTGAGGTTTCCTTTTTTAAAACACATATAACCACACTCGCTGCATTTATATCTTTTTATTTTGCGATGAACACCATCAATGTGTGTTTTTAAGGTTCCTTTTTGAGTACATATATAATCACACTCGCTGCATTTATATTTTTTTATTTTGCGATGACAACAATCAATGTGTGTTTTTAAGTTTCCTTTTTTAAAACAGATATAATCACACTCGCTGCATTTATATCTTTTTATTTTGCGATGGACACAATCAATGTGAGTTTTTAAGCGTCCTTTCGTAAAACACATATAATCACACTCGCTGCATTTATGTCTTTTTATTTTGCGATGGACACCATCAATGTGTGTTTTTAAGGTTCCTTTTTGAGTACACATATAATCACACTCGCTGCATTTATATCTTTTTATTTTGCGATGGACACCATCAATGTGTGTTTTTAAGTTTCCTTTTTTAAAACAGATATAATCACACTCGCTGCATTTATATCTTTTTATTTTGCGATGGACACAATCAATGTGTGTTTTTAAGCGTCCTTTCGTAAAACACATATAATCACACTCGCTGCATTTATGTGTTTTTATTTTGCGATGGACACCATCAATGTGTGTTTTTAAGGTTCCTTTTTGAGTACACATATAATCACACTCGCTGCATTTATATCTTTTTATTTTGCGATGGACACCATCAATGTGTGTTTTTAAGCGTCCTTTCGTAAAACACATATAATCACACTCGCTGCATTTATATTTTTTTATTTTGCGATGAACACCATCAATGTGTGTTTTTAAGGTTCCTTTTTGAGTACACATATAATCACACTCGCTGCATTTATATTGTTTTCTTTTGCGATGGACACCATCAATGTGTCTTTTTAGGTTTCCTTTTTGGTTACACATATAGTCACACTCGCTGCATCCATATCTTTTTATTTTACGATGGACACCATCAATGTGTATTTTTAAGTTTCCTTTCGTAAAACACATATAATCACACTCGCTGCATTTATATCTTTTTATATTGCGATGAACACTATAAATGTGTCTTTTCAAGGTTTTTTTTCTCATAGGCATATTATCACACTCGCTGCATTTGTTTCCTTTTACACTGCTATGAACGTCTTTGATGTGATTGATTAATAGATATTTAAATGCAAACGATTTACAGCATTCGTTACATTTTAACTGTCCAAATATTTTATTTTTATTTGGTGTTTCTACGTTCAAACATAACCTACATAAAGAAATAAAAAAGTCTTTGCACACGGATCTATCGCATTGAACATTAATGGACGCGGTGCTATCTAGAGGACTCCCGCACTTCGTACACGAAAAATCTAAAGCGCTTACATTTATTTTTGGAATTTTCTTTGTAATTTCTTCGTATTTTACGACATTCGCCAAATTGTAAATATCAGGCTCTTTCTTGATAAATTGAACTTCTCCTATTTCAATTTCCCGCTGTTGATTTATGTTAATTTCTTGGTTTTCATTTCTAGAATTTTCTTCATTTTTCAGATTAACAGAACTAAATAATTCCCAACTGGAATGGTGCATTTTAAAACTAATAAAGCTTACTTTGCAATAAATATAATGGTTGCGTATTGTTTGGCAGCGCTGTCATTGTGTTGTTATTTAGGTTAAATATTAAAATGTCAAAATGTCAAAGATACAGATTTGAGTCACTTTTAAGGCCACAATTCGAATTTTGAAAAACATAATTCTCGCTGTCAATGTTATTTATAGCGAAATTCATTCCTAGTACTTTTTATTTGATAGGAAATTTATTTATCTTAGGGTTTAAAATGAAGAATATCTTTGATTGTTAATAATGTGATTTATTTTTCAACTCAAATGTTCAAGTAACAATTTTTTCAAATAAAACGTACTATTCACTATTGGAAATGAGGACATTTTTATTTACAAAAATGATTAGTCTCCTATTAAAATGATAAGTGAGACTTAAATTGGTATGAAATAAAAAAAAAATAGTTTAAAATCACTAAAATAATAAGTAGGCATTTTGTTTAATAAAATGCAGAAGAATTTTGGAAACTCAAACAATAAAAAATTATGTTTTTTTACTTGAAGTAAATAAATATTCTCAGCTTTACGAAATCAAATATATTCCCATCTCAGTCAACAGATATTTGGACTCTATAGATGATTTTTGAGTGTATGACTCGTCTGTTTAGTTCAAAAAAAAAAAAAGACAAAATGGGGTAAAATGAGTTAAAAATACAGTTTTTCGAGCTCTATCGACTGGTATAACACACTAAATAAAACGATGGCTGGTTTAGAAGTTATCTTGTTTAAATACCGACTAAATACATCGATTCGCAGAAATATTTACAATTCAAATCTTCTAAGTGAATTTATAGGAGTTTTTTTCTAGATTCATTCTAGGAAAAAAACACAAAATACCTTGAATGCTTTTACATGAAAGTATATTTTCTGTGACATGACATATCATGACATGAGTAAATTAAATTTTATAATTTATTGGCGGGCCGGACATAAAGGAACACTTATTAATAATTTACAAAACTTTATTTATAATAAACATTAGAATAAAAAAATATAAAATTAAAAAAAAAAATAAAGATTTTATATAGAAATTTTAATGCAAAATAAAAACAAACAAGAAAGAACAGAAAAACGAATTTACTTAAAATTTTTAATGAGAATTCCGGCACTGTTTTTTGATACCAGCTGATCAACATCAGCCGGAATTGATGAGGTAGCTACACGTACGCAGCTTTCTAATCATCTTCTTCCTAATCTGCTCATCAGCTTTCTAATCTGGTCTTGATCGGTGGTCATTTTTGATTAATTTCATGGTTGAAAATAATTGTTCGCAAACATCGTACTTCCAAACAGAGACATCATTTGCTTTGAATTTTTCGTCAAAAGAGGAAATTTCTCAGGGCCCACATAAGATTTATAAAAATTTTCCACATCGATATTAAATGGCGAGGAAAACATTTTCATGGAAACCGCTGTCTTCTCAGCTTTGAACATTTGGAATCGTAATTCATATATTGTGCGTATTTTTGAGAGGTAGTAACGTTTTCTTTTTCTAAATGTGGAAAGTGAGACACATTATTCTGCAAAAGATGCTGTTTCCACAATTTTAATTTGCACTGAAAGCCCTGCATTTTATCATACAAATTGTGAATAAACTGTCCTTTGCCTTGAAGTTCCACATTAAGATCATTGAGATCATTGAGTCATGTCGATAAGAAACCCGAAATCGCACATCCATTCTTTATTACCAAAATGAGGAAAGTCATATCCCTTCATATCCAAGAATAATTGTATTTCGCTTTTTAAGTTGTACACTATTTTTAGCATTGCACCTCTACTAAACCAACGCACTTTGGTATTAAAAACCACGTCGCCATATAAGTTTCTAAATTTTCAAGAATTCACGGTGATTTAAAGCGCGCGACTTTATAAAATTGATTAGTTTAATTATTGGTACTGTGACATTTGGCAAACTCAATCTTTTCGCACAAAAATTTTCCTGGTGAATTATGCAGTTGTTAACGAATATTTCCCTTTCTGTGACCTTCTTAATGTCTTGAAATAGCTTTCCTGATACTCCCACTTCCATGCTTGACATTGCTCGTGCTCCATCTGTCGATATACTAATAATCTTTTCTAATGAAATTGAAAAATTTTCCACCACAGACTTTAGTTCATCGTACAGGTCTTTGCCGGTTGTAGTCCCTTGCATTGGAATCAGTGAACAAAATTCTTCGGGAGTATTAAATTTGGTGTCAATACCAGGTAAAAATATCGCAACTCTCATCAAGTGCCAAAGAACAGTATTCGAATTTTGCAATGCGTTCTCGAAGCGTTGTTGCTATGTTCTCGGACAAGTCTTCAATTCTCCTTCCAATGGTGAATCTTGATAAACTAATGTTTGTATTTATCAGGAAATACTATTTTTGCAACAGCAGTCAGACATTCTTTTATCATCTCTCCATCCGCAAAGGGATCCATTTTGTTGCCAGTATTTGACTGACAACAAAACTAGCCTTTACTGCCGTATTTGATAAAATAGCTTGATTTTTAAAAATAGCCTGTTGTTGTCACAAGTTTTTCTCCATTTAATTAAACTTATCTATCCGGAGTTGAGCTGTTAATTTTTTTTATTGCTGTTAATGTTTTGTATCGTAATGCCTTTTTAAATTATATTCTTTTAATTTCGATAGTTTCTGAGCACATTAAGCAAACAGCCTTTACCTTGAACGAAAGTGAAAATGAAATAATCAAATTTCCACTTTTCTTGGAAATGTCTGTGCTCAACCCCAACCTTCCGTTTTTTTGTTTGCTTTTCGGACAGGCTATTATGGATTAAAAATTTGAAAGTTGCAAAAATTTGTAGGAAACTTAATTTTGAACAAGTCGCCGTCAAGCTCGTCAAGGAACTCGTCAAGGAACTCGTCAAGAAACTCGTCACAAAAAATTGTTTCGGTTTAGTATGACCTACCATTTCATAATAATTAATTTCATAACAATATATTGAAAGCAGAAAGTCGATAAAATAATATCAATTTTAGAAATGCTTGGCGGGCCGTATAAACATGTTTCGCGGACCGCAAGTAGCCCGCGGGCCGCGTATTGCTCATCACTGGTTTAGACGATTTGAATAGTTCACTTGTGCGGCGTTTCTTCGATAAAGAAGTTAAAAGTCAAGGACTCTAGCTGTCATTTTGTCGCGATTGCAGTTCGCATTTTGTTCGCGTTTTTTGTAGTATAAATTAAGTGAAATAAATTATATGGAGGGAAGAGCGAGTAGATTAGTGCGGCTGGCAATTGCGACAGAAATGAAGGTAATATTGAAAATCCCCCATTTTGTAAAGTGTTAGTTTTGAGGTTATAAAATCGTTAATCTTAGGTACGATTTCAGTTGGATTATCATCTAATCACAACAGTTTATTGGAATACGAACATGATTTGTAAGCCACCTTTGGAAATGAAGGACTTCTTACCGATAATGATAATGATTAGCTGGCAACGCTGGCCGGACGATGCGATCCTGCTAATTATTTGTTTCTACAGTGTGTAAACCTGTGCATCCTAGCTCGAACTAGTGTTTATTTATGTGTAAAAAGTTGATGTAGTGATCTGTGAAAAGTTGTTACTCTACTTGAGTAAAACGATAAATAAGTTTCCAAAAATACTCAAGTATTTCGATTAGTGCTGTCTGCGGTAGTTTTCATAAAACAAAGTGACGTCATGACCAATGAGAGCTCTGCGACTGACGACGCGCTGACCGTTGCTAGGCGACGCGACCTTCACACACTTAAGCAGTTGTCGCTT
This sequence comes from Neomicropteryx cornuta, assembly GCA_020383195.1. Taxonomy (NCBI): domain Eukaryota; kingdom Metazoa; phylum Arthropoda; class Insecta; order Lepidoptera; family Micropterigidae; genus Neomicropteryx; species Neomicropteryx cornuta. The sequence goes on from JAHKQU010000031.1 coordinate 5,353,913, forward strand.
AGAGCTGCCAACCCTTTCTATAAAGAGGCGCATAATAATTATTGATATTAAATATTAATTACGTTGGTACTTTCTTACTACGAACTTTTCCTACTTTCTTTGGTTTATTCTGAACTCCCTATAGTTTTCCTTCATAAAAATGAGTCGCGATAAATGTTTCATGGATTTGAGCCAAACAAGAAAACTAAAATGCGGGAGATGCTACCAACAGTTTCATATTAGTTGCCAAGGTTTTCGAAAGAAAAATTTAGCAAAATGACTACACGACAGCGTGGCACATGGAAATGCTCGCCGTGCAAAAAAAATGATCCATGGTCAGCCGCATCCAAAACTTTCAATCATGACTGTCCCAATCGCTCCAGGTCATTAACGCCCACCTACACCGAGAAACGCGATGCTCATGAGGATGGCATAGCTACTATCCTTCAAGAATCACAGCTAAGGTCCAAGGATCGCCAACAAACTGCAACTATCAGCGCTCAAGAGCTTGAAAAACTAAAAGCTAAACTCTCGTCGAAATTGGAAACCTCACACTTGGAGATCATGACCAAATTGGATCAACTAATGTGTATCACAAATGCCGTACAGAAGAAGAATTGATATTAACAAACCGAACAAAAGATCACCAAGGTAGTATTGTTAAGTGGCTCAAAATAAGGAAATTAAGATATTTAAAAGGAGAACTTCAAGAGGAGGAGAGAGAATTTTGATAAACGATTATCAAATTTTCTTGATAAACTACATTCTTAATGTTTTTAATTTGTTACCTCAATATAAGTTTTGAAGTCTAAAACCTCTAAATTTTTATTTATTTATTTTCTCAAAAGTGTCATATCTGCAGTTAACTCGTTTTTGAAATAAAAAGACGATTTATACTACTCTTACTCGTTGCTAAAAATACATCACAAAAAAAATATTTATATATATATATAAATTGTAAATAGAACTTTTATAATAATTATGCTTAAATATACTATTTTAGAATTAGTATGAAGAATAACTGCCATATAACATTTCTTCCTTTGAATTCATACAGATTTTTTTAATTAAATATGTTTTGGAGCGTTGCGTAATGTTGGGAACCTCTTTCATCGACGTACTTATTGCTAATTGTATCAATAAAATGTTCGACACATTCTCCATGATTGTATTTTTATAAATGTCATTTGAAACAAGAACTAAATAAGAATTAAAATCTTATAAAACTAATCATTAATTTCCTGTTGCTTAATCTTCTTAAATTCAGTTACTGTCGTGACCTTATAGCTTACAAACACCATTTTTCTGTATTTGTATATTGGCGGTAAGAAATTATCCGATTGCCATCTTCAAAGTTTATACTGATTTTAACGATTGTAACTCGGGAAAATAAATATAAGACATTTAGAATAGAAATAAAAACCTATCCGATAACTGTTATAAAGATTCAAACTAAAAAAAAAGGTAGATGTAGATAAATAAAAATACGCAATTAAAAAAAAAGTAGGTCTATTAAAACTATCAAAATAAAATTAGTAAAATTATCAAAATTAAAACGAAACATTATGGGGGCAAAATTGAGCCAATAAAAACCACCGGCCGTTGGACGATAAACGGTGAGGGTAGGAAACAAAGGAAGGGGTAAGCGAGGAGAATGGGAAGTGAGATGGGTCATGGGATTTTTATGGAGGAAGTAAAAGATTGGGTGTTCGGGTCGAGGATAGAAAAAAAAGAAAGAACTTACCAGGACGCTACCGAAATGGAATCTGGTGAGCGAAAAAAATCTTAGGCCACTTGGAAGGCATGAAGTTTCTTGGTGACGATGGATTCGTCGACAGGCCACGTCGATCTTACGGAGAAATTGGGATAGAAATATTTTTAATGAGTTTGGTTAATTAATGGATGACATTACTTTACCGTTTTTTATGCATGATCGATACATTTCTTGGAACACTTGAACTGGTTATCTGGTGGAGAATAATTTTCTTGAGACCGCACAAAGGCCGTATCTATCTTAAAGCTAAGTTCGCTACTTGAAAATGCTTTAACCCACAGGAGATGGTATTAGAAAACTAAAGTAATAATTTGCCGAAGGCACTGTGAATTTGCAGCCTATATTTTTGCCAATCTATTTTTATGCCAAAGTGTAAGTACTTAGTTTCAACTCACAATCCTTAAGGGGCCTCTTCCCGAAAGACCTTTTCTATGTCTTCGGTGCGATCACCGTTTTATCTCATCTGACGGCATGAAAAGGGGAAACCAAAGATCTTTTAAAACTTATAGAACGACTATGGATGCGTGTCTCGGCCAGTGTTGCCATGTGCACCGTAGCTAATTACGGGAAATGCGCTCTACTTTGCACAAATCTATACTCTACCATCGAAGCATGACAACTGATGACAACATTTATTTCTACATGCGGTGACAGTTATTACGTTAGAGCAGCGGTTTCCAATGTTGACTGGGCTCCGACCCATCTAACAAAATTTTCCAATCTTGGGACCCACCTTTTAGCTGTCTTAGAGAAAAGCAGAGCTGTCAGTATAGCCATCCCAAAGCGTTTGGAGACGGGGCCAGCGCCACTCACTCCGAGCGCTTGTCTCACATCACATACTTACTGAAGTTTAGCATTTTTTTCAAATAATTATTATTTTCCGTAACTCGAGTTTATTTCAATTTTTAGGAATTATAAATAGCTGAATGAAATATCAAATATATCACTTCCTATTGTTAAAAAATTATGAATACAGTGTCGAAGGCCCACTCAATATTCGCTCGCGACCCTTAGTTTGGGAAGTACTGCGTTAGAGTTTGTAATGCGCGGTTTTCTACGTAGAGCCGCTGTAAGAGGTACGCCCACGCTCACATTTAAGTAAGCCCCGTCGGTTAAGACGTTTAAGTCGGCCCTGTCGTAAACGAGCATTCGCCAGCGCTCCTTCTTAGCTATTGTATTAAATTACGGCTATAAAATGGTCAAATGGTTTTGGAAATGTGTGCAAACTCAACAAGAAATAAAAACTCCACGGGAATACATTCCACAAGTAAGTAGAATATTATTTCAGTATACTTATCTTTATTTCAAAACACAACTTTTCAGTTGTGTATGAAAGAAAGAAATGAGTAACATAAAACAATAAAAGTAAATAGAAAGATATAACAAAAACAAGATACAAACAACAAATATAGTAATTAAGACTAGCATACCTACACTTTACACACAGTTATTCAAATACATGCAAATACTTGTAAAAACAAAATAGTACAATATTATTATAAAATTTATAGATAAACAATAATACAACAGTAAATGCAATCAAAATTAAATAAACTTCAATTAAGGTCAAGACTGTACAAAGTTTTTTCAATAAGATATTTTTTCAAAGTAGACTTAAAGCTGTGATATCTTTGTAATGTTTTTATATTATTGGGGAGATTATTAAATAAATCTACCCCCCTATAAACACTTGTATTCTGAAATTGTGTTGTACGAGCTTTAATCGGTTGAACATAATTGTTTTTGTGTCGTGCGAATGAACCCAGGATTATAAAACTCAGCCCTCTTTTGGATTATAAAAATTTCTTGAATATATGCTATATATGAATTTATTGAATTTAAAATTCTTCAAAAATAACAATATCTGCATTCCTATGTCAGAGTATTACACATGGATGGCTTCGTAACATTTTAAACTACAATGTTTTAGCTATGTTATCCCAAATTTGTGTTTTTACCTTTATTCTAAAGGTTCTTGTTTGATATTCGGCGAAGTTTTCACAATTCTTTTCAACAATATTTCTTTAATTTCGTAAACACAGGCATACGCTGCGACATAGAGTTTGTTGTATTTTAACGAACCGTTTGCGTTTGCTAACGGATGGACCATTTTCTTTTAAAAAACACTCGTTCGTAATAAGGTTTACTACTACTCATCCGTTCGATAACTTGACTTTAATGAACGGAAAAAAGGTCTAATATTTTTAAAACCGGCCTTAATTAAGTCATTTAACTTTAAACACGAGTAACATTCCAAATAAGATTTGACATATTGTTTATAAATTCATTTAATTAGTGAACATTTTGTTGTCAGATGATGAAATATAATACTGAAATATTTAGCTAATAATTTACTGACTATATTGCTTTTAAGAAACATTTAATATAAATAAATGATTTGTCATATGGTTGGCAATCTATGTATATTTATTTTTTTCTCTTATGAATTACTTTAATATTTAGTAATATAATATTGTTATAATTACAAATTAACTAACCCTGTATTGCTTTTAATATACATTTAATAAAAATACATGTTTTGATATATTGTTGGCAAATATAAAGACTGCTGTCTGTCACAAGTTGATATTAAATGTGTTACAAACTTTGACAGATAAATACCTATAAATATATATATACTAGCTGACCCGGCCACGCGTTGCTGTGGCTAAAGTTTTTGTTATATTACATTATAGTAAACAATCTAAGAGGAACAATAAGAGAACATCAGTCACGGAGTCCACTATGCTTTTTCACACAGATGGTATTTGTAAAAAAATATGGTGATCTCCTTATTTGACTTTCTACTACTATAACCCTTTAGTACAATGAAATTATTTACGAACAAAGACGAAAATGTTGATGTTGGTATACAAATTCACTGGATTGAGATTTGAAGGGGAAGTACGTTGAACACAATTAATTAAAATGTTCTTACACTTGATACTAAGCAGAAATCAATAGGTAAAAAATAAAAATTTATCAGATTTATTATTTCCATTTAATTTTATAACAAATATAAGTATATTACAGTATAATACAGTAAATAACATGTGACGCTTAAACTCATGAATGAGGTAGGCAAGGCAGACAGTCTTAAACTTTTAAACATTAATATCTTTTTTTTGAATTATAAATACTTTCAATTTCAATTTAATTTAACACCAATCGGTGCACAATGTTTTTGGTTAACCTGTCTTTAGCTAACACAAATAGATTCGACGGTTTCCCAACACGTGAACACGCAACATATAGTTGCCCATGAGAAAAACATGGATTTTCCAAATCTAAACCACAAATGGACATTGTTTGACCTTGAGATTTATTTATAGACATGGCGAAAGCTAAACGAATTGGAAACTGTAGCCTTTTGAAGGGTATGGTAGAATCTGATGGTATCATCGGAATACGTGGCAGCAGGACCACTTTTCCTTTAAACTTCCCAGCCAAAATGGTTGCTTCAAGAATGTTTCCGGTGATCTTTTTGATGACCAAACGCGTACCGTTACATAATTGAGGTGGATTCAAATTACGGAGGAGAATAATAGGGGAACCAATCTTTAATCGAAGATTATGTGGTGGCATTCCAGGGATATCTAATGAATTTAAAAATTCAATCGGAAAATTTACACTTTCATTTTCATCAACAACAGTATCGATTGATTTAAAAGACATCAGATCGCCTGGTAACAACTGTTGTATCTGGAAGTTAATTTCGTCAACATCAACGTTTTTGGCTGCCAAAATCGCCCGTTGACTAAGCCATTCATGATTCAAATAATTATTCTGTATATCCGGGAAAATACTCTGAATCAATTCAGTTTTATCCTGAACAACAGTGCAAAAATTGTCTGGTAGTTTAATGCATTGCGTATTTGGTTGCAGTTTTATTTTACCGTTCCCAATATCTAGTAGTTGTTCGGAAAATATTAGTGCTGATGGATCATTTTGCAATTGTACTCGCATATTTATGGTCAATCGAAGTGTTTCAACACTTCGCCATAAGAATGATTGTTTCAAACATGCATTAATCTCATCCGCGAAAGTAGAGCGAGGTATAACCGGTAAGGTCTGCCGGAAGTCACCAGACAAAAGTAAGATAGCACCACCGAAAAGTTTATTATTGCTGTTTAAATCTTGCATAGTTCTGTTTAATGCTTCAAGTGAATATTTGTGTGCCATTGTGCACTCATCCCAAATTATTATAGAACTCTTCCGCAACACTGCAGCTATTCCACTATTCTTTTTGATGTTACACATTGCATCTGGTTTATTATGAACGTCCAATGGCAGCTTGAATGTTGAATGTGCTGTTCGCCCACCATCCAGTAAAGTAGCCGCAATGCCTGACGATGCTAATGCTAATGCGATTTTTTGTTGCGACCGTATTTTGGCAAGAATCAACGATATTAAAAATGTCTTACCGGTTCCACCGGGTGCATCCAAGAAAAAAAAACCGCCTTGTTCAGCAGCAACAGCCAGCATAATCCGATCATAAATAATTTTTTGTTCTGCTGTCAGTAATGGTTCACTGTTCATGATAATTGTTGCTAAACTTCCATGGTCATATTGATTTTCTCGTTGTAAATCGGTATTGACTAAGTCGGTGGCTGGACGATTAGGTGATGGCATACCATAATGATTAAATGGTAAATTTGAACTAAGAACACATAAATCCTCGATCAAGACCAATGCTTCATTGTACATCTCTGGTGTATAATCTATGTTTTGGCATTGATTTGTTTGTCTAATTCGGTGCAAGATGTCTTCTGTCATACAATTTTTATATTTTTCCCACAAAGTTTGTGCTTGCGAGGGATAACATGTCGCCAAAATAATTGCAAACAACTGACGAATGTTATTCGGTGTTGATGTCAACGCAGCATCAGCAAGCGTTAAGTCCCAATGGTTATCGTCTTCTAGCAATTGCAGTTCACGACATGCATCCTGGTATGTATTGAATACTCGACCATTAGCTGTTCGTAAAAATTCAAAAGACGTTGGTCCGGGAACATTCACCAATAACAAACGTAAATAGAAGCACTCACGTTGCTTTGGATGTACCGTGTAAAGTCTCCCCAATGTCTTAGCTTTGAATATGCCTGTAATGGAAGGATGTGGTTTTCCTTGTTTCCGTGGCTCCCATTTTTTACTGGATTTGTTCCATGTGAAATAACGTGGAACATCACCATACACCAATGTCTTCGCGAATTGGCCAAAAACATCAGGTTTTTGACACAATGTAAAAAATTCAGTTAGAGTCGTTTTCGGAGCTTCGAACGCTCTTTGGAGAACATTTTCTTCAGTGAAGTATACACGTTGACCGTTTTCAAGATGTATTGCCAGATGTTGGACAGCAGGATCTCTTTCGTGGATGGGAAAGCTGAGAATATGCCAAATAGCTTCATTGCTGCTAATGTATCTGCCCATTTGGTATCGTGCTATTTCGTCATTTTTATTTATGTTTTTTACTTCAAATATGGCCAAATCACTGCCTTTGTTTACATATTTACAAATATACTTAATTGATTTAACAGAACTGCAAAGCTCAACATTGATATGAGCTTTGTAAGTTTTTGAAAGTAGTGGTGAGTATGGTACCACCCACTGATTATCAAACTCAACTTGATTTGGAAAGTTCGGCAGTCGCATTGTAAATGTGTGGCCACCATTCTCAGTACTTCTGCGGCGATACATTGGATAACCATCAATATCCGTGATCGTGTCATTCGTATGCGGCTTTGGGAAGTTTTTTTTACATTTTCCATTTTCCATGCACGGTGACGTCATGTTGAAAACACCGCACGGCCCATGGATCATGTGTTTGGTGACAATATCAAATAATTCTTGATCAATTAATGGGTCTGGAATTTCGGCTGAAATTATTTGATCGATTTCTTCAGGACGGATTCTATCTTTAAGCCAAACCAAAATGTGGGCATGAGGCAAACCTCGCTTTTGCCACTCTATCGTATACAGCCAACAACGTGTGATACCAAAAATTGTATATTTAACAATAAAATCAATTAAGGATTTCAATTTTTGTTTAAACACACGTGCAGTTAAATCATGACGATGAATGGCTTGTTGTCCTGGCAATAGTAAAGTTTGTATCTCTTCCCAATTCGGATTACATGTGAATGTAATAAATAAATCCGGTCGGCCGTAATGACGTACGTAAGTCATCGCATCTTGTATGCATGCATGTTCCGTGCCGTTCCGTATCGACATCTGTCAGTTTTATGACTGAATCTACCAGCATGTTCACCTAATGGTACTTTGTCGGCTTTTATGACGATTTGATAATTGTCATTTTGCAGTCGTGGCGAAACTCTTTTGATCAATTGAATTAGTTGATTGTGATCTTCTAAAAAATTTTCCAATAATATCACAATTGCTCTTTCCTCTGCTTGTTCAATAAAATTATACTGGCACCGAGTCGTCACGCGCTCTTCACAATCGCCCATAAAATAAAAAGGTATCGACATCTGTCAGTTTTATGACTGCCAAATAATAACGGACAAAAAATTAGCGATAAATTAAAATTGCGACTATAATTTGAGATTTAAACTATCCTATCTCTCAAGTGCACATCGAACTGCACATGGTGTTCAAATTTTATTATTAGTCCATTATTTTATTATTAGTCCATTGAGGACAAACATTGTGACACGAGATTTATATATATTAAGATAGATACCTACCTATATTGTTAAAAAAAAAGTACGTCTCTAGATAACCAACTGTTGCGTAAGAGTTTAATTTAAATAAGAGGAATACTTTTGCAGTTTGCATTAGGTTTGTATGTTTTGCTGTTACCATTTTGTGTTTAAAATATTTTTCCCTATATTTATCATATATCAGCCAGCCATTATATGATTATTAAATTTTTCTTTCGTAGCTATTTTACATCCATAATCTGGCAGCACTCTAAACACCTGTCAAAATGACGTTTCTGGACAACGCTTTTGAACAAGGCTGTAAACATAGATATTGGCTGTGAAGTGAAAACCAAAATAACTGATAAATACTGCATGTGGCTGTATTTATTAAGTAAAATATTCCTTTCCTAATATTTAAAAAATAAATATTTCTTTTCTTTGTTTTAATTTGTGTGTTCAAATGTTAAAATGTAAAAAAGACGTTACTATTTGTCAATAATGACGTTTAGGTAGATAGTTAGACCAATCTGCCAACATACGATCAACCTGCCCGATTATACTTAAACACCAAATATGGAGGCAAACGATAGTGAAACTTCTATTAAAATAGAACAAATTGATGACCATATCAGCAATAAACATGAGGAAGCCATTGATTGCAATTCATTCGACTCTCGTTTTGACGGTAAACAAACGCCATCATGCAAGCATATTCTTGAAACCTCATTAAATCCCACACGTTTTGGTAAAAGATGCGATTGTGTCCAAAAAGAAATGATAAAAACTGAGGATTGTGATTATTTTGAAGAAGAAAATACTAAATTTATTAAATTAGAACCAAATATGTCGAGTTTCCAACATTGTGTTAAAGCAGAATCAACTTTTAAATGTTGTCGTCCAACACCACAAACCATGAAAATTCCCACTTTAATATTGAAGAAAACCGATTTAACTTGTGGCAGTTGTAAGTCTACCCTCGATAAAAGTTGTTTTATACATAAAGGAATTAATAAACAAGACGAATCATATTTAATATGTGTATATTGTAAAGAAAAACGAAAACATCGTTTAAAATTAAGTTCTTGTTGCACCAAGGAACGGTTTAAATTGAAATATGGTGTAAGTTCAGATAAATCTAAAACTTATATCGATAAGGTACATCAAAAAATAAGAAAATTTATATGCAGTGAGTGCGAATATACAAGTCCACTTAAAGCAACTTTACAAACCCATATTGATATAGTTCATCGGAAAATTAAACAATTTAAATGCAGTGAGTGCGACTATACGACTGCACATAAGCAACAATTACAGAACCATATTGATATAGTTCATCGAAAAATTATAAAATTTAAATGCAGTGAGTGCAATCACACATTCTCACTTAATGAAAATTTACAGAGACATATCGACGTAGTTCATCGAAACATTAAACAATTTAAATGCAGTGAGTGCGAATACACGAATGCTTATACACACCGCTTACAGAACCATATCGATATAGGTCATCGGAAAATTATAAAATTTAAATGCAGTGAGTGCAATCACACATTCTCACTTAAAGCAAATTTACAGACCCATATCGACATATTTCATGGGAAAATTAGAAAATTAAAAAGCAACAATTACAGAACCATATTGATATAGTTCATCGAAAAATTATAAAATTTAAATGCAGTGAGTGCAATCACACATTCTCACTTAATGAAAATTTACAGAGACATATCGACGTAGTTCATCGAAACATTAAACAATTTAAATGCAGTGAGTGCGAATACACGAATGCTTATAAACACCGCTTACAGAACCATATCGATATAGTTCATCGGAAATTTATAAAATTTAAATGCAGTGAGTGCAATCACACATTCTCACTTAATGAAAATTTACAGAGACATATCGACGTAGTTCATCGAAACATTAAACAATTTAAATGCAGTGAGTGCGAATATACGACTGCATATAAGGATCTTTTACAGAACCATATCGATATAGTTCATCGGAAAATTAAAAAATTTAAATGCAGTGAGTGCAATCACACATTCTCACTTAAAGGAAATTTACAGAGACATATTGACGTAGTTCATCGAAACATTAGAAAATGTAAATGCAGTGAGTGCGAATACACGACTGCATATAAGGATCTTTTACAGAACCATATCGATATAGTTCATCGGAAATTTATACAATTTAAATGCAGTGAGTGCAATCACACATTCTCACTTAAAGGAAATTTACAGAGACATATCGACGTAGTTCATCGAAACATTAAACAATTTAAATGCAGTGAGTGCGAATACACGACTGCATATAAGGATCTTTTACAGAACCATATCGATATAGTTCATCGGAAAATTAAAAAATTTAAATGCAGTGAGTGCAATCACACATTCTCACTTAAAGGAAATTTACAGAGACATATTGACGTAGTTCATCGAAACATTAGAAAATGTAAATGCAGTGAGTGCGAATACACGACTTCATATAAGGATCTTTTACAGAACCATATTGATATAGTTCATCGAAACATTAGAAAATGTAAATGCAGTGAGTGCGAATACACGACTGCATATAAGCAACAATTACAGACCCATATTGATGAAGTTCATCAAAAATTAAGAAAATTTTAAATACATCGAATAAGAAAACACGAATGCATTTATATCGATATAATTCATGGAAAAAATAGAAAATTTAATCCGAATTCTTCACCTAAAGTATATTTACAAAACCATATCGTATTTCATAATAAAACATTCAAATGCAATAAGTGCATATAAGCATCTGTTACAGTATCATTATAGATACAGGCCATCGTATAGTTAGGTATATATTTTAAATAATGCTAGTGGGATACCAATCGATACAAAAAGTTAAAGGACCAATGCAATGCTGTTAATTATGAAATATTTCAAATCATCATGGTATAATTAAAGTTCAGTTAAATCAATGTCAAAAAGTTAATTATAATTACTTTGTCTATATTTTCTATTTATAAGTTATCTATAAGTATCATTTCAGCTGTATCATAAATGAATTTTATTATAAGTAATGTTGAATATATTTTTTGCATAAATGTATTATTGATGTTACATTTGGGCTGCGTCTAGCGTAGGGTAGGATAAAGGGTAGGTTATCCTGTGTTTGATTTCTTTGAGTTAGGTCACCAAAAATTATGTTAGGGTGAGCATTTGACCTTAACTTCTAACATTTATGAAAAATTGAACAGTTAAAACGTATTTATTTAACCTAAAACAGGCAGAATTTAATGCACAGATCTTTAGTTGTTTTTTTTTTAGTTTTTAGGTTGTAGGCTTAATTTGAAGCGGTTCATTTTCTAAAATTTATTTTATTTTATTATTTTTTAAAACATATCTTATTGTTTAGCATCACGTTAGAGGGCAGTAGCCTATATTTATTTTGTATTCACAAAAGCGCTGCGTCTGAACCGCTGTTCACGATCCGATAACCAAATAGGTCACAATAGTTTACTTTTACTATACGATTCAGAAAGCAGTTTTTCTCGGAATTAGTTTTTCACGTGGGACTTGCCAAAATGCGACGATTTATGTATGAAAAATATTTTTTCAAACTTTTGTTAATAATGATTCATATATTTTGGTATAGAAAAATCATTTTCCCGCAAACATAAACAAATCTCCAGCGCCTTTTATAATAAGAAATAATATTTGCCAATTTTTAACAATAATTTTGTGAATTGGGAAAAGCATTTTTATGAAGAAGAATTTTGTAATATTTCCTAGATTTTTCGTTCTAATATTTAAGCTGTTTTTTTGTCATTAGTAGTTTTATTGTTACTTAATTTAGTTTTGAATCTTATTTTATAAATAAATACATAAATTCAATATTTAGTTTTATTTTATTACTAATATTAGTTATATAAGTTATCAACATATAAGTTAACTGGTGGATTATTTTACTAATATTTTAGATAAGTATCCTAAAATATTTTGATAAACTCGAAATGGATAAAAAATAGTCAACAGACTTCCCAACAAAAATATATTTCATTTTTGATGATGCATTTCTAAAACTTCATCACGATTTCTGAGAAAAAGGAAACCTTTTGTGATAATATTATACGGTTCTTGTAATAGGCACGACAGCCGATCGACGTGGCCAATGGTAGCCGCTTATAAAAAAGATAATTTGCATCAGTGCTTTAATGAGAATAATAAACTTGTGTTTGGATTTTTTTTATATAATTTCTTATAATAGTGAACATAAGCACCCCATTAAGTCTATTTATATTTAGTTATTCATTATTTGTATAGCATTATTTTATATACAGGTTGCCCCGAAGGCTTAAGGGCGGTGTTGTGTAACCTATTACGACTAAGAAGTGATTTTAAACTAAAATCATCCGTTTTTCAATACGTTATTTTTGTTCGTTTTAACCATGGCGTATTTTGATATACTTTCTTAGCAAATATTACTGGAAATCGCAGGACCAATTATTACCCTATTAAATGATCAGCTCAAATTGTTCAGGAATTCCTTTATATAGTTGTACGAATAAAAAACTACCACTTGCTTTAATATTCGTTAGATTTGTTACCAATATTTTTTTAGACCGTGTCACCCTTTTAGCACATGCGAATTATTAAAAGGTTAAAAGGTAAATTTGATACAGCCTCCTCCACTGTTTCAAAATAATAATTGCTTTCAACAAAGTATCGACGCCATATTTTGATTAAATAATAAATTGTGTCACAAATCGCGTAATTGCCTGTAATGGCCGCTTTGCTTACAAATCGAATTCGACAAAAGAAACCTTTTTTCGTTAGAATACTTTGCTGACGAAAATTTAATACTATTTATAATTCCCTCGGTCATCCATGGCTTAAGTTTGTTGTGTCTAGTTTTAATTGTTTTAATTGTTGTAATTGTTTTTATGTGTGTATTTAGTGTTTCTATAAACCTTTCAAATGCTGTGTCCGCGTTTATAAGGCTATAAACGACTGCCCATTCCTCATTTTTTAGACTTATGCGTTCATAAGACTTAGACTTCATAGTTTATTAATTTTATATCTATAACTTTTGGTTTTGGTTGTCTATTTCTTCCTTGAATGGCCAGAAGGGTGGAGTAATGGTCTGTTAATGTTGTATGTGTAACAGCAGATGTGGTTTGTTATTACTACGAATGTAAATATAATCTATGCATGTTTTTACACCATTATGTTGTCTCGTCGCTGTATTTAAAGTAGTCATCAGCCTGATGATGTTGATTATGTCCGTACGTAGATATTTTCAGGTCTTCTGCGAGTACAGGTGTTTAATACTACTATTTGAGGTCATATTTTTTAAGATGCTGTCCAAGGAAGTTAAAAATCTCTTAAAATTACTTTGAGATGGAGAGCGGCAAAGTGCAAAGAGAGCAAAATCCCGCCCTTTAATGCAAAAACCCGTTGCATCATGAATATCGAATTCATCAATCAATAGTCACACTCAAATAGGATTTGATGTCAACTAGAATACCATCTTCGTTCCGTATGCAATATAGCTACCAAATTAGGAAATTGAGTTTGGCTGTTAATTCAGCATTCTGTTAATATTATAATTTCATTATTTAAATCTAGTTGATGCAGATGATGAAGATTTAGCTGATCAAAGTTTTTTTGCAAGCTGCGTATATTCAAACTTAGTATTTTAATTACATATTATCCCTATATTTACTAATATTTAATTTGTTCGTCGCATACTTAAATGACATAATTTTATGACTTATATTTATTTATTAATATTAAATGTAGCATCTTGAAATAGGTGACCGAAACCGCGTCGATCAGCTGTCGTACTTATTAGAAGAATCGTGTAATATTATCTCGTACATTCAAAATTTTGATGTCGTCTATAACGAGACTATTCATTCAACTGAGAGTTCATTTAAACTTTTGATACTAAACTTTCAATTCAAAACGCCATTGCCGGTATCAAATAAATAATTGTAGTCTATTTATATTATGAAATTTAAACAGTGAAACTAAACCGGTGGCGCAGTGAGTAGGCATTCATACCTCGTTACCCTCGTGCATCTGCCCTGTGCTTTCGCCGCTCTGTGGTTATTTTGAACGGCCTTATATCGTGAAGAAAACCATTTGCCGGTTTCAATTTTAAGTTGTCATACACTTTTTCATAACGATTGATGTATTTTTTAATTGGTTGCCTTTGTTTTGTTGACTTGAACAAAATAATCAAACAAAAAAAAAACAATTTTTAGAAGAGTGAAACTAGGATAATAGATTTGAAGTTGAATAAACTTGAGTATCGCATGAAATTAAAAGAATTTTTAGATTCGAAACGTTAATGTTGACTTGTAAGTATATAGTTTGAATAAATAGATATATTTTTTAAAATTTGTTTAATTTTCAATACAAAAGGTGGTTTTAGTCAATTTTTAAGGCATAACAACATATTCTGACAACACAATCTATACAATAGGAAGTTATATAATAGGAAATTTCTTAAAATTAAATATTAAAATCATAATATTTCAGAGGCCTATTCTAAATGCGTACAATCTATTTCTGCCAATATTTTTGGAATTTAAGCAATTTCATAGAATTCTCTGATTACTGTGTCGAGAGGTTTAAATCCAACATAATGTCTTCTTAAATTAGCAATAGCTTGACTGACAGTCCACACAATTCTACAAGCTGAAGATACAGCTAAACCACTAAAATCTGATGATGCAATCAACATTGATCCAAGGGCATAAAATTGCCAAGTCAACAGAAGGCGTTGCAAAGGAGGAATAGCAAAATTCCTGAAAATATGCCGCAGGCACGAGTCGTTGCACGCCGAAGTCGCAGTTATTATTAATAATATTTATTGGTACACATTTTTCCATTACAAAATAGGATACCAAAGCATTATTTATTAAAAAATAAAACTAATGAAAAAAAAAACAAAATTAATTATGCCAAATAATTGATTGATTAATTAACACATTAATCAACAACCTAAGCCGACTACAGGCATCTCCAATTTAACATATATGTTTAGTACAGGCAATGTCCAGTTAGGTATGGTTATGTTATTATTCATCATCTAAGAAATATGTAAAAACAAAAATAAATAAAACATACATTTAAAATCACAGTCACTAAAACGGATCCTCCTATAAGAAGTTTTAAAGTTATATTTTAGTAACATTTTAATTTTACATACGTCGATACGATTAGGTAACATGTGGCAACACTGTGGCCAATTTCGGATCACACGGTGAAATATTTTAACATTTATGTATGGGGCTTCAAGAAAAACATCATTGAAGGAATATAATTTTATGTTAACTTTTCAACCATATCTAATAGGGATAACCCCGGTATATCTAAACATTCATTTCAAATTATTACTTATAAGTACCTATAGTAAAACATATTATAAGTAATGAATAAAATAATATAATTTAAAACAGTAGTTAGAAAGTATAAATTGGGTAAATTATCCCGCTATAAGAAATTAAAACAAACCCTTTTCATCAAAATTAAAAAAAAGAAATTACTTTATACTAAAAGAAATGATGAAACATGGAACAAAAAAAAAGTGAAAATAGACGAAAAACATTATAACGTTGTAAAGCATTGACGTCAGCTTTCCGTCTTCGTTTAAAACCTCTTAAAATCAAACATTCATTAAGAAAATAAAAAGACTAAATTAAAATAAAAAAAATATTTACTTTAAATTAATGATAAACTAATGGATTTTAGTAATGCAACTAAGGTAAAAAATTAATTGTTTTTACCATTCGTAAAACGCGCGGACCGCACATTCCCGCATTATAAAAACATTATATTTTGCGATGAACACCATCAATGTGTATTTTCAAGTTTCCTTTTTGAGTACACATATAATCACACTCGCTGCATTTATATTTTTTTATTTTGCGATGAACACCATCAATGTGTGTTTTTAAAGTTCCTTTTTGAGTACACATATAATCACACTCGCTGCATTTATATTTTTTTATTTTGCGATGAACACCATCAATGTGTGTTTTTAAGGTTCCTTTTGTTAAATACATATTATCACACTCGATGCATTCATATTTTTTTATTTTGCGATGAACACCATCAATGTGTGTTTTTAAGGTTCCTTTTGGTAAATACATATTATCACACTCGATGCATTCATATTTTTTTATTTTGCGATGGACACCATCAATGTGTCTTTTTAAGGTTCCTTTTTGAGTACACATATAATCACACTCGCTGCATTTATATCTTTTTATTTTGCGATGGACACCATCTATGTGTGTGTTTAAGTTTCCTTTTTGAGTACACATATAATTACACTCGCTGCATATATATTTTTTTATTTTGCTGTGGACACCATCAATGTGTTTTCTTATGCTTCCTTTTTTAGTACACATATAATTACACTCGCTGCATTTATATCTTTTTATTTTGTGATGGACACCATCAATGTGTGTTTTTAAGGTTCCTTTTTGAGTACACATATAATCACACTCGCTGCATTTATATTTTTTTATTTTGCGATGAACACCATCAATGTGTGTTTTTAAGTCTCCTTTTTGAGTAAACATATTATCACACTCGCTGCATTTATTTCTTTTTATTTTGCGATGGACACCATCAATGTGTGTTTTTAAGGTTCCTTTTTGAGTACACATATAATCACACTCGCTGCATTTATATTGTTTTCTTTTGCGATGGACACCATCAATGTGTATTTTTAAGTTTCCTTTCGTAAAACACATATAATCACACTCGCTGCATTTATTTCTTTTTATTTTGCGATGGACACCATCAATGTGTCTTTTTAGGTTTCCTTTTGTGATACACTTATAATCACACTCGCTGCATTTATATTTTTTTATATTGCGATGAACACCATCAATGTGTGTTTTTAAGGTTCCTTTTTGAGTACACATATAATCACACTCGAAGCATTTATATTTTTTTATTTTGCGATGGACACCATCAATGTGTCTTTTCAAGGTTATTTTTCTCATAAATATATTATCACACTCGCTGCATTTGTTTTCTTTTACACTGCTATGAACGTCTTTGATGTGATTGATTAATAGATATTTATATGCAAACGACTGACAGCATTCGTTACATTTTAACTGTCCAAATATTTTATTTTTATTTGGTGTTTCTACGTTCAAACATAGCCTACATAAAAAAATAAAAAAATCTTTGCACACGGATCTATCGCATTGAACATTAATGGACGCGGTGCTATCTAGAGGACTCCCGCACTTCGTACACGAAAAATCTAAAGCGCTTAGATTTATTTTTGGAATTTTCTTTGTAATTTCTTCGTATTTTACGACATTCGCCAAATTGTAAATATCAGGCTCTTTCTTGATAAATTGAACATTTCCTATTTCAATTTCCCGCTGTTGATTTATGTTCATTTCTTGGTTTTCATTTGTAGAATTTTCTTCATTTTTCAGATTAACAGAACTAAATAATTCCCAACTGGAATGGTGCATTTTAAAACGAATAAAGCTTACTTTGCAATAAATATAATGGTTGCGAATTGTTTGGCAGCGCTGTCATTGTGTTGTTATTTAGGTTAAATATTAAAATGTCAAAATGTCAAAGATACAGATTTGAGTCACTTTTAAGGCCACAATTCGAATTTTGAAAAACATAATTCTCGCTGTCAATGTTATTTATAGCGAAATTCATTCCTAGTACTTTTTATTTGATAGGAAATTTATTTATCTTAGGGTTTAAAATGAAGAATATCTTTGATTGTTAATAATGTGATTTATTTTTCAACTCAAATGTTCAAGTAACAATTTTTTCAAATAAAACGTACTATTCACTAATGGAAATGAGGACATTTTTATTTACAAAAATGATTAGTCTCCTATTAAAATGATAAGTGAGACTTAAATTGGTATGAAATAAAAAAAAAATAGTTTAAAATCACTAAAATAATAAGTAGGCATTTTGTTTAATAAAATGCAGAAGAATTTTGGAAACTCAAACAATAAAAAATTATGTTTTTTTACTTGAAGTAAATAAATATTCTCAGCTTTACGAAATCAAATATATTGTCCTGACCCATCTCAGTCAACAGATATTTGGACTCTATAGATGCTTTGTGAGTGTATGACTCGTCTGTTTAGTTCATAAACAAGTTAAATGACAAAATGGGGTAAAATGAGTTGAAAATACAGTTTTTCGAGCTCTATCGACTGGTATAACACTTTAAATAAAACGATGGCTGGTTTAGAAGTTATCTTGTTTAAATACCGACTAAATACATTGATTCGCAGAAATATTTACAATTCAAATCTTCTAAGTGAATTTATAGGAGTTTTTTTCTAGATTCATTCTAGGAAAAAAACACAAAATACCTTGAATGCTTTTACATGAAAGTATATTTTCTGTGACATGACATATCATGACATGAGTAAATTAAATTTTATAATTTGTTGGCGGGCCGGACATAAAGGAACACTTATTAATAATTTACAAAACTTTATTTATAATAAACATTAGAATAAAAAAATATAAAATTAAAAAAAAAAATAAAGATTTTATATAGAAATTTTAATGCAAAATAAAAACAAACAAGAAAGAACAGAAAAACGAATTTACTTAAAATTTTTAATGAGAATTCCGGCACTGTTTTTTGATACCAGCTGATCAACATCAGCCGGAATTGATGAGGTAGCTACACGTACGCAGCTTTCTAATCATCTTCTTCCTAATCTGCTCATCAGCTTTCTAATCTGGTCTTGATCGGTGGTCATTTTTGATTAATTTCATGGTTGAAAATAATTGTTCGCAAACATCGTACTTCCAAACAGAGACATCATTTGCTTTGAATTTTTCGTCAAAAGAGGAAATTTCTCAGGGCCCACATAAGATTTATAAAAATTTTCCACATCGATATTAAATGGCGAGGAAAACATTTTCATGGAAACCGCTGTCTTCTCAGCTTTGAACATTTGGAATCGTAATTCATATATTGTGCGTATTTTTGAGAGGTAGTAACGTTTTCTTTTTCTAAATGTGGAAAGTGAGACACATTATTCTGCAAAAGATGCTGTTTCCACAATTTTAATTTGCACTGAAAGCCCTGCATTTTATCATACAAATTGTGAATAAACTGTCCTTTGCCTTGAAGTTCCACATTAAGATCATTGAGATCATTGAGTCATGTCGATAAGAAACCCGAAATCGCACATCCATTCTTTATTACCAAAATGAGGAAAGTCATATCCCTTCATATCCAAGAATAATTGTATTTCGCTTTTTAAGTTGTACACTATTTTTAGCATTGCACCTCTACTAAACCAACGCACTTTGGTATTAAAAACCACGTCGCCATATAAGTTTCTAAATTTTCAAGAATTCACGGTGATTTAAAGCGCGCGACTTTATAAAATTGATTAGTTTAATTATTGGTACTGTGATATTTGGCAAACTCAATCTTTTCGCACAAAAATTTTCCTGGTGAATTATGCAGTTGTTAACGAATATTTCCCTTCCTGTGACCTTCTTCTTGGAATATCTTGAAATAGCTTTCCTGATACTCCCACTTCCATGCTTGACATTGCTCGTGCTCCATCTGTCGATATACTAATAATCTTTTCTAATGAAATTGAAAAATTTTCCACGACAGACTTTAGTTCATCGTACAGGTCTTTGCCGGTTGTAGTCCCTTGCATTGGAATCAGTGAACAAAATTCTTCGGGAGTATTAAATTTGGTGTCAATACCAGGTAAAAATATCGCAACTCTCATCAAGTGCCAAAGAACAGTATTCGAATTTTGCAATGCGTTCTCGAAGCGTTGTTGCTATGTTCTCGGACAAGTCTTCAATTCTCCTTCCAATGGTGAATCTTGATAAACTAATGTTTGTATTTATCAGGAAATACTATTTTTGCAACAGCAGTCAGACATTCTTTTATCATCTCTCCATCCGCAAAGGGATCCATTTTGTTGCCAGTATTTGACTGACAACAAAACTAGCCTTTACTGCCGTATTTGATAAAATAGCTTGATTTTTAAAAATAGCCTGTTGTTGTCACAAGTTTTTCTCCATTTAATTAAACTTATCTATCCGGAGTTGAGCTGTTAATTTTTTTTATTGCTGTTAATGTTTTGTATCGTAATGCCTTTTTAAATTATATTCTTTTAATTTCGATAGTTTCTGAGCACATTAAGCAAACAGCCTTTACCTTGAACGAAAGTGAAAATGAAATAATCAAATTTCCACTTTTCTTGGAAATGTCTGTGCTCAACCCCAACCTTCCGTTTTTTTGTTTGCTTTTCGGACAGGCTATTATGGATTAAAAATTTGAAAGTTGCAAAAATTTGTAGGAAACTTAATTTTGAACAAGTCGCCGTCAAGCTCGTCAAGGAACTCGTCAAGGAACTCGTCAAGGAACTCGTCACAAAAAATTGTTTCGGTTTAGTATGACCTACCATTTCATAATAATTAATTTCATAACAATATATTGAAAGCAGAAAGTCGATAAAATAATATCAATTTTAGAAATGCTTGGCGGGCCGTATAAACATGTTTCGCGGACCGCAAGTAGCCCGCGGGCCGCGTATTGCTCATCACTGGTTTAGACGATTTGAATAGTTCACTTGTGCGGCGTTTCTTCGATAAAGAAGTTAAAAGTCAAGGACTCTAGCTGTCATTTTGTCGCGATTGCAGTTCGCATTTTGTTCGCGTTTTTTGTAGTATAAATTAAGTGAAATAAATTATATGGAGGGAAGAGCGAGTAGATTAGTGCGGCTGGCAATTGCGACAGAAATGAAGGTAATATTGAAAATCCCCCATTTTGTAAAGTGTTAGTTTTGAGGTTATAAAATCGTTAATCTTAGGTACGATTTCAGTTGGATTATCATCTAATCACAACAGTTTATTGGAATACGAACATGATTTGTAAGCCACCTTTGGAAATGAAGGACTTCTTACCGATAATGATAATGATTAGCTGGCAACGCTGGCCGGACGATGCGATCCTGCTAATTATTTGTTTCTACAGTGTGTAAACCTGTGCATCCTAGCTCGAACTAGTGTTTATTTATGTGTAAAAAGTTGATGTAGTGATCTGTGAAAAGTTGTTACTCTACTTGAGTAAAACGATAAATAAGTTTCCAAAAATACTCAAGTATTTCGATTAGTGCTGTCTGCGGTAGTTTTCATAAAACAAAGTGACGTCATGACCAATGAGAGCTCTGCGACTGACGACGCGCTGACCGTTGCTAGGCGACGCGACCTTCACACACTTAAGCAGTTGACGCTTAGAGCTGCCAACCCTTGCTATAAAGTGGCGCATAATAATTATTGATATTAAATATTAATTACGTTGGTACTTTCTTACTACGAACTTTTCCTACTTTCTTTGGTTTATTCTGAACTCCCTATAGTTTTCCTTCATAAAAATGAGTCGCGATAAATGTTTCATGGATTTGAGCCCAACAAGAAAACTAAAATGCGGGAGATGCTACCAACAGTTTCATATTAGTTGCCAAGGTTTTCGAAAGAAAAATTTAGCAAAATGACTACACGACAGCGTGGCACATGGAAATGCTCGCCGTGCAAAAAAAATGATCCATGGTCAGCCGCATCCAAAACTTTCAATCATGACTGTCCCAATCGCTCCAGGTCATTAACGCCCACCTACACCGAGAAACGCGATGCTCATGAGGATGGCATAGCTACTATCCTTCAAGAATCACAGCTAAGGTCCAAGGATCGCCAACAAACTGCAACTATCAGCGCTCAAGAGCTTGAAAAACTAAAAGCTAAACTCTCGTCGAAATTGGAAACCTCACACTTGGAGATCATGACCAAATTGGATCAACTAATGTGTATCACAAATGCCGTACAGAAGAAGAATTGATATTAACAAACCGAACAAAAGATCACCAAGGTAGTATTGTTAAGTGGCTCAAAATAAGGAAATTAAGATATTTAAAAGGAGAACTTCAAGAGGAGGAGAGAGAATTTTGATAAACGATTATCAAATTTTCTTGATAAACTACATTCTTAATGTTTTTAATTTGTTACCTCAATATAAGTTTTGAAGTCTAAAACCTCTAAATTTTTATTTATTTATTTTCTCAAAAGTGTCATATCTGCAGTTAACTCGTTTTTGAAATAAAAAGACGATTTATACTACTCTTACTCGTTGCTAAAAATACATCACAAAAAAAATATTTATATATATATATAAATTGTAAATAGAACTATTATAATAATTATGCTTAAATATACTATATTAGAATTAGTATGAAGAATAACTGCCACATAACATTTCTTCCTTTGAATTCATACAGATTTTTTTAATTAAATATGTTTTGGAGCGTTGCGTAATGTTGGGAACCTCTTTCATCGACGTACTTATTGCTAATTGTATCAATAAAATGTTCGACACATTCTCCATGATTGTATTTTTACAAATGTCATTTGAAACAAGAACTAAATAAGAATTAAAATCTTATAAAACTAATCATTAATTTCCTGTTGCTTAATCTTCTTAAATTCAGTTACTGTCGTGACCTTATAGCTTACAAACACCATTTTTCTGTATTTGTATATTGGCGGTAAGAAATTATCCGTTTGCCATCTTCAAAGTTTATACTGATTTTAACGATTGTAACTCGGGAAAATAAATATAAGACATTTAGAATAGAAATAAAAACCTATCCGATAACTGTTATAAAGATTCAAACTAAAAAAAAAGGTAGATGTAGATAAATAAAAATACGCAATTAAAAAAAAAGTAGGTCTATCAAAACTATCAAAATAAAATTAGTAAAATTATCAAAATTAAAACGAAACATTATGGGGGCAAAATTGAGCCAATAAAAACCACCGGCCGTTGGACGATAAACGGTGAGGGTAGGAAACAAAGGAAGGGGTAAGCGAGGAGAATGGGAAGTGAGATGGGTCATGGGATTTTTATGGAGGAAGTAAAAGATTGGGTGTTCGGGTCGAGGATAGAAAAAAAAGAAAGAACTTACCAGGACGCTACCGAAATGGAATCTGGTGAGCGAAAAAAATCTTAGGCCACTTGGAAGGCATGAAGTTTCTTGGTGACGATGGATTCGTCGACAGGCCACGTCGATCTTACGGAGAAATTGGGATAGAAATATTTTTAATGAGTTTGGTTAATTAATGGATGACATTACTTTACCGTTTTTTATGCATGATCGATACATTTCTTGGAACACTTGAACTGGTTATCTGGTGGAGAATAATTTTCTTGAGACCGCACAAAGGCCGTATCTATCTTAAAGCTAAGTTCGCTACTTGAAAATGCTTTAACCCACAGGAGATGGTATTAGAAAACTAAAGTAATAATTTGCCGAAGTCACTGTGAATTTGCAGCCTATATTTTTGCCAATCTATTTTTATGCCAAAGTGTAAGTACTTACTTTCAACTCACAATCCTTAAGGGGCCTCTTCCCGAAAGACCTTTTCTATGTCTCCGGTGGGATCACCGTTTTATCTCATCTGACGGCATGAAAAAGGGAAACCAAAGATCTTTTAAAACTTATAAACGACTATGGATGCGTGTCTCGGCCAGTGTTGCCATGTGCACCGTAGCTAATTACGGGAAATGCGCTCTACTCTGCACAAATCTACCACCTACCATCGATGACAACATTTTTTTTCTACATGCGGTGACAGTTATTACGTTAGAGCAGCGGTTTCCAATGTTGACTGGGCTCCGACTCATCTAACAAAATTTTCCAATCTTGGGACCCACCTTTTAGCTATCTTAGAGAAAAGCAGAGCTGTCAGTATAGCCATCCCAAAGCGTTTGGAGACGGGGCCAGCACCACTCACTCCGAGCGCTTGTCTCACATCACATACTTACTGAAGTTTAGCATTTTTTTCAAATAATTATTATTTTCCGTAACTTAAGTTTATTTCAATGTTTAGGAATTATAAGTAGCTGAATGAAATATCAAATATATCACTTCCTATTGTTAAAAAAATATGAATACAGTGTCGAAGGCCCACTCAATATTCGCAAATACTTGCAAATACTTGTAAAAACTAAATAGTACAATAATCTTATAAAATTTATAGAAAAACAATAATACAACAGAAAATGCAATAAAAATTAAATAAACTTCAATTAAGGTCAAGACTGTACAATGTTTTTTCAAAAAGATATTTTTTCAAAGCAGACTTAAAGCTGTGATATCTTTGTTATGTTTTTATATTTTTGGGGAGATTATTAAATAAATCTACCCCCCTATAAACACTTGTATTCTGAAATTGTGTTGTACGAGCTTTAATTGGTTGAACATAATTGTTTTTGTGTCGTGCGAATGAACATTGCTATGTGTTGAAGCCGCCTCTTTCTTTAAGAAAAAATCACAGAGGGTTCCGTAGATGAAGATACCATATATTGTGAGAATTCCCAAGTTCCGAAAGTGTGATTGGCAAGACTCACCTAGGCCTGAACCCAAGATTGCCCTCACAGCCCTCTTTTGAATTATAATTTTTTTTTGAATATATGCTATATATGAATTTATTGAATTTAATTGAATTTAAAATTCTTCAAAAATAACAATATCTGCATTCGTATGTCGGAGTATTAAACGTGGATGGTTTCGTAACATTTTAATCTACAATGTTTTAGCTATGTTATCCGAAATTTGTGTTTTTACCTTTATTCTAAAGGTTCTTGTTTGATATTCCGCAAAGTTTTCACAATTCTTTTCAACAATAGTTCTTTAATTTCGTAAACACAGGCATACGCTGCGACATAGAGTTTGTTGTATTTTAACGAACCGTTTGCGTTTGCTAACGAATGGCCAATTTTCTTTTAAAAAACACTCGTTCGTAATAAGGTTTACTACTACTCATCCGTTCGATAACTTGACTTTAATGAACGGAAAAAAGGTCTAATATTTTTAAAACCGGCCTTAATTAAGTTATTTAACTTTAAACACGAGTATCATTCCAAATAAGATTTGACATATTGTTTATAAATTCATTTAATTAGTAAACATTTTGTTGTCAGATGATGAAATATAATACTGAAATATTTAGCTAATAATTTACTGACTATATTGCTTTTAACAAACATTTAATATAAATAAATGATTTGTCATATGGTTGGCAATCTTTGTTTATTTATTTTTTTTCTTTTATGAATTACTTTAATATTGTTATAATTACAAATTAACTAACCCTGTATTGCTTTTAATATACATTTATTAAAAATAAATGTTTTGATATATTGTTGGCAAATATAAAGACTGCTTTCTGTCACAAGTTGATATTAAATGTATTACAAACGTTGACAGATACCTACCTATAAATATATATAAATAGATACCTACCTAAATTGTTAAAAAAAAACGTCTATAGATAACCAACTTTTGTGTAAGAGTTTAATTTAAATAAGAGGAATACTTTTACAGTTTTCATTAGGTTTGTATGTTTTGCTGTTACCATTTTGTGTTTAAAATAGTTTTCCCTATATTTATCATATATCAGCCAGCCACTATATGATTATTAAATTTTTCTTTCGTAGCTATTTTACATCCATAATCTGGCAGCACTGTAAACACCTGTCAAAATGACGTTTCTGGACAACGCCTTTGAACAAGGCTGTAAACATAGATAAAGGCTGTGAAGTGAAAGCAAAACAACTGATAAATACTGCATGTGGCTGTATTAACCAAGTAAAATATTTCTTTCCTAATATTTAAAAAATAAATATTTCCTTTCTTTGTTTTAATTTGTGTGTTCAAATGTTAAAATGTAAAAAAGACGTTACTGTTTGTCAATAATGACGTTTAGGTAGATAGTTAGACCAATCTGCCAACATACGATCAACCTGCCCAATTATACTTAAACACCAAATATGGAGGAAAACGAAAATAAAACTTCTATTAAAATAGAACAAATTGATGACCATATCAGCAATAAACATGAGGAAGCCATTGATTGCAATTCATTCGACTCTCGTTTTGACGGTAAACAAATGCCATCATGCAAGCATATTCTTGAAACCTCATTAAATCCCACTCGTTTTGGTAAAAGATGCGATTGTGTCCAAAAAGAAATGATAAAAACTGAGGATTGTGATTATTTTGAAGAAGAAAATACTAAATTTATTAAATTAGAACCAAATAAGTCGAGTTTCCAACATTGTGGTAAAGCAGAATCAACTTTTCAATGTTATCGTCCAACACCACAAACCATGAAAATTCCCACTTTAATATTGAAGAAAACCGATTTAACTTGTGGCAGTTGTAAGTGTACCCTCGATAAAAGTTGTTTTATAAATAAAGGAATTAATAAACAAGATGAATCATATTTAATATGTGTGGATTGTAAAGAAAAACGAAAACATCGTTTAAAATTAAGTTCTTGTTGTACCAAGGAACGGCTTAAATTGAACTATGGTGTAAGTTCAGATAAATCTATAACTTATATCGATAAGGTACATCAAAAAATAAGAAAATTTAAATGCAGTGAGTGCAATCACACATTCTCACGCAAAGCAAATTTAAAGACCCATATCGACGTAGTTCATCGGAAAATTAGAAAATTGAAATGCAGTGAGTGCAATCACACATGCTCACGTAAAGCATATTTACAGACCCATATCGACGTAGTTCATCGGAAAATTAGAAAATTTAAATGCGGTGAGTGCGAATATACAAGTCCACTTAAAAAAACTTTACAAACCCATATCGACGCAGTTCATCGGAAAATTAAACAATTTAAATGCAGTGATTGCAAATACACGACTGCATATAAGCAACAATTACCGAACCATATTGATATAGTTCATCGGAAAATTATAAAATTTAAATGCAGTGAGTGCAATCACACATTCTTACGTAAAGAAAATTTACAGACCCATATCGACGTATTTCATCGGAAAATTAGAAAATTTAAATGCAATGAGTGCGAATACACGAATGCTTATAAACAACTATTACAGAATCATATCGATATAGTTCATCGGAAAATTATAAAATTTAAATGCAGTGAGTGCAATCACACATGCTCACGTAAAGCATATTTACAGACCCATATCGACGTAGTTCATCGGAAAATTAGAAAATTTAAATGCGGTGTGTGCAATCACACCTGCTCACGTAAAGCACATTTACAGACCCATATCGACGTAGTTCATCGGAAAATTAGAAAATTTAAATGCAATGAGTGCAATCACATATGCTCACGTAAAGCACATTTACAGACCCATATCGACGTAGTTCATCGGAAAATTAGAAAATTTAAATGCGGTGAGTGCAATCACACGTGCTCACTTAAAGCAAATTTACAGACCCATATCGACGTAGTTCATCGGAAAATAACACACTTTAAATGCAGTGAGTGCAATCACACATTCTCATGCAAAGCAAATTTACAGACCCATATCGACGTAGTTCATCGGAAAATTAGAAAATTTAAATGCGGTGAGTGCAATCACACATGCTCACGTAAAGCACATTTACAGACCCATATCGACGTAGTTCATCGGAAAATTAGGAAATTTAAATGCGGTGAGTGCAACCACACATGCTCACGTAAAGCACATTTACAGACCCATATCGACGTAGTTCATCGGAAAATTAAGAAATTTAAATGCGGTGAGTGCAATCACACGTGCTCACTTAAAGCAAATTTACAGACCCATATCAACGTAGTTCATCGGAAAATTAAGAAATTTAAATGCAGTGAGTGCAATCACAGGTGCTCACTTAAAGCAAATTTACAGACCCATATCGACGTAGTTCATCGAAAAATTAAGAAAATTAAATGCAGTGAATGTGAATACACGACTGCATATAAGCAACAATTACAAAACCATATCGATATATTTCATAATAAAATTATAAAATGATTAATTTTTAAATGCACTGAGTGTAGTAGTGTCACAAGTTCACCGAAGTCAGATTTACAGACCCATATCTATGCAGTTCATCAAAAATTAAGAAAATTTTAAATACAGCGAATAAGAAAACACGAATGCATTTATAAACCGAGTTCAGAACCATATCGATATAATTCATGGAAAATATAGAAAATTTAAATGTAGTGAGTGCGAACCGAATTCTTCACCTAAAGTATATTTACAAAACCATATCTTATTTCATAATAAAACATTCAAATGCAATAAGTGCATATAAGCAACTGTTACAGTATCATTATAGATACAGCCCATCGTATAGTTAGGTATATATTTTAAATAATGCTAGTGTGATACCAGTAGATACAAAAAGTTAAAGGACCAATGCAATGCTGTTAAATATGAAATATTTCAAAGCATCATGGTATATTTAAGTTCAGTTAAATCAATGTCAAAAAGATTATTATAATTAGTTTATCTATATTTTCTATGTATAAGTTATCTTTAAGTATCATTTCAGCAATATCATAAATTAATATTATTTATTATAAGTAATGTTGAATATATTTTTTGCATAAATTGATTATATTATTGATGTAACATTTGGGCTGCGTCTAGCGTAGGGTAGGATAAATAATTGAAGATTTGGTTATCCTGTGTTTGATTTCTTTGAGTTAGGTCACCAAAAATGATGTTAGGGTAAGCAGTTGACCTTAACTTCTAACATTTATGAAAAATTGAACAGTTAAAACGTATTTATTTAACCTAAAACAGGCAGACTTTAATGCACAGATCTTTTGTTGTTTTTTTTAGTTTTTAGGTTGTAGGTTTAATTTAGTTTAGTTTGTAGGTTGTAGGTTTAATATGTTTTATTTTATTATTTTTTAAAACACATCTTATTGTTTAGCATCACGTTAGAGGGCAGTAGTTTATATTTATTATGTATTCACAAAAGCGCTGTTCACGATTCGTTAACCAAATAGGCCACAATAGTTTACTTTTACTATACGATTCAGAAAGCAGTTTTCTCCGGAATTAGTTTTTCACGTGGGACTTGCCAAGATGCGACGATTTATGTATGAAAAATATTTTTTCAAACTTTTGTTAATAATGATTCATATATTTTGGTATAGAAAAATCATTTCCCCTCAAACATAATAAAAAATAAATCTCCAGCGCCTTTAATAATAAGAAATAATATTTGCCAATTTTTAACAATAATGTTGTGAATTGGGAAAAGCATTTTTATGAAGAAGAATTTTGTAATATTTCCTAGATTTTTCGTTCTAATATTTAAGCTGTTTTTTTGTCATTAGTAGTTTGATTGTTACTTAATTTAGTTTTGAATCTTATTTTATAAATAAATACATAAATTCAATATTTAGTTTTATTTTATTACTAATGTTAGTTATATAAGTTATCAACATATAAGTTAACTGGTGGATTATTTTACTAATATTTTAGATAAGTTATGATAACTCGAAATGGATAAAAAATAGTCAACAGACTTCCCAACAAAAATATATTTCATTTTTGATGATGCATTTCTAAAACATCATCACGATTTCTGAGAAAAAGGAAACCTTTTGTGATAATATTATACGGTTCTTGTAATATAATATTATTGTATATTGTATAGGTATCGACGAGTCACGGTGTTTAATACTACTATTTGAGGTCATATTTTTTAAGATGCTGTCCAAGGAAGTTAAAAATCTCTTAATATTACTTTGAGATGGAGAGCGGCAAAGTGCAAAGAGAGCAAAATCCCGCCCTTTAATGCAAAAACCCGTTGCATCATGAATATCGAATTCATCAATCAATAGTCACACTCAAATAGGATTTAATGTCAACTAGGACACCATCTTCGTTCCGTATGCAATATAGCTACCAAATTAGGAAATTGAGTTTGGCTGCTAATCCAGCATTCTGTTAATATTATAATTTCAATATTTAAATCTAGTTGATGCAGTCGAAGATTTAGTTGATCAAAGTTTTTTTGCAAGCTGCGTATATTCAAACTTAGTATTTTAATTACATAATTATCCTTAAATATGGTCTTACACTTAAGCGGAGAGCTTATATTTAGTGTTTTGACAAATTCCGTGTTATATATTTCATTAAATAAATCCTCCATATTTTTTTTTTACTATCATCATTGAAAAAGTTAGAAGAAGCTTTGTTTGACAAACAATTAGAAAATTATAATAAAATTCAGATAAGTTTAAAGTTAATAATTCTAGTCGTAATAAACATAGACAATCTTAATATATATAAATCTCGTGTCACAATGTTTGTCCTCAATGGACGGCTGAACCACTTAACCGATTATAATAAAATTTGAACACCATGTGCAGTTCGATGTGCACTTGAGAGATAGGATAGTTTAAATCTCAAATTATAGTCGCAATTTTAATTTATCGCTAATTATTTGTCTGTTATTATTTGGCAGTCATAAAACTGACAGATGTCGATACCTTTCGACTGGGTTGATGGCGGTAATGTCTGTTATTATTTGACAGTGACAGTTATTCGACGCAAACGTATTAAAAGAGCCCATCAGTTGGCAGAACAAATTGAATCAAGAAATCCAGCTCAAAGAATCAGGACAGCAGGTCATGCACAAGAATCTCAAGAACAGTGTAACGAACGTCTTCAAGAGAATATCATAAGAACAAGAAAATTATTATTTTCAGTCAAATGCCACCGAAAAAAATCTAACCTCAACAACGCGAGCGGCAAACGTCAAAACGCAAACGTCAAAACTACGATCGGAATAATATATTCACTTACGAGATGCTGTTGCTGGAAACATCGATGGAAATTTAAATCCCAATGACATCGGTAATGCTTTCATTTTACCTTCAAGCTACATCGGCAGTCCACGGAACATGCAGGAATACATACAAGATGCGATGACTTACGTACGTCATTACGGCCGACCGGATTTATTTATTACATTCACATGTAATCCGAATTGGGAAGAGATACAAACTTTACTATTGCCAGGACAACAAGCCATTCATCGTCATGATTTAACTGCACGTGTGTTTAAACAAAAATTGAAATCCTTAATTGATTTTATTGTTAAATATACAATTTTTGGTATCACACGTTGTTGGCTGTATACGATAGAGTGGCAAAAGCGAGGTTTGCCTCATGCCCACATTTTGGTTTGGCTTAAAGATAGAATCCGTCCTGAAGAAATCGATCAAATAATTTCAGCCGAAATTCCAGACCCATTAATTGATCAAGAATTATTTGATATTGTCACCAAACACATGATCCATGGGCCATGCGGTGTTTTCAACATGACCTCACCGTGCATGGAAAATGGAAAATGTAAAAAAAACTTCCCAAAGCCGCATACGAATGACACGATCACGGATATTGATGGTTATCCAACTAAATCAACTAATTCAATTGATCAAAAGAGTTTCGCCACGACTGCAAAATGACAATTATCAAATCGTCATAAAAGCCGACAAAGTACCATTAGGTGAACATGCTGGTAGATTCAACGCTCCAACTGTTGATGAGGTTGCTGTTATCATGGTTGGTGATCCAGTTGACAAAAGATCTATAAACATTACACGGCGAGACAACACTGTCAGTACGATTTAGGATCTACACCGTTCATATGACGCACTATAATATCCATTGATATTTTGGCAAGGACAAGATGAATATCACCTTAATATCAAACAGTATGATCCAAATACCGGTAAATTTGACAATTATCTATTTACTTTCTTACTGTATGTATAGATTTTAATTTCGTATTGCATTTTATTTTTTATTTTTTTAGGTGATTACAGAAATAATAAAGTTAGCTCAATGAACTACTACGCACACCGAATAATGGTTAGACAACATCAAGACAATTATATCCTTC
Source organism: Neomicropteryx cornuta (assembly GCA_020383195.1). NCBI lineage: Eukaryota > Metazoa > Arthropoda > Insecta > Lepidoptera > Micropterigidae > Neomicropteryx > Neomicropteryx cornuta. The sequence continues at coordinate 5,386,092 of JAHKQU010000031.1, forward strand.
GATATCGTCAGCTGTTCCATCAATACATTGTTGATATGTATGCTAAGGTCGAAAGCGAACGCTTGCGATTCCTTCGATTCAACCAGGCAAAACTACGATCGGAAGAATATATTCACTTACGAGATGCTGTTGCTGGAAACATCGATGGAAATTTAAATCCCAATGACATCGGTAATGCTTTCATTTTACCTTCAAGCTACATCGGCAGTCCACGGAACATGCAGGAATACATACAAGATGCGATGACTTACGTACGTCATTACGGCCGACCGGATTTATTTATTACATTCACATGTAATCCGAATTGGGAAGAGATACAAACTTTACTATTGCCAGGACAACAAGCCATTCATCGTCATGATTTAACTGCACGTGTGTTTAAACAAAAATTGAAATCCTTAATTGATTTTATTGTTAAATATACAATTTTTGGTATCACACGTTGTTGGCTGTATACGATAGAGTGGCAAAAGCGAGGTTTGCCTCATGCCCACATTTTGGTTTGGCTTAAAGATAGAATCCGTCCTGAAGAAATCGATCAAATAATTTCAGCCGAAATTCCAGACCCATTAATTGATCAAGAATTATTTGATATTGTCACCAAACACATGATCCATGGGCCATGCGGTGTTTTCAACATGACCTCACCGTGCATGGAAAATGGAAAATGTAAAAAAACTTCCCAAAGCCGCATACGAATGACACGATCACGGATATTGATGGTTATCCAATGTATCGCCGCAGAAGTACTGAGAATGGTGGCCACACATTTACAATGCGACTGCCGAACTTTCCAAATCAAGTTGAGTTTGATAATCAGTGGGTGGTACCATACCCACCACTACTTTCAAAAACTTACAAAGCTCATATCAATGTTGAGCTTTGCAGTTCTGTTAAATCAATTAAGTATATTTGTAAATATGTAAACAAAGGCAGTGATTTGGCCATATTTGAAGTAAAAAACATAAATAAAAATGACGAAATAGCACGATACCAAATGGGCAGATACATTAGCAGCAATGAAGCTATTTGGCATATTCTCAGCTTTCCCATCCACGAAAGAGATCCTGCTGTCCAACATCTGGCAATACATCTTGAAAACGGTCAACGTGTATACTTCACTGAAGAAAATGTTCTCCAAAGAGCGTTCGAAGCTCCGAAAACGACTCTAACTGAATTTTTTACATTGTGTCAAAAACCTGATGTTTTTGGCCAATTCGCGAAGACATTGGTGTATGGTGATGTTCCACGTTATTTCACATGGAACAAATCCAGTAAAAAATGGGAGCCACGGAAACAAGGAAAACCACATCCTTCCATTACAGGCATTTTTATTTTTTACCTATTGATTTCTGCTTAGTATCAAGTGTAAGAACATTTTAATTAATTGTGTTCAACGTACTTCCCCTTCAAATCTCAATCCAGTGAATTTGTATACCAACATCAACATTTTCGTCTTTGTTCGTAAATAATTTCATTGTACTAAAGGGTTATAGTAGTAGAAAGTCAAATAAGGAGATCACCATATTTTTTTACAAATACCATCTGTGTGAAAAAGCATAGTGGACTCCGTGACTGATGTTCTCTTATTGTTCCTCTTAGATTGTTTACTATAATGTATTATAACAAAAACTTTAGCCACAGCAACGCGTGGCCGGGTCAGCTAGTAAGATTATATAAATAAGAGTAAAAACATGAATAGAATAATTTGATAATGTATATATATATATATATATATATATATATATATATTATTATTAGACAACAGATGGAGAAAAAAAGTAGAGGAAGATAGAGATTAGGCGAGTACCTCTGCTGGACGTTTCGGAGCTCCGTGGCCCCTTCTTCAACAGCTAAACGAAGACTGAGTCTTCGTTTAGCTGTTGAAGCTAAACGAAGACTGAGTCTTCGTTTAGCTGTTGAAGAAGGGGCCACGGAGCTCCGAAACGTCCAGCAGAGGTACTCGCCTAATCTCTATCTTCCTCTACTTTTTTTCTCCATCTGTTGTCTAATAATAATAAGTGTTTAAACAAACGAAAAATCTTTGTAAAATATTATATATATATATATATATATATATTATTAATGTATTGCCTGTATTGTATTGTTTGACTATTTTGCCAACAGTTGCATAAAAAATAATGACATTTTTGCAAACATCTATGATGCAACGAAGTGTTACTTGTGGATAAAAATGAATTAAAGTAGGAACCCTACTAAGGAACCAACAGTTGCTGAGAAATCTGATAATTTAAGAAAATAAATTCCTACTCAAAGTTAGAACACATTAAAAGTGTCACGCGGTCACGTCTAGTGAGCCGGCACTGAGCTATAATCGATAAAAATAAAATTTCATATTGATATCATAATTTAAAATACAAACAGATTTTAGAATGCGAATTTACGATTAATATTTAGAAAATGTACAAAAAAGTCTAAGGTCAAATTAATTAAATGTACTTATAATAAAGTAACCATCATCAACATAAACCTTAAACCCTAAAACTAAAAAAAAATCCAGAAATTTTCGGTAATTATTAAAAAGTAAAATAAAAATTAAAGGTTCTTATCGTAAACATGTCATATACTCTGTAGATGGTTTTCAAAATGAAAATTGAGTCTAATAATCGAATAAAACATTTATTTTTGTCCAATAAATGTTTTATTTTATTACTTATATATTGTTTCCGCGCATCAAATTGTCATGGAAACTAAATCTATGTAAGATATATAAAGATTATACACGAAATATATTTCCTATATTTACACCCCCTTAAGCCTTCCGGAATAGTTTTAAAACACCCTGTTTATCCGTATATTGACTAATATTTGATTTAATCGTTTCATACTTAAATGTCATAATTTTATCCGAGATTAAACTGGCCATTATAACGAACTTTTAAGATTTTTTTTGTAACCATAGTTTAAAGCAGTTTTAAAATACCATAGGTAATTACATTTTAGAAATTTATCATTTAATACCTAGATTTTTTTAAGAAGTGATTTACCGGTTTCGAGTGTAAAAATCGTAAGTATTTATGTAAGTTTAAATTTTTAGGCAATTAAAAATGCATTAAGTAACTTATTTTTATTTAAACTCTATTTTATGAATTTTCTTTTTCGTATATTTCCTCTATTGAAGTTTGTTTTATTTTTAAGATGAAATTAATATTGACCATAAAATTTGAGATATTTTTACACAACTTTAAAGAATTCTAAAGTTTATTTGTGATTAATGATTTATAATCAAATCCTTATAAATGTTGACATAACCTTTAAATAAATGTAACATTGCTCTGTGTTTTTTAAAGTACCAACATAGCTGAATTCATTGTACCTATATTATTACATATACATGTTATTTTAGGTGCTACATTTATCTACAAGTAATTGTAAAATTGAGTTGTTGTAAGTACCTAACTATTTTAGAAGATTTAATAACTTTGACATATTGGTGACTTCATTGTAAACAAATCATTATATAACACTTTCAGAACAGCATGTATTATATGCAGTGAGTGCGATAATACAAGTAATTAGTACAAAAATCTTAATTTCAAAGTTTTCTCCCAAATTTGATAATTTTAAAAGGGTTTATCGATTTTTTTGTAGGTTGGAAAATATAAACAAAGGTTCATTGTAAGTATTTAAAATAAGACACCTTAATATACTTTGTTTGAGTTAGATAACCATTATTGTATTTTTTTTCATTAGTTTTCAGCATAGAAATGATTCCATAGTTGAATGAAGTGTCATCTTCGCCGGCTAATCCAGAGTAGAAGTGGCCGTTAACGCGATAATCATATAACTGGTGTTACGTTATAAGCGATTTCAAAAGAGTCTAATACTTAAATGACTGCAAAATAACTGCGTGATTTTTGTCTGAACTCGTCACTGTGTTGCAACTGTAGAATGTATAGGAGGAATGTAGCAATAGCTGTGAATGAACGCGATTTCGTCACCGCTATTCTATAGCTTATGTGACGACAGTTTTCGCCAACCAATGCAAGCATTCCTGCGGCTTTGAAATGATTCCCGAACAGATGCCAGGGAGATCGCCCCTAAGAAATGCGACAGATCGTCTAGTAAATAGTTTAGGTAGGTATTTTTCAATAAAAGGAGTGTGCTCAGCTGCCCTCCTTTCTGAGAGAGGAGGGTGCTGATTTTCAGCACGTCTTCTAATGTTAAAGTAAGATTAACAATTATCGTTAAAATCCGATAATTATGACTTTAAATCGGCGCGAAACGCAAGCTCGGAGCTAGGCAACCATAACTAACTGTTTGTTCCCAACTGACGTCCCATAGCAGAGTTTAGGACGCTGAAGGTCGAGTGGTCCAGTGCTTCTCCTTTCGACTTTCGAATGTGGGACCCTTTGTCTCCGCTTCCTGCCGAAATCGGTCGCTCGCACATGTGGACGGTTGCTTTTACAAATATTTTTTTTTTCCTTTTTTGAAACGATATTTTGGGAGATCGTTAACAGTTGGCATTTGGTAAAAAAAATGGGTACTTTATTTATGTATTTATTTATTTTTATTGGAGAAACCAACAATTTTACACAGTACATACAACAAACTATAAGAAGTTTTAAAGTTATATTTTAGTAACATTTTAATTTACATACGATTAGGTAACATGTGGCAACACTGTGGCCAATTTCGGATCACACGGTGAAATATTTTAACATTTATGTATGGGGCTTCAAGAAAAACATCATTGAAGGAATATAATTTTATGTTAAGTTTTCAACCATATCTAATAGGGATAACCCCGGTATATCTAAACATTCATTTCAAATGATTACTTATACGTTTTTAATTATAAGTACCTATAGTAAAACAAATTATAAGTAATGAATAAAATAATATAATTTAAAACAGTAGTTAGAAAGTATAAATTGGGTAAATTATTCCGCTATGAGAAGTTAAAACAAACCCTCAAAGTTAAAACAAAAACTTTAAATCAAAATTAAAAAAAAGAACCTACTTTTTACTAAAAGAAATGATGAACGATGGAATTAAAAAAAAGTGGAAATAGACGAAAAACATTATAACGTTGTAAAGCATTGACGTCAGCTATCCGTCTTCGTTTAAAACCTCCTAAAATCAAACATTCATTATGAAAATAAAAAGACTAAATTAAAATAATAAAAAAAAAATACTTTAAATGATAAACTAATGGATTTAAGTAATGCAACTAAGGTAAAAAATTAATTGTTTTTTTATGGTAAAAGTTACGGAACGTCAACACTACCAAGTCATAAAGCATATTGGGCTGATAAAAAAAAAATGCTGATGGATTGGAAGGATTAATTACAGATGCGCGACACACCACATTGCCGCATTATAAAAACATTATATTTGGCGATGAACACCATCAATGTGTGTTTTTAAGTGTGCTTTTTGAGTAAACATATAATCACACTCACTGCATTTATAATGTTTTATTTTGCGATGGACACCATCAATGTGTCTTTTTAAGTGTCCTTTTGTAATGCACATATAATCACACTCGCTGCATTTATATCTTTTTATTTTGCGATGGACATAATCAATGTGTGTTTTTAAGTGTCCTTTCGTAATACACATATAATCACACTCGCTGCATTTATATTGTTTTCTTTTGCGATGGACACCATCAATGTGTATTTTTAAGTTTCCTTTCGTAAGAGACATATAATCACACTCGCTGCATTTATATCTTTTTATTTTGCGATGGACACCATCAATGTGTATTTTTAAGTTTCCTTTTTTAAAACAGATATAATCACACTCGCTGCATTTATATCTTTTTATTTTGCGATGAACACCATCAATGTGTGTTTTTAAGTCTCCTTTTTGAGTACACATATAATCACACTCGCTGCATTTATTTCTTTTTATTTTGCGATGGACACCATTAATGTGTCTTTTTAAGTGTCCTTTTGTAATGCACATATAATCACACTCGCTGCATTTATATCTTTTTATTTGGCGATGGACACCATCAATGTGTCTTTTTAAGTGTCCTTTTTGAGTACACATATAATCACACTCGCTGCATTTATATTTTTTTATTTTGCGATGGACACCACCAATGTGTGTTTTTAAGTTTCCTTTTTGAGTACACATATAATCACACTCGAAGCATTTATATTTTTTTGTTTTGCGATGGACACCATCAATGTGCATTTTTAAGTTTCCTTTTTTAAAACAGATATAATCACACTCGCTGCATTTATATCTTTTTATTTTGCGATGGACACCATCAATGTGTATTTTTAAGGTTCCTTTTTGAGTACACATATAATCACACTCGCTGCATTTATATTTTTTTATTTTGCGATGGACACCACCAATGTGTGTTTTTAAGTTTCCTTTTTGAGTACACATATAATCACACTCGCTGCATTTATATTTTTTTATTTTGCGATGGACACCACCAATGTGTGTTTTTAAGTTTCCTTTTTGAGTACACATATAATCACACTCGAAGCATTTATATTTTTTTGTTTTGCGATGGACACCATCAATGTGCATTTTTAAGTTTCCTTTTTTAAAACAGATATAATCACACTCGCTGCATTTATATCTTTTTATTTTGCGATGGACACCATCAATGTGTATTTTTAAGGTTCCTTTTTGAGTACACATATAATCACACTCGCTGCATTTATATTTTTTTATATTGCGATGAACACTATCAATGTGCCTTTTCAAGGTTCCTTTTCTCATAAACATATTATCACACTCGCTGCATTTGTTTCCTTTTACACTGCTATGAACGTCTTTGATGTGATTGATTAATAGATATTTAAATGCAAACGACTTACAGCATTCGTTACATTTTAACTGTCCAAATATTTTATTTTTATTTGGTGTTTCTACGTTCAAACATAACCTACATAAAAAAATAAAAAAGTCTTTGCACACGGATCTATCGCATTGAACATTAATGGACGCGGTGCTATCTAGAGGACTCCCGCACTTCGTACACGAAAAATCTAAAGCGCTTACATTTATTTTTGGAATTTTCTTTGTAATTTCTTCGTATTTCACGACATTCGCCAAATTGTAAATATCAGGCTCTTTCTTGATAAATTGAACATCTCCTATTTCAATTTCCTGCTGTTGTTTTATGTTAATTTCTTGGTTTTCATTTCTAGAATTTTCTTCATTTTTTAGATTAACAGAACTAAATAATTCCCAACTGGAATGGTGCATTTTAAAACTAATAAAGCTTACTTTGCAATAAATATAATGGTTGCGTATTGTTTGGCAGCGCTGTCATTGTGTTGTTATTTAGGTTAAATATTAAAATGTCAAAATGTCAAAGATACAGATTTGAGTCACTTTTAAGGCCACAATTCGAATTTTGAAAAACATAATTCTCGCTGTCAATGTTATTTATAGCGAAATTCATTCGTAGTACTTTTTATTTGATAGGAAGTTTATTTATCTTAGCGTTTAAAATGAAAAATATCTTTGATTGTTAATAATGTGATTTATTTTTCAACTCAAATGTCCAAGTAACAATTTTTTCAAATAAAACGTACTATTTACTATTGGAAATGAGGACATTATTATTTACAAATAATGATTAGTATCCTATTAAAGTGATAAGTGAGACAAAAATTGGTATGAAATAAAACAAATTTTGTTTTAAAATCACTAAAGTAATAAGTAGGTGTTTTGTTTAATAAAATGCAAAAGCATTTTGGAAACTCAAACAATAAAAAATTATGTTTTTTTACTTGAAGTAAATAAATATTCTCAGTTTTACGAAATCAAATATATTGTCCTGACCCATCTCAGTCAACAGATTTTTGAACTCTATAGATACTTTTTGAGTGTATGACTCGTCTGTATATTTCAAAAACAAGTTAAATGACAAAATGGGGTAAAATGAGTTAAAAATACAGTTTTAATCAGTTTTTCGAGCTCTATCGACTGGTTTAACACACTAAATGAAACGATGGCTGGTTTAGAAGTTATCTTGTTTAAATACCGACTAAATACATTGATTCGCAGAAATATGTACAATTTAAATCTTCTAAATGAATTTTATTTAGATGAATATTTCATATATACTTTTACAAACTAAAAACATTAAATTACAATTAATTATTTTAGTTGTTAAACTGAATGCTTTTTTTATAATTCTTCATATCAGCTAAAACACCTTAAGTTATTATAAATGTTTTGAGCAGGTAATATAGACCCTATTATATTAATCACTAATGACTATTAAAACAAGTTAAATACGTTTAGACGATTTGAAGAGTTCACTTATGTGACGTTTCGGCCAGCCGTACAGCATTGAAAATATTTCCTTTTACTTTTATGAATACATTGCATTTTTTTCAGACTGTTTTGCGCATAAGGGTGACTCTTCAGACCTCAATGAAGAGCATCAACGCGTGGTAGATGAATGTGAATCACTTTTTGGGGATGATTTATCGGATGATGATCCCACATACAGGCCTTATGTGCCTCAATCAAGATCAATTTCTTCAAGAACATACATCCATCTACATACATCTACTACCACAACAGACAGCCAGCCAGTGCAGGAATGAACTGGATACACGAGTAGATGAAGGCGAATATATGGACTATCCCTTAATTCTGATAAACAATTCTCCGCGGCACAGCAATGCAACAGAAAATGTTTTTTTTAATACCTTGACACAGCCAAATTTAATGACAAGTATCCAAAGCATTTCTATTATTTCAGAAGCACATAATATATTTGAGATAGTTTTAAACGTTTTAAAAGTCTTACCAAAAAGAGATGGCGCAATAAAGACCCTCAAAGCTGGGCAGGTAATGTAGCAAAAAGTAGAGGCAGTGATGGCTTATCTTATATGACAAACAACAAAAAAATAATGCCTGCAAAGGCGCCTAAACCAGCAAAGTGTGATAAATGCCAATTTAAATGCACTGAGATTTTTTCCCTTGATGAACGTATCCAATTATGTAGATATTACTGGAGACTTGATTTTAAAAGTAAGATATTATCTAATGAACTCGTTCAAGGGCCTGAACGATTTCTTGTTAGATCTCAAAGAAAACCAAGATTGTATGCCAAGAAATGTTTTTTTCCTAAAGGCGATTTATTGATACCAGTTTGATGTGTAAAACTCTTTGCATATCTGCAGATGTAATAAGAAGAAAACTGAACTTGGATTATATGTCGAAAATGACAACAGAGGTCATAAAGAGCCTCCAAATAAAACAAACTCACATATTATCGCACAGGTAAAATGACAGATTGAGAGCTTTCCGTGTATGGAAGGGCACTACATCAGAAAATCTTCGAAACCTAAATATCTATCTCAGTATTAAAAAAATGTATTCCTTATATCTGGAAATCTGTAAAGATAATATGAATATAGAAAAGCCGGTTTCAGAAATAATATACAGAAGAATATTTTCTAATAACTATAATTTAAGATTCTTCGTTCCTAAGAAGGATCAGTGCCTAATCTGTACTAATTATGAGAAAGCTAGTTCTAGTGCCAAGAAAGATTTAGAATTAGCATACTCGTACATTGAGCACATAAAAAGAAAATTAATATCCACCAAAGAGAAGTGCGAACCAAGAAAATAATGTTATGTCTGTAACTTTTGACCTATAGGCAGTTTTAAAGATACCAAGTGGTAAAGTTGGCCTTCTGTATTACGTTCGAAAATTATGTGTTTATAACCTCACTCTGTACGAAAGTCCTTTACCTAACTTTACCTAACCTACTGTTTTCCATGGTCCGAAATTAATGGAAAGCGTGGTAGCTCGGAAATAGGATCTATCCTGTACTATTACCTCAGCAAACAACATTACGGAAGTAAGCCTGTTCTCCGATACATTGATCATCTTCATTTAATAGAGCAAAAGTTTCTCGACTCTGGACCTACCTACATGGAGGTAGATTCGATGCATAGTACTATAGAATCTGCGAAGGAAAATTCTTCCATTTATGCAATGCACGAATGGATATCTGTTTTTGAGAGAGCTAGATCCCAAAAAACACTCAAAATAAACAAGAAAAAAGTTACTGTCGGACCGTACAAAGTGAAATAGTTCAATTATGACGAATTTTACGACCTAAACCACCTTGCTGAATTGGTATTAACAAACCGAACAAAAGATCACCAAGGTAGTATTGTTAAGTGGCTCAAAATAAAGAAATTAAGATATTTAAAAGGAGTACCAGAGAATGTGTATTTTAATTACGACATGTTACAAAAATTTAACTATATCAATATTGCAGCCATTTCGAATACTCCTCGAGCCTACTCTACTAGAAACAAATACGCTTCCCAAAATTCTCCTGCTCCACAAACAATGACTAATCTAATAAATATACTTCCCGGACAATTAAGGTAATTGTAGAAAAAACCGCAGCCGATAAGTCAGACAAAAAAACAAGATTTACTAAAATTATGCCAGAAAGGTGTTCTTCCAGAAGATCAGGTGATGGGTGGTTCAGAGATCTTAATGCCTCTGCCACTGAAAAAGATCGAGTGCAACGACCAGCTTTGGGTGAATTGTCAGACGAAGATTATTATTATTAAATGTTATATTATTGCCTTGATTATATTTATGTTTGATATAATTTTATTATTTGATAACTTTACTTTACTTTACTAGGTATTTGTAGCTGTAAAGAAAAAAGTAAGATTTCATTTAGATGGTTTTTGTAACTTTATTGCTGCTGTAGACAAGAAATAAATAGAAAGAGTATAGATACTCAGTTTTATTATTGTACAATCTTTTTTGTAAGCTAAAATGTTTGTAGCTGTAAAGGCGGAAAAGAGTTAATTAGTTATTAGATTACTTGGTTTAGGTGTTTTTTTTAAAATAAAAAAGCGTGTTTTATTACTTGCTTCATTTCTATTTTTTTTTAAAATAACTTTAGCTGATATAATAAGATAAATCCTAATTTAATAGTAAAACTAATATTTCACCGATATTTATCAAGGAAGTAATGGAAGTTTGTTTGTATCAACGGGGCTCATATATTTACAGGTAAAAACCTTTATGTGTATTTAATATAAAAATAACACTAAAACAAGTACAAATCGTATAAATTGTGTACAGTTAAAAGTTTCCCACTAGTTTATTTTTATTTTTTTATTGAAAAAACTTTAGTAAAATAAAATGTTGATAACAAAAGATTATTAAATTTTCTTGATAAACTACATTCTTAATGTTTTTAATTTGTTACCTCAATATGAGTTTTCAAGTCTCAAACTTCTAAATTGATTTTTCTCAAAAGTGTCATATCTGCATTTAACTCATTTTTGAAGTCAACAGACGATTTATACTAATCGTACTCGTATTAAATTGCTTAAAATACATCACAAAAAATATATATATAAATAGTAAATAGAAGTTTTATAATTATGCTTAAATATACTATTTTAGAATTAGTATGAAGAATAACTGCCACATAACATTTCTTCCTTTGAATTATAGGCCTTTGAATTCATACAGATTTTTTTAATTAAATATGTTTTGGAGCGTTGCGTAATGTTGGGAACCTCTTTCATCGCCGTACTTATTGCTAATTGTATCAATAAAATGTTCCACACATTCTCCATGATTGTATTTTTATAAATGTCATTTGAAACAAGATCTAAATAAGAATTATAATCTTATGAAGCTAATCATTAATTTCTTGTTGCTTAATCTTCTTAAATTCAGTTACTGTCGTGACCTTATAGCTTACAAACACCATTTTTCTGTATTTGTATATTGGCGGTAGGAAATTATCCGTTTGCCATCTTCAAAGTTTATACTGATATTAACGATTGTAACTCGGGAAAATAAATATAAGACATTTAAAATAGAAATAAAAACCTCTTCGATAACTGTTATAAAGATTCAAACTAAAAAAAAATGGTAGATGTAGATAAATAAAAATACGCAATTAAAATAAAATTAGGTCTATCAAAACTATCAAAATAAAATTAGTAAAATTATCAAAATTAAAACGAAACATTATGGGGGCAAAATTGAGCCAATAGAAACCACCGGCCGTTGGACGATAAACGGTGGGGGTAGGAAATAAAGGAAGGGGTGAACGAGGAGAATGGGAAGTGAGATGGGTCATGGGATTTTAATGGAGAAAGTAAAAGATTGGGTGTTCGGGTCGAGGATAGAAAAAAAGAAAGAATTTACCAGGACGTTACCGAAATGGAATCTGGTGAGCGTAAAAATTCTTAGGCTACTTGGAAGGCATGAAGTTTCTTGGTGACGATGGATTCGTCGACAGGCCACGTCGATCTTACGGAGAAATTGGGATAGAAATATTTTTAATGAGTTTGGTTAATTAATGGATGACATTACTTTACCGTTTTTTTATGCATGATCGATACATTTCTTGGAACACTTGAACTGGTTATCTGGTGGAGAATAATTTTCTTGAGACCGCACAAAGGCCGTATCTATCTTAAAGCTAAGTTCGCTACTTGAAAATGCTTTAACCCACAGGAGATGGTATTAGAAAACTAAAGTAATAATTTGCCGAAGGCACTGTGAATTTGCAGCCTATATTTTTGCCAATCTATTTTTATGCCAAAGTGTAAGTACTTAGTTTCAACTCACAATCCTTAAGGGGCCTCTTCCCGAAGACCTTTTCTATGTCTCCGGTGCGATCACCGTTTAACTCATCTGACGGCATGAAAAGGGGAAACCAAAGATCTTTTAAAACTTATAAACGACTATGGATGCGTGTCTCGGCCAGTGTTGCCATGTGCACCGTAGCTAATTACGGGAAGTGCGCTCTACTCTGCACAAATCTACCACCTACCATCGAAGCATGACAACATTTTTTTCTACAAGCGGTGACAGTTATTACGTTAGAGCAGCGGTTTCCAATGTTGACTGGGCTCCGACCCATCTAACAAAATTTTCCAATCTTGGGACCCACCTTTTAGCTGTCTTAGAAAGAAGCAGAGCTGTCAGTATAGCCATCCCAAAGCGTTTGGAGACGGGGCCAGCGCCACTCACCCCGAGTGCTTACATACTTACTGAAGTTTAGCATTTTATTCAAATAATTATTATTTTCCGTAACTTAAGTTTATTACGCCAGCGCTCCTTCTTAGCTATTGTATTAAATTACGGCTATAAAATGGTCAAATGGTTTTGAAATATGTGCAAACTCAACAAGAAATAAAAACTCCACGGGAATACATTCCACAAGTAAGTAGAATATTATTGAATTTGATTGAATTTAAAATTCTTCAAAAATAACAATATCTGCATTCGCATGTCAGAGTATTACACGTGGATGGCTTCGTAACATTTTAATCTACAATGTTTTAGCTATGTTATCCCAAATTTGTGTTTTTACCTTTATTCTAAAGGTTCTTGTTTGATATTCCGCGAAGTTTTCACAATTCTTTTCAACAATATTTCTTTAATTTCGTAAACACAGGCATAAGCTGCGACATAGAGTTTGTTGTATTTTAACGAACCGTTTGCGTTTGCTAACGGATGGCCAATTTTCTTTTAAAAAACACTCGTTCGTAATAAGGTTTACTACTACTCATCCGTTCGATAACTTGACTTTAATGAACGGAAAAAAGGTCTAATATTTTTAAAACCGGCCTTAATTAAGTCATTTAAATTTAAACACGAGTATCATTCCAAATAAGATTTGACATATTGTTTATAAATTCATTTAATTAGTGAACATTTTGTTGTCAGATGATGAAATATAATACTGAAATATTTAGCTAATAATTTACTGACTATATTGCTTTTAACAAACATTTAATATAAATAAATGATTTGTCATATGGTTAGCAATCTATGTATATTTATTTTTTTTTCTCTTATGAATTACTTTATTATTTAGTAATATAATATTGTTATAATTACAAATTATCTAACCCTGTATTGCTTTTAATACACGTTTAATAAAAATAAATGTTTTGATATATTGTTGGCAATTATAAAGACTGCTGTCTGTCACAAGTTGATATTAAATGTATTACAAACTTTGACAGATACCTACCTATAAATATATATAAATAGATACCTACCTATATTGTTAAAAAAAACGTCTATAGATAACCAACTTTTGTGTAAGAGTTTAATTTAAATAAGAGGGATACTTTTGCAGTTTGCATTAGGTTTGTATGTTTTGCTGTTACCATTTTGTGTTTAAAATATTTTTCCCTATATTTATCATATATCAGCCAGCCACTATATGATTATTCAATTTTTCTTTCGTAGCTATTTTACATCCATAATCTGGCAGCACTCTAAACACCTGTCAAAATGACGTTTCTGGACAACGCTTTTGAACAAGGCTGTAAACATAGATAAAGGCTGTGAAGTGAAAACCAAAATAACTGATAAATACTGCATGTGGCTGTATTAAAACCAAGTAAAATATTCCTTTCCTAATATTTAAAAAATAAATATTTCTTTTCTTTGTTTTAATTTGTGTGTTCAAATGTTAAAATGTAAAAAAGACGTTGTTACTATTTGTCAATAATGACGTTTAGGTAGATAGTTAGACGAATCTGCCAACATACGATCAACCTGCCCAATTATACTTAAACACCAAATATGGAGGAAAACGAAAATAAAACTTCTATTAAAATAGAACAAATTGATGACCATATCAGCTTTAAACATGAGGAAGCCATTGATTGCAATTCATTCGACTCTCGTTTTGACGGTAAACAAACGCCATCATGCAAGCATATTCTTGAAACCTCATTAAATCCCACTCGTTTTGGTAAAAGATGCGATTGTGTCCAAAAAGAAATGATAAAAACTGAGGATTGTGATTATTTCGAAGAAGAAAATACTAAATTTATTAAATTAGAACCAAATAAGTCGAGTTTCCAACATTGTGTTAAAGCAGAATCAACTTTTAAATGTTGTCGTCCAACACCACAAACCATGAAAATTCCCACTTTAATATTAAAGAAAACCGATTTAACTTGTGGCAGTTGTAATTGTACCCTCGATAAAAGTTGTTTTATAAATAAAGGAATTAATAAACGAGATGAATCATATTTAATATGTGTGGATTGTAAAGAAAAGCGAAAACATCGTTTAAAATTAAGTTCTTGTTGTACCAAGGAACGGTTAAAATTGAAATATGGTGTAAGTTCAGATAAATCTATAACTTATATCGATAAGGTACATCAAAAAATAAGAAAATTTATATGCAGTGAGTGCGAATATACAAGTCCACGTAAAGCAACTTTACAAACCCATATTGATATAGTTCATCGGAAAATTAGAAAATTGAAATGCAGTGAGTGCGAATACACGACTGCATATAAACAACTTTTACAGAAGCATATCGACGCAGTTCATCGGAAAATTAAACAATTTAAATGCAGTGAGTGCAATCTCACGTGCTCACTTAAAGCAAATTTACAGACCCATATCAACGTAGTTCATCGGAAAATTAAGAAATTTAAATGCAGTGAGTGTGAATACACGACTGCATATAAGCAACAATTACCGAACCATATTGATATAGTTCATCGGAAAATTAGAAAATTGAAATGCAGTGAGTGCGAATACACGACTGCATATAAACAACTTTCACAGAAGCATATCGACGCAGTTCATCGTAAAATTAAGAAATTTAAATGCAGTGAGTGCAATCTCACGTGCTCACTTAAAGCAAATTTACAGACCCATATCAACGTAGTTCATCGGAAAATTAAGAAATTTAAATGCAGTGAGTGTAATCACACATGCTCAAGTAAAGCACATTTACAGAGACATATCAACGTAGTTCATCGGAAAATTAAGAAATTTAAATGCAGTGAGTGTAATCACACATTCTCACTTAAAGCAAATTTACAGACCCATATCGACGTAGTTCATCGGAAAATTAGAAAATTTAAATGCAGTGAGTGTGAATACACGACTGCATATAAGCAACAATTACAAAACCATATCGATATAGTTCATAATAAAATTATAAAATGATTAATTTTTAAATGCACTGAGTGTAGTGTCACAAGTTCCTCGAAGTCAGATTTACAGACCCATATCTATGCAGTTCATCAAGCATCATGGTAAAATTAAAGTTCAGATAAATCAATGTCAAAAAGTTAATAACTTTTTCTATATTCTCTATGTATAAGTTATTTATAAGTATCATATCAGCTGTATCATAAATGAATTTTATTATAAGTAATGTTGAATATATTTTTTGCATAAATGTATTATTGATGTTACATTTGGGCTGCGTCTAGCGTAGGGTAGGATAAATAATTGAAGACTTGGTTATCCTATGTTTGATTTCTTTGAGTTAGGTCACCAAAAATGATGTTAGGGTGAGCATTTGACCTTAACTTCTAACATTTATGAACAATTGAACAGTTTATAAACAATTGAACAATTGAAACGTATTTATTTAACCTAAAACAGGCAGAATTTAATGCACAGATCTTTAGTTGTTTTTTTTTTAGTTTTTAGGTTGTAGGCTTAATTTGAAACGGTTCATTTTGTAAAATATATTATGTTTTATTTTATTATTTTTTAAAACATATCTTATTGTTTAGCATCACGTTAGAGGGCAGTAGTCTATATTTATTATGTATTCACAAAAGCGCTGTTCACGATCCGTTAACCAAATAGGCCACAATAGTTTACTTTTACTATACGATTCAGAAAGCAGTTTTCTCCGGAATTAGTTTTTCACGTGGGACTTGCCAAGATGCGACGATTTATGTATGAAAAATATTTTTTCAAACTTTTGTTAATAATGATTCAAATATTTTGGTATAGAAAAATCATTTCCCCTCAAACATAATAAAAAATAAATCTCCAGCGCCTTTTATAATAAGAAATAATATTTGCCAAATTTTAACAATAATGTTGTGAATTGGAAAAAGCATTTTTATGAAGAAGAATTTTGTAATATTTCCTAGATTTTCGTTCTAATATTTAAGCTGTTTTTTTGTCATTAGTAGTTTGATTGTTACTTAATTTAGTTTTGAATCTTATTTTATAAATAAATACATAAATTCAATATTTAGTTTTATTTTATTACTAATGTTAGTTATATAAGTTATCAACCTATAAGTTAACTGGTGGATTATTTTACTAATATTTTAGATAGTAATGAAAATAATAAACTTGTGTTTGGATTTTTTTTATATAATTTCTTATAATAGCGAACATAAGCACCCCATTAAGTCTATTTATATATAGTTACTAGCTGACCCGGCCACGCGTTGCTGTGGCTAAAGTTTTTGTTATATTACATTATAGTAAACAATCTAAGAGGAACAATAAGAGAACATCAGTCACGGAGTCCACTATGCTTTTTCACACAGATGGTATTTGTAAAAAAATATGCTGATCTCCTTATTTGACTTTCTACTACTATAACCCTTTAGTACAATGAAATTATTTACGAACAAAGACGAAAATGTTGATGTTGGTATACAAATTCACTGGATTGAGATTTGAAGGGGAAGTACGTTGAACACAATTAATTAAAATGTTCTTACACTTGATACTAAGCAGAAATCAATAGGTAAAAAATAAAAATTTATCAGATTTATTATTTCCATTTAATTTTATAACAAATATAAGTATATTACAGTATAATACAGTAAATAACATGTGACGCTTAAACTCATGAATGAGGTAGGCAAGGCAGACAGTCTTAAACTTTTAAACATTAATATCTTTTTTTTTTAATTATAAATACTTTCAATTTCAATTTAATTTAACACCAATCGGTGCACAATGTTTTTGGTTAACCTGTCTTTAGCTAACACAAATAGATTCGACGGTTTCCCAACACGTGAACACGCAACATATAGTTGCCCATGAGAAAAACATGGATTTTCCAAATCTAAACCACAAATGGACATTGTTTGACCTTGAGATTTATTTATAGACATGGCGAAAGCTAAACGAATTGGAAACTGTAGCCTTTTGAAGCGTATGGTAGAATCTGATGGTATCATCGGAATACGTGGCAGCAGGACCACTTTTCCTTTAAACTTCCCAGCCAAAATGGTTGCTTCAAGAATGTTTCCGGTGATCTTTTTGATGACCAAACGCGTACCGTTACATAATTGAGGTGGATTCAAATTACGGAGGAGAATAATAGGGGAACCAATCTTTAATCGAAGATTATGTGGTGGCATTCCAGGGATATCTAATGAATTTAAAAATTCAATCGGAAAATTTACACTTTCATTTTCATCAACAACAGTATCGATTGATTTAAAAGACATCAGATCGCCTGGTAACAACTGTTGTATCTGGAAGTTAATTTCGTCAACATCAACGTTTTTGGCTGCCAAAATCGCCCGTTGACTAAGCCATTCATGATTCAAATAATTATTCTGTATATCCGGGAAAATACTCTGAATCAATTCAGTTTTATCCTGAACAACAGTGCAAAAATTGTCTGGTAGTTTAATGCATTGCGTATTTGGTTGCAGTTTTATTTTACCGTTCCCAATATCTAGTAGTTGTTCGGAAAATATTAGTGCTGATGGATCATTTTGCAATTGTACTCGCATATTTATGGTCAATCGAAGTGTTTCAACACTTCGCCATAAGAATGATTGTTTCAAACATGCATTAATCTCATCCGCGAAAGTAGAGCGAGGTATAACCGGTAAGGTCTGCCGGAAGTCACCAGACAAAAGTAAGATAGCACCACCGAAAAGTTTATTATTGCTGTTTAAATCTTGCATAGTTCTGTTTAATGCTTCAAGTGAATATTTGTGTGCCATTGTGCACTCATCCCAAATTATTATAGAACTCTTCCGCAACACTGCAGCTATTCCACTATTCTTTTTGATGTTACACATTGCATCTGGTTTATTATGAACGTCCAATGGCAGCTTGAATGTTAAATGTGCTGTTCGCCCACCATCCAGTAAAGTAGCCGCAATGCCTGACGATGCTAATGCTAATGCGATTTTTTGTTGCGACCGTATTTTGGCAAGAATCAACGTTATTAAAAATGTCTTACCGGTTCCACCGGGTGCATCCAAGAAAAAAAAACCGCCTTGTTCAGCAGCAACAGCCAGCATAATCCGATCATAAATAATTTTTTGTTCTGCTGTCAGTAATGGTTCACTGTTCATGATAATTGTTGCTAAACTTCCATGGTCATATTGATTTTCTCGTTGTAAATCGGTATTGACTAAGTCGGTGGCTGGACGATTAGGTGATGGCATACCATAATGATTAAGTGGTAAATTTGAAATAAGAACACATAAATCCTCGATCAAGACCAATGCTTCATTGTACATCTCTGGTGTATAATCTATGTTTTGGCATTGATTTGTTTGTCTAATTCGGTGCAAGATGTCTTCTGTCATACAATTTTTATATTTTTCCCACAAAGTTTGTGCTTGCGAGGGATAACATGTCGCCAAAATAATTGCAAACAACTGACGAATGTTATTCGGTGTTGATGTCAACGCAGCATCAGCAAGCGTTAAGTCCCAATGGTTATCGTCTTCTAGCAATTGCAGTTCACGACATGCATCCTGGTATGTATTGAATACTCGACCATTAGCTGTTCGTAAAAATTCAAAAGACGTTGGTCCGGGAACATTCACCAATAACAAACGTAAATAGAAGCACTCACGTTGCTTTGGATGTACCGTGTAAAGTCTCCCCAATGTCTTAGCTTTGAATATGCCTGTAATGGAAGGATGTGGTTTTCCTTGTTTCCGTGGCTCCCATTTTTTACTGGATTTGTTCCATGTGAAATAACGTGGAACATCACCATACACCAATGTCTTCGCGAATTGGCCAAAAACATCAGGTTTTTGACACAATGTAAAAAATTCAGTTAGAGTCGTTTTCGGAGCTTCGAACGCTCTTTGGAGAACATTTTCTTCAGTGAAGTATACACGTTGACCGTTTTCAAGATGTATTGCCAGATGTTGGACAGCAGGATCTCTTTCGTGAATGGGAAAGCTGAGAATATGCCAAATAGCTTCATTGCTGCTAATGTATCTGCCCATTTGGTATCGTGCTATTTCGTCATTTTTATTTATGTTTTTTACTTCAAATATGGCCAAATCACTGCCTTTGTTTACATATTTACAAATATACTTAATTGATTTAACAGAACTGCAAAGCTCAACATTGATATGAGCTTTGTAAGTTTTTGAAAGTAGTGGTGAGTATGGTACCACCCACTGATTATCAAACTCAACTTGATTTGGAAAGTTCGGCAGTCGCATTGTAAATGTGTGGCCACCATTCTCAGTACTTCTGCGGCGATACATTGGATAACCATCAATATCCGTGATCGTGTCATTCGTATGCGGCTTTGGGAAGTTTTTTTTACATTTTCCATTTTCCATGCACGGTGAGGTCATGTTGAAAACACCGCATGGCCCATGGATCATGTGTTTGGTGACAATATCAAATAATTCTTGATCAATTAATGGGTCTGGAATTTCGGCTGAAATTATTTGATCGATTTCTTCAGGACGGATTCTATCTTTAAGCCAAACCAAAATGTGGGCATGAGGCAAACCTCGCTTTTGCCACTCTATCGTATTCAGCCAACAACGTGTGATACCAAAAATTGTATATTTTACAATAAAATCAATTAAGGATTTCAATTTTTGTTTAAACACACGTGCAGTTAAATCATGACGATGAATGGCTTGTTGTCCTGGCAATAGTAAAGTTTGTATCTCTTCCCAATTCGGATTACATGTGAATGTAATAAATAAATCCGGTCGGCCGTAATGACGTACGTAAGTCATCGCATCTTGTATGTATTCCTGCATGTTCCGTGGACTGCCGATGTAGCTTGAAGGTAAAATGAAAGCATTAGCGATGTCATTGGGATTTAAATTTCCATCGATGTTTCCAGCAACAGCATCTCGTAAGTGAATATATTCTTCCGATCGTAGTTTTGACGTTTGCGTTTTGACGTTTGCCGCTCGCGTTGTTGAGGTTAGATTTTTTCGGTGGCATTTGACTGAAAATAATAATTTTCTTGTTCTTATGATATTCTCTTGAAGACGTTCGTTACACTGTTTTTGAGATTCTTGTGCATGACCTTCTGCTGTCCTGATTCTTTGAGCTGGATTTCTTGATTCAATTTGTTCTGCCAACTGATGGGCTCTTAATACGTTTGCGTCGAATAACTGTCACTGTCAAATAATAACAGACATTAGCGCCATCAACCCAGTCGAAAGGTATCGACATCTGTCAGTTTTATGACTGCCAAATAATAACAGACAAATAATTAGCGATAAATTAAAATTGCGACTATAATTTGAGATTTAAACTATCCTATCTCTCAAGTGCACATCGAACTGCACATGGTGTTCAAATTTTATTATAATCGGTTAAGTGTTTTAGGAGTCCATTGAGGACAAACATTGTGACACGAGATTTATATATATTAAGATTTATTATTTGTATAGCATTATATTATTTATTTTATATGCAAGTTGCCCCGAAGGCTTAAGGCGGTGTTGTGTAACCTATTACGACTAAGAAGTGATTTTAAACTAAAATCATGGAATATATATGTACATATATATACGCTTGGTAACCAACCACATAACACACTTCCAAAAAACGGGGTCAAACCATGTAAAAGACCTCGTTGTAAAACATGCAAAATTATTGTAAGAGTAGATAAATTTTCAAGCGCGAACAATAAAAATACATATAAAATTAGCACAAACATAACATGCACCACCAGAAACGTTGTATATTAGCTGCTATGCAAGTTTTGTGATGCGTTTTATGTTGGTGAGACTACGACGCCATTAAACATTAGAATTAATAATCATAGATTATCCTGTACCAAATTACTTTCCGCTTTACCCGTTCCAATTCACGCGAGAACTCACGGCAGGGATTTTGATGCTTGCTTTAATGTAAAAGTGTTGAAGTCTTTGCCCGCGAAATTGATTTGAAGACATGGGAACTCTCTCATATTTGGGTTTTGAGCGCTTGCAGATCTGAGGTCTAAATAGACAAAATTAAACTAACTTAACAGCATTTAAAGCATGATGCTTGATATATTCTTTTAAGAAATTAGTTTCATTTCATAAAACTGATCGATTTATCTAGCAAAACTGCAATTATATAATAATAATTGTAGTGGCTGGATATATTTATCTTTTAGTTGAAAATGCGATTTTCGAATTTATGAAGATTGCATTTTAAACGTCATCTTTTATATATTTTCTGAAGACGCCGAATGGCGAAAGCTTAAAAATAAAATTCATCAAATCTATGTACAGGACGGTCCCAAGGTTCCGCGCATTAAAAAAAATAACTAATAGTTTCTACAATTCCTAGTGTTATTTGTTAAGGAACTATATCAAAATTCATTATGGTATTCGAGAAAATAAATGTTGAACTTTCTATTCTTATGTGAAACAGATATTTTTCAATGGCTCCTCCCTCGTCATTAGTACGTCACTGGGTCACTAGGCCGCGGTCGTTCAAGATCGAGGTTAATGCCCTGCCGCGTTGTTCGAAACGCCCCATTAGGGCGGAGCTAAATGATCGCTGTCTGATACTACTGGTCGAACAGAGGGCGGTCTAAGAATCAGGGGTGACTTCTTTCCCCTTCTCTGGGGTTGTAAGAGGGATGCTATTGGTCGACAGATAATATTGATTTATCGATTCATAAGATCGATTTACACCAATTTTATTACAAAAATAATAAATTTGGTGACGAAAATTTTTCGAAATTTGTTACATAATTTCTTACTCTTAATAGGGAACTTAAACACCCCCTAAAGTTTGTGGGATTGACCTTGGGCCACCCTGTATGTACGATATATATTATACTAAATGACTTGTAATAGCAAACATTTTTTTAATAAATTTATAAATTTAATTATTTAATAAAATTTAAATCTAAATACAAAAAAATGAATTTAATAAATTTTAAATTGATGTGAAGCTTAAATTTTCCGTAAAAATACCGCTTTTTGTGCTATTTCAAGTTCAAGGCTTCAAGTTAGTTTCACACATTTTCCCCACCCTACTATTTCTTAACTAAGGATCAATTGACACAGGGCGTAGTATACTCACAGTCTTTAATGTAGGAAAACATCTAAAATAAATCGCAAACTTTTAAAAATGTAGGTCATCCTACGAACTCCTTTTGCAAGCTTTTCGTTACAAGCCAAATGTATTAGTTCCAGATTTTAAATTACAGCCGCTACACCGATCAATACAAATCAAAATTTTGACTTTCATAATTGTTACTAAGAATAGGTAATTGGTCTCTAAAGTTTTCTCGCCAAACAAATACTCTTTTGCGGCATTTTAACATCGACGATAATCTACCATTTAACATTAATTATAAAATAATGCTTAAAATTACCTAACTCATTTTTTTCTTCTAAAAATCAGCCTTGAATATCATTGTTATTAAATATATTATTAACTAATATTTAACATTAAGTCTTTCAAAGGAAGAAATATCTAAAGATTTCAATGTTAATCCTTGAGAAGATTTATTAATATTTTTACATTCTAATTCATACAATCTAATACATACTAATTACGCTGATTTTAACGTTTCAGTAGATTGACTTTTTTAAGTAACAATCAGAAGTTAACTGTATTTATTCTTAGTTTTTAAATTGTAGGTTAAGGTACTTAATTAATACAATTGATCCATAATTTGCTCGAGATTTGTTGCTTAATAATTAGTTTTTTCGATGATGCAAAAATGATCTATGTAATAGTACCAAAGAAAAAATAAAATAGTTATTAAAAATACCTACTTTTTTGCATTTTATTAATTTTTATTCAATTATGATATATTTCTCCCCATAAAACAAACTAGTTGCTGTTGCAATATCTAAGGCATGGAATCAATATTTACTTCATTATCTCACAAATTATTAAGAAAAATAATCTGGCAATATTGTACACAAACGTCAAATCAAATGACATGGTGAAATAAATAAAACTATATTTCTCTGGTTGATTGTGGTTATAATAAATACGAAGTCATTGAAATAATACAACCAGTATATATCAATCTAACCAATTACTTATGGAGGGAAACGAAAATAAATCACTTATTAAAATGGAACAAATTGATGACCAGGTGATAAAGTATGAGCAAGAAATTGATTGCAATGGACCCAGCAATGATTTTGACGGCAAACACAGGCCGTGCCAACGCAATCTCAAAACCTTAAATCCAGGTTCTTTTGGAAAACCAGAAATTGATGGCAAATTATGCTTTGGTGTTTGGGAAGAAATTACTGATAGCCAACAGCGTGATGATTTTGTAGAAGAAAATACAAAATTGATTAAGTCAGAAACCAAGACTTTTAGTATCCAACATTGCTTTAGTGGTGATCCACATTTAAAAGATCGCCTAAACATAATAACAGATGTAAAAATGCCCCTTTTAAAACTAAAACAAATCGATTTTACTTGTACGAGTTGCAAGTCTAACCTTGATAAATTCTGTTTAATTTATACCGTAATTACTGAACGGGTTGAGTCAAATTTAATATGCTTTGATTGTAAGGAAAAACAAAAACTTTGTTTAACGCTGAATGTCACTCGAAACAAAAATCAGTTGAAATTATTAAAAATAAATTTTAAATGCAGCGAGTGCGATAAAACATTTACGCAGAAGTGTTTTTAAAGAGTCACATTAAATCTGCACATAAAAAAATACGATTTAAGTGCAACGAATGTACTAAAAACTTTTCAACAAAATATAGTTTGATGGATCATATTGATGCAATTCATAAAAAAATCAAAAAATATGAATGCGGTAAGTGTGAATATACAAGTTCACGTAAATCTAATTTACAAGAACATATCAATACAGTTCATTTAAAAAAAAGAAAATTTAAATGCAGCGAGTGCGATCGTGCATTTTCCAGTAAAACCGCTTTAAAACGCCATATCGATGCAGTTCATAGAAAATTAAAGAAATTTGAATGCAGCGAGTGTAATCATACATGTTTTAGTAAAGGATATTTAAAATCTCATATCGATGCAGTTCATAGAAAATTAAAGAAATTTGAATGCAGCGAGTGTAATCATGCAAGTAATAGAGAATCCGATTTAAAACGACATGTCGATACAGTTCATCGGAAAATAAGAAAATTTAAATGTAACGATTGTGATAAAATAACTTCGGATAAATCACATTTACGGAGACATATTGAAGCAATTCATCTAAAGAAAGGAAAATTTAAATGCCGCCAGTGCGATTACACATGTTGCTATAAAGGAAATTTATGGCAACATATCGATGCAGTTCATAGAAAAATGAGGAAATTTAAATGCAGCGAGTGTAATCATACGTGTTTTAGCAAAGCAAATTTAAAATGTCATATCGATGCAGTTCATAAAAAAAAAGAATTTAAATGTTACGAGTGCGATCATGCAAGTTATAGAGAATCCGATTTAAGACGACATGTCGATACAATTAGAAACGAATGAGTGTAATCATTTTAAAAACCCATGTATGGTTAGTGCATTCACATATAAATATATGTGAACGTATGTTTTACTTGAATAAGTACAACATATTATTAACAAAACTGCAGTTCTTTGAAAAAAATAGAAATTAGAAGTTTACCAGATTTACGCATTTTGGAAATAAATACAAACATTAGAACTAGCAGTGTTATTACATGAATTTGTTCATATGTTGTGTGAATTTAACATTGTGTGGTTTTTCTTTTAACTAATAATACAAATTTTAAATTAGGTATATTTGAAAATAATTTTTTTGCATGTTGTAACGAAATGGCGAATAAACAAATTATCTAGTTGAATAAACAAACAAATATCATCTGCTATTTATTTAAATCATTATCAATGTCTCTAGTTTGGTTTGCATCCTAGCTGTAATGCAAACTTGTTTGCTGGTAATCTAGTTTCGGTCTCTGGGAGGTAGTTCGGATTTGTTTTTGCTTTTGGATGGGCGATTGTGAAGGGCTCTCGAATGGCGGCCGCAGGTTTATTATAAACTTTGCTGTGCGATTGAATATTAAAAAAAATAATAAAAGAAACGCAACTAGCCAGCCAGGACTGCGCTATCCCTAAACCCGTTCTCTAACTAAATTATTGTCACTTATCCCTAATTTAAAAAAAAAAACATACATTTTGTTTCGGGAAGGTTCCTTACGCCTTTGGGTTCGCGTTGACGTTCCAGGAGATTTCTAGAATAACACTACTAATTTCGGGATTTCGCTACTAATGGCATTGGTGGTATGATTTTTTTTTTTTATTCAGATAAGTTATGTGTTGTTTTATTTATTTATAAGTTAGTTTCGAATTATTTACTCTTCGCTTTTTTTCTTATAATATTTTTTTAATTAAATGTTTTTATTTCTTTTTGAAATTGCAAACCAGATATTTTTTATTGTCTCCTCGATCCTGAGGAAGATTCTTTGCTCTCCAGGAAGTCCTAGTCGGCGTGTTACCTTTAGGTTTATGGTTCTTTTCTGCAACTTAGACAACAGTGGCACCCTAAATTGTTAAATGTAGAATTTATACTTATTTTGGGGCTATAATGTCTAATAAAAATTTGTACTTCATTGCGCCAACATTAGTGCAATTAAGTATACTTACTTACCCACTTCTGATGTTACTGAAGAACAGGATTCTTTAGTATAATAGCACACACTTTGGCCCGCTATGAATAAACACTTATTAAACACTTAGGTATTACTTACCATTGTCACTTAAGAAGCGATCCCCTTAACTACCTTAATCTGCAAAATCTTGGAGTGGTTAGTGGTTCAGTATATAAGTAATTCATCTAGTTTCTTTCGTCAGGAGCAATGCGGCTTTCGCAAAGGGTTTTCATGCGAGGCGGCTCTTACTAATCTCTCTCAAACTATAGCTAACGCCTTAGATGGTGGACTTGGGGTTCATTCTATATTTTTAGACTTCGCGAAAGCTTTCGACGCCGTCCCTCATTCGGGTTTAATGAATAAACTTTGAAATCTATCTCTAGATCCTAAAGTGGTTTCTTGGATTGAGCCATTTTTGTCTAAAAGGAGTCTACAGGTTTCTGTTGGAAAGGCTGTTTCCCATTTAGTTTCCGTGCCATCCGGAGTACCTCAAGGTAGTGTTCTTGGCCCTATCTTATTTCTTATTTTCATAAATGACCTACCTGCTTGTGTTAATTCACTCATGCAACTTTTTGCTGATGATAGTGTCATATTAAAGATAATTAGGAATAAGTCAGATTGTGAAACACTGCAAAACAATCTGGGTGCAGTAGTCCAGTGGGTTAATCAAAATGGCGTGCGAATAAATTCGGATAAGTCAGCTTTGATACAGTTCGGTTCAATCCATTATGATTTCAAATACGAACTAGCTGGCAAATTACTGCTGAAATCCTCCACAAAGCATCTTGGAATTATCCTGTCTTCTAATCTCCATTGGGGAACTCATGTTGGTGATATAGTGAAAAAGGTTCAGCGCGAGCATTGGCATATAAAACGTTGGTTCGTCCTACCCTCGAATATTGCTCATCAATATGGGATCCTCACACCCAGTGTCTTAAGGTCGATCTAGAGGCGGTTCAGAGGAAAGCAAACAGGCATGTCTAGTCCTTACGAATTAATTTCAATCCTTAATTGGGAGCCACTAAGTAGACGGCGTTTCGAATTAAGGTTAACTAGTCTATATAGAGTCCCAGCTCTCTAAGCCTCCTTATATTGGCCGTAATGACCATCCTTCCAAGATAAAACCTATCTTGAGAAAACGGAACATTGGGTTCAATTCGTTTCTTTCTAGAATGATCTTCATAGGTCAGTATTTGACCTTTTCCTTGTTCCAAGGCTGTTTTTAAGGGTAGGCTGCGAGTTGTTAAGCATTATTTTTTTTTTCTCACCTACTAAACTCAACAGTATCACATGAGCTAGCCCCTAAATATTGTAATTACTTAATAATAATAATAAAGATAGAAGTTACTTATAGAACGTGTCCTTAGATCCATGAAAAATCGTACAAATTGATTTGCTTTTTTAAGTAAGTATTATTTGTGACATTTTCATGGTTTCTTAAAAAAAAACGCCTCTGTGACTTATTGTGACGTCATTAGCGACATGTTGGGGAAAAAACAGCAAATTGCTAGAACTAGTTTCAAAAACAGCAGGAATTGATATTACCTTATTCTAGATATAAATTGCTTTTATTAAATTGCCACAAAACACGTTTAATGCAATTTGCTGAATTTGATTCTATACGACTCAAATCAATGTCAAGCAAAAATAATTATTAATGCTATCTTACACTTTTAAGAACTGACATTTAATTGTATCAAAATTGTAGTAGTTGTGTTGTTTTTTTAACTGTTACTGACATTCAAATTAAAATTCTAAGTGTATTGCAGTGAAATAAGGTTAATGAGGTATTTGTACGCGCTCGTAGCTGACTCACTGGAAAAAAATAAAAAATATATATTTTGAGGTATAAGAACCTCAAAAATGCTTAAACTAAAAGGTTTAATGAGTTACTTCGAATATCGACCACTAGTTAGTATAAATACATTAGTTTCGACATTGGCAGCCCTGATATTCTATTCTAGGGCTGTCACTTTTTTTACAGCGTCTTATTTGGGTTTTGAGTGGACTTGAAATTACATTAGATAATAGAACTTGTGGTTCTGCCTATGAAGAACCCGCAGTGGCGGCACTCTCATAGAAGCCGCAAAGCCAGGCTTGCCTAGATTTTTTAACAAAAATTACTAGATACCTCAAAAAGGAAGGATTCCTCCACTTTCTGGGCACGCCGGTGAGAACCCGTTCCTCTGAACTAGGCGCCTCTGTATTATAGTCTGCCGTGGGTGAGTGGTGCACCAGTGGAAACCTGGAGTAGCAGTCTCCAGAGAAGTCAATTCTGGGTTCGTTCCTTCGTTGTCCGCGGGCTGAACCCATCCTAGCACAGGCTGTGTTGCTAGAGAGAACATCTTTTTCAAAATGTTTATTTCAAATGTGGCAGGAGATAATTAATTTAATTATAATTAAATAATAAAATTAAATAGAAAAATTCGCTATATTAGTATGTTGAAAATACGTTTATGATGAACAGGTTTTAGGTAGATTTCATTAGGAAAGCTAACTATTGGGATGGGACTTCCGGAATATTTCGACATATCTTCGCGTTCCACATCCCCAAGAAGCCAAACCCACCCTCAGTCACTTTCTTGTGGACACGATAACTGCCGTCATTTCACACCAATCACTTTGAAATCTCGGTCTAGTTCGTTAATGGGCAAATGAATGAGGGGTTTTTTCGAAAAAGTGAAATTTTGCTATAACTTTCTTAGTATATAAGATATTAAATTCATTTAAATTTTATATTATTCCTCAGATGAGGGCCTAAAATGTATCTTAAGTAAACTTTTTTGATAGCACCAACGGTTGGTAGTAGGGAAGAGAAATAGTGGTTTTTCAAAATTCAAAAAATCATACCCTCTTTAATAAGAACAGGATCAAATCCGTTCAAAGTGTAAAATGTAGGCCTGAAATTTCCTTACAACTTTTATTTGAAACAATTTTTGATATGAGCAACCCTTAGGGCACAGTACAGAGGGATTAAGTATACGCACTCTCGCTGCGCATGGGCACTGTTGAGCACGAACAGAGTTCGCCTATCCCCTACGTTGAGCCGGTGAAATCTATGAATAAAAAGTCCGCCTAGTACTGTTACAGTGTACACTCTAATTAAGGTAGATTACTTAAATTTATCATGGTAATTAAAATAGTATTGTAAGGCGTGTATTAAAAATAATGAATAGATTAGATTGCTGACAATAATGCACTGGCGACCCCTTCCCTAATAACTAGACAACAGTCTGTATCAAGGCAAGTAATCCGTTTTGTTTTAAAAAAAAGACATGATAATAATTCATTTTTTTATTTAAAAACACAACTAATGAATAAATACATATGAAAACATGCACAAACACATTTAAATATTATATTATATCTATAGAAATTGCATATATCTATAGAAATAATTATTTGCATGAAGTTTGCCCCAATATGCTATAAGTTTTACCTTTGGGACTAAGGCTACCATCTTGTGATTTTTTAAGAAACTATATTTTGACCGAAATTACACCATTTGTGAAAAATATAATAAGTTTGTGGATTTTACTCATAATCGGTTACACAACATTCCTCGGGAATAGTCTTGGGACGCTTGTTTAATATATAATTTACAATGTTTCTATTTATTAAAATTTTTGTTTTATCTCTTATATGCATCTGGTGTTCTCTTTTTATTTGAATATTGTTTTTTTTTTACTTTAGTGTCTAAGAATAATTATTAATATGTTGCGTATTTTTAATATTATTTCGATTAACCTTTAATAATAAATAAATATTTATGCTATCCTTACCCAAAAGCCACAATGTTACATTTTTTAAAAACAGTGTGTAAGGGAAGTATGAAGTTAACAGAGTCAATTCCTAAGCGTTACACATAGCAGACTTTTTGACAGCTGTCACTCTTCTTCGAACGGCGCCTTTGACCTCGCCAAAAACACGAAACCGCTTTCTTTAGCATTTTACGGATATTAATTTAGATCTTCACGAGTTTCGTGTGCGTGGTTACATCAGTCGCGTTAAGTTGATTAAATTTGTCATATTATATTTCAAAATTATCACCCTATCAGTATGGAGTGATGATTTGCCTACTTTTATTTATATACTATTTAAAATCAACTAACAGACAACCAAGAATCAACGCGACGGCTCGGAGTTCATCACCTCTGCGCGTCCTCTCGAGTTTCGCCGAATGAGCGTGAAGCAATTAGATTCATTCGCTGCCTAGTAAAAGCGCCTAAAGAAGTTTTACTTCTAAAACGTAAACTTAAAAGAAGATTCATTTCAATTACGCCCTGGTCAAATCCAGTATTATAACAATAAATGCGAATATCTGTTGCGTTTTCACGGCCAAACCGCCGAACCGTTTTAATGAAATTTGGTACGGAGCTTAAAAATCTCGGCTGAAAACGCCTCTTAAAAAAAGTAAGTTTGGGATGAAAGTTTGTGCGCGAATTTTTAGGTAATTTGCTAGCCGGGTGGGTGTTTGACCACTTCGGAAAGCTGGTAGGAAGAATTAAAATCTATATTTATTTCATAAATAGTTTTGATGTCTCTGACGGATTTATTAAGGTGGTGTTTTTTACCCTCCTTTGCACTACACAGTCACTCGACTTTAGAATTTGTTAATTTTCAAGTGGCTTCTTGCAAAGACCATTCCCGAAGACAACAAATATAGATAAATACACCAAGTAGTTTTAGCACAGTGGCAATTTCTGTAATGAAAGGTTCCTCGTTAATCACGAAAGTATGAAAAACTTCTCAACCTGTTTGGATCATCCTATATAGTGTTCAGATCCTTTGTATAGATATCCCTTATTGCCAGGTTTCGGGTAGACCACTGTCTCTAAAACAGCCTGTATATACAAATTAATATAGTATTTAAATGAACAGTTTTAGATATTTTTTTGTATATTTTTAGGCACATTTCACAGGCAAAACTTATTTTTGACCTTTTGAACTTTAATATCCCCGCTCATTTTCAAATAACTGGATTAATATGAATTGCTGTATTCGAATATTTATAATAATAATTGTGCTGGCTGCATTATTTTTTTTTAATTTTCCGATGAATTGCATCTATATGCCTTTGTAAATGTGCTTTTCGTGTACATTTATAATTGCACTCACTGCATTTAAACTTCCTTATTTTTCGATGAACTGCATCGATATGCCTTCGTAAAGTACTTTTATAGGAAGTGGCATAAAAGCAGTCGCTACATTCAAATTTTCTTATATTTCGATGTACTGCATCAATATGTGTTTGTAAATTTGCTTTATATGAACTTTTATAATCGCATTCGCTGCATATAAATTTAACTACTTTACGATGACCTGCTTTAATATGATTATGTAAACTTACTTTTCGTGAACTTTTATAATCGCATTCACTGCATATAAACTTACTTATTTTCCGATGAACTGCATCAGTATGATTTTGTAAACTTACTTTTCGTGAACTTTTATAATCGCATTCACTGCATATAAACTTACTTATTTTCCGATGAACTACATCAATATGATTTTGTAAACGTGCATTTCGTGAACTTTTATAATCGCACTCACCGCATATAAAATTTCTAATCTTCCGATGAACTGCATCGACATGAATCTGCAAAGTGTCTTTACGTGAAGTTGTATAATTACACTCACTGCAGATAATTTTTTTTATTTTTCGATGTACTGCATCTATATGCCTTCGTAAACTAGTTTTATTTGAAGCAGTATAAAAGCATTCGCTACATTTAAATTTTCTTATATTTCGATGAATTGCATCAATATGATTTTGTAAACGTGCTTTACGCGAACATTTGTAATCGCACTCGCTGCATATGAATTTTCTTACCTCGAAATGATCAATCAATAAATCTTTGTTGCTGTCCGTACGGTTTAACCTTATTTTCTCATGTACAGAATTAACATGATTTAATAAAATATTTTTTTGCATAAACGTTTTATTACATTCGGTACATTTATGTTTCTTTTTACTCTTTAATAATTTAATACCTTCGTTGTTTCGGGAACTGTCCAATGTTGAAATATTTTTTTGTCTTTCGTTGCATTCCAAACATAATAAATTTGTCTCTTTGTTTTCACTGGTTAGTACGTTATACATCAAGCAGTGTTTTTCAAGGGTACATTTGCAATTAATACAAGTAAAATCGATCTCCTTTAATATTATAGATGGAATATTTACTGTTGTATCTTTACTACCTGATCCTATTTTATTATAATGTTGAACATTCCAGCTATCGGTTTCTGGTTTAATAAACTTAACATTGTCTTCTTCGAAAACATCACATCGTTGACTTGTATCAATGTCTTCTAGTAAACCAGAGCCAATTTCGTAAACAATTTCCGATTTAATTTTACCAAATCGACCTGGATTTAATAAGGATTCACGATAATTAATAGGTGATTGATTTTGTGTTTCATCAAAATTACTGTTGGATTGATTGCAATCACTTTTTTGCTCATATTTTAAGATTATATTGCCTTTGGTTTGTTTAATATCAACATCACTTTTATTTCCGTTTTCCTCCATTTCGTTGTGACTTTTGGCTTTACACTAACAGTTCGTAACTAACTTAAAATCAGTTTTCTTTTAATAATTCTACAATTTTACTCCGAAGAAGTGAAAATAAAGTGCCGACGCATTTAGAAATGTCATTTCGATTTGACAGGAGGCACCTTTTATGACAACTTTTTTTTTGCACAGCACAAAAACTGATTTTTGATCCGAGATTAAACTGGCCATTATAACGAACTTTTAAGATTTTTTTTTGTAACCATAATTTATAGCCGTTTTAATATACCACAGGTAATTAAATTTTAGCAATTTATAATTTAATACCTTGATTTTTTTAGCATTCTCACACATTAGATTGTTTTTGGAAAATTGATCGACTCTAAAATAATTTATTAAAGAAGTGATTTGCGGGTATCGAGTGTAAAAATCGTAAGTATTTATGTAATGTTTAAATGTTTAGGCAATTAAAAATGCTTTAAGTATCCTCTACTATATGATTTTTCTTTTTCGTATATTTCCTCTATTGAAGTCGGTTTGATTTCAAGATGAAATAAATATTGATCATAAAATTTAAGATATTTTTACACAACTTTAAAAAAAGTTTTTGTGTGATTAAAGATTTATAATCAAATCCTTATAAATGTTGACATAACCTATAAATTAATATAATATTTACTCTGTGTTTTTTAAAGTACCAATATAGCTGAATTTATTTTAGCTATGTCCTTATATATTTAAGTTATTTTAGGTGCTACATTTATATACAAATAATTGTAAAATTGAGTTGATGTAAGTTGCTAGCTATTATAGAGGATTTAATAACGTTGACATATTGGTGACGTCCATTTTAATCAAATCATTAAATAACAATTTCCGGACAGCATATATTATATGTATTGAGTGCGATAATACAAGTAATTAGTACAAAAATCTTAATTTCAAAGTCTTAATTTCATAATTTTAAAAGGGTTTATCGATGTTTTTTATAGGTTGGAAAATATAATTGTGAGTATAATGTACTTAATTGTTGTTTGAGTTAGATAACCATTACTGTATTTTTTTTTATTTCATTAGTTTTCAGCATAGAAATGATTCCATAGTTGAATGAAGTGTCATCTTCGCCGGCTAATTCAGAGTAGAAGTGGCCCTTAACGCGATAATCATATAACTGGGGTTACGTTATACGCGATTTCAAAATAGTCTAATACTTAAATGACAACAAAATAACTCCGTGACTTTTGTCTGAACTCGTCACTGTGTTGCAACTGTAGGATGTATAGGAGGAATGTAGCAATAGCTGTGACTGAACGCGATTTCGTCACCGCTATGAGCCAGCTTCAGTAACGCGGCTATTCGTTGCGCTAGATTAATAGTGTGATTTAAACAGTGTCGCCTAATAACGCGCATGACTACTTTAGAGAGGTTGGCGATGCTAATGCACTTGCATTTGTAAGTCAAAGATATGACAATAACTATACACAGTTTTACTACTACAGTTTTTAACTACTGGTGAGTAACTTACCAAGGTTAATTAGCGAAAAGGATCGTTCAAAAATAAATAAACAAAGCTTTTTAAATTGTCAGTCGATTGACCACCAACGTTGTGTTACTTTATAGTTTGAGACTAGGCCTTGAATTATTTTACTATTTCCAAATGCCCGTAGAGCCACGAGTCTTGTCTGATATCGGGTTAAGAAAGATCGCAAATATAAATAATCATTCAAAAAATGATAATTTTACTACTTACGTTTATTGTTCTAGTCCAACAATATCATTTGGTTATCTTATGAAAAGAAAACAGTGTTAAACACATAAAAAAAATGAGAATTTTTAATATATTTTTTGTAAATTATTTTTATAGGGTTTTCTTATATTTAATTCGCTTGGGGCGAGCGGTTTTCCTCTGTTTTGACCTGAAGCCATGAGATAAATATTAATTTCGATTCATTTCGACCGTTTTTTCAATGGCTAACATTTTTTGGTAAACATTATATATTTAATCAACAAAAAAATGTTTAAAATTCAATTGTTTTTCAGAGAAATATAATAAATTACAAACTTCTCATACCTAGTTCTTTTTTAGTCGAATTGCTCTCTTATAAACGACATTTAGCCTTAGGAAAAATAGTAATTAAACGGTAAATATTTCCCGCACAGAGGAACATGACAAAACTAGGGTTTTAAACAATGTCAACAAATATAAAAAACAACAAATAAATGTTATCTGAGCTTCGAATGACGGGAGTCTTTTATAATGCTCGATGAGTGATAATAAAATTATTGGCGACTTTGAGGACTGACGTCTCTATCAGACCCAAAGCATTAAGAATCGTATGAAATATAACTTACAAATTCAAAATGATTACTTCTTTTTATTGTTTAGTATGAATATTATTTGAATTACCAGTTTTGAAAATATTAATCAAAGTATTTTATTTTATGTATTAATTAAAAATTACGTTTTATTTTAGTTTATTTTTTTTACTTTAATTGCAGTTTTGCTAGATAAATCAATCAGTATTATGAAATGAAACTAATTTCTTATAAGAATATATCGCGTTAAGTATCACGCGTTAAATGCCGTTAAGTTAGTTTAATTTTGTCTATTTAGACCTACAGATCTGCAAGCGCCCAAGACCCAAATGTGAGAGAGTTCCCATGTCTTCAAATCAATTTCGCGGGCAAAGACTTCAAAACTTTTACATTAAAGCAAGCATCGAAATCCCTGCCGTGAGTTCTCGCGTGAATCGGAACGGGTAAAGCGGAAAGTAAGAAAGTAATTTGTTACAGGATAATCTATGATTATTAATTCTAATGTTTAGTGGCGTCGTAGTTTCACCAAGATAAAACGCATCATAAAACTCACATAGAAGCTGATAAACAACGTTTCTCTAATATATATATATATATATATATATATATATATATATTAAGGATTAATATAACATTATTGATATTGATTGTAACGAAATCGCGAATTCCCACCCTTGAATAGACAAACAAATGCCATCTGCCGTTTAGTTCGATCATTATCTATGTCTCCAGTTTGGTTTGATTCCTAGCTGTAATGCAAATTGTTGCTTGTTGGCTGGTAATCGGGTTTCGCTCACGGAGAGGTAGTTTTTGGATTTTTTTCGTTTGGTTGGATGGGCGATTATGAACTGCTCCCGAATGGCGGCCGCAGTTTAATTATAAATTTTGCTGTGCGAGGGAATTAAAAGGAACGCAGCTAGCCAACCAGGACTGCGCTATCCATAAACCCGTTCTCCCGATGGAAACGGTAAGTAGTTATTCGATTTACCATTGATCTAGTTCTCCACCTTTTGATGACGAGTTAATTGATTTTTTTTCTCGTATTTCAGGGTACTATAGGATGCTATAGGATACTATAAGCTACTATAGGATACTATAGGCCCCTATAGGCTATTAGGTTGTCGTGGGTTATTTATCCCTAATGTGAAGAAAAAAAAACCATACATTTTGTTTCGGGAAGGTCCCTTGCGCGCTCGCGATTGCATTCCAGGAATTTTCTAGACAAACGGGATTTCGCTACTAAGGGGATCGACCAGGCGGCCTGGAACATTTTTTCTTCTATTCGGATGTGGTGTTTTTTTTTTAATTTATTTATAAGTTTACCAGTTTACTTTATTATATTTATTATACTTTATTTTAATTTATTAGTTTATAAATTTACCAGATAATAGTTTTTTCATTAAATGTTTTAATTTCCTTTTGAAATTGCAAACCAGACTTTTTTATTTTTTACCTCGATCCTGAGGGAGATCCGTTGCTCTCCCGGAAGTACTAGTCGGTGTGTAACCTTTGAGTTATGGTTCTTTATTTTAAATCTTGTTTTCTGTGGCTTAGTGCCCAGTGGCGCCCTAATTTGTTAAACGAAGAACTTAAACTTATTTTGAGGGTTATATGATATCCAATCTGGTAACACCAAAAATCCCATTTTTTAGGTACTGTCAGAACCGGGATATTAGATAGAGTATATTTTCCAAAAACCCTACAAGTCTGTATTAGATTCATTGTTTTGTTCGTGCACATAAAGAAACATGTCCCGACAAGATATCATCAAAGCAGAATGCATTGATGATAATGTATTGATGGATATTCATCAACCAACAACGTCAACAGAAAATAGTGCGGAAGACTATCCCGCTAACAGTTCACACGGGTTAAATAATTTCGATCTGAATATTAATAACATAATCAATTCTACCAATTATATACCGAAATATGAGGAAAGTAGCTATGATCATATCACTTTACAAGATGAGATTGAGATAGGCGATATAACGTTCGTCAAAACTGAGCCTCAAACATTCGACCCAATAAAAGATTGTAAAATTGATACAATACGAGTATTAAGTACACTCGATCGACTGAAGAGTGAAATTAAAGAGGTTGATTCTCATAACAAACGTAATAGAAAGTTCTTATGCAGCGAATATAACAAATCGTTAACTATAAAACTTAATTTGAAGACACACATTGATAATGTTCACAAAAATATTAAAAAATATACGTGCAGCGAATGTAACAACTCGTTTACTCAAAGAAGTAACTTGAAGATACACATTGATACTGTTCATAGAAATATTAAAAAGCACATGTGTAACGAGTGTAACAAATGGTTCTATGAAAGATGTCACTTGAAGACACATATTGATACTGCTCACAAAAATATTAAAAAAATCCCATGCAGCGAATGTAATAAATCGTATACTCCAAGACTAAACTTAAATACACATATTAACACTATTCACAGAAATATTAAAAAATATACGTGCAGCGAATGTAACAACTCGTTTACTCAAAGAAGTAACTTGAAGATACACATTGATACTGTTCATAGAAATATTAAAAAGCACATGTGTAACGAGTGTAACAAATGGTTCTATGAAAGATGTCACTTGAAGACACATATTGATACTGTTCACAAAAATATTAAAAAATTCTCATGCAGTGAATGTAATAAATCGTATACCACAAGACTAAACTTAAATACACATATTAACACTATTCACAGAAATATTAAAAAATATACGTGCAGCGAATGTAACAACTCGTTTACTCAAAGAAGTAACTTGAAGATACACATTGATACTGTTCATAGAAATATTAAAAAGTACATATGTAACGAGTGTAACAAATGGTTCTATGAAAGATGTCACTTGAAGACACATATTGATACTGCTCACAAAAATATTAAAAAATTCCCATGCAGCGAATGTAATAAATCGTATACTACAAGACTAAACTTAAATACACATATTAACACTATTCACAGAAATATTAAAAAATATACGTGCAGCGAATGTAACAACTCGTTTACTCAAAGAAGTAACTTGAAGATACACATTGATACTGTTCATAGAAATATTAAAAAGCACATGTGTAACGAGTGTAACAAATGGTTCTATGAAAGATGTCACTTGAAGACACATATTGATACTGTTCACAAAAATATTAAAAAATTCTCATGCAGTGAATGTAATAAATCGTATACCACAAGACTAAACTTAAATACACATATTAACACTATTCACAGAAATATTAAAAAATATACGTGCAGCGAATGTAACAACTTGTTTACTCAAAGAAGTAACTTGAAGATACACAAGATACACAAGACTAAACTTAAATACACACATTAATACTGTTCATAGAAATATCAAAAAGTTCACGTGCAGCGAATGTAGCAACTCGTTTAGTCAAAAAAGTAATTTAAAGACGCAAAGATCTTGTCAATATTACACGGATTCTTCCTCTTTGCTTATACAATCTTTATTTTCACTTTTGTGCTACACTTGTGGTGATTATGTTACTTTTTAAGACTTTAATGCTAACTATTTTAATAGTACAAGGTACATTTAAAATTAAACTTAATTTCTGTTTAACAAAATATTTGCATAATTTAGCGTGTTGGTTATTTTGTTCATATTTTTTGAACTTTATTTCGTTATAATTTGTGATTGTAAAACCTTTTATATCTACTGCCAATATATAATAATAATATTCCCTTAAATAATATTAATGTTAGATCATACATAATATTTTTCGCCATATAAGCTAATATCTTTTTTATACGAGTATTACAGCAAGTTTCCTTATTATGTTGATATATATTTTTTATTCATATTTTATGTTCTTATCATTATATTATTAATTTATATTTTGTATATCCTATTTTTATCTTCTACCGCGGTACTGTAGTTATTTATTTAAATTCTCCTTATTGCTCTATAAAATTATGCTATTCAGAAAACATGAATATAAAGATTTATGACGATCTAGATGACATTTCACAATTTAATACAACAGGATTACAAGATTTTAAATATAATCTTATGATTTTAAATCTTAATATTAAGAGTATAAACGGAACCTTTGGTGATTTGACAGTGATGCTGCTAAATATGAAGTTTGCGCCGGACTTTCATTTTAACCGAAAGTTGGATTATTAACCGACTTATACCACTTTGTTTCTCCTACGACGATATTTGTATTTTGTACTAAGTTAATTTTCATGACAACCTCAAGGCACTGCCAAGGCGTCTGAAGAACATGACAGTACCAGT
Organism: Neomicropteryx cornuta; assembly: GCA_020383195.1. Classification (NCBI taxonomy): domain Eukaryota; kingdom Metazoa; phylum Arthropoda; class Insecta; order Lepidoptera; family Micropterigidae; genus Neomicropteryx; species Neomicropteryx cornuta. The sequence continues at coordinate 5,425,764 of JAHKQU010000031.1, forward strand.
TGGTAATCCCACACTATTCAGAGTAAACAAATCTGGACAATAAATAAACATCTACAACAATTAAAATTGTTCTTCTGAGAAACAAATATTTTTTATAATTTGTTGCCTCACCTTGACGTTTAAAATATAGATTGGGTAATAACTTAAATTGATTCTAATTCAATCTGGCTTTGATGTGTTTACAATGTTCAAAATAAAAAAATAATTTATATAGGTATTATTTTTGACTTCTATTTCGCAATAAATATGTACGAAATATTGACTTATTCACTTTCCTCCTATGTCATAGAGCACTTCCTATATCACAGATTTCTGTAAATCCTAGGAACACATAATTTCCATGGCTTAATGTTCAAAATAAGGTAGAAATTGACATATTGTAGCATATATCTTTTTTTTAAAACTATTTTTTGTCTCCTGTACAATTGAAAGAAGATTTTTATTCGAAGCTATGAGTTAAAGTTAAAGTTGTCTTTTTAAAAAGTACCAAGGCCACAAAATTGCAAATCCTCTTTCTTTAGTGTATCATTTTTCATAATATGTATATTTTTTAATTACCATTATCGCCTACCTATATTTTATGAATTATTTTTTTGATGGCTAAATACGCAAGTACCTAACAATTACACATAATACTACAATCTGTGAAAATTGGTACCTAAGTGTTCCGTGAAAACAAAAGGCTATTCCTTTTTAGAATGGCATATTATCACATTATTAATTTTAAATAGTTACATAATTTAATAAAGAGTAGCTTAATTATAAATAAATGTTAATGCATTTAAAATAAAAAAAAAAATATTTTGAAAGAGCAACATTGCATTACGATTCCAAACCTTCGTTTAAAACGGAACTGTCATTTGTCAGATGGTGGATAGATTCCTTTCTAAATCATTGTTTAAGATTGTACTTTATAAAATGTTAAATAAATAACCGTGCGTATAGATTAAAATAGTAATAGTAGATATCGCGAGGACATCCCTCACAGCCTTCACAGAGTCCATAATTCGCGCCCGTGTGCAAACATTCTATAACCAGCGACGCGACCGCCATCTTAATAGCTCAGCGCCAGGAGGCGCTTGCTGAAGAATCTTCCGGCTGTTACTCCACGGATCTTTCGTGTCTTTACTATTATGGAGTCAAATCCCGAGTCTTATGTAACCTAGTGCCAGACATCATCAGCACTGTATTAATAACTATTAATAATCACCTTACAGGGACCTTTACAATATAAGAAATACCATCGATTGAGTTAAAAAATGGAGGAATGCACTGAGACTGCTGTTAAAATAGAAAAAGATTATATTTCTGAGCAAGGGTATGATTGCAAACCAAGCTGCAGTGATTTTAACAATTCGCGAATGTCTAAATCGGACAACAATAGTGTTTCAAAAGTCTCAGGACCACTTCTTAAATCAGACATCGATAGCAAAGATTGCTTTGGTCCGCAGCAGTGTAATACTATGATAACAAATCAACAAGATGATCTTTTTATGGAGGAAAATATCAAATTTATAAAATTAGAAAATAGTATCGGTCTCGAAAAAATAGTCGATAACATAAAATGCGTTAAAGTGCTATTAAAGAAAATTGACTTTACCTGTTCGAATTGCAAGGGTTTTCTAAACGTACGGTGTATGTATTTGAAAAATAAACTTTTTTTTTCGAATGCCTTTATAGTGATTATAAAACAAAGGTTTTATTAGAACACATGGACCTTGAGCAACAATCAATAAAAAGATTACAATGTAGCGAATGTAATAGGATGTTTACAAGGCGACACAGTTTATTAAGACATTTAAACACTGATCACTTAAAAATAAAAATGTTTAAATGCACCCAGTGCGATTATACAACGTTGGCTAAAAGAAATTTAACGATACATATTGACGCCGTTCATCGAAAGATAAGAAAGTTTAAATGCAGCGAGTGCGATTATATGAGTTCAACTAGAAATCATTTAACAAGACATATTGACGCCGTTCATCAACAGATAAGAAATTTTAAATGCAGCGAGTGCGAGTATATGAGTTCAACTAGAAGAGATTTATCTTTGCATATTGACGCCGTTCATCGGAAGATAAGAAAGTTTAAATGCAGTGAGTGCGTTTATATGAGTTCAACTAGAACACTTTTAACGTTGCATATTGACGCCGTTCATCGAAAGATAAGAAATTTTAAATGCAGCGAGTGCGATCATGCCACTACGAGAAAGTCATTCTTACAGATACACTTTGACGCCGTTCAACGGAAGATAAGAAAGTTTAAATGCAGCGAGTGCGTTTATATGAGTTCAACTAGAACACATTTAACGATGCATATTGACGCCGTTCATCAAAAGATAAGAAATTTTAAATGCAGCAAGTGCGATCATGCCACTACGAGAAAGTCATTCTTACAGATACACATTGACGCCGTTCACCGGAAGATAAGAAAGTTTAAATGCAGCGAGTGCGTTTATATGAGTTCAACTAGAACACATTTAACAAGACATATTGACGCCGTTCATCGGAAAATAAAAAAGTTTAAATGCAGCGAGTGCGAGTATATGAGTTCAACTAGAAGAGATTTATCTTTGCATATTGACGCCGTTCATCGGAAGATAAGAAAGTTTAAATGCAGTGAGTGCGTTTATATGAGTTCAACTAGAACACTTTTAACGTTGCATATTGACGCCGTTCATCGAAAGATAAGAAATTTTAAATGCAGCGAGTGCGATCATGCCACTACGAGAAAGTCATTCTTACAGATACACTTTGACGCCGTTCAACGGAAGATAAGAAAGTTTAAATGCAGCGAGTGCGTTTATATGAGTTCAACTAGAACACATTTAACGATGCATATTGACGCCGTTCATCAAAAGATAAGAAATTTTAAATGCAGCAAGTGCGATCATGCCACTACGAGAAAGTCATACTTACAGATACACATTGACGCCGTTCACCGGAAGATAAGAAAGTTTAAATGCAGCGAGTGCGTTTATATGAGTTCAACTAGAACACATTTAACGTTGCATATTGACGCCGTTCATCGGAAGATAAGAAAGTTTAATTGCAGCGAGTGCGAGTATATGAGTTCAACTAGAAGAGATTTATCGTTGCATATTGACGCCGTTCATCGGAAAATAAAAAAGTTTAAATGCAGCAAGTGCGAGTATATGAGTTCAACTAGAAGAGATTTATCGTTGCATATTGACGCCGTTCATCGGAAAATAAAAAAGTTTAAATGCAGCGAGTGCGATTATATGAGTTCAACTAGACAACGTTTAACGATGCATATTGACGCCGTTCATCGGAAAATAAGAAAGTTTAAATGCAGCGAGTGCGTTTATATGAGTTCAACTAGAACACTTTTAACGTTGCATATTGACGCCGTTCATCGGAAAATAAAAAAGTTTAAATGCAGCGAGTGCGATTATATGAGTTCAACTAGAACACATTTAACGATGCATATTAAGGCCGTTCACCGGAAGATAAGAAAGTTTAAATGCAGCGAGTGCGATTATATGAGTTTAACTAGAAGAGATTTAACGTTGCATATTGACGCCGTTCATCGGAAAATAAAAAAGTTTAAATGCAGCGAGTGCGTGTATATGACTTTAACTAGACAACGTTTAACGATGCATATTGACGCCGTTCATCGGAAGATAAGAAAGTTTAAATGCAGCGAGTGCAATTATATGAGTTCAACTAGACAACGTTTAACGTTGCATATTGACGCCGTTCATCGAAAGATAAGAAATTTTAAATGCACTGAGTGCGATCATGCCATTTCGAGAAAGTCATCCTTACAGTTACACATTGACGCCGTTCACCGGAAGATAAGAAAGTTTAAATGCAGCGATTGCGATTATATGAGTTCAACTAGAACACATTTAACGATGCATATTGACGCCGTTCCCCGGAAGATAAGAAAGTTTAAATGCAGCGAGTGCGTTTATATGAGTTCAACTAATGGAAATTTAAAGAAACATATTGAAAGCGTTCACCGAAAAATATTAAAGTTTTAATGCAGTTAGTATGATCATGCTACTACGAGAAATTAAAACATAAGATTGGCATATTGAAAGTTGTCAACGAAAAACATTAAATTTTAGTGGGTTTGACGATTATAAATAGTTAATTGTACAATTTCTCCTAATTGCGGTTTGATAAATATGTCGTATACCGAAAAAAACTGTTTTTTTGTTTGTAGACATGTAGGCGACCGATAGTCAAAAGCAACCTTTTTGCAATTCTTGAGTAACTTCATTACATTTAAGGGTAGACTAGGACTATACAAAGTGCCTGCAGTGGGGTTACGTACTGAGAGTGAACGCGATTCCTTTGGCCGCATAATTTATTTATCCAAATCATATAAAAAATAAGTACTATGAAAAGACTTAAATAACACACGACTATTGCTCAAATTAAACTAACCAAAACACGTTATTGTAAATTTGAAAACAATAAAATTATATAGATATTAATTACCTTCAGGTTAAAAAGAAAATATATATTTCCGAAACGTAAGTTTATATTTTTTTTTCTACGTAGTAAATATTATAGAATAAGTCGGCGTTAATCTTCTAAAGCAACAGATGGAATTTAAGGAGGTTTTTCACTATTTTTTAGTTTAGTTTTCAGCGGGTTTAGATGTAATTAACAGGGTATTTCAAATTCATGGCACTTCTTTTAGGAGGTTTATCTATATCCGATATCTAAACCTGTAGTACGAAAAAGAAAATCATTTCCTAAAACATTGGTCTATACCCAATTAAATATATTGTTTATGTGAGGTATTTTAAACAATTCGTTGCATAAAGTACAATTTTTTTATAATATAGTATTTAAATTACAAACTCAATCACCGTATCCTAATTGCCAAGCTCGAAGCATTAGGTGATCTTCTTAGATGGTTCAAATATTGTAATAATCCATCTGGTGTTCCTCAAGGAACTCGCTTAGGGCCTTTACTGTTTAATGCTTATATCAGCGATATTGGTAACGGGTTTTACACTTCCGAACACAACCTCTACGCTGATGACATGAAAATGTATTCAGTAATCTCTAATTTGGACGATTGCATTAATATGCAGCAAGACAAATAATAACTGACATAAATTGAACTAAGTGCAACAAGATATCTTATACGCGAAATGTTATAAAAACCAATTTCACTTATACCATTGGTGCGACTAAAGACGACATAATTGAAACTACATATGTATGTGATCTGGGTGTAGATTTAGGTCATAAATGAATCGGCGATCAACATATATCCTACATTGTTGACAAAACATACAAAACACTTGGCTTCATATTTAGGTTATGAAAGTCTTTTTCGAGGACACAGGCACACATGACCCTATACTTTGCGTACCTTCGCAGTCTGTTTCTCCTATCTGGTCTCCGCAATATGATGTGTACAAGAACAGAGTGGAACGCATTCAGAAACGGTTCATTAGACCTGGAATTCAACACATATGACGAGATGGCTAATCATTATCATATGCAGACCCTCGAGGACCGACGTACCACAGCGGATATGGCACTTCTACACGATCTATTACATAACAGAGCGGACAGTCCAGATCTTGTATCAGGTATCAACCTGCGAGTGCCTTCTACTCTGTTCCAGGTGCCAAGGCGCAATGCAGACTATGCCAGAAACTCTGTTCTGTACCGTTTACTCAATACCTACAACACTAAATTCAACGAGGTTGATGTACTTGACTTGATGTTGTATACATACATACACACTGCGATATGTAAATGTATGCGATTATACAACTTCGACTAAAAGAAATTTAATGATGCATTTTGACGCCGTTCATCGGAAAATAAGAAAGTTTAAATGCGGCGAGTGTTGGTGTGACTTTTGAGATTAGCTTCAACATTCACAAAACGATAAATCAACTTCTCCTTAAAATATCAAATCAATTTAACTACCCGCCGTTCATTCGTTGTGATCAAAGGCCGCGGCATCAAGATTGTGGCGGTGTGCGTGGTTGTCACTGGTTATTTAAACGCACACACGTGCAGGTAAGTTTGACGACTCAATAGCTGGCAAGTTCGCATTGTTTGCATAACTCACTCTACTTTTATTTTTTATTTTAGTGTATTGATTAATCATTTAGAATTGAATACGTATATATATGTTTAGGGTAATTTAAGTTTGCTTGTGACATTATAACCGAAACGAATTACCGTAAACTTGGGGAGAAGAGATCTAATTGGCGTTGTCGATCCTGTAAGGGAGGGAATACTACCAGTACTACGGAGAAAACATCGGCTATACAGGCCAAACCCAGCACTCTTAGTCCCTCGGTACGCCAAGATGGACATGCAATATCCTCAGGACTGGATTATTCGAAGCTAATGGAGACAATTCATACTAAAATAAACTTATTCTAAGATAAAATTGATATGAGGTTTAAAGAAATGTTAAGGGAGGTTTCTGACCTTAATAAACATGTGGATAATGAAATCAGTAATTTATACACAAGCTTACAAGACTCGAACACTTTTTGCAGTGATAAAATTACTGACTTTGATCAAAAACTAAAAGATTGGGAGGTAAAAATGAAAAAAGTAGAGCACTCATTGCAGAGAATACAACGCTCAAATTGGAAATTAGTTCTGTTAAAGAACGTTTGGACGAAATGGACCAGCGAAGCCGTTTTAATAACCTAGAAATACAAAACGTTCCAGAAAAACGCGACGAAAATATTATTAAAATATACCTAATAATGGCCAGAACGTGGAGACGTGTCCCTCTGTGTGAGGGTAGTTAGTCAAAGGTCCTAGAAACTCAGAACTAGTTGAGACACATGGAGTTCCTGATCGAATGTTGCAGGCAGTAAAAGCTAAGAAACTCTTACTAAATACGTTCTACTGATTTGAAGTTACCTACTCAAGATACTCTACATATACTATAACTGAACACCGAACTTTAAGTCGTAAACTACTGTATCGCGAGGCAAGAATTCATGCAAAAAACTTCGGTTGGAAATATGTGTGGAAAAATGAAACAATTTCATAATAAAATTGTAAAAGAAAAAATATTCGGCACGGAACCCTCGGAAAGCGTAAACTCAGTTTGTATTTATTTTAATCATTTCTTATATTTTTTTATTTTAATTATGAAATTGCACCCAATGAGGAAAAAACCTTTTTAAAATCAGTCTAAAACTTATTTACAGTCCAAAAATGCGATAATTTCTCAGCGTCTATCGTTTATAAACAATATATTTCGCGTATCTACAGGGACTGTAGTTCGTTGCATCATCCGTTGAGGCGTGAGACGTCAGCGTTTGTCACGTTCAACCGGTTCATAAACACCTGCAAGGAATGCACGATCCATCTCTTATATTCGCCATACTACCTAAATAACTCCATGTGTGCGAACGAGAGGCAATGATAGAGAGAGGGAGAGAGCATGTACTATAAAGCATATTACTATATGCTACTACACATAGTAACATAGATATAAACAATTTTTGAAATGTTTACTTATTATATAGGTACCTACTATAAAGAAAACGTATAAAGAAAAAAAATGTTTAGAAAAAGAAGACACAGTGTTTTCCAGAATAATACCTATTATATAAGTTTAAAAAATTAGTTACATCAATATTTACAATCGAAAACATTCAATACCATAATGTAACGAACCAAATACCTAAATGGTAGCTGGCCATCTTGCCTTCCACCTTTCTCAAATAACCGACACTACAGGGTCTAAACACCAAATTAATATTTCACTATTCTAGATCCTGCACTGACAATTAAAAGTACCTGACAAACCAGCTTATTTTTTTCAGGTCAGGTTTGTTTTAAAACAATAAAAGTAAATAGAACAATATAACAATAACAAGATACAAACAACAAATATAGTAATTAAGACTAGCATACCTACACTTTACACACAGTTATTCAAAACATGCAAATACTTGTAAAAACTAAAAAGTACAATAATCTTATAAAATTTATAGAAAAACAATAATAAATCAGTAAATGCAATAAAAATTAAATAAACTTCAATTAAGGTCAAGACTGTACAAAGTTTTTTCAATAAAATATTTTTTCAAAGCAGACTTAAAGCTGTGATATCTTTGTAATGTTTTTATATTATTGGGGAAATTATTAAATAAATCTACCCCCCTATAAACACTTGTATTCTGAAATTGTGTTGTACGAGCTTTAATTGGTTGAACATAATTGTTTTTGTGTCGTGCGAATGAACATTGCTATGTGTTGAAGCCGCCTCTTTCTTTAAGAAAAAATCACAGAGGGTTCCGTAGATGAAGATACCATATATTGTGAAAATTCCCAAGTTCCGAAAGTGTGATTGGCAAGACTCACCTGGGCCTGAACCCAGGATTATAAAACACAGCCCTCTTTTGGATTATAAAACTTTCTTGAATATATGCTATATATGAATTTATTGAATTTGATTGAATTTAAAATTCTTCAAAAATAACAATATCTGCATTCGTATGTCGGAGTATTACACGTGGATGGCTTCGTAACATTTTAATCTACAATGTTTTAGCTATGTTATCCCAAATTTGTGTTTTTACCTTTATTCTAAAGGTTCTTGTTTGATATTCCGCGAAGTTTTCGCAATTCTTTTCAACAATATTTCTTTAATTTCGTAAACACAGCCATACGCTGCGACATAGTATTTGTTGTATTGTTTGTTGTATTTGTTTGTTGTATTTTAACGAACCGTTTGCGATTGCTAACGGATGAACCATTTTCTTTTATAAAACACTCGTTCGTAATAAGGTTTACTACTACTCATCCGTTCGATAACTTGACTTTAATGAACGGAAAAAGGTCTAATATTTTTAAAACCGGCCTTAATTAAGTCATTTAACTTTAAACACGAGTATCATTCCAAATAAGATTTGACATATTGTTTATAAATTAATTTAATTAGTGAACGTTTTGTTGTCAGATGATGAAATATAATACTGATATATTTAACTAATAATTTACTGACTATATTGCTTCTAACAAACATTTAATATAATTAAATGATTTGTCATATGGTTGGCAATCTATGTATATTTATTTTTTTTTCTCTTATGAATTACTTTAATATTTAGAAATATAATATTGCTATAATTACAAATTAACTAACCCTGTATTGCTTTTAATATTACATTTAATAAAAATAAATGTTTTGATATATTGTTGGCAAATATAAAGACTCCTGTCTGTCACAAGTTGATATTAAATGTATTACAAACTTTGACAGATACCTACCTATAAATATATATAAATAGATACCTACCTATATTGTTCAAACAAAAGGGAAATCTCTAGATAACCAACGTTTGTTTAAGAGTTTAATTTAAATAAGAGGAATACTTTTGCAGTTTGCATTAGGTTTGTATGTTTTGCTGTTACCATTTTGTGTTTAAAATATTTTCCCCTATATTTATCATATATCAGCCAGCCACTATATGATTATTATTTTTTTCTTTAATGGCTATTTTACATCCATAATCTGGCAGCACTGTAAACACCTGTCAAAATGACGTTTCTGGACAACGCTTTTGAACAAGGCTGTAAACATAGATAAAGGCTGTGAAGTGAAAACCAAAACAACTGATAAATACTGCATGTGGCTGTATTAACCAAGTAAAATATTCCTTTCCTAATATTTAAACAATAAATATTTCTTTTCTTTATTTTAATTTGTGTGTACAAAAGTTAAAATGTAAAAAATACGTTACTATTTGTCAATAATGACGTTTAGGTAGATAGTTAGACCAATCTGCCAACATACGATCAACCTGCCCAATTATACTTAAACACCAAATATGGAGGAAAACGAAAATAAAACTTCTATTAAAATAGAACAAATTGATGACCATATCAGCTTTAAACATGAGGAAGCCATTGATTGCAATTCATTCGACTCTCATTTTGACGGTAAACAAACGCCATCATGCAAGCATATTCTTGAAACCTCATTAAATCCCACTCGTTTTGGTAAAAGATGCGATTGTGTCCAAAAAGAAATGATAAAAACTGAGGATTGTGATTATTTTGAAGAAGAAAATACTAAATTTATCAAATTAGAACCAAATATGTCGAGTTTCCAACATTGTGTTAAAGCAGAATCAACTTTTAAATGTTGTCGTCCAACACCACAAACCATGAAAATTCCCACTTTAATATTGAAGAAAACCGATTTAACTTGTGGCAGTTGTAAGTCTACCCTCGATAAAAGTTGTTTTATAAATAAAGGAATTAATAAACAAGACGAATCATATTTAATATGTGTGGATTGTAAAGAAAAACGAAAACATCGTTTAAAATTAAGTTCTTGTTGTACCAAGGAACGGTTTAAATTGAAATATGGTGTAAGTTCAGATAAATCTATAACCTATATCGATGAGGTACATCAAAAAATAAGAAAATTTAAATGCAGTGAGTGCGAATATACAAGTCTACGTAAAGCAACTTTACAAACCCATATCGACACAGTTCATCGGAAAATTAAACAATTTAAATGCAGTGAGTGCGACTATACGACTGCATATAAGCAACAATTACAGAACCATATTCATATAGTTCATCGAAAAATTATAAAATTTAAATGCAGTGAGTGCAATCACACATTCTCACGTAAAGGAAATTTACAGAGACATATCTATGCAGTTCATCAAAAATTAAGAAAATTTTAAATACAGCGAATAAGAAAACAAAAATGCATTTATAAACCGAGTTCAGAACCATATCAATATAATTCATGGAAAAAATAGAAAATTAAAATGTAGTGAGTGCGAACCGAATTCTTCGCCTAAAGTATATTTACAAAACTATATCGTATTTCATAATAAAACATTCAAATGCAATAAGTGCATATAAGCAACTGTTACAGTATCATTATATATAGATACAGCTAATCGTATAGTTAGGTATATATTTTAAATAATGCTAGTGCGATACCAGTAGATACAAAAAGTTAAAAGACCAATGCAATGCTGTTAATTATGAAATATTTCAAAGCATCATGGTATAATTAAAGTTCAGTTAAATCAATGTCAAAAAGTTAATTATAATTACTTTGTCTATATTTTCTATGTATAAGTTTATCTTTACGTATCATTTCAGCGATATCATAAATTAATATTATTTATTATAAGTAATGTTGAATATATTTTTTGCATAAATGTATTATTGATGTTACATTTGGGCTGCGTCTAGCGTAGGGTAGGATAAATAATTGAAGACTTGGTTATCCTATGTTTGATTTCTTTGAGTTAGTTTACCAAAAATTATGTTAGGGTGAGCATTTGACCTTAACTCCTAACATTTATGAAAAATTGAACAGTTAAAACGTATTTATTTAACCTAAAACTGGCAGAATTTAATGCACAGATCTTTAGTTGTTTTTTTTTTAGATTTTAGGTTGTAAGCTTAATTTGAAACGTTTCATTTTGTAAAATATATTATGTTTTATTTTGTTATTTTTTAAAACATATCTTATTGTTTAGCATCACGTTAGAGGGCAGTAGTTTATATTTTTTTTGTATTCACAAAAGCGCTGCGTCTGAACCGCTGTTCACGATCCGATAACCAAATAGGCCACAATAGTTTACTTTTACTATACGATTCAGAAAGCAGTTTTCTCCGGAATTAGTTTTTCACGTGGGACTTGCCAAGATGCGACGATTTATGTATGAAAAATATTTTTTCAAACTTTTGTTAATTATGATTCATATATTTTGGTATGGAAAAATCATTTATCCTCAAACATAATAATAAATAAATCTCCAGCGCCTTTTATAATAAGAAATAATATTTGCCAATTTTTAACAATAATGTTGTGAATTGGGAAAAGCATTTTTATGAAGAAGAATTTTGTAATATTTCCTAGATTTTTCGTTCTAATATTTAAGCTGTTTTTTTGTCATTAGTAGTTTGATTGTTACTTAATTTAGTTTTGAATCTTATTTTATAAATAAATACATAAATTCAATATTTAGTTTTATTTTATTACTAATGTTAGTTATATAAGTTATCAACTTATAAGTTAACTGGTTGATATTTTACTAATATTTTAGATAAGTATCCTAAAATATTTTAATAAACTCGAAATGGATAAAAATTAGTCAACAGACTTCCCAACAAAAATATATTTCATTTTTGATCATGCATTTCTAAAACATCATCACGATTTCTGAGAAAAAGGAAACCTTTTGTGATAATATTATACGGTTCTTGTAATAGGCACGACAGCCGATCGACGTGGCCAATGGTAGCCGCTTATAAAAAAGATAATTTGCACCAGTGCTTTAATGAGAATAATAAACTTGTGTTTGGATTTTTTTAATATAATTTCTTATAATAGTGAACATAAGCACCCCATTAAGTCTATTTATATTTAGTTATTCATTATTTGTATAGCATTATTTTATATACAGGTTGCCCCGAAGGCTTAAGGGCGGTGTTGTGTAACCTATTACGACTAAGAAGTGATTTTAAACTAAAATCACCCGTTTTTCAATACGTTATTTTTGTTCGTTTTAACCATGGCGTATTTTGATATACTTTCTTAGCAAATATTACTGGAAATCGCAGGACCAATTATTACCCTATTAAATGATCAGCTCAAATCGTTCAGGAATTCCTTTATATAGTTGTACGAATAAAAAAATACCACATGCTTTAATATTCATTAGATTTGTTACCAATATTTTTTAGACGGTGTCACCGTTTTAGCACATGCGAAGTATTAAAAGGTTAAAAGGTAAATTTGATACAGCCTCCTCCACTGTTTCAAAATAATAATTGCTTTCAACAAAGTATCGACGCCATATTGGGATTAAATAACAAATTGTGTCACAAATCGCGTAATTGCCTGTAATGGTCGCTTTGCTTACAAATCGAATTCGACAAAAGAAACCTTTTTTCGTTAGAATACTTTGCTGACGAAAATTTAATACTATTTATAATTCCCTCGGTCATCCATGGCTTAAGTTTGTTGTGTCTAGTTTTAATTGTTTTATTTGTATTGTTTTAATTGTTGTAATTGTTTTTTATGTGTTTATTTAGTGTTTCTATAAACCTTTCAAATGCTGTGTCCGCGTTTATAAGGCTATAAACGACTGTCCATTCCTCATTTTTTAGACTTATGCGTAATGCTTCATAGTTTATTAATTTTATATCTATAACTTTTGGTTTTGGTTCTCTATATCTTCCTTAAATGGCCAGAAGGGTGGAGTAATGATCTGTTATTGTTGTATGTGTAACAGCAGATGTGGTTTGTTATTACTACGAATGTAAATATGATCTATGCATGTTTTTACACCATTATGTTGTCTCGTCGCTGTATTTATGGTAGTCATCAGCCTGATGATGTTGATTATGTCCGTACGTAGATATTTTCAGGTCTTCTGCGAGTCACGGTGTTTAATACTACTATTTGAGGTCATATTTTTTAAGATGCTGTCCAAGGAAGTTAAAAATCTCTTAATATTACTTTGAGATGGAGAGCGGCAAAGTGCAAAGAGAGCAAAATCCCGCCCTTTAATGCAAAAACCCGTTGCATCATGAATATCGAATTCATCAATCAATAGCCACACTCAAATAGGATTTAATGTCAACTAGGACATCATCTTCGTTCCGTATGCAATATAGCTACCAAATTAGGAAATTGAGTTTGGCTGCTAATCCAGCATTCTGTTAATATTATAATTTCAATATTTAAATCAAAGTTTTTTTGCAAGCTGCGTTGCAATATTCAAACTTAGTATTTTAATTACATAATTATCCTTAAATATGGTCTTACAATTAAGCGGAGAGCTTATAACGGGTGTTTTTTTTAGAGGCGTGGTTTTCAATCTGGCACTACTTTTTTCGTAGTTGGTGTTTTTGACAGCTGTCACTTGATTTATGCTCAGTTTGGTTTGCCATTTCATAATGAATAGACTTACTCCTGAACAACGTGGCGTGGCCTCCAAGATCGTGCGATTTAACACCGCTGGACTATTTTTTGTGGGGTTATGTGAAGTCGCTTGTCTACGCAGATAAGCCGGACACGATTAACGCCTTGGAAGAGAATATTCGGCGCGTTATTGCTGACATACGGGCCCAACTTGCTGCAAAAAGTGGTTGAAAATTGGGCCTCTCGGCTGGAATTTGTTCGAGTCAGCCGCGGCGGCCACTTACCCGAAATCATTTTTAAAACATAATGGCAAACCCTTATCTTTATAATAAAACTAAATTCTTAGCCATAACATCAAATTATATGCGTTTTATCTCTTCTTGAAACCACGACTCTAAAATCATCACCCTATATATACATATATATATATATATATATATATATATATATATATTTATAGGGTGAACACCGTGTCCCATGACCTGATACAAAAAAAACAGCTAATTGGCCCTGCGTTTTCAAAGATGATTTATTTTGACTTCATATCGGATTCAGTGAAAAAAATACACTTTAGGTGATAATATTAAATCGTTCTTGTCGTAATTTCGTGCGCTTGCGAGGCCACCGACCTTGGCCGTGCGCAAGCGAGCACTGAAAGAGCGAAATACAAAAAGGGAGTTTTCACGAGCTTCGCATTTTTCATACAATTTATTTCTTGGAACATAACCACCCCCTTAAGCCTTCCGAAGTAGTTTTAAAACACCCTGTTTATCCGTATATAGACTAATATTTGATTTAATCGTTTCATTCTTAAATGTCATAATTGTATGACTTCATGATCCCGTATATTTATGCAATAATAGTAAATGTAGTATCTTGAAATAGGTGACCGCGACCGCGTCGATCAGCTGTCGTACTTATTAGAAGAATCGTGTAATATTATCTCGTATATTCAAAATTTTCATTTAAACTTTTGATACTAAACTTTCAATTCAAAACAAATAAATAATTGTAGTCTATTTATATTATGAAATTTAAACAGTGAAACTAAACCGGTGGCGCAGTGAGTAGGCATTCATACCTCGTTACCCTCGTGCATCTGCCCTGTGCTTTCGCCGCTCTGTGGTTACTTTGAACGGCCTTATATCGTGAAGAAAACCATTTGCCGGTTTCAATTTTAAGTTGTCATACACTTTTTCATAACGATTGATGTATTTTTTAATTGTTTGCCTTTGTTCTGTTTCAGACTTGAACAAAATAATCAAACAAAACAAAAAAAACAATTTTTAGAAGTGGGGTTGAAACTAGGAAAATAGATTTGAAATTGAAAAAACGTTAATGTTGACTTGTAAGTACATAGTTTGAATAAATAGATATATTTTTTAAAATTTGTTTTATTTTTAATACAAAAGGTGGTTTTAGTTATTTTTTAAGGCTGCTATAACAACATATTCTGACAACACAATTTATACAATAGGAAGTTATATAATAGGAAATTTCCTGCACGCCGAAGTCGCAGTTATTAAAATAATATTTATTGGTACACAATTTTCCATTACAAAATAGAATACCAAAGCATTATTTATTTAAAAATAAAACCAATGAAAAAAAAACAATATTAATTATGCCAAATAATTGATTGATTAATTAACACATTAATCAACAACCTAAGCCGACTACAGGCATCTCCAATTTAACATATATGTTTAGTACAGGCAATGTCCAGTTAGGTATGGTTAAGTTATTATTCATCATCTAAGAAATATATATAAACAAAAATAAATAAAACATACATTTAAAATAACTGTCACTAAAACGGATCCTCCTATAAGAAGTTTTAAAGTTATATTTTAGTAACATTTTAATTTTACATACATCGATACGATTTAACATTTATGTATCAATATTGTATTGTATTTTAATATTGTATTTTAACATTTATGGGCTTCAAGAAAAACATCATTGATAAAATATAATTTTATGTTAACTTTTCAACCATATCTAATAGGGATAACCCCGGTATATCTAAACATTCATTTCAAATGATTACTTATAAGTTTTTACTTATAAGTACCTATAGTAAAACATATTATAAGTAATGAATAAAATAATATAATTTAAAACAGTAGTTAGAAAGTATAAATTGGGTAAATTATCCCGCTATAAGAAGTTAAAACAAACCCACAAAAAAGCTTTTCCGCAAAATTAAAAAAAAAAAAGAACCTACTTTATACTAAAAGAAATGATGAACGATGGAACTAAAAAAAAGTGGAAATAGACGAAAAACATTATAACATTGTAAAGCATTGACGTCAACTATCCGTCTTCGTTTAAAACCTCTTAAAATAAAATACTTACATTAGGAAAATAAAAAGACAAAATTAAAAAAAAAAATGTACTTTAAATTAATGATAAACTAATGAATTTAAGTATTGCAACTAAGGTGGAAAATTAATTGTATTTTTATGGTAAAAGTTACGGAATGTCAAAATTACCAAGTCATAAAGCATATTGAGCTGATAAAAAAAATGCTGATGGATTGGAAGGATTAATTACAGATTCGCGACACACCAACGCACATTGCCGCATTATAAAAACATTATATTTGGCGATGAACACCATAAATGTGTGTTTTTAAGTTTCCTTTTTGGTTACACATATGGTCACACTCGCTGCATGCATATCTTTTTATTTTACGATGGACACCATCAATGTGTGTTTTTAAGTTTCCTTTTGTAATACACATATAATCACACTCGCTGCATTCATATCTTTTTATTTTGCGATGAACACCATCAATATGTCTTTTTAAACCTTTTTTAGGATAACACATATAATCACACTCGCTGCATTTATATCTTTTTATTTTCCGATGGACACCATCAATGTGTGTTTTTAAGGTTCCTTTTTGAGTACACATATAATCACACTCGCTGCATTTATGTCTTTTTATTTTGCGATGGACACCATCAATGTGTGTTTTTAAGGTTCCTTTTTCAGTACACATATAATCACATTCGCTGCATTTATGTGTTTTTATTTTGCGATGA
The DNA here is from genome assembly GCA_020383195.1 of Neomicropteryx cornuta. NCBI lineage: Eukaryota > Metazoa > Arthropoda > Insecta > Lepidoptera > Micropterigidae > Neomicropteryx > Neomicropteryx cornuta. The sequence continues at coordinate 5,442,704 of JAHKQU010000031.1, forward strand.
ACACCATCAATGTGTGTTTTTAAGGTTCCTTTTTGAGTACACATATAATCACACTCGCTGCATTTATATTTTTTTATTTTGCGATGGACACCATCAATATGTTTTCTTATGTATCCTTTTTCAGTACAAATATAATTACATTCGCTGTATTTATGTCTTTTTATTTTGCGATGAACACCATCAATGTGTGTTTTTAAGGTTCCTTTTTGAGTACACATATAATCACACTCGCTGCATTTATATTTTTTTATTTTGCGATGGACACCGTCAATGTGCATTTTTAAGTTTCCTTTTGTAATACACTTATAATCACACTCGCTGCATTTATATTTTTTTATTTTGCGATGGACACCATCAATATGTTTTCTTATGTATCCTTTTTCAGTACAAATATAATCACATTCGCTGCATTTATGTCTTTTTATTTTGCGATGAACACCATCAATGTGTCTTTTTAATGTTCCTTTTTGAGTACACATATAATCACACTCGCTGCATTTATATTTTTTTATTTTGCGATGGACACCATCAATGTGTCTTCTTAAGTTTCCTTTTTGAGTACACTTATAATCACACTCGCTGCATTTATATTTTTTTATATTGCGATGTACACTATCAATGTGTCTTTTCAAAGTTATTTTTCTCATAAACATATTATCACACTCGCTACATTTGTTTCCTTTTACACTGCTATGAACGTCTTTGATGTGATTGATTAATAGATATTTAAATGCAAACGACTTACAGCATTCGTTACATTTTAACTGTCCAAATATTTTATTTTTATTTGGTGTTTCTACGTTCAAACATAACCTACATAAAAAAATAAAAAAATCTTTGCACACGGATCTATCGCATTGAACATTAATGGACGCGGTGCTATCTAGAGGACTCCCGCACTTCGTACACGAAAAATCTAAAGCGCTTACATTTATTTGTGGAATTTTCTTTGTAATTTCTTCGTATTTCACGACATTCGCCAAATTGTTAATATCAGGCTCTTTCTTGATAAATTGAACATCTTCTATTTCAATTTCCCGCTGTTGATTTATGTTAATTTCTTGGTTCTCATTTGTAGAATTTTCTTCATTTTTCACATTAACAGAACTAAATAATTCCCAACTGGAATGGTGCATTTTAAAACTAATAAAGCTTACTTTGCAATAAATATAATGGTTGCGAATTGTTTGACAGCGCTGTCATTGTGTTGTTATTTAGGTTAATATTAAAATGTCAAAATGTCAAAGATACAGATTTGAGTCACTTTTAAGGCCACAATTCGAATTTTGAAAAACATAATTCTCGCTGTCAATTTTATTTATAGCGAAATTCATTCCTAGTACTTTTTATTTGATAGGAAATTTATTTATATTAGGGTTTAAAATGAAGAATATCTTTGATTGTTAATAATGTGATTTATTTTTCAACTCTTTTGTCTAAGTAACAATTTTTTCAAATAAAACGTACTATTTACTATTGGAAATGAGGACATTATTATTTACAAATAATGATTAGTGTCTTATAAGTGATAAGTGAGACATAAATTGGTATGAAATAAAACAAATTTTGGTATAAAATCACTAAAATAATAAGTAGGCATTTTGTTTAACAAAATGCAGAAGAATTTTGAAAACTCAAACAATAAAAAATTATGTTTTTTTACTTGAAGTAAATAAATATTCTCAGCTTTACGAAATCAAATATATTGTCCTGACCCATCTCAGTCAACAGATATTTGGACTCTATAGATGCTTTGTGAGTGTATGACTCGTCTGTTTATTTCAAAAACAAGTTAAATGACAAAATGGGGTAAAATGAGTTAAGAATACAGTTTTGATCAGTTTTTCGAGCTCTATCGACTGGTATAACACACTAAATAAAACGATGGCTGGTTTAGAAGTTAGCTTGTTTAAATACCGACTAAATACATTGATTCGCAGAAATATGAACTATTCAAATCTTCTAAGTGAATTTATAGGAGTTTTTTTCTAGATTCATTCTAGGATAAAAACACAAAATACCTTGAATGCTTTTAAATGTAAGTATATTTTCTGTGACATGACATATCATATTTTAAGTAAAAACAGTTAAATACTGTTATTTTTTTAGATGTATATTTCATATATACTTTTACAAACAAAAAACATTAAATTACAATTAATTATTTTAGTTGTTTAACTGAATGCTTTTTTTATAATTCTTCATATCAGCTAAAACACCTTAAGTTATTATAAATGTTTTGAGCAGGTAATATAGACCCTATTATAATAATCACTAATGACTATTAAAACAAGTTAAATACGTTTAGACGATTTGAAGAGTTCACTTGTGCGACGTTTCGGCCAGCCGTACTGCACTGAAAATATTTCCTTTTACTTTTATGAATACATTGCATTTTTTTCAGACTGTTTTGCGCATAAGGGTGACTCTTCAGACCTCAATGAAGAGCAACAACGCGTGGTAGATGAATGTGATGATGATGAACTATCGTAGACACACATCTACCACCACAACAGCCATCAGGGATACACGAGTAGATTAAGGCGAATATATGGACTATCCCTTAATTCTGATAAACAATTCTCCGCGGCACAGCAATTCAACAGAAAATGTTTTTTTTTAATACCTTGACACAGCCAAATTTAATGACAAGTATCCAAAGCATTTCTATTATTTCAGAAGCACATCATATAGATGAAAGAAAGAAAGAAAGAAATAAAGAAAGAAAGAAAGAAAGAAAGAAAGAAAGAAAGAAAGAAAGAAAGAAAGAAAGAAAATGTTTCTTTATTAAAAAATGTAAAAGAAAAATAAATGGTTTGTACATAAAAATTAATCGCATTTTCCAATAAAAGGAGTGTCCTCAGTTGCCCCCCTTTCGGAGAGAGGAGGGTGCTGATTTTCAGCACATCCGGTTTCATTATATATAATATATAATTCAAACTTATTTATTGTAATCCTCACATGCTCATTGGTAACATATACAAAACATAATACAAAACAAAATGTATGACCAGCATAGAGAAGTATATAAAACGTAACTAAGTGTTGGTAGTTGGCAGCTCCAGAAGCCATTGTCGACACCTGGTCCTGAAGGAGCCAAGTCGCTCCAGATCTTCGATGCCGAAAATTTAAAGGAACCCTCATAAACTGTCAGCTTATGGTGAGGGACGATTAAAAGGTGATCTCTCGCACGTGTTATGTGATTGTGATTGTCCCGTGATTTTCCTATTTTTTTATATAGATAGGTTGGTCTCTCGCTGTAATATATTTTAAATACGAAACAAGCAAAGTGGAGATTTCTGCGATTGACCATATTTAGAATATGGGTTCGCCTGGGGATCCGAAAATAAAAGGATTTTGGTTTTTTTTTGTACTTTTTTGAATAAGCGTTGGCCATCACCATAGTCTAAGATTGAAAGGATTAGTGAGTCCGTTACAGGAGTGAGTCCTTACGGGAATAGATAGATATATATCCTCTAATTTTCTAAAGGGTTTTCAGACGTGCAAAGCACCGTTGTGTTTTCCTTTTAACGTGCTCTTCAAAACTAAGTTGCGAGTCCAAGTAGATGCCTAGATTCCTGGATACTTTTACAATTGGCAACGCTGTTCCAGAAATGGATATAGAACTTGAATAGTTATTTCTACATTTTAGAATTTATTGCTTTGTGCCGATAAGAGAAACTTCACATTTCTTTGGGTTAAGTTTAAGACTATGTTTTGTAGACCATTTATTAATTAATTCTAGGACCATTTATTTTTTACAGCTGTCAGAATAATCAGAGTGTCATCCGCATAAATATGGCCCTCACAGCTATCAAAATATGACAGCATATCAAATGTGTAGATCGTATATAGCATAGGAGCAAGTACTGTACCTTGTGGTATGCCTATCTTTAATACTGCAATGTCAGATGAGATGTCTTGTCCTGAATTTGCTTTACATACAGTTTTTTGAGAGCGATTAATTAAACCTTAGCTTTCAAACCATTTACAGACATTATGTGACATACCCATGTGTTTAAGCTTTGCCAGTAGTAGTTTTTGGGACACCGAGTCAAAAGCTTTGCTATAATCTAAGGAAACTAGAGAAGTAACTTTTCCCTCATCTGTTGCAGTGAGTATGTCGTCGGTAACACTACTAAGAGCAGAAACGGTACTATGGTATTTTCTAAAACCAGATTGCATTGGTGGCAGTAAATTGTTGCAATCTAAAAATGACATTATTTGATTGTTTACAATCTTTTCAAAAGCTTTCGATAGACATGGAAGTATCGTGATTGGCCTGAGGCCTGAGAGTTCTGATGCACATGTTTTCTTCAGAAATGGGATCACGATACCCGTTTTCCAAGCATCAGGAAATTTACCATCCGTCAAGGATTTATTAATAATGCATGTGATTGCTGACAGAGAGTAGGGAAGTATGAGTTTAATCACATATATTTTGATATATTATCAATATCTTGTGAATTTAATTTTATACTATTAATTGAGCGTGAGACTTCATCGTGAGTGACTATATTGAAGTCAAGGCATTCTTTTGTTTCGTCTAGTCTGTGGTGATTATATTTTTTTTCTATTTCTACATCATGACAGTTTGAGGATGTGGCTGAAATAAAGTACTTATTAATTTTACCAGGGTCATTGAGGTCTGACGGTAAATGAGTATCTTTATTACCTTTTCTAAACCTGACCAAAATCAAAATATGCTTTCTTCTCCCGTCTAATCGAGGCAGTAACAAGGTTTCTAAATTGCTTATAATATTCATAATGTCCACTAAGTTTGGTTTTTATATACCGAGCATAGGCTTTGTCCCGAAGCGACATCATTTTCTTAACAGTGGCTGTAATCCAAGGCTTATGTTATAGTTTATTCAGCTCATCAACCATTTCATTCAAATCATTGAATTCGTCGAATTCGTTCCAAGGAGCCTGGGCTAAATCAGTTTTCAAGTTATCCAGGTTAATGTCTTTGTAATTTCTAAATGTAATTATTCTGTTTGTTAATTTAGGTGCCGGTAAACAGAAAATGCTGATCACCATCGCGTGATCGCTCAATTCTTTATTGTGAAAAATGTCCGTGTGTTAGCCTGTCATAAGCATTTGTGCAGATGACGTCAATTAGTGATGCACTGCAGGGAGTTACTCTTGTGGGTTCGCATATTATCTGATGAAGGTTAAAAGGTATCAAAAAATCGTAAAATTTTCTTGTTTGAGTACTATTTTCGAGGAGATTTATATTAATATCAGCTAAAAAGAATAAGTAGTCAGCGGTTGATTGATAGTTTGCGAAGTCATCACCGAGACTTTCTAGGAATGGGATATAATTCACGCCGTGATGTCGGTAAGACGAACTCACATTTTTTCTAAGACTGTTTTTTTTTTTTTTTTATTCATTCATTTATTTAAACATTGTATATTATGTAAGATCCAACCAAGCCCAAGGCTTATCAGTTGGAAATCATTGAGCGAAGCATGTTTTGTAGGTTCCATGATTGAGTAGGTCTGTGCAGAGCATGCTTAACCTTTACAATTTAATAATTACATAGTTTTACTTAAATCTAAAACATTATTCCATAATAGTAAGTAGATATAAATATCTTATGTAACTAAATTTTTGTGCTTATTTATCAAGTGTCCAATCTCGGTATTATTCGTTGTCAAATTCATAGCATTTCGTTTTTAGGTTATTTTTGACTAACGATTTTTTTCTATGTTTCCATGAAATTGGCAACTTGTTAAATAGAGTTGGAATTAAATAAGGAAGTTTTCTTTTACCGTAAAAATTATTGTAAGAAGGTATGAATAATGTTTCCTTTCTAACTGTCTTGTACTATAAGCGTATTCTACAACTATTTTATAAGTGTCCAATTCGAAGAAGTGCAGAACAATTCTATATGTAAATAAAGCATGAACTGGTAGAATATTGCAGTGTCTAAAAAGGCCGATTTCATTGTCTTGGTATTTTTTTTTTATTATTTTAGGTACTATTATTTTTAATATTCGGTATTGAATTTTTTTAATTTTGTCTAAATATGATCTGAAGGTGTTTCCGTAAGATAGATTCAATTAGTGCAAAGTAAAGCATCCTGAATTCGTTATATTTTAAAATGCCCTTAAGTTGGTAAAATTTTACCATAATTAAACGCAGTTTATCGCATAATGAGTCTATATGAGGTCCCCAATTGAACCGTTCATCAATCGTTACACCGAGATATTAGCTTACATTGACAATTTATTTGTGGTTTATGAAGGCAGTCTTCTCGGTGAATTTTTACCGGCACGTGATTCTGAATAGTCGATTGAGATGACCTGATGTGCAGTAAATGTGTTTTTGACCCATTAATTATAAGACCATTGTTGTGCGCCCATTCTTGAAGTCCCTTTGTAACATAGCCAATGCTTCATCTATGTTCCTATGAGTTGCTACTATCGCTTATCTTAATGTAAAAACCTTGCTTTTCTTAATGTAAAAACCAACTCCTCCCCCCCGCCGCCCGACTCGTGGAGAGTGCTATTGCAGGTTATGACCATTGCAGGTTATGACCTGCAATAGCATAGGCTGACAGGTCGCTGTCGTCATTGAGAAATGTCTCATTCAGTGCCAGGATGTCAACATCTCTGGACTGCAGAGCTACCAATGGTTCGTCTCGCCCAGTATTGAGAGACTGCGCATTAAGAAATGATATTGCAAGCTGTTTATTTCTACCCATATTCAGATTTCTTAATTTTAGCTATATGTACTGATCTTAGGCGAATTTTGATTTTATAGTTAGTTTTGAAACGTATGTGTAATATTTCGTAACCGAGATACTGATTATATATTGTATTGAGACATGCTTTAGTGATGGTTTTTATACCTGACATATGAGGAGTACTTAGGAAGAACATAAAGAAAAAATATATAATGGTAATATATACATAAGTGGCAACATATGGTAATAATAATATGTACTCCACATGCCAGTAAGAAACATAGCTTTGCTTGCTGTTGTAATAAGTTGTGATAATATCACATTTTGATAAAATTAAACTATACTTAACATATATCATTGATAGAAGATAGATTGGTAGAGCAATAGTTAATCCATGTGCGTTTCTAGTATATATATCATATATCAATATCAAATGATATATGTCAATATCTAATGATATTTTTAAAAAGGAGTGAAAAATAGGTATTAATGATAAACAATTAAAAATTTATTGTAACGATGTTGATTCATTATTTCAATCACGTCAATCATTTTATAAACAATACATTCCAAGCATTGGACCTTTACTTCGTTGCATCATCCGTTGAGGCGTGAGACGTCAGCGTTTGTCACGTTCAACCGGTTCATAAACACCTGCAAGGAATGCACGATCCATCTCTTTTATTCTCGATTCTACCTCAAAGGGACAACTTCAAATTGTTTATATATAAATAACGCCGTGTGTGCGAACGAGAGGCAAGTTGTACAATGATAGAGAGAGAAAGAGAGAGATAATGTAACATATTGCAAATAGTAACATTAAATATAAACAATTTTTGAAATGTTTGCTTATTATATAGGTACCTACTATATAGAAAACGTATATAGAAAAAACATGTTTAGAAAAAGAAGACACAGTGTTTTCCAGAATAATATCTATTACATAAGTTTAAAAATGAGTTACATCAATATTTACAATTGAAAACATTCAACATCATAATGTAACGGGCCAAATACCTAAATGGTAGCTGGCCATCTTGCCTTCCACCTTTCTCAAATAACCAACACTACAGGGTCTAAACACCTCATTAATATTTCACGATCCTTGATCCTGCACTGACTAAACCCAGGCTGCTAATGTCAGCAACAGTTCAATACATCTGTAGGTTCTTGGACGCCATTGCATTTCTCATTTTCTGAGCACTCGTTGCACTCGGGATTTTACCAATTCTATGAACAGTTTTGAGCAATGTGTGTTTTCAAGTAACTTTTTTCAGCAAACGAGTTATTACAGTCGCTGAAAGTAAACTTTTAAATATTTCTGTAAACAGTATCAAAATGTATGTTTAAGTTACTACTTTGAGTAAAAAATTGTTACACTCGCTGCACGTAAACTTTTTAATATGTCTGTGAACACTATCAATGTGTGCGTTTAGGGTTTTTTTCAGTAAACGATTTGTTACATTCACTGTACCTAAATTTTTTAATTTTTTTGTGAACAGTATCGATGTGTGTCTTTAAATTACTTTTTTGACTAAACGAGTTGCTACACTCGCTGCACTTGAACTCTTTAATATTTCTGTGAACAGTATCAATATGTGTTTTCCAGTTACTTCTTTCAGCAAATAATTTGTTACATTCGCTGCACGTGAATTTTTTTATATTTCTATGAACAGTATCAATGTGTATCCTCAAGTTACTACTTTGAGTAAACAAGTTGTTACACTCGCTGCATGTATGTTTTTTGATATTTCTGTGAACAGTATCAATGTGTATCCTCAAGCTACTTCTTTGAGTAAACAATTTGTTACACTCGCTGCACGTATGTTTTTTGATATTTCTGTGAATAGTATCAATGTGTGTCTTCAAGTGACCTTTTTGAGTATACGATTTGTTACACTCGTTACATATGTACTTTTTAATGTTCCTATGAACAGTGTTAATGTGTGTCTTCAAGTTACCTCTTAGAGTAAACGATTTATTACACTCTCTGCATATGAACTTTATATTACGTTTGTTATGAGAATCAACCTCTTTAATTTCACTCTTCAGTTGATCGAGTGTACCTAATACTCGTATTGTATCAATTTTACAATCTTTTATTGGGTCGAATGTTTGAGTCTCAGTTTTGACGAACGTTTCGCCGATCTCAATCTCATCTTTGATAGTGATATGATCATAGCTACTTTCCTCATTTTTCGGTATATTATTGGTAGAATTGATTATGTTACTAATATTCAATTCGAATTCATTTAACCCGTGTGAACTGTTAGAGAGATAGTCTTCTGCACTGTTTTCTGTTGACGTTGTTGGTTGATGAATATCCATCATTACATTATCATCAATGCATTCTGATTTGATGATATCTAGTCGGTACATGTTTCTTTATGTGCACGAACAATACAATGAATCTATTACAGCCTTTTAGGGTTGTTGGAAAATATACTCTAACTAATGTCACGATTTTGACTGTCACTAAAAGTGGTATTTTTGGGGTTGCCACGTTTAATATCAGTATTCAGATGTGTGCGGTCTTTTCCCCAATTTGACTTATTGTTTATTATGGTTTAGTTGGATATTATTGCCACCATTAAAATTTTTCTTCAAATATATTAAAAATAAAAAAATAATAGATTTAAAAATATTTTTTCAATCTTTTGTCCGTCTGGGTTGTATTTTATTAATTTCATTGTATTTTCTTCAATTTCCTATTTTATAACAGCCGAGCAATAAATTAAAAGTAATTTATTAGGAATAAGTAAATATTAGTGAGTAGAATATTGATTGTACCTACCCTCTAGGGTTGCGTCGCTCACTCTTTCGACGTGTCGATAAGATGATGAAGAAATGGACAGAAGCTGTCACTTTGACGTTTTGTCTGAATTTGTCATTTATTGCAGTTTTCAGACGTGATTTGTACGGATATTTCGCGTTACGCGAATATTTATGTTACTTTCTGGTTATTTAAATCATGTAGGAAGTACTATTTACTAACTTGGTATTTTGCTTTGATTAAAATCAATCGGAAGAATAAATCGGACGTAACTGAATTCTCGATTTTTGGGACATGCTTTAGAACATTCTAGACAACGATAGATCGTTGATTCTAGAAGTATTCTACCATGTTACGCTATATCAAGTGGTACAAAATATAGTATAGTAAATTTAAATATTAAATTAACTATCAATAAACGGCATGAAGCAGTGTTTAAAATAAGTCGAAAATTGTGTATCTGCACATGTTTATTTAAAAACTGCAAGTTCATTATTATTTAACCTGAGATTAGTGACAATTCGTCAATCATTCGGTCCAGTTATATTCATAAATTATATTGGGGGTTTCAGAGATGCTTGCACTTCCTTTAAAAATATCAATTTACTCATATAAAATATATCTTTTTGGCAGTTTGTATTGCACATATTAGCATAATACTAAGGTCTTAGATTCAAGTTGTTTAACAAATTTCCACCCTAATTCTATAATTAATTCTAGAAAATACAGTTTTTATCACAGCAGTCTTAAGAAGATTCACATCAGTTCAAATTCCTAGACAATTGTTCTCATTAAACTTAGAATAAATTTTCAAATCATCTGCATACGAAATGTATTCAAACTTTAAAAAACGTTACATTTATATATAATAATAAGAGTCCCGGTTGTGAACCCCGTGGTACTCCTGATGTTATATTGTTCAGCATTGGAGCACTCGCAGGGTGTCGTCTCACTTTTGTTTGAAGAGAACTTTCTGTACCATTCTTTATACTGTAGTATAAATCTCTGTGGAGAATAGAATGATTAACTCGATCGAAGCATTTTAAAAGTGTCTATAAACCTATTTAAATATGTATTATATTAAATATGTATTTCTAATATATTATTATTAATTTAAAGGTATCAAAAATAAATAAATAATATAATTACTTTTCAAAATAAATAGGAATATGTTTATTAAAATATCTACATTGATGCCTATATGACAAATAGATAATAGAAACAAACAGCCATCTCTGCGAGTAAAGGATAAACTAATTTCTTATACTTATAGGATTGCACGCGGGCCCTCCGTTGCGTTGCGGGGGTTCCGTAACCGTCACGGCTCTGAAACCAGCCTTTGTGATCGACGGATAAACCTTAAATCTTAAGATGTTTAATAACAATATTGACAAAACTCTGGGTAGAGTTTCTGAGTAGTCGATGTTTTGGACATAATGCTACGTCCATGGTCGTATAGAATTTTATCATTAATAATGCGATAGTAGTGATCCAGCATGTTGAACAATTTTTTATTAACGATTATAAAAATATACCATTTTTTTATAAAAATAGCATTGTATTAAAGGTTTGATGAAACAGACAATTAAAACTAAAATATATATAATCTGGTATCCAGCAAAGGGCCGGACTAAGTGGTTTATTTTTTATTCTATTTATTAATAATATTTTTACCGCAGTGAAAAAATGTAGTTTGTTACTGGATGTGGTCGATGTGAAGATAAACCAGTGAGTGACGTCATTATTTGACAAGATGACGTCAATCGTCTCTTAAAGTGGCCGCAGATAATAATTTGCAATTTAATGCCTCTAAATGTGTAGCGGAATCTTTCTCACGAGCCTTGAGCGTCAAAGTAAGTTTTGAGTACTCTCTGGCCAATGAGATTCTTCGCAGATGTGACTGCTGCGGTAGTGCTTTCACCTGTTTTTTTTTTATTTTTAAGTAAGTGATTGTCACTAGCATTTCCATTCAAGAGAACCCTTAAATACCAAAGTGTTTGTTTAAATCCTACTTAATGTTGATATCTTGTGATCATAAGTGATGAAAGTAGGTATCTAAAATATGTTATATATTCGTGGAAATACAAATTGAATTGTTTTACAGTATGAATAAGTTTAATTATTAAGTTTAATGCTAGCGCCATCTGAATTAAAACTGATAAATTTAAAGAGAAAATCGATACTTTCTTTTGATAATAACAGATGGCGGCAAATAATTAAAAGCATTTAATAAAAATATATAGTTTAATAAAAGTAAAGGAGAAATAGCGTCAAATACATATTTTCAGACTATCAAAAGCATATCTTCAGACTGTTTTTGAGGAGATGATTTTTGCCACCTAGAAGTGGGAAGATTGAATTACCAAGTCATTTAATAGAATTTAGAAGAATTGGCTTTTTTTTCAATCATTTTTACTATTTCATAATTCAAAGTTTATTTTCCAAGACATTAAAAAATAAGATAATATATTATTTACCAACACTTTAAATGATGCAGATATCATTAAGCAATTTTAAGTTGGTATTTTGTGGTGTTTACGAGTTATATAAGAAAAACATCTACAATACAATAAAGGGTTGGCAACTTTGCGAGATTCATAAAGTAATGATTCGACTGACTCGAGACGTCGATTAGTAATCGTGGAAAGCCGATTTCATCTTAATAATAGTATTCTTATATAAAAACAATGCGAATCTGACGACTTGTTGACAGAAGATTTGTATTGTTTAACAATGCGTCGATGCAGATTGTTAAACAATTTGTAGTGGCATTGTTCAGGCCTAAACCTTTGCAATTGAAATGATTTCTGAAACATGAAACGAGAGTATAATGTCAACGAAATAGCAGATTTATTGTTTTCTTATTAAAGCAAGATATTTATTATTAAACGAATACATAGAAATTACATAAATTGCTGTTACATATGTTTACATATAGTTTCAAACTTATATTCTGGTCAATTATCTAGCGAGTCACAACCAAACGAATAAACTTTTTTTTATTATATTATTATAAAGGAATTATAAACTTCAGAATACATTTTGAGGTAAAGTTCAAAATATTTGCAACTCATTTAAATTGGTAAATATAATTTTATAATTTCTTGATGAATACAAAAGATATTCTTCTAAAGAAAGTCTCTTGGAGTATATAAATATCTAAACTATATTATAAGAATGTTTGACGTCACATTTTTGTCCATACCAAATAAATAATATCCCAGGAGGAGTAACTATGCGTTTAAACAGGTAACTTTTACCTAGTTAGGAAGGGTATAGATTAGTACCTTGATAACTTGTCGAACAAAAGTTGATCAGTTTGAAGTATAGAATGACCTCCATAAAGAATGTTCATCCTAACCTAAGTTCTATTTAAAAGAACTGTTGTGACTAGGTAATATTCAATTAATTTGGACGCTACTCAACTAAGTTAAATTTAGGTACTTTTTGTGAAAATGGTAAAAGGATCATTTATCTTTGTAATGAGCGCTCAGATGTCGTCGTACGCCGTAATAGCGTCAAGGCCATTATCGATTAATGAAGTAAAGTTTACCTTAGAACAGATGATCACATATAGTTAGCTAAACACGGTACCAGATGCCTCGACATTAGCTAGTGGAATGAGTTCACGTTAAAACTTAACGTTGTATGGCGACTTATAAGAAAAAGTTTGTTTTTGAAAAAGCGTTACTGTATTACCAGGAATTGTATATTTTATTTAAGTAAATAAAATTTAATAAAAGTAAAGAATTGCTTATTATATTAGTAAATAACTGTTTAAGTAAATATATTAATGTTATGAATTTTTTGAAAGAATAATCGTTATAAGTTTAAATAATGAATATTTATTTTTTTTCGTTTTTATTTGGTGAAAATAGTCGTCACTACTATTAACATTATTTTAGTGCTCTTTAATTTATTTAAATTGTAATTTTCTTAGTTCAGCGCCATCTGTCGCATAGCTCGTCTACTGCGAAGAGAATCTTTAAAAAAATATCAACTTAAGGCCATCTGTTGAGTACTTAGGAAAGTTTTTTTAAAATTAAGTGTATTTTATTAAACAATATTCCAAATTTATATTATTTTTAGGCTCAAATTTATTATTTCATAATATTCTTCATTTTAAAATTATTTATTTCAGTCATGAATATATTTACTTTGTGAAAGTTGTAATCCCAGGAAAAGCTAGACCAAAATACAAGCGCCATAGACAACATTAAATAGGTACTTAAATGGCTCACAACTCCACATTTTAAAATAAAAATTAAACCTGAATTCCTTATATTTTATGATAGCTTAGGGAGATTAGGAATTAAAATTGCACAAAATATAAAAAAATAGTTTTTGGTCTTTCGTAAAATCTAAATCTCACGGTTTTCCCTTTCAAGTTACCTGTCAAGGAAAAACCGGGATAGGTCCAGCAGATATGCACTCGGTGACTGTCGATATTGAAAGCATCTCAGCTGAAATTAAACAATTTCCCTTTTCTCTCCCTCCCTTCTCCTCATCCCTTCATCGTGCATTTTTTAGGTTAAGCACTAATTGTATACTCACTCGGTGGAAATATATATTGGTTTTAGTTTATACTCATAAGTTGGTACCATTGTTTTCATTGTTTTTATATGATTGCATATTTACTGCCTATATATGTTTTTTCTCATGAAAGGGACAAGTTCAAAATGTTTATATATAAATGACGCCGTGTGAGCGAGCGAGAGGCAAGATGTACAATAATAGAGAGAGAGAGAGAGAGAGCATGTACCATTAAGGAGGTATTAACATTAGATATAAACAATTTTTGAAATGTTTGATTATTATATAAGTAGCTACTATATAGAAAAAACATGTTTAGAAAAAGAAGACACAGTGTTTTCCATAATAATACCTATTATATAAGTTTAAACAATTAGTTACATCAATATTTACAATTGAAAACATTAAATATCATAATGTAACGGACCAAATACCTACATGGTAGCTGGCCATCTTGCCTTCCACCTTTCTCAAATAACCGACACTACAGGGTCTAAACACCTCATTAATATTTCACGATTCTTGATCCTGCACTGACTAAACCCAGGCTACTAATGTCAGCCACAGTTCAATACATTTCTCATTTTCTGAGCACTCCTTGCACTCGGAATATTATTAATTCTGTGAACAATCTTGTGCAATATGTGTTTTCAAATAAACTCTTTGAGTGAACGAGTTGTTACACTCGCTGCACTTTTTAATATTTTTGTGAACAAGTACCAATATGTATCTTCAACTTACTTTTATGAACAAATAATTTATTACACTCGCTGCACGTGAATTATTTGATATTTCTGTGAATGTTATCAATGTGTTTCTTCATGTTACCTCTACGAGTAAACGATTTGTTACACTCGCTACACGTATATTTTTTGATATTTCTGTGAACAGTATCAATGTGTCTCTTCAATTGACCTCTTTGAGTAAACGATTTGTTACACTCGCTACACGTATATTTTTTGATATTTCTGTGAACAGTATCAATGTGTATCCTGAGGTTAGTTCTTCGAGTAAACGAGGTATTACACTCGCTGCACTTGAACTTTTTAATATTTCTATGAACAGTATCAACGTGTCTCTCCATAGTACTTCTTTCAGTAAACGAGTTGTTACACTCGCTGCACGTATATTTTTTGATATTTCTGTGAACGGTATCAATGTGTTTCTTCAAGTTACCTCTTTGAGTAAACGATTTGTTACACTCGCTGCACGTCAACCTTTTAATATTTTTATGAACAGTATCGATGTGTATCCTCAAGTTACTTCTTCGAGTAAACGAGTTGTTACACTCGCTGCACGTCAACATTTTAATATTTCTATGAACAGTATCAAATTCTTCATGTGTCTTCAAATTACTTTTTATAGTAAACGATTTGTTATACTCGCTGCATATTAAATTTGTATTACGTTGGTTGGGAAAATCATCGTCTTTTATTTCACTTTTCAGTTGATCGAGTGTACCTAATACTCGTATTGTATCAATTTTACAATCTTTTATTGGGTCGAATGTTTGAGTCTCAGTTTTTACCAACGTTATATCGCGTAAATTATCATGTTTTATAATTACATTATCATCCTGACATTCCTCATTTTTCGCTATAATACTGTCAGATTTTATTATTTTACTATTTTTCAATTCGAATTCATTTACCCCGTGTGGACTGTTTGCGGGATAGTCTTCCGCACTATTTTCTGTTGACGTTGTTGGTTGATGAATATCCATCAATACATTATCATCAATGCATTCAGCTTTGATGATATCTTGTCGATACATGTTTCTTTAGGTGTACGAACAAAACAATGAATCTATTACAGACTTGTAGAGTTTATGGAAAAGATTAAACTAGGTTCCGGCTGTCACCAAAAGTGGAATATTTGGGGTTGCCATATTTGGTATTAATATCATTACCATAATGATATATTCGCGCTCTTTTTTCCAGTTTTACCGAATGTTTATTATTCTTGAGTTGGATATTATTACCACCCTTAAAAATATATTAATGATAATAACTTATTACAATGAAAATGATTTCATTCAGGATAAAAAATAACTTAAGTGACAGTCGGCCTTATATAAGACTGGCGTGTTGTAAATATTAACAATAAAAAGAAAATATGCAAGGTATTTTACCAAAATTGGGCACCGCACAAAAATTACTTACCGCACAACTCCGTATGTCGGAAGGCAGTTTTCATTGTAAACGATGACCACGATAAAACCTAAACCTACAAGGTTTTGCCTACAAACTTAGACTTCATGCAGCTTAATCGTGCAGAAAATGGAAGAATACAAAATTAAGCCAATTATCAAAATAGAACCATTTGATTTGAATGATACATCAATCAAGCAATCTGAGCAAGCAAGTACTAATTGTAATCCAAGCTCTAGTAATATTTCTATCCATGGACATTTAACAGATTCAGATGTAATAGAACCTGGTAAAATACTCATTAAATCAGAAATTCATGACCAAAGCAGCGACGCCACGTACGAAGAAATGATTTTAAACCAACAATATGAATTTGATAAAAAAGATATTAAATTAGTGACTGATATAAAAAACTTAAAATGTCAAATTAAAAAAGAAAAAAAAAAAAAGATTATTTTTTTTTCTATTGTTGAACACATCTCTTCTTAGATTGTATTAATCGATCATTTTAATAACTCTTAGTATGTGGCCAGATGTAGGTAATTTCGTGCACTAAAAACCACTTAATTAAGATTTTTGATGTTTGATGTAAACCTTTTTAAAACAAAATACTTTGGCAAGCATTTTATCGATAATATTATTACTTAAAGAGTAGATCCTGTACTTACCCCTTTTAAGCGCGCACGGAGGAGAGTGAGATGGCATGCCTAGTTAAAGTTTATACGGAGGAGTGCAGAAAGCTAATATTACAAATAATTAAATTAAATATCTTCAATCGTTCGTACTAGTGAAGTGAGTTTCGAGCTGTAAATTTTGTGTGATTTCAAATGTTATTTTTTCAATAGTCTACAATTTCCACAAGAGTGTAATTTAAGTAGATATGTCGAAATTCTCCGGAAGTCAAGACATGGTACCCATTGCAATAGGTAGCTCAAACCTACCAAAAATACACGACAGTTAAAATTGACGTTTATTGCCTTTCGTCTGGTTCTATATCAAGTGAATATTTGCATTTCAACTGCTACTTTCTTATAGGTCAAATAGTCACGCTAACTTTAAGGCCATATTCAAACAGTATAAATTCTCAAGTCTTAAGCAATGGTCAAATGTATTTAAAGCTAACAATTATTTAAAATTCACCCATCAATTATAGTAGCAACGAGGGGATCTCTGAAGGAGGTTTTGGAAAGGGAAGGAGAAATGTATTCCATCGCGTGCAAGGAAAGTTAGAAGCGTGTTTTTAGCACGATTCGCTGTTCTTAGTACAATGTACAGTCGCATTCACAATATGTTGTTGTACCACAACATCGGTCAATTAAACAACATTTAAAATATTTTCCTCTGAAATAAACACTAGATATTTGTTTGACGGCAATATTTTTCCGAATCAAAAATGCCACCGGTCGTAATAACCTGACGCACGTGATAAATTCTACGGTGGCTGTGTTAGGTAGGTACGCATTTAAATTTAAAATTATTTGAATTAATTATTATTTTATTTTATTTGACTTCGCCTGCTAGTACCTAAATAATTAATGCCATCAAAAAAGGATAATACATAAACCAAAAAAATCTGATACTGAAACCATGACGAATTTTGATATAAGGTCGCAACAAATCATGTTTGGAATCGCAGGGCCAATGAGCAGGATATTTTAATCGGTAATGGTCTTGGAACACCCTGTAGAAATGAAACAATATCTCAAAATATTAGAAACTAACCAGTTTTATTTGGTTTTATGAAATAGTTGTTCTTTAACTATTTAACGGATTACGATCTCAAAATCAAAGTTTATAATGACATATTTGAGCGCTAATTGTTACTTGCTAATTGCAAAAGTTTTTCCTTAGCTCTCCCCAAATTAGAAAGCTAAGTGCCTCAAATCGGATGATCTACAAAACCTAACTTATTATCTAAGAAATCACAAGTTAAATACGCGCCGTATATTATATGTAGTAATGTCTAATATTATATTTACATTTGTGTCATAATCAATGTGATTCTTTAGTACATAGTGGTCTAAAACTGGTAGGTTTTGCGATACTACAATGAAGAAGGCAGTTCCATCTTGTTTAATAAAAAAGGTATTGATTTTGCAGACACCATTAAAGTGCTATCATTATTGAAAATCGGTAAACAAAATACAAATTATCCATATTATAACTTTTAATAAAAATCTATAAAAAAAAAACCTAAGGCGAATGTTCGTACTTACTACAAAATATTTTCAAAATAACGTGAATTTCATTGACAAAAATTAGTAAATCAAGCAAGCAAGCATGATTAAATGCGATATTCATAAACCTAATTATAATATTTTTTTCGTTTAAGAATAAAAGTACTAAACCAAATAAATATTTTAAACCTAACCAAACTATTTATACACTCCATATGTACTATTTAAAAATAAAAACATACAAACTGCTTGCCTATAAACATCTTTCGATTCAAATATTAACCTAGATTAAGCGATACATAGAATAGGCTTGTGTCAATAAGTTAGATAGTTCTAGGTAGGTACCCAAAATATTATATTTATTATTTTATTAATAAATTGTGGTTAAATAACACAAACTGGACCTAGTCAATACATACAACCGCATAAAACGCTTTCTAAACTAGGGTTGTCCGATTGGTTCTTAAAAATAATTAGAGATTGATGCATAAAATAATATTAAATGCAAATGCAGCTCTTAGTCAATACAATTTTGAAGGTGCCAATTGTTTAAAAAGTGAACTGTGTCAATGTGTCTTTTTAAACCAGTATATTTTGTACTAGAGTAATCTTTTTTATTTTACTTTACTAGAGTAATATTTTTATTTAAACTCTTTTATTTTCCGATGAACTACGTCAATATGTTTCTTCAAATCCGAGTTGTTTGTACTAGAGTGATCACACTCGTCGCATTTAAACCTTCGTGTTTTTTGATGAACTCTTCTAATATGTTTCTGCAAAACAGACTTAAATGAACTGGAGTAATTACACTCGTTACATTTAAACTTTTTTATTTTTTTATGAACTGCGAAGAAATTCGTCTAAAACAATTCATCTAACTACAATGTATCTTTTCAGAGAGAGTTCTAGACGAATTGTATTAAACGAATTTATTGTAAATAGACGAATTTTCCATGGGTGTCTTTCACATTTTACCCCCTCCCCCAAGAGTTTTTCCAAATCCGTCCCTGTATGGTAGCTGGACACCTTGTCTTCCCACCTTTCTCAAATAACCGACACTACAGGGTCTAAACACCTAATTAATATTTCACGATCCTTGATCCTGCACTGACTAAACCCAGGCTGCTAATGTCAGCCACAGTTCAATACATCTGTAGGTTCTTGGACGCCATTGCATTTCACATTTTCTGAACACTCGTTGGATTCGACATTTTACCAATTCTATGAACAGTTTTGAGGAATGTGTGTTTGCAAGTAATTCGCTGAAAGTGATCTTTTAAATATTGCTGTGAACAGTATCAAAATGTATATTTAAGTTTTGTCTTCTAGTATACGATTTGTTACACTCGCTGCACGTAAACTTTTTAATGTTACTGTGAACAATATCAATGTGTGTCTTTAAGTAACTTCTTTGACTATATGCTTTGTTACACTCACTGCACGTGAACTTTTTAATATGTCTGTGAACACTATCAATGTGTTTCTTTAAGTAACTTCTTTGACTATATGATTTGTTACATTCGCTGCATGTAAAATTTTTAATGTTTCTGTGAACACTATCAACATGTGTTTTTAGGTTTGTTTTTCCTGTATACGATTTGTTACATTCACTGCACTTAAAATTTTTAATTTTTTTGTGAACATTATCTATGTGTGTCTTTAAATTACTTTTACCACAAAACGAGTTGTTACATTCGCTGCACGTGAATTTTTTTATATTTCTATGAACAGTATCAACGTGTGTCTTCAAGTAACTTCTTTTAGCAAACGATTTGTTACACTCGTTACAGATGTACTTTTTAATTTTTCTGTGAACAGTATCAATGTGTTTCATCAAATCACTTCTTCTAGAAAACGATTTGTTACACTCGTTACAGATGTACTTTTTAATATTTCTGTGAACAGTATCAATGTGTTTCTTCAAGTGACTTCTTCCAGAAAATGATTTGTTACACTCGTTACATATGTACTTTTTAATATTTCTATGAACAGTATCAATGTGTGTCTTCAAGTAACCTTTTTGAGTATACAATTTGTTACACTCGCTGCACGTGAACCTTTTATTTTTTCTATGAACAGTATCAACGTGTATCCTCAAGCTATTTTGTCGAGTAAACGAGTTGTTACACTCGCTGCACGTGAACCTTTTAATTTTTCTATGAACTGTATCAATGTGTATCTTTAAGTGACTTCTTCCAGAAAACGATTTGTTACACTCGTTACATATGTACTGTCACGTTTGTTTTCCTCGACCTTCGCCTTTCGACGTCGGCCGATCCCGCGTCGGGTCTCCGCTTCACCTCGGAGGGTCGCGACGAGGGTAGGACTCGCTTCGACGACCGTCCGCGTCGATTCCGCCTCGGGCGCGCTTTCTCCCGCCGTCTCGCGCTGCACTCTCAACGGGTTCAACCGGTTCGCCGGAGACTCGGACCTCGAGGAGCGAACGGTGACTCGGTCGGGCCACCCTTCGGTTGTAGGATAGTCGTACAACTAAATCGGTGGACGTCGTGATGACGTCAGGGCGCCAGACGGGTGTCCCAAGCGACGTCACGCGCGCGCGCCTCGTCCCACTCGCGCGGCTACGGTGAACGTGGCGGAACCGCCACGGTGTTCGGCGGTCGTTCTCAGCTCGTCCCCGCTACGGCAAGTCCGGTTAGGCCAGACTGCAACTTATTACCTTGGCTGGGAAACTGGCTACTCCTCACTACTACGAGGACGCAGTCGTGGAGCTGAAGGGGCTGCTCGGGATCTCAGGGGGTGGGGGTTGACGCTCCACGACGCATTATAGCCCCGTGTCCTTTACCGGTGCGCCTTCCCCGCCAGTAGGGACGACGCCGGCTTCCTCACCATCAAATCAAATTTCAAGGGGTGGGGGGAATCTACCTTAAAGTAGGAACACGGTTTGATACTAAACAACTGATCTTTATTTAACCACGGTGAAGAAATTTACAATTTGTTACATTATTTTGAACTTCAAATCTCCTATATCAAATACCATACACGGCGGCAGATGTCGCCCTATAATATCGTGATAATATTTATCAACATATGCTAGACAGAGTCAAATGACAATCTCGACGGTATAACGCCGTCAATTCTAAACAAATATAAACGAGAGAGCAGAAAATATAATACACGGCGATAATATTCCTCTACAATCACCAGACATAGTCAAATGACATTCTGACGGAACAACTCCGTCACTTCTAACCGATTATAAAAGAAAAGGTAAAAATATAATTCTGATAATTCAATTCCTATACGACATGCACGGCATCGTTGCAGCTCGAAACGTTCCTAGGCGATCGATGTTGCTTCCGTACAACCGTAGTGAAGTATGCTATGACGTAAAAATATTTAATTTACGTGATTTTAATTCTCGTTCTTTAATATAAACTAATTACCATAATGCGCTAGTAATATTGTAAAAGGTTGTAGTCACCAAAATATAATGACAGTTAATTACTATATAAAATAGTTTTCATTGTAACCTAATTCTAATATAGCGTAATGACAGGCGGCTGTCACCCGCTAATGTCAACAATGCAAAATGTAAACAAACAATGGCCGCCGATTGCGGACCGCCCGCTCTATCGTACGACCTCAGCGCGCCCTACCGGCGTCCGCCGCAATTTGTTACAAGCTTCACCGTCACCGGCTGCGCGGTGCACGGCGCAGGCGCCTATAATCGTTAACGCCAACTTCACTACGTTGCCGCACCGGTGCTATGTTCGAACCGCATCGATCCGTCCTACGGTACACAATGTAAACAAAGAAATATGGCGACATTAATAATTATACTATCACTTCGGCCCAACTGGTACGATGACAACTGTCGACCACCCGTACAAATAAAGTGTAGCTTCACACAACAATATAAGTATACAATAATACAGCAAAATAATACAATAGTACAGCAAAATAACACAATAATACCGCCTAGTGCGGCCGTCTGACGACTCAAAACGTCAAACTCCTGATTTAGACCGGCGGTCACACCGCCCTACAAATTAATTTGAACATTTGGCATCTTATTTAACAGGCTATTATAATCGACTTTCTCACAAAAGAAACTCCTAAATCTCAACTTCAATATACACATTTAATCGAACTAATTTCATCGAACTTCAGGCAGATATGGCACGGTTAACTACGTTATTCTTTAGTCATTATTCAATATTTACTTCAGGCATCTTACTTCAATCGGCTGACCTTTGACATTGCATTATTATACTCAAAATATTGAAAGGGGTTTCAACTACAAATATTCCTTAGAACTACAAATGTAAACATAAACATTATACTGGTTTTATGACACTGCAGAGAGAGTAGGATACATTAAGATTTCAAATCTGACCTCAACACTTCATCCTTGCTTCGGTCCTGTGTCCCACTCCTGTCAGACGAGCGCTGCTCACTCCAACTTCCAGTTGTCGCCAGATTCTGCTAGAATTCGCCAATCCTCGGGATCATCCTGGTCCCTGGGGCGTAAGACATAAGGAACGTCCTATTACGCTCAAAATCTATTGATCATCATCGCCGCTTCTTCTTTTTAAACTAATTCTTCGGCCTGTGCCTTGCTTTTAAAACTCCTGGGGAATGTTTAATCTGTTCACGTACTATCCAGACAATCTTTTATCATATTATTCTTCCTGGGGAGGAAATATCTACATCTTCTTTTTGCGCGGGGGAATAGGGTTATATTAGATCGAATAACGATCGCGACGATCACTCCTGTAATCTCATCGGGAGATATTATTCCCGGTTCCTGCCGTGAATTACGGCCCTCGCGTGCGAGCTACTTCTATATCATACAAAAATTACGCCGATCATAATCCCACGGAACTACGGTCAAATTTTGACTTCTTATTACAACCGATCACTGCCGTGCCGTTTAATTAATATTATAACGCCGGATTGACTCAATATCCGCCGATGGCCGATTCGTGCCCGCGTGCCACGAAAATTTTAGATTCACTTTCTCTTTTCAGAAACGACTGGTCGCGCTCGCTTTAACGCACGTCATTTGCCTCCCCGGCCCGTGGCCGGGGGGCAGCCAAAAATAAATACTTTTCGTACTACATATTGCACTTTTGTAAAACAAATCCGATTTTTAATAAAAATTGACTCTTCGACAAAATCACCACGCCGACCTCCGTTCTCCTTCCTTCTTCCTCTCTCTCTTTCTTGTCACTCTCTCTAACTCTAACTAGCTCTTTCTCATCTATCGCCTATTTTTATTCTCTTTCCGCGTCTGCTAGCGCGCTCTCGCGGCGGCGATCGCTCTCCCTTACCCGCGGTGCGGACGCGATCTTTATTCTCGTCTCTTTCGCACCTATCTCTCTCTCATTTCAGGGTGCCCACTCTTGAAAATCAATCCCCTTGTGGCGCGAATTACCGAGCGCTACAATGCCGGGGAGTAGGGACGTGATCTGCCCTCAGATCACACTTCTGAATTTCTTCCCACTATTAATCATAAAAAGACATAAGCATAACTTAATTACAAAATATTATAAAGTCGGCAATATCAGACAATATACTTAAACTTACTTATCTCCATTTAGAGAAATTTACACTTATTGCTCTGATTGGAGCATTACTTCTCAAGACACTTCTCATCATGTGAATCTTATTTAGATTTCACTAACTTTACAATAATTTAGTTATTCATACAGATTAACAATTTCATCAATTAACAACCAACAATAAAATCATCCCATGCTACATCGGCCTATCTTACGACATAATGTTCAAGGCTACCTCGCGAATGTTCGATAATTTTGTTTCTTATACTCTATCACTTTAACGGCTTTTTTTTTTAAATTTCACTTGCCGTGATCACTTTTCTCTTGCGCTTCGTGCGCAGCTTTGCACCAGCACTTCTTAGGGCTAAAGTTCAAATGTATAGCAATGTCTCCTCGAAGCCTACTCTTTAACATGTATCTTACTTCCTCAATGTCAAACCAGGTCTAGCCTCACCACATATTTATCCTCCTTCGACATATATTCAACATGAAACTTCTCAATTAAACTGTATTTCCTCTACTTTGACAATTTCCGATTCTTCTGAATCGTTCGCTTCTCAAAACCCAACTTCAATCTAACATTATTACTCAAATTATATGAATGCCTGTCATGGATCGTGCCCTTCCATGCTCAGTTGCATGGCTACTTTTAAAATGGACCAATCGTCATTATTACTCTTCGCGCCTACATCTTTTCCCGACTATGCCTTCTCTTTGCCGTGCCATATCGCCTATCGAAGCTTCATCATTAACAATCTACTTTTCTACTTTACTCCAATAAAACTTCTTTTCTAATCAGAATAATACGCGGACTCTAGCTTCACATTATTTCACATAGTCTCCCAAACAATCAACTGAACAATTTACTCTTTGACTTTACTTATTTTGCTCTACTTAATCACTACTTCTAAGCCTTTTAGATTACTTAACATTGGCGAAACCGTCTGGCATTACTAGTTTTTAACTGCTCTCCTCACGAGCTAGAATCCGTTGAGCATCCCCTCTCTCATAAACCGAACCTCTTCTATATATCAATTAGTTTTCAAAATTCCGAACTCCTTCAAATAATTTCACTTCTATTCAGTACAACACGCGGATTTTAACTTCAAATTATTTCCATGACTCTCCAACAATAACCAACTCAAAACTTCACGCAGCGGACATACACATCCGGACCTGCTCCTCTAACCAAAACATCGAATATACTGTTGTGTAACTAAAGGGGGGAGTAACAAGATATCACTCCTGCTATTCAAGGGGGAACTCAGCTTCTGTACAGTGCTTTGCGTCATTTCTAACGCAAAACATACAATGGCAGGGAAATGTTTGTTAGTTCTATTCGAAAGATCTATTAGACACTACTTTGGCTGCATAGCGCAGATGAAGTAGAAAATACTTCCATACCGATGGACTTATTGGGTCGGTCTCATAGCCGCCGTGCCAACTTGGAAACGAAAGAATTTTATACTAAGGGCACAACCAACGCAAAATCTTAGATCACACTACTTTCTAGACAAAAGGTAATTACTCAGTCTGGCATCTATAACACCAGAAAGCGCCTGCATCATGACAAAGATGACAGCGGGCCTCATTGGACTGACAAGGATCAAGACGCAACGCCAGCGAGGAATCGCTTGCATCTTAAACTCAAAATGGGCTGTTTAATTGTTAGCAATCTCAGTAAGCTTCAAGAATTCTCTTTCTTCATTGTCACGATTACATCTTCGGTGTTCCTACTTTAAACGACATCAATTTGGAATGCGGGAACTGATTTAGATTCGAGGGACAAGCTGCATCAATATCTTGATAACCTACCTTTCATAGTCCGTGCCATTCCTCCCCATTCACACGGACTTTACCTCTTTCATCCCTTTCACGCTAAGGACACCGAGACCATCGAAGAGCTCACCTCATTATAAACCAAAGAATCGTGTTCTAAGCAGCACTTAATACTGCACAGATAGAGAACATAACTGGACATCTTGAATTTAACACCGTAGCTTACATTGACAACTTCTCATTCTAACTGCTAGTCAGCAATAAACATAAGTAGAATAGGGAACTAACGACATCACGTCATACAACGTGATCCAATCAGGATCGCAATGCTCGACTTCAAGACGAGGGTTTGGACTCACATGATCGCAAACAATAAGGACTGCATCCTCTTTAACTTAACAATCGCAAACATAGAAACCGGTGTGTAATGTGTAAGTGTAACTGGGTAAGTGTAAATATATAAATAGGCAACGGACCAACCGTCCATGCTCAGAAATACTAGTAAGTCGAATGACCGACTCAAGGAATGGTCGCTACTCCAAAACACTCAAGTCGTCACCGATTGTGTAACGTATTGTTTTTACCTGCTCTATTGGCAGGGTTGTAAGGGTCCGTCGGCCCTTCAGCACATATTCATCAATATGGCAGTGTAGGGGGGTGTGGGGTGTGATGATAGGGAAACTCCTAATAACTCGCGCAACCGCGCTCTAGCAACAATACTTCAAAAACTCGCGCCAACTGCGCCCAAGAAACCAACAAAAAACTCGCTCACATGGCGTACTCCAAACCAACTGCATCAATACTACCGCGTACAACAAAAGAGAGTGTCACCGTAGCTCTTTCACTAGCTACTTCAATATATTATTAGTAAAGTGTAAAAGTGTAGTAAATAAGTTTTAGGTTTGCGTCTGATTGGGGGTAAACAACGTAGCGAACTGTCGACTGCTGAGATCGTCGACGGGAAATATAAGAACTCAGAAACACAACAGTACTAACCTAACGGCTTTAGCCGGGTTAGTAGGGATAAAAAAATAAAAAAAAAATTTAACTACACGGATGCTCAACTTCAAAATGCGTATTGCACAAAACAACAAGACAACAAACGACGTCGACTACAACTGATTTACTTTACTGACCGACCTCAATATACTCAACAATACTCAATATATCTTCATATTTTACTGGAAAACAAAACAACGAAATACATGTGCCACGAATCAATCTCATACAGCTTATTCTGGGCTTACCTCTGTTCTTCGACACACGAGTATACGACAGTAAGTTTTTTTCACACGACTAACCAGCCTTGAGGATATCTTTAATATGATGGACCCCTTTGCTTTTCCCATTTAAGTCTTCCAGCTCATATGCTACTGCGGATTTCTTGGCAGACACTCTGCATTTCACAAACCGTGGAGCCAGCTTAGCTGAAAAGAATTCCGCCTTCTTCGATTGAATGTGGTTTTTGACCCACACCGTGTCTCCAAGGGAAAATACCACTCGCTTGCGACGCAAATTATACCTTTCGGCATTCTTCTGAAACGACTCCAGCATGCGCTGTTGTACCAAGTTGTAGGTTTCGGCTAACGTCTCAAGTCCAGCACTATGAGCCAACGGTTCATCTACTTTCAAGTCAGATGGATTCGAGGGAATGAAGTTGAGAATTTCATGAAACCTTCCGTCCACAATTACATTTCTTCCGTACATTAAATACGATGGCGTAAATCCAGTCACTAAATTTTCAGTGTTATTAAGGGCATGCTGCACCAGGGGCAGATGCTTATCCCACGTGCGTTGGTCATCTTTCACTAGAATAGCCAAGGACGTCTCCACGACCTGGTTATACCTTTCCACAGTGTTCGACTGGGGGGCATACACACATGAATAGAACAGCTTGGGGACTTTATACTTCTCTGCAAACTCTTTAAATTTGTTAGACGTAAAATATTTCGCGTTATCCAAAATCAATACTGCCGGGGTTCCAAACAGTAAGAACACGTCATGCTCCAAAGCGCGAATTATGTGATCCGAAGTGCTTTTCTTAAGGGGGAACAACCAACAGAATTTCGTGAAAACATCTACAACAGATAAAATAAAAATGTTTTGTCCTTTTGTCCGGGGTAGTGGACCAATCAAATCTATACTTAACGTATGAAGCGGACGGTCGACCAATTTCGGTCGCGTCATAAATCCTTGAGGGGCTCCTGTACTTATTTTGTGTGCTTTACACACGTCACATCCATGAATGTAATCATTTACGTCTTCAGTCAGATTTGGCCAATGATATATCTCTTTTACTTTTCTAGTAGTCTTGCGAACTCCTAAGTGAACTGCGAATTGTCCTTCATGATGATCAGATATAATCCCTCTCCTTTCTTCGTGGGGTACCACTACCTTCCACGGGTTAGTGTTTAACTCTCCCGGTCTGGGGGTGATATACTTGAACAACTTATCGTCAGCTAAACAATATCCTTCAGCGGCCTCACGGCACGACTTAACTCTCTCCACCAGCTTCTCATACCATTTGTCGGTACTGCTCTGGTCTCGGGCATCAATCTGTGCGCATTGCATCCGAGATAATGCATCAGCGACAACATTTAGGGAACCTTTCCGGTGTACAATCTGCATATCATATTGTGACAGTAACGTGCTCCACCGAGCGAGTCGTCCTGACGGACTCTCCAGCGAAGTTAACCATTTTAAACTTGCATGATCCGTGTAAACTGTAAAGTGCGTACCTTCCAGGTACGGTCGAAAATGATGAATGGCTTTTACCATTGCCAGTAGCTCTCTCTCCGTAACGGTATAATTCTTCTCCGCAGGACTCAAAATTTTAGAAAAATATGCAATCGGATGTTCTTCACTATCTTCATCAGATACTTGAGTAAGAACGGCACCAACAGCAATGTCACTCGCGTCACAATGCAAATTAAATTCTTTCGAATAATCTGGACATGTAATTATAGGGGCTTGTGTTAACGCCTCCTTCAGATGCTCGAACGCCTTCTGAGCTTCTTCATCCCAGCAGAACTCCTTCTTCACTCCACGTTTTCCACCGGTTAACTTACACAAGGGTGTAGCTATCTGGGAAAAATCTTTAATAAATCGTCGATAATATGAGCACAACCCAACAAAACTGCGAACGTCTTTGACGCAACGTGGTACGGGAAATTCCTTTACACATTGTATCTTCTCCGGGTCAGTTCTAAGTCCTAGTCGGTCCACGACATATCCAAGGTATCGTATTTGGGGCTTACAAAGGTCACATTTTTTGAGGTTAATCGTCAGACCTGCTTCCTTGAGCGTGTCTCTCACTCGTAACAACAACTGCATATGCTCTTCAAAAGTGGAAGTCACTATTATCAAATCGTCGGCATACGGGAATACTTTTTCTTCAAATTCCGGGCCAAATAAATAATCCATTAACCGTCCTAATTCGGCACTAGCATTACATAGTCCAAACGGGAGTCTTTTAAAAGCGAATAATCCGCGGCCAGAGACTGCGAATGCGGTTTTCGGGATTGACTCCTCATCCAATTCTATCTGCCAATAGGCCTTTGACAAATCAATAGAACTTAAATAACGGGCTCCTCGTAAATGATCCAAAATCCGTTGCGAAAATGCCATCGGGTAGCGATCCTTTTTAGTTACTTCGTTTAGCTTGCGCGAGTCTAAACACACACGAGCTGATCCATCCTTCTTGGTCACAACTACCAAGGGATGACACCAAGGTGAACGAATGGGTTGGATGACATCCATTGCCAACATCTCATCTACTTCCTTCTCTATTATCTCCTGTTTGGCCGGTGACAAGCGATAGGGCTTTTGCCGTATGGGCAAACCATAAGTGTCGATTTTATGCTTCACCAGTGTCGTACAACCGAGTCCTCGCCTCTCGTACGAAATGTCTTCGAGCTGGCGCTTCACATCCTCGAGCTGCGCTGTCTGCGAACGCGTCAGTTCCTCCATGGGTGTCACGTGATCGACCGTGGCACATCTCCATGACTGAGTATTGGCTCGCTTCAACCTTCCAAAATCCAACACTACTTTGAAGGTTTCCAAAAAGTCAACTCCCAAAATGAACTCTTTCGTTATAGAAGGGGTTACTATGAACGTTACATCAGCAACTTCATCGTCATACGTGACAGGTAAGGTCATTGTTCCTAAGACGGGCTGAACCTGTCCATCTGCAGTAGTCAATTCCATCGGAACATGCGACAAACGGTGCTCTTGCCGAATGAAAAATTCGTGCGCGTTGGCACCAATAATGCTTCCAGAGCTTCCAGTATCGATGAGTCCGGTACACATAACGCTTCCAATATAAAATGTAGCACGATAACGGGTATCGTCTACCTCACGTCCCACTATACATGTATAGTTGCGCACGGCCGGTTGCAGTGGGTTCTCCATCAACGGTCGTGCTGTCTTCAGTTTTTTTGAGATTGAAAATGTTGATTTGATCGACGAGTACAACTTGGGCATGTCCTAGTTGTGGTATTCGGTGCTTTACACCTAAAACAAATAGAATGAGGATATCTCTGACACTCATAAGGGCCATGTCCTCTCTCATCACATTTAGGGCATTCGATCATGCGACTCCTATCTCCTGCGAACGAACTACGGGGTTCAAAATCTGCTCTCCTCTCTTCACGATGAATAGGCGGCTCCAAAACCGATACGGCTGGGCGTCTGTTATGTAGGGGGTGTCTATGGGTGTAATTATTAGGTCCTCTTGCATAATTGCGGGTATGATTTGTATTCCTTGCATCTTGCGTAAATGCACTTACGTTTACGTTATATTGTTCATAATTCTTGGCTAATTGCAACAAATGAGAAATATTGTTAATTAAATGGCTTCCAAGTAACAACTGATATTGCGTTGAAACATTCATTTTTATTGTCTCCAAAAGTACTTCCTCCGGAATCTTGCGATCCAAATGATTGTTGATAGACCTCACGTCCGTTACAAAATCATCCATATTCTGTCCAGGCTTCTGTTTAGTATTCCTTAAGGTCGCTTCCATGCGCACCTGATAATTCAAGGGTTCAAATTTGTGAATAAGCATAGCGCGAAGCTGTCTCCAACCATCTACTGATCCTCTTACGGTACGGTACCACTTCAAGGCTCCTCCTTGTAACAACTCAGTGAAACAATTCACGATAGATCCTAACCTCACTTGGCGCGATCTAGCCATGTCCTCCACATTGTCCAAAAATTCAAGTACCGAAGTACTGCCATCAAAACGTAAATTCCACCGATGTACGTTAGGATTAAAACGACGTCCAGTGTCTCTCACCTCATCCTCAGAATCGCAATCTCCATCTGTCTCCAACTGAACTCGCTCCAATCTTCTTCTGACTCTTGGATTCGAAACCGGTAACATGTACTCCGTATCTGTACCAACAGTGTCATGTACTTCAAGTCTTCTCCCTACCGCCGGGGCATTAGCGTCAGCTTTGTGAACTGGGTTCACGGGTGTATAATGGGGCTCCATATAAGGCAAATTCATCGCTGCAGCAAAACCTTGCTCCTCCATATCGGTCTCCATCTCCGCGTCAGTTCCTACGTCCATAGCCTTATCTTTGGGTAGCAAAGAGTCCTTTTTAAGATCCCTATTAATTTTCCTCAAGTCCCGGTCAGACATGATTAAGAAATAACTACTTACTCCGCCGTATACTGCGCTCCTCGAACACTATCGGCCAGGGCTGCGAACAAAACAACAAACAACAACACCGAAAAATATGAAACTGCACTTGTACGGGATGGTCAGGTACCAGCCGGCCACTCGACTCAACAACTTCAAACAAACAAAGGGGAAAAAAAAATTGAACTACTTAATACTCAATGTTGCTCTCTATAATTGAAGGGACCTCCTCGACAACAAATTACGCTTCTTGAATTTAAACAATTTTAGGGCCCACGTTTACCGAAAGAACGCCCCACGCTCACTAAAGAAAAAGCTCCACATTTACTACAGAGAAAGCTCCACGTTTACTACAGAAAAAGCCCCACGTTTACTAAAAAGAACGCTCCACGTTTACTACAAAGTACGCTCCACATTTACTACAGAGAACGCTCCACGTTCGGGCGCCAAATGTCACGTTTTTTTACGAGAATAACTGATCTCTATTAATTACGGTGATGTAATTTATCCTTTTTGTTACATTATTTTGAACTTCAAATCTCCTATATCAAATACCATACACGGCGGCAGATGTCGCCCTATAATATCGTGATAATATTTATCAACATATGCTAGACAGAGTCAAATGACAATCTCGACGGTATAACGCCGTCAATTCTAAACAAATATAAACGAGAGAGCAGAAAATATAATACACGGCGATAATATTCCTCTACAATCACCAGACATAGTCAAATGACATTCTGACGGAACAACTCCGTCACTTCTAACCGATTATAAAAGAAAAGGTAAAAATATAATTCTGATAATTCAATTCCTATACGACATGCACGGCATCGTTGCAGCTCGAAACGTTCCTAGGCGATCGATGTTGCTTCCGTACAACCGTAGTGAAGTATGCTATGACGTAAAAATATTTAATTTACGTGATTTTAATTCTCGTTCTTTAATATAAACTAATTACCATAATGCGCTAGTAATATTGTAAAAGGTTGTAGTCACCAAAATATAATGACAGTTAATTACTATATAAAATAGTTTTCATTGTAACCTAATTCTAATATAGCGTAATGACAGGCGGCTGTCACCCGCTAATGTCAACAATGCAAAATGTAAACAAACAATGGCCGCCGATTGCGGACCGCCCGCTCTATCGTACGACCTCAGCGCGCCCTACCGGCGTCCGCCGCAATTTGTTACAAGCTTCACCGTCACCGGCTGCGCGGTGCACGGCGCAGGCGCCTATAATCGTTAACGCCAACTTCACTACGTTGCCGCACCGGTGCTATGTTCGAACCGCATCGATCCGTCCTACGGTACACAATGTAAACAAAGAAATATGGCGACATTAATAATTATACTATCACTTCGGCCCAACTGGTACGATGACAACTGTCGACCACCCGTACAAATAAAGTGTAGCTTCACACAACAATATAAGTATACAATAATACAGCAAAATAATACAATAGTACAGCAAAATAACACAATAATACCGCCTAGTGCGGCCGTCTGACGACTCAAAACGTCAAACTCCTGATTTAGACCGGCGGTCACACCGCCCTACAAATTAATTTGAACATTTGGCATCTTATTTAACAGGCTATTATAATCGACTTTCTCACAAAAGAAACTCCTAAATCTCAACTTCAATATACACATTTAATCGAACTAATTTCATCGAACTTCAGGCAGATATGGCACGGTTAACTACGTTATTCTTTAGTCATTATTCAATATTTACTTCAGGCATCTTACTTCAATCGGCTGACCTTTGACATTGCATTATTATACTCAAAATATTGAAAGGGGTTTCAACTACAAATATTCCTTAGAACTACAAATGTAAACATAAACATTATACTGGTTTTATGACACTGCAGAGAGAGTAGGATACATTAAGATTTCAAATCTGACCTCAACACTTCATCCTTGCTTCGGTCCTGTGTCCCACTCCTGTCAGACGAGCGCTGCTCACTCCAACTTCCAGTTGTCGCCAGATTCTGCTAGAATTCGCCAATCCTCGGGATCATCCTGGTCCCTGGGGCGTAAGACATAAGGAACGTCCTATTACGCTCAAAATCTATTGATCATCATCGCCGCTTCTTCTTTTTAAACTAATTCTTCGGCCTGTGCCTTGCTTTTAAAACTCCTGGGGAATGTTTAATCTGTTCACGTACTATCCAGACAATCTTTTATCATATTATTCTTCCTGGGGAGGAAATATCTACATCTTCTTTTTGCGCGGGGGAATAGGGTTATATTAGATCGAATAACGATCGCGACGATCACTCCTGTAATCTCATCGGGAGATATTATTCCCGGTTCCTGCCGTGAATTACGGCCCTCGCGTGCGAGCTACTTCTATATCATACAAAAATTACGCCGATCATAATCCCACGGAACTACGGTCAAATTTTGACTTCTTATTACAACCGATCACTGCCGTGCCGTTTAATTAATATTATAACGCCGGATTGACTCAATATCCGCCGATGGCCGATTCGTGCCCGCGTGCCACGAAAATTTTAGATTCACTTTCTCTTTTCAGAAACGACTGGTCGCGCTCGCTTTAACGCACGTCATTTGCCTCCCCGGCCCGTGGCCGGGGGGCAGCCAAAAATAAATACTTTTCGTACTACATATTGCACTTTTGTAAAACAAATCCGATTTTTAATAAAAATTGACTCTTCGACAAAATCACCACGCCGACCTCCGTTCTCCTTCCTTCTTCCTCTCTCTCTTTCTTGTCACTCTCTCTAACTCTAACTAGCTCTTTCTCATCTATCGCCTATTTTTATTCTCTTTCCGCGTCTGCTAGCGCGCTCTCGCGGCGGCGATCGCTCTCCCTTACCCGCGGTGCGGACGCGATCTTTATTCTCGTCTCTTTCGCACCTATCTCTCTCTCATTTCAGGGTGCCCACTCTTGAAAATCAATCCCCTTGTGGCGCGAATTACCGAGCGCTACAGTACTTTTTAATGTTTCTATGAACAGTAACAATGTGTGTCTTCAAGTAACCTTTTTGAGTATACAATTTGTTATATTCGCTGCATATGACATTTGTATTACGTTTGTTGCAAGAATCAACCTCTTTAATTTCACTTTTCATTTGATCGAGTGTACCTAATACTCGTATTGTATCAATTTTACAATCTTTTATTGGGTCGCATGTTTGAGTCTCAGTTTTTACCAACGTTATATCGCTTATCTCAATCTCATCTTGAACAGTGATATGATCATAGCTACTTTCCTCATTTTTCGGTATATTATTGGTAGAATTGATTATGTTACTAATATTCAGATCGAATTCATTTAATCCGTGTGAACTGTCAGCGGGATAGTCTTCTGCACTATTTTCTGTTGACGTTGTTGGTTGATGAATATCCATCAATACATTATCATCAAAGCATTCTTCTTTGATGATATCTTTTCGGTACATGTTTCTTTATGTGCACGAACAAAACAATGACTTGTAGAGTTGATGGAAAAGAATAAACTAGGTTCTGGCTGTCACTAAAAGTGGAATATTTGGGGTTGCCACATTTGTTAAATAAATATCATTACCATAATGATATGTTCGCCCTCTTTTTTCCAGTTTTACCGAATGTTTATTATTCTTGAGTTGGATATTATTGCCACCATTAAATATATATCAATGATAATAAATGATTACATTGAAAATTAAAAATATTTTTTTTGTATCTATTGTTGAACACATCTCTTCTTAGATTGTAATAATCTTTTAAACAATATTTTTTTTTAATTCTCCACTTACTACAACTTTCCCTTTTTACAAAATATTTTCAAAATAACGTGAAATGCATTGATAAATATTACTAAATCAAGCGAGCAAGCATGATTAAATGCGATATTAATACACCTAATTATAATATTTAATCGGTAGGTACTTTTTTCGTTTAAAAATAAAAGTTCTGAACCAAATAAATATTTTAAACCTAACCATTCTATTTATACACTCCATATATACTATTTAAGATTAAAAACATACAAACTGCTTGCCTATAAACACCTTTTGATTCAAATATTAACCTAGATTAAGCGATACATAGAATAGGCTTGTGTCGATAAGTTAGATAGTTCTAGGTAGGTACCTAAAATATTATATTTATTATTTTATTTATAAATTGTGGTTAAATAACACAAACTGTACCTAGTCAATACAGACAACCGTATAAAACACTTCCTAAACTAGGGTTGTCCGATTGGTTCTTAAAAATAATTAGAGATTGATGCATAAAATAATATTAAATGCAAATGCAGCTCCTAGTCAATACGATTTTGAAAGTGCCAATTGTTTAGAAAGTGAACTGCGTCAATGTGTCTTTTTAAACCAGTATTTTTTGTACTAGAGTAATCACACTCGTTGCATTTAAACTTTTTGATTTTCCGAGTTGTTTGAACTAGAGTAATCACACTCGTCGCATTTAAACCTTAGTGTTTTTTGATGATCTCTTCTAATTTGTTTCTGCAAAACAGACTTAAATGAATTAGAGTAATTACACTCGTTGCATTTAAACTTTTTTATCTTTAGATGAACTGCGTCAATATGTTTCTGCAAATCGACGTTGGTCAAACTAGAGTAATCACACTCGTTGCATTTATTAATTTTAATTTTTCGATGAACTCCTCTAACATGTTTCTATTCTATAAATCGCTATTGTTTGAACTCGCGTAATCACATTCGCTGCATTAAAATTTTCTTATTTTTTGATGAATTCCGTCAACATGTTTCTGCATATAAGATTTGCTAGAAGTAGAGTAATTACATTTGCAGCATTTAAACTTTTTTAAAATAATGTCAGGTGCAGTTAAGTGCAGCTCTCTGCTTGAGCTGATGGGTCTCAGACTACCCTCATGTGCTACAAGAACAAACGATTTGCTAGACATTCCACGTCGTAGAACCAATTAAGGGCAAAACGAACCCTTTTATAGAATGTATTCTCCCTTACATTCAAAATATTCAGATGTTGATGTATTTAACGTTAATTTAGTGGCGTTCATAAAACTTATAAAAAATAAAACTTTAACGTCAAGTTCCCCTTTCCTCTCCCTCCCTTCTCCTCATCCATTCATCTTGCATTTTTTAGGTTAAGCACTAATTGTATACTCACTCGGTGGAAATATATAATTGGTTTTAGTTTATACTTAAAAGTTGGTACGATTGTACTATTTCATAATAAAATTGTAAAAGAAAAAAATTTCGGCACGGAACCCTCGGAGCGTAAACTCAGTTTGTATTTATTTTAATAATTTTCTATATTTTTTTATTTTAATTATGAAATTGCACCCAATGAGGAAAACAACTTTTTAAAATCAGTCTAAAAATGATGCCTCGATTTACACTCCAAAAATACGATAATTTCTCAGCGTCTATCGTTTATAAAGAATATATTTCGCGTACCTACAGGGACTGTAGTTCGTTGCATCATCCGTTGAGGCGTGAGACGACAGCGTTTGTCACGTTCAACCGGTTCATAAACACCTGCAAGGAATGCACGATCCATCTCTTTTATTCACCATTCTACCTAAATAACGCCATATGTGCGAACGAGAGGCAAGATGTAAAATGATATATAGAGAGAGAGAGAGAGAGAGACCATGTACCATAAAGCAGATAGTCACATTAAATATAAACAATTTTTGAAATGTTACAATGTTTGTAGTTACCTATATAGGTAACTACTATATAGAAAACGTATATAGAAAAAGATGTTTAGAAAAAGAAGACACAGTGTTTCCCACAATAATACCTATTCTATAAGTGTAGTGTTCGGTAGTAACACCCCTCCCCCTCCCCCTCCCCCTCCCCCTCCCCCTCCCCCTCCCCCTCCCCCTCCCCCTCCCCCTCCCCCTCCCCCTCCCCCACCGACCACCTAGCGGCTCAGGTATGACGGTGAATGATCGCCTGCCTACAGTATAGAGAGAGCTCGCTTCTGTCCGCACATTATAACTGTTTCCAATAAAGTAGCAAGAGTCGTGGTTATTACTTGGTTATTACGTGGTTATTACGAACCAACCAAGTGGTGACACCGGCAATATCATCATACTGGCGACGAGGATCGATTTGACTAAAGATGGCCGAGGCTGAACAAGGGGTGCACAGCAAGATGGCGCCTTTAACAAGGTCCAGGAAGTGTTAATGTCAGATAGAGTGTTCTCGCATTATGATCCAAGGGTAAAGCTAAAGCTGGTTACTGATGGGTCGAAGGTCGGCATAGGGGGCACCTGTTGCAGGTGTACGAATCGGGTAAACGGCCGATTTCTTACATTTCGCGAAAGCTGACCGAAACCGAGAGGAAAACGAAAACGTTGGTAACCGATAATCAACCATTAACGCGCATTTTTGGGGAAAAAATGGTTTGCCACTAATGACGGCAAGTAGGCTGCAGAGGAACAGAATCCTTTTGACCGGATTTAATTATAAGATCAGAGAAAAACTGCGTTTATTTTTTATCAAGATTGCCAATAGAAAGAATGAAAGGCGATACGAAAGACGAAATTTCATTAAATTCATTACTGTCAGTAGGTATTAGCCAAGTACAAGTAGATTAAAAGTTTTACCAATATTAACAATTGAAAACATTACACCCTAAGAACATTCAATAACACTCACCAGTACATGTTATGTAGTGTTCGTTTCATAGTGCGCTATACCATAGTCATACCACCAGAAATATTAATTTTAAATGGTTTTTTAAAACAGGATAAAATCTAAAAATAAAGCAACCCCATTTACAAACAGAATTATTTTTATAGGTTTTTATTTGCTTTTCGCTATGTTTATTTATATTCCAAAGAACGCAATAAATAAATAAATGTGGAAATGTGCGTCTGCTGGAAATTCGTCTAAAACAATTCGTCTTATTACAATTCATCCAACTACAATGTATCTTTTCAGAGAGAGTTCTAGGCGAATTGTATTAAACGAATTTTATTGTAAATAGACGAATTTTCCTCAAATCTAAAATGGGTGTCCTTGACATTTTACCCCCAAGATTTCTTCCAGATGCGCCCCTTTATGGTAGCTGGCAATCTTGCCTTCCCACCTTTCTCAAATAACCGACACTACAGGGTTTAAACACCTAATTAATATTTCACGATTCCTGATCCTGCACTGACTAAACCCAGGCTGCTAATGTCAGCCACAGTTCAATACATCTGTAGGTACTTGGACGCCATTGCATTTGTCATTTTCGGAGCACTTGTTGCACTCGAGATTTTACCAATTCTATGAACAATGTGTGTTTCAAGTAACTTTACAGTTGCTACAGTTGTACAGTTACAGTTGCTGAAAGTGAACTTTTAAATATTTCTGTGAACAGTATCAAAATGTATATTTAAGTTTTGTTTTCCAGTAAACGATTTGTTACACTCACTGCACGTGAACTTTTTAATATGTCTGTGAACACTATCAATGTGTGTCTTTAAGTAACTTCTTTGACTATATGATTTGTTACATTCGCTGCATGTAAAATTTTTAATGTTTCTGTGAACACTATCAACATGTGCGTTTAGGGTTTTTTTTCCTGTATACGATTTGTTACATTCACTGCAGTTAAATTTTTTAATTTTTTTGTGAACAGTATCGATGTGTGTCTTTAAATTACTTTTTTGACTAAACGAGTTGCTACATTCGCTGCACGTGAATTTTTTGATATGTCTGTGAACAGTATTAATGTGTGTATTCAAGTAACCTCTTTGAGTAAACGAGGTATTACACTCGCTGCACTTGAACTTTTTGATATTTCTGTGAACAGTATCAATATGTGTTTTCCAGTTACTTCTTTCAGCAAACAATTTGTTACATTCGCTGCACGTAAATTTTTTAATGTTTCTGTGAACAGTATCAATGTGTGTCTTCAAGTTTTGTCTTCCAGTATAAGATTTATTACATTCGCTGCACGTCAACCTTTTAATATTTCTGTGAACATTATCAATGTGTGTCTTCAAACTACCTCTTTGAGTAAACGAGTTGTTACATTCGCTGCACGTGAATTTTTTTATATTTCTATGAACAGTATCAACGTGTGTCTTCAAGTAACTTCTTTTAGCAAACGATTTGTTACACTCGCTGCACGTGAACCTTTTAATATTTCTGTGAACATAATCAATGTGCGTTTTTAAGTAACTTTTTTTAGCAAACGATTTACTACACTCGTTGCACGAGAACCTTATAATATTTGTATAAACAGTATCGATGTATGTCTTCAAATTACTTTTTATAGTAAACGATTTGTTATATTCGCTGCATATGAAATTTGTATTACGTTTGTCGGAAGAATCAACATTTTTAATTTTACTCTTCAGTTGATCGAGTGTACTTAATACTCGTATTGTATCAATTTTACAATCTTTTGTTGAGTCGAATGTTTGAGTCTCAGTTTTTACCAACGTTATATCGCTTATATTCTCATTTTTTATAATTACATTATCATTCTGACATTCCTCATTTTTCGCTATAATACTGTCAGATTTTATAATTTTACTATTTTTCAATTCGAATTCATTTACCCCGTGTGGACTGTTAGCGGGATAGTCTTTCGCACTATTTTCTGTTGACGTTGTTGGTTCATGAATATTCATCAATACATTATCATCAATGCATTCTTCTTTGATGATATCTAGTCGGTACATGTTTCTTTATGTGCACGAACAAAATAACGAATCTAGTTCAGACTTGTAGAGTTGATGGAAAAGATTAAACTAGGTTCCGGCTGTCACCAAAAGTGGAATATTTAGGGTTGCCACATTTGATATTAATATCATTACCATAATGATATGTTCGCACTCTTTTTTCCAGTTTTACCGAATGATTATTATTATTGAGTTGGATATTATTACCACCATTAAAAATATATTATAGATAATAAATAACAATAAAAATGATTAATTTTTTTTCTATTGTTGAACACATCTCTTCTTAGATTGTATTAATCGATCATTTTAATAACTCTTAGTATGTGGCCAGATGTAGGTAATTTCGTGCACTAAAAACCATTTAAGTGAGATTTTTGATGTTTGATGAAAACCTTTTTAAAACAAAATACTTTGGCAAGCATTTTATCGATAATATTATTACTTAAAGAGTAGATCCTGTACTTACCCCTTTTAAGCGCGCACGGAGGAGAGTGAGATGGCA
Organism: Neomicropteryx cornuta; assembly: GCA_020383195.1. Lineage (NCBI taxonomy): Eukaryota > Metazoa > Arthropoda > Insecta > Lepidoptera > Micropterigidae > Neomicropteryx > Neomicropteryx cornuta. The sequence continues at coordinate 5,483,139 of JAHKQU010000031.1, forward strand.
TGCCTAGTTAAAGTTTATACGGAGGAGTGCAGAAAGCTAATATTACAAATAATTAAATTAAATATCTTCAATCGTTCGTACTAGTGAAGTGAGTTTCGAGCTGTAAATTTTGTGTGATTTCAAATGTTATTTTTTCAATAGTCTACAATTTCCACAAGAGTGTAATTTAAGTAGATATGTCGAAATTCTCCGGAAGTCAAGACATTGTACCCATTGCAATAGGTAGCTCAAACCTACCAAAAAGACACGACAGTTAAAATTGACGTTTATTGCCTTTCGTCTGGTTCTATATCAAGTGAATATTTGCATTTCAACTGCTACTTTCTTATAGGTCAAATAGTCACGCTAACTTTAAGGCCATATTCAAACAGTATAAATTCTCAAGTCTTATGCAATGGTCAAATGTATTTAAAGCTAACAATTATTCAAAATTCATCAATTATAGTACCAACGAGGGGATCTCTGAAGGAGGTTTTGGAAAGGGAAGGAGAAATGTATTCAATCGCGTGCAAGGAAAGTTAGAAGCGTGTTTTTAGCACGATTCGCTGTTCTTAGTACAATGTACAGTCGCATTCACAATATGTTGTTGTACCACAACATCGGTCATTTAAACAACATTTAAAATGTTTTTCTCTGAAATAAACACTAGATATTTGTTTGTTTGTTTGTTTGTTTCCGAATCAAAAATGCCACCGGTCGTAATAACCTGACGCACGTGATAAATTCTTCGTGGCCTTGTTAGGTAGGTACGCATTTAAATTTAATATTATTTGAATTAATTATAATTTTATTTGACTTCGCCTACTAGTACCTAAATAATTAGTGCCATCAAATAAGGATAATACATCAACCAAAAAAATCTGATACTGAAACCATGACGAATTTTGATATAATGTCTCAACAAATAATGTTTGGAATCGCAGGGCCAATTTGCAGGATTTTTTAATCGGTAATGGTCTTGGAACACCCTGTAGAAATGAAACAATATCTCAAAATATTAGAAACTAACCAGTTTTATTTGGTTTTATGAAATAGTTGTTCTTTAACTATTTAACGGATTACGATCTCAAAATCAAAGTTTATAATACCATATTTGTGCTAATTGCTACTTGCTAATTGCGAAAGTTTTTCCTTAGCTATTCCCAAATTAGAAAGCTAAGTGCCTCAAATCGGATGATCTACAAAACCTAACTTATTATGTAAGAAATCACAAGTTACATACGCGCCGTATATCATATGTAGTAATGTCTAATATTATATTTATATTTGTGTCATAATCAATGTGATTCTTTAGTACATAGTGGTCTAAAACTGGTAGGTTTTGCGATACTACAATGAAGAAGGCAGTTCCATCTTGTTTAATAAAAAAGGTATTGATTTTGCAGACACCATTAAAGTGCTATCATTATTGAAAATCGGTGAACAAAATACAAATTATCCATATTATAACTTTTAATAAAAATCTATAAAAAAAAAACCAAAGGCGAATGTGTGAAATGTTCGTACTTACTACAAAATATTTTCAAAATAACGTGAATTGCATTGACAAAAATTAGTAAATCAAGCAAGCAAGCACGATTAAATGCGATATTAATAATCCTTATTACAATATGTTTTTCGTTTTAAAATAAAAGTCCTAAACCAAATAAATATTTTAAACCAAACCAAACTATTTATACACTCCATATGTACTATTTAAGATTAAAAACATACAAACTGCTTGCCTATAAACATCTTTCGATTCAAATATTAAACTAGATTAAGCGATACATAGAATAGGCTTGTGTCGATAAGTTAGATAGTTCTAGGTAGGTACCCAAAATATTATATTTATTATTTTATTAATAAATTGTGGTTAAATAACTCAAACTGTACCTAGTCAATACATACAACCGTATAAAACACTTTCTAGGGTCACTAAACTAGGGTTGTCCGATTGGTTCTTAAAAATAATTAGAGATTGATGCATAAAATAATATTAAATGCAAATGCAGCTCTTAGTCAATACGATTTTGAAAGTGCCAATTGTTTAGAAAGTGAACTGTGTCAATGTGTCTTTTTAAACCAGTATTTTTTGTACTAGAGTAATCACACTCGTTGCATTTAAACTTTTTTATTTTCCGATGAACTACGTCAATATGTTTCTGTAAATCCGAGTTGTTTGTACTAGAGTGATCACACTCGTCGCATTTAAACCTTCGTGTTTTTTGATGAACTCTTCTAATATGTTTCTGCAAAACAGACTTAAATGAACTGGAGTAATTACACTCGTTACATTTAAACTTTTTTATTTTACGATGAACTGCGTCAATATGTTTCTGCAAATCGGCGTTGGTAAAACTAGAGTAATCACACTCGTTGCATTTATTGTTTTTAATTTTTCGATGAACTCCTCTAACATGCTTCTGTAAATCGCTTTTGTTTGAACTCGTGTAATCACATTCGCAGCATTTATTTATTTTTAATTTCTGAATAACTGCGTCGAAGTTTATTTTTAAATTGGTATTTTTTAAACTGGAGTAGTTATATCCGTAGGATTTAAACTTGTTTATTTTCAGATGAACTGCGCTAATATGTCTCCGTAAAGCGGATTTGTTTAAACTGGAGTAATCACAATCGTTGCATTTAAACTTTTTTATTTTTCGATGAATTCCTTCAAAATGTATAAACATATTAGATTTATTAGAAGTAGCGTAATTACATTCGGAGCATTTTAACTTTTTTATTTTCCGATGAACTGTGTCAATGTGTCTTTTTAAATCAGTATTTTTTGAACTGAAGTGATCACACTCGTTGCATTTAAATTTCCTAATTTTTTGATGAACTGCCTCAATATGGTTCTGTAAAACAGATTTGTATGAAGTGGAGTAATCACACTCGTTACATATAAACTTTTTTATTTTTTTATGAACTGCGTCAATGTGTTTTTGCAAATTACTATTGCTTGAACTAGAATAATCACACTCGTTGCATTTAAACTTTGTTAGTTTCCGATGAATTGCGTCAATATGTTTTTGTAAATCGGCATTGCTTGAACAGGAGTAATCACAATCACAGCATATAAACTCTTTTATTTTCAAATGAACTGCGACAATGTGTCTTTTTAAATCAGTATTTTTTGAACTAGAGTAATCACACTCGTTGCATTTAAACTTTTTTATTTTCCGGTGAACTACGTTAATATGTTTGTGTAAATCAGAGTTGTTTGAAGTGGAATAATCACACTCGTTGCATTTAAACTTTTTTATTTTTCGATGAATTCCGTCAACATGTTTGTGCATATAAGATTTGCTAGAAGTAGAGTAATTACATTCGCAGCATTTAAACTTTTTTATTTTCCGATGAACTGTGTCAATGTGTCTTTTTAAATCAGTATTTTTTGAGCTGAAGTGATCACACTCGTTGCATTGAAATTTTTTTGTTTTTATATAAACACCTTCAATACCTTCCTCTAAATTAGTATTGTCTGAATTAGGGTGATAATAGCTGTTGAATGTATTTATTGATTTTTCGAAAGCGTTTTGTTCGATTTGGTGGTCCTCACGCTTAAAAGGTTCTATCATGGCTTCCATAATATCAGGCTCTGATTTAATCGATTCATTATATTTCTCATTACATTGTTGAATCAATTCACTGTCGCTGCTATTATCAACTTTTTCTGATTTAATGTGTATATTACCATATTCTTTAACGTCAGATTCCATCATGTCTTGTGCTTGGTCGGAATTACATTTGGTTCGTTCAATTTTAATGGCCTCAGTTTTGTATTTCTCCATTTCATAGAGATTCAATTTGAACTGCAATCTTAAGATCGTTTCCAAAGCGAAATTAAGGATGAACCAAAAGTCCCTGTATTTTATCGTTTTATTCGCGTTTAAACGTCAGTGAGCGAGGGACCAAGAAGTTTAGTTGTTTAGTTGCCAAAAGATGTTTTTTACCATAGACAACCATTGAGATTACAAGATAGTTTACTCTGTTGGCAACTTTTTGGACCTCTATCGCGAGCTGAATAATTACGGAAGCAAAAGTAGAAAAAATCCTTGTAGATAGAGACGACCTAGCATTTTTTTAAGTAGATTTCAAAAGCAATCGATGCTCAGCACAATTCTGACTACAAATTTGTTCCGTGACACTCGTAAATTGTAGTGTTTGTTAGAGACATTTCTGTTTTTGATACGAAACGGAATAATACAGATTTATAATTTGAGTTGAGTATGATTTGAGTTACCTACTTAAGTCTATAGTTTATTTTTTAAATAATATGGAAATTGCTGTTTTTGGCATAAGTTGAAAATGACGGACACGCGCCGATTTTGATGATTTTTTTTTTAGACACTAAATCCACCGTGCTTACTCGTAATCTGCATGAATATTTCACCGCAACCGTAAATTAACTTAGAAATAAAATTTTGTCTCCCGATACAGAGAATCCAAATCGTTGTATATTGCATATTTATAATAACAACGAACGAATGATAAACCACGCTTAAAATGACCACAAATGCTGTTATCATTACATTAACTAGTAATAATTGTACGTATTAATAGTAAAATAGAAAATATAACACCGTAAAATAATACATAAATTGCCACCGAATCGCAGTCGTTGTTTTGACAGGCAGCACGGTTTATTGACGCGGGGGGGGGGGTGTGGGGGGGGGATTACGGGGAGGAAATTCAATGCCAAATAAACAATTATGACAGATTAGGCCGCTTTGATGTTATGTTTTTATTTTGTGTAAATTCAAAGTTGGCTAAAAATAAATTGCATTTCAGCGAGCACACATAATCGCATTCACTGCATTTAAACTTTTTTATTTTTCTGTGAACCATGTCAATATGACGCCGCAAAACCCATTTGTATGACCACGAGTAGCCACACTCGCTGCACGTGAACTCCTTTATTTTCCGGTATGTTGTCATTTCAATATGATTTTGCGAAAGCAGTTTCCTTGAATTGGAAGAATTACGCTCGCTGCTTTGAAAAATCTTTTTTTTTATGTGAACCTTGTCAATATGACTTTTTAAATGGAATTTTAGTAAACAGGAGAAATCGCATTCGCTGCATTTAAACTTGTTAACTATTCGATGATTTACGCCGATATGTATCCGTAAAATAGCTTTTCTTGTAGCGAAGTAATCACATTCGTTGCATTTAAACTTATTTATTTTTAAGTGAACCAACTCAATATGACTTTGTAAATTACTTTTTTTTGAACTGGAATAAACGCACTCATCGCATTTAAACTTTTTTATTTTCCGATGAACTCCATTAACATGCGTCTGTAAATTAGAATTCCTGGAAGTAGAGTAATTACATTCGCTGCATTTAAACTTTTTTATATTTAAATGAATTCCGTCGATATGAATCCGCAAATAAGAATTCATTGAAGTGGAGTAATTGCATTCGCTGCATTTAAACTTCTTTATATTCAAGTGAACGAACGCAATATGGCTTTGTAAAATGCATTTTTTTTAAACATGAATAAACGCACTCGTTGCATTTAAACTTTTTTATTTTACGATGAACTCCGTCAATATGTTTCTGCAAATCAGTTTTTTTTTTAAAGTGGAGTGATCACACTCGCTGAATTTAAACTTATGCTATAGTATATTTTGTGCAAAAAAAAAATAATAATATTATAATTACGGATGATATTATAATTACGGATGATATTATAATTACACATAAAGAAAAAAATACATTTTAAAATTAATCTAATAATTGTTGTGTTATTGTAGCGTAGTGCTAGCGCCATCTTATAAATCTGATTATAATAAACTATATTTGCTAGTAAATCGAATAGATCCTCTCCGCAGATGCTAAGAAAGTAACCATCAGTTACGTTAGATGGCAATAATAATTCATTAGGATATTAAAAGTTATTATAAATTATATTTTTATTAAACAAGTCTATACCTAGTTTAATTATTATAGGATTCAATAGGATTACACTAAAAGGGATGCGTTTGTTCGATCATAGTTAGTAGTTACTTCATCAACCGAACAATAGATGGCTTTAAACTCATTCAACGAAACAGTTCTGATATAGAGTTCGGAAAAAAACTCTGGGCGCAAACGTCAAAACGATTGACGACCTAATGTTGCCAATAACAAAATATTGCAGAAAAATGAGTTAAGTAGGCTGGCAGTTAAGTTGCCTGTTTTATGGAAAAACATATTTAGTGGCTGAAATTAAATGTGGTAACAAAAATATTGAAATATTTATTAATACAGGAATATTAATAATATTCAGTAAAAATTAAATAAGAAATTATAATTTAACACTCTGTTACAAAAGTAACAAACATAATTTATATTATTTAAAAAAAATGTTACCATATTTCATTACAGCAATTCGTATTTCACGCCTCCGTCCTTCGTCACGTATTTCGTCACTTCATTAAGTGACGAAATATTTACCTGCCTAAATTTATAATAATATTGACGCAGTGTTTGCTCGCAAAAGGTAGACTTCGATGTGTCAAATTTCTTGACGAAAATTATATTCTTACCTATTATTATATTTATTATGTTTGTACCGATTTATCTAAATCCTCGCTTTAAAGTTTCAGCACAGAATCAAAGTCACGGTGGTTGCGGTACCTAGGGTTGAATGTTTTATGATTGAACATAGTTACATTTTCACCTTTATAGTCAATTAATTCATGTATTTATTTATTGAAAAATTACATACTCGTTTTAAGGTTACAGATTCGTGTATACATATTAAAAATGGTTGTATCCGTAGCGTTTCTATAGGGAACGCAACCACCACACAGGATACAGTCATCAATTAAGTTGACTCAGCCCGTTCACAGTCTTGGCACAGTGTAATGGGCGCCTTCCATGACTCCTACGTCCATAGGCGACTGACGTTGGCCCAAAAGTACCTCCCACCCTACCACCCAAATATACCGAAAATAGTTACCGACACGATTTTGTTCTTCCGTCTCCCTCTAGGGTTGCGTCGCTCACTCATTCGACGTTTGTCGATAAAATGTTTAAAAAAATGAACCGAAGCTGTCACTTTGACGCTTTGATATTCGTGTATACATATTAAAAATGGTTGTTCCGTGAGCGTTTGACGTGAGCGTGAACCTCTGATCGATGCCTTCTTAACTATACAAATGTCTGTCCTAAAGATGGTACATAATAATTAACTGTGTATTACACAAACATTCAGTACGTTTTATTTATCTTAAAACGTACTCTAAAACATATAGTTTAAAATGTTAGTTTTATTTTATCCACATTTACATAATTAATTGCGTTGTCACAGTAACTCCAGGAAAATGTTATCATTCAACTTCGCAATCTTCCTAGATATTACGTCATTTACGAGGAATGTGATATTCAAGGCAACTTGATGTCTATCAACCTTCCTCATATTTCACGACATTGAGCAATAACTATAGAGAACGCAACCACCACACAGGATACAGTCATCAATTAATTTGACTCAGCCCGTCCACAGTCTTGGCACAGTGTAATGGGCACCTTCCATCCACATTGCCCACACCCGTGTGTGCGTGTTATTTTTATTTTACATTTTTTTGTAAATTGTTTTGGCGTCAAAATAATTTACTTGCCTACTCTAAGTTTTTACCAATATTTATTTTTATTATTAGGTAATTACGTTTTTTTTTTTTAATTTAGTCCAATACAAACTTTTACATTAGGTCGAGGCCTAACATAAGTATTAGTTAGATATAAAATTGACGTTTTATTTGACATAAAAATATATGCGTTTAGGGCTGTCATTTACCTTCTAAATTACTTTAATGGTTCCATATTATCATTATTTTTTGAAGTACTTGTGATGTTTATAACTCAATCGGCTATGGCCTGCATTTTTATTTCATCATACCATTGATTATACCTACTAATATTATAATTATTAGCTATGCGTAGTTTTCTTTTTATGTTATTGCCATCTATTGGCCATTGGCCAATACTGAACTGATACTGACAGAATGGATTGATTCGATGGAGCGATCGTCGCCAGTTTCGTAATGTCGTAGTACGCGATACGCGACGACTGTCTTCGCAGCTTGTTTTGTTTGGATCGGAATTTGAGTTCAGTTTATTTCTATTCTGCTGAGCGAATTTATGAATTAGTTTTTGAAATCGTTAGTTACTCGGAGAAAACAAAGTTTGTTTAATTTTCACGACGCTCGTAATACATAATAGAGAAATTTCGATTTGAAACAGTCGTCATATTTGTTTTGGTTTATTTTGAAATCTTATTCGAAACTCTTGTATTCGGCAGTAATCGCGAAAGTGTAAAGCGGTGCAAATTCATTCAACTGTGAGTTTAATTCGCCGTATTGTGAACCATTGAAGTCATGTTTTTATTGAGGTCTTTATTCGTGAACCACAAAGGACCTCAAGCGTCTGACGCAATCGTCGAAAGGGTGCGTCGCTTAGAACGTTTGTAAAGTTAGGCAATAGGTCTAAATGTGTCAGGAAAAGGAAGAAGCTTAAACCCGGATGTCTCGCTCGGATTGAAGGTAAAAAATATTTAATTGTTTTTTTTTATTTGCATATTCCGATACCTACTTGCACGAGTGCGCATGACGTCACACGCCCGGCGGAGGGGCCGTCGACGCCGCCATTTTTATCATTTCTGTCAACTGACAGAAGGAAGACGTTTGTTCTAATTCGGTTTGTGAATAATTTTACTTTTATTTGGCGAGAGCGTCACCGATATCATCACGGCAGCATCCAGGTACTGTTTTAGTTGTTTTGTGCGGATTTTGGTGTTTTTGTGAGGTCAGTTTCTAAATTGATTGCGAACGGGACTCGCTTTGTCCTGGCGGCTTCGCTCCGAATATTCTCGCAGTCGCGACCCCAGCAACAGCCTTCGTCTCGTCCGGGCCATTTTGTGCGCCGAACGGCTTCGTAAAAAGTCCAGCCGAGCGTCCGTCGAAGCCTTCATATCAATCCATTCGAGTGGCACTTCTGACGTAACATTGCCGCGGCCCTCGGGACCGGCGATTTCAAATTTGACCCTGATTTCTAACATCGCTCGTGTAGGTATTCTAGAAGCTTCGCCGACGAATGTATTTTGTTTATTTCAACAAGCTACGAAACATTTCGCAATTTTTCTTGAAGTTTATCGAATAACTAAACTTAAATTTGTAAAAAACATTGTGCCTTCCGAATGATTTATAAAAGATACTTACAAATCCTAAACAATTTAGTAGTGCCAGCAGGACTGACTGACAATAGTTTATGCCGGCAGCCATGGCGATCAAAATGATCGGGTTATAAATACCGATGAATTATGCCAGTCGATTGGTCTCGGAAGCGCTCTTCCCCGTTACAAACCGAACCCAAATCAGTAGGTTCTCCGCACTTGCTCGATCAATTTAGATATGAGCGGCCAAATCGTAAAGTTATGTGACTGACGCTGATATTCAAACCAACAACGCTAACCAATCTCGTCCGTTCCAATACTTCTCATAGAGTACAATTACAATTTTTGGTGCATCGGCTGTGCTGATGATACCGATACGAAATAAAAATATTACTCCTCAAGTGTATTTTGTTCGTGGGTTAACTAAATATCAAAAATACAGTATAACCTTTATAATCCAAATACATATATAATAAGGCAGGGCTTCCTAAAAATAGTGTAATTATTATGGGTCTGATTCGTGACGTTTTTTAAAATTATTCAAGTAGACTATTCATTATTTATTTTATTCATAAAAAGTAAAACAAACATTATAATCGGAGCGGAGCGTAACTCCCTCGGATCGAATCCAATAGGGAAATGTTTGCGATGTCAGATCTGAATGATTTCAGCGCCGATTTTAGAATTTAAAAGTTTTAGTCATGAGAATACTAGATCGTTACGGAGCGGAGTTTTATAAAACCCAAATAATAAAAATATTTTCGCGTTTTTTGTTCAAATTTTAGAAAAGAATTATTTCTTTGAAGTTTGCATTTCTCTGCTCTAATATGCTGTTAGTATGGGTTTCATCTTTGCGACTGCGGCTAGCGAGTAACATAAATAATTATTATAAGTAATAACTTAAGCAGTTCAATTTATAAAGATTTTATTTATATATATGCAATCAAATTGCTGTCCCGTCCGCATTAATTTACAGAAATTGAAAAGAATACATCTTTTTAAATAATTTAAAACCATTTTCTACAAATATTTTATGTGACTTTATCCTATAATCCGTAACTCGCCCCAATATCCAGGTTTATCAGTCATTTATTAACATTGTGGGACATTTTATTAGATTTACTTGATTTTACAGCTAATCTATATCTATATCTAATGGGTTAATTCTGCTCCGTACGTAAAATGCAACGACTACGCTGGACCGCCAACCGTTTTTAGTTTCTTAATATTGGCACATAATTAGTACAACACTATGAAAATGTTTGATATTATATTGACATAGGTTTTGTGAATAAACCTCGAATTATTCACCGCCAAATACATCAAAACTGAACTAAAATGACAAGAAATCGTCGATTAGTCTATGCCTTTCATGAATTCAGGTTGCGCTACACGCTCACTTTTAAATATACGCTTTGATATCTCGTCATTGCCGCTGTGTTGAGTAGTTTTGGCCGTGAAGGACAAATATTCCTTCGGCCGAACTCAGATTTCCTTAGTAATTTGAAAACCCATCTTAGATTTAGCGTTTGAAATAATCCAACTTTTCCGCGAATTAACTCTCCGCTGACGGGTGCACGCAATTCTCTCTGATATAAACCGTGTACGGAGAACATTTTCCAAAATCGGATTGTCTGGTTTCTGTGCCGTTTTACGGGTACCGGGGTCGCGTTCTGTGCACGTAGCAAATTTCATTATTTTTTTATGTCACGCACAATCAATTTCGTACCTCTGCGATCACGGGATAGCTTTCTCCGCCGTCAATAAGTTGGAGAATCCTCACATTGTCCTTTAGTGCCGGCGTTGAGCGTTAACGTAGCCATTTCTTCGATAAACCAGTCACAAAAATCACTATGTATTATTATCGCTGAGCAAGCAGCTATTTAGCCGATATGCTCTATCGAGGCGGCTCTTGAACTGGTTTACACTTAGCCACTTGTGGTAGCCGGTTCCAATTATCCACAACTCTTGGAGATAAAGTTCTTCTGAGGATTAGTGGAACAAAGACATTTAGATAACTTCTTAACATAAACTTCTCAACACTTTGTAAGTCTCAATGAGATCACCGCGATCACGTCGCTCCTGTAATGAGGTCAATTTTGGTACAGACAGCCTCTTTTCATATTCCAAGCGTCTTAGTTGTGCGGGTATTTTTGTGAATGTCCTTTACAAAAGTATGGATTCCATATCTGATGCCCAAACTCAAGCAAAGGCCGTAAACAAGTCTTCAGCATTATTTCAGGAGACATGTTTCTAAAGGATTTTTATATTAAGTATATAAAGGAATTAGCTTTCTTCACAATTGCTACAATGCTGGTCTCCCATTTCATATCGGCTGAAGTCACCGGTTAAGGTTGAATTCCATTTGGGTAGTACGAAGAGTTTTGGGTTAGTTGTGTTTTTATAGTTCTACTTTTTTGCGCTTAGGGTTAGAAGTTCGCATTTTCAGGATTTAGCCCTCGTCATCGTGGGGATGGTGATCGGAAAACTATTTTCCGGGTAGATTTCAACGAAACCCATCTCGGGTACTGCTACTTTTGAACAACGTGACGTCCTCCCGGTGCGGGTTGCGTTCGGCACCCCGCGTGTCGGTCCCGCGGGACTCATTTTGAACAATTGAACGACGCTAATAGTCTACCGTTTTGTATGAAATATTGATAGAAATCTGAAAATTAAAAAAATTGACGCAAATTATTATTTTCATATCTAAAAACTGAGACGAAGTATTGCCAACTTTGTTATATATAACTAAGTTATGCCATTTCAAAATAGCCTAATACTTAACGGGGCTATAAAATAACTGCGCGATTTGTAGCTATTACGGCGTCGCCCTATAGCTGCTCAGATTATAGCGCTTTCGAACTGCGCAGCGCTCAACGCGGCGCGCATAGTGGTTTCTCTATCGCGGCAGATTAAAATGGCGCGTTTAGGTCGAATCTTGCGAAAAGCGTGTAATTTATTCATTTTGCCTTTCTAAGCATTAGAGCATTAGATAGTATGCGAAAATTGTCTATTTTTAGCCGCCGTGTCACCGCCTTCGCGGACGCGTCTGTTTACGCGATTTTGTTTTTATCGTCTCTTTATCTAGCTGTTACAATGACAAACAGCCGCTTATATCGCGTTGATAGCGGCCGGAAAAGCGCTTCATCACCACTCGTTTCGACGCCATTGAACTTTGAATCGCTTATCGCGGCGTGTCGTGCGAACGGCCGTTGTAAAAACGCGACACGGCAAACCCATTTAAGACTGTTAAGGCTGTTAGCAATTCTCGTTTACAGTATTGGGAATCAGTGTAGCGAGCTGTCCGCACAAAAACGGCTCTGGCCGTAGAGGATCGCATTTGTCACGCGATGATCCGAAACCCCTCGCTGTGTCTGAATTTCGAATTTAATCAAAACCTTTCGGATGTTCGAGAACGTCGTGCTATGAGTCACGTTTGGGTCATTAGGCAGTCAGGCGTGTGTTGAGCGAATCACGCGATCGCCTGCGCGCGCGCACGCGGCGGGCGAAAGCGCCTGGGGGGCGGGGGGGAATTTTTTATATTTTTTTTTCTTCTGATAAATTGATAATAAATGAAATATATGACCTATAAATAAATGACCTTTGAATTCGACCGCTGTTTTGGTATAAACAAAAAAAAAAAATAATATATGTAAAACATATGGTTTATTCAAAAATATAAAAAATAATAGTTTGTACTCACTTTTTATCGCTAATATTCTTTTTAAAACGGAGCGAAATTAAAAAAAAATATAAACAAAGCGATTGTAATACGTTTGGTATTTATTTTGACATTTTTCGAACTGTTTTTCTTCTTAAAATCTGATGTAGAATTCAATGAATTACCAATTAGGCCGCAATTAGCAGTATTATGAATTAATTAAATTAATACACTTTCTCCATGCAAGCATTGTCGCGTTGTAGTTCTTTATTTGTGGTCATGAGGAGATTCCACTCGGTAGGTTAGGTCGTCGACCGAACTTAATATCGCACGTTGGGTCGCCATCCGTTATTATTGGCAAATAAGAATAAAAATCGAATTATTTACCGGAAAATCCGCTAAAATTATACAAAATCGACGATTAGTCTATGGTTTTCATGAATTCGCATATACGCGACATGCCGCGCTTTCAAATATTAATAGAAATTCATTATAATAATGACGCTTTTAAGCGCACATGACACCGGACACACGGAAAGTAAACTTTAAACGTAAATATCTCATTAACCGCATATTTATACAGACTTAATCCACCACATTCCCGGATAGTTGCAACGACTTGGGGTCGTTATATCTATCTTCGCAAGACAAAGATATTAACTCCGACGCACTTGAAGGAACACACAAAGGACCCTCCCGCGTCTGTCCCTGTCTCCCTCTCTCGAGCCTTAAAAAAAACAGGAATAAAAACCCTAACACACTTAAAGGCCTAATTAACACTAACATGCAAGGCAAGAGAGAGACATGACGGTAAAGAAAGGAAAGTCAGGAAGGGGATCGGTGCAGGGGACGGCTTATCTGTAACATAAAACAATTACAGGACTTATATATACACAAGAAAACTTAACACTAAAATAGTGCATGTCCATAACACCAGGCACAGCACTCCGAGGGAGATGGATGACACCAGCAGGCAGGGGTCCAGGTAGCCAGACCGGTTCCCACTCATAGGGAAGGGTAACGAGACAAAACAACGAGCGACTTCGGGCTAGGAACTCTCTTCGAGAAATTAAATCGCGGGTTCGGGAAGCTCCTCGAGGGGAACGCCCGGCCCTCCTAAAAGATCCCATTTAGACACCCAACTCTGCACGAAAACCCTGAAGGCATTAAAATTTATATAAACAATAATATTTATACAAACGTTAACCTCGAGCGCAACTTCTAGTAGATTAGCTTCGCTTAATGAGTTAATATGCTTTAGGAATTACGCTGCGTAACGGCCGGCCGCAACGCCGCGTAACCGCTGATAAGAAACCAGACGAGGCCCAAGCGCGTCATAGTTACGTTGCCATCAACCGTTACCGTCTCATGCTCGTATTAAATTCTTCGCGACGCATTATATATTTAGCATTGTGACGATTTTGCATAATTTGGCATTTCAAGATAAGCTTGTACAGGATGTCCCAGAACAATTGAGCGTCCTTGAAATGGAACATTCTAGTTATCTGTTTTACTATTGATTTTAATAATCTTCAACTGAAGACACCCTAAATTTCTCTGAGGAAGTTCAAAAATTTCACGGAAGAATTCGCATTCCTACATAATTAAAAATGTCAATACTAAGGTGATATTTTAGCTGATATGCCTATATCTCGTCCTCAGTTACCAGCGATTGGAAATTATCAATTTCAGATTCAAGAAATTTATCGAGGCGGCTCTTGAACTGGTTTACACTTAGCCACTTGTGGTACCCGTTCCAGTTATCCACAACTCTATTGGAAACAAAGAGATTTGGATAACTTCTTAACATAAATATGCCCTTAACACTTTGTAAGTCTCAATGAGATCCCCACGATCACGTCGCTCCTGTAATGAGGTCAATTTTGGTACAGACAGCCTCTCTTCATATTCCAAGCGTTTTAGTTGTGCGGGTATTTTTGTGAATCTCTTTGAACTCCTTCCAGCAACTCAATGGATTCCATATTTGATACCCATACTCGAGCAAAGGCCGCACTTAGGCCATATAGATCTTCAGGAGACATGTTTCTGATAGATTTTTTTATTAAATATATTTTAAGGCGTGAATCATGAAAAACCCTCGACATTTCGGCTCGCAGAGACAAATCTTAAAAACACACGTTTAATTTTAGGGTTACCAGAGACGGTTTAGGGTTGTCGATATTCAAGTAAATCCTTCTGTTAAGGTTGGGGATGTTCACTCGAAGAACGACTTTGCAGGCTGTTAATTTCATTCTTAGTTTTTTTTATTAAGTACAATATGGCCGTCTTTCTCACTCCAATGATTATTGAAGTATGTAAGTGAGAAACGGCGATGTTTCAGTCGGTACACTCGTCACCCGGTCGTATTTCTCCACAAAGATGTTAATATTTCCAGGATTCAGGAAAAAGTATCAATCAATTCAAGAACTGTCTTGATATTAACTATCTCAGTAACAGAAACGGAAACTGACCCATCAGCTATGCTCTATGTCTGTTAATATAGTAATAATAATAATATTTTTTAGAGATTATAGATTAATTATGCATCTTAAACCTGCATCGCTCAAAGTTCTAATAATAGTCATAAATCAATTACAATCTATCCATCAGTTCCGAGTTTCCGACTTCTTTTATACACTATGTAGAGATTTTTTTTTGTTAGAACTGCTTTTAATGTGTTTTTTTCTTTACAGGTTTCTATAAATTGAATTAAACCGTTGCACGAGAGTCTCTTCTCTCTAAATTCTTTGTGGATTACGTTTTATTGTCCGTTCACCAAAATCCTTTGCCCTACCACCAAAACCGTACGCCTAAAAACGTTCTTCACAAAGAAGGCCTACAGCGGTGCTCAACCATCGTTCTGTATAGTACCGTTCTAATTTGCGTGGGCGTCTCGCTGATCGGTAGTTTTTCAACAAAACACCGACCCAGTAAGCGTCCTTTTGTCACTGCGAGAAAATAAATTCGTACACATAGGCGCACACCGTCGCTGCGTATCGATTTATTACCTCGCCGGCACGAGCAAATTTCCTGCTTTGATACAAGCACTGATCGTTGAACAGGTACTAGGCCCTAACGGCGGGGCGTCGCTGCTAGCGGCGTTGTCGCGCGCGATACGGCGGGCGGCGTCCGACGGCGTGCGAGCGGAGACGGTGAAGGTTCGGCCGGCAGCGCGGCAGCTGGGAGACGGGAGGAGGGACACACGCCGTCGGGACGCCGCCACCGCAGCGCCACGCAGCAAACGAGACGTAGGATCGAACGACGAGAGCCGGAAACGGGCGGATGGCCGACGCCAACAAACGGTGAGTCAAATTCCATCGCATTCATTAATGATATCATCAAATCCATTGTGTTTTAAGTTCTTACGAGTTGAATTTGTCCCACTTTCCGTCTTCTGAAACACGGTAGGACCTCGATGGATATGAAACGAGACACGGCTGGATTATCAAGGCGTTCGGATGATAAAGTACATACAACCCTACTGGAGATAAAGTTCTACAAATGTACCCCCCAACACGACAGATGTGTGTTGCTCGATCTGCGGTTCATATACGCCTTTTTTAATGACTATTAATTGCCCCGATCTTTTGAAATCCTTTTCGATCATCACATCACATCATTGTATCATCGTCATATCGTACCCGTCACTTTTAAAATACCTTCATGCTCCTCAAATAACGCTCTACATTCACTGATACCACGTTTACAAAATTATTATAACGATTCTATTAACTACTTCGATAAGTTGACTCATAATTCGCGATTTAAAGTGTTTAGCAATCATTTATTGTGTAAGAAATAAACATTGAAAATTAATTTTTCTAAATTTCTGAAAGTAGATATATATATATAAAAAAATGGTATCGTTAATATTTAATATTTAATATTTAATATTTAATTTTTGTTATTAGAAACCTATTTTTAGTTTTTATTCATTCAAATGGATTTTATCAACGTTACCAAGTAAAACTGTTGATTTTTCCAATAAAAATGAATAAAAATAAACCAGCCTTTACTGGTGGTGCAGTGGTATAATCGCCTGCTTCTAAATCCGGAGGTCCCGTGTTCGAATGCCCAGTGGGTCAAGTCCGGCCGGGTTATTTTCACTCAACGGCGCTTTTCTCACAGAAATAGAAAAAAAAAACAACACACTCATTCAGTTACGGACTTGCGAGATGTTGTCTCTTAGGGCCTCGCATCATGGAAACAACGATTAGGCAGTCGGAACTGCGCCAATAGCGCCTTCCCGACAACACAAGCCATACGAATGAAGAAGAATTAGTGATAAACGTTGAAATAATCTAGCTTTTTTTGCAAACTAACCCTCCACTGGCAGGCATCACTGTTATATAGAGAGCACCTTTTAAAATCAAATTTTCCAATCGCGCTGTCAATAATCTGGAGAAAATCATCCGAAATACTACCATCCCGGAACAAGACATCGGACTTCGCCTCCTCGTTGTCCTTATCGTTAAATATTTTAAATATAAATTTATTATATATCCGGTGAAATCTGTTTTTTTTTAAGTACTCGTGACCGTAGATTAAATCAATTAAAAAACTGCTGAGTAGGAAAGCAATCATTTCACCTCCGTCTGTCCGATTAATTATCGTAATACTTGTAGTATTGCCCTGATAGGTTATCAGTGAATCATCCTAATTCTATAATTCCTTTGTAATATTTCGTCTAATCGAATCATGAACTCATAAAAAAATGTACGTACCGTCCGCCGTGAATATAAAACAAATTGGCTTGATAAATAATTCAGTTTTCAATGAATACTTAATGCGTTTGTCTCCTGAATATTGCCTGTTGAATATTATTATTCGTCGTTCCTACGGAATGGCTCATGTCGACGGGGAGGTGCCGATAAGCTCAGTTACTTGCGAATTCTGTGATAGTGCATTATTGGTTGATATATTTAGGAAATCCATTAAGGTAAGTCTTCAGTGCTGACTTCCTCGATTTCCCGATATCCACTACTTAACTAACACCACTGTTTTTTGTAGTTTCTTATTATTGGTAAATTGACATTTGTAAATAAAACTCCAATTATTTACCGCCAAATCCACCAAAAACACTTCCAATTCACTAGCGCACTTTTCACATAGACAATCAAACCAAACTAAAACGGAAAAAAACTATTAATCTATGCCTTTAATAAATTCAGACATGCCGTGCTTTTAAATATTAATAGAAATGCATTACGACAGTGACAGCTTTACCCGTACACGGCACCCATCGTATAAGGCAATTACGGTAATTAACGTTATCGACGCTGAGTGTGTTAAGGTACTATGTAGGTTGGTAGTTGAAAAAAATGCATTTTAAGTTCATACATTTTTAAAGTTTGATTCATATATCTATACGACAATTATCGCACTTACGGCACTTATTCACTAGCGCACTTTTCACATAGACAATCAAACGTCAAAACCTAACTAAAATAATGAATAATCGGCGGTTAGTCTATGACTTTCATGAATTCAGGTATACGTACATGCCGCACTTTTAGATATTAATGGAAATTCTACGGCACAAGGCAAGGGTTTCTTATAGAGACCTACAAAATATACTGATTTATGATCTTCCAATTTTTGAAACCATAGACACAATGAATATAAATTCGCACTTACGAGGACCTCATTTGAAACTCAAGTACAACCTTTAGTTCTAATCCGAGGAAGAGTTTCATGTCAAACAGAGTGCCGGAAATGTGAACGAATTTAAGAACAGGCTGGACAAGTTTATCAGAGACGATACAAGTGCAGATTTAGGCTTATCAGCATAAGCTACCCGCCTAAAACTAATAATAATAATAATAATGTGATATCCCGTCATCGGCGCTGAATGGGTAAACCCCGTCATTTCTTCATACAAATTTGTAGATATGGAAATAAAATAACACTGGATATTGGACCGACAACCAACAACAGCACAGAGCGCTTTTATTTTTACAAGTCGTTCCGTGAGAATGAGAAGCGGACCCTTCGCGGGATAACGGCATCGTGTGGTTCGCGCGTTTTTCGTACGGAGCGGAATGTGTGTTAAGTCCTCTTATGTGACACTTTTCCCTCCTTCCTCATTCTAATAAACGCACTTGAGGCGTAAATAATCGTCGACGCGAGTACCGAAATGCTAATCGGAGGCTTTTCGCTACAATAAAAAGTGGACACCGAACTGATCAGCGTATTTATTTTCCAGGGCTATGATGGACAAGTTCGTGGACGACGAGTCCGTCGACATAGCCGCGGAGATGGAGGTCCTGTACACCACGCTCAGGGAATATCTTCAGATCGAGCACAAGTTCCAACCCAAGCTGTTCCTGCCGCAGAGACCGCAGGTAACTGATGATATAATGTTTTCTCAGTGATCGCAGTTTTCAAGTGAGCGTGAATAATGTGCTTTCTGATCCGTGTATTGTGTCAAGTGGAGTCCCCCAAGGATCGGTGTTGGGACCAATACTATTCATAATATTTATTAATGATATCCTCAGTGTATTAAAAAGCTCAACTTCAACATTCGCTGATGACACCGAGATCTTCGCCAACCCACTTATACCTTCAGATCAGTTACAACAGGACCTCGTCCGACTCACTGACTACACTAAGAAGTGGCTACTATCTTTATATGCTACTATAACCGAAGATTTATTTTTAAAAATTTATAAGACTTACATTAGACCGATTTTGGAATATGGCTTTCAATTATGGAATCCATACTTCATTAAGGACTGTGGTTTATTGGAAAAAGTGCAATGGCGACTAAAATTCTAGGAGCTTTGAAAGGTTTGGAGTATGAAGAAAGGTTTAAGCGACTCAAATTGCCTACTCTCAAAGGAAGGCGAGAGCGTGGTGATCTCATTGAGGCATATATAATGTTGTCGGGGCACTTGATTGTCAAGAGCTTAAGAGTATATTCACATCTACGAGGCCGTCATCCGAAACTCAGGAAAACAAGCTTCTAAACGAATCCTAGAAAACACATGATTGGCAATAGAGTGATGGACGCGTGGAATCAACTGCAGGATGACTCAATGTTTGTGTGTCGGTTTAGGTCAAATCTTGCAAGCTGAATTAGAACCACTTCCTCTTATCCTACGGAGTTGAAATTCCACACGTCGGTTCAGTTCCGATGACGATGCATTTTTATAGTAAGCATAACCTGATTCTACATCCAGGAATGGCTCCAGACGAAGGAACCCCTCAACGGTCAACGGCGCAGACGCGAAATTTTGTACACGACTTCAAGCACTTAAATAAAAGCTCGTTTTTAAAAATGTTTTTTAAGTTCTAAATTATTTATCGGACACTGTTTGTCTTCCAGCACGGCGAAATCACGAGCGGCGCTCGCGACGGCGCCGCCCACGTGCTGCGATGTCTCAAAGTGTGGTACGATCTGCCCTCCGACGTTCTGTTTCACGCCGTCAATCTACTCGATCGATTCCTCACCAAGATGAAGGTTCGATACCAACATATTCTATATTTTATAAATGCATATATGGTAATATATTCCTTAGTTATAAACCGAAAATGATTTACAAAACAGTGCGCTATCTGTGACTCGGTAAAGTATCTTATTTACGCTTTTATGTGGTTTGCGTCTAGGCTATCTCCACCAATTCAATTTTAATAGCATAATTTAAATATTTAATAAAAAGCGCCATCTAAATCTCTGAATCATTTATTAAATGCTCACTTAATTAATTAGGTTAATTAAATTAATTAGGTTGAGATATCTAATAATACCTTTTTTTTTTAAGAATTGCTATAACCTTATATACAATTATTTTGGGCCCTACTCAATTAGGCCAAATGTGCCTGTGCTAGAGTAAGGAGAGATGGTAATAATGAAACTTTAAAAATGGTATGATCATTTACGGATTTGAACCCGCGACCTTTGGGCCAATAGTCCAATGCCTTAAACACTAGACTCTTCCACTAGGATCAACGATAAAAATATGTAAAGATATCAGTTTTACATGGATTTTTTTAGTACTGACCGGCGGTGTGTGAGCATCTCGCTTTCGTTGAAAATCCAAGTGAACGATGTAAACGCCGAGGGGACGAGCAAATTTGCGTGGAGGGTTTTAAGGGTGGTGCAATTTTTTTTGACATTATTTTACTTATTTTATTCAATATTCAGGCGAATCTGATGAATTTTGCTCAAATTTCACGGCGGTTCAAACATAATTACTTTATTTATTTCTCAGCACAATCAACTAGTTAAGTAACAAGATGTAAGAAACGAACTTATACGATTATGGTATTTTTCGCTCGTAATTAATGCCCTGTACTGTGAATTTCAGGTGCGCCCGTGTCACATGTCGTGCATTTCTGTGTCGTGCATCAATATCGCCATTCTGTCGCTCCAGCCACCGTTGCCCGAGATCAACACCGAAGATCTAGGTAGGTCTCGAGCGATTGTACCGAAATATGTCGTATACAAGCCGTGTTTTAGGTTCGCCTCAAGTGAAATGATTCACTCCAAAATATTTGGCTCGCGAGCCGCGTACATGGCGGTTTATTTCCATTAATAAATATGAAAACTCACCGTTTTGAACTTTTCGCTATTTTTGATAACTTTTATTAACTATTTGCCATTTTTAAATATTTGTTAGATGTATAAATAAATCATAGATTATAAACATGGCCCTATTTGAAACTTTCATGGGAGGAGCGACACTTTTTCCTTCCTTTGGGTCGCCTGTTCATATCGTATGTGCGTATTTAATTCATGTCATTTCGATGTCGCCTGCGTCGTTGTTTCAAATTATAAAAAAATTGATTACGCCACCGTTTTAACAAATAGTTTCCATAGAGTATTTAGTGATGATAATTATTGAACAAATTGATCAATTTTTGAATGCGTTTTACATCCGAAAAATTTTTGATTTGATTTTGATATTTACAAAGCACTGTACTGTTTTCGGTTTATACAGGGTGGACTTTTTCTCGTGCCCATCCTTTTATGGGGTTATTTATTACACTTACAAGTTTTCTTAATTTTGATTTATTTTTTCCACACAAAATAAAGAATACCCTGAAAAACTCGGCCAAGATTGGTCAATAACCCGGCGCGGCACGCCCTCTCTAGCGACCGAACTTATGATGAGAGCGATTTTGAAATTTTTTTAAATCGCAGGACAAATAAGCTGGATATTATAAAAATGTATTAACGGGTTCTCGTTCGCCCGCAGTGTCGATATCGCAGAGCAAATGCACGGTGGGCGACGTGCGCCGGATGTCGGCCATCGTCAAGGATAAACTCGGCATGGCCGAGTGTGTCGACGGCCCGCTGACGGCGCTGCAGTGGCTGCGGCTGTTCTGTCGGCTGATGCGCTGGGCGGCGCAGGGCCTCAACGTGGCCGACATCTACAACACCATCATCAAGGTAAGTCACAACCCCATATTTTTATTTATTTCATACTTTTTTCGCTTAATGGGGTCTTTCTATACCTCAAACTGGGTATTATACGATGACAATACAAAATTATAACCACTGGGATTAGGATAAAGTAATGGCCAATTTTGCTAATGTTTAAACTGAAAATTTTCCTACCCTCGGCCTATCCTGGAAAAATTGTCAACGCATATAGAATCCATACTACGAAAAGGATATTAATTTGTCGGAGCCGACAGCGGGAAACCAAGCTTCCTGTGGGATTTGAGGATTTGACTTACGAAGAACGTCCGACACATTTGACGCTAAATAGAAAAACGAAGAGAGCTTGGGAAGAGGCTTGGGAAACTTTCCAAAAGTGTCTTAAAATTTAACCTAAAAATAGAACTTTTAGTCCGAGCAATTCGTGGAATGAATTGACTACCAGAGATATAGGTTTATCAGCTGTAAAGCCGTCCACCTATAAAATGAATAATATCAGTCACTAGTGCACTCTGGTGGAACGATAATGAAACAATACAGCTCTCTGCTTTAGCTGGAGGCAAATTCAAATGGGTGATATTTTTAGCTCTGTACGTCAAACGAGTGAACCCCCGAGTTTTTTAGTTTAAGTTATAATTTGCAGTCTGTTTTTTTATTTTTAATTAATATTATATTGACATAACTTTTGTGAATAAAATTAGAATTATTTATGGCCAAATATGTCAAAAATTCACTCTCGCACTTTTCACAAAAACAATCAAACGTCAAATCTGAACTAAAATAAAAAAAAAAACCACGATTAGTCTATTTCTTTCATGAATTCAGGTAAACGCGACGTACCACGCTTTTAAATATTAATAGAAATGCAGTAAGACTATGACGGATTTATACGCACACAGCACCTGGCGTATACGGCAATTGCGGGATATACCGTTATCGACGTATTTTAAATTCATTCGCATTTCCGGCACTTATCACGCACTTGGTAACTTATTCCATGCATTCACCACTCTATTTGACATTAAATTCTTCCTCGGATTAGAACCGAAGGCTGTAGGGTTTCAAATGATGTCCTCGCAGGTGCGAATTTGTATTAATTGTGTCTATGGTTTCAAAATTCGGAAGATCATAATAGTGACTTAATATCTTGCAGGTCTCTATAAGATCGCCTCTCGCCCGCCTGTGCTTTAATGTTGTCAGTCCAAGTATATTTAGCCTTTCTTCATATTCCAGATTTTTTGGTTGACTGTACCTTTTCTATGAGATCTATGTCTTCAGTGAAGTAGGGATTCCGTATTTGATATGATTATTATTATTATCTTTCAGGAATCGGAGCTGGTGAACAAGCTGGAGATCCTCCTGTGCGACTGGTCGTGCGTGAACGTGCGCGCGTGCGAGCTCGCGCTCGTGCTGCTGTGCACGGACCTCGACGCGCGGCTCGTCGCGCTGCAGCGCGGCGGGCCCGGCGCCGACGGCTCTCCGCTCGGCGAGCGGCTGCCCAACCTGCTGCGGCTCGTGGACTTCGCTCTGGAGCTGCAGCGCGTGTGCCACATCGCTCACGCTTCGCTGTACGCGTCGCACGCCGCCGTCGTTGCCGTGCTCGAGCGCTACGAGGCGCGCAGTAAAACACCGCACCGGTACGTGTAACCTTCGTCTTTATAACAATTTTTAAATTGCCTGTTTTAAACTCATTTTGGAAAAAACCTAATTAGAGCCTCTTCCCGAAAGCCATCTCATCTAACATTCTCATCTCAGCTTGTGAAAACCGGAACACTGCCGTAATTGATTCATCATATAAATGATATTTCACATGGCACAGTAGTTCAATTGTAAATTGCACTGTACTATGTTCGCGGCACTATTAGATTTTTATATATTTGTAATATATTTTTTTTGATAATTCTTTTTTAGTGTTTAAAAATAAATTATCAATATTTGGTAGATTTAAAAATATTGTAGAGAATTTTAAAAGCCATTTGAAATAGTTCATATACACCGTGTCCCGAGGCCAGTCGCCATAGAAATAACCAGCGTATTGGCCCTGCGATTTCAAACATATGTTTGTTTTGACCTCATACTAAAATTCATCATGTTTTCTGAGAAAAATCACTCTTGTGATAGGTTCGGTCGCTAGCGGGGCCATGCAGCACCGGGTCATTGACAGGCGTTACCGAGCGCCTGCGAGTAAAAAGGGAATTTACACGAGAGTTTGTTGAAATTAATAAATTTGCCTCACAAATACCCTCACAAGTTTTCGGGAATATTCTTAGAACACCTTGTATAACCAATATTGATTCAATTTCCCAGAAACATAATTTAAGTATCTGCAATAACTCTAAAAATATGAAGCACTATTATTTATTTTATTTATTTATCTTTATTGGAGAAACCAACAATTTTACACAGTACACAATTTTAAAGTATATGATTTAAATCATTCACTTTTATATACACAATTTTATTACATATGTCTCGATTCGTCTGAGACTGATTTGTGTCGTTCGCCCGCAGGCAACGGCTCGTGTGGCGCGTGAGCTCGCGCACGCTCCGTCAGCTACGCCCTACGGACCGCCTGCCCGTCACGCGCCTGCCCACGATCGCCGAGCAGATAAACTCCACAGCGGCGGCCGCCGTCGGTGTCTCGCGCCATCACAACCGGCACGACAGCGACAGCAGTGACGACGCCAACGACTGGCCCACCAGTCCCACGCTGCCCATCTACATTACCTAGAGCCTCTGGTGTGTCATCAATATTTTCTTCATACATATTAGTAGTCTCCTAAAGATGATCATGTTTATATGGTTTTATTTAATCAAATCTTGCGAGCTGAATTAGAACCACTTCTTCTCATCCTGTGGAGTTAAAATTTGACATTTCGGTTCAGTTCTGATGACAATGCATTTTTACGGTGAGCATGACTTGATTCCACACACCCAGGAATGGCTCCAGACGAAAAGCTTGTTTTTAAGAAATGTATTTTTAATATTTGATGTATAGAATCCATCTTGAGGGAAGCCTGGAAGCCTTCAATTTCGTCGTAATGTTGCCCGCTCTCTTACGATTTATCAAAACCTTTGTTGTTGTGCGGATTTGATATTCCCCGTGCTTTCCCGTCGTCCCCCGTGACATTTTGTTATTTTAGCGTCGGTTTTCGTCATAGCCTAGACGCCAACAGCTATAAATGTTTACAGTTCAGAAAATCTAATTTTGCCGAGGCATTGTATCGTAAATAAATTTCAGAAATACTGTCATTAAGTTTAGGAATTTGTATACTTTTTTCATTAAATGTGTTTTCCAACAATTTCTTAGCAATTAAAAATTTGGAAACCCCTTTATAATCTATGCTATATGACTACACAATATTAAAAAATTAATAGGAAAAATAATTTTCATTAGACGTCCTTTTCAAGCAACCCCAGGAAGAACTATATCGGTAACTGAGTCGTAGAAGCATGGAACGGATTGCCAAGAAGTGGAGTAGGATCCTATTATATAATAATAATGATATAATTATACATTAGTGTTATGTAAATATGTACTGTAAACTTTTACATTTCCGTGTGATCGGTATAAACTGAACGCAGAACTCTTCGCGCTCTCTATAGCATAGTAGTCGAACTGCCCAATGCGAAGTTGAAAGATTCTGGTCAAAATTTTCATTATGGTGAATTTAATTTAAACCTAAAAATGCTACCCGCCGACAGGTGGCGCTGCATTTTTAATTCTATTTAGCATATTTAATCGTGATTTATTTGGTTAAAATTGAGCCCTCAGTGCAAGGTATGGGTTATTTTTTTCGCTTATTTCGGCAACAGAAAAAATGTATAAAAGCGATAGTGTAGAAAATGCATAAGATCGTGCCGTTTCATGAGGCGGAGACTCAGAAAGGAGACGAACGGACATCTTTCACCGTTGACTGAGCCGAGTGACAAGATGTACTGCGATATTGCCTGCCTAATAAACAGCTCGTATTAAGAAGATTTGAGTACATTTGAGTTACAATTTGACTTACATAGTTTCAGTATATGGATTTATAGACAGGTCTAAATGATTTCTACTAAAATATAGCACGTGATAGAATGTACCGAGAGAAATTGTTCAGGAAACAGCGTAAAATGAGACGATAAAGTAATTTTTTATTCTTACAGACGTATCAGATGTCGGAAATGGTGCGGGCACACGCCGGGAGGGCGAGAGCATCGGAGCGAACAACGACATCCCCACGAACAGTGTCCGAAATTCAAGCATACGTCCGTAGCGACGGCACAAACAGCCCGCGTTCAATTTACACGCTGACAAATAAATCAGTATATTCGAGTCGATGTCGCCAATTTCCCGGTCGAAGAGTAAACCGGGAACTATCGTTTCGTTAAGTATATAGTATTCCGGGAGATTATGCACCAAATTACTATGAACATAATATTCGGATACCATATTGATAATTTGTTAGTGTGTAAATTGAAGGCGATATAGAATTAAGTGAAACTTAGCCGTTAAGCTCATTCATAATGTGATAAAAACAAAAACGCTGAAAAAAAAATGTATAGAAAATTAACCTAAAAAAAGTATTGCAAAACTACCTGATAAAAAAAAACTTATAAATAAAACACAAAAAAAATGTGATCTCAAACTAGCCAGTAAACGCGTTTCGGTTTATTTTGATTTGCACGCTCATTATTGCTCGTGTGGAACATTCGCACGATACTTTCACTCGACATTAATTATTTCAAGGTTTCTCTTGATTTTTTAGTCTGTAAATAATCAATTTTTTACAAAATTCACAATTATACCTTCCATTTTTATAGATTTAAGTAATATTTTTATGCTGCAGGATGTAAATCGTAAAATAAACCGAAACGCATGTATTTAACTTAGAATTAACAAATGAATCAATAACCACACAAACGGGTTTTTTTTAACCTAATTTTTCATTGTGCTATTTGTTTTCTTTTCACGATAATATCTTTATATTTTAATGTGCGTGGATCGAGAGATATGTTCGTAAATTTGTGTGTAATTTTAGTGCTTTTGGATACTTGCAATGTCGTCGCCACAGAGGCCACAGTTTCGACGAATATACAAAGCGTCCCATCGCCGTATTTTATTTTATATCCGTCGGAAGTCATCAGTCGGTACTGGGCGACTGACTCTCTGTGACGATTTGAAATGTATGACTCGAATTAAAATATTCTCTAAGACCTCTTCGATAATCGCTTTTTTTTTTTATTATTAATTATTTGTACTCGGCCGGCGCATTTCTATTTTTGTTCGTTTTTACGGCGTCCGTTGTGCGAAAATGACCGAGCGAATGTTTCCACTCTGAGTTTCAGTATTTAACTAGTTCTTTTTGCGGTTAGTAATATCGACTGCGTGAGCATTTATCGATTAAATTTATGAGATTTGAAAGTGACATTTTTTAAGAGCCCGTAAAACTTACATTTAATTTTTAATTGTTCTTTCGGCCTGCTAAATAGCATTATGTATGGCGGTTGTAGATTGCCGCCCTTTTAGTAACTACAACACAATATAGATGGCGCATCGAGTCAAACAACCATAGAATAAATTCATTTATTGAAAAAGGCAGTTTGCGAATTTGCGTCTCGGCTATCTGCCAACATAAACATCTCGGAATCATTTCCTGTACGCCCGCCGATCGTACGGGGTTGAGCTATCTAAAAGCCGCTATATGTTGAGCTATCTAAAAGCCGCTATATGTTGAGCTATCTAAAAGCCGCTATATGTTGAGCTATCTAAAAGCCGCTATATGTTGAGCTATCTAAAAGCCGCTATATGTCGAGCTATCTAAAAGCCGCTATATGTTGAGCTATCTAAAAGCCGCTATATGTCGAGCTATCTAAAAGCCGCTATATGTCAAGCTTTTATTTTGCGCCGGCCGTATTTTTATATTTAAATAAACGTCGCCAACTTTCCTGCCCGAAGATTCGCTTTACAAATCCCAATTTTGGCATTTACGATCATTTTACCTACAAAGAGTACCTTTTAACGAAAAATAGTCATTTAATGTTTGTGTATTTCGAAATTGACTATTTACTAGATTGTCATATTAATATGTTTATTTTGTATTCCAGTATAGTTGGACGTAGCTAATTATATTTCTCGAGAATATATGTATAACATGTTTTAGATTATTTAAAAAAAAACAGTCATTGCGACGACGATATTTATTAGATTATGTGAATTTTGTAAAATATCAATATGTATGAAAATAATGGAGACGATGACATGTAGAACTCTTGAATATATATTTGAATTCATTTATGAATTGTGTGTTTCATTCTAATTCCTTCAATCTTTCCTATTCTCCATAAAAGGCAAGATAAAGATATTTAAGATCGAACAAAACGATCGCCGATTACTAGTATCGCCGGTAGATGGCGCTTTTTAACTAAAAAAAAAAACTGTGTTTTAAAGTTTTTAGTAAAATTCTATATTTTCTAAATATTAATCATTTTGATTTGAAAATATTTTAAATGGAAAACTTAGATTTTTTTTTTCACTTTACGCTAGATGCAACTAAGCTAAACTAAAAAGGGACTCTTTAGAAATTCCCTATCAAATGCAAAAAAGTATTCAAAATCGCTCGCGCTAATCTGGAGTGAGGAGTTAAATTCACACATTCGGCTCCGTACGTAAAGCGCGCGGAACATGCGTTCGCCGCCTGATCGGCTAAGTACGTAATTTCTTATAAATGGCAAAAAATATATACAAAACTTTGAAAATGTTTGTTTTCAATTCACTAGCGCACTTTTCAAATAAACAATCAAGCATTAAAACCGAAAAAAATTGTCGATTAGTCTATGCCTTTCATGGATTCAGGTAAACGCGGCATTTTAAATATTAAAGACGGTACCGATTTTAAACGGAAACTGCCCCTGTTACGGGATCTACCGTTATCGGCGCTGAGTGTGTAAACATAAAAAAAACACGCCGAAGTCCGTTAATGAGTAAAAAGAGTAAGTTGTAGCACAATATAACACTGCCTTCCTTAGTACGGACATAGTTTATAGTTCATTTGTAACTGCGATTTCTACTACTACAATTCTATTTCTTTGACAAATTAATTATGTACAATAAATAAATAAAAGTTCAAATTATCTTGTCTAACTACTTGTCGGGAAAAAAAAAATGTTTGTCTATTGGCGGAATCATAATGTAATCGCATCTAATGCCACAAACGTACCTAAAAAAAACAGAGAACTCTAAATTAAATTATTGTTTATAATTTATGGTAATTCAGGTCTCGTACAGGTAATTAGTAGGCAGAAGTCCTCCTAAATCAAAGAGATTGTGTTATTGTTACCCACACAATTATATAATTATCTATATAATCTTATCTTATATAAACTTATTAGTTCTAGGTGAACCAACCTTTCAATTCAATTGTTAAACAATGAATGAACTATGTACGAGTATTTTCTGTTTTATAAATTAAGTTACGCTGTATGTTTCCCAAAAATATATTAAATTAAAGTATTTATTCATCGTTTTCAAACTGAGTCGAGCTCAATTTTGAGTAACATATTTATAAACTATACTTTTTTATAGGCCTGATTAAAATTATAATTTCTTCGCACATAAGTATGTAGTTTTGGTACATCTAACATATTGGGTATCGTAAGCAATTGGCGTGTTTTTGGTATCGTGTTCACAAAAATACATACACACGTCGGACGTCATTCCAAAAACGCTCAAAGAAAATGTTTGAGGTCAACTCTCGTCTGAAAACAATACTATTTGAGTTCGGAGAGTAAATATAATAAAAATTTACAAAAATAATCGCTAAATGACTATCGCTGATGTGGTTCACAAAAGCAGATTCTATTTTAAGCAATTTTAATACACCAAAATAGAAATTTACGAATAAACTAGGTACAAAAAAAATTCAGAGGTTCCCAATCTCTGCAGGTACAAAATAATTCAGAGGTTCCCAATCGTTGCCAAATAATTTACGCAACGTTTACGGTTCAAATAGGTGAATTGGTCAGTATCGATAACTTTCCTTAGAGGCGCTGGTCTATATTATAGTGGCCAAAAATGACATTCACCCATCCAATCCAAAAACTATCGGATAATAGATGGCAGTAGTAAATAATAAAAGTAAATAAACGTGATGGATCAGTATATTTTATTAATTTTGAAACTCCTTTATTCTACCACAAATTGAAGCAAGATCTCTAAAACAGCTATCTAACCTATAGATCGTGTTTAAAATATTAGGTTAGGTTAGGTTAAACTTATGTTATTGTTATTTTATTGCACACACACCCTCACAGACACTTTTACGCCGTACACATCACACATGCACCTTATAAAATAGCGTTAAGCTCAACAAAGTTTTAAATATTTATGGCTTAATTTTTAATTAAATTGGCCTTATTAACCTTTTTTTTTTTTTTTTTTATAAGTTCTTTATTTATAAACAGAATACATATTTAATTTGTTTGTTCACAAAACCCTTGCGGGTTTTTATGTGAACTCATTCGTTCCTAATTTAACTTATTTAATAACATTTATATATACAAAACATATTCAATATTCACTTAAAACACTTTTATCAATGACGAGCTACACATGACGGTATCTGTCCAGACTGTCTTTAATTGTTTATTTATAAAAAAAACGGTCACTTCCAGTCGCGTCGGTGTAATTATAATGAAATCGGTACGAGTACATCTCACACCGGTCGCTTCGAGTACATTCATCAACAAAAATACTATTTACAATATATTTTTTTTAATTCTTTTTTTAAAACGTAATTAGATAAGTTATTAGATTGCTTTATATTACTCGGAAGGTTATTAAATAAAATTGGAACAATTCTCTCCAGCCTTCTTTTGCCATATTCATTGTTGAATTTGGCCACTTCCAAAATTCCTTTTGTTGTTTGCCTTGTTTTTATACTGTACTTGTATGTGTACTTGTATGTGTACTGTGTTATGTATACTTGTTTTTGAAAAATGTATATGCTATTATTATGCTTACCTGTTAATAAATAAATTATGATTTAAGACTGTGTTTTGTTGTGACGTCATTAGAACAAAAATAACACTAAAAAATTAAAAAAAATATTCATAAACTACTTATTGCAGGTGTAAATTGTTTTTTTTTTAAATTGCCACAAAACATATTTAATGCAGATTGCTGCTTTTGAATATATACGACTCGACTAGCAATGTTTTATAATAATAATTATTACAATTATTACTTTATTTTACTTTACTTTTCACAATATAACATTATATAATAAATAAATAAGTAATAGAGCTTTATATTATACTATTACTTTCTAAAAATACGTTTATTGATCGGTAATGCGCCAACATTAATGCAATATAGTATACGCGCTTCTGTCGCTATTGCAGAACAGGTTTTCCTAGTACGATAGCGCAGTACTCTTAGCCTGGCAACTAGCGGGCTCACACACACACATTTGGCACGCTATGAATAAAAAGTCCGCTTTGTTAACCTTAGTGTACCTACGATAATTGAAGGTAGATTACTTCAAGCAATTATTGTAAAATGTATATTTATCGTGTTAGATTGTAACTTGAACATATTTGTAAGGCTTGTATTCGGAAAGAATAAAGATAATAATAATAATTATTATTATTATTTACGTTTATCAATTCGTGATTATTTAATGCGAGCAATTCTGTTTTGTCTGTGGCGAGAGATTCGAACGCCGGCGATGTGTCAGATTCATTTGGCTGTCAAACTTTCGTGGAATATTTCGAAGATATATTTGTCATCGATCCGACGTCGGCCGGTCGAGAGCTGACCTCAAGAGATGAACTTCATCAAGACGATGTTCAGCGGCGGCGCCGCGGGCGGTGCGGAGCGAGCAGAGCTGCACGACTGCGTCAGGCGGATCTTCGGCGAAGAGTTCACGCTGAAGGAAAACGTCGACTCTGCACGCCAGTTAAGTTCGATCCAATCATATCCGCGATAATCATTTATAGTGACTTCGTTGAGCGCGACTCTGTAGCGATGGCTGCGAACGAAAACCATTCACCGCTCCAGTAGCGCGGCTATCGCGGCATGCGCTACAATAACAGGGTGATTTAAACGTTATTCGTCTGATAACTCCATAGAAGAAAAAAAAACATTGATTAAACATATATCTAGTTGATCTAGTGAGATGTTACTAATCCACACAATCTGTACTTTCTTCTCTAGAAAATCAATAAAATGCTACAAAGTATTACCCGTTTTAAGGCGCCACCAGTCCCTAAAACGTGTTTTGTAGCGTATTTTGGTGCATTTTGTTGAAGTTATTCCCAACAAATGGCTAAAACTAAAAATACCACAATATTCTACATATATTAATTTAGTACTTTGCTTAAAAAAAAAACGAAATACACTTTATTATAGTAATGAAAATAAATAAATAAGAAAGTGTCGTTTTTTTCTTGCAACGATTTTCTTTTAAGTTGTGTAAGTGACGCGAACCTAATTTTTCTTTCTAAAGATAGACAATATAATAATCTAGGACATTACTTAAAAAAAAAACACTTTTTTCAAATGATAATAATTATTTAAATACAAAAAACATGTTTCATCGATTCCAAATGTAACGATTTGGCGGTCGGCGAGTATATCCGTCTCTTTTCTACTCGTCAACGTTCGAATAAAGCCTACTCTTTCTAATTTCAACGACAAATGCGTCCCGGGCGCCTTAATAATGTTAATTTTATTTTGGATATTTTAATAAATAAACAAATAAATATCGACACAAAAAAAGTAGTTTTTTTCGTAATTCAGAAACATTTGTCCGATATTATTTAACCTAACTTAACCTATGTAACTCTAATTGGCCAAGTTGGCGGTTATGTCATGTTACCTTTCCTCCCCTGGACCGACTCCATAGGGAAATGTTTGTGACGTCAGATCTCAATGATTTCAGCGCCGATTTTAGAATTTTAAAGACTTAATCGAATCTACCCGAAAAATGCTAGGTTTAGTTTAAAATTCAAAATAATAAAAAAGTTATGGTTAAAAATAATTTTCCAATAACCGTTTGTAACAAATATGTATTGACTGTGTTGCAATCTGTTGGCAGACGTTCGAGGTACGTCGGTCACGTGACCAGCATCCTCCCTCAGGTGCTGGACAGCCGGACGTCGCCGCATCAGAACTCCTGGCTGCGCAGCGGCTCCCGGAAGCTGACGACCTCGTCCGATGTAAGTAACTGCTGAAGGTTTTTTTTTCAGCATTTTCACGACATGACAACTCCGGCGCTCGATCGAGGGCCATACCACAAGATCCTGTTGATATTTTTACGTATTTTTGGTAGATTTCATTATGAAAGCTACCCATTGCAATGGATACCATGCCATGACGTCACATCCCATAGAACCCAAAACTACCCTGTTTATTTGTAAGTTAATTATACACCAATCACTTTCAAATTGATACTTAAAATTTAAGGGCACAAAATCTCTACAAAGTTCGTTATTGGGCAAAATCTGACCAGGGGGGCGGGAATGGGGGGGGGTTATCGAAAAAGTGAAATTTTACTATAACTTTCTTAGTATATAAGATATTAAATTCATTTAAATTTTATATTATTCCTCAGATCGAGGCCTAAAACTTATCTAAGTAAACTTTTTTGATAGCACCAACGGTTGGTAGTAGGAAAAAGAAAAAGTGGTTTTTCAAAATTCAAAAAATCATACCCTCTTTAATAAGAACATGATCAAATCCGTTCAAAATGTTAATTGAAGGCCTTTAATCGCCCTACAATTTTTGATATGCGTAAGGGTACGGTGGGTTGAGGTGCGCAATGCTTAATACGACGAGTTCGTACAATTGGAGTTCGCCTACTGCCAACTTTGATGCGGTTTTTTACACGGACACCACGACGAATGTTTATATAGCGTATTCACAAGGAATACTAGAAATTGCAGGACCGATTAGTTGGATTTTTAAATGTGAATGTCTCTTTTAGATTCGTTTACAAATTGTATTTCTACCCGTTTTCTTTTGCAGTCGGCCTCTCAGGATCCGTTCCGAAACGACCAAAGAGCCGGTCGTCTGGGACCGAAATCCGTCGTTTTTGATTCGAAAACGGGTTAGACATTTTTTTTAAACTACCCAAAAGTAAAAAAAACAAAAAAACCCTCATTCTTTTCCCTCGAAACGTTGTTTGCCCGCAATGAACGGCCTCGCATCATGAAACCAACGATAGGGCAGTTGGAACTGCGCCCAACGGCGCCTCCCCGACAACGCAAACCATACGAATGAATGAAATAAAAAGCAACGGGGCAAATAACGCAGAAACACAACAGCGTTTCTGTCGGTCGTGTGAACTCAGATACCATTAGCCTGGGCGGGGGGGGGGGGGTATTTCGTGGGGCTCATACTCGTGACAAGGAAGTGCGGATGAGATTTAGAGGCTAAAGCACTTTGAGATTTTGTTTTTTATGACGATTTCTTTAGATTACAAAATAACGTTTTTTAACGCTGAAATACCACAAACAAACTAAAACTTGTATTTAAATAAACTTTACTTGTACATTTTTTATATTATTATATTTCGCAACGGAAAAATCATAATACGCGCACTTTTTTTTTAAATACTAGCTACGACCCAGGAGGTCATCTACAATTATTTTGGGCCCTGCCCAACTAAGCCAAATGCGCCCGTCCTAAATGTCTAAGGTCTGTTGCTATAAACAAGTTGATTTAAGGCGAAGCCAAAGAATACAATGGCATTAATTTCGATTAATTTAGACCCTTTTTTTTCATGGATCGAATTCGGTAACCACTGGATTTTTAATCATAAAAAAAAATATGGTTAGATACCTTAATCTAAGGTCTTCAACATAGTAAAGGCAGATTTTTAAAATTCAGTTCTATTCCTGAGAAATTTAATAAATGCTAAACTGCTAATAGTTCGTTTTAGTTGAATTTCTCTCTTATAAAGGACATTAGACCCTTAGGAAAAATACTAATTGAAAGGCAAATGAAGGGTTTAAAACACAGCAAAGTTAGTTTTTTTAATTTCTTTATTATGAAGCTGTAATTAAATAAAATCTAACAATTGCGCGGAGAGTGAAACCTGACGCCATATAAAATGAAACATGACGTTTTCAATAGAGTTTTACTAGTCTATTGTGTTGCCAGGCAACGGGCGCTCGATCCTCGTTGGCGACGAGCGCGTGAGCGTCCAGGGCCTGTCGAACTTCGCCACCATTCGCGCCAGCGTCTGCGTGCACTCCGGCAAATGGATGTACGAGGCGCACCTCGGCAGCAAGGGAATAATGCAGGTAGTTTGACTGTTCTGTTAGTATCTAGGCAGCCGCAGTCGCAAAGTCCCAAAATCCCATAATGAAAATATTTTCAAACATAACTTTTTTATTATATCGAATTTTGAAATTCCGCTTTCGTCTGGACCTAGATTTTTTCGTGTAGATTCGATTATAACTTTAAAATTCTAAAATCGGCGATGAAATCATTGAGATCTGACGTCACAAACATTTCAAGGTAAGGGATAGTGATCGGTGGTCGGCCGTTACGAACTCGGACCGAGTAACCGATTGGGTCGGTGCATCACTATCCCCTTTCATTAATTCGTATAGGACGGATTACACGCTATACTATCTGTTGAATATAGAATAATAACATATGTAATAAATGATGAGGTTTGTATGTGTTGTATAATCACACCTTTACCTCAAATATCCTCGTCTATGGCCCTTCCATAAATTCATTTCCCCCTCCCTCTTTAAGGCGCCACCAGTCCCTAAAACGTGTTTTGTAACGTATTTTGGTGCATTTTGTTGAAGTTATTCCCAACAAATGGCTAACACTAAAAATACCACAATATTCTACATATATTAATTTAGTACTTTGCTTAAAAAAAAACGAAATACACCTTATTATAGTAATGAAAATAAATAAATAAGAAAGTGTTGTTTTTTTCTTGCAACGATTTTCTTTTAAGTTGTGTAAGTGACGCGAACCTAATTTTTCTTTCTAAAGATAGACAATATAATAATCTAGGACATTACTTAAAAAAAAACACATTTTTCAAATGATAATAATTATTTAAATACAAAAAACAAAAGTGGGCGAGTATATCCGTCTCTTTTCTACGCGTCAATGTTCGAATAAAGCCTTCTCTTTCTAATCTCGAGGACAAATGCGTCCCGGGGCGCCTTAATGTAACTGTCAAGCAGTGTTAAATGGTCTGTCGCAGCACCAACATCTCGCTCATAGCATTTTGCAGCAGAATCAGCGCTCTCCACAACCTGGAAAGACAGTTGCAGAGGCACCTGAATTCCACAATCCATCAACAAAACTCCAGCACCTAAGCTCGACCATCAGGTAAATGATTTGCGAATTTCGCCGCATTTCCTACGTTATTTTGCCAAGTAAACTCCTCAGATGTGTCCTTCGCGGATTCAGCGATGCCTCAGAAGCAGGTTTTCCTGCTGTAGTCTACTTGAGAGTGGAAGATATCAACAGCGAAGTGACTGTTAATCTTCTTTTGGCAAAACGCACAGGAGCGCCTCTTAAGAAAAAACTGAGCATCCCTTGATTAGAACTTTGCGGAGCACCAAAAATATGTTTCACCGGGTGTTCCAAGACCATTCCCTAAGGCTTAAGGGAGTGTTTATGTTCGGTTTTAGGTGTAAGAAATTATATAAAACATGTGTTACGTTTATAAACGTGTACAGTTCGATCCTGGATTAGCCCTGAGGCCACGCGTGACCTGTTCCAGATCGGCTGGTGCACGGCGGGCTGCCGCTTCTCGATCGACGCCGGCGTCGGCGACACGCCCAACTCGTACGCGTACGACGGCGCGCGCGTGCGCAAGTGGAACCTGGCCACCATGCGGTACGGCGAGCAGTGGATGTCCGGCGATGTCGTCGGCACGTGCATCGACCTCGACAACGGCACCATCAAGTACTATAGGTAATATACCAATGTATCTAATTTGTACAAGACGAATGACGTGCATTGATGCTGATGCTGTGGATCCCTTTATTCCTCACGCGGCAATTCTTACATTTACATGAATCCCCAATGGGAGTCACTTCACCAACACTAAACTTAAAGACTAAATACCAAATGTATAACGGAAATAACAACAGCGTAAAATATATAAACAGTCAGGTACAATTTTAAAGTCGTCAGCGCATAATATGCGCGGACCCGATTGACTGCCTGCGCAGATGCCGACCAATCAGATGCGCCCGGCGGCGATCGCACGTCGCCGGCCAAAGCGACGCTGCCAGCCGCAGTCCAATTATGTAGCGACGCTAGATTACTAACTTTATTTATTTAAATGAAATTAACAGGTTTCTATATGTATAGGTTAATAGAAATGTTTGGCGCAAATCTTTACAGTGTTTACAAATAATGACCGATATTTTTTTATATATATAGGGTGATGTTTTTAGAGGCGTGGTTTTCAAGAAGAGATAAAACGCATATAATTCGATGTTATGGCTAAGAATTTAGTTTTATTATAAAGATAAAGGTTTGCCATTATGTTTTAAAAATGATTTCGGGTAAGTGGCCGCCGCGGCTGACTCCAACAAATTCCAGCCGAGAGGCCCAATTTTCAACCACTTTTTGCAGCAAGTTGGGCCGTATGTCAGCAATAACGCGCCGAATATTCTCTTCCAAGGCGTTAATCGTGTCCGGCTTATCTGCGTAGACAAGCGACTTCACATAACCCCACAAAAAATAGTCCAGCGGTGTTAAATCGCACGATCTTGGAGGCCACGCCACGTTGTTCAGGAGTAAGTCTATTCATTATGAAATGGCCAATCAAACTGAGCATAAATCAAGTGACAGCTGTCAAAAACACCCTACAATTTACATTACAACTGATTTTATTTAGAACCGTTTCGTTCAATGCCAGGAACGGCCGCGACCTGGGCGTGGCCTTCGCGAGCGTCTGCCGCGGTCCGGGGCTGGCCTACTTCCCGGCAGTGTCACTCGCAGCGCAGGAGAGGGTCTACGCCAACTTCGGACATGTTCCTTTTGTGTGAGCGCCCTTAATTTACTCTAAATAATAAAAAAATATTACACAAAAGTATAGACAGTTTAGGGAGAGAACCATTGCATTACTATGTTCTTCAATATAAAAAAAAACTAGGGCAATTACAATGTTTATTTAATAAATTAAACACGATAATGATCCAATTATGCGCCTTTCCATATTTCGTACAAAAAGAGTCCTTATGCAAACGCAACAGAAACCGAATCTGGAGAAAAGATGGTAATTTTATGGCCTAAATTGTTTTAATTTTTTTTTTATTTATTTATTTTCATCGGAATATAACCTATACATTTTATTTCACACATTTACTTCATCTTTTAGAATAATAAATATTTTTTCAATATTATATTATTTGAAGCTATTTTTAATGCATTTTCGCTTTGTTTTCCTTTTGATTGAATTAATACTGATTTTTTTATATGATTGCGTATGTACTACCTATATATGATTTTTCTCGTGTAACTGTTTTATTTTCCTAATAAATATAAATAAATAAATAATTGATGGCTTTCTTGAATGTGCTATATTTTAAATTTCATTATATTATTTTGAAAGTTAGTGGGTATGTCGTCCTAGCGTGCCAAGTTTAGTTCTGCATTAACACCGTTATAACATTTTAGAGTAGGCAGAACTGGTGATTCTGTATTATCGATCGTCATGGTGGTAATGTTCATGGTGTCGATGGTGTCTCTTGCGCCCGGCAGGTTCCCCGTGGCCGAGTACGAGGCCCTGCAGCTGCCGCCGACGCGCGAGTGCGCCCGCGCGCGCCTACTCTTCAACAGCCTGGAGGCCGTGTGCGAGGAGATACTCTACGACGCGGCCAAGAAACCAAAGAAGGCCAGCCCGAGCAAGGTTGGACGCCTTTTCAATCTCGATATTATTATTGGTCGCTGAGCAAGCAGTGATTTAGCTCGCATCTCGTTCTCGGTTACTAGCGATTGGCCTAGATTCAAGAAATTTATCAAGGCGGCTCTTGAACTGGTTTACACTCATAGCTTCCACCACTTCCTGTGGTAGCCGATTCCAATTATCCACAACTCTATTGGAGATTAAATTCTTTCTAGGATTAGTGGAACAAAGAGATTTAGTGGCCGTGAAGTTGCGTGTTTTGGTTAAACATGAATATGTCCTTAATGTCCAGTTAATTAACACCGAGAGAGTCACATCGCTCCTTTAATTAGGTCAATTTTAATAGACATTTTTAGAACTTGTTGAGTTGAATCATTTAGTAGATTTTACCACCCCCAGTCGGAATGAAGGGTAGGGATTTCCGAAAAAGTGAAATTTTGCTATAACTTTCTTTGTATATAAGATATCGAGATAATTTAGATTTTATTTTATTCCTCAGATAAAGGCCTAAAACTTATCTTAGTAAACTTTTTTGGTTGCACCAACT
The DNA here is from genome assembly GCA_020383195.1 of Neomicropteryx cornuta. NCBI lineage: Eukaryota > Metazoa > Arthropoda > Insecta > Lepidoptera > Micropterigidae > Neomicropteryx > Neomicropteryx cornuta. The sequence continues at coordinate 5,522,761 of JAHKQU010000031.1, forward strand.
GTTGGTCCTAGGGGTCATCAAATCAGTTCAAAGCAACCCTTACGGCACAGTATAAAGAGGGATTCAGTGTCCTCACTGCGCAAGGGTACGGGCGGGTTGAGGTGCGCAATGTTTGATAGAAGTTCGGGCAGTTGGAGTTCGCCTATTCCCTACTTTGATCCCTTCCGAAAGGGATTTTTCGGCACCCGATTTGAGGCGAGCAACCTCGCTTTGTTGCAGGACTCGCAGCAGGACGGTGTGCTGGACAAGTCGTCGACGTCGATGCCCGCGCCCTCCGCTCCTCGCGCCCCGTCCGACACGGGACCTCCGCCCGTCATCACCGCGGAACAGGAGGACCTCGATATGTCGCACAGGGTAGGTTGCTTGATCTAATGCAATTTTTTTTGTTCTCTAAGCTCTAGACTAGCTGCCGACTGAGCAGTTCTAAAGAAGTCTTTATGTTTGCCCAACCAATTAATAGCCATCATATAGGCTATTAAAAGCCATTAAGGCAAAGTAAAACAGACGAAACCATATTAACCATTCTCGTTAAAAAAAAACAGCGAGTTGGTCCTTCGATTTCTAGACCCATTTGTTAAGAAATTATATCAAAATTCATAATTAAAGTTTCTATTCTAAATCGTGTAAACCAGTTATTTTTCAATGGCTCCTCCCTCGGATAACTACGTCACTGGGTCGCTGGGCCGCGGTCAGTCAAGATCGAGGTTAATGACCTGCCGCGTTGTTTGAAAGGCCCTATTAGGGCGGAGCTAAATGATCGCTGTCAGATGTCACTGGTCGAATAGAGGTCGGTCTAAAAAGAAGGGGTAACTCCTTACCCCTCCTCTGGGGTTGTAAGTGGAATTCCATTGGTCGACAGATAATATTGATTTATTGATTGATAAGATCGATGTATTACTTGGGACAACCTCTCTATAAGTGCGAAGATTATCAGCGAGCGGAGGACTAGAACCTTACAGTAGAAGCCATATCCCCTAAAAGGGACGAGGGACAAACGAACAAAGTGTTGGTTTCCCGGGCGAAGTAGGGTCTGCACGAGATCGGCAGGCCCTCGGTCCTTCCAGCACAGTCCATCTAGTGTACCAGCTCTTCAAGAGCACCTCGAAAGCCGCGAAGTTAGAGGCAGTAGATGCAAAGTCGGTAAAGTAGACTGGTCTACAAGTCCCGTCACGTTTTGTTCCCCTTTAGGGAACACCTGAGCAACTTTAGCTTACTAAAGTTGCTCAGAGAACAGAGATTGTCGCCGAAGGATCAGGCCATTACCAGTGCTTTTTTCGGGCAAAATGCTCCAAGGACTTTTCTCCCCAGGTTTACTCCGGGGGGGACAACGCTCACCCCCCCCCCTCCCCCGGATAAGTACCCGAAACACTGAAGAAAAGTTACAAGGAACCTATGTATTAATATTATTATTTGCCGAGCAAGCAGCTATTTAGCTGATATGCACATATCTCATTCTCGGTTACTGGCGGTACCTGATGGTGCATCGGTATAAGCGCCTGCTTCTAATCCAGAGGTCCTTCAGAGGTTCGAATCCCCACAGGTTATTTTCCGGCGTTGAGAATATTCAACGGCGATTTTGTGACCGACAAAAACACTCATTCAGTTACAGACTTGCGAGATGTTGTTTGCCTGTAATGAAACGCCACGCATCATGAAAACAACAAAAAGGCAGTCGGAACTGCGCTCAGTAGCGCCTCCCTGACAACATAGCCATACGAATAAATTAGAAGTTACTAGCAGTTTGCCTAGATTCAAGAAATTTATCAAGGCGGCTTTTGAACTGGTTTACACTTACAGCTTCCACCAATTCCTGCAGTGGCCGATTCCAATTATCCACAACTCTATTGGAGATGAAGTTCTCCCTAGGATTAGTGGAACAAAGAAATTAAGATAACTTCATTCAATTGCCAAACATGAATATGTCCTTAATGTCCAGTTAAGTCTCAATGAGATCTCCTGTAATGAGCTCCGTTTTAACGCAGATAGCCTTTCTTCATATCCCAAGCGTTTTAGTTGTGAATCTCCTTTGAATTCCTTACATCCTTGAATTTCTTAGGTTAAACACTAATTTTATTCTCAGGCGTTCTTGATATCCCTGGCGCGCGTGATCTGGGACGAGGTGTGGCCGGCGCTGGCGCACGGCGCCTACGTCGCGGTCGCGGAGCTCCTGCCGAAGCTGCGCGCGCTCGCCGGCGCCGACGACAACGAGGTCTCCCCGCCGGCGCCGCGACGCTACGGCGCCACGCCGCCCGACACCGGCTACGAACACTACGAGAAGGAGCATTTCGTAAGTCGGGTTGTTTTCACAGCGCCTTGGGCCTTCGGACCGCACCGCAAAGAATCAGACCAAAATGGTTAGAGGTCACCTTCTGACGTTGAATAGCAGCAACACAAACTATGTTACCTTCAGAAACAAGGAATACAAATTTTAGACATCACGACTGCACCAATGTTGCAACTTGCTCATGTATTCCACCTACAAGTTGATCAACATCTTCGATGGAGTGATCACGGTGACGACTACGCTCACAAATTAGTTTGTTTTGTGGTCAATTCCTGCATGATGCTAGGAATTTTGACTCCGATACCAGGCGCTGGGCCTTTGGTCGGTGCCTCGGATGGGCTAGCCCTTCTGGCTAGCCTGCCTAACCCTAAAACGGGTTTGTAGGTGGCAATTTGCACAGAGTGCAAATAGGGAAATAGGGGGGACGATGAGGGTTTGGGGGCCGAAGACTAGGGACTGTCCAGCTGGGCGCGAGGATGCGCCTTCCTGACGTCCACCGGTTATTTATATTTTAAGTATATGGTTATGTGCTTTAATAACTATCCCATTATGTTCGAGTGGAATGCGACTTCTCCGAAGGTCACATTCGGTGCCCACTCATTTGGTACGACCGAGTAGGTGTGAAAGGAACCACGTAGCGCTGGTGGGGATGTTTACTGGCGACTGAAGTCATGATGACGGCTCGGTGCTTTAAAATCGGCGGTGAAATCATTGAGATCTGACGTCACAAACATTTCGCTATTGAAGTCGATCCTTGGAAGCTATGCTTTCCTGTTTTGTCTTCTTGCTTACGAATTCCAGGTGGATCTGCGCGCCCAGCTGAAGAGCCGTCCGCCGCGCATGCTGAACCTCTTCCTCGACCTGATGTGGTCCTTCCTCGACGAGGTCACGGCCTGCGACATCATCGAGCACTGCTCCGTGAGGGAGTGCTTCCTGTACGACCTCGTGTGCGCCGTGAGTCGTTATTTTGGAATTCGCTCTCGCAAAGCACTTGGACTGATAGATGTCTGATCGCCACAAATTTGGTGTCATCTGGTTCGCCGTGAAATTCTCTATTAGAAAATATCACTCCAGTCCCCATCTGTCCTTAAATAAACTACTTTTATCGACCTTCTCACGTCGCCGCTCGGCCAAGCGCGAATTACAATGTTGACCTTTATATATTTGCTCTGTTAAAAATATCATTAGTATGCAACAACAGTAATACTTATATACAGGGTGTCCCAAGGCCATTCCCCTTAAAAAAAAAAAAAGAAGCGAATTTGTCCTTCGATTTCTAGTGTTATTTGTTAAGAAACTATATCAAAATTCATAATTAAAGTTTCTACTCTAAATCGTGTAAAACAGCTATTTTTCAATGGCTCCTCCCTCGGATAACTACGTCACTGGGTCACTGGGCCGCGTCGGTCGAGACCGAGGTCATTACCGTGCCGCGTTCTTCGAAACGCCCTATTAGGGCGTTGCTAAATGATCGCTGTCAGATGTCACTGGTTAACTCCTAACCCCTTCTCTGTGGCTGTAAGAGGTATGCTATTGGTCGACAGACAATATTGATTTATCGATTGATAAGATCGATTTCCACAAATTTTGTTACATAATTTCTTACTCCTTAATATGGAACGTAAACATCCCCAAAGTCTACGGGATTGGTGTTGGAACACCCTGTATAGAGGTAGATGAAATTAGACATTCAAGCGTGATTTGCATTAAAAACATTAATTAGACCGCAAACGCGATGAATCAATTATCGGCACTGTTCCCGTTCTTCGAGCCTTTAGATGAGATGGTGAAATCCAAGAGTAATATGCAAAACAATGGAGATGTCTTCGGGAAGAGCCCCCTAAAACAATAGCTTATTGTTCCAATACTGTTGGAACCGCCGAAATGATGAAAACGGGAAATATAAAATGTGTAGAATTGTTATTAAGACGAAGGTGGGATTCTATTTTGGTCTTGTTGTGAACAAAATGTTGTTTTATGGTTTTATGGTGCACTGAAAGACTTGTCTTGTACTCTTTCAGGACCTGAAGTACGAGCGGCAGATGAGATGCGTCTATTTCATGTGCAGTCTCATGCAGCACACCCTGACGAGGCACAACATGGTGAAATACGTCCTCTTCGGGAAGGTCTCGTGAGTGGAACGATTTTGAGAAGTCTTTGTACTGTGACAATCTACGCTTTTCCCACTTAAGTAGTCGGTGATTGTATCATACTCATGTCTTTAAGCTGTAATCTTCTTACGTGGGGGCAGTGACGCTACTCTTCAAGAGCACCTCGAAGAATCCACAAGTACAGGACTTGGTTAAATTGAAGGACTTGGTCACCTATAAATGTCTAGACGATTATTTATTATTATCTAGGGTATTTTCCCGCGTGCGAATATTGTAATGTAGGTCAAATGGATAGGTTGGGAACACAACAATATCTGAGGTTGAATAGAGTATTTATAGGTATGTGGGGGTTAGGTTAGGTTAGTACACACAACGTTCTCGCCAGTTCTGCCGCTGACGACAGCATCAGACGCCCGGTTCAAAGTCCGTCGACCGAGGGTAGCGCCGAGCGAATTCGTCCGGGCTGAGGCAGAGGGTTTCCCCTCCGGCACACCTGGCAGTCTATAAGACCGAATTGTGTGAATTGAAGCGGTATATACGACCATAAAATTCAACCCTCTTAACCGTATTGGAGCTGTGAAATAGGAGGTTATTGTTTTTAGGTTCGATAACTTCCTGCACGTGCGGCAGGCTGACGAGACGGCGCTCAGCGCCCGGCTGACCACCTCCTGGTGGCCGCGGACCAGGGCGGCGCCCCCTGCGGTACAGGATACGGAAGGTAACCCATCCAATTCCAGCGTAATTCCTGGGGTAGAACGGGAAATGTAATCCCCTTGGGATCAGGCTAAAAATATCTTTAAGCATAACGCCGGCCCGCAACTGGTCACGAGGCCAGGGTTTGGAACTGGTCATGAGGTCTGCCTTAAAGAAGATGATGCCCCGCAGTGCGCCACGTGCCATCGACTGAAGGTGTCACAAGACTGCGGGGCTTACCAAACAATTATGGGGACTAGACTCAATGCGCCAAATTTTACGGATTCCAGCCTTGAGCTCAGAAGATCGCGAGCTGTTAATGGTCACATCGACTGCCCGGATCTTCTGGGGCTCATAGATTTCCAGGTTCCATCTAGACATTCCATCTGTCACGGTTGAAGAATTCATATATACGTCGAGCATGTGGGCTTTACAACAGTATCACCTTTCAATACTACCTTCCCGTCTACTCTAGCTCTAATCCTAGAGTAGTCTATGTAAAATCTATTATTTTTAAGGAGTTATGCTGTATTTTATATTCTGGTAATTATGTAAATTCCCTAATCCCAACCTTGTTCCTGAATTATGTTTAGAGGAAACTCCATTGGTTTGACGTTTTGATTGTATTATTTGAATAATTTATTGCAAATTTGGTATAAAGCGTTTATAAGACCCAGGCAGTAGTGTATATGGGTTCGGATGAGACCACATTGACCTCAGGTAAGCCCTGGCTAATAATAGACTGTGTGCCACCTCCCCACGCCGCTTCCCCCTCTGATGAGTGTGCGAAGGAGACAGCGAACACCGTCTCCCTCTGACGACTGTGCGAAGGATACAGCGAACACCATCTCCCTCTGACCACTGTGCGAAGGAGACAGCGAACACCATCTCCCTCTGACGACTGTGCGAAGGAGACAGCGAACACCTGTCTTATAATACTTTCGTATAATTTGTGAAAAAAAAATACAGACAACTAGCTTCAAATTTCGTAAGGGACTCTACAACGCGACAAACATCTTTCGTAAATAAAGCAATGGGACTCTACAACTCGACAAACGTAAAAATTACTCCTAACGCGTGACGCGGATTCTCGACCAACATCCCATCCCAATGAGTGCAACGGGCGCAAAGAAGTTTAACTTCAAAAATACAACGATTTCGATCTTTCCAAAAAAGTATGGAGGGAAATTTTGTCTATTGTAATAAAGTCTTCAACTAAAATTGGGAAATAATCTATCAGTAAATTTTTGCTTATTTTGACCGTTTTCAATGTATTTTGATCAGTTAATATTGTAATAAATCGTATTGACGTACGCATATGACAGTGGTCGCATGTGTATCTCAGCCTTAATGCGATGACGTCACGCACGGAGCCGTCGGGCCTTTATATTCTAGAAGGTGTCGTCGATACCGCCTTCCTTGATCCCTCGGATCAGCATTTGCTTTCCTTCTTCAGATGTGGCTTTCCAGGCGATGCGCTCCGAGGAAGACCTCAACATGGAGAGGGACTACTACAAGGAGTGCTCGAAGCTGGCCGAAGCGCTGGCGCCCCTGGAACAGCTGCAGGTATTTATCGGCTACAATCTCGGAACAAGCAAGTATTGAAATGTATTTAAGAGATTTGTCCATTTTATTAGTATTCAAGTGGTACGAAATAGGAGTGTTTTATATGTATGGAGGCGTACGGCAACTCGTGCCTGCGGCACTCGGGATGGGTCGCCTACTTTTAACGATTGTAACACTTCAATTGTTTCCCGAATTCTCCAGTTTTCCATAACTTTTCTTTACCAATCCCTCCCTCTCCCCCCGCTTCGCGTCTCACTCGCGAATGTTTGAAGGGGTGAAGGGAACGAGGCCTTGTCGTCTATGGTAGTTGGATTCTGGACCATCTCACTGGGTACCCTCCGAGTCGGGTACCCTCCAAAAAATAGATCTGTATTCTAGTACCGCCGTGTCACTAAATATGTTCTTTAAAGTAATTAGATGATTTTTTATCAGTGTTTAATCAGTAATTGGTTATTTCCGAATCGAATGGCATAGATAGTAGAGCAATCGGATAAACAGGTAATTAGGCAGCAATTGTTGAAGGAATGACTGCCCCTTGTCGTGTATAAACGTCACGCAACCTTATGGGAAACAAACAGTATGTTTCTGCGCTCAAGAGTAGTGACGGCACTATCTCGAGGCCCTCTTCCAGCGAGGGGCTTATTAGGCCCCCTTGGTCTGGGGGTTCGGGACTTGCAGTGGGGGGTTAATGGGAAACACGATATTCGCAGCAGTCTCATACCGCCCCGCCCGGTGGACCTGTAATAAACGTGATTTCATTTTTAGGTGGAATACTTGAAAATCCTCTTGGACAATTCCGACGGGACGAACGCCATTCCGTCCACCAGGAAGATATTCCTGGGTAAATTTCGGAAGTACGTCATGGACAACTGCATACTGGATATGGTAAGGGATAAAGCGTAACTTGTTGGAGATTTTCAGGATTCATTGGGAAGACGATGTGTCCGCCGATCCGAAGTGTAGACGCTTATAGCCAGATACTTGGAGCAACCCATCACGAGTTGGTACCACAGGCGCGAGTAGTGTGAGACGTCAGATTCTGGTTAAATAATTTACTACAAAATAATCCGTAGAAATGTTGAAATTATATGATAGCTACAGGCTGTATCTTGTTTTACTCAGGAGAGAGGGAATTTAAATAACTACATAATTAATGCCTTCACTAATGCAGCCGTAGAACTGAAAGCTCGTGCACTCGAGACGAGTGGCCTCGTTTGCCCGTTTCTGTCAGGTCACCCGTCACTGATACCCTTCGCGTTTCCCGTTCTCCCCGGCCAGAGGCTCTTCAACGTGTCGCGGACTTCGCCGGCCATCGCTCTGTGCGCCTTCCACCGAATGCTGACCGCGCTGCTGCAGCTGTGGAGACAGGAGGCGCCGGACCTGCCCTTCGCCCTGCCGTCCAAGAGCTTCTACGATGGAACGCAGGTGAGCTGCAACCACATTTTCATGTTTTGGAAGGTTCATCGAGGGGAATATTTTTTCCTCGACAATTGACAAAAACTAGTACCCTTCCCTAGTTACTTTAATAGTTACTAAAGAATTTACTCCGAGAAAGGTAATTTACACCAGCGCGCTAGAGATCATGGTAGTCTAGCGGTTAGGGCGTTGGACTATTGGCTCAAAGGTCGCAGGTTCGAATCCGCACTTGGTTATACCGTTTTTAACGCTTCCTATGCACTTCCTCTTATTCTGCGAATGCATTTGCGTTTCTATGGTGAGCATGACCTGATCCCGCAGCCAGGATCGGCTCCATACGAAGGAACTCCTCGACGGTCAACAGCGCACGCATTTGAGAATGTATTTTTACTGTTAATTTAGATATAATTATCATGACCATCTTTCCTCGTAGGACTTCTACAACGTGGACCGCATTGGCGGTGTGATGCCCTACCTCGTCAGAACGCACAGGTTAAAGATGCTTTTCATTTTAACATTCAAAACGACCTCAATTTCTGACCTCAGTACTGTATAATAACCCCAGTATTGAAATACTTGGTTAATTTTTAAATGATTTTAAATAAAAAAATCTTTCTGAAACAGTCTTTAAGTAAGAAATATCTGCGGCCTTTCTTTGAGTAGGGGAATCAAATATGGAATCCGTACTTTGGAAAGGATATACAGGGTGGCCCAAGGTCAATCCCATAAACTTTAGGGGGTGTTTAAGTTCCCTATTAAGAGTAAGAAATTATGTAACAAAATGCGAAATAATTTCATCAATTGGTGTAAATCGATCTTATCAATCGATAAATCAAAATTATCTGTCGACCAATAGCATCCCTCTTACAACCCCAGAGAAGGAGTAAGGAGTTACCCCTTCTTCTTAGACCGCCCTCTGTTCGACCAGTAATATCAGACAGCGATCATTTAACTCCGCCCTAATGGGGCGTTTCGAACAACGCGGCAGGGCATTAACCTCGATCTTGAACGACCGCGGCCTAGTGACCCAGTGACGTACTTATCGGAGGGAGGAGCCATTGAAAAATATCTGTTTTATAAGAATTAGAATAGAAACTTCAACATTTTTTTTCTCGAATACCATAATGAATTTTGATATAGTTTCTTAACAAATAACACTAAGAATCGTAAGACCTATTAGCTGTTTTTTTTAATGCGTGGAACCTTGGGACACCCTGTATAGTTTCTGGAAGGAGTTTAAAGGGGATTCACAAAAATACCCGCACTACTAAAACACTTGGAATATGAACCGCATTACAGGAACGACGTGATTGTAGTGATCTGATTGAGACTTATAATGTGTTAACTGGACATTATGGACATATTCATGTTTAACCAAAACACCCAACTTTGCGGCCATTCAATGAAGTTATCTCCAATAGAGTTATGGATGATTGGAATCACCTACCACAGGAAGTGGTGGAAGCTATAAGTGTCAACCAGTTCATTGGTCAGTGAATAATAATAAATTAAATAACTTGGTGTCACAATCAGATGGATCTTTGCCGCGGTGTCAACCCCGGCAAAAATGAAGCCATTCTAGGACTGCTAATCTCGAAGAGTAGGCGAAAAGGCGATCTTATTGATATATTTAACACACTGAGCTCACCGCATTTCTTTTGATACTTTAAAATACTTTGGATTTAAAAATATTCTCAAACTTTCGCACAAAAATTTTTACGCAAGCTAAAAAACGCGTGACAGATCCCACGGTCCGCGCGTGGGACATTTCAAAGGTCCTGGGAGTTATCCCAATAAGTAATATAATTTTAATTGTAGGATATTGTATTATTGACATTTTTATCGGCATAATTGCGTTAAAAATTCAAATACACAAAGACGGATGAGATCACAGAACCACAGCCTCGTAGCAGGGTCACCAACAGACCGCTAGAGCTTTAACAAACAATGAAGTTTTATAGCACAACCCTATTTTATGGTTCCATTTTTTTTCCGACGTGAAATTTATCCGCGTTTAACGTACTCAATGTCTTTCTTCCACAGAGAAGAGTTAATCGAAGCCTTGGGAGAAAATCACCCGTACATTGCTAGCTTTGAGCCCACCTATAACAGGGCTGGTGGTGTCGATATGGGTGAGTGATGCCATACCAAAAAACTGTACTGGATCGATCGTTTCATAGCCTCGGACGCAAATTTAAAACCAATGCTAGCAGAATATTGGAGCGGAGGAATGCAACCTTCAAATAAGTCCTTTTCTAAGATAGTGCGAATGGGATTTCCCACAAGGAACATATTTTTTAACATAACTTTTTTATTATTTCGAATTTTAGAGTTCTGGTTTCGTCCGAACCTAGTATTTTTCACGGAGAATTGATTAAAACTTTAAAATTCTGAAATCGGTGGTGAAATCATTGAGATCTGACTCCACAAACTATTGGAGTCGATCCATGGGATCTACGTTCCTCGTCGATCCAATGATTTGAGTTAATATGGAATGAAAATTGTAAATTTTTAGTATGTCTAAATGTTAAAAATTTTGTATTTATTCATACATTTTATCAAATCTTTAGACGCAAATATTTCAATAACCGTAACCGTAATATTTTTGTTTGAAAATAGCCGTTAAATGAAATACCACGTCTCACAGTGACGGTACTTCCATAGAAGCCGAAAAAATTCGCTTTCGGGGGTTAGGGTGGATTCTCACGCTACCCCCCGCGAAATGTCTTGCCCATTGTACAAATTCTGGCTCATAAGCACAATAGCTCATCCCGAAAAGCCTCCTTTTATGTTTCTTGTGCGTTTTGCAGGCGTGGACAACGATCTGACGCTGGTGCCGCCCGCCGGCATGGCAACACTGCCACAGGTGATATCTTCCATTGCGAGATTCATTTCCAATGCCAACAACGCCAACTCGAACGCTTTTACCAGGTGACGTGTCTTTGTTCAATAAAATATATTCTACGCCACAGCGAGCGAGTGGCGAGTCGCCTTCATACCAGCCCCACCGGTCAGCGGTTCGATGAGATCGAAGATCGACAGGTCTTCGCGTCAATCGTCAAACAAAAGATCGATCGATCTCTATCAATCAATCACCATCAAAACAATGAGGTTTACTTTCCTAAATCAGCGCTGGAAGATATCTGCGAAGAATTGAAAGAAATATTTCAAAACAATTTCTTTACTATCGTAATATGAATCTTGTCTTCCTTGCCCCTGATAACGGTGCCCATCAGAACCGCATTTTGGTGGCATAGGCAGGGAATAGGACCACGACACGCGCTGGAAACGCCCAATACCACCCTGATTTTAATTTCATCGTTTATCCATTATCCAGTAGTTTTTTTTGACCTTTGTTATACAGGAGAAACTTTTTGTCATGCATATCCGTTTATGGGATTATTCCAACAGCTTTTATTACGAGTTTCTTAATTTAGACACATTTTTATCGTACATTCGAGGATATGTTCTATCTCAGTGCGTGGCCAGCCGCCCAATTTCCTGTTTTTTTTTTAAAACAATTATTCAGCAAGTTTTCTTTATTTTGGCGCGCTGTAGCGCACCGGCCGCGCAATTCAGCAGCAACCGTGCGTTTAGACGTTAATGGGATTTTTCACCCATTCATTTTACCAATTTCTTCCTGATAAGTACATTTTTCCATGCAAAATACATAATATCCCAGGAATCGTTCATTTTGCTCTCAATGCGTGGTGAATTGAGGTCAGAATCTCGCACGGTAGAGCAACGGCCGCTCAATTTTTTGGTACATTAAAAACTTTTGAAATAACCCCATGAAAGGATGAGCACCAGAAAAAGTTCAGCCTGTATAAACGTAAGGGTTGTCACTCTTAAACAGGCTCGGCGGAGACACCTCCGTAGCCATGAAGGACGCGCGCAGCATGATGCCCGGAGCTGGTTGCGCGGACCCGAATCTTTCCCTGTACCGTTTGCTGGACGGGCTGCTGGCTTTGTACCACTTCATAGCCTGCAAGCAAATGGAGAAGGTAAACCCTCGCTAATGTCTGCTGTAATACGTTAGCCGCGTGTTGATCGGTCATTTTTGCGACCCGGATCGCGATCGAATGGGTTCACGATCGCTTTCGGTTCAAATCGACAGGTCTTTGCGTCAATCGTCAATCAAAAGGTATATAGACCTCTATCGACGAAAAGGTCCTTATCACTGTCATGATTTAACAATTGTATTTTAGATTTTTCTATTACAAAGCGCAGTTTTAGCGTTAAAAAAACAATATTTTATTTTTAAATAGTTGTCCACGGGCTGTACCAGAGACAGTGGTCAGCCCGAAACCTGGTAATTGGGTGACATCACCCCGAGCCCCCGAACACAAGACGTATAGAGAGACAATGGTTCAAAGAACAAAGAAGTTGTTGTCCTGGTTCACAGCAGCTGAACTAGGAAAGAGAGCTCTCTTCGGGTCGCCGGCAGTCGACGCAAACCTATTTGGTATTTTCATGACCCTCGTCTGGGGAATAATATAAAATTTAAATGATTTCGTAGTAAAATTTCACTTTTTCGAATAAAACCCTTCCATTCCTACCCCCTTGGTCTGGTTTTACCCATTGGTGTAAAATTACGGCAGTTATCTTGGCCACAAAAAAAGTGATATAGATAGATAGATATAGTCATGACATCCATTGCAATAGATAGCTTTCTTAAAGAAATCTACCTAAAATGGTGGTGAGAGTATTTCCCTACCTCAATGCATGGAATACTTTATGTGAATGTGGTCTTCCCAAAGACTGATCTAGGGGACACTGAACGCTGCGGAATATCGTGGTATCACCAGTTTGCCAGGTATCGACATTTTGACACATTCTCGTTGCGGCGTCGACCTTACAACGATTTTTTCCCCCCCAGATTAACGAAATCCGAGACAACCAAGTGGACTTCGTCGATTGCCTCTTCGACGTCGAATGCCGCCTCGGCGCCGTTCAACACGAGCTGGAACTCATCAACATGGAGATTGAAGACGACGAAGGTGCCCTCTCTATCCTCCGTGTTCAGCTAGCATAAGTGCATCGCTTTTGTACCCCTGTCGAATTCGCCAACACATTAACCTATAGGATGATTCATATCGATCGATTAAGGAATAATTGCTATCACTTAGTTCATATACAAATACTTGGGCCCTACACTACTAGGCCAAATATGCCTGTGCTGTAGAGTCAGGAGGGGGGGAATGAAGCGTTAGAAATGGTATGACCACGTTCGAACCCGCGACCTTTGGAGCCAATAGTCCAACGCCTTAATCACTAGACTACCGCGATTTAGCGACAAAACTAATTTAGGGTCATTAACTAACATCAATCGATGTCAGCTCAACCTCGAATTTGAATGAAAATGCAGTGAGACGATGACGGTTAGTATAATTATATAGTATAAATTAGGTTAGTATAATTATTCTTTCCGGATGTTTGTATTGACTGGTTGGATCTGCTATAGAGGTAGACATCTTCCCGATTGTGTGTTCCGTTCCCATCCGCTATCTTCGTCATCTGATTGTGTTCCCAGGGTCGAATCCGTCCAGAAACCTGATGGAGAGTATTTTGAAACAGCTGATGAGCGCCAAGGAAGTCTACGAGGTGAGATCGTTGTCTTTGATTACAGTAGCACCTTAAATGTCCGCGATCCGATTGAAATTTCTGTTACTGCGTCCCAAAGCAGTTTCACGTTGAAGCCAAAATCATTCAAATCTCCCACCGTCTGTACCCTTCCTTCATATTAACCTTTTATCCAGGCAACAAATTTATAGGTTAGTATTGAGAATTTAGGTTGTGATTACTACTAACGGGACTATTACAACCTAACCTAACCTACCCGTTTACATACCTGCGTATATCGTATCCAGTTAAATGTAATATCAGTGGTTTATTGCAATGAAAGTTACATTGTGAATAATAAATTGTCTTTCTCGCCAAATTTACTCAGATTGGCAAAGCAGACCCGGCGCAACGTATCCAGGAAATCCAAGAATCGTATGGTGCACAATCTCCGAATTGGCGAGCGAATTAAGTCGCTTGTTAACAATTCGATTAACATGTTAAATTTCTAAAATCGGTGGTGAAATCATTGAGATCTGACATCTCAAACATTTCGCTATTGGAGTCGATCCGTGGGAGCTACGCTTCGCTATTGGAGTCGATCCGTGGGAGCTACGCTTCGCTATTGGAGTCGATCCGTGGGAGCTACGCTTCGCTATTGGAGTCGATCCGTGGGAGCTACGCTTTGCTATTGGAGTCGATCCGTGGGAGCTACGCTTCGATAAATAATAATTTGCATGTTTTTTTATCGGAAACAGTCTTGAAACGCAGTGTGTCAATGTGTATTCTTTGTGTGGTTCAGAAACGACTGAAGTGGACGTCGCTGCAGATCTGGTGGGCGCTGGCGACGAGCTGGACCCGCGGCAGGCAGCGCGACGTGGCCCTCCTACTGCGCGCCGCCCTGGGCACGCTGCGGGACGCCACAGAACCGGGTCACCTGCGCCGGATGCAGGCACGTGGCTACTCCTTATAAAATAACCGGTCAAGGTCTGAACTGCGTCACGGGCCGATGCATCAGTGCCCGTGTACACTCAGCGCGTAGTTCGGACTAAATGCATAGAATGTCGTGCTTAATAGAATTGAGGGTATCCAGAGCATTGATTTATTCCATCTTAGCCGTAACCATTTTATTAAGGCTGTCTGTGATAATGCTAAGAACTATAAGCCACCTTTTTCTTCTGATACCATTAAATACCTTGCGATGTGCGCTTGTCCCTCGTGCTAACATATCAACATTCCACTTTACACTCTCCTGCGTACACGCTCCATTCACACACATGTTAATCTTTAAATAGTACTTGTTGGCCATATGTTATGTATAATATTATTATTTCTTTTATTAAATAAATAAACCACTAGAGAGTGCATTGATATGCGTCAAGTGACTGATGTCACTGTGACAAGTAAGCTATTTAACGGCAAACCGATATCTGTTCCATTTTGTGAATGGAATGGATGATGGAAAGTTGTGACTTCCCATCATCCCATTACACTCAGAGAGTCGTACCCTGATGTTTATACATCTTCACATAGATTTCGGGTTCCATCTAGACCGACTCGCCAGCGGGAGACATTCCATCTGTCACGGTTGAGTGAGCATGCAAGCTTTACAACAGCATGTTGAGCACCATCGATATGTTCAACATTACCTACCCGAAATTCAAGAGTAATGTATACACAAAGTCATGTAATTGTGTAAATTCCCCATACCCTCCTAATTATCCTACCCTCTTCTCTGAACACGAAAATTAGATGATAATCGTCTAGGGTCGAAGTTATTATTATTATTATTAGTTT
Organism: Neomicropteryx cornuta; assembly: GCA_020383195.1. Classification (NCBI taxonomy): domain Eukaryota; kingdom Metazoa; phylum Arthropoda; class Insecta; order Lepidoptera; family Micropterigidae; genus Neomicropteryx; species Neomicropteryx cornuta. The sequence goes on from JAHKQU010000031.1 coordinate 5,538,190, forward strand.
TAGGCCGGTAGCTTATGCTGATAAGCCTAAATCTGCACTTGTATCGTCTCTGATAAACTTGTCCAGCCTGTTCTTAAATTCGTTCACATTTTTGGCACTTATCACTGCGCTTGGTGACTTATTCCATGCATTCACCACTCTGTTTGACATGAAATTCTTCCTCGGATTAGAACTGAAGGCTGTACTTGAGGGTTTCAAATGATGTCCTCGCAAGTGCGAATTTGTATTAATTGTGTCTATGGTTTCAAAATTTGGAAGATCTAATAAAGTAAAGTTGAGTATAAGAACAGGTTTATTGCAGACTAGCTGTACAACCCCGGGCTTCACCCGGGTTAGCAGCTAACCCCTATGAGCGGCTTTAACGGTGCATTCGGCGTGCGATAACTCGTGCCTCCGGCCTTTCGCGATGGCCGTTTCGCTCCCCGTATCTAGGCTCTTTGGCCCATTACCTGCCCACCGTCCCATTCTACGCAGGCGGCTTTGACGACCATCAAACACGCCCGCAGGCCTATTTCAATTTTTCTTTTAACTCATTCAGAGCATCGGGAATGAATACATCTGGCATGCGCGGCTAGGTGCTCCACCTGACGTATTCAGCAAATTCGACGGCCTTTGAGGCTATTATTTCTGCAATTTTTCAATTTCTACACAGGAATCCTGAGTATTTCCGTAGCTTCGATTAATCCCTGATAAGTCCTCTACCTGATAATAGAAGTCTTGTTGAAATCGGTTCAGCTAATTCAGAGATTAGCCCGGACAAACAAACAGACGGTCAAAAATAAAATTCGACTTTAGGTTTTGGTTGCGTGCGCATGAACTTAGAGGAAAGGATTTATTTCTAAATCACAGTCAGACACTTCAATTTTCAATTCAGCCTAGGCAGGTGTTATAAGCCCAATAATCTCTGTTGGACTGCCAAGTTCCTTCACTGGCATAATGACTTTCAACGGTTGCAATTGGCGCTTAGTTGATGTTTTGGTGTTTACATTTTTTGCCGTTATTTTTTTTAATAACTACCCTCTCACCGTCTTCTCAACGGGGCGCTGGCATATGATTCTATACCTGCAAATAAATACAGGAAACACACTACCGGGATAAAAGAGGGATGCAGGTCAATCCCTGTCATGTATTCAACGACTTAATCATTCGACAAACATGAAACAAATATCGTTTTCTCTCCACTCTTTGTTTTTCTTCCAATCTAACAACCCAATCCATGCGAATCCAATCACCCCGGCCAAACTACACTTTTCAAAATTCAAAAGTATATGACAGTCCTGGCCGTTTCGCGTCGCCGTCAGCATCGCTACAATATACGGTTCTATTCTACCAGGTTCCCAGCCGCGAGGTTCTCGGCGGGAGGAACTGCTTGCTGAAGACAAACCTTATAAGCTACGCTTCCTTGGATTTGGAGTATTCGTCGCCGTCAAATCAAAGGTGAGCCTGGTTGGTTGAAGACGCAAATGTTCCAATCATTCCTTCGCCGTTGCCAACCGTACGGTTGGTTTCTGGAGACTTAACACGAAGCATATTGGACAGTCGGCCTTCAAATTCGGTGATTTATTTTTGTATGGGGTCAAGTTTTAATCTTTGCGCGGTCAATGGGCAAATATTGGTTTTTATTTAATTACAGCTTCATAATATAGAAATTAAAAAAACTAACTTTACTATGTTGAAGACCTTAGATTAAGGTATCTAACTATATTTTTTTTATTATTAAATACCCAATGGTTACCAAATTCCAGCTATAAAAAAAAAGGTCTAAATGAGTCGAAATTAATGTTTAGCCTTTGCTTTAATTAATTTTTTGTTTTCAAAAATGTGTTCACTTTTATTCTTCGCCTCGCGTTCGATAATGCCGCATACGATTTACTCGAAAAATTAGTGCGTATTGTAGACAAAGGAATAGGGTAGTTCCTAGCGAAGGCGCACTTTTTCGAATTTTAGAGAAATTCTTGCTTGCATTGTTTCCACCTCCCTCGCGAGCGCTCGTCGCGAGTTTCCGCCTCCCGAAATGGCTTGAGCTTTTCGTTTTTTTTCCGTTAGCACGGTGAACGGCGACGCGGCGCTGCGCGGGAAGTCGCCGGGCTCGTTCGACGCCGCGCGGGTCACCGATGTCCCGGCGGCCGATCAGCTGGCGAACGCAGAGGCCGTTGCGGACGCCGGCGTCGACTTGGCCGCGGCAGTGTCCGATATGGTACTGGAGCATCATCTCGAGCCAGGTAAAATCATTCAAATTCAATTCAATTCAAATTTCTATTCTAGAGTTAACATCTTTGTGCTCTCGTAAATCGTATGAAATAGTGACTTATATCCTAAAGGTGAAGAGAATCATATAACTAATTGTACTCAGTAATGCCATTAAAACTATTATACTATTGCAAGAGGTTTTAATTTGAGGCGTACCTCAAGGGTCTGTTCTAGGACCACTTATGTTCATCATATACTTTATTGATTTAAGTGCAAATTCAACACATTGTGAAATCATTCTGTATGCTGCAGACGATACCAGTGGACAATATCGAACTGGAGGACTGGTTTTCAGCTAACAAACTGTAAAAGTTTATAAGCTAGTTATTTATTTGGTATTGTTCGCCTGGGAGCGTTTTTTTTTTATTATTATTATTTTTTGCTTGTATAAATCGGGAACAGAGCCGTGAGCGGTGACGGCCATATAAACGAGTAGTGTATATGCGTTCTTTTCAAACCACTTTGACCTCAAGTAACCCCTGGCTAATAATGCCCCCCCTCTACAATATTATGCGGATGAGCGTGTTAAGGCTCTGGTCTGAGTTCTGGGTTCGAATCACGGCGATGTGGAAAAAAAAGTGACGTCATCACATCGGCAGAGAGGGAGATGGCGTACGCTGTCTCTTTCGCACAGTCGTCAGAGGGAGATGGTGTTGGCTGTCTCCTTCCCACAGTCGTCAGAGGGAGATGGTGTTTGCTGTCTCCTTCGCGCAGTCGTCAGAGCGGGAGGTGGCGTAGGGAGGTGGGGGGGGGGGGGTATTATTAGCCAGGGGTTACTTGAGGTCAAAGTGGTCTGAAAAGAACACATATACACTACTTAAACGCTCTCCACAAACGCGTTAACTTGACACGGAACATTGTATGTGTTCAGAAGCGGCCGGTCCCAGCGGCCCCGACCACCAGGTGCCCTCCCCGAAGCTGTTCTCCTTCGTCCCCGAGTACTACATCGAGGCCACCATCGAACTGTGCAACACCATAAGGCTGTACATGCATCCGACCGTCAACATGAACCAGCTGGAGGGTGAGTACCCTGGATTATGACCTAAAATAGGCCTTTGCACATTTTTCTTTGAAATCAATTGTTTATATTGTGGTCGAAGGTAGATTTCGCCGGATCAAAGTAGGGAATAGGCAAACTCCAATTGTATCAAACATTTATTTTTTTTATTTTGTTGCTATTAAGGGCGCTATGAGTTTTTGTTTTTGAAAAACCACTTTTTCCCACCCCTAGGGTAAAAAATATTTTTTTACGTTTCATGATTATAAATAGTAATTTAATAAGTTTTTTTTTCAGTTTTCTGAAAATGTTATTTATAGGAGTTGGCTGTCTTTGATACCATATGCCTCGTTTATTAACTAGCACTGACTTCTCGCCCGTAGGCTGGGATAACCTCAATGTGGAGATGGCCTCGTTTCTTTGTCGACACTTCAACGATCCGCGCATCGTCCTCGCGTCCACCAAGGACGCCCTCATCCAGACGCTCGCGTCGTTCGCGACGCAACGCGACACCATGAGGGCCATCGAGCGAGTGCCGGAGGAAATGTGAGTAACTAGACTTGATTAGTTTGCGAAAATGCTAAGTTGCATTTCACGCGTCGCGACGTCGAATCAGAGCGTGCCGAGACGAGTTCTAAATTCCTTTCTCACGGTTTGTTTTCATAATCGAAGAGGGAATGTTCAGCATTCAGGTCGAAGCTGTTACCCGTTATTTATTCATTTCTATTAGTATTCCTACCGAGTCAGAAACTGGTTAGGATATGTGTGTAACCGTAACATTACCTTCGATTATACAGGGTGTTAGACATTTAACTCATGCGGAGTATGGGGATTTTTTTATTAATTAAATTAAATTATTTTTTATGGTTGTTTAGGCGACATCTGCATCGTGTTTTAGTTACTAAAAAATGCCAAATTCTTTTTAGCGGTTAAGCAATCTAAACGCTACTATGTAATCAGTGATTTCTACCTAACCTCACTTTCTTACTGTCTTTAGGCGTTTCAGTTGATATGATAGTCCATTTGAATTAATTTCAATTAATTGGGAGACTATGCTAAATAGAAATCAATTTAACTATGTAATTTGTATAAATAATTGTGTATTTGAGTTATATTTGTATTTGTTTAATAAATAAATAAATAAATAAGACTGAGGAATGAACCTGCCTGATGTGATTTAAGGTCTCACCTTTCCTATATTGGTCGTGCAACCGGGTGGTCTTAAGTGCGCTTTCCGATTATCGATTTGAAGATGTTAATTTATTACTAAATATTCATTTACAAGATTTAAGTTACGAAATAATTGAAATTTATTTATTTGTATGAGAAATGCTTACAGCTATACATAATGACAGCTACATAGAAATAGATAAATAACAACTTAAACCGACTACAGGCATCTCCAATTTAACAGAACGTTGAGTGTTATAATCTGTGAATATAATAGGGTGTTAATGTGTATGTATAATATATAAATATATATACATGGTGTCCCAAGGTTCCGCGCATTAAAAAAAAAACAGCTTAAAATTCTTAGTATTATTTGTTAAGAAACTATATCAAAATTCATTATGGTATTCGAGAAAAAAAATGTTGAAGATTCTATTCTAACTCGTGTAAAACAGATATTTTTCAATGGCTCCTCCCTCGGATAACTACGTCACTGGGTCACTAGGCCGCGGTCGTTCAAGATCGAGGTTAATGCCCTGCCGCCTTGTTCGAAACGCCCCATTAGGGCGGAGTTAAATGATCGCTGTCTGATATTACTGGTCGAACAGAGGGCGGTCTAAGAAGAAGGGGTAACTCCTTTCCCCTTCTCTGGAGTTGTAAAAGGGATGCTATTGGTCGACAGATAATATTGATTTATCGATTGATAAGATCGATTTACACCAAATTTATTGCAAAAATAATAAATTTTTCGCATTTTGTTACATAATTTCTTACTCTTAATAGGGAACTTAAACACCCCCTAAAGTTTGTGGGATTGACCTTGGGCCACCCTGTATATATATATGTGTGTGTGTGTGTGTGTGTTTGCGCGTATTTGAGTATAATGTCGCGTTTATGCAAATGAAAAATGTCAATATCGCTGAAATTGTGGTTATTTGTTGTACCAATACGGGCTGTAACTGAATTCATTGCGTAATTCGTATTGCAAGTTAGAAGTGACGGAACCCTCGGGCGCAAACTGCTCAGCAAATAGGAGCGTCTGGTTATAAGGTCATGTCGTTGATGAGCTTTCGGTTCTCTGGGCTCAGGAAGACTTAACGTTGAGCGCGTTGGTAAAGGACTTGACTTCGTTGGTCGAACTGAAGACTACTTCATTTACTACTGGATTTCTATGGAAATGCATGGGGTGCACGGTCTCGCGTTGGAAAAGCATCGGGTTCAATTTCCTTCCATCAGTGGAATGCTCTACATGACCCAAATAGAGCACGCAACTAGTTATTAATATAATCTTTTTTCGGTTGTGTTACAGCCAAATGCTAATGGTCGAAGAACTCCTGAAGCCGTACCAAAACAGGGCCTGGGCGCAGACGAACTGGGTGCTGGTGCGTTTCTGGCACGGCAGCGGCTTCGGGTACAGACATCGGCAGTGGCCTCATCTGGCCGCCAGGTATTCCTCGAAACGAACGACCGTTCCCTCATTTTTACATGCATTGCGTCCCAAGACGGCTCCCGTTGAAAAAACGAAGTAGTTGATAGGCGAACTCCAATTGTACGAACTCGTATCAGAATTATAGGCCTTCAATTAACATTTTCAACTGATTTGACACTGCCTATTAAGAGAGGTGTGATTTAAAAACAAAAATCCTTCCTGTAGGATCAATGGTGGGTGCTATCAAAAAAGTTTACTAAGATAAATTTTCGGCCCTTATCTAAGGAATAATATAAAATTTAAATTAATTCAAAATCTTATATATTAAGAAAGTTATAGCAAAATTTCACTTTTTCGAAAAAATCCCTCATTCCCGCACCCTTGATTTGTTTCAGCCCAATAATGAACTTGATCGAGATTTTGTTACCTTAAATTGTATGTATCAATTGAAAAGTGATTGGTGTGAAATGGCGGCAGTTATCATGTCCATAAGGAAGTGATACAGATAGTCACTACATGGTACCCATTGCAATGGGTAGCGTCCCTTATGAAATCTATCTAAAATCAGCTACTATTGAGATTACAAAGAAAAATACTTACTTTACGCGGTAATATTAAACGGCTTTTGTAATAGGTGTATGTCTTGCGTGCGAAAGTAAGTAAACGGGTTGAGGGGAGGGATTGTCAGTCGTTTGTTGTGGATTTCGCTAAACGAAACGTCGCCCCGCGCCTTAAAAAGACTTAACTTAACTTAACTTAACTTAGACTTAACTTTTCTCGTGTAGATTAACTCCATACGCAGCCTTTATGACCGCAAGTTCGGTACCTTAAAGCACTTTTTAACATCTACTCAATTTGGTTTTTTATTGTGATTTTGTTAGAAATTTAGATGTAGTGAGTGTAATGTTTAAATGAACAAATTTCTAAACTATAACAATTTATTGATTTGAAAGTATAAGGGGCTCTTCCCGGTTAATTTCTCAATACAAACTCTCCTATTTGTTGATGTAGAAAAAAATAATATCGGTAATTACTATAATTGGCAGTACTGAAATGCTTTATCCCCAGATACGGCGACAGAGAGCCCACTTATGCCAACTTTGGAACAAAAGTTGACGCCGGTCTGATGAGCCAATGCTTCGGTAAGAACATTTCCACCTTCATATACGGGATGAACTTGCAGTCAGTAGTATGCTTTTAAATCGTGATTCTAAGCCAACATCGCTGGAAAACGAAGAGAGAGGCTTTTAAGATTACAAAGGGTGTTCCGACGTCGTATTAATATTTATCCGGCTCGAAGGACCAGTAATGTACGGTTTTACATGGATTAGGGGGAGCGGACTGTATGTTTTGATGGCAATCAACAAGAAAACAAAAGACCAGCCTTAGCCTATTTTTCTCACTGCTTCCTTAAGGTTTTGAGTTGGATTCACGAGCTCGCTGAACGACGTGACGAGATGTCACGGATTGCAGAGGCGTGGCAGAGGAATGGAAAAAGGTTGCCAGTAACAAAAACTGGGGAAATTCGAGAATGATGATATTGCAATATAATAAACATAAAACAATAATAAAACATTTATTGAATAAATATTAATATGATACAATATTGTGTGTGCCAAGTATAGGATGCATTTTTCAGAGGCGTGGTTTTCAATCTGGCACTACTTTTTTCGTAGTTGGTGTTTTTGACAGCTGTCACTTGATTTATGCTCAGTTTGGTTTGCCATTTCATAATGAATAGACTTACTCCTGAACAACGTGGCGTGGCCTCCAAGATCGTGCGATTTAACACCGCTGGACTATTTTTTGTGGGGTTATGTGAAGTCGCTTGTCTACGCAGATAAGCCGGACACGATTAACGCCTTGGAAGAGAATATTCGGCGCGTTATTGCTGACATACGGCCCAACTTGCTGCAAAAAGTGGTTGAAAATTGGGCCTCTCGGCTGGAATTTGTTCGAGTCAGCCGCGGCGGCCACTTACCCGAAATCATTTTTAAAACATAATGGCAAACCCTTATCTTTATAATAAAACTAAATTCTTAGCCATAACATCAAATTATATGCGTTTTATCTCTTCTTGAAAACCACGCCTCTAAAAAAAACACCCTATATATGGAGACATCACAACCATTTCGCTATTGGGGTCGATTCATGCTCCCCAATTATGCCATAAAGCGTATATGAAAGGTGTCTCGATAATCTTCGACTTAACCAGAGCTTTTGATACAATTACCCTTAATCAAGTCAAGTTTACAGGTCATGTTTATCGATGTTGACGTCGTAATCACCAATATTTTAACATCGATATCGATGAAAATCGATTTTGGTTTGAATCGATGTTATTCGGTGTTTGATATCGCTTCTAGCGGTGTCTATATCGAATCGACCATCACTATAATATTTCGACTAATATGGACGGAAAGTTTACTTGGTACACAGCACTATTATTCATTGCCTTTATGTTTTCTATTTTTATTTCTTACTTATTTCCTTATAAACACCGTCCGATGTTTTAAAAATCGATTTTGAAATTTCTTAGCATCGATGTTGTCAACATCGATGTTTATAAAACATCGCCCATGACTAGTCACATGTGCTGCCTTACATAGTTTTGTTTCAAAAGCGTTGCAAGTAGCGAACGCTAATGAAAGATTACTTTCGGTGTCCCTCAAGGCGCACGCTGGGTCCGGTACTATTTCACCCGGCAGGCGCTGGTCGCTTGTTGGTGACATTAATTGGGTTGGAGTTGGTGTTTCATAGGTCCTTGCCCGTCGGAACTGATTCAGTACCGGGTTAAGAGCTACCTGGAAAGAAACCCGGACAAGGCGACTGCCTTCTTGAACTCCCTCCTGACGCAACTTAACTGGGCGTTCTCGGAGTTCGCCAACTTGATACAGGAGGTACCTACCCTATGCAATAACTATTATAAATAAATAATAGCTTCTTAGCGTTAGAAAACCACCGTTATACCCCGAAATTGCTAGGTTTAGAAATTAGGTAATTAGATATATACAGGGTGTATTTCTAATCACTTTTATCACTTTTAGTAGGACATCGGCAACTAAACCGGTGAGCATTTTGCGAGCCGGGTTAGGTTTCTTAAAATTTTATTTCGTTTTTCTCGTAATTGGAAAGCATTTTTCCGGTGGAAATATTTAATTAATTTTATTTTATATTGCTTATTATATGATTTTTTGTTACATGACTGTTTTATTTCCCAAATAAAGATAAATAAATAAATCTAAAATTGTATATTACTGTTTAATCATTGCCTCAGCTGCGGGCGTGTACAAATACGTCATTAGCGTGTGTTGTTTGCCTTAATTCCCTGCAATACCCGTGAAATTTAAAATTTAATGGTGTAACTAAAAAAAAAACATTACTACATTGGTTAGACTATTGAAGAAGAAACATTAGAAATCACACGTTTGTCAGTAGTATTGGCGTAAATAATGTTGTATTTGTAACACTATCTGCTAGTTTGGGATATCAGTACTATGATGATGGATTACCGACAGATGGACACGGTGCGCGCGAACGAGAGGATCGAACCTCGGCAGATAAAGGTGGCCATGACCTGCTTTGACCTATACCACGGCCTGGCGCGTGCGCTCGAGATGACCCTCAGGCTCAACCCCAGGATGCTGATTGATCCCGCAGCCTCCGACAACAGCGACGATCTGCTCTTGACTAGGTAAAAATTGGAAACGCAATACTTTTATAAGAGTTACCTGTTCTAAGGAAGGTTATTTATTAAGGTTTACAGTGAGCATACAAGAGACCAGCGCAAAACCCTGTGAAAATATAAAAATTAACTAAGGCACAAATAAATAAATGAATAAACAATTTTTAAATATATAGGTAAATAAATATTCAATATAAAATAGTGTTATGCGGCATATAGTATAGTAACATCTATTTATATATAGTAAAGTAGTGATATATAATATATATACAGTGGGCATAAACATATTAAAGTATGAGGTATGACGTATCTAAGCAAGCATTTTTTTTTTTAATTTCTAGGTAACTAAAATTTTTACTTATTAGATATAAGTCGTTCTATCGAAACAAATATTGCGTCACTAATCGGTCTCTTTCGAGAATTAAGAACTATGTCCTGTTGACCTGATGTCGTGGTGAGAGAGGGCCGATGACTGAAGATGACGGTCACCTACTTCAGTCGAGAAAACTCATCGTGGGAAAGGAGTTTCTAGCGTGTCACGCCGCTTGCCGCTCACGCCTACCACATAATGCTTTTCTGAAATCTGAGAAGTAGTCGGCTGTGTTTGTCCAATAGATGCTTAAATTTCTATGGAAATTCATAGTGTGCGAATCATCATTACATAATTTCACATAACTAATAAAATTAGTAAGGTATATATCTATAAATTAGATAATATTGTATCACCTTATCGATATTTATTTATTTATGAAAGTACAAAACAGTGATACAACTCTCTATTACTAATTTAAAATAATTAAATATACTTACGAATGTTATATCAACTGCGTTGAAATTGTCATTATATGCATTATATATATATATATATATATATATATATATATATATATATATATATATATATATATATATATATACATCCTTATAACAAAGTGGCGCTTTCTAATCAGCACTTTGCATTTAACGTGGCATCCTGTGGAAAGTGGCATCCAATATACGGATGCAAGATTACATTCGCCTAAATTAATTTTTTTCGGGATGGGGGGGGCCTCTGTTAGCTAAATTCAAAAATCGCCCTGGAAGTCAATTTGGTAGGAAATCATCAAAAAAGTGAATATTTTTAGTTCGAAGAAATCGTTGGTGGCGGCCTAGTGTCGCGGTGTATATTGTCGAATGTATATCGCCTTCCCACCTTCCCGCCAATGTGGCTTCCGCCTTGCTTAGATCCGGCAACGTCGCAATTATTTGCCCGCGCTCTGTCCATCTCACTCGACACTCATCTCCTCTCACGCTGTTGTTTCGGATTTTGACAGTTCGTTCCGTTCTTAAGGAGTTGAAAATTCGAAATAGATGTGAACGAGTGACAGTTTACTATGTTTTTTCACTAGTTTTTGGTAAAAGTACTCAACTTAACATGTATTTGCAATTAGATATGAAGCAGTTTTAAAATTTAATGTAATTAAATGATATATTTTAAAAGACTGAGTAAGTAGATATGATAACAATAGCTCGATAAAAACAATAGTAAAAGTGCTAATTAAATTATTTTAAATATGTTTGATATGAAATTCCACTAAACATGTTCGGTTCGTTAGTATAAATATATTAGGACAGTTAGCTATCAAACAAAAATCATTTCAAACAGTATTTGAATCAAAATTCGCGGGCCTCGGATCCGTATTGTTTTAACGTTTGACATTTCTAGGTTAGTTAGTTCTTTCAATTTAATGGCGTTCAATAAAAATGACTTTGGCCAGTGTCAAGTATTATGACTAATACAAAATATAAAGACAGATCGATTTAGACAATACAAAAATATTTAGGCAGACAATATATTAAGTAAAAAAGAAAAATAAACGGCAAATAAAAATACAACAAAAATATTTTGAAGCTTACGTGTACATAATAAAACGCATCTTCACAACAAAAAATAAGTAAATAAATAAAATATTCATATATTAATATGACTACGGACTATCGTTGTCAACTGGGTTGCACGGCAGTGCTGCCAAGTATTTATCATAATGTTGTATTATTTATAGCTACTTCATGAAAATCTTACTTTGTGTCATCAAATAAAAAAAAATATAACTAGCTAATAGATATAATATTATATTTTATTAAAATTGTATAATGTATTGCTTAAATGCCATATTTAAATGATTCCTTGCGTTATAATAGGGATTCGCCGTAAGTTTACATTACTTATATAAAAGTCTGGCATTATTGACATTTAGAAAATTCGAATTCTTTTTAATATTTTAAGGATTGATATTTTTTCAAATAAATTAAATAGCTAGAATGTTCAAAGAATAACTAATATCGAACGCATAGATAGTCGCATCGCTTGAGGTAATGCACGCTGGTTTAAATACAGGCCTTTATTTTATTAAAGCTTTTCACTCTCACCTATCTATATGTGCGATTATGCAATATGCAATAAAAAATGATTTAAAAAAGAAACAACAATTATGAAAAATTATATTATATTAATAGATACACAGGTAGGTACGTAAATACTTTTAAAGTACACATGTTTTTTTTACACAAACACATATTTACAGCTGCAATCAAATAATACATTTTATATAAAATAAAAGAAAACATTTTAATCTTTCTTAAATTTAATATTACCTGTAAAGATACTAAAATACCTTTTGTCTAATAAGACAAGTAATAAATTGCAAGCGTTATTAATCATCTAATCTGTTCAAGTTCGGATACATTGATTGATTAAAAGTCCGTAGATTTACACTACTAAACACGTTAGAATTTAAGACAATTTTGTTGAGCCTTTTTTTTACAGTTTCACACGCTAACATATTGCTTTAATGCTTTTTGTGAGTAGGTGATTGCAGGCTTTAGTTTTAATTAAATGTATTTATCTAAATTTTTTCACGTTATCTGTTTCGAACGATAGATGTCTTTTTCTACTGATTTAAGCCACTTTGCAAACTAACTTTGTAACATTATAAACTTTGGTTTATAATGTTGATTTTTGTGCTCATGCTTCCTTTTATAAGACCTTTTAGATTAGAAGATCCAGCTGGATGAACTTATCTTTAACCTAACATAACCTCACCAAGAAACAACTAAGTAGGTACTAAATATAAAAATCATAAGATTGTTCATAGTGTGGTCTAATGTTGGCCGTAATGACCCATTGTAATCCGAATTAACTGTATAGCGATCAGTCATAAAAACATTTAAACGGAAAATTTATTTTATTTTTTACAGAACTTAATCAAATTAAAATGAGACTATTGCTATAAAAAACTGGAGGTTCTGAGTCCTGAGAACGTCGTCCGCGCCGCGACATTTAATACCGCCACAGCCATCCTCGAATCCAATCCTATCACGGCCCTCAGTCACATTGCATATTATTTCCTTTCAACTAAACTGCTACAGCCGCTAATTCTTGGCACTCGCAATCCAATAACGTATCTCAAAGACTTGCCTACGGGTTTTTTGCTCTTTCTACGGACCCTCATTTTATTGTAAACGATGTTAAGAGTGAACCCTCACTAGAGCTGTGTTTGTGGGTCTAGCTAGACCCACAGCCATGCCATGCTAATTGCAACAACAAGATTTTATTAAAATCAAATACAAAGAAACAGTAGGTATGCTATGGAAAAAGCATGCCAATCATAAATGTCAAAAAGCTCTAATATACTCGTAAACTAACCTAGCATAATTGCATCCGACTTCATTTTGCCGACACCTTCGATAATTAATTATATGAATACCAATGTAATAGGTAGGTAAATTTGGCAACGTCGCATTCGGAGGTAAGATAGGACTGTTGGTGAAAAGTGATATACATAAAGAAGGTACTTTGTATTGTATATCTACTGAAAATATATGGCGGAAGCATCTTCAAAGGAACGTGAAACGAGGCCAAAGAGGCTGTGTCATGAAAGTGTTTTTTTTTAAATTGTATATCGCCGTGTGATATTTTTTTAAAAAACAAAGTTGCTGACCGGCCTTAGCTCATCCTAATATACCAATATACGCAGTCAAACATTCAGAATAACCATCAGATCTAGGAGACGCCAGAAAGTAGCCTTCGTGTAAAGAGGCCACATTGTATTACGGATTTATATATATATATATATATATATATTATATACACATCATTGCGTTTTGTGCATGGTTAGCATTACATGGTGCGCCTCTATCATTCTTACGCACGTCATAAGGCCTATAAGTGCGAGCGAGATAGACGAATAAAAGTGATTTATGATCGTAACGCGATTACTTTGAAGTATAATAGTGTTTAGACAGTGTCTTCTATTGTATAGCTATATTCGAAGTTATTGGGCATGAAAAACCATTTTTAGTTTAGAATCGAGTACTCGATTCTTGGGAGTCGACTGCCCATCACTAAGGACAACTGTTTAATATGTGTACTATCACTGCAGGACGTGTGGTACGGTGTGCGCGGCGCTGACGCGGGTCGTCGGCGATCGCGCGGGCGGCGCGGCGTTTTCCCGCGCCGCCGCGAGTTGTCTTCCCGGCGCCGATCGTCTCCATCACTACGTCGCGCTGGCGCCGTTGGCCGGTTGGTGCAACCCCATATGATTAATATAACGCATTTGTTAGAAGCGTCTTAAATATGGTAACCCTAGTATATATGAGGTGTGATCAAAAAGTAAGGTGACCACTGCAAGTCGGCCCGAACCCCCAGACCAAGGGGGCCTAATAAGCCCCTCGCTGGAAGAGTGCCTCGAGGTAGTGCCCGCACTACTCTTGAGCGCAGAAACACAAACGTAAGGTGACTCTTCATCAAAAAATATTCATTCATTCTTCAATATTTATGTTGTCCCCTTCCAAGTTACCCTCCTCAGAGGGTACACTTGTGCCAACGCTTTTTCCAATCCTCGGAGCACTTCTGATGAGCGCTTTTTGGTATAGCCTTCAGCTCTTCCAGCGATGCGGTCTTTATGTCCTCAATCTTTGCAAGACGCCGTCCTTTCAAGGGTTTCTTGAGTTTCGGGAAGAGGAAAAGTCACAGGGACAAGCAATGACGGGTGAGCAGGTGCATTATCATGACTGATTTCTCCACAATTTCGGGCGTTTTTTTCGTATTGCTTCACGCAAACGGCCCATAACCTCAAGGTAATACTCCTTAATAACTGTACGACCTTGTGGTAAGAACTCCTGATGCACTACGCCATTATAATCAAAGAAAAACAGTGAGCAACATCTTGACATTCGCCGAACTTGGCTCGCCGTGTGACTGCTTCCACTGGGACTGGGAGTTCATACCCATGTTTCGTCACCTGTTATGACCCTTTTGAGTAAATCTGACGTCATTCAACAGCTCTTGAGCGATGCTTTTGGTCAAAATTTAGCAATTTGGGTACAAACTTCGCTGCCAAACGTCTCATGCCCAAAACATCCATTAAAATTGCCTGGCACGAACCAAATGATATGCCGATATCATCAGCAACTTCTCTTATGGTAATTCTCATTCCTCGACACTATTTTCTTCGCTTCTTCAACGTTCTCATCAGCCGATGACGTGCTTGGGCGTCCAGAGCGAGGTTCGTCTTTGGTGTCTTCTCGGCCTTCTTGGAAGAGTTTATACCACTTGTCAACATTTCAAGAGTTTTAGAGCACTCGATTCCATTTTTTACACAAAATTTAAGGCAAACTCTTTGATCCATGTTTTTCGACGGTAGAAAATCGCCAACAAACAAACAAAAAATGCTGCTCTTGAAACTTTTCATGGATGTAAAAAAAAAAGAAGATTGAACGGACGTAGCCCGCGAAATTTGAAAAGTCACCTTACTTTTTGATCACACCTCGTATGCCTTTGATCGGTTGCCAATAAAGTGAGACGGAACAAAATAGGTCACTGGAATTGAGACTGGGAAAAGGGGGTACATACCCTCGCCTCGTGACTTCCGGATAGTGGTCGTCTACGAGCGCCAGCACTCGCCGCTGGTGGCCTCACTGGAGTTACGCCAATTGTTTACACTCTGGGCCTGAGCACGGTTCACATAAGCACCCTATTGTCCGGCGTGGACAGGTAAAAAAGGGGAAAACGTAGGATTTTAATGGTAATTTTTTAAAATTATTTTGAAATAACTACACCGCGGTCGGGATTTTCACCTGAATTCACGATTTGATAAGATGTGCTATCTTTCTAACAGTTACCTGTTCCAAGGGAGGTCATTTATAAAGTGCTACAGTGTGAGTGTAAAGGACTTACGCAAAACCCTGTGAAAAATAATTATAAGTACAAATATATACACACACACGCAAAAATAGATGCAACTTAATTGTCTAATGGTCTAAACACTTAATATACTTTTTAAATAAATGTATTCATACACAACTGTAAAGTTGTTTTTTGAAGTAAGTGTACTGAATACTGAACCAACTGAATAACCAACTTTTAGTTAATTGCCTTCTAGCTGATTATTTTTGTACTTAACTGTACTCTTGTTAATTATATATTTTTCTATAGACAATTTTATTGCAAGGATTCACAAAATTATTTAATTTTATTAAATATTTATACAGGCTGTTCCAGGACCAATCCCGAAGGCTTAAGGAGGTGTTTATGTTCCTTAGAAATTGTATAAAATTAATGCGAAAATAATTCATACCCAAATTTATTAATTTTATGTAAGCGATCGCGTAAAAGCCCTTGTTGCTCGCGGGCGCCCGGCCAATTACCCGGCGAGCGAGCGACCGAACTTATTAGAAGAGCGATTTAATATTATCACGTAATTTTCATACGAGGTCAAAAAGAATCATGGGTAGGTTTAATTAGCTGGTTTTGTCTATGGGAACATGTCTTGGGACATGGCGTGTATGATTTGTGTTTAAAGACGTGCACCAAACGTGACTCTTGATTCCAGGATGCATCCTGAACATGGTACGGGATGAAGTTGGCTCTCCGGAGGTTGGCAAAGTGACGAGCGCACTCCTGGCCGAACCGCTCTTCAGCGCCGACTGCTTCGACTTTATGATGGGCAGAGGGAATGCAGGTTGCTCACCGCACCGTTGCTTCTATGTGCGCTTCGCTCGAGGCGGCTCGTCCCGTGGAGCCGTCGTCGTGAAGCGCACATAAAACAAGTATCGAGCTCGTAGCGTAACCATTTTCATCTCGCATCTTTGAAATTGCCAGATATGCAGTTATCATACCCAGTGCAACTGGAGGACATCTATTGACATTTGCTTTGTTTTGAAAAATGCTAAGTTGCATTTCACGCATCGCGACGTCAAACCAGAGACGGGTTATAAAATCCTTTCTTACGGTTAGTTTTCATAATCGAAGACAGCACCTTTCAGTCTTCCTAGGTATAGTCAACCTAACATAGTCTTTACTTTAATTTCTATTTGTATCTCTACTGAGTCGGAAATTGGTTAAGATAAATGTGTGACATTCAATAAACCACTTACCCCTTATCCTTACCTTATCCTTACCTTATCCTTACCAGGCGTTACTTACTTACGAACTTACCACCAGTAATATAAAAGAATAGAGTGTAACTCGCTCACCTCTACATACAAACGCATGGATATTATATCCACAATATAGGATATTCAAGATAGCAGACATTAAATAGAACAGCTCTATCGGGCAGAGGTCCCTTAATCAGACAAACTTGTCGGCAGTCGGAACTGCGCTCGCCTTCGGGACCACAGACAATTGAATAAGGCAGACGCGCCATAAGCACTGCGCACTGTATCCATTTCCAGACATCGCAACGGTATTGGTGATAACACACCGACACAACTAACACAGACGCAATCGGAGGGGCGGAGCTTAGTCTTCGACTGACGGCAATGTCACGATCTTGTCATACCCGCTGTAGCTGGCTTTTAACTATTTCTATGGTCGGGTCGCAAATAGATCGAGTTGGATCTCGAATTTGGATCCAGACGCCTTGCGAATGATTCATTCGTTTTCGAAGATTATTATAATTATCGTTCACTAAGAATGATATGCTCATTAACGCTGATAAGCTCATATTCCGTTCTCAGTTACTAGCGATTGGCCTAGATTCAAGAAATTTATCAAGGCGGCTCTTGACCTGGTTTACACTTACAGCTTCCACCACTTCCTGTTGTAGCCGATACCAATTATCCACAACTCTATTGGAGATAAAGTTAAAGATTAGTGAAACAGAGATTTGGACAACTTAACATTAATATGTCCTTAATGTTCAGTCACGTCTCTAAGAGGTCACCACGATCACGTCCCTCCTGCAATGAGGTCAGTTTCAACACAGATGGACTTTCTTCATATTCCAAGCGTTTGATTCTTTCCAGAAACTGTATGTCCTTTACAAAGTATGGATTCCATATTTGATACCCATACTTCAGCATTACTTGAGGTGTTTACTAAGTTACTAATATATGGAGTTTGTCGACTATTTATTCCTCCCATTTTCCCCTTCTTCCCAAAGGCGCATTCTCCTTCGTCGACTACCCCGCCGACGTCACCCGCGGCGAACTCGCCGAGCTGGAAGCGGCGGGTAGACACCTCGCGAAGTGGGCCAGTCGCGTGTCGCCCGTCGCGTCGAGCGGACACTCGTCCGAGGGACGCGGCAGGCCTCTGTGCCCCATATGCTGCGCCCGGGAGGTTGGCAACACCGTTCTTTATTTGTTCATTTCAGGGAGCAGCTGGTACAGTCGGAGTCGCAACACCCTTTAGGTCAACGATCGTAAATCAGCGAATCTCAAACGATGCCAATATCTCTGGCGGAAAATTTATTTTTAGCTTCTATACATTTGCCTATTCTAAGAAGCTACTATCTCCATCCTTAGTAAGTATTGATTAATGAAACATTGACAGTTCGATAGAAGGTGACGAAGATGACGGCACGGCTGTCAGAATGTATTCAGCGCCACTTATAATTATTATAAATTGAAATTTTATGGTGTTAAAAATTCACGAATGTCATGATATAGTTGTAACTTAACCAAACCTGTTAGTGGATATAATAGTTCACGGCCGCTTAACGTTAATTGCTTGCTAATTGGTTAATTGGTCTGGCTATATTGTTGTGCTGCTTAATTGGTATCTTTAATTGGTTAATTAGTCTGGCTGTTTTGTTGGGTTATCTAGCGAGACCAATTAACCATACCAATTAACCTATTAGCAAGACCAATTAACTAATTAGCAACACATTAAGCAAGACAGCCGGACCATTTAACCAAATAACGAAATCAATTAACCTGATCAATTAAGCAGCCCAACAAGACAGCCGGACCAATAAACTAATTAGCGAGACCAATTAACCAGATCACGCACATCGAACGGGTTGAAAATGCCGCGGGAACAAATGAAGCAACCCACCACGAGTTGGTACCGCATAGGTCCCGGTTATCGTATGGAATCAGTTGATGTCGTATTATATCTAGAGGGTGTCTTAAATGTTCGACGTCCCGCAGATGAACGCGGTGTTCGTGCCGTGCGGCCACCGCAGCTGCCGCTCCTGCATCCGACAGCATCTTCTGAACAGCAAACAGTGCTTCTTCTGCAAGGCGACTATCGAGTCCACCAAGGAAGCCAGCGATACGTCGCTGAGTCCCGAGCTGGTCGCCGCCGGCGCCAACTAGATCTTTATCCTTCTAGGATCGTTACAGCCATTTTCACCAAACCACACCTAAAGCTAAGAGTTCCCTAAATTGATATAAATACCTCTCCGTGTACCTAGTAGGAATTTGTGCCAACATTTCATGTCTCGCTTAAGTCATGTTTGACTTAAGTCACATGTCTGACTTAAGTCAAACTTAAGTCAGTGTTAAAATACGCCGTTAGGAGCGATTTCAGTACATTAACGGCGCTACAGTCGCCGTGTATTGTCATCTGTGGTTTTCGTCTCGTACTTGAATTTATATTTTCTAACTAATTAAAATTGACCGGATTTGCATATTTTGAACATACATAATACATAGTAATCCAACAACAACATAACCTCAAAACGTCAGATGACGCGTCATGTCAAAAGTTATACACAAACCATAGCGGCGAGTACCGAACTAATCACGAAAACATATTCTGAACTAAGACAAACTTAAAAAGTATGTCAAATACACTATCCAGTTTAAGTCATGACCTAACTAAGAACGACTTTAAGCAACGACTCCTTATTTTTAAGTCGCCGACGCAAGCAGTTTAGAGAGTTCTCAAACCGCCGCCATATTGGCTAGCGGCTGTTTTGGCTGTCAGATTTGTTTTGATTTCTTCGAAATATTCAAGATAAAATAGATTAACAGATCTAGAAATGGTCCAGATATGTTCCTAATTTACGATGATGTTGATTTCTTCATCACACACAATTATTTTGACAGTTCTTAATCGATCGATCCATAGATAACGTTCACTTTACTAAGAGTTCCGAACTTAGGGAGGACTTTAGGTGGGTTTGATAAAAATGGCTGTCAGATTGGCAGATTAATAATCCCTGCCTTTTTTAAATTTACAAATCTTTAACCGGAAGACATTTTTACATTACGTCAATAAATCTTTTTGGAATAAACCTACATACAAAAAAAAAAAAAATGTAAAACAATGCATTAATTATGGTTTCGTTTCAGATTGCCATTTGTTATTTTTTTTTGTTATTGAAAATTGTTTATATGGGAGTCTGCAGTGGCTGATTGATTTGTACAAAATTTATTTTACAGTTTAATAAATATTTTGCGAAAAATTAAGTTTTTTAATTTTGAGCAACTTGTCTTAATTTATGGTATTTCCTCTGCGCTCTTTCAAAATGGTTTTACTGACCTCGGACAGTGATTCGTATGGGAAAAGTATAAATCGGGCGAATTTCTCGGGAAATCTCGTGAAATTATAACTTATTTTTTATTTTTATTTATTAAAATACCAAAATACAATTAATTTTATTAAATAGATAATACTTAATAGCATTTTATTGATTTTATAGAGAAGAAAGTACAGATTGTGTGGATTAGTAACACCTCACTAGGCAAATGCCTGTTTCGAGGTGGTTTGAAATATACAGGATGTCCCAAGGTCAATCCCAATAAAAAAACAGCTAATAGGTCTTATGATTCTTAGTGTTATTTGTTAAGAAACTATATCAAAATTCATTACGGTATTCGAGAAAAAAAATGTTGAAGTTTCTATTCTAAATCGCGTAAAACAGATATTTTTCAATGGCTCCTCCCTCGGATAACTACGTCACTGGGTCACTAGGCCGCCGTTAGTCAAGATCGAGGTTAATGACCTGCCGCATTGTTCGAAACGCCCTATTAGAGCGGAGCTAAATGATCGCTGTCAGATGCCACTGGTCGGACAGAGGTCGGTCTAAGAAGAAGGGGTAACTCCTTTCCCCTTCACTGGGGTTGTAAGAGGGATGCTATTGGTCGACAGATAATATTGATAATATCGATTTACACCAATTTTATTACAAAAATTGAAAATTTTTCGCATTTTGTTACATAATTTCTTACTCTTAATAAGGAACTTAAACACCCCCTAAAGTTTGTGGGATTGCCCTGGGACACCCTGTATAATAAGAGAGAATTCTCGGGAATCATCTAGGGAATCTAACTTCTCGGGAAATTATAAATGATCAGAAAACGTATAGTGATTTTAAGGGCGAAGCTAAGGAGTAACATTGGAAAATCTTCGAAAAATCCCCATTTTTGGTGATGCACCACTCCTCAACCACCAAGTATTTAGACGAGTGGTTTACAGCATTCCATACACTGAAGACTTATCTAGTACTTCTCGAAGGCTGATTTATGAAATTAATTTTCGTTTTTGAAATATAAATTAAATAAAAAAATATGTTCACTTTTATTTTTCGCCTCGCGTTCGATAATGCATCATACGATTGACCCGCAATAAACTTCATATTGTAGACGAAATAATAGGGTAGTTCTTAGCAGAGGCACGCTTTTAATTATTATGCTTATTTTAGAGATAATTACTAAATTTAGACACCTTTACGGTTAAGGATTTATGGTCGACATTTGAATGATCGAAAACCGCATGTTGCGATGTCCCGTCATACAAATCAGTCGTGTAGATGACGCTGTTTCTTGTACCAAACCGCAAACCGCGTGCGAATGTTTACAGTTAAGGAACGGTAAACAATTTGAACAATGACTGGTTCTCAAACTTTCGAGCGGTGATATTGGAGTAGAGGCTTTGTCCGTCCGTTTGTCGAAACTCTCAACTTTCAAGTACAAATGCGAAACAGTTGAATTTTGCTCTCGAAAAGCAACCATGGCCGTTTAGATCACATCGGAGGCTGGTCAAATAATATAGGTACTTAACATTCAAGTCAACAAATTCTTAGTAAGTATTGATTAATGAAACATTGACAGTTCGATAGAAGGTGACGAAGATGACGGCACGGCTGTCGAAACGTAATAATTATTACCGTAATAATTATTATTATTATCAGTTACTTAGACTTAAAAACTAAACCGCTTCCTATAAAAAAAAACGCCATCAAAAGTCAAATCGGATGGGCTGAAAGTGCCGCAGCCACAAGTGAAGCGACCCATCACAAGTTGGTACACCACAGGCGCGAGTAATCTGGGCGGGAGATGCTGTTAATGACACCCGTAGGGCCTAGCTGTAGGACGTCAGGATCTGGTCAAATATTTGGCTACTACTAAATAATGTATAGAAGCAGTTTATACTACATGATAGCTATAGGGTGTCTTAGTCATTTTTTTTTTTTTTTTAATATTAGGGGAGAATGGGGCACATTTGAACAATTTTATACTATTCTTACATTAGAACTACTATTTTTCATTATGTAGAAGTGTTCTGTACTTTACTCTGGAGCCTAGCACATTAACTAGATCTTTTGTTCTGTAGAGATATCTCTATATATTTTTGTTGATCAAAGTTACCCCCAGTACAAATGAATATAGTCAATTATTGAAATACTAGGTGGCGGTAGTTGCAAAGGTGAGACCTATATTGGCAGCATATTGCAGTGGAGAAATGCAAACTTCAAATCAATAATTGTTTTACTAAGAGAAAAAAAATAAACATTTATTTATTTATTTACCAGGTTTCCCCATGTACACATCATAATTAAAGTAAAAACAAATTGAACTACTAAAAGAAAAACAAACA
Source organism: Neomicropteryx cornuta (assembly GCA_020383195.1). Classification (NCBI taxonomy): domain Eukaryota; kingdom Metazoa; phylum Arthropoda; class Insecta; order Lepidoptera; family Micropterigidae; genus Neomicropteryx; species Neomicropteryx cornuta. The sequence continues at coordinate 5,560,811 of JAHKQU010000031.1, forward strand.
AATCAAAAACAAAAAACAAAAATCAAATAAATAATTCACGCTGATCTTACAGAGGTGTAATAGAAAGTAGATTTTTAATCCTATCGGGCGAACAGACAAAGAATCAATCTACGCGGAAATGGAATTTAATAATTCGACTGCTCTCCCAATCGGACTATACTTGTATAAGTCGGTACGACACGCTAACCGCTTAAATAGCGTGTGCTCCCGCGCTCTAGTAAAAAGGTCCGGAACAAAGAAACCAATATCTCTGAGTATTACTGGATTTTCGATGAAACCGCGAATAACCTTATAAAAATAATACAAAGTATGGATTTGTCGCCTAAACTTGAGTGTGTTAAAGCCTAACATCCCTAATACAAATTCTGATGGATTTCAGGATAATATCCATACCTACGGAGATAAAGGTATCTAAGGAACCTCCTCCGAATAACCTCCAGGATATTACCGTAAGTGACCTCATGAGGACTCCAAATAATGGAACTCTAATATACTCCTCATGGGATATCCCATAGAGAAAATATTTTCAAATATAACTTTTTATTATTGTGAGTTTTAAAATTTCGCCACGACTTAGTATTTTTTATGTAGATTCGATTGAAATTTTAACAATCTAAAATCGGCGGTGAAATCATTGAGTTCTGACATCGAAAACGTTTCGCTATTCCTAAAATCTACCTAAAATGCCCCGTGTTCAAATGTGACCCGTTCTCCCCTACTTTTCAAACGCAAACTCAAAATATTTTTAACAAAAACATTTTTTTTTATTGAATCCAAAATGATAAATGCAACATTGCTTTTGGGTTTAATATATTATCAGTATATATTATTAATATATGAGACGAGTGGCAAGTACTTAAGACTGATACTTCGCGCTTCGACCACACCGCGGCTGAGCGCTGACCATAGACAATGTGCTGTCTATGTTTAGGGGAATATGAGTGATGGCAATTCCATCACCCCACTGGACAAGGTGATATCTGCTTGAATTTTATTTTGATATTTAGTTTAAATATAAAATATATACTATTACGTGAGTATAATTTTGAAGTTAAACTTCTTTGCGCCCGTTGCACTCATTGGGATGGGATGTTGGTCGAGAAACCGCGTCACGCGTTAGGAGTAATTTTTACGTTTGTCGAGTTGTAGGGTCCAATTCCTTTATTTACGAAATATGTTTGTCGCGTTGTAGAGTACCTTCCGAAATTTAAAGCTAAATATACGAACTTAATAATGATAACGTATAGGTGTATAGTATAATAATGAAGTGACTTATAATAATATATTGAATAACGGAGAAAAATGTCTTATATGAAGTAAGTGTTAAATTTTAATAATTATGCATGTAAATATATAATAAATCGATGTAGGAATATTTGAGAGTAGTGTTGTCGTAAACGTCATTAGCGAATTGCCGCACTGGGGCACTCGAAACTCCGAAGAATATATATTGTTGTATATTTTAGGAGCAAGGCATGTATGGTCGAAGGCTGTATTACGCGAATTACGCGGGGTGTATTACGTGCTGTGACGTTTTAAGTTATGTGACGTCCATGAAAGTGTGTCATGTGGCATATAAAACTGTCAAATCTCCCGGCAAACATAGTTTTCTTCATAATAAGTACGATTGTAGGGAGTTTCAGAGATTTTCTCGCCGGGTTAACAAAACCAAACCAAAGACAATCAAAGACAAGCCATTGTTCCCAATGTCACTTTTTCGTGTATCTGTCAACGTCCTCAGAAAACTTCATGAACTAAATTACGCTGTATTTACAAACTCCATTTGAGGTCGATTCAAGTAGATTTTTAATCTTCACTCTTCTTATGTATATATTTGCATTGCGTACTGCTAGCCGCAGAGAGACAACACCGCGCGCTAGGGTGACCATAGCGTTTAGGCGAAGGTAGGGAGAGATCGCTCGTTCGGATGCTGTGAGCGTGTATTATTGGCATGATAAACCCGAGAATCGCTGGACCGAATTACTCTTGTTTTAGTATAAACTATGCACAAGACTACCATTCTAAAATGCGATCGCACCTCTGTGGATCGCTAACACTGTCGTCCGTACGGCCGGTAGAGTTTGGCTGTTTGTACTCTACATAAAGGTAAAATTATGTTAAAAGACCTTAACCTTGCGTTAAAAACGTAAAAATTACAGAAAATCTACTTACAAACAACAAAAAAAAAATAAATAAACGTCAACTACATAAAAAACACAAACAAACCTAACTATTTCTTGGTATTTCCTATTACAAAACCCCACGCTGCCAGCGGGGCTAGTCTCAAAAACGTCAAATTGACAATTCCTCTCGCTCGCTAATCGCTCTCGTCGTATTTGAGACTAGCCCTGCAGGTCTCCCAACACACGTGCGATGCGATAAAAACCTAACAATAGTTATCACAATACAAAGCTATAAATAGTCAAAATAAAATCATAACATTTTATTAATAACAAGTGGTCAAAATTCGATTTTAATTGATTAAGTTTTTAACTTTGGGCATTATTGAAGTTCTTTATGACCTTTATAATTTTGTCCTGTTACTCATTCTGTCAATGAGCTGTCAGTATTATGAGCGTTTTATTTATTACATTTAATTTATTTTTAACACATATTATAAAAAAAAAAATATATTTCTGCACATATAAACCATATATCTCACAATCCGTGCTTATGCTTAAATGCTTAAAATGCTTAAAATATGCTTAAAAAGGGATACAAAGTGTTCCCTTCACGTTATTTTATTTTTTTGAAGTTAAACTTCTTTACGCCCGTTGTACTCATTGGGATGGGATGTTGGCCGAGCAACCGCGTCACGCGTTAGGAGTAAAATCCGTAGAGTGCCTTTTTATACGTTCTCTACCAAAGATACTCCAAGAGGCTCGGTGGGTCAGTGGTAAACGCACTCGTCTCCCACGCTAGAGTCCCTGGTTCGATCCCCGGCTGTATGTATAGGTGTATAGTATAATAATGAAGTGACTTATAATAATATATTGAATAACAGAGAAAAATGTTTTATATTTCGTGTGCGAATGGCTAAAGAACTTCCCAGTATAACTTAACAGACCCATTTTTTTTTAATTTTAAGTAATCGATGATCAAAATTGGATTTAAAGTAATAATATATTTATTATTGTATTAAACATGTTTGCAAATAAAAATATTTTGAGTGCCTACTAAGAGTAAGTCACATTTTAACAGAAATATTTCAAAATTAACGCAAATTTTCGAAACGCCACGCCCAGCGCGCCAAATGGAAAAGTTAAAACGAAACGAGTCTCATATTATCTCGAGCGAATCGTGGTCACCCTACCGGCCGAACCAATTTTTTTTCGGGTTAACATTTCGAATGTCTCGTCAGTTTTAATTATTTTCTATGCCAAGTAAGTGATAAAAACGCATTTTTTTGCGATGCTCGGAATGGGCCTTCGACCGGACAGTGAGTTTTACGCGAAAAGAAGCGAATTGGAAAACGTAAAAAGGTGAGCGTGCAGGGTTCTGCTCGAGTGGTGACATTTTACGGGGAAAAATTACATATATTATGAATCAATTAATAAAAACTGTCAATAATAATTTCAAACAAATATTTATTTCAGCACACTTTCACATTTTTTGAAATTTAGCAGCGAAGCGGAAACTATCGCCAAGAGTGTGCTCACTAAAGAGTACTACTACCTCTCAGTACCTCTCAGAGAGTACCTCTCAATAGAGTACCTCTCAGTAAAGAGTAGTAGAGTATTACTTTCGCAAATCTGACATATTTAATATCACCGTCTTCGTCTTACATATAACATATTACACCTTTGTATATTCTTTTATAGCCTAGAATCAATCCGGCTAAAAAAAAAAACAGCCAATCGGTCCTGAGATTAAAAGTATTATTTGCTAAGACGATATATCGAAACTCATGTCATATTCCGGACCATAATATATATTAAACTGATTGGCTCATCATAGACGCCTTTATCCGGTCGCGGCGCGCAATAATATCGGGGTCATTGTGCGCAAACGCGACCGAGGTTCGCTTACACGGCGCTTTCATTTTGATGGGTTCGGCCATATACGGTGCATTTATATTCACCGATGTCCTTTTGAGGGGTCACTTTATATCGGCAACTGAACCGGTCTAACGGAAAAAAATATTAATCTCGAAAATAAACTTTTCATACTACACGCTTTAAAATATTATTGCACCTAATTATTATTTTAATACCATCTAATCTAATCAAATATTTCGCTGCTAACTCAGATAGCGAGGTGCATTAAACCGTTGCCCGTTGGGTCTTCGATACGAGTATATATATATAATATATATATTTGATGATTGTTTTTTAATAGCGGCAAATCGCCTGAAAAGATAAATGACACAATATTTGACAATAAATAATACGCACACCAATCATGTGCTTTAATTTTCATGTGCTTTCTGGAAGATCCATAGTGACAAATTTAACTGTCTTCACTAACTTCTTAACTAAAAGTATGAGTAAACGAATTCAAGTTGACTCAATTTATACTGATTTCAGGAGGGCCTTCGACAAGGTTGACCACTCGACCCTTATTTATAAATTAAAAGCAATCGGAATTCATGGTGATCTATTACGATCACTATGATCATCGTCATATATTTCTAATAGGTCACAATCTGTTGTCATTGGTGGTTTTAAATCTGATTGGATCCTTATATCATGCGGCGTTCCTCAGGGTAGCCTGCTGGGACCTTTGCTCTTTTTAATTTACATTAACGATATAGATCAATGTTTTTTGCATAGTCAATCTTTCCGCTTCGCAGACGATATGAAGATCTTTGCGGAGGTGAGAAATCCAGATGATTGCAAACTTATCCAAGATGACCTCGATAGACTAAACCATTACTGTGTTCTTAAAAGTGTGTGGTTGTAAGTACCACTAGCACTACAAATGTAGTTCCTCATACCTACAACATTAATAACATCGATCTCCCTAGGAAAAGTGTCATTAGAGATCTCGGATTCTAAACTACTATTTCGTAATCACATTGAACTTAATATTGCCAAAGCGTATGGCATGCTGTGTTTGTTGATACGAATCACACATCATTTCACGAATAGGGAAGCTCTACTAACTTTATATTTTTCTTACGTCCGGAGTCATTTGGAATATGCATCTCAAGTCTGGTCACCGCTCTATAAAGATTACATCGATCGTATTGAGCGGATTCAGAATTTATTTCTTAAAAATTTAAATTTCCGGTATTATTTTAAATTTCCTAACTATGCTCAAATTCTACGGACTTCAGTGTCTTGAGCTCAGAAGATCGCGAGCTGATGTGTTACTTTTATATAAAATTGTCAATGCTCACATCGACTGCTCTGATCTTCTGGGGCTCATAGATTTGAGGGTTCCATCTAGACCAACTCGCCAGTGTGTGACATTCCATCTGTCACGATTGAGTACGAATTATGCACAGAATTCATAGCATATACATCGAGCATGTAAGCTTTACAACAGCATGTTAAGTGACATCGATATATTCAACACTACTTTCTCGGCATTCAAGAGAGTGTCTACTCTAGCCCTTGAATAGTATATTTATATTGTGTTTTATATTATATTCTGGTGATTGTCTGGATTCCCCAACCCCTCCTACTTCCTACTTCCTGGTCCCGGCCTCGCTCCCGAATGGGTTTTCTATTTTTTTAAATTTGGAAGAAACTATTATTGGCTTTGTGTTTTAATTGTTTTTTTGTTTATTGTAATTACTATGTAAACTGTTGTTTCCTGGAATAAATAAAAAAATGATTAAAAGTTTTATCACTAAAACGCTCTTCGAATCGCCATGACGTCCGCATTCTACGTCAAATTCAAATGTGACAGTTAAGCGATGGGTAAATATTTTATGCCAGTTTTACAGTTTAATGCGCAATTTAATTTTATAAAACCACATTCACATTATCCTATGACAGTGCCATTTTTGTCGGTAACACAAAAAGTAAACACAAAACAGAAACTTGCCATATATGAAAATTATTTTATTATAGCGATTAAGAATTGAGGATATGTCTACACTTTAAACTATGCTTTATCCGACTATCTTACGCTCTATATTTTAATACGCTGATGATATTTTCTTAAAAATTAACTCTACATATAGTTATAGTAAATAATGCAGTCTTTTATATTTCAAAAAAGAAATCTGCCTATAGTGATTTTTATCTGATGCGATAATATAAAAATGCAATTATAGTATTTCGTATAGCAGTAGTTTTAGGGCAAACGTCCAAACTAGCTAACTAGCTGCATTACAAAATCCAAACAGATATGTTATTAACGGATCAGTAGGGCTAATCTTAAACCGACTCGCTCACTGTCAGTTTGACGTTTGTTTAATGCATTAGACTTGATTAGACAAACGTCAAAGTGACAGCGAGCGATCGGCGAGTCAGCTTGACGTTTGTTTAATGCATTAACGTTTGTTTAATGCATTGACGTTTGTTTAAGCATTTAACAAACTTCAAACTGACAGCGAGCGATCGGCGAGTCAGCTTGACATTAGTTTAATGTATTAACGTTTGTTTAATGCATTGACGTTTGTTTAATGCATTTAACACACGTCCAACTGACAGCAAGCGATCGGCGAGTCAGCTTGACATTTGCTTAATGCATTAACGTTTGTTTAATGCATTGACGTTTGTTTAATGCATTTAACAAACGTCAAACTGACAGCGAGCGATCGGCTAGTCAGCTTGACATTTGTTTAATGCATTAACGTTTGTTTAATGCATTGACGTTTGTTTAATGCATTTAACAAACGTCAAACTGACAGCGAGCGATCGGCGAGTCAGCTTGAAATTTGTTTAATGTATTAACGTTTGTTTAATGCATTGACGTTTGTTTAATGCATTGACGTTTGTTTAAGCATTTAACAAACTTCACTGACAGCGAGCGATCGGCGAGTCAGCTTGACATTAGTTTAATGTATTAACGTTTGTTTAATGCATTGACGTTTGTTTAATGCATTTAACAAACGTCAAACTGACAGCGAGCGATCGGCGAGTCAGCTTGACATTTGCTTATTGCATTAACGTTTGTTTAATGCATTTAACAAACGTCAAACTGACAGCGAGCGATCGGCGAGTCAGCTTGACATTTGTTTAATGCATTAACGTTTGTTTAATGCATTGACGTTTGTTTAATGCATTTAACAAACGTCAAACTGACAGCGAGCGATCGGCGAGTCAGCTTGAAATTTGTTTAATGTATTAACGTTTGTTTAATGCATTTAACAAACGTCAAACTGACAGCGAGCGGTGTGTGATTCAGCCGCAAACTAGCCCCAATAGCACCGAACACTAAAGGAAAATCTGCTTTTATCTCGACACATTTATTTATCACGTGTCCGAGCTTGCCGCTATCTATTTGTACCATATGCGATATAATTCACTGCTGATATCAGCTTAATCAGCTGATAATGAATCAATTCTTATCGTGTTATCAGGTTAAACCTCAAATAACGTCGGCGGGTCAGTTATACCTGATGTTAACAATAACGAAATACGAAACTCCTTACCCCCTCCCCCCCATCAAAATGCGTTTCCTTCTTTACTATGCAACGCAGGTTTTTCCGTTGCCGTAATTAGAAAAAAAACCGTTACTGTTTGAACTGAGCTTACACGCTGGGGGTAACGTTTACAATAATTATTTAAAGAACAACTAGTCGCATTATATTGTGTTAGTCAAGATATATTACAAATATTGCCTTTGAAATAACAAATAAAAAAGGTTTTTTTTTATGAAAACTATTTTTTAGTATTTATAAGTATATTTTCCTATTATTTATGTTGGGAATTAACGTTTGGTCAAACCATGCTGAAACTGCATAGTCTCGATCCATTAAAGATTTCTACGTAATGTTTAATATAAAATAAGAGTTAATAAAAAGATGAAACCTTTATATTTTATTCTTTATTTTCAATCTAAACCTCTTTCAACTAAAATGATCGTGGTACTCTAGTGGTTAAAGCGTCGAATTATTGACCCTAAGGTCGCGGGTTCGTGTCCGCACATGGTCATACCATTTTTACGCTTCATTACCTTACTTAGTTGAGTAGGGCCTATAATAATTGTAAGTCATAGCAATTATTGAATATATAATATATAGCGAACAGTACGACATGGAAAGTCGTTTCTGAACGTTCACGATTATATGTTTCGTTATTGAGTAGTCGAATCGTACGGCGTTCCAAAAATACCCACTCGCTGTTAGGCGAGGGTTTATATTAGATTGTATTGTGTGTGGGCTTTCGTTTTTAAATTATTGATTAAATTCTAATATAATAAATGCAACGTTCACAGTGATGTTTGCATTCAAAAACTGTTGTAACTGTACAATTTGTGGTTTTACAAATGGATCATGTACGATACTACTTACCAAAAGTAAGTACCATAATGTCACGGTTTCTTTTTTTTTTCAAAGTGTAAAATTAATTGTTACTAAATGCGTATCAAACTTATCTACGTATTTAAGTGTCTGCCATCTAGAGTGAAACTTCGCTATACAGTGATTCATTGGCTGAGAATCTGCTAAAAATCTTTATTTTTAAAATGAGGGTTTAGATTTTTCATTACGTCCTAGATGCACATTGACTTGAGTTTCCATTTGGAGTCTTGCGTTCAGACGAAAAGCAATGAAGGTCGGTGAATACGCTCGCTCAGTCGCCTGCCACAGTTGACATGTTGATATTTACGAGTATGGCTAACAGCGTCATGTTCGCTAAGTTAATCAATTTGTCCTCCATTCGTTTAATAATTATTTCTAATGGAACTTTTGTCGAGTGCTTTATAACACTGTTACAAAGTAGCTTGTATTTTATTCCTCATTTAATTTATTAATACCTAGGTTTATTTATTCATGTTGAGAGAATATTATTGCTAATAAGCTTTTACTGTTAGCGGATATGGGGGGTTTGTTTACCCCCCCCCCATTGTACCGCGTCCTTTGCACTGTAGAACTATTGCACTGTAGATAAAGTTAAGTATCTTTTTGGGTGCGATGGTTCTAATCTCTTCTGCCTTGAGAAGTTGGTTGGTACCTTTTGTAAATTGGGATTGGGAAAGTGCATTGGGAAAAGGGGAATTGTGTATTGATAATCTGTCAAGATATGTAGATCTTAAATTCTTGTGAACGGCAATTATGTTTTTTATCATGTCCCTAACAATCTTTGTAGTTTTGATTTTAATATAATGAAATATTTTGTGTGCTGTTTCAGAGCGTTTAAATGGCGTCCCAGATCGGCGAATATGAAACAAATATACACCACCTCGCTGGCAATATTATTTCTGCTGGTAGTGTACTTGGCTTACAATTATTCATCGTACAAACCCGAGGAAGGGTCATTGTCCGACTCGAGCGAATACGAGGCGGTGCAGGAGGACCACGAGCACTTCCAGAGGCACAACAACCCGGCGAACGGTTCGCTCGATGACGATTCGTCGAAGATCGTCTACAACGAATCCGCGGAGGTCGAGACGAGGCCGAAGGGCCCGGCGCTCAGGGTGAGGGACCTCTACACGCAGGGTCACTCCGAACCCCACGCCGAGCTGTGTCCTTACCAAGGGTCGGACCTCAGGCTGTTCGTCTTCATAACGTCGGCCCCCGATCACTTCAAGGAGAGACAGGCGATACGCCGGACTTGGGGACACTACAAGATGCGATCCGACATCGAGATCGCGTTCATGATCGGGATTACTGACAACACCGTCACCGATTCCGTAATATCCACCGAGGATAAGCTATACGGGGATATAGTCAGGGCCACGTTCCACGATTCGTACAACAACCTCACGCTAAAGACGGTCTCCATGCTCGAGTGGGTGGGCACGTACTGCGCCGACGTGGACTTCGTCCTCAAGACCGACGACGACATGTTCATCAACATGGAGAACCTGCTGAAATTCATCGACGCGAAGAAGGACGAGTCGCGCGTGATCTACGGACGCGTGCTGGCCAAGGGCAAACCGTACAGGAGCAAGAAGTCCAAGTACTATCTGTCGTACGAGGAGTTCGCGCCGGAGCTGTTCCCGAAGTTCGCCACGGGCCCGGCGTACCTGATGAGCGGCGACTGCGTCGGCCTGCTGTACGGCGCGGCGCTCGACGAGAAGTTCCTCAAGCTCGAGGACATCTTCACGACGGCCATCCTGGGCGAAATGCTGGGCCTGCGGCGGATCGACAGCAAGATGTTCTTCAATATGGAGCTGAAGAAGGACTGCCGGGTGAAGGACATGATTAGCGTGGTGGGTATCAACAAGCAGCTGAAGCTGTGGTCGCTTATGTTCGACCCCACTGTTACCTGTTAGTATTCTTGGGGATCGTTCCAATACAACACATATATTCTGTAAGGTTTCCAGCTCCCAGTTCCAACGTTGAGCTAAGTATTTTTAATAACCTAATGCATTTTAGAATACTCACGCCAAGCGCGCGCGGATCAGATAGTAACATTGTAATCGAGAAATATTGTACAGACATGTCTTTAGAGGCTCGATATTACTACAGACACCTTAGAATTCTCTTTTTTTTATGAAGAAACCGTTTTATGAATCATATACCTAGAGTTATTTTCAGAAAAACCCTACAAAACTACCCTAAGACAGGTAGATAAACTCGCTCAGTCGCCTACCACGGCTGATAACGTTTGTTCCCGTTCCTTCGCGGCAAGCAGTGTTTTTTATATTATCCGGTTTGTTTGATGATGCCAAAAATAAATAGTTAGGGAATAGTTCGCTCGTGCTACGGAACCGACTACTCAAGCTACCTTACAAATGCGCGTTTGTTTGAATCTGCGTCGAGTGCCATGAGTACGGATCAGAGATGCGAAAGGAAGCGGTTCACCTCGAGTGCCGAAGGCACACAAAAGGTCGACCCGACAGCCGCAGAGCTGACCACCGCATTGGTCAGGTAATTGTCACTTTATTGAGTCTTATAACTGTCCGCGGGACCCTTTCGCCGCACCTGCAAAGGAAAGAGGGAATATGTGTTATAAAGTTGAATAAAAAATATTTTTTAGATACTAGTATCAGTCCTACCCCCTTCCTCCCACGTGTTGCTGACCAGAATTAAGGTTTTAAAAAGGAATCCCTTAGTTCTCAATAAAGAGACTTGATAGAATTAATTACCTGACCGAAATGATTGTTAGCTCTTAGACTATAGTTGTAAATAAATATATATAAAAAACACCGAATGAAATTAATATTAAAATAAATATTTTTTATAAATATTTTAATGTTTATTATTTATTCCATCATGACCCTTTACTTACGTATATTTTGTTAAATTTAGTAAAGTATAAAGAACGGTTAAAAGGTCGACTGTCGGATGCGCGAACTCCGATCTGAGAGAGGCGCAAAGTATGTAATTTCATGAGACGGAGACTCGTGACAATCGTGTGCCTATGTGATGGAAATATTGTAAACACGAAATCAACACATTCCTTGCGTCTCTTTGGAACCGCACATTGTGCTATTAAGGTGATGCATAAAACTAATCCATTGCACGTGATTACAAACTATACAATATTATATGTACGAGCAATGTTTTTATTATGTTTTTTTTATGAAGAAACCCAAAAGAATGCTAATGTGGAAAATGCATTGTTTTTCGTCACTTTAGAGTTGTTTACTTTTAAGGAAATTTTGAACTAAACAATTGAAACTACAATATTGACGTTTACCGACTAAAGAGTCAACTGTCACCTAATGTCAATAATATTTCATTCAACGATTTCAGAATATTAATAAGATTTATTAGGTACATGATCTGAGAAATTAAACAGTTAATCTAAAAAATATCTAGTTTATGAAGAAAAATAATGTGAGGAAAACATTTTTTTTATGCATACAGTTCAACGACAAGGCTTACGCAAGTTTTAGTTAGTCAACACAGGCAACAATCCAATATTAATTTTAATTCTAAAGACCAAGTGAGCTTTGAAAATTAAACCGCTTTCAAACAAATATTAAAGTAGAGGAATGACATTACTATGAAATAAAACAAACAAAAAATGGCTAAATATGTAAATGAACGTCAAAAGCAGAAAAAAAATAAACACACATAATTATGACCAATAAAAAAATGAAAACTTTATAGATCATTTTGTCAGTATGTATAATAAATTATTATTATAATACGGGATTAGTTTGGAATGATAATATTACATTTCATTTTCATTGATCTGGCAAACTAGCTTTGATGACATATTGCCGTTTTTTCGAATAAGAAGAAAATGAAATAATCCAACCTTGGAGCTGTCAAGTGTCAATGTTTATTTATTTTGTATGCCGGAACTCCGTTATTGCTGGTGGACCCTCACTAAGCAGACTGTATGTCTAAGACGTTTCAGGTCATAAACACAAAATGGACACCAACAGATATGTTAAAATCGAACCAATTAATGAAATTAAATTGGAGCAAGTCAGCGATTTCCTGGACGGTTTCGGTAATTTTGACTTTTTTCATTTTCTCTTCATATTCACCTTGCCCAACATATTAAATGCTTCTATTCGATTAATATTTCAGAATACAAAAACGATCAAACAGTCGAAATTAAAACGGAGCATGTGTATATCAAAACGGATAGCGACACTTTTGGTTTGACCCAACCCGCGGTGCACAAGAGCGAAACATCTTTCGAAGAATTAAACAGAAACGGATCTCCACTCAACTTTACCGAATACATCGGTACTAATGAGAGCATCGCAAATGTTTATTGTCCCGAAATTATGTCGCCCACGGGCGAGAAACACTCGGCGCAATTGTTCAAATGCAACGAATGCAATCGCTCGTTTTCGTACAAATCCGATATATCGAGACACATTCAGAGCATTCACCTGAAAATAAATAACAATAAAAGTAATTTATCCAAGCGATCTAGTGCAATATTGAAGCGCAATGTACGCGTTGACAGGAATATTGGAAAACTCATAAAAAAATGTCGCGACTGCGGCCTCGAACAAAGTCACGACAAATTTAATTGGCACTCCGAATCTGTTCGCAGAAGGAAAACAAAATACCAGTGCGTAGATTGTAGTGAGTTTTTTTCCCAAAGTGGCAATCCAAAAAATAATGCCGCTCACGGTAAAGTTAGTAGTTATCAGTGTAGAGAATGCAACAAGATATTTACACAAAAGGGAAGTTTGAAAGTACACATAAACGTCGTCCACAGAAAAATTAAAAAATATCAGTGTAACGAATGCAATAAGGCCTTTGCGAAACGGGGCCATGTAGTTTGTCACATCAATGCCGTTCATAAAAAAATAAAAAACGTCCAATGCAGCGAGTGTAATATGTGCTTTTCGAAACACAGCCATATAGTTTCTCATATAAATGACGTTCACAGGAAAAATAGAAAGTATCAATGTTTAGAGTGTAATAAACATTTCGCGCAAAGCGGGAGTTTGAAATTACACATCGAAGGGGTTCATATGAAGATGAAAAATTTCAAATGCAACGAGTGTAATAAGGCCTTTTCGCGAAACGGCACTTTGAAATTGCACATCGACGTGGTGCACAGAAAAATTAAAAATTTTCAATGCGTCGAGTGCAGCAAGTCGTTCTCGCAGAGTTGGCGACTGAACGTGCACGTGGACACGGTCCACAGGAAGAGTAGGAATTTCCAATGCAGCGAGTGTCACAAGGCCTTCTCGCAGAGTTGGAGTTTGAGCGTGCACGTCGACGACATACACAGGAAAATTAGAAACTTTCTATGCTGCGAGTGTAATAAGACCTTTTCGCGAAAGGGAACCTTGAAGTTGCACATTGATGCCATACACAGAAAAATTAAAAAATTTCAATGTAACGAATGTGATAAGACGTTTTCGCAGAGCGGAAATTTGAATTTGCACATCGACAATGTGCATAGAAATATTTAAAAAATTAGAAAATTGAACGCGTTTAATGACACAATATTTAAACCAAAATATTTTTATTAAACTAAAGAAGATAATTGTATAAAAGAGTTAGGAGAATTTGTAATATCTAGGAAAGAATCGATTTGTTTAGGTATAGAGCTAATTGTGCCGCGGAACGGCGGGGGGAATCGTCGGTGTCGGGTTTTCACAAGGACGATTTGCACGACATGCCGTATCTATAAGTTTTAAAAGATCTTTGGTAAATATGAAGAATATATTTGGTTGCTATATAAAATCAACGTTCAAAAAATAAAATTTAACAGTTTAACAATTCTTAATGGCGATACTCGAATCTAAAACGATTCATATGGTGTAAAGCATGTGTGTCAAAGGTGTTTTAATTTGTGTGTGTGTGTGTAATGTTGTTGTTTTTTTAAATATTTTTTTATTTATAAACAAAACATACAGGTTCTAGTTGATGGTTCCCTAAACCCTTACGGGTTTTTATGTGAACTATGCAGATAGCCAGCCTTGGGCTACAAATATTCTAAATGTTTTATATCCTGGGTATTATTTATTAACTTAATTCTATAACAGGTTGTTAAATATATATATATAGATTCGCATGTTTTTCTAGTGAATTTTAGTTGTTTTAGAGAATATTTAAATGGAGTCATTTTACATCAATGCTAATAAAATAATTAAGCTATGATCGATATCCAACGTTTTATTTTTTCATTTAAATATTTCCAACCTGATTTAACTTTGCAAAATTACTCACAAAATACAGAAAAAGATTTAGTAAATGTATTTTAGACGATTTAAGATGAACGAAAAACGACTTATTTGTGACATAGTTCGTCATAAAATGGTGTGAAGCGGTATTTGCTAAGTCGGATTTGTTAAGGAACGCGTTTCGCTTATATATACATACATTCGTGTATGTGAAGTATCATATTAGTTATTACTGGCCAGTTAAAATTAATACAAACTCTTCTATGTGCGCACGCGTAAAGGAATTGTCAGTTTTTTTGTTTCATTCTACTCGAACCTATAAAATAACCCTGTGCCACCCAAAACGCACATCCGATGGGTTTAAAAGTGCCGCAGGCACGGGTGAAGACGGGAAAAGAAGCAACCCGTCACAAGTTGGTACCGCGGACGCGAGTAGTCTGGGTGGGAGATGCCTTAACGACGCCTGTAGGGCCTAGCTGTAAGACGTCAGGTTCCGGTTAATGTATAGAAGCAGTTGATATAGTCTAGTGGTCAAGGCGTTGGACTATTGGCCCAATCATTTTTAACCCTTCATTACCACCACACCCCTGACTCCGCCACAGGGACATTTGGCCTGGTTGAGTAGGGCCCAAAAATAATTGTGTACGACCTAGGTGTCACAGCAATTATTTTTTTATTTACAAAAAAACCTCATATCAGAAAATATACGAGGTCAAAATTCCTAATATGTGTTTCTTGGAGAAGGTGAAATGGCGGCCACAAATGAGCATACTATATATATATAAATGATTAGTTTTTTAAATACATTCACTTAACCAAAAATAAACGCTTCATTTGCTTACCTTTTGCTACAGTGTTAGTAATTTAAATGTGTATATTTTGTCATTAGGAAAGTAGTCAAAACATATTTGTATATATTATATATACAGGATGTATTTAAATGTAGGGTACTTCTTTTAGGAGGTTGATCTATATCGACAATCAAACATTAACCAGCAAAAGATAATGGAAAAGCGTTTTTCAATTACGAGAAAAACGAGGATGAAATTCGATAGAAAAGAGAACGTTTTTTTTTTAGTTTATATAAATATCTTTATATATATAAATAAATATTTTCTTCGTAGTTAAACTTAATGTTTATACACACCTAGTTATCTATTATCTAATCGTAAAGGAAGTTCTTTGTATTATTCGTGTTTTGGTGGCATTTTTTTTATCTAAGAGTACCCTACTTTAGGTACCAACGAATTTATCGTACGCGGTAAACAGCTAATTATCACCTTTCTAATCCGTTAGTGATTTGACAGTTATCTATGACGTAGTTAATCAGAGCATTCGATGATTAATTCGCGCGTGTCGTACGCCCTTAATATTTTAAATACCAAGAATATAGTACAACTGAAACAGTCTAATTTTAAATGTTTTTACTTTTAATGCATTTCAAATATCCCAGGGAATTTAACCCGGACGCAAATATAGGGTGAACTTAAAGTCAGCAGTAACTTCAAGAAACATAGTTCAAATTTAAAGGTCACACTATGCATAGTTAGGTATCAATTTTATAAAAGTAAACATTAAAAAGGCACTCAAAATCTTATTTTTTTCAAAGGGAAAAAATCATCCGTATTAGTTGGGTATACAGGGTGTCCCAAGACCCGCAATGACTTGAGAGGGTGTTAATGTTCCCTATTACGAGTGAGTTATATAAAAAAAATACGAAAATAATTTATCGTTTTGTGTTTACGAACTTATGTCAAGAACGATTTAATATTATCAATAATCGCGATGAATTTTGATATGACGTCAACACAAATCATGTTTGAAATCTGGATTAAGTAGATTTTTTGATGGGGAATGTATACAGGCTGTTTTTAAATTCAGGGCACTCCTTTTTAACGTGTTGATCTATATCAGCTTATAAAAAAGTTTCTCAATTACGAGAAAAATGACTTCAAAATTAAATACACATCGTTTTAATGCTTGAGAACGCGGTTGAACATACTCGTATAAAAGTACCGCAGGCACAAGTGGGGATAGGAAATGAAGCAATCCATGCCACGGGCGCAAGTAGTCTGGGAGGAAGATGCCGTTAATGACACGCGTAGGGCCTAGCTGTAAGTCGTCAGGTTGTGGTTAATTGATTTATAGTATGTCGTCAGGAAATACGGTTTATCGAGACCAATGTGTCTTGATCCATTATTTTAATTTTTTTGCATAATTTATCGCGTGGGCATATCGCAAACAGACCGTTAACTCAAGATTATATAGCAGTTTAACAAAAATAACAATAAAATTTAGAGAAATCGTGGAAAAAATAAATAATTTAATAGTAAAAATACATTTATTTAAGTGCTTAAACGTGTATACAAAATTTCGCGTTTGTAATGTTGACCGTTGAGGAGTTCCTTCATCTGGAGCCATTCCTGGGTCTGGAATCAGGTCATGCTCACTATAAAAATGCACTGTCATCGGAACTAACCCAACATGTTAAAGTTCAACTGCGTAGGATGAGAGGAAGTGGTTCTAATTCAGCTTGCAAGATTCGACCTAAACTGACAGTTCCGAAAAGAAAATGATTTATTTTGTATTCAATAAGTCGTTTCGGACGCTAGATTCTACGGAGCCTTTGAACCCGTTTTAAATATTATCTCTGGTTAATAAATCTAGACTTCATTGTTTCCTTAAACCATAAACAATGCACGTGTTAGAAATGCGCACATTCTTCTATGTCCGCGTCGGATTTGACAAAAACAGGTCAAGTCCAAAACACACTTTTTTTTTATTAAATATAGAATTAATTAATTAAAACAAATATTAATTAGTAACGACTCCCGTACGTAATAAGTATTTAATTTTTTCGCAACCATCTTCTGGTCGGTTTTTTAAAGCTAACTTTATATGATAAAAAAAACATTTTTTTTTAGTGTTATATCATTTATTGTTGTGACTTTTTATTGTGTCATTAGGAATAAATAAATGTATTTTTGTTTTGGAAGTTATACTTCTATGCACCCGTTGTACTCATTGGGATGGGATGTTGGTCGAGAAACCGCGTCACGCGTTAGGAGTAAAATCCGTAGAGTGCCTTTTTATACGTTTTTTCGTATAATTCGTAAAAATTATAATTCATAAAAATGTCTTATATTTCATTTATATATCCTGTCTGTGTGCGAACGGCCAAAGAAGTATAACTTCCACCGTTGGTCCGACGCAGACAATTTTTTTTTTTTTAAGTCAAAACGCTCGTCTATTGATATGCCTTCTTTAGAACAGACATTTAGTGTAGTTAAGAGGGGTTGCAGTGATACCAAATGCTCACTGATGTAATACTATTACTAGCAAGTTATCGAAAAGAACGTGCTGTTATTTAATACAATTTGGCAATATCCTTTCTTACCTAAACAAAATCTATAGGCACACAGTGTACCTATAGATTTCCCTTCAGTTCGTTTATGATGAAAGGGACAGAGCGATCTTCTCAATCTCTCTCTTTACACGTGCGCGGTCTTAAAACATTCCGTCTCATCTAACGGCTTGTCAAAACAAAAAAAAACTGTGCTATTATTGGTTAACTGTGAAAAATAGAATTATTGTATTTCAAAAAAACTTCAAAAATTTGAATTTGCATCTTTATGAAATAAACTACGACTAGTTTATTTATAGAATTAACTTTTAGACAACGTGAAAATTTACCATTTTCAATAAATAGTATATCTTATTTATCAAATGGGCATAAATTTCAAAAAATAGTTGCTTTTCAAAATACGGGTAGAATGTTGTAAAACCACGCGCAGGACAGAGAAGAACTCTCGAAGGTCAATAAGCATACTCCAAGGACACGACAACAACATTATTTAATAATATTTTCACTTGTTTCAAACCATAATTATTTTTTTTACGCGTTCCAACTGATCAACGTTCGTAGTAAGATAGGCTTTATATAAATATAAACAGCTGCTTACTATTTGAGGGAATACTGCTCATGCACAAATATCATTTAACCTTAATTTATCACACACATCGTGTCCCAGGTCGTTTTGCGATAAAGAGTCCAGCTTATTGCTCTCGCGATTTCAACTATTATTTGTGAAGACGGCATTACGAAATTCATCGTGGTTCCGTGTAAAAAAAAAATTGTAAACTTTACGCGATAATAATGAAAATATGATCGTGTAATGCGGGCCGACGCGGTCAGCTGACCACCCTTCAAGGTCGAGCCAAGCGCTCCGCTGAGCGAAATAAACATAGGGCGGTTTACACTATACCGTTTTAATTCATTTTCATACTAAAATTAGTGAACTGGCACAACCCTTTAAGTTTTCGTAGAACGTAATGGGACGCCGTGTATTATAAATATATATATCTAATTATAATTTATGTATTAAAAGAATTATTAACAGCAGAATTGACCAAGATTACAGTTAGTATTATCCACACACACACAGTTACAGTTAGTAAAGAGTACTGAAATGAGTGTGTGTAGTGTGAAAACAGTGTATGGGTAGGAGAATGTTAAGATTAATGACAAGCGCGCGCCTCGCACAGTAACATAGGTATTAAATGATTTAATAAAGAAAAGGTGGCGTACAGTTCTAAACAATATCACAGACAGCCACGGCTAGATGGAATGAATCAATGCTTTGGAACCTTTTATTATGAGTATTCTGAATTCTATTAAGCACGGTATTCTGTGCGTAACTTGACTTACATTTAGGCAAGTGAAACAGGTAAGGAGAATGAACTTTTGAGTGCACGATGCTATACAAAAAATTCATATCACTGTCTGTCAGTAATAATACCACTAAAATACTTCATTTATTAGGATAAAATGTTAAAAAACACGTTATATTCACCCAACAATAATAATTTATTGTTTTAATAATTTATAGTAGATTAGTTAATAGCAGTTTACAATTTTAGGCAGATTTCATCACAATAAATTTAAGTAATCTACCTTCATATACAAACTAAATATAATAAGCGTTGCTTATGCTTCGCATCTCTAAATATTTTTTTTAGAGATGCGAAAAGTCTTTAAGGCCAAATTAATGACCTTGAAAAATCGCTCATCTACTATAAAATCCATAGTGCAGGCATGAGTCGTTCAATCTTTACAATCTGGTATCATCTGATTTACCATAAATCGTAAATAAAAAAAAAATCTTCTTGTTGACCACCCAATTTTTCACTATTTTGACAAATTTTGTCAAATATTACACTTCTTTTTTACATTGTCAAATATTTATAAATATATATTACAATTTAAAAGTCTTCCAAAATATGTACAGTATTTGAAAAAAAAATAAAGTTAAAAATAAATATATATATATTGGAACGGAAGTACATTAGTGTATTTTCAATACAAATTTATAAATAGTATTGGACACTGCATTGAATTGAAAAAAAAAATAAAACAAAATTGGCTCGTTGCGATTTCCAATGGCGCAAACGTCAAGTTAATAAATAATACTGAAATAATACCAAAAATAGTAAAAATCAAGCGGGCAATGCGGACGTATATATACGTCCTTCGGCCGATAAGGGTTAAAATTTTTGTTTTTTTTTTATTGTTATTGTTTTTGTTTTTGATTTGTTTGTTTTTCTTTTGTTAGTTTAATTTGTTTTTACTTTTAATTATTATGTGTACATGGGGAAACCTGTTAAATAAATAAATAAAAAGGACTCAAATTTGAAAATGCAGAAATGAAACGCGAAAGTGGAATTATCCGCACATGTATGCGTGCGCCTCGTCGCGTCGCCTCGAATTGTCAGCGGTATTAAGTCGCGTTCACACGAGCCTTCGATCTCGACGGAGCGCGGTTCGCTTTCGTCCGTGTGAAATCGCGCTAAGGTCGAGCTGTCACATTTCGATGGTGACGTACCGACTGACGTCTGTCACTTTTTAAAAATCGAACCGTTTTCGAATGGGCCGAATGTTGTAGTATATTTCACGTACGTCATTTATTTTATTTATTTACTATGGCACGATAGGAGGTCACGTCAATAATCGATATAATAACACTGAAAAAAAATATATATTTAAGGGCCAGAAAAATTTACAGAGGGATTTTTCTAAAAAAAAACGTATGGCCATCGTTGGGTTGTACTAGGCTCGCGCCTAAGGCAGATGGCACCCTGGTGCAATATATCGCTTGCCCCCCCCCCCCGCCCTACTCCCTTTGATAGCACCGCAGGTTAAAATAATATCGCGTCCCCGTAAGTAAGTTATAACCCTCCTTAAAATCAGTTAATACCTCCGTCATTACCGTTAAATTAACCTACCCAAATTACCATCTGCGGGTGAAGCGTTTTTAACTAGGACGCATATATTTCAACATAAATTATATTATGTTTCTGAAATGTGATGTGATGTAAAAGGCTGCCATATTTCAAAGCTCAGATAACATCTATTTGTTGTTTTTGATATTTGAAGACTTTGTTTAAAACCCCAGTTTTGTTTCTCGGGACAGTACTTTTACGCTCAGCGCGGTCAGTTGGTTTTTATTTAAATACAGCCTCATAAACTTTTCTATGTTTTAAACCCTTCAATTGCATTTCAATTATTATTTTTCCTAAGGCTCTAATATTTTTTATAAGAAAACAATTCAACTAAAAAAAAAATATTAGCAGATTACCATTTATTAAATTTCTCGAAAATAGAATTGAATTTTAAAAATCTGTCTTTAGCAAATTGAAGGCCAAAGATCAAGGTATCTTAACCATATTTATTTGTGATTAAATATCCAATGGTTACCAAATGTTAGCCATAGAAAAAACTATCGAAATGAATCGAAATTAATATTTATCTCATGGCTTCAGGTCAAAACAGAGAAACACTACTCGCTCAAAGCGAATTTAATTTAAGAAAACCCTATAAAAATAGTGTATTAGTTAATATATTAAAAATTCTCAATTTTTTATGTGTTTAACACTGTTTTTTTTTCATAAGATAACCAATTAATATTGTTGAACTAGAACAATAAACGTAGTAAATAAAATTATCATTTTATTGAATGAATTATTTATATTTGCGGTCTTTCTTAACCCGATATCAAACAAGACTCGTGGCTCTACGGGCATTTGGAAATAGTAAAATAATTCACGGCCTAGTCTCAAACTTCAAAGTAACACAACGGCTATGAAATTATTATTTAATGATTTGTTTAAAATGGACGTCACCAATATGTCAGCATTATTAAATCTTTTATAATAGCTAGGAACTAAAATGCTAAAATAGAATGCTAAAAAAATCTAGGTGAATAATGTTCCTTATTAAATTATAAATTGCTAAAATTTAATTACCTATAGTATTTTAAAATTGCTATAAACTTTGGTTACAATAAAAAAAATCTTAAAAGTTCGTTATAATGGCCAGTTTAATCTCTGATCAAAAATCAGTTTATGTGCCGTGGAAAAAAAAACTCGCCATTAAAGGTGCCTCCTGTCAAATGGAAATGACATTTCTAAATGCATCGGCACTTTATTTTCACTTCTTCAGAGTTAATATTGTAGAATTGTTAAAAGGAAAGTGATCTTATTTTGGTTAGTTACGAACTGTTAGTGTAAAACCAAAACTCACAACGAAATGGAGGAAAACGGAAATAAAACTGATGATGATAATATAATCTTAGGATATGAGCAAAAAAGTGATTGCAATCAATCCAACAGTAATTTTGATGAAACACAAAATCAATCACCTAATAATTATAGTGAATCCTTATTAAATCCAGGTCGATTTGGTAAAATTAAATCGGAAATCGTTTACGAAATTGGCTCTGGTTTACTTGAAGACATTGATACAAGTCAACGATGGGATGTTTTCGAAGAAGACAATATTAAGTTTATTAAATCAGAAACCAATAGCTGGAATGACCAACACTATAATAAAATAGGATCAGGTAGTAAAGATACAACAGTAAAAATTCCATCTATAATATTAAAGGAGATCGATTTTACTTGTATTAATTGCAAATGTACCCTTGAAAAACACTGCTTGATGTATAACGTACTAACCAGTGAAAACAAAGAGACACATTTATTATGTTTGGAATGCAACGAAAGACAAAAAAATATTTCAACATTGGACAGTTCTCGAAACAACGCAGGTGTTGATTTATTAAACAGTAAAAAGAAACATAAATGTACCGAATGTAATAAAACGTTTATGCGAAAAAATATTTTATTAAGTCATATTAATTCAGTACACGAGAAAATAAGGTTAAACCGTACGGACAGCAACAAAGAAATATTGATTGATCATTTCGAGGTAAGAAAATTCATATGCAGCGAGTGTGATTACAAATGCACGCGTAAAGGACATTTACAAAATCATATCGAAGCAGTTCATCAGAAAATAAGAAATTTTATATGCGGTAAGTGCGATTACAAATGTTCTCGTAAAGCACGTTTACAAAATCATATCGAAGCGGTTCATCGGAAAACAGTTAAATTTATATGCAGTGAATGCGATCATAAATGTTCATATAAAGCAAATTTAACTACACATATTGATGCAGTTCATCGAAAAATAAGGAAGTTTAAATGCAGTGAGTGCAATTATAAGAGTTCACGAAAAGCACAATTACAAAGGCATATAGATGCAGTACATCGAAGAATAAAAAAAATTATCTGCATTGAGTGTAATTATACAACTTCATATAAAAACGGATTGCAGATTCATGTCGATGCAGTTCATCGAAATATAAGTAAGTTTATATGCAGTGAATGCGATTATAAAAGTTCATATAAATCAAATTTACAAAGACATATTAATGCAGTTCATCGAAAGATAACGAAGTTTAAATGCAGTGAGTGCAATTATAAAAGTTCACGAAAAGCACATTTACAAAATCATATTGATGCAGTACATCGGAAAATTAAAAAAAAAATAATGCAGCCAGCACAATTATTATTATAAATATTCGAATACAGCAGTTCATATTAATCCAGTTATTTGAAAATGAGCGGGAATATAAAGTTCAAGAAAAAGGTCACTTCTCTTTTGGTCTAAAAGGTCAAAAATAAGTTTTGCCTGTGAAATGTGCCTAAAAATATACAAAAAAAAACTAAAACTGTTCATTTAAATACTATATTAATTTGTATATACAGGCTGTTTTAGAGACAGTGGTCTGCCCGAAACCTGGCAATAAGGGATATCGATACAGCCCCTGAGCACTCACTATATAGGATGATCCGAAACAGATGGTTGAGAAGTTTTTCATACTTTCGTGATTAACGAGGAATGTCCTACCTTTCATTTCATTACATTTCATTAGTCTTCGGGAATGGTCCTGGGACAACCTGTATGTATGCCTTTGCAAGAAGCTACTTGAAAGTTAACAAATTCTAAAATCCACTGACTGAGCAAAGGAGGGTAAAAAAACCACCTTAATAAATCCGTCAGACATATCAAAACTATGTATGAAATAAATATAGATTTTAATTCTTCCTACCATAAATTGTAACATAGGATATATCTTGTAGTCAACACAAAAAAAAAGTTAACTTTTTTAAATTTGTACAGCCTTTTAAAATACAGCGATACATATTGCTTGACAAAATGTGTCATTGAATACCAAATATAATTAAATATACACATATAACTGTATGTGTATACAAACATAAACACATAAAGTAATATTATAAGTTTGAAAATATTTGATATATTTATTACTAGATTAGGATTCGAATAATCTAACGCAGTTTAGAGTATTATCACTCTATACTGATAGGGTGATCATTTTGAAATATAATATGACAAATTTAATCAACTTAACCCGACTGATGTAACCACGCAAACGAAACTCGTGACAATCTAAATTAATATCTGTGAATCGCTAAAGAAAGCTGTTTCGTGTTTTTGGCGAGGTCAAAGGCGCCGTTCGAAGAAGAGTGACAGCTGTCAAAAAGTCTGCTATGTGTAACGCTTAGGAATTGACTCTGTTAACTTCATACTTCCCTTAAACACTGTTTTTAAAAAATGTAACATTGTGGCTTTTGGGTAAGGATAGCATAAATATTTATTTTTTATTAAAGGTTACTCGAAATAATATTAAAAATACGCAACATATTAATAATTATTCTTAGACACTAAAGTAAAAAAAAAACAATATTCAAATAAAAAGAGAACATATGCATATGAAAGATAAAACTCAGATTTTAATAAATAGAAACATTGTAAATTATATATTAAACTAGCGTTCCAAGACTATTCCCGAGGAATGTTGTGTAACCGATTATGAGTAAAATCCACAAACTTATTATATTTTTGACAAATGGTGTAATTTTGGTCAAAATATAGTTTCTTAAAAAATCACAAGATGGTAGCCTTAGTCCCAAAGGTAAAACTTATAGCATATTGGGGCAAACTTCATGCAAATAATTATTTCTATAGATATATGCAATTTCTATAGATATAATATAATATTTAAATGTGTTTGTGCATGTTTTCATATGTATTTATTCATTAGTTGTGTTTTTAAATAAAAAAATGAATTATTATCATGTCTTTTTTTTAAAACAAAACGGATTACTTGCCTTGATACAGACTGTTGTCTAGTTATTAGGGAAGGGGTCGCCAGTGCATTATTGTCAGCAATCTAATCTATTCATTATTTTTAGTACACGCCTTACAATACAATTTTAATTACCATGATAAATTTAAGTAATCTACCTTAATTAGAGTGTACACAGTAACAGTACTAGGTGGACTTTTTATTATAGATTTCACCGGATCAACGTAGGGGATAGGCGAACTCTGTTCGTGCTCAACAGTGCCCATGCGCAGCGAGAGTGCGTATACTTAATCCCTCTGTACTGTGCCCTAAGGGTTGCTCATATCAAAAATTGTTTCAAATAAAAGTTGTATGGAAATTTCAGGCCTACATTTTACACTTTGAACGAATTTAATCCTGTTCTTATTAAAGAGGGTATGATTTTTTGAATTTTGAAAAACCACTATTTCTCTTCCCTACTACCAACCGTTGGTGCTATCAAAAAAGTTTACTTAAGATACGTTTTAGGCCCTCATCTGAGGAATAATATAAAATTTAAATGAATTTAATATCTTATATACTAAAAAAAGTTATAGCAAAATTTCACTTTTTCGAAAAAACCCCTCATTCATTTGCCCATTAACGAACTTGACCGAGATTTCAAAGTGATTGGTGTGAAATGACGGCAGTTATCGTGTCCACAAGAAAGTGACTGAGGGTGGGTTTGGCTTCTTGGGGATGTGGAACGCGAAGATATGTCGAAATATTCCGGAAGTCCCATCCCAATAGTTAGCTTTCCTAATGAAATCTACCTAAAACCTGTTCATCATAAACGTATTTTCAACATACTAATATAGCGAATTTTTCTATTTAATTTTATTATTTAATTATAATTAAATTAATTATCTCCTGCCACATTTGAAATAAACATTTTGAAAAAGATGTTCTCTCTAGCAACACAGCCTGTGCTAGGATGGGTTCAGCCCGCGGACAACGAAGGAACGAACCCAGAATTGACTTCTCTGGAGACTGCTACTCCAGGTTTCCACTGGTGCACCACTCACTCACGGCAGACTACATAGGCGCCTAGTTCAGAGGAACGGGTTCTCACCGGCGTGCCCAGAAAGTGGAGGAATCCTTCCTTTTTGAGGTATCTAGTAATTTTTGTTAAAAAATCTAGGCAAGCCTGGCTTTGCGGTTTCTATGACGGTGCCGCCACTGCGGGTTCTTCATAGGCAGAACCACAAGTTCTATTATCTAATGTAATTTCAAGTCCACTCAAAACCCAAATCAGACTGGCTGTAAAAAAAGTGTCAGCCCTAGAATAGAATATCAGGGCTGCCAATGTCGAAACTAATGTATTTATACTAACTAGTGGTCGATATTCGAAGTAACTCATTAAACTTTTTAGTTTAAGCATTTTTGAGGTTCTTATACCTCAAAATATAATTTTTTATTTTTTTCCAGTGCGTCAGCTACGAGCGCGTACAAATACCTCATTAACCTTATTTCACTGCAATACACTTAGAATTTTAATTTGAATGTTAGTAACAGTTAAAAAAACAACACAACTACTACAATTTTGATACAATTAAATGGCAGTTCTTAAAAGTGTAAGATAGCATTAATAATTATTTTTGCTTGACATTGATTTGAGTCGTATAGAATCAAATTCAGCAAATTGCATTAAACGTGTTTTGTGGCAATTTAATAAAAACAATTTATATCTAGAATAAGGTAATATCAATTCCTGTTTGTTTTTGAAACTGGTTCTAGCAATTTGCTGTTTTTTTCCCCAACATGTCGCTAATGACGTCACAATAAGTCACAGAGGCGTTTTTTTTTAAGAAACCATGAAAATGTCACAAATAATACTTACTTAAAAAACCAAATCAATTTGTACGATTTTTCATGGATCTAAGGACACGTTCTATAAGTAACTTCTATCTTTATTATTAATATTAAGTAATTACAATATTTAGGAGCTAGCTCATTTGATGCTGTTGAGTTTAGTAGGTGAGAAAAAAAATTAATGCTCAACAACTCGCAGCCTACCCTTAAAAACAGCCTTGGAACAAGGAAAAGGTCAAATATTGACCTATGAAGATCATTCTAGAAAGAAACGTATTGAACCCAATGTTCCGTTTTCTCAAGATAGATTTTATCTTGGAAGGATGGTCATTACGGCCAATATAAGGAGGCTTAGAGAGCTGGGATCCTATATAGACTAGTTAACCTTAATTCGAAACGCCGTCTACTCAGTGGCTCCCAATTAAGGATTGAAATTAATTCGTAAGGACTAGACATGCCTGTTTGCTTTCCTCTGAACCGCCTCTAGATCGACCTTAAGACACTGGGTGTGAGGATCCCATATTGATGCGCAGTATTCGAGGGTAGGACGAACCAACGTTTTATATGCCAATGCTCGCGCTGAACCTTATTCACTACATCACCAACATGAGTTCCCCAATGGAGATTAGAAGACAGGGTAACTCCAAGATGCTTTGTGGTAGAGGATTTTACCAGTAATTTGCCAGCTAGTTCGTATTTGAAATCATAATGGATTGAACCGAACTGTATCAAAGCTGACTTATCCGAATTTATTCGCACGCCATTTTGATTAACCCACTGGACTACTGCACCCAGATTGTTTTGCAGTGTTTCACAATCTGACTTATTCCTAATTATCTAAAAATGAAACTATCATCAGCAAAAAGTTGCATGAGTGAATTAACACACGCAGGTAGGTCATTTATGAAAATAAGAAATAAAATAGGGCCAAGAACACTACCTTGAGGTACTTCGGATGGCACGGAAACTAAATGGTAAAAAGCCTTTCCAACAGAAACCTGTAGACTCCTTTTAGACAAAAGTGACTCAATCCAAGAAACCACTTTAGGATCTAGAGATAGATTTCTAAGTTTATTCATCAAACGTCAAAGCGTCAAAAGCTTTCGCGAAGTCTAAAAATATAGAATGAACCTCAAGTCTACCATCTAAGGCGATAGCTATAGTTTGAGATAGATTAGTAAGAGTCGCCTCGCATGAAAACCCTTTGCGAAAGCCGCATTGCTCCTGACGAAAGAAACTAGATGAATTACTTATATACTGAACCACTCCAAGATTTTGCAGATTAAGGTAGTTAAGGAGATCGCTTCTTAAGTGACAAAGATAAGTAATACCTAAGTGTTTAATAAGTGTTTATTCATAGCGGGCCTAAGTGTGTGCTATTAAACTAAGGAATCCTGTTCTTCAGTAACATCAGAAGTGGGTAAGTAAGTATACTTAATTGCACTAATGTTGGCGCAATGAAGTACAAATTTTTATTAGACATTATACCCCCAAAATAAGTATAAATTCTACATTTAACAATTTAGGGTGCCAATGTTGTCTAAGCCGCAGAAACCAACATATAAACCTAAAGGTAACACGCCGACTAGGACTTCCTGGAGAGCAACGGATCTCCCTCAGGATCGAGGTGAAAATATTAAATATCTGGTTTGCAATTTTAAAAAGAAATGAAAACATTTAATTAAAAAAATATTATCAGAAAAAAAGCGAAGAGTAAATAATGCGAAACTAACTTATAAATAAATAAAACAACACATAACTTATCTGAATAAAAAAAAAAAATCATACCGCCAATGCCATTAGTAGCGAAATCCCGAAATTAGTAGTGTTATTCTAGAAATCTCCTGGAACGTCAACGCGAACTCAAAGGCGTAAGGAACCTTCCCGAAACAAAATGTATGTTTTTTTTTTTAAATTAGGGATAAGTAACCTACATTAATTTAGTTAGAGAACGGGTTTAGGGGATAGCGCAGTCCTGGCTGGCTAGCTGCGTTTCTTTTATTATTTATTTTTGTAAAATATTCAATCGCGCAGCAAAATTTATAATAAACCTGCGGCCGCCATTCGAGAGCCCTTCACAATCGCCCATCCAAAAGCAAAAACAAATCCGAACTACCTCCCAGAGACCGAAACTAGATTAAAAGCAAACAAGTTTGCATTACAGCTAGGATGCAAACCAAACTAGAGACATTGATAATGATTTAAATAAATAGCAGATGATATTTGTTTGTTTATTCAACTAGATAATTTGTTTATTCGCCATTTCGTTAAAACATGCAAAAAAAAAAACATTTTCAAATATACCTAATTTAAAATTTGTATTATTAGTTAAAAGAAAAACCACACAATGTTAAATTCAACAACACATGAACAAATTCATGTAATAACACTGCTGGTTCTAATGTTTGTATTTATTTCCAAAATGCGTAAATCTGGTAAACTTCTAATTTCTATATTTTTCAAAGAACTGCAGTTTTGTTAATAATATGTTGTACTTATTCAAGTAAAACATATATTCATACGTTCACATATATTTATATGTGAATGCACTAACCATACATGGCTTTTTAAAATGATTACACTCATTCGTTTCTAACTTTATCGACATGTCGTCTTAAATCGGATTCTCTATAACTTGCATGATCGCACTCGTAACATTTGAATTCTTTTTTTTTTATGAACTGTATCGACATGACATTTTAAATTTGCTTTACTAAAACATGTATGATTACACTCGCTGCATTTAAATTTCCTCATTTTTCTATGAACTGCATCGATATGTTGCCATAAATTTCCTTTATAGCAACATGTGTAATCGCACTGGCGGCATTTAAATTTTCCTTTCTTTAGATGAATTGCTTCAATATGTCTCCGTAAATTTGATTTATCCGAAGTTATTTTATCATAATCGTTACATTTAAATTTTCTCATTTTCCGATGAACTGTATCGACATGTCGTTTTAATACTGCTTTTTGATGATAACATGCATGATCGCACTCGCAGCATTTAAATCTCTTTATTTTTCTATGAACTGCATCGACATGTCGTTTTAATACTGCTTTTTGATAACATGCATGATCGCACTCGCTGCATTCAAATTCCTTTATTTTTCTGTGAACTGCATCGATATGGCGTTTTAAATCGTTTTTACCGAAAAATGCACGATCGCACTCGCTGCATTTAAATTTTCTTTTTTTTAGATGAACTGTATTGATATGTTCTTGTAAATTAGATTTATGTGAACTTGTATGTTCACACTCACCGCATTCATATTTTTTGATTTTTTTATGAATTGCATCAATATGATCCATCAAAGTATATTTTGTTGAAAAGTTTTTAGTACATTCATTGCACTTAAATCGTATTTTTTTATGTGCAGATTTAATGTGACTCTTCAAAAAACACTTCTGCGTAAATGTTTTATCGCACTCGTTGCATTTAAATTTTATTTTTAATAATTTCAACTGATTTTTGTTTCGAGTGGCATTCAGCGTTAAACAAAGCTTTTGTTTTTCCTTACAATCAAAGCATATTAATTTTGACTCAACCCGTTCAGTAATTACGGTATAAATTAAACAGAATTTATCAAGGTTAGACTTGCAACTCGTACAAGTAAAATCGATTTGTTTTAGTTTTAAAAGGGGCATTTTTACATCTGTTATTATGTTTAGACGATCTTTTAAATGTGGATCACCACTAAAGCAATGTTGGATACTAAAAGTCTTGGTTTCTGACTTAATCAATTTTGTATTTTCTTCTACAAAATCATCACGCTGTTGGCTATCAGTAATTTCTTCCCAAACACCAAAGCATAATTTGCCATCAATTTCTGGTTTTCCAAAAGAACCTGGATTTAAGGTTTTGAGGTTGTGTTGGCACGGCCTCTGTTCGCCGTCAAAATCACTGCTGGGTCCATTGCAATCAATTACTTGCTCATACTTTAGGGTGACCTGGTCATCGATTTGTTCCATTTTAATAAGTGATTTATTTTCGTTTCCCTCCATAACTAATTGGTTAGATTGATATATACTGGTTGTATTATTTCAATGACTTCGTATTTATTATAACCACAATCAACCAAAGAAATATAGTTTTATTTATTTCACCATGTCATTTGATTTGACGTTTGTGTACAATATTGCCAGATTATTTTTCTTAATAATTTGTGAGATAATGAAGTAAATATTGATTCCATGCCTTAGTTAGATATTGCAACAGCAACTAGTTTGTTTAATGTGGAGAAATATATCATAATTGAATAAAAATAAATAAAATGCAAAAAATTATATTTTCTTTGGTACTATTACATAGATCATTTTTGCATCATCGAAAAAACTAATTATTAAGCATCAAATCTTGAACAAATTATGGATCATTTGTATTAATTAAGTACCTAAACCTACAATTTAAAAACTAAGAATAAGTACATTTAACTTCTAATTATAAGTTAAAAAAGTTAATTTACCGAAACGTTAAAATCAGCGTAATTAGTATGTATTAGATTATCAGCCGGTTGTTTGATTTGGGAGGTTAAAGCTATAGTTATCGTCAAATATTGACGATTGTCAAGTTGGAAGGAGAGGTTAAATCACTGTTTGAGTTGTTTCAACTAACGTCACGTCATTGTAATTGTTAACAGGGATGCCACACTGTAAAGAGCAAAATTTCCCATATTTCGGCAAGTTATACGTCAGGAATATATTTTTCGTATTGCAATACCGCACACTGCAAGAGTCTATTCTCACTCATCTGTCAAAGCGATCACACGTGCGTGCATATTGCATCGTGATTTGTTTTATGCGTGTTGTTTTCTGTAGTATCAATTTGTGGTTGTGTATTTCTTTTCTGTGTATAATCGTTACCAATAATAACTATGGATTTATACACAAAGTAAGTATGAGCTATAAATATTGTTTTTATCATTGCCGTTATTCTGGTTTACATGTTGAGTTTAAACTGATTTCTTTTTTTTTCAGAGAGAGGGCTAGCAATTTTAGCGATATAGAAATGAGGAAATTTAAAATGTTAGTGGAGAAGTACCAAGACGTACTATTTAATAAACAAACTAACGCCGTCAGCATCAAACAAAAAGATGAAATATGGCACAAATTCACAGATGAGTTTAATGCTGATGGTAATATATTTCGAAGCACCAAACAATTGAAATATCGTTTTAATAACATGAAAAGAAACGCCAGAAAGGTTAGTGTTTTTTGTGTATATCTCTACATAGAAATTTATGTAAATTGTTCATCTAAATCTTGTACATTCCTAAAATACAAAAAACTCGAGCTTTTTATACTGGTCGGTACTTGGCCCGTTGGCATTGTACTTGGCTTTTGGCGCCAAGGGTTAAGTTTTTTTTAAATATTGTATGCGGTTAATTTCAATTCATCTTGCCTTAGTTGACGAATAAGAATAGTTGTTTTATTTTTTTGTGGTTTATTTTTCTAGGAAGCTAGTAACGAGATACAGGAGAGAAGAAGAACCGGTGGCGGTCCACCTGCCCCTCCTCCACCAGCGGCAACTAAAAATGAGACGGAGTGGCTTCGAACGGTGATGCCAACTTCTTTGGACGGGCTCCCGTCATTATATGATGATGATGCCCCACAAGATCTGCCTTGCAGCAGCAAAAGTCATGCTGAAGTTGATGTAGTTTTCTCTGAGGTATGCATTGTCTCATTATCAAATACAAATATCTGTTTTCAACTCCCAAAACAGCAATAATACCACAATGTCGGACTGGTTATTTTAGGCCACCATCCCTCCCATCAATATCCACATACTAGAATGCTCTACCTAACTACTGCACCACATTCTCAATAACTTATATGATAATATTTTAACTGTATTGGTTCTTTGTTACAAGAAATGAACTTTACTAGCCGATAAAAGATTATGGGTCATAATATTCTAAATAATGTAAAATTCCATTCTAAATAGGTTCCATTATCACATTTTATATGTAGGTACCTATAAGTACATACGAGCATAATCCAGAGCGATATTCTGTAAAGGACAGAAAAGATAAAAGCTAATAAGAAATAACCACTAAAGATTGCTATAATTATTTACAAATAGAGGCATGTGGCAGGTGTATTATTGAAATATATATCTGCCTGAGTGCCTATATCTAAAGAATAAGAAATATATTTATTTTTTTTTTTTCAGGTACTAGATACTAATGGCGATCCAATAGAAGTTACAATTTTGGAGGATGAAGAAGTGGTGCAAGCTCCGATGTCTGAAAAGATGACCACACCATCACTGCATAGGGCAGCTGTACCACGACTACTACCCGGAAAAGGAGTTACACCAGCTCAGTTGCGGAAAAGTTTCGATATTCTAACTTCGAAGAAAATTAATTTAACGAGCGTGCGAGAACAGCTCACCAAGACGAAGAAGGAACAGGAACAAGAGAAACACGCGCTCATGCTTAAACAAATGAAAGATGCCCATGAATTGGATATGCTTCATAAAAAAAAAATATTTGAAGAAGAAATCAATTTTATTCAAAAAAATAATGCTTTGAGATTAAAAAAAAGCGAATTAGAGTGCGAACTTTTAACGTTAGAAATTAAATTAAAAAATAGTAAGTGAATTTTTGTATAAAATTGATTTCTTCTTCAAATATTTTTTTAGTATAAGATTACATCCTGCTATAATGGATGAAGCAACATTTTGGTTCATTTTTTGTGTTTTTTTTTTTATTCATTTCAATTCGAAGAAGTGCAGAACCATTCTATATGAAAATAAAGCATGCACTGGAAGGATATTGCAGTGACTAAAAAGGCCGATTTCATTGCCTTGGTATTTTTTTTTTATTATTTTAGGTACTATTATTTTTAATATTCGGTATTAATTTTGTCTAAATATGATCTGAATTATAGTTTCGTCTATATTTTTTGATGTTTTGCCAATAATATTGTTTATAACTGACCATATATTTTTTATATTGTTATTAGCGTTTTGTAATTCCGTCCGAAAGAAGTCATTTTTTGCATATCTTATTTTGGTTGTTATTATGTTACGCGTTAACCTATATTTACTACTAAATTAAAACTATATTTACTACTAAAAAAAACATACTAAATTATTCATACCTTTTTTGATAGTTTTTAACCATTCATCTACGCTCTTATAACTATTTTCAGTACAATCGTTCGGAGGAGTTTAAGTATTATTCCTTTTTTGATTTTATTTGTATTTATAATTTTAAGGTCTTGTTGGATGCTTTAGGTTAGTTACAAAGTAAAAACCATTTACAAAAACAATTACCATTTATTTTTTTACCTACATGAAGCTATCTACACATTCCTGTAGAAATAATACATATTAGTCACGAAGTTCAAATATAAAAGTTGAATCAAATATGCACTGATCCGTGTTCAGATATGTTTCATAAAAAAAACATGGAACAGCTTTAGTCCCATGAAAACTAATATAAAGTGTTTAATAGTCCAGAGGAAGTAGAATGATTCGAAACGTTAACGTTCATTTGCCAATCTGAAAAAAAAAACAATAAATTTTTATAGAAACAATAAATATGAATCAAATCAAACTTATCTAATAAAATTTACCTTGTGAAATAAGAGTTGATAAAAATCTGTCGAACATTATCGCCATTCTCAGGATTTAATATTTCATTCGATAATTCGTCTTCCATATCACCTACTTCCAATATATTAAAGAAATCTGGCGGTTGTTCAACATTAGCTAATCGACACATATTATGCAAAATAGATGCTGCAACTATAATTGGTTCAACCCGATTAATTTTAACTTTTAATTTGGTACCAAGTGCCGGAAATCTTCTTTTTAAAACCCCAAATGTTCTTTCAATAACATTTCTAGTCCTAATTTGGCTTTCATTGTACATTCTTTCACCTACATTTAAAGGATTCAGAAGAGGTGTAAGGAGATATTTTTTTAGGGCATAGCCGCTGTCTCCTATTAAAACATAGTCGTGAAATTCTCCATCTTCAAATCTTCCTTTTAACCCAGAACTGTTGAATATGTGGCTGTCGTGACTTGCACCTGGCCAACGTGCGACAATACTGCGGATTAACATATTCGCATCAGCTACTGCTTGTACATTAATTGAAAAATAGCCTTTCCTATTTCTAAATTCCTCAGCATTATTCCCTCCTGTAATAAAAAAAAGTAATATTGATTTAATGTTAACATTATGTAAAAATAACATGAAACCAGAGCATAGCCGCCACGGAAATCATTTACATCGAGGTCAGGCCCATTATGGGAACGGGAAGGAATGTGTTTATAAGGGGGTAAGTAATATTATATTGCATTGAAAGGTAATTAAAGGTATATTTACCTGGTGATTGCAATGGACAATGAGTGCAATCTATCGCACCAATCACTTTTGGGAACCTTGCAATTTTATAAAAATTGTTGACACAAATTAGCATCTCCTCTTGATTTCGAGGCATATAAATAAATCTAGGCCAATTCCTTGCAATAGCCCGTGTGGTAGTAAATATTATTCTTGATACTGTGGACTTATGAAGTCCACTCATATCTCCAACACATCTCTGCAGAGACCCAGATGCAAGAAATTGTAGTGTCAGAAGAACCTGATCAACTGGACTGACAGCATGATTTCTGAAAATAATTCTCGAGCATTAATTACAAAGGCTTGTTTGAAGAACACTTTTTATGGCCTGTATGTAAAGGTAAAACAAAGCAACCTTTAACGGTGCTTACCAACAATGCAAAATTTACTGGCTATTTAGCATCTAGCCATAAGTAAAAAATAACGAATAAATATACAAAAAATATGAATTAATTTCAATATCCAAACCTTGTTGAAGCTCTACGTAAGTCGTCTTGTATAATATGGACAAGTGACTGGGTTACGACTTTTGATATACGAAATCTTGCAAGAAAATCACTTTCATCCCACAGATTTGAATGATCTATTCTCAAGTGAAATGTTTTAGCTTTTCTTAAATTTACGTAATTTATAATTAGTTCGTCGTCGGATGTAGAAGATGAATAATCGTCATCGGAAAATAGCGCTGCGATGGCTGCGAAATTCATCTTCGTCGCGTTGCGTTCGGTCACGGAGATATTTGCCTGACAGTTGACGGCTCATTTAACAATGACGTTGACATTAACTAACCGAAATCGGGTGGTTAAAGTCATTGTTAACTTTTTGCTGATTTAACATTGACAACTGGTCAAACAACGCATTTTTATTAGATTTGACGTTGACAATTGATTTAACTATAACTTTAACATTGACGTTGGTTGAAACAACTGGCTGTTAATGAATTAGAATGTAAAAATATTAATAAATCTTCTCATGGATTAACATTGAAATCTTTAGATATTTCTTCCTTTGAAAGACTTAATGTTAAATATTAGTTAATAATATATTTAATAACAATGATATTCAAGGTTATTTTTAGAAGAAAAAAATGAGTTAGGTAATTTTAAGCATTATTTTATAATTAATGTTAAATGGTAGATTATCGTCGATGTTAAAATGCCGCAAAAGAGTATTTGTTTGGCGAGAAAATATTTGAGACCAATTACCTATTCTTAGTAACAATTATGAAAGTCAAAATTTTGATTTGTATTGATCGGTGTAGCGGCTGTAATTTAAAATCTGGAATCGACCAATAGCATCCCTCTTACAACCCCAGAGAAGGGGAAAGGAGTCACCCCTGCTTCTTAGACCGCCCTCTGTTCGACCAGTAGTATCAGACAGCGATCATTTAGCTCCGCCCTAATGGGGCGTTTCGAACAACGCGGCAGGGCATTAACCTCGATCTTGAACGACCGCGGCCTAGTGACCCAGTGACGTACTTATCGGAGGGAGGAGCCATTGAAAGTTCAACATTTATTTTCTCGAATACCATAATGAATTTTGATATAGTTCCTTAACAAATAACACTAGGAATTGTAGAAACTATTAGCTATTTTTTTTAA
Source organism: Neomicropteryx cornuta (assembly GCA_020383195.1). NCBI lineage: Eukaryota > Metazoa > Arthropoda > Insecta > Lepidoptera > Micropterigidae > Neomicropteryx > Neomicropteryx cornuta. The sequence continues at coordinate 5,597,726 of JAHKQU010000031.1, forward strand.
TGCGCGGAACCTTGGGACCGTCCTGTATATAGATTTGATGAATTTTATTTTTAAGCTTTCGCCATTCGGCGTCTTCAGAAAAAATATGAAAGATGACGTTTAAAATGCAACCTTCATAAATTCGAAAATCGCATTTTCAACTAAAAGATAAATATATCCAGCCACTACAATTATTATTATATAATTGCAGTTTTGCTAGATAAATCGATCAGTTTTATGAAATGAAACTAATTTCTTAAAAGAATATATCAAGCATCATGCTTTAAATGCTGTTAAGTTAGTTTAATTTTGTCTATTTAGACCTCAGATCTGCAAGCGCTCAAAACCCAAATATGAGAGAGTTCCCATGTCTTCAAATCAATTTCGCGGGCAAAGACTTCAACACTTTTACATTAAAGCAAGCATCAAAATCCCTGCCGTGAGTTCTCGCGTGAATTGGAACGGGTAAAGCGGAAAGTAATTTGGTACAGGATAATCTATGATTATTAATTCTAATGTTTAATGGCGTCGTAGTCTCACCAACATAGAACGCATCACAAAACTTGCATAGCAGCTAATATACAACGTTTCTGGTGGTGCATGTTATGTTTGTGCTAATTTTATATGTATTTTTATTGTTCGCGCTTGAAAATTTATCTACTCTTACAATAATTTTGCATGTTTTACAACGAGGTCTTTTACATGGTTCGACCCCGTTTTTTGGAAATATGTTATGTGGTTGGTTACCAAGCGTATATACATATATATATTCCATGATTTTAGTTTAAAATCATTTCTTAGTCGTAATAGGCTACAAAACACCGCCCTTAAGCCTTCGGGGCAACCTGTATATAAAATAATGCTATACAAATAATGAATAACTAAATATAAATAGACTTAATGGGGTGCTTATATTCGCTATTATAAGAAATTATATAAAAATAATCCAAACACAAGTTTATAATTCTCATTACTATCTAAAATATTAGTAAAATAATCCACCAGTTAACTTATAAGTTGATAACTTATATAACTAACATTAGTAATAAAATAAAACTAAATATTGAATTTATGTATTTATTTATAAAATAAGATTCAAAACAAGTAACAATCAAACTACTAATGACAAAAAAACAGCTTAAATATTAGAACGAAAAATCTAGGAAATATTACAAAATTCTTCTTCATAAAAATGCTTTTCCCAATTCAAAACATTATTGTTAAAAATTGGCAAATATTATTTCTTATTATAAAAGGCGTTGGAGATTTATTTTTTATTATGTTTGCGGGGAAATGATTTTTCCATATCAAAATATTTGAATCATTATTAACAAAAGTTTGAAAAAAATATTTTTCATACATAAATCGTCGCATCTTGGCAAGTCCCACGTGAAAAACTAATTCCGGAGAAAACTGCTTTCTGAATCGTATAGTAAAAGTAAACTATTGTGGGCTATTTGGTTATCGGATCGTGAACAGCTGTTCAGACGCAGCGCTTTTGTGAATACATAATAAATATAGACTACTGCCCTCTAACGTGATGCTAAACAATAAGATATGTTTTAAAAAATAATAAAATAACACATCATATATTTTACAAAATGAACGGTTTCAAATTAAGCCTACAACCTAAAAACTAAAAAAAAACAACTAAAGATCTGTGCATTAAATTCTGCCTGTTTTAGGTTAAAGAAATACGTTTTAACTGTTCAATTTTTCATAAATGTTAGAAGTTAAGGTCAAATGCTCACCCTAACATAATTTTTGGTGACCTAACTCAAAGAAATCAAACAGGATAACCAAGTCTTCAATTATTTATTCAACCTACCCTACGCTAGACGCAGCCCAAATGTTACATCAATAATACATTTATGCAAAAAATATATTCAACATTACTTATAATAAAATTCATTAATGATACAGCTGATATGATACTTATAGATAACTTATGCATAGAAAATATAGACAAAGTAATTATAATTAACTTTTTGACATTGATTTAACTGAACTTAAATATACCATGATGCTTTGAAATATTTCATAATTACCAGCATTGCATTGGTCCTTTAACTTTTTGTATCTACTGGTATCGCACTAGCATTATTTAAAATATATACCTAACTATACGATGGGCTGTATCTATATATAATGATACTGTAACAGTTGCTTATATGCACTTATTGCATTTGAATGTTTTATTATGAAATACGATATGGTTTTGTAAATTTACTTTAGGTGAAGAATTCGGTTCGCACTCCCTACATTTAAATTTTCTATATTTTCCAAGAATTATATCGATATGGTTCTGTACTCGGTTTATAAATGCATTCGTGTTTTCTTATTCGCTGTATTTAAAATTTTCCTAATTTTTGATGAACTACATCAATATGGGTCTGTAATTGTTGCTTATATGCAGTCGTGTATTCGCACTCACTGCATTTAAATTGTTTAATTTTCCGATGAACTACGTCGATATGTCTCTGTAAATGTGCTTTACGTGAAAATATGTGATTGCACTCACTGCATTTAAAGTGTTTTATTTTCCGATGAACTACGTCGATATGAGTCTGTAAATTTCCTTTAAGTGAGAATGTGTGATTGCACTCAATGCATTTTGTCACGATCGTGTCATATTCTCAGATCTCCTTTTAAATATCTTAATTTATTTATTTTGGGCCAGTTAACAATACTACCTTGGTGATCTTTTGTTCGGTTTGTTAATACCAATTCAGCAAGATGTTTTAGGTCGAAAAATTCGTCATACTTGAACTCTTTCACTTTGTACGGTCCGACAGTAACTTTTTTCTTGTTTATTTTGCGTGTTTTTTGGGATCTAGCTCTCTCAAAAAAGATATCCATTCGTGCATTGCATAAATGGAAGAATTTTCCTTCGCAGATTCTATAGTATTATGCATCGAATCTACCTCCATGTAGGTAGGTCCAGAGAGAGATGATCAATGTATCGGAGAACAGGCTTACTTCCGTAATGTTGTTTGCTGAGGTAATAGTACAGGATAGATCCTATTTCCGAGCTACCACGCTTTCCATTAATTTCGGACCATGGAAAACAGTAGGTTAGGTAAAGTTAGGTAAAGGACTTTCGTACAGAGTGAGGTTATAAACACATAATTTTCGAACGTAATACAGAAGGCCAACTTTACCACTTGGTATCTGTAAAACTGCCTGTAGGTCAAAAGTTACAGAGATAACATTATTTTCTTGGTTCGCACTTCTCTTTGATGGATATTAATTTTCTTTTTATGTGCTCACTGTACGAGTATGCTAATTCTAAATCTTTCTTGGCACTAGAACTAGCTTTCTCATAATTAGTACAGATTAGGCACTGATCCTTCTTAGGAACGAAGAATCTTAAATTATAGTTATTAGAAAATATTCTTCTGTATATTATTTCTGAAACCGGCTTTTCTATATTCATATTATCTTTACAGATTTCCAGATATAAGGCATACATTTTTTTAATACTGAGATAGATATTTAGGTTTCGAAGATTTTCTGATGTAGTGCCCTTCCATACACGGAAAGCTCTCAATCTGTCATTTTACCTGTGCGATAATATGTGAGTTTGTTTTATTTGGAGGCTCTTTATGACCTCTGTTGTCATTTTCGACATATAATCCAAGTTCAGTTTTCTTCTTATTACATCTGCAGATATGCAAAGAGTTTTACACATCAAACTGGTATCAATAAATCGCCTTTAGGAAAAAAACATTTCTTGGCATACAATCTTGGTTTTCTTTGAGATCTAACAAGAAATCGTTAAACGAGTTCATTAGATAATAAGAAATATTTCTTACTTTTAAAATCTAGCCTCCAGTAATATCTACATAATTGGTTACGTTCATCAAGGAGAAAAATCTCAGTGCATTTAAATTGGCATTTATCACACTTTGCTGGTTTAGCCACCTTTACAGGCCTTATTTTTTTGTTGTATGTCATATAAGATAAGCCATCACTGCTCATAACTTGTTTTAATAGTCATTATTGATTAATATAATAGGGTCTATATTACCTGCTCAAAACATTTATAATAACTTAAGGTTTTTAGCTGATATGAAGGATTATTAAAAAAGCATTCAGTTAAACAACTAAACAAATTAATTGTAATTTAATGTTTTTTTTTTGTAAAAGTATATATGAAATATACATCTAAAAAAATTAACAATATTTAACTGTTTTTACTTAAAATATCATATGTCATGTCACAGAAAATATACTTTCATGTAAAAGCATTCAAGGTATTTTGTGTTTTTTTCCTAGAATGAATCTAGAAAAAAACTCCTATAAATTCACCTAGAAGATTTGAATTGTAAATATTTCTGCGAATCAATGTATTTAGTCGGTATTTAAACAAGCTAACTTCTAAACCAGCCATCGTTTTATTTCGTGTGTTATACCAGTCGATAAAGCTCGAAAAACTGATTAAAACTGTATTTTTAACTCATTTTACCCCATTTTGTCATTTAACTTGTTTTTGAACTAAACAGACGACATACACTCATAAAGCATCTATAGAGTCCAAATATCTGTTGACTGAGATGGGTCAGGACAATATATTTGATTTCGTAAAGCTGAGAATATTTATTTACTTCAAGTAAAAAAACATAATTTTTTATTGTTTGAGTTTCCAAAATTCTTTTGCATTTTATTAAACAAAACACCTACTTATTACTTTAGTGATTTTAAAACAAAATTTGTTTTATTTCATACCAATTTTTGTCTCACTTATCACTTTAATAGGATACTAATCATTATTTGTAAATAATAATGTCCTCATTTCCAATAGTAAAAAGTAGGTTTTATTTGAAAAAAATGTTACTTGCACGATAAAGTTGAAAAATAAATCATATTATTAACAATCAAAAATATTTTTCATTTTAAACCCTAAGATAACTAAATTTCCTATCAGATAAAAAGTACTAGGAATGAATTTCGCTATAAATAACATTGACAGCGAGAATTATCATTTTCAAAATTCGAATTGTGGCCTTAAAAGTCACTCAAATCTGTATCTTTGACATTTTGACATTTTAATATTTAACCTAAATAACAACACAATGACAGCGCTGCCAAACAATACGCAATCATTATATTTATTGCAAAGTACGCTTTTTTGTTTTAAAATGCACCATTCCAGTTGGGAATTATTTAGTTCTGTTAATCTGAAAAATGAAGAAAATTCTACAAATGAAAACCAAGAAATTAACATAAATCAACAGCGGGAAATTGAAATAGGAGATGTTCAATTTATCAAGAAAGAGCCTGATATTTACAATTTGGCGAATGTCGTAAAATACGAAGAAATTACAAAGAAAATTCCAAAAATAAATGTAAGCGCTTTAGATTTTTCGTGTACGAAGTGCGGGAGTCCTCTAGATAGCACCGCGTCCATTAATGTTCAATGCGATAGATCCGTGTGCAAAGACTTTTTTATTTTTTTATGTAGGTTATGTTTGAACGTAGAAACACCAAATAAAAATAAAACATTTGGACAGTTAAAATGTAACGAATGCTGTAAGTCTTTTGCATTTAAATATCTATTAATCAATCACATCAAAGACGTTCATAGCAGTGTAAAAGGAAACAAATGCAGCGAGTGTGATAATATGTTTATGAGAAAAGGAACCTTGAAAAGGCACATTGATAGTGTTCATCGCAATATAAAAAAATATAAATGCAGCGAGTGTGATTATAAGTGTATCACAAAAGGAAACTTAAAAATGCACATTGATGGTGTCCATCGCAAAATAAAAAAATATAAATGCAGCGAGTGTGATTATATGTGTACTCAAAAAGGAACCTTAAAAATACACATTGATGGTGTCCATCGCAAAATAAAAAGATATAAATGCAGCGAGTGTGATTATATCTGTTTTAAAAAAGGAAACTTAAAAATGCACATTGATGGTGTCCATCGCAAAACAAAAAAATATAAATGCTTCGAGTGTGATTATATGTGTACTCAAAAAGGAAACTTAAAAACACACATTGGTGGTGTCCATCGCAAAATAAAAAGATATAAATGCAGCGAGTGTGATTATATCTGTTTTAAAAAAGGAAACTTAAAAATGCACATTGATGGTGTCCATCGCAAAACAAAAAAATATAAATGCTTCGAGTGTGAATATATGTGTACTCAAAAAGGAAACTTAAAAACACACATTGGTGGTGTCCATCGCAAAATAAAAAGATATAAATGCAGCGAGTGTGATTATATGTGTTTTCTTAAAAATGATTTAAAAACACATATTGATGGTGTCCATCGCCAAATAAAAAGATATAAATGCAGCGAGTGTGATTATATGTGCATTACAAAAGGACACTTAAAAAGACACATTAATGGTGTCCATCGCAAAATAAAAAAATATAAATGCAGTGAGTGTGATTATATGTATACTCAAAAAGCACACTTAAAAACACACATTGATGGTGTTCATAGCAAAATTAAAAGATATAAATGCAGCGAGTGTGATTATATGTGTACTGAAAAAGGGACCTTAAAAACACACATTGATGGTGTCCATCGCAAAATAAAAAGATATAAATGCAGCGAGTGTGATTATACATATATTCGTAAAGAAAGTTTAAAAAGACACTTTGATGGTGTTCATCGCCAAATATAATGTTTTTATAATGCGGCAATGTGGTGTGTCGCGCCTCTGTAATTAATCCTTCCAATCCATCAGCATTTTTTTTTTATCAGCCCAATATGCTTTATGACTTGGTAGTGTTGACGTTCCGTAACTTTTACCATAAAAAAACAATTAATTTTCTACCTTAGTTGCATTACTTAAATCCATTAGTTTATCATTTAAAGTATTTTTTTTTATTATTTTAATTTAGTCTTTTTATTTTCATAATGAATGTTTGATTTTAGGAGGTTTTAAACGAAGACGGATAGCTGACGTCAATGCTTTACAACGTTATAATGTTTTTCGTCTATTTCCACTTTTTTTTAATTCCATCGTTCATCATTTCTTTTAGTAAGAAGTAGGTTCTTTTTTTTAATTTTGATTTAAAGTTTTTGTTTTAACTTTGAGGGTTTGTTTTAAATTCTCATAGCGGGATAATTTACCCAATTTATACTTTCTAACTACTGTTTTAAATTATATTATTTTATTCATTACTTATAATATGTTTTACTATAGGTACTTATAAGTAAAAACCGAAAGTGGCCACGGTGTTAATCATTTGAAATGAATGTTTAGATATACCGGGGTTATCCCTATTAGATATGGTTGAAAAGTTAACATAAAATTATATTCCTTCAATGATGTTTTTCTTGAAGCCCCATACATAAATGTTAAAATATTTCACCGTGTGATCCGAAATTGGTCACAGTGTTGCCACATGTTACCTAATCGTATGTAAATTAAAATGTTACTAAAATATAACTTTAAAACTTCTTATAGTTTGTTGTATGTACTGTGTAAAATTGTTGGTTTCTCCAATAAAAATAAATAAATACATAAATAAAGTACCCATTTTTTTTACCAAATGTCAACTGTTAACGATCTCCCAAAATATCGTTTCGAAAAAGGAAAAAAAAAAATATTTGTAAAAGCAACCGTCCACATGTGCGAGCGACGGATTTCGGCAGGAAGCGGAGACAAAGGGTCCCACATTCGAAAGTCGAAAGGAGAAGCACTGGACCACTCGACCTTCGGTGTCCCAAGCTCTGCGATGGGACGTCAGTTGGGAACAAACAGTTAGTTATGGTTGCCTAGTTCCGAGCTTGCGTTTCGCGCCGATTTAAAGTCATAATTATCGGATTTTAACGATAATTGTTAATCTTACTTTAACATTAGAAGACGTGCTGAAAATCAGCACCCTCCTCTCTCAGAAAGGAGGGCAGCTGAGCACACTCCTTTTATTGAAAAATACCTACCTAAACTATTTACTAGACGATCTGTCGCATTTCTTAGGGGCGATCTCCCTGGCATCTGTTCGGGAATCATTTCAAAGCCGCAGCAATGCTTGCATTGGTTGGCGAAAACTGTCGTCAACATAAGCTATAGAATAGCGGTGACGAAATCGCGTTCAGTCACAGCTATTGCTACATTCCTCCTATACATTCTACAGTTGCAACACAGTGACGAGTTCAGACAAAAATCACGCAGTTATTTTGCAGTCATTTAAGTATTAAACTATTTTGAAATCGCTTATAACGTAACACCAGTTATATGATTATCGCGGTAACGGCCACTTCTACTCTGAATTAGCCGGCGAAGATGACACTTCATTCAACTACGAAATATTTTCTATGCTGGAAAACTAATGAAAAAAAATACAATAATGGTTATCTAGAAACCCAAACAACAATTAAGTATATTAAGGTGTCTTATTTTAAATACTTACAATGAACCTTTGTTTATATTTTACAACCTACAAAAAAATCGATAAACCCTTTTACAATTATCAAATTTGGGAGAAAACTTTGAAATTAAGATTTTTGTACTAATTACTTGTATTATCGCACTCATTGCATATAATATATGCTGTTCTGAATTTATTATATAATGATTTGTTTACAATGGACGTTACCAATATGTCAACGTTATTAAATCCTCCATAATAGCTAGGAACTTACATCAACTCAATTTTACAATTATTTGTATATAAACGTAGCACCTAAAATAACTTAAATATATAAGGATATAGCTAAAATAAATTCAGCTATATTGGTACTTTAAAAAACACAGAGTAAATGTTATATTAATTTATAGGTTATGTCAACATTTATAAGGATAAACTTTATACAAATAAACTTTAGATTTTTTTTAATGTTGTGTAAAAATATCTTAAATTTATGGTCAATATTAATTTCATCTTAAAAATAAAACAAACTTCAATAGGGGAAATATACGAAAAAGAAAATTCATAAAATAGAGTTTAAATAAAAATAAGTTACTTAATGCATTTTTAATTGCCTAAAAATTTAAACTAACATAAATACTTACGATTTTTATACTCGAAACCGGTAAATCACTTCTTACATAAATTATTTTAGAGTTGGTAAATTTTCCAAGAACAAACTAAAATAAAAAATAAAAAAAATCTAGGTATTAAATGATAAATTTCTAAAATGTAATTACCTATGGTATTTTAAAACTGCTTTAAACTATGTTTACAAAAAAAAATCTTAAAAGTTCGTTATAATGGCCAATTTAATCTCGGATAAAATTATGACATTTAAGTATGAAACGATTAAATCAAATATTAGTCAATATACGGATAAACAGGTTGTTTTAAAACTATTCCGGAAGGCTTAAGGGGGTGTAAATATAGTAAATGTATTTCGTGTATTATCTTTATATATCTTACATAGATTTAGTTTCCATGACAATTTGATGCGTGGAAACAATATATAAGTAATAAAATAAAACATTTATTGGACAAAAATAAATGTTTTATTCGATTATTAGATTCAATTTTTGTTTTGAAAACCATCTACAGAGTATATGACATGTTTACGATAAGAACCTTTAATTTTTATTTTACTTTTTAATAATTACCGAAAATTTCTGGCATTTTTTTTAGTTTTAGGGTTTAAGGTTTATGTTGAAGATGGTTACTTTATTTTAAGTACATTTAATTAATTTGACCTTAGACTTTTTTGTACATTTTCTAAATATTAATCGTAAAATTCGCATTCTATAATCTGTTTGTATTTTAAATTATGATATCAATATGAAATTTTATTTTTATCGATTATAGCTCAGTGCCGGCTCACTAGACGTGACCGCGTGACACTTTTAATGTGTTCTAACTTTGAGTAGGAATTTATTTCCTTAAATTATCAGATTTCTCAGCAACTGTTGGTTCCTTAGTAGGGTTCCTACTTTAATTCATTTTTATCCACAAGTAACACTTCGTTGCATCATAGATGTTTGCAAAAATGTCATTATTTTTTATGCAACTGTTGGCAAAATAGTCAAACAATACAATACAGGCAATACATTAATAATATATATATATTATCAAATTATTGTATTCATGTTTTTACTCTTATTTATTCAATATTATTGTCTATGTTTATTATGACTAGAATTATTTACTTTAAACTTATGTGAATTTTATTATAATTTTTAATTGTTTGTCATGCTAAGCTTCTTCTAACTTTTTTAATGATGATAGTAAAAAAAAAATATGGAGGATTTATTTAATGAAATAAATAACACGAAATTTGTCAAAACACTATATATAAGCTCTCCGCTTAAGTGTAAGACCATATTTAAAGATAATTATATAATTAAAATACTAAGTTTGAATATACGCAGCTTGCAAAAAAACTTTGATCAGCTAAATCTTCATCATCTGCATCAAGTAGATTTAAATATTGAAATTATAATACTAACAGAATGCTGGATTAGCAGCCAAACTCAATTTCCTAATTTGGTAGCTATATTGCATACGGAACGAAGATGGTGTCCTAGTTGACATTAAATCCTATTTGAGTGTGACTATTGATTGATGAATTCGATATTCATGATGCAACGGGTTTTTGCATTAAAGGGCGGGATTTTGCTCTCTTTGCACTTTGCCGCTCTCCATCTCAAAGTAATATTAAGAGATTTTTAACTTCCTTGGACAGCATCTTAAAAAATATGACCTCAAATAGTAGTATTAAACACCTGTACTCGCAGGAGACCTGAAAATATCTACGTACGGACATAATCAACATCATCAGGCTGATGACTACTATAAATACAGCGACTAGACAACATAATGGTGTAAAAACATGCATAGATCATATTTACATTCGTAGTAATAACAAACCACATCTGCTGTTACACATACAACAATAACAGATCATTACTCCACCCTTCTGGCCATTCAAGGAAGAAATAGAGTTATAGATATAAAATTAATAAACTATGAAGCATTACGCATAAGTCTAAAAAATGAGGAATGGGCAGTCGTTTATAGCCTTATAAACGCGGACACAGCATTTGAAAGGTTTATAGAAACACTAAATACACACATAAAAACAATTAAAACAATTAAAACAATTAAAACTAGACACAACAAACTTAAGCCATGGATGACCGAGGGAATTATAAATAGTATTAAATTTTCGTCAGCAAAGTATTCTAACGAAAAAAGGTTTCTTTTGTCGAATTCGATTTGTAAGCAAAGCGGCCATTACAGGCAATTACGTGATTTGTGACACAATTTGTTATTTAATCCCAATATGGCGTCGATACTTTGTTGAAAGCAATTATTATTTTGAAACAGTGGAGGAGGCTGTATCAAATTTACCTTTTAACCTTTTAATAATTCGCATGTGCTAAAAGGGTGACACGGTCTAAAAAATATTGGTAACAAATCTAATGAATATTAAAGCATGTGGTATTTTTTTTATTCGTACAACTATATAGAGGTATTCCTGAACGATAAGAGTTGATCATTTTATTAAAAATTTAATTTGAACATAAATAGGTAAAATTAAATTACAAATTATAGGAAATAAATAGGCAATAGGCTAATAATTGGTTTCCAGTAATATTTGCTAAGAAAGTATATCAAAATACGCCATGGTTAAAACGAACAAAAATAACGTATTGAAAAACGGGTGATTTTAGTTTAAAATCACTTCTTAGTCGTAATAGGTTACACAACAACGCCCTTAAGCCTTCGGGGCAACCTGTATATAAAATAAATAAAATAATGCTAAACAAATAATGAATAACTAAATATAAATAGACTTAATGGGGTGCTTATGTTCACTATTAAAAGAAATTAAATAAAAAAAATAATCCAAACACAAGTTTATTATTCTCATTAAAGCACTGATGCAAATTATCTTTTTTATAAGTGGCTACCATTGGCCACGTCGATCGGCTGTCGTGCCTATTACAAGAACCGTATAATATTATCACAAAAGGTTTCCTTTTTCTCAGAAATCGTGATGATGTTTTAGAAATGCATCATCAAAAATGAAATATATTTTTGTTGGGAAGTCTGTTGACTATTTTTTATCCATTTCGAGGTATCATAACTTATCTAAAATATTAGTAAAATAATCCACCAGTTAACTTATATGTTGATAACTTATATAACTAACATTAGTAATAAAATAAAACTAAATATTGAATTTATGTATTTATTTATAAAATAAGATTCAAAACAAGTAACAATCAAACTACTAATGACAAAAAAACAGCTTAAATATTAGAACGAAAAATCTAGGAAATATTACAAAATTCTTCTTCATAAAAATGCTTTTCCCAATTCAAAACATTATTGTTAAAAATTGGCAAATATTATTTCTTATTATAAAAGGCGCTGGAGATTTATTTTTTATTATGTTTGAGGGGAAATGATTTTTCTATACCAAAATAATTGAATCATTATTAACAAAAGTTTGAAAAAATATTTTTCATACATAAATCGTCGCATCTTGGCAAGTCCCACGTGAAAAACTAATTCCGGAGAAAACTGCTTTCTGACTCGTATAGTAAAAGTAAACTATTGTGGCCTATTTGGTTATCGGATCTTGAACAGCGGTTCAGACGCAGCGCTTTTGTGAATACATAATAAATATAGACTACTGCCCTCTAACGTGACGCTAAACAATAAGATATGTTTTAAAAAATAATAAAATAAAATATATTAAACCTACAAACAAACTAAATTAAACCTACAACCTAAAAACTAAAAAAAACAACAAAAGATCTGTGCATTAAAGTCTGCCTGTTTTAGGTTAAATAAATACGTTTTAACTGTTCAATTTTTCATAAATGTTAGAAGTTAAGGTCAACTGCTTACCCTAACATCATTTTTGGTGACCTAACTCAAAGAAATCAAAAAAAGGATAACCAAGTCTTCAATTATTTATTCAACCTACCCTACGCTAGACGCAGCCCAAATGTTACATCAATAATACATTTATGCAAAAAATATATTCAACATTACTTATAATAAAATTTATTTATGATACAGCTGATATGATACTTATAGATAACTTATGCATAGAAAATATAGACAAATTAATTATAATTAACTTTTTGACATTGATTTAACTGAACTTTAATTATACCATGATGCTTTGAAATATTTCATAATTACCAGCATTGCATTGGTCATTTAACTTTTTGTATCGATTGGTATCGCACTAGCATTATTTAAAATATATACCTAACTATACGATGGCTGTATCTATAACGATACTGTAACAGTTGCTTAGATTGCATTTGAATGTTTTATTATGAAATACGATATGGTTTTGTAAATATACTTTAGGTGAAGAATTCGGTTCGCACTCACTACATTTAAATTTTCTATTTTTTCCATGAATTATATCGATATGGTTCTGTACTCGGTTTATAAATGCATTCGTGTTTTCTTATTCGCTGTATTTAACATTTTCTTAATTTTTGATGAACTACATCAATATGGGTCTGTAATTGTTGCTTATATACAGTCGTGTATTCGCACTCACTGCATTTAAATTGTTTAATGTTTCGATGAACTACGTCGATATGTCTCTGTAAATGTGCTTTACGTGAAAATATGTGATTGCACTCACTGCATTTAAAGTGTTTTATTTTCCGATGAACTACGTCGATATGTCTCTGTAAATTTCCTTTAAGTGAGAATGTGTGATTGCAATCACTGCATTTAAATTTTATAATTTTCCGATGAACTACGTCGATATGGGTCTGTAATTGTTGTTTATATGCAGTCGTGTATTCGCAATCACTGCATTTAAATTTTCTTATTTTCCGATGAAATAAGTCGATATGGGTGTGTAAATTTGCTTTAAGTGAGCACGTGTGATTGCACTCAGTACATTTAAATTTCTTAATTTTCCGATGAACTACGTTGATATGTCTCTGTAAATTTTCTTTACGTGAGAATGTGTGATTGCACTCTCTGCAATTAAATTTTATAATTTTCCGATGAACTATATCAATATGGTTCTGTAATTGTTGCTTATATGCAGTCGTATATTCGCACTCACTGCATTTAAATTGTTTAATTTTCCGATGAACTGCGTTGATATGCTTCTGTAAAAGTTGTGTATATGCAGTCGTGTATTCGCACTCACTGCATTTAAATTTTATAATTTTCCGATGAACTGCGTTGATATGCTTCTGTAAAAGTTGTGTATAAGCAGTCGTGTATTCGCACTCACTGCATTTATATTGTTTAATTTTCCGATGAACTGCGTCGATATGGGTTTGTAAAGTTGCTTTACGTAGACCTGTATATTCGCAATCACTGCATTTAAATTTTCTTATTTTTTGATGTACCTTATCGATATAAGTTAAAGATTTATCTGAACTTACACCATATTTCAATTTAAACCGTTCCTTGGTGCAACAAGAACTTAATTTTAAACGATGTTTTCGTTTTTCTTTACAATCCACACATATTAAATATGATTCGTCTTGTTTATTAATTCCTTTATTTATAAAACAACTTTTATCGAGGGTAGACTTACAACTGCCACAAGTTAAATAGGTTTTCTTCAATATTAAAGTGGGAATTTTCATGGTTTGTGGTGCTGGACGATAACATTTAAAATTTGATTCTGCTTTAACACAATGTTGGAAACTCGACTTATTTGGTTCTAATTTAATAAATTTAGTATTTTCTTCTTCAAAATAATCACAATCCTCAGTTTTTATCATTTCTTTTTGGACACAATCGCATCTTTTACCAAAACGAGTGGGATTTAATGAGGTTTCAAGATTATGCTTGCATGATGGCGTTTGTTTACCGTCAAAACGAGAGTCGAATGAATTGCAATCAATGGCTTCCTCATGTTTAAAGCTGATATGGTCATCAATTTGTTCTATTTTAATAGAAGTTTCATTTAGTTTTCTCTCCATATTTGGTGTTTAAGTATAATTGGGCAGGTTGATCGTATGTTGGCAGATTGGTCTATCTACCTAAACGTCGTTATTGACAAATAGTAACGTCCTTTTTACATTTTAACATTTGAACACACAAATTAAAACAAAGAAAAGAAATATTTATTTTTTAAATATTAGGAAAGGAATATTTTACTTAATAAATACAGCCACATGCAGTATTTATCAGTTGTTTTGGTTTTCACTTCACAGACTATATCTATGTCTACAGCCTTGTTCAAAAGCGTTGTCCAGAAACGTCATTTTGACAGGTGTTTAGAGTGCTGCCAGATTATGGATGTAAAATAGCTACGAAAGAAAAATTTAATAATCATATAGTGGCTGGCTGATATATGATAAATATAGGGAAAAATATTTTAAACACAAAATGGTAACAGCAAAACATACAAACCTAATGCAAACTGCAAAAGTATTCCTCTTATTTAAATTAAACTCTTACACAAAAGTTGGTTATCTAGAGACGAACGTTTTTTTTTGAACAATATAGGTAGGTATCTATTTATATATATTTATAGGTAGGTATCTGTCAAAGTTTGTAATACATTTAATATCAACTTGTGACAGACAGCAGTCTTTATATTTGCCAACAATATATCAAAACATTTATTTTTATTAAATGTATATTAAAAGCAATACAGGGTTAGTTAATTTGTAATTATATTTTTACTTTTTACTACTACTCATCCGTTCATTAAAGTCAAGTTATCGAACGGATGAGTAGTAGTAAACCTTATTACGAACGAGTGTTTTTTAAAAGAAAATGGTTCATCCGTTAGTAATCGCAAACGGTTCGTTAAAATACAACAAACTCTATGTCGCAGCTTATGCCTGTGTTTACGAAATTAAAGAAATATTGTTGAAAAGAACTGTGAAAACTTCGCGGAATATCAAACAAGAACCTTTAGAATAAAGGTAAAAACACAAATTTGGGATAACATAGCTAAAACATTGTAGATTAAAATGTTACGAAGCCATCCACGTGTAATACTCTGACATACGAATGCAGATATTGTTTTTTTGAAGAATTTTAAATTCAATCAAATTCAATAATATTCTACTTACTTGTGGAATGTATTCCCGTGGAGTTTTTATTTCTTGTTTAGTTTGCACATATTTCCCAAACCATTTGACCATTTTATAGCCGTAATTTAATACAATAGCTAAGAAGGAGCGCTGGCGAATGCTCGTTTACGACAGGGCCGACTTAAACGTCTTAACCGACGGGGCTTACTTAAATGTGAGCGTGGGCGTACCTCTTACAGCGGCTCTACGTAGAAAACCGCGCATTACAAACTCTAACGCAGTACTTCCCAAACTAAGGGTCGCGAGCGAATATTGAGTGGGCCTTCGACACTGTATTCATAATTTTTTAACAATAGGAAGTGATATATTTGATATTTCATTCAGCTATTTATAATTCCTAAAAACTGAAATAAACTCGAGTTACGGAAAATAATAATTATTTGAAAAAAATGCTAAACTTCAGTAAGTATGTGATGTGAGACAAGCGCTCGGAGTGAGTGGCGCTGGCCCCGTCTCCAAACGCTTTGGGATGGCTATACTGACAGCTCTGCTTTTCTCTAAGACAGCTAAAAGGTGGGTCCCAAGATTGGAAAATTTTGTTAGATGGGTCGGAGCCCAGTCAACATTGGAAACCGCTGCTCTAACGTAATAAATGTCACCGCATGTAGAAATAAATGTTGTCATCAGTTGTCATGCTTCGATGGTAGAGTATAGATTTGTGCAAAGTAGAGCGCATTTCCCGTAATTAGCTACGGTGCACATGGCAACACTGGCCGAGACACGCATCCATAGTCGTTCTATAAGTTTTAAAAGATCTTTGGTTTCCCCTTTTCATGCCGTCAGATGAGATAAAACGGTGATCGCACCGGAGACATAGAAAAGGTCTTCGGGAAGAGGCCCCTTAAGGATTGTGAGTTGAAACTAAGTACTTACACTTTGGCATAAAAATAGATTGGCAAAAATATAGGCTGCAAATTCACAGTGCCTTCGGCAAATTATTACTTTAGTTTTCTAATACCATCTCCTGTGGGTTAAAGCATTTTCAAGTAGCGAACTTAGCTTTAAGATAGATACGGCCTTTGTGCGGTCTCAAGAAAATTATTCTCCACCAGATAACCAGTTCAAGTGTTCCAAGAAATGTATCGATCATGCATAAAAAACGGTAAAGTAATGTCATCCATTAATTAACCAAACTCATTAAAAATATTTCTATCCCAATTTCTCCGTAAGATCGACGTGGCCTGTCGACGAATCCATCGTCACCAAGAAACTTCATGCCTTCCAAGTAGCCTAAGAATTTTTACGCTCACCAGATTCCATTTCGGTAACGTCCTGGTAAATTCTTTCTTTTTTTTTCTATCCTCGACCCGAACACCCAATATTTTATTTCCTCCATAAAAATCCCATGACCCATCTCACTTCCCATTCTCCTCGCTCACCCCTTCCTTTGTTTCCTACCCCCACCGTTTATCGTCCAACGGCCGGTGGTTTCTATTGGCTCAATTTTGCCCCCATAATGTCTCGTTTTAATTTTGATAATTTTGCTAATTTTATTTTGATAGTTTTGATAGACCTACTTTTATTTTATTTGCGTATTTTTATTTATCTACAACTACCTTTTTTTTTTAGTTTGAATCTTTATAACAGTTATCGAAGAGGTTTTTATTTCTATTCTAAATGTCTTATATTTATTTTCCCGAGTTACAATCGTTAATATCAGTATAAACTTTGAAGATGGCAAACGGATTATTTCCTACCGCCAATATAGAAATACAGAAAAATGGTGTTTGTAAGCTATAAGGTCCCGACAGTAACTGAATTTAAGAAGATTAAGCAACAAGAAATTAATGATTAGTTTTATAAGATTATAATTCTTATTTAGTTCTTGTTCCAAATGACATTTATAAAAATACAATCATGGAAATGTGTCGAACATTTTATTGATACAATTAGCAATAAGTACGTCGATGAAAGAGGTTCCCAACATTACGCAACGCATCAAAACATATTTAATTAAAAAAATCTGTATGAATTCAAAGGAAGAAATGTTATATGGCAGTTATTCTTCATACTAATTCTAAAATAGTATATTTAAGCATAATTATAAAACTTCTTTTTACAAATGATATATATATATATATATATATATTTGTAATGTATTTTTAGCTATGTAATACGAGTACGAGTAGTATAAATCGTCTGTTTACTTCAAAAACGACTTAAATGCAGATATTACACTTTTGAGAAAAATCAATTTAGAAGTTTGAGACTTGAAAACTCATATTGAGGTAACAAATTAAAAACATTATGAATGTAGTTTATCAAGAAAATTTAATAATCTTTTGTTATGTTTTTCTTTACAGCTACAACAACCCAGTAAAGTAAAGTAAAGTTATCAAATAATAAAATTATATCAAACATAAATATAATCAAGGCAATAATATAACATTTAATTATAATAATCTTCGTCTGACGATTCACCCAAAGCTGGTTGTGGCACTCGATCTTTTTCAGTGGCAGAGGCATTAAGATCTCTGAACCACCCATCACCTGATCTCTGAACCACCCATCACCTGATCTTCTGGAATAACACCTTTCTGGCATAATTTTAGTAAATCTTGTTTTTTTGTCTGACTTATCGGCAGCGGTTTTTTCTACAATTACCTTAATTGTCCGGGAAGTATATTTATTAGATTAGTCATTGTTTGTGGAGCAGGTAAATTTTGGGAAGCGTATTTGTTTCTAGTAGAGTAGGCTCGAGGAGTATTCGAAATCCCTGCAATATTGAGGTAGTTAAATTTTTGTGACATGTCGTAATTAAAATACATATGCTCAGGTTCTCCTTTTAAATATCTTAATTTATTTATTTCTTTCTTTATTTTTTTATTTTCTTAACAATACTACCTTGGTGATCTTTTGTTCGGTTTGTTAATACCAATTCAGCAAGGTGTTTTAGGTCGAAAAATTCGTCATACTTAAAGTCTTTCCCTTTGTACGGTTCGACAGTAACTTTCTTCTTGTTTATTTTGCGTGTTTTTTGGAATTTAGCTCTCTCAAAAACAGATATCCATCGTGCATTGCATAAATGGAAGAATTTTCCTTCGCAGATTCTATAGTTCTATGCATCGAATCTACCTCCATGTAGGTAGGTCCAGAGAGAGATGATCAATGTATCGGAGAACAGGCTTACTTCCGTAATGTTGTTTGCTGAGGTAATAGTACAGGATAGATCCTATTTCCGAGCTACCACGCTTTCCATTCATTTCGGACCATGGAAAACAGTAGGTTAGGTAAAGTTAGGTAAAGGACTTTCGTTCAGAGTAAGGTTATAAACACATAATTTTCGAACGTAATACAGTAGGCCAACTTTACCACTTGGTATCTGTAAAACTGCCTGTAGGTCAAAAGTTACAGAGATAACATTATTTTCTTGGTTCGCACTTCTCTTTGGTGGATATTAATTTTCTTTTTATGTGCTCAATGTATGCTAATTCTAAATCTTTCTTGGCACTAGAACTAGCTTTCTCATAATTAGTAGATTAGGCACTGATCCTTCTTAGGAACGAAGAATCTTAAATTATAGTTATTAGAAAATATTCTTCTGTATATTATTTCTGAAACCGGCTTTTCTATATTCATATTATCTTTACAGATTTCCAGATTTAAGGCATACATTTTTTTAATACTGAGTGAGCTGTCTAGATATTTACGTTTCGAAGATTTTCTGATGTAGTGCCCTTCCATACACGGAAAGCTCTCAATGTGTCATTTTACCTGTGCGATAATATGTGAGTTTGTTTTATTTGGAGGCTCTTTATGACCTCTGTTGTCATTTTCGACATATAATCCAAGTTCAGTTTTCTTCTTATTACATCTGCAGATATGCAAAGAGTTTTACACATCAAACTGGTATCAATAAATCGCCTTTAGGAAAAAAACATTTCTTGGCATACAATCTTGGTTTTCTTTGAGATCTAACAAGAAATCGTTTAGGCCCTTGAACGAGTTCATTAGATAATAAGATATTTTTCTTACTTTTAAAATCAAGCCTCCAGTAATATCTACATAATTGGATACATTCATCAAGGGGAAAAATCTCAGTGCATTTAAATTGGCATTTATCACACTTTGTTGGTTTAGCCACCTTTGCAGGCATTATTTATTTATTGTATGTCATATAAGATAAGCCATCAATGCTCATAACTTGTTTTAATAGTCATTAGTGATTAATATAATTGGGTCTATATTACCTGCTCAATACATTTATAATAACTTAAGGTGTTTTAGCTGATATGAAGAATTATAAAAAAAGCATTCAGTTAAACAACTAAAATAATTAAGTTTTTTGTTTGTAAAAGTATATATGAAATATACATCTAAAAAAAATAACAATATTTAACTGTTTTTACAAATATGGTATGTCATGTCACAAAAAAAAACCTTTCATGTAAAAGCATTCAAGTTATTTTGTATTTTTTTCCTAGAATGAATCTAGAAAAAAAACTCCTATAAATTCATTTAGAAGATATGAATTGTAAATATTTCTGCGAATCAATGTATTTAGTCGGTATTTAAACAAGCTAACTTCTAAACCAGCCATCGTTTTATTTCGTGTGTTATACCAGTCGATAGAGCTCGAAAAACTGATCAAAACTGTATTTTTAACTCATTTTACAAAACGTATCTTTGACTGTCACAGCGAAATTGAAAAATAAAACATATTATTAACAATCAAAGATATTTTTCATTTTAAACCCTAAGATAATTAAATTTCCTATCAAAAAAAAGTACTAGAAATGAATTTCGCTATAAATAACATTGACAGCGAGAATTATTTTTATTTTATTTATTTATCTTTATTGGAGAAACCAACAATTTTACACAGTACATATAAAATAAAAAAATACATTTCATGAATCGATAAAAAACTATGTAAAACTAAAAATAGGTTTCTACTAATAAAAAGTATTAAAGTTAATAACAAAAATAACAAAACCATTTTATATCAATATACAGTTAATACTCACACAAAAGATCGTTGCTGAACACTTTAAATTGCGATTTATTCAGAGTCAATTTATCGAAGCAGTTAACAGTTTCATTAAAATAACTTTGCATCCGTGGTATCGGTATATTGGTTATGTTTTCAAAATTCGAATTGTGGCCTTAAAAGTGACTCAAATCTGTATCTTTGACATTTTGACATTTTAATATTTAACCTAAATAACAACACAATGACAGCGCTGCCGAAGAATACGCAACCATTATATTTATTGCAAAGTAAGCTTTATTAGTTTTAAAATGCACCATTCCAGTTGGGAATTATTTAGTTCTGTTAATCTGCAAAATGAAGAAAATTCTACAAATGAAAACCAAGAAATTAACTTAAATCAACAGCGGGAAATTGAAATAGGAGATGTTCAATTTATCAAGAAAGAGCCTGAAATTTACAATTTGGCGAATGTCGTAAAATCCGAAGAAATTACAAAGAAAATTCCAAAAATAAATGTAAGCGCTTTAGATTTTTCGTGTACGAAGTGCGGGAGTCCTCTAGATAGCACCGCGTCCATTAATGTTCAATGCGATAGATCCGTGTGCAAAGACTTTTTTATTTTTTTATGTAGGTTATGTTTGTGCGTAGAAACACCAAATAAAAATAAAATATTTGGACAGTTAAAATGTAACGAATGCTGTAAGTCGTTTGCATTTAAATACCTATTAATCAATCACATCAAAGACGTTCATAGCAGTGTAAAAGGAAACAAATGCAGCGAGTGTGATAATATGTTTATGAGAAAAATAACCTTGAAAAGACACATTGATGGTGTCCATCGCAAAATAAAAAAATATAAATGCAGCGAGTGTGATTATATGTGTACTCAAAAAGGAACCTTAAAAAGACACATTGATGGTGTCCATCGCAAAATAAAACGATATAAATGCAGCGAGTGTGATTATATGTGTACTCAAAAAGGAAACTTAAAAACACACATTGATGGTGTCCATCGCAATATAAAAAGATATAAATGCAGCGAGTGTAATTATATGTGTACTGAAAAAGGAAGCTTAAGAAAACACATTGATGGTGTCCATAGCAAAATAAAAAAATATATATGCAGCGAGTGTGATTATATGTGTACTCAAAAAGGAAACCTAAAAACACACATTGATGGTGTCCATCGCAAAATAAAACGATATAAATGCAGCGAGTGTGATTATATGTGTACTCAAAAAGGAAACTTAAAAACACACATTGATGGTGTCCATCGCAATATAAAAAGATATAAATGCAGCGAGTGTAATTATATGTGTACTGAAAAAGGAAGCATAAGAAAACACATTGATGGTGTCCACAGCAAAATAAAAACATATATATGCAGCGAGTGTGATTATATGTGTACTCAAAAAGGAAACTTAAAAACACACATTGATGGTGTCCATCGCAATATAAAAAGATATGCATGCAGCGAGTGTAATTATATGTGTACTGAAAAAGGAAGCATAAGAAAACACATTGATGGTGTCCACAGCAAAATAAAAAAATATATATGCAGCGAGTGTGATTTTATGTGTACTCAAAAAGGAACCTTAAAAACACACATTGATGGTGTCCATCGCAAAATAAAAAGATATAAATGCAGCGAGTGTGATTATATGTGTACTCAAAAAGGATCATTAAAAACACACATTGATGGTGTCCATCGCAAAATAAAAAGATATAAATGCAGCGAGTGTGATTATATGTGTACTCAAAAAGGAAACTTAAAAAGACACTTTGATGGTGTTCATCGCCAAATATAATGTTTTTATAATGCGGCAATGTGCGATCCGCGCGTTTTACGAATGGTGTGTCGCGCCTCTGTTTTTAATCCTTTCAATCCATCAGCATTTTTTTTTTATCAGCCCAATATGCTTTATGACTTCGTAGTTTTGACGGTCCGTAACTTTTACCATAAAAAAAACAATTAATTTTCTACCTTAGTTGCATTATTTAAATCCATTAGTTTATCATTTATAGTAAATATTTTTTTTTATTTTAATTTAGACTTTTTATTTTCTTAATGTATATTTGATTTTAAGAGGTTTTAAACGAAGACGGATAGCTTACGTCAATGCTTTACAATGTTATAATGTTTTTCGTCTATTTCCACTTTTTTTTAGTTCCATCGTTTATCATTTCTTTTAGTATAAAGTAGGTTATTTTTTTTAATTTTGATGAAAAGGGTTTGTTTTAACTTTGAGGGTTTGTTTTAACTTCTTATAGCGGGATAATTTACCCAATTTATACTTTCTAACTACTGTTTTAAATTATATTATTTTATTAATTACTTATAATATGTTTTACTATAGGTACTTATAAGTAAAAACTGAAAGTGGCCACAGTGTTGCCACATGTTACCTAATCGTATCGACGTATGTAAAATTAAAATGTTTCTAAAATATAACTTTAAAAATTCTTATAGGAGGATCGGTTCTAGTGACACTGATTTTAAATGTATGTTTTATTTATTTTTGTTTATATATATTTCTTAGATGATGAATAATAACATAACCATACCTAACTGGACATTGCCTGTACTAAACATATATGTTAAATTGGAGATGCCTGTAGTCGGCTTAGGTTGTTGATTAAAGTGTTAATTAATCAATTAATATATTTGGCATAATTAATTTTGTTTTTTTTTTCATTGGTTTTATTTTTAAATAAATATTGCTTAGGTATTCTATTTTGTAATGGGTAAATGTGTACCAATAAATATTATTATTAATAACTGCGACTTCGGCGTGCAACGACTCGTGCCTGCGGCATATTATCAGAAATTTTGCTATTCCTCCTTTGCAACGCCTTCTGTTGACTTGGCGATTTTATGCCCTTGGATCAATGTTGATTGCATCATCAGATTTTAGTGGTATAGCTGTATCTTCAGCTTGTAGAATTGTGTGGACTGTCAGTCAAGCTATTGCTAATTTAAGAAGACATTATATTAGATTTAAACCTCTCGACACAGTAATCGGAGAATTCTATGAAATTGCTTAAATTCCAAAAATATTGTCAGAAATAGATTGTACGCATGTTAGAATAGGCCTCTGAAATATTATGATTTTAATATTTAATTTTAAGAAATTTCCTATTATATAACTTCCTATTGTATAGATTGTGTTGACAGAATATGTTGTTATAGCTTAAAAATTGACTAAAACCACTTTTGTATTGAAAATAAACAAATTTTAAAAAATATATCTATTTATTCAAACTATGTACAAGTCAACATTAACGTTTCGAATCTAAAAATTCTTTTAATTTCATGCGATACTCAAGTTTTTTCAACTTCAAATCTATTTTCCTAGTTTCACACTCCACTTCTAAAAATTGTTTTTTTTTTGTTTGATTATTTTGTTCAAGTCTGAAACAAAACAAAAGCAAGCAATTAAAAAATACATCAATCGATATGAAAAAGTGTATGACAACTTAAAATTGAAACCGGCAAATGGTTTTCTTCACGATATAAGGCCGTTCAAAGTAACCACAGAGCGGCGAAAGCACAGGGTAGATGCACGAGGGTAACGAGGTATGAATGCCTACTCACTGCGCCACCGGTTTAGTTTCACTGTTTAAATTTCATAATATAAATAGTCTCGTTATAGACGTCATCAAAATTTTGAATTTAAGTGATAATATTACACGATTCTTCTAATAAGTACGACAGCTGATCGACGCGGTCGCGGTCACCTATTTCAAGATACTACATTTAATAATAATGAATAAATATAAGGGATCATCAAGTCATAAAATTATGACATTTAAGTATGAGAAGAACAAATTAAATATTAGTCAATATACGGATAAACAGGGTGTTTTAAGACTATTCCGGAAGGCTTAAGGGGGTGGTTATGTTCCCCATTACGCGTAAGAAATTGTATGAAAAATGCGAAGCTCGTGTAAACTCCCTTTTTGTATTTCGCACTTTCAGTACCCGCTTGCGCACGGCCAAGGTCG
The DNA here is from genome assembly GCA_020383195.1 of Neomicropteryx cornuta. Classification (NCBI taxonomy): domain Eukaryota; kingdom Metazoa; phylum Arthropoda; class Insecta; order Lepidoptera; family Micropterigidae; genus Neomicropteryx; species Neomicropteryx cornuta. The sequence continues at coordinate 5,622,626 of JAHKQU010000031.1, forward strand.
GTCAATGACCCGGAGCGGCGTGGCCTCGCAAGCGCACGAAATTACGACAAGAACGATTTAATATTATCACCTAAAAAATGTATTTTTTTTCACTGAATCCGATATGAAGTCAAAATAAATCATATTTGAAAACGCAGGGCTAATAAGCTGTTTTTTTGTATCAGGTCTTGGGATCTTTTGATAATATATATATATATATATATATATATATATAAAAACATGAATAGAATATTTTTTTTAAATTATTCTATTCATGTTTTTAATCTTATTTATTTTATCTTATATTCTATGTTTATTACGACTAGAATTATTTACTTTAAACTTATCTGAATTTTATTATAATTTTCTAATTGTTTGTCAAACAAAAATTCTTTAAACTTTTTCAATGATGAAAAGTAAAAAAAAATATGGAGATTTATTTAATGAAATAAATAACACGGAATTTGTCAAAACACTAAATAAAGGGTGTTTTTTTTAGAGGCGTGGTTTTCAAGAAGAGATAAAACGCATATAATTTGATGTTATGGCTAAGAATTTAGTTTTATTATAAAGATAAGGTTTTGCCATTATGTTTTAAAAATGATTTCGGGTAAGTGGCCGCCGCGGCTGACTCGAACAAATTCCAGCCGAGAGGCCCAATTTTCAACCACTTTTTGCAGCAAGTTGGGCCGTATGTCAGCAATAACGCGCCGAATATTCTCTTCCAAGGCGTCAATCGTGTCCGGCTTATCTGCGTAGACAAGCGACTTCACATAACCCCACAAAAAATAGTCTAGCGGTGTTAAATCGCACGATCTTGGAGGCCACGCCACAGGCCCACGACGCGAGATAATGCGCTCACCAAAAGTTTCCTTCAATAAATTGATTGTTTCGTTGGCTGTATGGAACCAAAGGTCGCCCACACCAACATCCTCCAATTCAGGCACGAAAAAGTCATTAATCATTGCTCCATAGCGTTCCCCATTGACTGTAACATTATGGCCGGCTTCATTTTTGAAGAAATATGGACCAATGATTCCCTCTGCCCATAGAGCACACCAAACAGTGACTTTTTGAGGATGTAACGGAGTCTCAACAATGGCTTGTGGATTGTTATCACTCCAAATACGACAATTTTGCTTATTAACGTACCCATTCAACCAAAAGTTAGCTTCATCGCTGAACAAAATTTTCTTGTGAAAATCGGGATCGGTGGCCATCTCGTTTTGGGCCCATTCACTTAACCTGCGACGCGCTTGATGGTGGTTCGGCTTCAATTCTTGCACGAGTTGGGTTTTGTAAGCCCGCAAACCAAGATCCTTCCATAAAGTGGATGGGCACAGCTCCAATTGTTCCTCGATACTCTGCTCCACAGCAGCAATAGCGTCTTCGGTGCGCACTGTCTGAGGATGCGCATTATCCACAAGAGTAAACGTGATGCGAAACCGATTCATGATATCTCGAATTACCGACTCTGCTGGGCGATTATGTCGACCGAATATTGGACGCAGCGCGCGAACCATTATTTTGGTAATAAATTTGCACTATTTGCAAACGTTGTTCAGGAGTAAGTCTATTCATTATGAAATGGCAAACCAAACTGAGCATAAATCAAGTGACACCTGTCAAAAACACCAACTACGAAAAAAGTAGTGCCAGATTGAAAACCACGCCTCTAAAAAAAACACCCGTTATATGCTCTCCGCTTAAGTGTAAGACCATATTTAAGGATAATTATGTAATTAAAATACTATGTTTGAATATACGCAGCTTGCAAAAAAACTTTGATCAGCTAAATCTTCATCATCTGCATCAACTAGATTTAAATATTGAAATTATAATATTAACAGAATGCTGGATTAGCAGCCAAACTCAATTTCCTAATTTGGTAGCTATATTGCATACGGAACGAAGATGGTGTTCTAGTTGACATTAAATCCTATTTGAGTGTGACTATTGATTGATGAATTCGATATTCATGATGCAACGGGTTTTTGCATTAAAGGGCGGGATTTTGCTCTCTTTGCACTTTGCCGCTCTCCATCTCAAAGTAATATTAAGAGATTTTTAACTTCCTTGGACAGCATCTTAAAAAATATGACCTCAAATAGTAGTATTAAACACCGTGACTCGCAGAAGACCTGAAAATATCTACGTACGGACATAATCAACATCATCAGGCTGATGACTACTTTAAATACAGCGACGAGACAACATAATGGTGTAAAAATATGCTTAGATCATATTTACATTCGTAGTAATAACAAACCACATCTGCTGTTACACATACAACAATAACAGATCATTACTCCACCCTTCTGGCCATTCAAGGGAGAAATAGAGAACCAAAACCAAACCCAAAAAAGGTTTCTTTTGTCGAATTCGATTTGTAAGCAAAGCGGCCATTACAGGCAATTACGTGATTTGTGACACAATTTGTTATTTAATCCCAATATGGCGTCGATACTTTGTTGAAAGCAATTATTATTTTGAAACAGTGGAGGAGGCTGTATCAAATTTACCTTTTAACCTTTTAATAATTCGCATGTGCTAAAAGGGTGACACGGTCTAAAAAATATTGGTAACAAATCTAATGAATATTAAAGCTTGTGGTATTTTTTTTATTCGTACAACTATATAGAGGTATTCCTGAACGATAAGAGTTGATCATTTTATTAAAAATTTAATTTGAACATAAATAGGTAAAATTAAATTACAAATTATAGGAAATAAATAGGCAATAGGCTAATAATTGGTTTCCAGTAATATTTGCTAAGAAAGTATATCAAAATAAGCCATGGTTAAAACGAACAAAAATAACGTATTGAAAAACGGGTGATTTTAGTTTAAAATCACTTCTTAGTCGTAATAGGTTACACAACACCGCCCTTAAGCCTTCGGGGCAACCTGTATATAAAATAATGCTATACAAATAATGAATAACTAAATATAAATAGACTTAATGGGGTGCTTATGTTCACTATTATAAGAAATTATATAAAAATATTCCAAACACAAGTTTATTATTCTCATTAAAGCACTGGTGCAATTTATCTTTTTTATAAGCGGCTACCATTGGCCACGTCGATCGGCTGTCGTGCCTATTACAAGAACCGTATAATATTATCACAAAAGGTTTCCTTTTTCTCAGAAATCGTGATGATGTTTTAGAAATGCATCATCAAAAATGAAATATATTTTTGTTGGGAAGTCTGTTGACTATTTTTTATCCATTTCGAGGTATCATAACTTATCTAAAATATTAGTAAAATAATCCACCAGTTAACTTATATGTTGATAACTTATATAACTAAGATTAGTAATAAATAAAACTAAATATTGAATTTATGTATTTATTTATAAAATAAGATTCAAAACTAAATTATGTAACAATCAAACTACTAATGACAAAAAAACAGCTTAAATATTAGAACGAAAAATCTAGGAAATATTACAAAATTCTTCTTCATAAAAATGCTTTTCCCAATTCACAACATTATTGTTAAAAATTGGCAAATATTATTTCTTATTATAAAAGGCGCTGGAGATTTGTTTATGTTTGCGGGGAAATGATTTTTCTATACCAAAATATATGAATCATTATTAATAAAAGTTTGAAAACATATTTTTCATACATAAATCGTCGCATGTTGGCAAGTCCCACGTGAAAAACTAATTCCGGAGAAAACTGCTTTCTGAATCGTATAGTAAAAGTAAACTATTGTGGCCTATTTGTTTAACGAATCGTGAACAGCGCTTTTGTGAATACATAATAAATATAAACTACTGCCCTCTAACGTGATGCTAAACAATAAGATGTGTTTTAAAAAATAATAAAATAAAACATATTAAACCTACAACCTACAAACTAAACTAAATTAAACCTACAACCTAAAAACTAAAAAAAACAACAAAAGATCTGTGCATTAAAGTCTGCCTGTTTTAGGTTAAATAAATACGTTTTAACTGTTCAATTTTTCATAAATGTTAGAAGTTAAGGTCAACTGCTCACCCTAACATAATTTTTGGTGACCTAACTCAAAGAAATCAAACATAGGATAACCAAATATTCAATTATTTATCCTACCCTACGCTAGACGCAGCCCAAATGTAACATCAATAATATTATCAATTTATGCAAAAAATATATTCAACATTACTTATAATAAATAATATTAATTTATAATATAGCTGAAATGATACTTAAAGATAACTTATACATAGAAAATATAGACAAACTAATTATAATTATCTTTTTGACATTGATTTAACTGAACTTAAATATACCATGATGCTTTGAAATATTTCATAATTAACAGCATTGCATTGGTCCTTTAACTTTTTGTATCGATTGGTATCGCACTAGCATTATTTAAAATATATACCTAACTATACGATGGGCTGCATCTATATATAATGATACTGTAACAGTTGCTTATATGCACTTATTGCATTTGGATGTTTTATTATGAAATACGATATGGTTTTGTAAATATACTTTAGGTGAAGAATTCGGTTCGCACTCACTACATTTAAATTTTCTATTTTTTCCATGTATTATATCGATATGGTTCTGAACTCGGTTTATAAATGCATTCGTGTTTTCTTATTCGCTGTATTTAAAATTTTCTTAATTTTTGATGAACTGCATAGATATGGGTCTGTAAATCTGACTTCGGTGAACTTGTGACACCACACTCAGTGCATTTAAAAATTAATCATTTTATAATTTTTTTATGAACTATATCGATATGGTTTTGTAATTGTTGCTTATATGCAGTCGTGTATTCACACTCACTGCATTTAAATTTTCTAATTTTACGATGAACTACGTCGATATGGGTCTGTAAGCGGTGTTTATATGCAGTCGTGTATTTGCACTCACTGCATTTAAATTTTATAATTTTTCGATGAACTGCGTCGATATGGGTCTGTACATGTGCTTTACGTGAGAATGTGTGATTGCACTCACTGCATTTAAATTTTCTAATTTTTCGATGAACTGCGTCGATATGTCTCTGTAAATGTGCTTTACGTGAGAATGTGTGATTGCACTCACTGCATTTAAATTTCTTAATTTCCTGATGAACTGCATCGATATGGGTCTGTAATTGTTGCTTATATGCAGTCGTGTATTCGCACTCACCGCATTTAAATTGTTTAATTTTCCGATGAACTACGTCGATATGGTTCTGTAAATGTGCTTTACGTGAGAATGTGTGATTGCACTCAATGCATTTAAATTTCTTAATTTCCTGATGAACTGCATCGATATGGGTCTTTAAATGTTGCTTATATGCAGTCGTATATTCGCACTCACTGCATTTAAATTTTATAATTTTTCGATGAACTATATCAATATGGTTCTGTAATTGTTGCTTATATGCAGTCGTATATTCGCACTCACTGCATTTAAATTGTTTAGTTTTTCGATGAACTGCGTCGATATGGGTTTGTAAAGTTGCTTTACGTGGACTTGTATATTCGCACTCACTGCATTTAAATTTTCCTATTTTTTGATGTACCTTATCGATATAAGTTATAGATTTACCTGAACTTACACCATATTTCAATTTAAACCGTTCCTTGGTACAACAAGAACTTAATTTTAAACAATGTTTTCGTTTTTCTGTACAATCCACACATATTAAATATGATTCATCTCGTTTATTAATTCCTTTATTTATAAAACAACTTTTATCGAGGGTAGACTTACAACTGCCACAAGTTAAATTGGTTTTCTTCAATATTAAAGTGGGAATTTTCATGGTTTGTGGTGTTGGACGACAACATTTAAAAGTTGATTCTGCTTTAACACAATGTTGGAAACTCGACATATTTGGTTCTAATTTAATAAATTTAGTATTTTCTTCTTCAAAATAATCACAATCCTCAGTTTTTATCATTTCTTTTTGGACACAATCGCATCTTTTACCAAAACGAGTGGGATTTAATGAGGTTTCAAGAATATGCTTGCATGATGGCGTTTGTTTACCGTCAAAACGAGAGTCGAATGAATTGCAATCAATGGCTTCCTCATGTTTAAAGCTGATATGGTCATCAATTTGTTCTATTTTAATAGAAGTTTCATTTTCGTTTGCCTCCATATTTGGTGTTTAAGTATAATCGGGCAGGTTGATCGTATGTTGGCAGATTGGTCTAACTATCTACCTAAACGTCATTATTGACAAATAGTAACGTCGTTTTTACATTTTAACATTTGAACACACAAATTAAAACAAAGAAAAGAAATATTTATTTTTTAAATATTAGGAAAGGAATATTTTACTTAATAAATACAGCCACATGCAGTATTTATCAGTTGTTATGGTTTTCACTTCACAGCCTTTATCTATGTTTACAGCCTTGTTCAAAAGCGTTGTCCAGAAACGTCATTTTGACAGGTGTTTAGAGTGCTGCCAGATTATGGATGTAAAATAGCTACGAAAGAAAAATTTAATAATCATATAGTGGCTGGCTGATATATGATAAATATAGGGAAAAATATTTTAAACACAAAATGGTAACAGCAAAACATACAAACCTAATGCGAACTGCAAAAGTATTCCTCTTATTTAAATTAAACTCTTACACAAAAGTTGGTTATCTAGAGACGTACGTTTTTTTTTAACAATATAGGTAGGTATCTATTTATATATATTTAAAGGTAGGTATCTGTCAAAGTTTGTAATACATTTAATATCAATATGTGACAGACAGTAGTCTTTATATTTGCCAACAATATATTAAAACATTTATTTTTATTAGTGTATATTAAAATCAATACAGGGTTAGTTAATTTGTAATTATAACAATATTATATTTCTAAATATTAAAGTAATTCATAAGAGAAAAAAAAAAATATACATAGATTGCCAACCATATGACAAATCATTTATTTATATTAAATGTTTGTTAAAAGCAATATAGTCAGTAAATTATTAGCTAAATATTTCAGTATTATATTTCATCATCTGACAACAAAATGTTCACTAAATAAATGAATTTATAAACAATATGTCAAATCTTATTTAGAATGTTACTCGTGTTTAAAGTTAAATGACTTAATTAAGGCCGGTTTTAAAAATATTAGACCTTTTTTCCGTTCATTAAAGTCAAGTTATCGTACGGATGAGTAGTAGTAAACCTTATTACGAAAGAATGTTTTTTAAAAGAAAATGGTCCATCCGTTAGCAAACGCAAACGGTTCGTTAAAATACAACAAACTCTATGTCGCAGCTTATGCCTGTGTTTACGAAATTAAAGAAATATTGTTGAAAAGAATTGTGAAAACTTCGCGGAATATCAAACAAGAACCTTTAGAATAAAGGTAAAAACACAAATTTGGGATAACATAGCTAAAACATTGTAGTTTAAAATGTTACGAAGCCATCCACGTGTAATACTCTGACATAGGAATGCAGATATTATTATTTTTGAAGAATTTTAAATGCAATAAATTCATATATAGCATATATTCAAGAAATTTTTATAATCCAAAAGAGGGCTGTGTTTTATAATCCTGGGTTCATTCGCACGACACAAAAACAATTATGTTCAACCGATTAAAGCTCGTACAACACAATTTCAGAACACAAGTATTTATAGGGGGGTAGATTTATTTAATAATCTCCCCAATAATATAAAAACATTACAAAGATATCACAGCTTTAAGTCTACTTTGAAAAAACTTTGTACAGTCTTGACCTTAATTGAAGTTTATTTAATTTTTATTGCATTTACTGTTGTATTATTGTTTTTCTATAAATTTTATAATATTATTGTACTATTTAGTTTTTACAAGTATTTGCATGTATTTGAATAACTGTGTGTATAGTGTATGTATGATAGGCTTAATTACTATATTTGTTGTTTGTATCTTGTTATTGTTATATTGTTCTATTTACTTTTATTGTTTTATGTTACTCATTTATGTCTTTTAATTTGTAATTTGTATTATTAACAATCAAAGATATTTTTCATTTTAAACCCTAAGATAACTAAATTTCCTTACAAATAAAAAGTACTACGAATGAATTTCGCTATAAATAACATTGACAGCGAGAATTATCTTTTTCAAAATTCGAATTGTGGCCTTAAAAGTGACTCAAATCTGTATCTTTGACATTTTGACATTTTAATATTTAACCTAAATAACAACACAATGACAGCGCTGCCAAAAAATACGCAACCATTATATTTATTGCAAAGTAAGCTTTATTAGTTTTAAAATGCACCATTCCAGTTGGGAATTATTTAGTTCTGTTAATCTGAAAAGTGAAGAAAATTCTACAAATGAAAACCAAGAAATTAACTTAAATCAACAGCGGGAAATTGAAATAGGAGAAGTTCAATTTATCAAGAAAGAGCCTGATATTTACAATTTGGCGAATGTCGTTAAATACGAAGAAATTACAAAGAAAATTCCAAAAATAAATGTAAGCGCTTTAGATTTTTCGTGTACGAAGTGCGGGAGTCCTCTAGATAGCACCGCGTCCATTAATGTTCAATGCGATAGATCCGTGTGCAAAGATTTTTTTATTTTTTTATGTAGGTTATGTTTGAACGTAGAAACACCAAATAAAAATAAAATATTTGGACAGTTAAAATGTAACGAATGCTGTAAGTCGTTTGCATTTAAATATCTATTAATCAATCACATCAAAGACGTTCATAGCAGTGTAAAAGGAAACAAATGCAGCGAGTGTGATAATATGTTTATGAGAAAAGGAACCTTGAAAAGACACATTGATAGTGTTCATCGCAATATAAACAAATATAAATGCAGCGAGTGTGATTATAAGTGTATCACAAAAGGAAACTTAAAAATGCACATTGATGGTGTCCATCGCAAAATAAAAAAATATAAATGCTTCGAGTGTGATTATATGTGTACTCAAAAAGGAACCTTAAAAATACACATTGATGGTGTCCATCGCAAAATAAAAACACATAAATGCAGCGAATGTGATTATATGTGTACTCAAAAAGGAACCCTAAAAACACACATTGATGGTGTCCATCGCAAAATAAAAAGATATAAATGCAGCGAGTGTGATTATATGTGTACTCAAAAAGGAGACTTAAAAACACACATTGATGGTGTTCATCGCAAAATAAAAAAATATAAATGCAGCGAGTGTGATTATATGTGTACTCAAAAAGGAACCTTAAAAACACACATTGATGGTGTCCATCGCAAAATAAAAAAATATAAATGCAGCGAGTGTGATTATATGTGTAACGAAAAAGGACACTTAAAAAGACACATTGATGGTGTCCATCGCAGAAATAAAAAAATATAAATGCAGCGAGTGTGATTATATGTGTACTCAAAAAGGAACCTTAAAAAGACACATTGATGGTGTCCATCGCAAAATAAAAAGATATAAATGCAGCGAGTGTGACTTTATGTGTAACGAAAAAGGAAACTTAAAAAGACACATTGATGGTGTTCATCGCAAAATATAATTTTTTTATAATGCGGCAATGTGCGGTCCGCGCGTTTTACGAATGGTAAAAACAATTAATTTTCTACCTTAGTTGCATTACTTAAATCCATTAGTTTATCATTAATTTAAAGTAAATATTTTTTTTATTTTAATTTAGTCTTTTTATTTTCTTAATGAATGTTTGATTTTAAGAGGTTTTAAACGAAGACGGAAAGCTGACGTCAATGCTTTACAACGTTATAATGTTTTTCGTCTATTTTCACTTTTTTTTTGTTCCATGTTTCATTTCTTTTAGTATAAAGTAGATTCTTTTTTTTAATTTTGATGAAAAGGGTTTGTTTTAATTTCTTATAGCGGGATAATTTACCCAATTTATACTTTCTAACTACTGTTTTAAATTATATTATTTTATTCATTAATTATAATATGTTTTACTATAGGTACTTATAAGTAATAATTTGAATTGAATGTTTAGATATACCGGGGTTATCCCTTTTAGATATGGTTGAAAAGTTAACATAAAATTATATTCCTTCAATGATGTTTTTCTTGAAGCCCCATACATAAATGTTAAAATATTTCACCGTGTGATCCGAAATTGGCCACAGTTTTGCCACATGTTACCTAATCGTATGTAAATTAAAATGTTACTAAAATATAAGTTTAAAACTTCTTATAGGAGGATCCGTTCTAGTGACAGTGATTTTAAATGTATGTTTTATTTATTTTTGTTTTTCATATTTCTTAGATGATGAATAATAACATAACCATACCTAACTGGACATTGCCTGTACTAAACATATATGTTAAATTGGAGATGCCTGTAGTCGGCTTAGGTTGTTGATTAAAGTGTTAATTAATCAATTAATATATTTGGCATAATTAATTTTGTTTTTTTTTTCATTGGTTTTATTTTTAAATATATAATGCTTTGGTATTCTATTTTGTAATGGAAAAATGTGTACCAATAAATATTATTATTAATAACTGCGACTTCGGCGTGCAACGACTCGTGCCTGCGGCATTTTTTCAGAAATTTTGCTATTCCTCCTTTGCAACGCCTTCTGTTGACTTGGCGATTTTATGCCCTTGGATCAATGTTGATTGCAGCATCAGATTTTAGTGGTTTAGCTGTATCTTCAGCTTGTAGAATTGTGTGGACTGTCAGTCAAGCTATTGCTAATTTAAGAAGACATTATGTTGGATTTAAACCTCTCGACACAGTAATCAGAGAATTCTATTTGGCAGAAATAGATTGTACGCATGTTAGAATAGGCCTCTGAAATATTATGATTTTATTATTTAATTTTAAGAAATTTCCTATTATATAACTTCCTATTGTATAGATTGTGTTGTCAGAATATGTTGTTATAGCTTAAAAATTGATTAAAACCACTTTTGTATTGAAAATAAACAATTTTTAAAAAATATATCTATTTATTCAAACTATGTACTTACAAGTCAACATTAACGTTTCGAATCTAAAAATTCTTTAAATTTCGTGCGATACAGTTTATTTAACTTCAAATCTACTTTCCTAGTTTCACTCTTCTAAAAATTGTTTTTTTTTTTTTGTTTGATTATTTTGTTCAAGTCTGAAACAAAACAAAGGCAACCAATTAAAAAATACATCAATCGTTATGAAAAAGTGTATGACAACTTAAAATTGAAACCGGCAAATGGTTTTCTTCACGATATAAGGCCGTTCAAAGTAACCACAGAGCGGCGAAAGCACAGGGTAGATGCACGAGGGTAACGAGGTATGAATGCCTACTCACTGCGCCACCGCTTTAGTTTCACTGTTTAAATTTCATAATATAAATAGTCTCGTTATAGACGTCATCAAAATTTTGAATGTACGAGATAATATTACACGATTCTTCTAATAAGTACGACAGCTGATCGACGCGGTCTCGGTCGCCTATTTCAAGATACTACATTTACTATTATTGCTTAAATATACGGGATCATCAAGTCATAAAATTATGACATTTAAGTATGAAACGATTAAATCTAATATTAGTCAATATACGGATAAACAGGGTGTTTTAAAACTATTCCGGAAGGCTTAAGGGGGTGTAAATATAGTAAATATATTTCGTACATAGTGTATTATCTTTATATATCTTACATAGATTTAGTTTCCATGACAATTTGATGCGTGGAAACAATATATAAGTAATAAAATAAAACATTTATTGGACAAAAATAAATGTTTTATTCGATTATTAGATTCAATTTTCGTTTTGAAAACCATCTACAGAGTATATGACATGTTTACGGTAAGAACCTTGTAATTTTTATTTTACTTTTTAATAATTACCGAAAATTTCTGGAAATTTTTTTAGTTTTAGGGTTTAAGGTTTATGTTGAAGATGGTTACTTTATTTTAAGTACATTTAATTAATTTGACCTTAGACTTTTTTGTATTTTTTGTGCAACTGTTGGCAAAATAGTCAAACAATACAATACAGGCCACAATATACCTGTTGGCGCCTTTCCTATGCATCCCTGGTTGCTCCTACTTACCGACCTACCTAAAACTGTTTTACCGACGACCGCCGGCGAACGAAGTCGCGAGCGAGCGCCGTGACGCTAGCGCCCTCAGCCGGCGACATCGCGAACGAACGAGAACGATTTTGAAGACACAACGAACGACCACGTGCGGGTACGGGTCGAGTGATTTTGCAATCGTCGCAAAAACGCAACCTAATTATTTGTCCTTCACAAATAGTGCAATAGTGCGAGTGTCCCGGCCGATCCGCTTCCAGCGGATCCGAAGACCAGTCCTCTTCAGTCGGGACACAGCTGGGTGGCTTCTGATGCCACGTTCTCAAGGTGGACTGTAGATCCGAGCTTTCCAAGAGTCAGTCTCCTCAAATCAAGCTAGCCTGATTTATAATGCAACGATTTCAAAAAGTTCAAAATGATTAAAAGTCAATAAAAACAGAATTGAAAGTTATCACACTATTTATTCAAAACAGTATATTCAACGGGTCGTAAATCCGTTGAATAAGCAAAAGGATATTGTCTGAATCACAATTTAAAACACAGAATAAAGTTCAGTACTAATTAAATTAATGCGAACAAACATTGACAGTTTATAATACAGTTCTCCGAAAAGGTGACAATTTGTGACTATTTATTTTATGAAATAAATGTCAGATTGTCTTCAATTCACTCACCGATATGTAGATTTCAGCCTAACTTCTCAATCGTTCACTAAACGAGTCTCGAACGCTGAAGTACATTTGTTTTTGGTAATTTGTGACCTCGTTGATTTAGCTCGATTTTATCTCGTTGCGTGATTAACATTTAGCTCTCGTGGTATCCAAAACCTCTGGCTGGATGGTACGTAATTAATAGAGTTACACCAACTTCTAAAAATTTTTAACTAAGTTAATATTCGCGACGGCTATCGATTGACGTTATAAAACACTAGCAGCGAAACGGTGCCTAGTCACGTCTTGCTAGAAACAACTAACTCGAATGTAGGTATGAGGCGACCTTTTATTCACGCGTTTCCGCTTTCGCCCTTCAGCGGACGCACCCCCTTCATACCTCTTGCCCACAACCTACGAGCGTTTTAGGAATATTTGAAAACACATAATTATTATAATAATTTTTTTTTTTTTTTTTTACCATACTTATTGGTTGCTAATATTATGCTAAACAAATATATTCCCTTAATCTAAAAGATATATTTACATGTTTTCCTTGTTGGATAAAAACGATTTTGTAATTATATAATAAAAATAAACAATTCGTTTTTGGCCTAACTATTAAATTATAGGTATTCTATTTTGTTTCCTTGACCTACAAACCTAAATCCAGTGACTTTTTCCTTTGAATTAAATATCAAATATAGATTATTTCGCGGCGCGCTAATGATCTGTAATTAGGTTCTCGTTTAACTCCGTCGCGTTTCCGAACGCGTATTTTTGACTCATTAGTCTATTGCAAACGCGTAATCCTTTAATGTCTCTTAAATGATATTGTTTTGGCTGAAGATTTAAATATCTTACCTATATTTATGTTACGTATCTACCTTATGGATACTTTAAATAACAACAAATATTATCATTATATAGTTTTACAATCTTACAAGCTAGACAAAAAACATTTATACATATGTGGGTAGTGATCACTTCTCACATTCAGTCAATTTTGGCACCAAAACTATAGTTTTCTTATACTATTAAAAATATTAAATAAATGTGAATATTTAGAATTCACCGTTACCAATTTTTGAAAGACCTTCGCGGCGTCTTTAAAAACAAACTTCCCGGTTCGTTAATATGGCGGTACAAGGGTTTTACAGCCCTCTGCATCTTTATTACGGTCCGGTCGCGTATCCTAATCCGTGCCTAGACGTTTTTGTTTGGCGCGCCGCCTTATGCGTCGTATTTGAAAAATAATGTTAAAACCTAAAACTATATCGTCCGTCTGGGGCTGCCAACTTTATATTTCGCTAAATCAATTTCCTGAATGTGAGTTACCTCATATTTCCCACGACATTCCGCCCTCTCTGAAACGTTACTCTTTCAGCCTTTGATGGTCGTGGACTCGCAAAACTGCCACTTTGACTGCCGGTCGTTTGTAGTGTTTCCCGTGGCTTTTGACGGTTACCGCCCGAGTTTGTCCGTCTGTGCCGGGGTGTGTTTGCACTACTATGCCGCGCAGCCAAGCGTTTTGCGGAAGTCTTTTTTCGATTATGAAATACCACGTCGCTTACTTGTATATGTTTCGCGGGTTGTTGCCATTTTTCTCGGTGCATGAGACGCTCGTGATGCCGGAGTCGTATGGCAGGTAGATCGGCCCTCCGGGCAGGTATCGCCTTTCCCTGTCGGCCCCGGCAATACGGACACTTTTGAGCCGTTTTCCACACAGCGCTTCGCGCTTTAGGTATATAGAAACGCTGTCTTAATTCGTTTAATACGAACCTTTGACCTTGATGGGAGCTCGTCTCATGCACATGGCTTATTAATAGCTTGGTGTAAGGGTGACTTGCAAACAATATGGCCGGCTTAATACATTGCAATGCGATATTTCGCCTTGCATTTATGCGACCGCCTACACGCAATATTTTTTCGTCATCTAAAAATGCATTTAGATGACGAATTTCACTCGACTTTTTTATTGGCCGATTTGCGCTTATATCTTTTAGCTCCTCAGCGAAGATTTCATTTTGCGCTTGTCGTAACCAGTACTTTTCCGAGTTACTGATTTCTTTCGCAGAAAGCGCCCCCCGCTCCCCCCTTTTTCGAAAGATATCGACCGCCCTGAACACCCACGCTGTACACCGAATTAGGCGCGTCCATTTTGAATATTTGGACGCGTCTATTAACGCTGTTTCGGTCTCAGCAACGTGAGTGACAAAGACGTTATTTGTCACTTTGTTGTGATAATTTATTTTCACCTTTTGAAAATTGGAAGTTAAATCGTCTCTTAATAGCCCGTCGCGCTCGTTGCGTTGTAAGTGCAACGCGCGCCCGCCATTTGTCCCGGCGTCGAAATTACCGTTTTTTAATTTCGCATCGCGTTCCTTACGTTGTGAATGTAATACGCGATCGCTATTAGCGCCGGCGTCGAAATTACTGTTTTTTAATTTCGCGTCGCGTTCCTTACGTCGTGAATGTGATACACGATCGCTATTAGCGCCCGGTCCGATTTTACCGCTTACTGACCACCCAATTAATGCCTTTGTTACCACAGGACCCTGGCGCCAATCACCATGGACTTCCTGGGGCAAGATGAGGCCATACTGGTCTTGCCCAATAAGCATTTTTATTTTTCCGTGAACCGACTTAATAGGTAACCTAGATATAAACGGATAATTTTCTCGTAATTTATCGATATCTAAATTATGATAAGGTAAGTTTAGATTTTTCATAGTTTTCACGTGTTTTAAATTATAAATTACGGAATTGTTTTCGGCTTGAATTTTTATATCTACCGACCGAGTACACGAGTTCTGTGATTTCATACCGTTAATACCTACTATTTTTAATGTCGATGCCACGCCCTTTGCGCCGATTTTGTTTGCTATTTTTTCGTCGATTAGAGTCAGAGTCGATGCCTCATCCAATAACGCGAGTATATCCCTGGACCCAGCCTCGCCCGTGACCTTCACATTGACAACTCTGAGTCCAATGCTTCCGTTCTCATGACGTGTGTGCGTCACGTGACCTGTCTCGACCGTGGTTGACCCCTCCGGAGGGGCTGCTTGGCCGGGTTCCGAACGCGTTATCGGATGAAGTAACTTATGGTGTTTACTTTTGCATCCGTTAATTCCGCACGACACTTTTCTTTTACATTGAAGTGCGGTGTGTCCTAATTTTAAACAAATAAAACATAAGTTTTCTTCCCTGACCCAATCGCGTTTACTGTTTAGGCTTAGAGCCGCAAAATTCCTACAAACATTTAAATCATGATTTGTTTTTTTACAGTACAGACATTTTTTAACTTCTAACGATTTTTCGTAGGTATTAAAAATATGCCTACGCGTCGGCTCTAATTTTTTAATCGCGCGCGTTTTTAACTCGCTGCGTTCTTTGATCGCGGGCTTTGAACTACCTGAGTTAGTTTCCTCTTTTGAGGCCGCGTCCAGTAATGACTCTAGCCATTCCCCGAAATCTGTTAGTGTTGGATGTTCTCCCCTAAATTCTCTATACCACTGAAGCCTTAAATATTGAGGTAATTTTAAAATTAATTCTTTCAACAATGGCGGATTAATTAAATATCCGTCATGTCCCATACTTTTAAGTGAGTGTACAATATTGCAAACGATGGTGCCAAAATTAACTAATTGTGAAAGTGAGTCACTTACCCCAATATTCGGAACACTGCGAGCCTCTGTCATCAGTTCATCTATGCGAGCATCTGGTCTGCCGAAGCGTCGATAAAGCACCTTCATGATGGCAGGAACGTTCTCCGGTTCGACTAGCAGCGACCTCACAGCCTCCCTCGCTGGCCCGCTGAGTGAGGCAGCCAAACGGATTAAATTATCCGCATTGGAGTAGCCGCACATCTCGTTCCCTTGATTGAATAAACTAATGAATATTGGAAACTCATTAGTGTTTCCGGTAAACTTCGGCAAGTCACGTAAAAGTTTTGCACGCGCCGACACTAACATGTTATTTCGATAAGAATCACTTGTATTAGGCACTGACACACACACTTTTTCAGTTTTTATCGGCGACCGTTGTCGGTAGCGCGTTGTCTCGCTCTCGCCCGGCCGCTCCTCTTGTGCCGCGCCGATACGGAGATTTCGAAACGCCTGTTTCAAATCGTCCGCTTGCGTGTCGATTCTCGGTATTTTCGTCGCGGCCCATTCGCGACAATACCTAGACGATGCGGATGAGTCCGCGATGCTGCCCTCATCGTCATCTTCTTCCTCGGCCTCGATCATCTTTTTCTTGATCTCCAGCCTTTTTGCCACCAGATCCATTTGTATCTGGGTGGCTTCTGCAGCGGCCTGTGCCTGCAGCCTGGAGCTCTCTGCAGCGGCTTGTGCCTGCGCCTGCAGCCTGGTATTTTCTGCCTGCAGCCTGGCGCTCTCTTCTGCCGCCTCAAGGTCCGCTGCCAGCAGTTGTCTGGTGACGCTGCTTCTCGAGGCGGCTGACGTCCTGGACCTGCGGCTTGCTACGGATGATGCCCGTGACGCAGGGAGTTCCTGGGCCGCTGCCTGCAGCCTCTCCTGGAGCCTGGATGGGCCTGCTTCCGTGCTGACCTGTTCGGCTTCCTGGGAATCCTGTGCCGTCATGCTCAGACGCTCCGTTGTGTACGGCGCTTGTTCCTCGGCTCTGTCCTGTCGGCGTCCTGCGCTGATGGTTCGTCCTGAACCGCGACTTGTATTGCCTGACAGTCTTTGCCTCAGGCGCTCGCTCTTCCTCTCTCCTGGAGTTGCCTGATCTGCCATATCCTTTTGGCTCGCTTGACTTTTTGACATCTTGTCAAAGAAAACTCGGGGCTCGTCCAATCTGCGCTCGAAAGGACCAACAAAGATGCTATGTCCCGGCCGATCCGCTTCCAGCGGATCCGAAGACCAGTCCTCTTCAGTCGGGACACAGCTGGGTGGCTTCTGATGCCACGTTCTCAAGGTGGACTGTAGATCCGAGCTTTCCAAGAGTCAGTCTCCTCAAATCAAGCTAGCCTGATTTATAATGCAACGATTTCAAAAAGTTCAAAATGATTAAAAGTCAATAAAAACAGAATTGAAAGTTATCACACTATTTATTCAAAACAGTATATTCAACGGGTCGTAAATCCGTTGAATAAGCAAAAGGATATTGTCTGAATCACAATTTAAAACACAGAATAAAGTTCAGTACTAATTAAATTAATGCGAACAAACATTGACAGTTTATAATACAGTTCTCCGAAAAGGTGACAATTTGTGACTATTTATTTTATGAAATAAATGTCAGATTGTCTTCAATTCACTCACCGATATGTAGATTTCAGCCTAACTTCTCAATCGTTCACTAAACGAGTCTCGAACGCTGAAGTACATTTGTTTTTGGTAATTTGTGACCTCGTTGATTTAGCTCGATTTTATCTCGTTGCGTGATTAACATTTAGCTCTCGTGGTATCCAAAACCTCTGGCTGGATGGTACGTAATTAATAGAGTTACACCAACTTCTAAAAATTTTTAACTAAGTTAATATTCGCGACGGCTATCGATTGACGTTATAAAACACTAGCAGCGAAACGGTGCCTAGTCACGTCTTGCTAGAAACAACTAACTCGAATGTAGGTATGAGGCGACCTTTTATTCACGCGTTTCCGCTTTCGCCCTTCAGCGGACGCACCCCCTTCATACCTCTTGCCCACAACCTACGAGCGTTTTAGGAATATTTGAAAACACATAATTATTATAATAATTTTTTTTTTTTTTTTTTACCATACTTATTGGTTGCTAATATTATGCTAAACAAATATATTCCCTTAATCTAAAAGATATATTTACATGTTTTCCTTGTTGGATAAAAACGATTTTGTAATTATATAATAAAAATAAACAATTCGTTTTTAGCCTAACTATTAAATTATAGGTATTCTATTTTGTTTCCTTGACCTACAAACCTAAATCCAGTGACTTTTTCCTTTGAATTAAATATCAAATATAGATTATTTCGCGGCGCGCTAATGATCTGTAATTAGGTTCTCGTTTAACTCCGTCGCGTTTCCGAACGCGTATTTTTGACTCATTAGTCTATTGCAAACGCGTAATCCTTTAATGTCTCTTAAATGATATTGTTTTGGCTGAAGATTTAAATATCTTACCTATATTTATGTTACGTATCTACCTTATGGATACTTTAAATAACAACAAATATTATCATTATATAGTTTTACAATCTTACAAGCTAGACAAAAAACATTTATACATATGTGGGTAGTGATCACTTCTCACATTCAGTCAATTTTGGCACCAAAACTATAGTTTTCTTATACTATTAAAAATATTAAATAAATGTGAATATTTAGAATTCACCGTTACCAATTTTTGAAAGACCTTCGCGGCGTCTTTAAAAACAAACTTCCCGGTTCGTTAATATGGCGGTACAAGGGTTTTACAGCCCTCTGCATCTTTATTACGGTCCGGTCGCGTATCCTAATCCGTGCCTAGACGTTTTTGTTTGGCGCGCCGCCTTATGCGTCGTATTTGAAAAATAATGTTAAAACCTAAAACTATATCGTCCGTCTGGGGCTGCCAACTTTATATTTCGCTAAATCAATTTCCTGAATGTGAGTTACCTCATATTTCCCACGACAGCGAGTGCTATTCGAAGCTATCCGGTGGTAACCGAAACCACCAACAAAGTCGAGGAAAGCAGAGTTCCTGAGTGTTCCCGGTCCAGCTAAAGGTTTGTGTTACATATTCTCCTTAGGTTGCCAACAGGGTTTACTCAGACTTGCAAGAAAAATACAGTCCACAAATAAATTAAAATCGAAGTCGAAACATTTTGGTCCTATTCGAGCCAAATAAGTGAATTGCAGATTTCGCGAGCGAATATCGATTCATCCTTGACATTTGACATTTGAGCGCCAGTGCTTTCATTCGTTTTTCAGTTTATTAGATAATAATAATTTATTTGAATATACACTTCAAATTAACAGTTTATTGTTTTTAAACAAAATAGTAATTAGTAGTAAATAACATTGCATAATAGTGAATACAATTCTACCATATACATCAAGTATAAAATTGTAATTGCCGTGTCAGTCATAAATTTAAAAGAAAAAAGGTAAATTTGTTTGCAAACTTGCAATTATAATTACAAAAAATTGGTAAATACAAAAAAAAAAGGTTTTAGTACATACTAAAGCTAACAGTATTTACTCCGTTATATCTACTTACTACACTTGCAAAAATGACTTCCATTGAGGCATTAGAAATTAGATGTAGGGTTTTGCATTCTCGAAAAGAGAAATTGTTTCGGCGTGTGCAAAAACTCTATGATCTGGCGAAAAAGGTCGTCAATGATGCGTCTCTAGTAGAGTCGTTCAAAATACGCTACAAGGAATTAGACATAACACGCAGTGACTTTGAAGCGACACTGGAGGAAATCATCACGACAAGTCTAACAGTTGACCCAGAGTACAAGGCCCCTGAACAGGAGACTGATGCATTCGACGAAATGTATTTTCGTATTCAGGCTGTCGCAAGCAAATTTCTTCAAGAGTCAAAGTCAGGACCTTCGGATACGACACCGGTAAACGATAAATTGGTACGGCCTCGATTACCAAAAATCAATTTATATTGTTTTGACGGAAAGTTAGAAAATTGGTGTACTTTCTTTGATCTGTATTCTAGTTTAATACACGAAAATACCTCAATAAATAATGTTGAGAAATTTCATTATTTATTGTCATCCACTACCGGACCTGCACTAAGTCTTGTAAAAAGCCTACCAATAACTTCAGATAATTACGAAATTATTTGGAAGGATTTAAAAACAAAATATCAAAATAAACGCGCACTCGCTACGAGCTACCTAGATAAATTATTTGCATTTAACCCGTTGACGGCCGAGTCTGCAACAGGTTTAAATAATTTTCTACAAACTTTTCAAGAAAGTGTGCAAGCGATTAAAACACTTAAGATAGATGACTTAAGCGGTTTCATTTTATTGTACATAGGATTACGTAATATTGATCCATTAACGCGTAAACAGTTTGAACAACAATGCGATCAGTCTCAAATACCTACTTTTGACGAATTGACTAGCTTTGTTCAAAATCATATTCGAGTGTTAGAAATGTCAAATATATACGACCCGTCTGTCAAACAACCTGTCTTAAAAAATCGTAATGTGTCAAATCATCCAAAACAAACACCGACAACGTATAAAAAAACATTTGTAGCCACAAAATATAAAAATAAAGGTTATGAAGCTACATCGGTTTGTCCTTGTTGCAGCGAGCAACACTCGATTTATCGCTGTGGTAAATTTCACGCGTTGACTATCACGCAACGAAATGAAAAGACAAATTCTTTGAAGTTGTGCAAGAACTGTCTTAAGGGTTCACACATAGCTGATGAATGCCCTTCGACAAATTCATGTTTTGCCTGCAAGGCTAAACACCATACACTCTTGTGTATGTCCAGTACAACTCAATCGGAGAGTAACAACAGGAAACGAATAGATCGCGACAAAATATCATGCCATGTTTCATCGCAACCTACGGCCACATCCACTGTCTTACTGGGGACTGCATTAGTGAATATTCAGGACACATCCGGCAATTATCAAATTGCTCGCGCCCTCATTGACTCGGGTGCACAGACTTCCTTTATAACGAATGCATGTGCACAGAGACTTGGTTTGACAAGACGAAAATGTAAATTTTCTCTTTCGGGATTAGGTCAAACTAGCGTACGTGATCAGGGTATGACGTCATGCATCATAAAGCCCCGAGATTCTGAAAATCCCGTACTAATCACGGACGCTGTGATTCTTACAAAAATCACCACGGACATGCCTTCCGTACTTGTTCCCACGGAGATCTGTCAAAACTTCAAACATCTCTTTCTGGCTGACCCACACTTTGACAAACCGGCAAGAATTGATCTACTTCTCGCTGCTGACGTATTTCCGGATATATACGACGGAAAAATCATTCGTAACGGACCAGGCATACCGTCTGCTATCCACACTATATTTGGTTACGTCATAACAGGAAAATTGGAACACAATCCAAATGGAGTGACAAGTACTGCAACTTCGTGCTTGGTCGCCTCGACAGAAAATACTATCGATGAAGTACTGAAGAAATTTTGGGAAGTTGAGGATTGCCCATGTAGCATTCCAAATGATCCTGAAGATGACTATTACGAAAATCTTTTTCGCAACGAGCATTATCGTGATGACATCGGTCGTTACATCGTTCCATTGCCTCTTAAACCGATGGCAAATGAACTAGGAGACTCCTATTCACAGGCCGTGTCACGATTACACAACCTGGAGCGACGTCTTGCACGCTACCCACAACTAAGACAAGATTACCAGAACTTCATGAACGAATATGAAGAAATGGGCCACATGGAACTTGTAAACAAAGAGTGTACGCAGCCTACTTCTTACGTAATTCCACATCATTGCGTAATCAAACCATCTAGTTCGACTACAAAACTTCGAGTGGTTTTCGATGCATCGGCGCAAACAACTAACCAAACAAGTTTGAACGATGTACTCTACACTGGTCCTAAACTACAAAAGGATATTGCGGAGGTTCTTCTGAAGTTCCGTCTGCATGCTGTCTGCTTTTCCAGCGATATTTCGAAAATGTATCGTATGATTCTGGTGGAACCCAAACATCGTGGCTATCAACACATTCTTTGGCGCAATTCACCACAGGATCCAATCAAGGAATTCGAGTTGAAGACTATAACATATGGCTTGAACTGTTCTCCGTTTCTGGCAATACGCAGCTTGCATCAACTAGCTTTCGATGAAGGAGCTAAGTATCCACAAGCAGCACGAATAATTCTGGAAGGTATATACGTTGATGATCTCTTATGGTCAACTGAAACGTCAGAGTCTGCCTGTCAACTACAAGACGAACTCATTGCTATGCTTAAAACAGGCAGTTTTGAACTACGCAAATGGGCAAGCAGTGACGAAACATTGCTATCTCGAATACCTACAGAGCATCATGAAAAACCTATTTCATTCAACGAAGATGGAGACTCATCAGTGAAGGTTCTAGGCCTTCAGTGGTTGCCTAAAACCGACTGTTTTTCCTATTCAACAATCAAAACTGACTGCGTTCCTACAAAAAGATCAATTCTGTCACACATTGCGAAAATGTATGATCCGTTAGGGCTTGTAGCACCCTGTATCTTCATTGCTAAATATCAAATGCAGATTTTATGGAGATTGGGAGTCAGTTGGGATGAAACACTTCCTTCAAACATATCCGAAGATTGGGCAAGGTTTGTGCGAGAACAACCTTACTTATCACAATTAAAATTTGATCGCTACGTATCAATGAAGAATTGCGTCCGTCGTCAATTAATTGGCTTTTCCGATGCATCAGAGCGTGGATATGCTGCCATGGTGTATTTACGAGCTGTTGACGCCAATTCTAAAGTCAAAGTCAGCCTACTTCTAGCAAAATCCAAAGTCGCTCCAATTAAAACAATCTCGGTGCCGCGCTTGGAGCTAATGGGCGCTGAACTACTGTCAAAACTTTTGAAATATCTAAAAACTAAGTTAGAAACATCTGTGGAGATTCATGAAATCTTTGCATTCACAGACTCTACTGTAGTTCTCTCCTGGCTTAAAACACCTCCATATATGCTCAAGACATTTGTGGCCAACCGTGTTACTAAGCTACTGGAAGCACTACCGCCATCCACGTGGGCACACGTGGTGGGTTCGGATAATCCCGTGGACATCTGCTCCCGTGGTGCGTATCCATCAGAACTATTGGAACGTACTACATGGTTTTCAGGACCTGATTGGCTATACTCTGCCGTGCCAGAGTGGCCAATGAATGCTGTGTCATCTCTACAGCCGTGTGAATTACCTGATATAAAAGCTACACACATATCAAACCTGGTAATTCAGTCCAAACCAAAAGGATTGGGAAATATTGCAGAAATATCTAGCTACGTGGAGGAGATCATTCTAAAATATTCTTCCCTTGTAAAGCTGCAGCGAGTTGTCGCTTGGATGTATCGTTTCATCTATAATTCTCAAAGTTCATCGTCTGAACGAAAGTATGGTTCCTTAAATACCATAGAATTGGAATCTGCAATGGACGTTATTTTGTTACATGTACAAGGTATTCAGTTCTCTGCTGAATTAAAATCAATTTCTAATGGTCTTGTACCGTCGCAAGCGCTAAGGAAACTTGCACCTTTTATAGATTCCCGTGGTCTCTTAAGGGTGGGGGGTAGAATCAGACATGCTGATTTACCCTCTAACACTAAACATCCAATTCTAATTCCAAAAAAATGTCATTTCACTGATTTATTGATAGATCACTTTCATAAAAGGTATTTACACGTCGGACCTCGAGCATTGCAATCTTTATTGCAACAACGGTATTGGGTAATCGGTGCACGCAACAGCATCCGATCAAGACTTTCTAAATGTAAAGCGTGTTTTAAACTAAAAGCGCTTGGTCTACAACCATACATGGGTGATTTACCAGCTAGCCGAGTTAATCCAGGAAAAGCATTTGAATCAGTTGGCATTGACTTGGGAGGACCGTTTTTCATAAAGACACACTCTCGCAGAAACGCTCAAACCACAAAGGCTTATTTATGTCTCTTCGTGTGTTTTAAAACCAAAGGGGTTCACTTAGAAGTCGTGTCTTCTCTTTCCACTGACGCCTTTCTAGCTTCACTCGATAGATTCATCGCACGTCGTGGAATGTGTAAAACTATCTATTCTGATTGCGGTACTAATTTCGTAGGTGCCAACAAGTACCTAAGTGAAGTATGGAACTTCTTCAGTTTATCTTCAACCCAAAATACTATCCTCGATAAAACAGCTCCACACCAGATTGAATGGAAGTTTAACCCAGGCGCAGCACCATCATTCGGTGGCCTGTGGGAAGCCGGAATTAAATCTGCGAAATATCATCTCAAACGAGTTGTCGGTGATAAAGCCTTAACGTTCGAGGAACTCAGTACTTTGTTTGCAAAAATCGAAGCCGTTCTTAATTCAAGACCTCTTTGTCCAATGTCGACAGATCCAAATGAAGCAATTGATGCTTTAACACCAGGACATTTCCTGATTGGAACGAACCTCTTGGCCGTGCCAGAGTACAATTTTCACTCGGAAAACATTCCTACTAATCGTTTGTCACGTTGGCAATTGATTCAAAAGACATCGCAGCACTTTTGGACTAGGTGGAATAGAGAATATTTGCACACGTTGCAACAAAGAACTAAATGGTTATCATCTCCGCCAAACCTAAAGATGGGAGACATCGTTCTGATACATTCCGATAAGACCCCACCTTTGCAGTGGCGTCTTGGACGTGTAGAACGCATTCACCCTGGTAAAGATGACGTTGTAAGAGTCGTCACTCTTCGTACCTCTCAGGGAACTTTGATTCGACCAGTGTTGAAACTTAGTCCTCTGCCCTATACCAACTAACAATGTATCTATTTATTATATTATTTAGTCATGTATTTATCAAGTATATTTATTGTAGTATTTAAACTCCTATTTATTAGTATTTATGTATTTAGCACAATAACAATTCAAGGAAAAATCGGTATTCGTCGGGAAATCAAAACTATTGATTTCGGTGGGGGGTATGTTGGCGCCTTTCCTATGCATCCCTGGTTGCTCCTACTTACCGACCTACCTAAAACTGTTTTACCGACGACCGCCGGCGAACGAAGTCGCGAGCGAGCGCCGTGACGCTAGCGCCCTCAGCCGGCGACATCGCGAACGAACGAGAACGATTTTGAAGACACAACGAACGACCACGTGCGGGTACGGGTCGAGTGATTTTGCAATCGTCGCAAAAACGCAACCTAATTATTTGTCCTTCACAAATAGTGCAATAGTGCGAGTGCTATTCGAAGCTATCCGGTGGTAACCGAAACCACCAACAAAGTCGAGGAAAGCAGAGTTCCTGAGTGTTCCCGGTCCAGCTAAAGGTTTGTGTTACATATTCTCCTTAGGTTGCCAACAGGGTTTACTCAGACTTGCAAGAAAAATACAGTCCACAAATAAATTAAAATCGAAGTCGAAACAATACCAGTTCAAGGAGTTATAAGTACACAAAAAGAGACTATTTTAACTAGTGCTAAATACTGCAGTTTTGTGATGAACGTGTGTAAATGCTTTAGGCGCATTTTATTTTTCACATTTCGATGACCTGCATCGATATGTATCTGTCAGATAAATTTACGCGGAATTGTTTTTTTAATTTTCTTATTTTGCATTTATATATTTTATTTTAAATAATTTCAAGCGCTTCTTACTTCGAGTAACATTCGACAAAAGAAATTTTTGTTTTACTTTACTACAATCAAATCATAATAACTTTATCATTAATTACGATAACAAACAGTAAAATTAATTGATTTTATTTTTAAATGGGCCTTGTTAGATTTTCCGTTATGTTCGGACGATCTTTAATATTTGGATATCTGCATGGCAATATTGGTTCCAACTTTAATAGTTCCGAATAAACTTTAATAGTATTTTCTTTTTCAAAATAATATCTTTTTGGACACCGTCGAATATCTGATAGTAATCAATTAATAATTTTCCACGACGACCTGGATTAAAGATTTCATGATTAGGTTGGCGTGCTGAACGGTGTTTAACCTCAAAATACCTGCTGGATGAATAGCGACACACTAAATATTCATAATTCATCAGTTCTAATTGATTTTATATCTGTAAATCAGTGGATTGATGGGGCTTAAGACTCATTGCACTTTTTTGGAAAAATAAGTGCTGAAGCTATTTAAAAACCAGTTTCAACTTCGACTTTGATTTGTGAACTGTATATTTTTTCAAGTCCGAGTAAACCCTGTTGGCAACCTAAGGAGAATGAGTAAAACAAACCTTTAGCTGGACCGGGAACACTCAGGAACTCTTTCCTTTCCTGGACTTTTTGGTGGTTTCGGTTACCAGCGGATGGTAACTCGAATAGCACTCGCACTATTGCACTATTCGTTAAGGACAAAAGAATAACGTGACGGTTGCAACGATCACTCGACCCGTACCCGCACGTGGTCTTCCGTTGAATCTTCGAATCGTTCTCTCGTTCGCGATGTCGCCGGCTGAGGGCGCTAGCGTCGCGGCGGTCGTCGGTAAAACAGATTTGTTTTAGGTAGGTCGGTAAGGAGGAGCAACCAGGGATGAACAGGAAAGGCGCCAATCTTAAAAGTAACAAAACGGTTGGTCGTCAATCGACTGACAATTTAAAAAGCTTTATTTATTTATTTTTTGAACGACCCTTTTCGCGAATTGACTTTGGTAACTTACTCACCAGTAGTTATAATAACTGTAGTAGTAAAATTGTAGTTATTGTCAAATCTATGACCTTTGACCTAAATGTTTGTTTATACAAATGCAAGTGCATAAGCATCGCCAACGAAAATAACCTCTCTAAAGTAGTCATGCGCGTTATTAGGCGACACCGTTTAAATCACTCTATTATTCTAGCGCAACGAATAGCCGCGTTACTGAAGCTGGCTCATAGCGGGACGAAATCGCGTTCATTCACAGCTATTGCTACATTGCCTGGCTTACACATTACTCTATCCGGCCAGACTCCAGCTTCGGTGACGGAAATCTCGTTGCGAGCAACACTGTGACTAGTTCAGACAAACATCACGCAGTTATTTTGTAGTCATTTAAGTATTAGACTCTGTTGAAATCGCGTATAACGTAACACCAGTTATATGATTATCGCGTTAACGGCCACTTCTACTCTGGATTAGCCGGCGAAAATGACACACAAACACGCTTCATTCAACTATGAAATCATTTCTATGCTGAAAAAAAATGAAAAAAAAATACAATAATGGTTATCTAGAAACTCAAACAACAATTGAGTATATTAAGGTGTCTTATTTTAAATACTCACAATGTAGCTTTGTTTATATTTTTCAACCTACAAAAAAATCGATAAACCCTTTTAAAATTATGAACTGAAGACTTTGAAATTAAGATTTTTGTACTAAGTACATGTATTATCGAACTCAATACATATAATATATGCTGTCCGGAAATTGTTATTTAATGGTTTGTTTCAAATGGACGTCACCAATATGTCAACGTTATTAAATCCTCTATAATAGCTAGGAACTTACATCAACTCAATTTTACAATTATTTGTATATAAATGTAGCACCTAAAATAACTTAAATATATAAGGACATAGCTAAAATAAATTCAGCTATATTGGTACTTTAAAAAACACGGAGTAAATGTTATATTAATTTATAGGTTATGTCAACATTTATAAGGATTTGATTATGAATCATTAATCAAATCAAATCATTAATCAAAATGAAATCAAACCGACTTCAATAGAGGAAATATACGAAAAAGAAAATTCATATAGTAGAGGATACTTAAAGCATTTTTAATTGCCTAAAAATTTAAACTTACATAAATACTTACGATTTTTACACTCGATACCCGCAAATCACTTCTTTAATAAATTATTTTAGAGTCGATCAATTTTCCAAAAACAATCTAATGTGTGAGAATGCTAAAAAAATCAAGGTATTAAATTATAAATTGCTAAAATTTAATTACCTATGGTATATTAAAACGGCTATAAATTTTGGTTACAAAAAAAAAATCTTAAAAGTTCGTTATAATGCCAAGATAAATCTCGGATCAAAAATCAGTTTATGTGCTGTGAAAAAAAAAACTCGCCATTAATGGTGCCTCCTGTCAAATCGAAATGACATTTCTAAATGCATCGGCACTTTATTTTCACTTCTTCAGAGTTAATTTTGTAGAATTGTTAAAAGAAAAGTGATCTTATTTTGGTTAGTTAAGAACCGTTACTGTAAAGGCAAAAGTCACAACGAAATGGAGGAAAACGGAAATAAAACTGATGATGATATTAAACAACCCAATGGCAATATAATCTTTAAATATGAGCAAAATAGTGATTGCAATCAATCCAATAGTAATTTTGATGAAACACAAAATCAATCACCTATTAATTATCGTGAATCCTTATTAAATCCAGGTTGATTTGGTAAAATTAAATCGGAAATCGTTTACGAAATTGGCTCTGGTTTACTTGAAGACATTGATACAAGTCAACGATGGGATGTTTTCGAAGAAGACAATATTAAGTTTATTAAATCAGAAACCAATAGCTGGAATGACCAACACTATAATAAAATAGGATCAGGTAGTAAAGATACAACAGTAAAAATTCCATCTATAATATTAAAGGAGATCGATTTTACTTGTATTAAATGCAAATGTACCCTTGAAAAACACTGCTTGTTGTATAACATACTAACCAGTGAAAACAAAGAGACAAATTTATTATGTTTGGAATGCAACGAAAGACAAAAAAATATTTCAACATTGGACAGTTCTCGAAACAACGAAGGTATTAAATTATTAAAGAGTAAAAAGAAACATAAATGTACCGAATGTAATAAAACGTTTATGCGAAAAAATATTTTATTCAGTCATATTAATTCTGTCCACGAGAAAACAAGGTTAAACCGTACGGACAGCAACAAAGATTTATTGATTGATCATTTCGAGGTAAGAAAATTCATATGCAGCGAGTGCGATTACAAATGTTCTCGTAAAGCACGTTTACAAAATCATATTGATGCAATTCATCGAAATATAAGAAAATTTAAATGTAGCGAATGCTTTTATACTGCTTCAAATAAAACTAGTTTACGAAGGCATATAGATGCAGTACATCGAAAAATAAAAAAAATTATCTGCAGTGAGTGTAATTATACAACTTCACGTAAAGACACTTTGCAGATTCATGTCGATGCAGTTCATCGGAAGATTAGAAATTTTATATGCGGTGAGTGCGATTATAAAAGTTCACGAAATGCACGTTTACAAAATCATATTGATGTAGTTCATCGGAAAATAAGTAAGTTTATATGCAGTGAATGCGATTATAAAAGTTCACGAAAAGTAAGTTTACAAAATCATACTGATGCAGTTCATCGTAAAGTAGTTAAATTTATATGCAGCGAATGCGATTATAAAAGTTCATATAAAGCAAATTTACAAACACATATTGATGCAGTACATCGAAATATAAGAAAATTTGAATGTAGCGACTGCTTTTATGCCACTTCCTATAAAAGTACTTTACGAAGGCATATCGATGCAGTTCATCGAAAAATAAGGAAGTTTAAATGCAGTGAGTGCAATTATAAATGTACACGAAAAGCACATTTACAAAGGCATATAGATGCAATTCATCGGAAAATTAAAAAAAAATAATGCAGCTAGCACAATTATTATTATAAATATTCGAATACAGCAATTCATATTAATCCAGTTATTTGAAAATGAGCGGGGATATTAAAGTTCAAAAGGTCAAAATTAATTTTTGCCTGTGAAATGTGCCTAAAAATATACAAAAAAATATCTAAAACTGTTCATTTAAATACTATATTAATTTGTATATACAGGCTGTTTTAGAGACAGTGGTCTACCCGAAATCTGGCAATAAGGGATATCTATACAAAGGATCTGAACACTATATAGGATGATCCAAACAGGTTGAGAAGCTTTTCATACTTTCGTGATTAACGAGGAACCTTTCATTACAGAAATTGCCACTGTGCTAAAACTACTTGGTGTATTTATCTATATTTGTTGTCTTCGGGAATGGTCTTTGCAAGAAGCCACTTGAAAATTAACAAATTCTAAAGTCGAGTGACTGTGTAGTGCAAAGGAGGGTAAAAAACACCACCTTAATAAATCCGTCAGAGACATCAAAACTATTTATGAAATAAATATAGATTTTAATTCTTCCTACCAGCTTTCCGAAGTGGTCAAACACCCACCCGGCTAGCAAATTACCTAAAAATTCGCGCACAAACTTTCATCCCAAACTTACTTTTTTTAAGAGGCGTTTTCAGCCGAGATTTTTAAGCTCCGTACCAAATTTCATTAAAACGGTTCGGCGGTTTGGCCGTGAAAACGCAACAGATATTCGCATTTATTGTTATAATACTGGATTTGACCAGGGCGTAATTGAAATGAATCTTCTTTTAAGTTTACGTTTTAGAAGTAAAACTTCTTTAGGCGCTTTTACTAGGCAGCGAATGAATCTAATTGCTTCACGCTTTTTCGGCGAAACTCGAGAGGACGCGCAGAGGTGATGAACTCCGAGCCGTCACGTTGATTCTTGGTTGTCTGTTAGTTGATTTTAAATAGTATATAAATAAAAGTAGGCAAATCATCACTCCATACTGATAGGGTGATAATTTTGAAATATAATATGACAAATTTAATCAACTTAACCCGACTGATGTAACCACGTACGCGAGACTCGTGACAATCTAAATTAATATCTATAAAACGCTAAAGAAAGCTGTTTCGTGTTTTTGGCGAGGTCAAAGGCGCCGTTCGAAGAAGAGTGACAGCTGTCAAAAAGTCTGCTATGTGTAACGCTTAGGAATTGACTCTGTTAACTTCATACTTCCCTTAAACACTGTTTTTAAAAAATGTAACATTGTGGTTTTTGGGTAAGGATAGCATTAATATTTATTTATTATTAAAGGTTACTCGAAATAATATTAAAAATACGCAACATATTAATAATTATTCTTAGACACTAAAGTAAAAAAAAAACAATATTCAAATAAAAAGAGAACAGATGCTTAAGAAAGATAAAACACAGATTTTAATAAATAGAAACATTCTAAATTATATATTAAACAAGCGTCCCAAGACTATTCCCGAGGTATGTTGTGTAACCGATTATGAGTAAAATCCACAAACTTATTATATTTTTCACAAATGGTGTAATTTCGGTCAAAATATAGTTTCTTAAAAAATCACAAGATGGTAGCCTTAGTCCCAAAGGTAAAACTTATAGCATATTGGGGCAAACTTCATGCAAATAATTATTTCTATAGATATATGCAATTTCTATAGATATAATATAATATTTAAATGTGTTTGTGCATGTTTTCATATGTATTTATTCATTAGTTGTGTTTTTAAATAAAAAAATGAATTATTATCATGTCTTTTTTTTAAAACAAAACGGATTACTTGCCTTGATACAGACTGTTGTCTAGTTATTAGGGAAGGGGTCGCCAGTGCATTATTGTCAGCAATCTAATCTATTCATTATTTTTTTACACGCTTTACAATACTATTTTAATTACCACGATAAATTTAAGTAATCTACCTTAATTACAGTGCACACTGTAACAGTACTAGGCGGACTTTTTATTATAGATTTCACCGGATCAACGTAGGAGATAGGCGAACTCTGTTCGTGCTCAACAGTGCCCATGCGCAGCGAGAGTGCGTATACTTAATCCCTCTGTACTGTGCCCTAAGGGTTGCTCATATCAAAAATTGTTTCAAATAAAAGTTGTAAGGAAATTTCAGGCCTACATTTTACACTTTGAACGAATTTGATCCTGTTCTTATTAAAGAGGGTATGATTTTTTGAATTTTGAAAAACCACTATTTCTCTTCCCTACTACCAACCGTTGGTGCTATCAAAAAAGTTTACTTAAGATAAGTTTTAGGCCCTCATCTGAGGAATAATATAAAATGTAATATCTTATATACTAAGAAAGTTATAGCAAAATTTCACTTTTTCGAAAAAACCCCTCATTCATTTGCCCATTAACGAACTTGACCGAGATTTCAAAGTGATTGGTGTGAAATGACGGCAGTTATCGTGTCCAGAAGAAACAAAAAAGTGACTGAGGGTGCTAGGATGGGTTCAACGAAGGAACGAACCCACCATAGACTTCTCTGGAGACTGCTACGCCAGGTTTCCACTGGTGCACCACTCACTCACGGCAGACTATAATACAGAGGCGCCTAGTTCAGAGGAACGGGTTCTCACCGGCGTGCCCAGAAAGTGGGGGAATCCTTCCTTTTTGAGGTATCTAGTAATTTTTGTTAAAAAATCTAGGCAAGCCTGGCTTTGCGGCTTCTATGACAGTGCCGCCACTGCGGGTTCTTCATAGGCAGAACCACAAGTTCTATTATCTAATGTAATTTCAAGTCCACTCAAAACCCAAATCAGACTGGCTGTAAAAAAAGTGTCAGCCCTAGAATAGAATATCAGGGCTGCCAATGTCGAAACTAATGTATTTATACTAACTAGTGGTCGATATTCGAAGTAACTCATTAAACCTTTTAGTTTAAGCATTTTTGAGGTTCTTATACCTCAAAATATATATTTTTTATTTTTTTCCAGTGAGTCAGCTACGAGCGCGTACAAATACCTCATTAACCTTATTTCACTGCAATACACTTAGAATTTTAATTTGAATGTTAGTAACAGTTAAAAAAACAACACAACTACTACAATTTTGATACAATTAAATGGCAGTTCTTAAAAGTGTAAGATAGCATTAATAATTATTTTTGCTTGACATTGATTTGAGTCGTATAGAATCAAATTCAGCAAATTGCATTAAACGTGTTTTGTGGCAATTTAATAAAAACAATTTACATATAGAAGAAGGTAATATCAATTCCTGTTTGTTTTTGAAACTAGTTCTAGCAATTTGCTGTTTTTTTCCCCAACATGTCGCTAATGACGTCACAATAAGCCACCGAGGCGTTTTTTTTTTTAGGAAACCATCATAAATGTCACAAATAATACTTACTTAAAAAAGCAAATCAATTTGTACGATTTTTCATGGATCTAAGGACACGTTCTATAAGTAACTTCTATCTTTATTATTATTATTAAGTAATTACAATATTTAGGAGCTAGCTCATGATAAGTAGTGTATTGACGCGGGGACTGGACCAATTAACTATACAAATGCGGCCAGACGGTAGTGGTGTATGGACGCGTACATTGCACCATTTCTAACATTTGCCTTCTTTTCTGATGTTTTCTAACATTTTTCTAAGGT
Source organism: Neomicropteryx cornuta (assembly GCA_020383195.1). Lineage (NCBI taxonomy): Eukaryota > Metazoa > Arthropoda > Insecta > Lepidoptera > Micropterigidae > Neomicropteryx > Neomicropteryx cornuta. The sequence goes on from JAHKQU010000031.1 coordinate 5,656,134, forward strand.
ACTTGGAATTCCTGCGCCAAACATTGCTATAATGGATGTGTTTTAGGTACACAACTCCAATTTCTAATACGAGGGGGTTTGGTTTGATTAAAAAAAGCAATATTGATAATATATTTATTCAATATAATTGTTCAATATAAATCATAGATATGCTACAAACATTTTAAATATTCTACCCAATTCATTCTTCACCTACTCTGTCACTAGACTATCTGTCGAACACGTCCATTCGACAGGATTGGAATGAAATACTGCAATCCGTACACAAAAGTTGATCGTGGATTGTTTATTATCCGTAATTGCACTTAGAACTAGTTAACAAGAGTATAAAATTTATTGTAGGTTAATATAAAATAGTAAAATGAATTAAATGGCTGCGCGCGCAAGTCAGCTCTCCTGTTTTCGATCGACTGCTGTCGACCGAGGATATGAATTCAGCCGGCGCGCAAAAAAACGTCCGGTCATTATGGTCATTGAACTCTCAATTGAACAATTAATTTAATTGAGCGCTCGACTCAATTACAATTGACTCAATTGAGTCGTGTGCATCTCGCAAGTCAGACTACAGTCGTCGCAGGATTGTGGGGGCCGGATTGTCGTATATTTAGCAACAAGGCTCGCTCCTGTTGGGTATAAAAAGACCTAGCATAACAAACATTGATTATATTACCAGTGAACAGTGCGATTCGAACATCTCTGGTCAAGATTGAGTTTGATTAATGTGAAATAAAAAAGGTACATATTTATTTATTTAATCATATGTTTTATATACTATTGATATTTATCAATACTAATAATTTACTTTCAGTTTTATTAAAGCTATACATTATAAAAATCCATCATTGCAGCTTTGATTATTTTAGATTCAATAAACACTATTTTGTATGTATCTTGACAGTACAAGATATATATATATGGTTTTCTTATATCTTATTATTGAAAGAAATCTTTGAATCAATTATAAAAATCTGTTTGTCTATCTTATTGAATGAAATCTACCTATCCATTTCTGAAAAGATCTCGGAACATTTTTTTATAAGTATTGTTTTTCTCTCTACAGCTTTAAAATGAAAAGAAATATTCAAAACGATGCACCATCAACAAGCAAGAAGATGCGATGTGGCTCATGCAACAAGCATCTAGATGTTGGAAAATATGCTAGCCACCTGAGAAGTGCTGAGCATAGGACTCTGAGCGTTAGATCTCCACTCAACACGACTACACAAGAGATTCAGAGTGGATTTAAGAGTCGTATCAAAACCTACGAGGTCTACAATAACTCTTCTGATGTTGTTCTGCCGGATGTTTTTATGAATTCGATTCAAGACGAGGTAAAAAAATTAATACTGACTCAAATCGAGTCGGTGCACTGTGTTAAAGTTAACCTTGTTCTGTTTGGATCATATCTGTTGCCGACTTCCAATGAAACATCACTAAAATCTTTCAACACACGGAATGAGATTATATGTAATAATGTAGACTTTGATAACGCCTATTCCATTTTTAAAAATTCAATAAAGACGCAAAGTGAGCATTTTCAAGAAATGCAAAGCGGGTGGACACTTGTAAATACTAGATTCCTAGAAGTAAACATAAATAAATTTCAACCAATTGCCGGTTCGAGCTTTGTCCGCCTACCACAAAATATTAAGAATAAGAAGGCTGTTTTGAATATTATTAACGATGATGAATATTGTTTTTTATATTCCATCGTAGCTTTTTTGAAACCTGCACAAACGCATAGAAATAGAACATCTTCTTACCCTCATTTTTCTGAAATTTTAAATGTGGGCGATATCAGTTTTCCAATTAAATTAACTGACATAAATCTTTTTGAAAAACTAAACCCTACTATTTCTGTTACCGTTTTCGGGTTAAAGCTAGGTAACAACGGCAAACATATCGTTTGTGGACCGCTTAGATATAGTAAAATAAAGCGTCAATATCATGTAAATCTTTTATATATAGAAAATGAAGAAACTGATTTTGGTCATTACACCCTTATAACTAATTTGTCGCGTCTAGTTTCAGACCAAATAAATAATAGAAAGGATAAAAAACATTTTTGTGATGGTTGCTTTAATTTTTTCGCGACAGAGCTCAAATTACAACACCACCAGCGACACGATTGCGGCGAGAGAATAGTCCGCCTTCCTACAACTAAAGAAATCGATGTTAAATTCATTGGTAAAACCCAGGAAAATATTTTACAATTTAAAAATTTCGATAAACAGCTCGAGCATCCATTCGTAATATTTTTTGATTTTGAAAGCGTGCTCCTTCCCATTCAGACGTGCCAACCAGACCCTAAAGCTTGTTATACTCAATATTTAAATAAACACGAAGTTTTTTCTTATGCATTCTATGTTTATTGTAATTACGACACCTCTCTATGTAAATTTTTCACATACACGGGTCCCGATGCCGTAAAACATTTTGTCGCCTCTTTGCACGAGCAAGCTCTTATTATTTATAAGCATATGAAAACTGTTGTGGTTATGAAAAAGCCTACAACTAGTGATCTGCTTCAGTTGAATTCATCGACCCGTTGTCATATTTGCAAAAAAGATTTTGTCGACGGAGACAAATATGTCCTCGATCATTCACACACTACCGGGGCGATACGCTCATGGGCATGCAATTCTTGTAATTTACTTTATAAATATCCAAATTATCTCCCCATATTCGGCCATAATATAATTAATTATGATATGCATTTTTTGATTAGAGAATTGGCTCACGATAGCGGCAGTGTGACTTGCATACCGTCAAGTAAGGAACGCTTTATTTCCATTTCAAAGCGCATAGGTGTCTTCCATCCAAAGACTGGTAAAGCTGGTACTTTTGAGCTGAGATTTTTAGATAGTTATAAGTTTCTTGCTTCATCTCTAGACACTTTAAGCAAAAATTTGACTTTGGAGAATTTTACAAATATGAGAAAATTTTTCCCAAATGATGTTGATATTGGTTTATTGAAGGAAAAGGGCATATTCCCCTATTCTTATGTAAACAGTCTAGAGAGATTAAAAGATACGCAACTGCCCTCTAAAGAACATTTCTATAACGACTTGAAAGATGAGCAAATAACCGATCAAGAATACGATCGGGCTCTAAAGATATTTACTCACTTTAAATGTACCTCTTTGGGATCATATAGCTCTTTATATTTAAAGTGTGATGTGCTTATACTTTCGGACGTAATGATTCACTTTAGGAAATTATGTATGTCCACATATGACCTAGACTGTGCCCAATACTATACCCTGCCATCCCTATCTTTTGACGCATTTTTAAAACTCAGCAAGGTTCAGCTCGAATTACTTACTGATTTAGATATGTTAACTTTTGTAAAGTCCTCTATTCGAGGGGGGTATTGTGGTGTTTCAAAAAAGTACACCAAGAGCAATAATCCCTACCAAAAAGATTATGTTCACACCAAAGAGTCGAGCTATATCGTATACTGTGATATTAATAACATGTACGGTCACTCGATGTGTTCCAAGCTCCCAGTATCGGACTTTAAATGGTACAGCGATGAGGACACCGATCGTTTTGATCCTTTATCATTCGATTGTGACGGTGATTTAGGTGTTATTTTAGAGGTAGATTTACACGTACCGCCACAAACACACAATTACCTTGATTCTTTCCCCCCATGTGTCGAACAACGAGTCCCTCCCAATGCAAAATTGGAAAAACTTCTAGGTACCCTTTATGATAAATCTAAATATATTTTACACATTAAAAATTTACAGCAGGCACTTTCGTTGGGTTTAAAATTGGTTAAAATCCATAAAATACTGTCATTTAAACAGGATTTTGTTTTAAGGGATTATATTAATATAAACAATAAATTGCGAACGGAAGCTACTTCCCCATTTGAAAAAAATTTATTTAAATTAATGAACAATAGCGTCTTTGGACGAAGCATTCTTAACCCCGAAAGATTTATGGAAATTAAGATAGTAAATCAGTGGAATAAAAAAGTTAATCGAATGGGTGCTAGAGCTTATATTGCATCTCCATATTTTCATTCTTCCCTGATGCTCGAGAATGACTTGTGCATAATTCAAATGACTAAACCCGAAGTCTATTATAATCAGCCTGTTTTTCTCGGTGCCGCAATCTTAGAATTAAGCAAGACTCTGATGATTGATTTTTGGTATAATTATTTAAAACCTAAATATCAGGGTAATATTGAATTACAATATACTGATACAGACAGCATAGTAGCATATATCAAAACCGATGATTTTTATGAAGATATAAAGCCCGATCTCCATCGTTTCGATACGAGTAATTTCCCAAAAGATAATGTTTTTAACATGCCAATAGTAAACAAACAGGTTTTAGGTTTGATGAAACTGGAGACGGGTGATAATATTATAAACGAATTTTTGGCAATTAGATCAAAATGTTATGCTTACAAATGCGAGTCTGACGAACTGGTTAAAAAATGTAAGGGTGTTTCGGCCAAATCTTTATTCTTCGATGATTATAAAAGGTGTCTTTTTGAAAATGAATCGAAATCTTTAAAAATGAAATTTATCAGAGCTAAAAATCATAACGTTTACACCATAGCACAGAATAAAGTAGCCCTTGTAAACTTTGATGACAAAAGACACGCGCTACCTGATGGTGTAAATACTTTAGCGCACGGCAATGTTAAAATATAAGTTTTTACATGATATTGACGCAATTTAGAATAAGGTATATGTAATATCTATATTTGATAATTGTTAGTTTTGATAATTTTAAGATTATGTAAATGTAAAGTAATCGCAAGATTTTATAATTGTTAGCCTTGATAAGTTTATGAATAAATAATGTCTATACCTAATTATTTGTTTCATTTCAATTCACATATTTTTCTGTTTGCTATCCCGCAGACAGAAAATCAAAATGGTCGTATAGCCGCGCCTAGTGTATCTGTCTCACTCTGACAATTCTAACCCCCACTCTTCATCTCATTCTCCTTCAACAACAATTAGATTCCATCTCACTCGCGTTTCAAGACTCCTAGTGAAAGTACATTACATTAGTTGCTCCGCAATGGAATCTCCTAATTATTTAAATAACCTAACATGGACTGATGACGCTGATAATGTTTTGCTATCGTTTGATAATCATGCTGATAAAAATATCGAAAAAAAGAAAAAACGCAAGTCTCCAGTTTTGAAGCTCCAACAATTGAGTACAGATGCTGGGAAATCAGGTATCCCAAACTCGAGAATTAGCCAACTGACTGATAATGGGCGTGTGGTTATAGAAGCCTCGCAGAAAATGGGCAATGATTATCTGATTAAGCTGGAAGTATACAGGATTAGCGACATAGTCAACGAGAAACCGATTGATTATTGGAAAAAGTCTACATTCCGCGCTACAGTCGGGGTGAAATCCCAAGAAGAGGAATATAATACTACCATCAAACTGGCGAATCAGCTAAGTGCGATTGTTCTATCTCAGGATGATGCCACCAAGAGGGTGTGGACTAATCAGACGACGCGATTCTAACATTCCTTCTATGACACCGGTGGATAATGGTCGACTCTGCGGTTATTGTCGATTTTCAATGCCTCAAAACTGACCTTAAAACCAATTTTATAAAAGAAATTGCTGTTAAATCTTCAAATTTGGAACATTCCTCGATCTTTCAATCTCCGCCGTTTATCCAACAACAAGTTGTATCAACAAACAAATGGCTAACTCGCAACTACCACAATTTGAATCATTCTGATGGCACTATTCCCTACGATGAATTGGAAAGTTATATATCGACTCTACTAATAGGGATACAGAGAATTTTCGTCAAAGGATTGGAGAAGAAGAGGTTGCTTCAAAAGCTGATGCCCGAATTGAAAATTATCAACCTTGAAGACATTGGCGATTATCCGTCTCTCCGCAAAATTAACTGGATTTTTAAAAAATGTGATCTTCATAGGAGAAGACGCGGCGCATGTGCCTTAAATAACGCAATTTTATTGTATGAGTTTCTAATTAGACAGATTGAATAAAAAACTTTTTTAAAAATATTGTTTTATTATGCAACATTATCCTTGCTAATCCATTCATTATGCGACTTATCTAGACCGAGATATTTCACGTAGACTTTGCTGTCTTTTTTCCTCAATATTTTTTCAACCAAATAAACACCTGGGTATTTGGTTTTTTTCAATTCTTCCTCGTAAAATCCTCCTAAAATCGGTTGTTCGCTTGAATCACTCAATAAATAAGTTCTAGGAAATGTATTTTGAATTTTTTTGACTGTAAACCACTCTGTAGTATACGAGGGGAGATAGCCTTTCTGAAATATATGTTTATATTTCGATATTCGAACTTGATCACCCACTTTAAATTTGGGTTTTGAGGGATCTTTTATTTTCAACACATTAAAGGCCCTATCGTAAATTAATTTCTCATTTTTAGCCGAAACTTGAATCGGTGCAATGTTGATTGTTCTATGTTTCCGTGCATTATAGTCCTCAATTAGCTTATCCAATATCGGAGGTATCCATTTATAGTTTCCCTGTATATGGAATTGCTTATACATGTTCGATTTCAACGTACGATTAAATCTTTCGACAACGCTAGCTTTGATGGAACTATAGGTTGAATATAAATTAATGTCATATTCTTTCATTAATGATTTAAACGTAGAGTTAAACCATTCTTTACCATCGTCGGTGTGCAAATGTTTGGGGGATCTATTAGACTCTGTAAAAATATCACGCATTGCCTGCGTCACGTCCCTTGCATTTTTTGACATTAAGGGTTTAGCAAAGGCGAATTTGGAAAATACATCAATAACTGTCAGTATGTAGCGATATTTCTTGTTTATATTAGACAAAGATTGCATCTCAACGAGATCGGCACTCCAGAGCTCGTCTATTCCCTTCGTTAGTACTCTCCGTCTTTTAAAGTTTTTTCGTACAGCTCCGTGTATTTCCTCAACGATCCCAACTTTGACTGGTGTTATATATTTACTCATCTTAAAAGTGTAATGAAGACACTAGTACGTTTTCTAAACCATATATATATTAAAGTTGTTATAAATGACGACAGCGTAATTAAAGATAAAACTATAGAAATTAAACTCCAAACGTTTGCACATTTACTAATCAAAGTAGCGGTTGTATTTGAATGTTTAGGTGCTAATGTAGGGTGAACATCTATGCAGGGATATTGGAATGATTTGTTACACGGGATCTCGCATCTATTTCCGTAAAACGAAGTCTGCTCGCAGTGACAACGCCAGAATGGTTTGCTTCTAATTTGAGAACAGACTCCTCCGTTTAAGCACCTATCCTGGCAAGCGGCGACGAGCATCGCCCCGAATGAAATGAGTAATAACTTCATTTTGATCAATCTCATCATCATTTCGCTGCTTTTATAGTATTTTACTTTGGCTTGAGACGTTTCTCCAAATCGACTATGGTCTGCTTGAGACGTTTCTCTAAATCGCTTATGCCCTGCTTGAGTTGTTTCATGCTCACGGCGTCGGCGTTGTCCTTACCGTCGGCCAGGGAAACGATTCTATGACCCTTTACCGAGAAGTAGCTGTTTGTAATCCCAAAGATTCGATCCATCTCTTTAATATGATTGTCAATTAACGATTCGTTTGTTTTTATCTTGGTTTCCATACCTGTAATGGCTTTTTTCAATTGATTTACGTTCACACCATCCATTCCTTGAACCCCCTCCAACATTTGACTAATACGATGGTTTTTGACCGAGTAGTATTCACCCGTTATACCGAATAAGTGGAGAATGTCATTTGTAAGATCTTTTAGGTTTTTATTTAATGTTTCCACAGTCGACTCGGTCTTGATATTTTTATCTTTCATTGTTTCAATGAGAGATTTAAGCGTGATTAAATCCTCGTGGTTCCCGCCGATGGAGTGCATCGTGCGAGCGGCGAGGTCATTTAATTCAGATTTTATTTTAGTCATTTCGTGCACTGTAGTATTGTCTAAATTATTAAGCGTCTCATTCATATGGATAGTGTATGTATTAATTTTTTCCTCTAGATTTTCTACACCATTTGCGTTGACATCATTTAATTCAGACTTTATTTTCGTCAATTCCTGCACCGTACTAATTGCTAAATTTTTAATCATCTCATTCGCATGATTTAATTTTTCATCCAAATCGCTATTCAACCCTTTACCAGACCTCTCATCATTTATTAACTTTATAATTTCATCTCTAGTCAGAGAGATATCCTGACCTCCAAACTTTGATATCGTGTGTGATGCGTACTTTGATTGTGGCATTTTGATAATATACCAACAGCGACTATGCTTTATATACGTTAGACGATAATTCCCTCCTCTTGAAGCTCTTCCAGAATCGATAGGATTTCGTTTTGGTGAGAATTATTCCCTGCAGCCTTTGAGGCCATCAATAAACGTAATCTATCCACCAACTCATTCACATCATTCCAATACACGAAACCTGACCCGTTCAATGTCATATTCGCAGGGATTAGACCCTCGCCGAGTCTTTCCTTTATTTTAATAATTCTAGACTTATGGTTCTCAATATCGGCTTGATTTCGAGGTTTCGCCTTTGGCGGGAACAGTTTCGCTATTATGTTCAAGTATTTATGTCCTTTATTACTATTGATGGTCATGTGACTATCGTAATTTTTCAAGTGACCGTTCGTGAGTAGCAGAATTTTTTTGTACTCTTCTAAATCTTTCTCATTGTAGACTGAATTGTCCGGTTTCTTTTTAACGAGCAATTCGTACAGCCCCATAGTCCCCTCAAATTCATTCTCGCCAATTATTATATCATTTTTATCCAACCTTATCAACTTGTTTCCTATGATTAGATTATCGCCTTCTATCCGGATTCCATATTTTTCATCTCGCTCTTTGGGGTATGTAAAGTAAAATTGCAAATACTTTGCCGCAATATGTCCAAATTCCTTATTCAATTCGAAAAATGTGCTCGTGCTCCCGTGTAACGTTTCCTGTAATTTTTCCACTTTTGATAGGTTGTCCTCGCTTTCCGATTTTGTTTCAAATGTGTCGTCGATAAAAGGTTTCAATTCCAACTCTGAATAATCGCCCATGGGAACGTGTGCTATGTCGTAAAAGGGTTTTCTATTCACCGTTGACGTTCTCGGTCTGAACCATGCGCTCACATTAGGCTCGGTGCTTTCATCCTCGGATTTGATGATCACCTCTTCCTTAACAGGCTTAACCTTCTCCAGCGCCTCAATGAGGGGATGAAAAGATTTTTTAAAAGAGTCACTATCGCTCACTTCTCGCTGCTTGAAGGATTTAAATTTTTTCCTAATTGTATCGGAGATATCAATTATTTTTCGCTTTAATTTTTTATCATTTTTCTCATAATATGGCAACATTATGATCGAACCTGACGACATGAATCGTTTATCGGCCTTATATATATAGTTTACGTTGTAAACGCTAGATATATGTGTGTTATGATGGGAACACAATTCTTACGTTGACTAACACAACATAGTGCGTTAGAAACACAGTATGTGTTGCGTAGAGAACATTACGTTGAGAACAGCCCCTCAAACATACGATGAGAACAGCCCCCCTCAAACATACGATGACAACAGCCCCCTCAAACATACGATGAGAACAGCCCTCCTTTACTACAAGTAAATAATTGTATCAAATTGATATTTATAGCGCCCGCTACACATAGCCGCTTCTTTATCGATTGTTAGAAACCCATACTGATCCCTCTGCCAACATAGTTTAGCCATTTGGGAAAATTTATCGAATGACATGTCTGAACTGGCATGATCGTCATAAGCGTGTTTTAAATTGAGCATGTCCATTTTAAATAAACAGACAACGTTGCAAGTGTCTCTGATTAGATGTTTACCTATCCTGGCATAGCTCTGACATAGGAGGAAGCAGTCTATATCCGAATGTCTTCCGAGGCTAAAATAAGCCCTCAAATTGCTCTGATTACTAGTGGGAATATCGTCAAAAATACATATAGTATTTTTCTTCATCTCGTGCGGTTGTATAATATTTTCATTTTCGCTGAATGTATGATATTCGACTTCTTTCACATTATTCATAACATCGCGAAGCATTTGGTACTTGGGTTGAAATAGAGTTTTGCTATAAACGTACACGTTTTGAAATCGGAGCCCGTTTGAACTGAATAAGAGTGAAAACAGCGCGTTTGTTTTACCGCAGTTTGAAGGACCGGCGAAAATTGCCCTTATGTGATCGGGTAATAGACTTCCATGTCTTCTTCTATTTTGAGGTTCATTTAGATCTAAATTGCAAACTTGAATTGAGTTGTCTTGCTTGACAAATCTCATTTTAGTGGTTCGATTGATGAAGGGTATCTGCTATATATAGAGAGTAAATTGTATAATCATCATTAGTATGAAAGTTGGAGGAGGAATAATAAATAGACTTTTAGATAATCTTAATACAGAACTACATCTCCCCGGAGGGTACAGGTACTGCGGCCCTGGAACGGATCTAAATAAACGTGCTAATCAGAGCGGGATAAATCCTCTAGACGAAGCTTGCAAAGAACACGATTTTGCATACCTTAAATCCAAAGATATTGGGTCAAGACATAAGGCTGATAGGATACTAATTAATAAAGCTTGGGATAGATTTAAATCAAAAAACTCTTCATTTGGTGAAAAAAGCGCTGCTTGGTTAGTTACAAATATAATTAAGGCTAAAGTGAAGATGGGATCGGGCTTATCCACATTACGCCAGGCTATGAAGAGCGTTAAACATGCATTGAAGCATAGCAAGGGCGGGATGAATCCTAGAAATGTCAATATTGCTTATAAAACTGCTAAAAAGTGTTTGAGAGGAAAAAACTGTAAACTACCTCGAATTATTCCTATACCTAAAACAGGTGGCTTTCTCCCCTTTCTATTACCGCTCTTTGCTGGACTTTCAGCCCTCGGAGGAATCGCAGGAGGCGTATCGTCTATCGCTAAAGCTGTAAATAGTGCTCAAGAAGGGAAACAACAACTAGAAGAAGCGAAACGACATAATTTAAAAATGGAATCTGTTGCATTAGGTAAAGGTGTACATTTGAAGCCGTACAAATCAGGCTTAGGACTATACATCAATCCGTATATCAAAAGCGGAAAAGGGTTTCGTAAACATTCCAAGAAGGGCTCTAACAAACATAGAACTAATTAAATATGCAAAATTAATGAAGATACCTCATTTCATAGGAGTTTTTATGCGTGATAGTCTACCCCGGTATCCCAAACGTAAAGAATCGGCCATTGTAAATTTACATAAAAGCACACAGCCCGGATCGCATTGGGTATGTTACAGAAAGGAGGGTGAGATTATAGAGTACTTTGACTCGTATGGAAATCTCAAGCCTCCTTTAGAGCTGATTCGCTACTTTGGGGATAAAAACGTTGTTAAATACAATCATCAGCGCATTCAAAGCTTCAATTCGAGCGAGTGTGGACGTTTATGTCTAAAGTTTTTAACGCAAAATGGAACAAATCGGTGAAGATGTTTGCGGGATGTATTCAAGAGGTTCAAAGATCGATCAACCAAACAGGTGCATGCTGATTTTAGGAAAGGAAGGAATCACGAGAGTAAACGATATGCACGTGTGCGACTTTTGCTATCATAACATTCCTTTGAAAGAAACTCATATTGATAATTGTGCAATTTGCAAGCGGAGACTCTCGAAAATTGAGGAGGAAACGTCAACCGATAGAAGTTATTGTATTTTTTTACAAGGGGATGACTAGCGATTCTAGTTCATGAAATTGTATAAAAAGAAAATAAATTATTGAAATAACTTAGTTTGTTGTTATTGCACCATGTCCTATGTGTTTTCATTGTCCGGGAATACATCCACGCTCTCGAGCGACTATTTCCCACCGATAATTTTAAAAGACGAGTCTCAATATGAAATCGCCTTTGTAAGTTTAGAGACCTACAACAGTATACCGAACATTGAGGAGGATATTAATAACAAATTTTACTTTGGTGATAAGGTTATTTCACTAGACCAGGGAACGTATGGAGTGGATGATATTGCTAAATATTTACACAATAAGGTGAGCGAAGAGGATCCAACGCAATATTTTAGGATTGTCACTAACCATAATACTCTAAAATGTGAGATTAAATCCACAAGTACGATTGATTTTTCTAAAGATGATAGTTTTGGTCATCTTTTAGGGTATGATAAGAAAATATTGAGGGCAAATACTCTTGAAATCGCTCAACATCCCGTGAACATCCAACCTATAAATGTTATAAAAATAGAGTGTTCGCTGGTAAGGGGCTCATTCCACAACGGTAAGCCTAGGCATACAATCCACGACTTTTTTCCGTCCTGCCCCGCTGGGTTTAAGCTTATTGAGAACCCCTCAAATTTAATATATTTACCTATTGAGAGTAAATCTATAACAAACATTGAATTGAAATTAGTTGATCAAAACGAAAAACTGGTCAATTTTAGAAACGAAAATATCACCATCAGACTTCACCTTAGGAGGATAGCGTGATATGCCATTATTATTTAACGACATTAAGAAGAAAAAGCCACCTAAGACGTCCCTGACCGCCGAGAATAAATTATTTTTAAAGTCGATTGGATTGCAGCTTGTAAAATGAACTCGGATATTCTCAACGTTACCGAGGGTGTGTCGGTAGACGAGGATATTACATCATACCGATTACATTCCTATTACCCGTATACTAATACCAGCTACTCTAATAGTGATGAAATTAGGATCCCAATCATGACTCAGGACTTTTACACGCACCCACATCAAAGCTATGTATACATCGAAGGATGGGTGGAGGCAGAGGATGGCGTCACGTCGCTGGTGAACAAGGCCACCAATGGTACAGTAACGAAAAAGGTTAAAATGATAAACAACGGGATAAGTCACCTGTTTGAGAGTGTGTCATATGAACTATTTGGGCAAGTTATTGAACAAAATCGAAATTTGGGCATTAGCAGTACAATAAAAGCCTATGTATCGTTATCGGACAGTGAGAGTCGAAAACTTAATAATGCCGGATGGTGCTTGAATAATGAGAACATTCTCGATGACAACTTGCATTTTAATGTATGCATTCCTTTAAAATTTTGGTTGAATTTTGCCGGAGATTTTAAAAAAATAGTTGTAAACGCCAAACAAGAGTTGTGTATCCTGCGCAGTAAGAATGATGTGAACGCATTACTTTATAACGAAGATCATATTAAAGATGTTGAAAACAAAAAGGTTAAACCTATAGTGAAAATAAGCAAAATCTGCTGGAGAATGCCGCATGTGGAAGTTAATGATAGACTACGAATGAAGCTTTTGAATATAGTGCAAAAGGATGAAACTCTATTTATCCCGTTCAGAAAGTGGGAAACGTTTGAATATCCTACATTACCTCGTGAGACAACTCAGCTCGAGTGGCAGATTAAGGTGACCAACGCGCTCGAGAGACCTCGATTTATAATACTCGGACTTCAAACCAATAAAATGGGCAAAGCCAACGCTGATGCGTCTAAATTTGATCATTGCACTCTATCTAACGTTAAAGTTTTCCTAAACAATAACATTTATCCCTATAATAACCATAGACTGGATTGGGAAAAAAATATAGTCGCGCAGTTGTTTGAGAGCTATTCATACTTTCAAAAAATTTATCACCAAGACGATACTGTACAACCTTTGCTATCCCTAGATAAGTTTAAAAGTCTAGCACCGTTGGTAATTATAGATTGCAACAGACAAAGTGAACTGTTAAAAAGCGCACCCATTGACGTACGACTGCAGTTGGAGACGGCGAAAAACATACCGGAGCAAACGTCGGCTTTTTGCATTCTCATACATGATGTCATTATTCACTATAAACCGCTGTCTAATTTGGTATTCAAATATAATTAGATGAGATCAATTATTATCAAGTCTAGACACGATTGTGGTCAATGATCGTGTTGAAGGGCATGAGAATGGATGCAGACCCCCCGAGACGATATTTAATTATCATAAATGATTGGACTGGTCGATGCAGGTTGGGTTGAATGTCCTCTCCGAGTGCATGTGTATTTTTCATGGTCAAAACCGGTTCCACGATCTTGCGACGGATGCAGCCAAGCGTACTTTGCGAGACGACATTAAATGCACACGAGTTGAGCGCTCAATGTTCAATTGAGGGTTCAATAACCATAATGACCGGACGTTTTTTGCGCACCGGCTGGATTCGTATCGTCGGTCGACAACGGGACAGCAGTCGAAAACAGGAGAGCTGACTTGCGCACGCAGCCATTTAATTCATTTTACTATTTTATATTAACCTACGATAAATTTTATACTCTTGTTAACTAGTTCTAAGTGCAATTACGGATAATAAGCAATCCACAATCAACTTTTGTGTACGGATTGCAGTATTTCATTCCAATCCTGTCGAATGGACGTGTTCGACAGATAGTCTAGTGACAGAGTAGGTGAAGAATGAATTGGGTAGAATATTTAAAATGTTTGTAGCATATCTATGATTTATATTGAACAATTATATTGAATAAATATATTATCAATATTGCTTTTTTTAATCAAACCAAACCCCCTCGTATTAGAAATTGGAGTTGTGTACCTAAAACACATCCATTATAGCAATGTTTGGCGCAGGAATTCCAAGTACCTTAGAAAAATGTTAGAAAACATCAGAAAAGAAGGCAAATGTTAGAAATGGTGCAATGTACGCGTCCATACACCACTACCGTCTGGCCGCATTTGTATAGTTAATTGGTCCAGTCCCCGCGTCAATACACTACTATGATACTGTTGAGTTTAGTAGGTGAGAAAAAAAAAATAATGCTCAACAACTCGCAGCCTACCCTTAAAAACAGCCTTGGAACAAGGAAAAGGTCAAATACTGACCTATGAAGATCATTCTAGAAAGAAACGAATTGAACCCAATGTTCCGTTTTCTCAAGATAGGTTTTATCTTGGAAGGATGGTCATTACGGCCAATATAAGGAGGCTTAGAGAGCTGGGATCCTATATAGACTAGTTAACCTTAATTCGGAACGCCGTCTACTTAGTGGCTCCCAATTAAGGATTGAAATTATTCGTAAGGACTAGACATGCCTGTTTGCTTTCCTCTGAACCGCCTCTAGATCGACATTAAGACACTGGGTGTGAGGATCCCATACTGATGAGCAGTATTCGAGGGTAGGACGAACGAACGTTTTATATGCCAATGCTCGCGCTGAACCTTTTTCACTACATCACCAACATGAGTTCCCCAATGGAGATTAGAAGACAGGATAATTCCAAGATGCTTTGTGGTAGAGGATTTCACCAGTGATTTCGTATTTCGTATTTCTATGAACTACATCGATATGTTGCCATAAATTTCCTTTATTTCCATAAATTTTCTTATTTTCCGATGAACTGTATCGACATGTCGATTTAAATCGGATTCTCTATTACTTGCATGATTACACTCGCTGCATTTAAATTTCCTCATTTTTCTATGAACTGCATCGATATATTGCCATAAATTTCCTTTATAGCAACACGTGTAATCGCACTCGCTGCATTTAAATATTCTTTTCTTTAGATGAATTGTTTCAATATGTCTCCGTAAATTTGATTTATCCGAAGTTAGTTTATCATAATCGTTACATTTAAATTTTCTTAAGTCAAAAAATAGTCCAGCGGTGTTAAATCGCACGATCTTTGAGGCCACGCCACAGGCCCACGACGCGAGATAATGCGCTCACCAAAAGTTTCCTTCAATAAATTGATTGTTTCGTATGGAACTAAAGGTCGCCCACACCAACATCCTCCAATTCAGGCACGAAAAAGTCATTAATCATTGCTCCATAGCGTTCCCCATTGACTGTAACATTATGGCCGGCTTCATTTTTGAAGAAATATGGACCAATGATTCCCTCTGCCCATAGAGCACACCAAACAGTGACTTTTTGAGGATGTAACGGCGTCTCAACAATGGCTTGTGGATTGTTATCACTCCAAATACGACAATTTTGCTTATTAACGTACCCATTCAACCAAAAGTGAACAAAATTTTCTTGTGAAAATCGGGATCGGTGGCCATCTCGTTTTGGGCCTCGTTTTGGGCCCATTCACTTAACCTGCGACGCGCTTGATGGTCGTTCGGCACGAGTTGGATTTTGTAAGCCCGCAAACCAAGATCCTTCCAACAAGTGGATGGGCACAGCTCCAATTGTTGCGCGCGATGGCGGATGGACTCATTCGGGTCTTCCTCGATACTCTGCTCCACAGCAGCAATAGCGTCTTCGGTGCGCACTGTCTGAGGATGCGCATTATCCACAAGAGTAAACGTGATGCGAAACCGATTCATGATATCTCGAATTACCGACTCTGCTGGGCGATTATGTCAACTTTATTTTGGTTATAAATTTGCATTATTTGCAAACGTTGTTCAGGAGTAAGTCTATTCATTATGAAATGGCAAACCAAACTGAGCATAAATCAAGTGACAGCTGTCAAAAACATCAACTACGAAAAAAGTAGTGCCAGATTGAAAACCGCGCCTCTAAAAAAAACACCCGTTATAAGCTCTCCGCTTAAGTGTAAGACCATATTTAAAGATAATTATGTAATTAAAATACTAAGTTTGAATATACGCAGCTTGCAAAAAAACTTTGATCAGCTAAATCTTCATCATCTGCATCAACTAGATTTAAATATTGAAATTATAATATTAACAGAATGCTGGATTAGCAGCCAAACTCAATTTCCTAATTTGGTAGCTATATTGCATACGGAACGAAGATGGTGTTGTAGTTGACATTAAATCCTATTTGAGTGTGACTATTGATTGATGAAGTCGATATGCATGATGCAACGGGTTTTTGCATTAAAGGGCGGGATTTTGCTCTCTTTGTACTTTGCCGCTCTCCATCTCAAAGTAATATTAAGAGATTTTTAACTTCCTTGGACAGCATCTTAAAAAATATGACCTCAAATAGTAGTATTAAACACCTGTACTCGCAGGAGACCTGAAAATATCTACGTACGGACATAATCAACATCATCAGGCTGATGACTACTAAAAATACAGCGACGAGACAACATAATGGTGTAAAAACATGCATAGATCATATTTACATTCGTAGTAATAACAAACCACATCTGCTGTTACACATACAACAATAACAGATCATTACTCCACCCTTCTGGCCATTCAAGGGAGAAATAGAGAACCAAAACCAAAAGTTATAGATATAAAATTAATAAACTATAAAGCATTACGCAAAGTCTAAAAAATGAGGAATGGGCAGTCGTTTATAGCCTTATAAACGCGTATACAGCATTTGAAAAGTTTATAGAAACACTAAATAAACACATAAAAAACAATTAAAACAATTAAAACTAGACACAACAAACTTAAGCCATGGATGACCGAGGGAATTATAAATAGTATTAAATTTTCGTCAGCAAAGTATTCTAACGAAAAAAGGTTTCTTTTGTCGAATTCGATTTGTAAGCAAAGCGACCATTACAGGCAATTACGCGATTTGTGACACAATTTGTTATTTAATCAAAATATGGCGTCGATACTTT
Source organism: Neomicropteryx cornuta (assembly GCA_020383195.1). NCBI lineage: Eukaryota > Metazoa > Arthropoda > Insecta > Lepidoptera > Micropterigidae > Neomicropteryx > Neomicropteryx cornuta. The sequence goes on from JAHKQU010000031.1 coordinate 5,673,700, forward strand.
GTTGAAAGCAATTATTATTTAGAAACAGTGAAGGAGGCTGTATCAAATTTACCTTTTAACCTTTTAATACTTCGCATGTGCTAAAACGGTGACACGGTCTAAAAAAATATTGGTAACAAATCTAATGAATATTAAAGCATGTGGTATTTTTTTATTCGTACAACTATATAAAGGAATTCCTGAACGATTTGAGCTGATCATTTAATAGGGTAATAATTGGTCCTGCGGTTTCCAGTAATATTTGTTAAGAAAGTATATCAAAATACGCCATGGTTAAAACGAACAAAAATAACGTATTGAAAAACGGGTGTTTTTAGTTTAAAATCACTTCTTAGTCGTAATAGGTTACACAACACCGCCACATATAAAATAATGCTATACAAATAATGAATAACTAAATATAAATAGACTTAATGGGGTGCTTATGTTCACTATTATAAGAAATTATAAAAAAAAAATGTAAAAATAATCCAAACACAAGTTTATTATTCTCATTAAAGCACTGGTGCAAATTACCTTTTTTATAAGCGGCTACCATTGGCCACGTCGATCGGCTGTCGTGCCTATTACAAGAACCGTATAATATTATCACAAAAGGTTTCCTTTTTCTCAGAAATCGTGATGATGTTTTAGAAATGCATCATCAAAATTGAAATATATTTTTGTTGGGAAGTCTGTTGACTATGTTTTATCCATTTCGAGTTTATCAAAATATTTTAGGATACTTATCTAAAATATTAGCAAAATAATCCACCAGTTAACTTATAAGTTGATAACTTATATAACTAACATTAGTAATAAAATAAAACTAAATATTGAATTTATGTATTTATTTATAAAATAAGATTCAAAACTAAATTAAGTAACAATCAAACTACTAATGACAAAAAAACAGCTTAAATATTAGAACGAAAAATCTAGGAAATATTACAAAATTCTTCTTCATAAAAATGCTTTTCCCAATTCACAACATTATTGTTAAAAATTGGCAAATATTATTTCTTATTATAAAAGGCGCTGGAGATTTATTTTTTATTATGTTTGCGGGAAAATGATTTTTCTATACCAAAATAATTGAATCATTATTAACAAAAGTTTGAAAAAAATATTTTTCATACATAAATCGTCGCATCTTGGCAAGTCCCACGTGAAAAACTAATTCCAGAGAAAACTGCTTTCTGAATCGTATAGTAAAAGTAAACTATTGTGGCCTATTTGGTTATCGGATCGTGAACAGCGGTTCAGACGCAGCGCTTTTGTGAATACATAATAAATATAGACTACTACCCTCTAAAGTGATGCTAAACAATAAGATATGTTTTAAAAAATAATAAAATGAAACATAATTTATTTTACAAAATGAACCGTTTCAAATTAAGCCTACAACCTAAAAACTAAAAAAAACAACAAAAGATCTGTGCATTAAAGTCTGCCTGTTTTAGGTTAAATTAATACGTTTTAACTGTTCAATTTTTCATACATTTTAGATGTTAAGGTCAAATGCTCACCCTAACATAATTTTTGGTGACCTAAATCAAAGAAATCAAACATAGGATAACCAAGTCTTCAATTATTTATCCTACCCTACGCTAGACGCAGCCCAGATGTAACATCAATAATACATTTATGCAAAAAATATATTCAACATTACTTATAATAAATAATATTAATTTATGATATAGCTGAAATGATACTTAAAGATAACTTATACATAGAAAATATAGACAAAGTAATAATAATTAACTTTTTGACATTGATTTAACTGAACTTTAATTATAACCATGATGCTTTGAAATATTTCATAATTAACAGCATTCCATTGGTCCTTTAACTTTTTGTATCTACTGGTATCGCACTAGCATTATTTAAAATATATACCTAAATATACGATGGGCTGTATCTATATATAATGATACTGTAACAGATGCTTATATAAACTTATTGCATTTGAATGTTTTATTATGAAATAAGATATGGTTTTGTAAATATACTTTAGGTGAAGAATTCGGTTCGCACTCACTACATTTAAATTTTCTATTTTTTCCATGAATTATATCGATATGGTTCTGAACTCGGTTTATAAATGCATTTTTGTTTTCTTATTCGCTGTATTTAAAATTTTCTTAATTTTTGATGAACTTCACCAATATGGGTCTGTAATTGTTGCTTATATGCAGTCGTGTATTCGCACTCACTACATTTAAATTGTTTAATGTTTCGATGAACTACGTCGATATGTCTCTGTAAATTTCCATTAATTGAGAATGTGTGATTGCACTCACTGCATTTAAATTTCTTAATTTTCCGATGAACTACATCAATGTGGTTCTGTAAGCGGTGTTTATAAGCATTCATGTATTCGCACTCACTGCATTTAAATTTTATAATTTTCCGATGAACTTCATCAATATGGGTCTGTAATTGTTGCTTATATGCAGTCGTGTATTCGCACTCACTACATTTAAATTGTTTAATGTTTCGATGAACTACGTCGATATGTCTCTGTAAATTTCCATTAAGTGAGAATGTGTGATTGCACTCACTGCATTTAAATTTTATAATTTTCCGATGAACTATATCGATATGGTTCTGTAAGCAGTGTTTATAAGCATTCATGTATTCGCACTCACTGCATTTAAATTTTATAATTTTCCGATGAAATACGTCGATATGGGTCTGTAAATTTTCTTTACGTGAGAATGTGTGATTGCACTCACTGCATTTAAATTTCTTAATTTTCTGATGAACTACATCAATATGGTTCTGTAAGCGGTGTTTATAAGCATTCATGTATTCGCACTCACTGCATTTAAATTTTACAATTTTCCGATGAACTGCGTCGATATGCTTCTGTAAAAGTTGCTTATATGCAGTCGTGTATTCGCACTCACTGCATTTAAATTTTATAATTTTCCGATGAACTGCGTCGATATGCTTCTGTAAAAGTTGTTTATATGCAGTCGTGTATTCGCACTCACTGCATTTAAATTTTCTAATTTTCCGATGAACTATATCAATATGGTTCCGTAATTGTTGCTTATATGCAGTCGTATATTCGCACTCACTGCATTTAAATTGTTTAATTTTCCGGTGAACTGCGTCAATATGGGTTTGTAAAGTTGCTTTACGTGGACTTGTATATTCGCAATTACTGCATTTAAATTTTCTTATTTTTTGATGTACCTCATCGATATAGGTTATAGATTTATCTGAACTTACACCATATTTCAATTTAAACCGTTTCTTGGTACAACAAGAACTTAATTTTAAACGATGTTTTCGTTTTTCTTTACAATCCACACATATTAAATATGATTTTTCTTGTTTATTAATTCCTTTATTTATAAAATAACTTTTATCGAGAGTAGACTTACAACTGCCACAAGTTAAATCGATTTTCTTCAATATTAAAGTGGGAATTTTCATGGTTTGTGGTGTTGGACGACAACATTTAAAAGTTGATTCTGCTTTAACACAATGTTGGAAACTCGACATATTTGGTTCTAATTTAATAAATTTAGTATTTTCTTCTTCAAAATAATCACAATCCTCAGTTTTTATCATTTCTTTTTGGACACAATCGCATCTTTTACCAAAACGAGTGGGATTTAATGAGGTTTCAAGAATATGCTTGCATGATGGCGTTTGTTTACCGTCAAAACGAGAGTCGAATGAATTGCAATCAATGGCTTCCTCATGTTTAAAGCCGATATGGTCATCAATTTGTTCTATTTTAATAGAAGTTTTATTTTCGTTTGCCTCCATATTTGGTGTTTAAGTATAATCGGGCAGGTTGATCGTATGTTGGCAGATTGGTCTAACTATCTACCTAAACGTCATTATTGACAAATAGTAACGTCTTTTTTACATTTTAATATTTGAACACACAAATTAAAACAAAGAAAAGAAATATTTATTGTTTAAATATTAGGAAAGGAATATTTTACTTGGTTAATACAGCCACATGCAGTATTTATCAGTTGTTTTGCTTTCACTTCACAGCCTATATCTATGTTTACAGCCTTGTTCAAAAGCGTTGTCCAGAAACGTCATTTTGACAGGTGTTTAGAGTGCTGCCAGATTATGGATGTAAAATAGCTACGAAAGAAAAAAATAATAATCATATAGTGGCTGGCTGATATATGATAAATATAGGGAAAAATATTTTAAACACAAAATGGTAACAGCAAAACATACAAACCTAATGCAAACTGCAAAAGTATTCCTCTTATTTAAATTAAACTCTTACACAAAAGTTGGTTATCTAGAGACGTACGTTTTTTTAACAATATAGGTAGGTATCTATTTATATATATTTATAGGTAGGTATCTGTCAAAGTTTGGAATACATTTAATATCAACTTGTGATAGACAGCAGTCTTTATATTTGCCAACAGTATATCAAAACATTTATTTTTATTAAATGTATATTAAAAGCAATACAGGGTTAGTTAATTTGTAATTATAACAATATTATATTTCTAAATATAATAGTAATTCATAAGAGAAAAAAAAATAAATATACATAGATTGCCAACCATATGAATCATTTATTTATATTAAATGTTTGTTAAAAGCAATATACTCAGTAAATTATTAGCTAAATATTTCAGTATTATATTTCATCAACTGACAACAAAATGTTCACTAATTAAATGAATTTATAAACAATATGTCAAATCTTATTTGGAATGATACTCGTGTTTAAAGTTAAATGACTTAATTAAGGCCGGTTTTAAAAATATTAGACCTTTTTTCCTTTTTTTTTCATTAAAGTCAAGTTATCGAACGGATGAGTAAAAGTAAACCTTACGAAATTAAAGAAATATTGTTGAAAAGAATTGTGAAAACTTCGCGGAATATCAAACAAGAACCTTTAGAATAAAGGTAAAAACACAAATTTGGGATAACATAGCTAAAACATTGTAG